>JANFAM010000011.1:19470000-21870000 GCA_024362665.1 Prunus padus
TATGAAAATGTAAGCTTCATTTGACCCTTACAATCTTCTTCCATTGGAATTTTTTGAAGTTATAATTTATGAAGCTTGTAAATAACATGATGGTGGTCTATGACTACATGAAATAGAGAATTCCGAAACTGGAGAAGAACCTAGCCGCATTGACTTATTTCAGCTCACTCGATTTAGCACAAAGAAAACAACATGGGTTGGTGAAGATGCCAAGAATGCTTTTGTAAGTCTTTATTGCTTTTGAGCTTTTTAAGATCCTTTGAGCTTATTGTACATAAACATGATGTATATGTTCTGTGTAGGATGAGATGAAGAAGCTGAAGAACCTGCCACAAACAGATGAGGAATCTGTTGAATTGATGTCTGATGATGAAATATATGACTCAGTTCTTTCTAAAGTTGTTGGTCCACCTAGGTCGGGTTATGTACGTGGCTTAGGAGCAAGTCCGAAACCCAAAACATTTAAAGCGGGACAATGCAGTCATGCAAAAGTTGAGGAGGCTAAAAGGAGGGCAGATGAGGCAACTAAAAGGGCTGATGATGCAAAATGAAACGGATGAACTAGTAAAAAGATTGCTGGAGAAGTTATCCTCGACTTCATCATCATCAATGAGGTTATCTTATATAACTATCATCTTACTACAATGAATTTATGAAAGTGTTAAGAATCTTAAAGATGCTCATTGTCTATTATGATGCTTCTCATATATTGATTATATACAGTGAGAACAATCATATTGGGCTTTAGAACTGTAGGTTCTGCTGCAGTAGCATAGGGGTGGTGTGGATTTTCTTTGAAATTGAATGATATCAAACACAACTCTTTCTGTTAGTAGTCTAAATACTTCTTCTGGGTGTGCTGGGTCTCTAAATACTTCTTCTGGGTTTGCTGTGAGAGAAAGAAAGCAATGGGATTTATCAAGCAAATGCAACCAAGTTACTAGATTAATTACTTTTCGGACAGTGGGTGTTGCTTTCATTGTATGTTATTACTTTGTCTACTCTCTTTTTTTCATATATACTCTCATTTAGTAGTATTACATTACATATTAATCGGACAGGCTATACATATGATTCTATAGCAATTTGTACTCAAACAAGTTCATACACAGAGTCAAGTTTAATCTGCCTGGTGTTCTATATGATATTAAAAGTAATATTTGTATAAAGTTAGCCTCTCTTCTAGTAGTATATTTAAATATACAGTATTATGTACGTAACGTAAACGTATTGTGTCATGTCGAAATTGGAAAGAACAAGAATCGTTTTGTTAGAATCGTTTTGCCTTGTCCATTTCTCCTTTCTGTTGAGCAGGAGCTAGCATTTGTTTTAATGTTGAACTTACCATTTGAACTTGAATTGGTGTTGGAGTGGAAACAAATACACAAGAAACAAGCAAACACACAAACATCTTTAGATGGTTTGGCTGGCAAGGGTTTCTCTTCCTTGCTATTGGGCTTTTTGAATAACATCAGTTCATTCATTCATATGCATATTTGTTCTGTTCAGTTGACAAAGTCTGTTCAGTTTTTTTGTTTTTTTCATCATTTTTTTTGTTCTCATTTTTTTGTTCTTTGTTTGATGCAGGTCCGATGGATAAATTTCTATTATATCAGAGGATAGAGGAAAGAAGACAATCGACTAATGATGAATCTTATGTTCTTTGTTTTTGGGAATCAATTGACATTTTGTTTGAACTTAAATATCTAGCATGTTGTTTTTGAGACATCTTGTGAATTTGTTGGAAGAATGATATATATATGGATTGCTTTTAAATGCAATGAATTATTTGATGCTATAAATTTTATTTACAGCACTGTCTAAAAGAAATTAATTGTGATTTCATATTGTAATTCAATAAATAAAGAACATGGAGAGGTAAACCTAATTAGTTACCATTTTTTTAATGCATTATAGTGACCAAGCAATTAGGTCACTAATGTGGACACGTGACCCAGTTTCAGTGACCAAAATGCATATTTTGGTGACCAAATTGTAAGCCCTTTAATGACCAAAGTTGTGGTAACTAATAGCGTTTTTATTAGTGACCATACAGATATGGTAACTAATTCTTTGTGCTGTAGTGACCAATAGTTGACAATAATCACTAAATAGAATTTGTGACGAGCTTCTAGTGACCACCCAGTGACCACCAATATTTGGACACCAATTACGTTCAGTGACCAAAAAGGGTATTTTCTGTGACCAAGTGGCTGGCCACTAATACCTGTTTTTCTTGTAGTGGTATCAGAAGAAGCAGCGCCTCATGTCATGTCACAAACAGCTTCCTATGCTGATCATCCCTGGCAACCGCGGTGGAAGAGGTTCCTTGTACGGTGTCACACAAGGAAAGGCATACAGCTTTGAGTTGCAACATGGGCCTAAGTATAATAATCACAATAGCCACGGTTGCTGTAGTTCTTCCCATGGTTGGTTGGCTTATATGGGTCATGAATATTTGGTCCTAACCCTCTTCAACCCTTTTAACGGACGTACCATTCGTCTTCCACCAGTCAAAGAAGTCCCAGATATACATGAAGAGATGGACTTTTTTTTGGGTGACATCATTTACAAGGTTGTATTGTCTGCTGACCCATCTTTGTTCCCTAATGGTTTTGAAGCACTCATATTCTACCATACCAATGATTCTCCAGTAAGCCAAGTAGCCCATTATAAGGCAGGGGATGTTACTTGGACTCGCATAGATGCGCGGATGATATTATCGGATGTAATTTATTATAAAGGACAGTTTATGGCTGTTACTCGCAGTGGTGGGCGCTTTTGTCAGTTACTGTTAACAGTGACCCTGCAACTACTACTTGGTGTATCAGATCTACCAGAGCTTCACACACTTTTACTCATTATTCCCTTGTCGAATCATCAAGGGGATACCTATTGCTTGTCGAGAAGTTTTTTCAGTATCCTGGAAGCCGGTTTACAAGGTGTGGTGTGCTTGTGGGGATGATGGAGGACCCCAATGGGTTGAGATTGAGAGTATAGGAACTGATGCTTTGTTCTCGGATTGGGATGTATCCATGTCTGTCTCTGCTTTAGACTTTCCGGAGTGTCGTCCAAATTCCATCTACTTCATTGATTATGTAAATAGTTTTCCACAGGTGGGTGTCTTCAACTTGGAAAACGGAAATGTGGAAAGGAATTGTGTTTTACAGGATCCCAGCGAAAAGTGTCTTTTACTGGAGCCCAAGCGAACAGGAATTTGGATTTTACCCACTATGGTATGAGGAGATGGGGTTTCACTTTTCTTCTTTACTTTTCCATGTGATAAATTATTAAGCTCTACTTTCATTCATTTGTGATTCTATATGTAGCCTCACATTTTCCATTGGAACATCTATTGTACTCTCATTTAGGGATTTCGTTTTGTCCTTATTTGGGAATTGATGAGATGGTATCATGGTAAGCATGTCATGAATATATCTACCAACAACGTATCATCATGTACGGTGTAGCTTAAACTAAGGAAATCGAACAATAACCCTAAAGTAACAATGCTGAAATCCACTAGAAAATAAAAATAAAAACCTATAAATTTGATTAATAATATGATAAAATAGTACAAATACAACTCCATAAGTTTTCTTAAATAGAAAACAAAGAAACTCTAAAATTGTAAGAAACCGATTCTAGAATAATATCCTTTGACTAACAAGAAAATAATTAAAATCCTAGTTAAATCATAATAGGAAAATAATATCCTATTTATTCTCAAAATATAAATATATAATATAAATCTTCCTAAGAAATCAAGCAATCCAAAAACTCCCAACGATACACAATTCCGTGATTTGTCGTACATCATATTATAACATAAATAAAAAATATTAGGAAATCTCGTCCCCTCTAGTTTCCACTATTGTTTGTATTTTTTTTTTCGAAAAAGATCGTTCTTATATGGTTTAGGGCTCATTGGGACTTGTATATAAAGTGGCAACGCTTCTAAACACGCGTATACCTAGCACAAGTATTCCCCCAGCATAAACAGTGGTTGCGACACCTAGCTTCAACGATAAATGTTCCCGTGCAAATATCGCACGTTGAAGATATCTAGCTAGCTTCAACGAGCTAGGTAAACACACGTATACCTAGCTCGTTGCGATATTTGCTCGTTGAAGATATCACAACCATGGAAAGTCTAAAGCATAGACAGACATGAATTGATACGAACTCAAGAACAAAGCATCAGTTCCTATATGCTTTCAATCTCAACCCATTGGAGCCCTCCATCATCCCCATAAGCACAAAATAGTATGATATTTATTTGTTATTTGTTACTTATTAGTGGTTGCTATGCAAAATCCAATTTTTTTTATATGCAAAATTAATGTTGTATTTTCTGAGGCTCAATCCCAATAAAAATAACATATCTAAATAGGGCATTTGGTTTTATTAGTGTTTTAAGCCCAGGCCCAATTGAAAGCCCATCTCTCCTTTTCTTTTTTTTCAATTTTCCTTCTCAAACCCTAAGGCGAGCCGTCTTCCAGCCCGTCTCTCTCTCTCGGACATAACCCGCGACCTCTCTTTTTCTTCAATCCTCATCTCTTTCTCTCTCGCTCATAGCACCATCATCATCTGGCCACCCCCAAATCCGAGTCATCATCATCATCTCGTCCCTGACCTTGGAGAGTCTAAAATGGTTTTGTTTTTTTTGTTTTTTTTTGTTTTTTCTAGGTCAGACCCCCCAGGCCGCCTAGGAGCCGCCTAACTCCCTGGCGCCTACCCGGTGAAATCGCGGTGCTGTCCTCCCGCCTAGCTCCGATTTTTCGAACACAAAATAAAAAAACAGGGAGTAGAAGCATAACTTTGCACTCTTTGACCTCAATCATGCACTATTTGGTACTAACCCTCTTGAACCCCTCTACCCGGCATAACATTCGCCTTCCACCCTTCAAAGACCCCGAATCCAGGGATATTCCTTAGGATTATTTCTGCATTTCCAAGGTTGTATTGTCAGCTGACCCTTGTTTGTTTCCTAATGATTTTGAAGCTTATTATACTTTTGGAGCTTTCTAAAACTTCATATTGAACCATATTGAATTGTTAAGTTAAATTTGATCATATCGAACCAGTCAAGGAAGAAAATCCATAATCTTTCATTGGTTTTGCTGGAATATGAGAATATTTCCAGCTTATATATATATTTCTTTGTCCTACGGCAGCTTATTATTTTTGGAGCTTTCTAAAACTCTTTTTCATCAAGAATTTGACCATATTAACCATACAATGGATAAAACAAAATCTTTCATAGGTTTTGCTGGAAATGGGGAACATTCCACTTTGTAACCAACGAGGATAATTATAATTTAACATTGCTCATAGCCTAAGAAAAGCCTCCCCATTCCTTATAAACTGTTCATGAAATCCAACCCAAGCGAGGCCTAAAAGAGTCATATCTAGTACACAATGGAAGAGGCCTCAGCTCCAGTTTCAGCCTGGACTTGGCTTCCAAGTGACCTTCTGGATTCGATACTAGAGAAGTTGATACCTGTTTCAGACTATATCCGGTTTAGTGCCGTCTGCAAGCATTGGAGATCAGTAGCTTTACATAACCGAAAGCAACGCCTTAAATCATGCCGCAAGCAGCTTCCTATGCTGATGGTTCCCAGCAAAGACAACAATGGAAAAAGGCGTGGCTTGTATAGTGTCACACAAGGTAAGCCTTACAACTTTGAGTTGCATGTGCCTTACAATAAGAGGTGTTGTGGTTCTTCCCATCATTTGTTGGCTTATGCGGATGATAAATCTGTAATAACACTCTTAAACCCTTTCACCGGACGTGCCATTAGCCTACCGCAGGTCACGAAAGTCCCACTGTTGTTTCTTGGACCTGATCGACACATTAGGAAGGTTGTATTGTCTGCTGACCCTTATTTGTTTCCAAATAATTATGAAGCTCTGGTAATCTATGATCATTCTAAAATAGCCCATCTTCAGTCACATGATGTTTCGACCAAAAAGAAAAAGAAAAAGTCAGAGAGAAAAAAGAAGTCAGGGGATGATTGTTGGACTCACATAGCCACAGATACTACTACTAGGATCAAATTCTCTGATGTAATCTATTATAAAGGCCAATTTCTAGTGGCTAGTTTTGATGGTCGGGTTTTTTCTATCGATGTCAGCAGTGAAACAACTAAACCCTATATAAGCAAAGTAGTAGAACAGGCTCCACGATTTGAACCTTTCCTTGTCGAATCGTCCCAGGGAGATCTATTGCTCATTAGGAAATTTGAAGATTTTGATTTTCCACACAGGATGATTGTGAACTTTGAGATTTTCAAGCTGCTATGCCCTTTTGGGGATAGACCAGAATGTGTTGAGGAGATTAAGAGTATTGGAAATGATGCTTTGTTTTTGGGTGAAATTGAATCAATGTGTGTGTCCGCTTTAGACTTGCCGGGGTGTCAACCAAATTCCGTATACTTCACTACATATTGGGGAGGTATTATTCGCATTAAAGGTCAAGTGCCTCTTGACATGGCTGCCTTCAACTTGGAAAGCAGAAGAACGAAAGCACATTATTACCGCGGTGTATCACTGAAGATGATGCCACCATCAGTATGGATTTTGCCCACAATGGTGTGAGAAGATGGTCACACTTTTGTTCGTCAGGATCTCTTCCATATGCTTGAATAATTTCAAGCTCTGTTTTCATTTAAGACAGGGGATAACACTTGGATTCACATAGCTATGAGGATGACCAACCTGCTATTATCGGATGCAATTTATTATAAAGGCCAGTTTCTTGTTGTTACTGAGCTTGGTGAGCTTGTATCGATTAATGTTAACAGTGTCCACACGGCTATTACTCTTACCGGAGCTACCAGTGCACTCGATTTTAATAAGTATTACCTTGTCGAATCTGTTGGTGATATCCTAGTTTGATTAGGAGATTTATTTCTTAATCTATTAGGATTTTATTTTATTTTATTTTTGTACAAAAATTTTGTAATTATAATTTTTATTTTAATTCCTTGTATAGTCTTACTAGGGTTTACCCACTTATATTATAAATATCTCTCTTTAGAGAATGAAAATATATCAGAAAATAGTTTACCCCATATTGTTTGACTTGGCATCAGAGTTGACTTTCTGGTGACCTGTGTGTTGTGCCCACCCATGTTCTAGCCCTATATTTTGTTTCTACATGTATCGTGTGTGCCCTCTTGGGTTTGTGTGTTGTGTTGTCGTGTTCGTGCCTCTCCTATGTTCATCCCGTTCTCATATTCGTGCATTTGTCGTGTTTGTGCCTCTGCTGTGTACTCTGCCATGATCTTTTGTGTTTCTGCTGCAATCATGGGTGCTAACTCAAATGTTGGTGATGTTGCTGGTGCAAATTTGTGTGTTTCTGACTCTATTCCAGGTACGGGCTCCAATACTTTGATAATTGACATTGGTGCTACTGCTCATATAACTTGTAATGCTAAATTATTTGATGAGTTGTCTAGTAAAACCTCTGATCCATACATAACTAGAGCTAATAGCTTGCCCTCTCCAATTACTGGCAAGGGCACAATCTCTCTCACTCCTACTATGTCATTGTCCCGTGCGTTACTAGTTCCCAATATTTGTTGTAACTTGTTATCTGTTGGTCAATTACTTGATACACTTAATGCTTCTGCTACTTTTTATCCTATACATTGCTCTTTCCAGGATCTCAAGACTCACAAGACGATTGGGCATGACAAACAGGTAAAGAGTTATATTATTTGACATTGCCTGCTAGTTCGTGATCGTGTCGTTAATACTATTCAAAGTTGAAGTGTCAAAGACAAACAACAAATTTGGTTATGGCATCGTCGCTTGGGACATCCATCGTTTGGCTACCTTAAGCGTCTATTTCCATCTTTATTCCGCTCTTGTGATAAGCCCAGTTTTAAGTGTGAGACTGTATTTCGCCAAGAGTCATTTCACTGTTTTTCCTTTAAGTGACAGTAAAACTGCAACGCCCTTTGATTTAGTGCATTCTGATGTGTGGGGTCCGGCTCGCGTTACTTCGAACGGATTTCGTTGGTTCGTCACATTTGTTGATGATTATACCCGACTCACTTGGGTTTTCCTATTGAAAAATAAAACTGATGTTGCTTCCATCATTCCAGAGTTTTGTGCTATGGTGTCTACTCAGTTTCATACTCGGGTCAAAGTATTCCGGACTATTAACATAGGAGAATATGTGAATAATATGTTGACGTGTTTCTTTCGTGCTCAAGGTATTATTCACCAAACAACAACCCCTTTTACCCCTCAACAAAATGGCGTGTCTGAAAGGAAGAACCAACAATTGCTCGAAGTTGCCCGCTCACTCATATTGTATATGTATGTTCCCCATCATTTTTGTGGACATGCCGTTCTGTCTGCTGTTTATTTGATTAATCCTACTCCTAGTCGGGTTCTTAATTTCAGGACACCTCATGATGTGTTTGGTGACCATGTTTCCCCTGTCTCTGTCTCCAAGTTTCCCCTAAAGTTTTTGGTCAGTGTTGCCTATGCTCATGTCTACTCTCATCAACAGAGTAAACTTGGCCGTTGTGATTTGTCGCTGTGTCTTTATTAGTTACTCTTCTACTAAGAAATGTTATAAGTGTTATCATCTTACTCAGAAAGGTGCATGTTACTTTAGACGTGACCTTTCAAGAAGAAGTGTCATATTATATTTCTCATTCCTCTCCAATTCTGGGGGGAGGGAGAGAGAGAGAGTGAATTGGAGAGTCTTGGATTGGAAGATCTTGGACTTGGTGGCCAAAATAAAGTGTATGAAGATATTGCTCTCGGGAAGGAAACGATCGTTCACACTGCAGAAAGTGATCGGTCACCCAGGTCTAGAGATGACGATATTGCTCTCGGTGACGAAACGACTGGTGGAAAATCTAGATGCGACCGATCGCCTATCGCCGAAGATGAAGAAAATGCCATCTATGAAGAAATGACCTGTCGACAGCTAGAATGCGACCGGTCGCATGTGCCTGAAAATGGTGATAGTGACTCTTGTGGTCCATGTGTTGCTGAGTTCGATGCAAGACCCCTCTCTGCCTTGCCATCGATTTAACCAAAATTGTAATAGCGAAACAAGTGAGGTAATCTCTGATGATCGATCTATGCCAATCTATGAGTTGCCCCTACGTACCACTCATGGGAAACCTAAAACACAATACTCACCTGTTATTCAGGCCAAGTCTAAATATCTCATTAGCCATTATGCGACAACTCATCGTCTATCTAAGTTATATTCATCATATCTGTGTCAATTATCTAGTATTTGTGTGCCAACTAAGTTGAGGATGCTCTTTCTTGGCATAAGTGGATGGATGCCATGAATATTGAAATGGAGGCTTTGAACAAGAATGGAACTTGGGATTTAGTTCCTTTGTCATGGAGGAAGAAAACTGTTGGGTGCAGATGAGTATTTACTTTGAAGCATAAGGCTGATGGTTCAATTGATCGTTACAAGGCTAGATTGGTAGCGAATGATTGTACTCCAACTTATGAAGTGGATTAAGTAGAGGCCTTTACTCCAATAGCAAAACTTAACATTGTGCATGTGTTCTTGTCCCTTGCTAATCGTGACCGGCCCTTGTTGCAGTTTGCTGTAAAAAAATGCATTTCTACATGGTGACCTCAAGGAAGAAATATACATGGATCTTCCTCATGGTATTCCTGTGACCTCTAAGGAAGGTATTGTGTGTAAACTGCGAAAGTCCTTTTATGGATTGAAGTAGTCTCCTAGGGTGTGGTTCGGAAAGTTTGCGGTGTCTATATAGAGGTGTTAAACGGGCCTGGTTGGGCTGACCCATTTAAATTCACGCCTTGCTGGGCCGACCCATTTCATTTACTGGGCCATGCCATGCTGGTCCATTTAATAAAACCATTTATCCTAGCACAGGCAAAAGCCCAAGTCCACATTAAAAAGGCCCATCTCGGGCTCAGGCTATGCCCTTGTCCATAGCTTTCATGTCATGATGTTTAACGCCTTTAGCCCAAACGGTGATCTTGCACACAAGTAGGCAAAGCAGGCCCATCATCATCACCACCATGATCTTGCAGTCACAAGCCACCATGATTTGATTTTTAAGGAGAAGGAAGAGGAGCAGGAGAGGGATAGAGACAACTATGAAATCCTATGAAAACCCTATGAGAACAAAAACAATAGTGTAATATATATATACAAACACGAAGGCAAAAAGATAAATTAATCCCCACATTTACTTAGAAGATAACATTTCATTACATAATAATAAACTAGTTAATGAAGTACCGTAGTTTTCTTACATTTTGTTGTCAATAATATAATTTCAAATTAATTGCTAATAGGACAAAACCCTAACCAGACATGTATATATATCATACTTCAAATTATGTTTCAAATTATTCGTACTTCAACTTGTAGCTAAATGTTTTAAAGAAATGCAAATGTTTTAAAGAAATGCAAATGTTTTAAACCAAAAATTATTGTAGGCTTATTGTAGCCAAATTATTCCTACTTCAACCAGAAATGCAAATGTTTTAAAGATAAATGTTGACACAAAAACATGAGACATAATTAGATATGACATAGATCAGGAAAATTGTCTTTTTGGACTTGAACTTTCCCTAGTGTAGACGTTGTTGTGTTCTTAATTGGCACAAAAATAATGTGCTAAACATCCAATTAAAAATACCCGCAAGTGCACGAATCTATTGGAGTATAGATTATGTAAGTACGGGGTCGATCCCACGAGGAACTGTCGGCTACTTAAAAGTTCTAGTTTGAGTACGTAAACAACACTTAATCAACACAACACACAAGTAAAAATGCAAATTGGAATCTAAGAATGAATAAGGAAAACCAAAGGAATTGAAACAAAACAAGAAAACCAAAACAAAACACAAACAACACTTTCTATCACCCTTTTATCGCCTGTTTATCACCTCGTGAAAGCGATCACTGAACAGCTTCAAACAAAGTGTCATGAACAGTGCTGTGAACAGTGCGCGACCGGTCGCATGAACAGTGACGACCGGTCGCTTTTACACAGATTGTAATTTGAAAACTGAAATGAAGAGCGACCGGTCGCATGAACAGTGACGACCGGTCGCTTTGAAACAGATTGTGTGCTCTGTTTTCGGCTTCGACCTCTGTCCAGTTTTTAGCCTATAACTTTCCAACCGTTCATCCAAATTTCACGTTCTTTATATGGTTGGATTCAGCACAGAAAAAGAAAGAACTCAACGCGGACCAAATGTCCAAAACAACAACAGAATTGAACAGAATTCAATCCAAATAAAACTCACGTTTTCAAACACAAACACACACACACAATGGGGGGTTTGATTTTTGTGAACTAATTCTAATGCTTAAATGTAACCTAATGCTAAAATGACAAGTTCAACAAGAGTGTGTAACAAGATGTGACTCAAAGTGTGACTTAAAATGTGACAAACACTAGGGTTTTCGAATCCACCCTAAACAATCCTACTTATGCTCATGGATACTCAAGTAATGAACTCTAAATGTGTTGAAGACGATGTTACGCAATCAAGACCGGGTTTAGTGGCTCAAGACGCATTGATTCTCTCTAAAATAAGTAGAGTGCGGGGTTAGCGCTACAATACTCGTGCCTTCCCTATAATCAATCTAGGTGTGCTTAGTACTTCGATTGAAATATAAGAAAAACCCATTAAGTTCAAAGAGAATATGAACATCACAAGAACCCTAATAGTATGATGTTTACATTAGGCATTCAAGAAACCAAATCACATGGATGATTCTTACTTCATCCATTTGTTGCTTGGGAAAACATGAGGGTGCATACAATCCCAACAATCTCAAGAAGCATGCTTTCAAAGGTGATCAATCAAAGAAAAACATACATCAAGGATAGATTATTTTAGTGAATAGGAATTCATCAACAACATCTAGAAATTCATACACTCAAGCATCAAAACAATAGAGTAGTCATGTTTAGGGCTTCAACCTAAGCCCTAGCTATGGAGCTTAGCTCCTCATGTTCATAATAAACACAACTTCAAATACAATTAGAAAGAGTTTAGAAATATTGTGAGAGTGATGGAAGCTCAAGGTCTTCAATGGTGGAAGCCTCCCTCTCTTCCGTTGGTAGCCTCCTCCTCTCCTTCTCTCCAAAATCAGACTTTTTTTCTTAGTGGAAAATAGAATATTGGATGTCTGACCTCTTTTCCCTCTTTCAGCTCATTCCCGTTACTTTTTCAGCCCCTCTCCAATATTCCCTCCATCTTTTGCCAAAAGCCCTTTGCACATGCTCCACTTTCCTTGTTGTCATGATGGGGTTTGCTTTTAATATTCATTAAAGGGGGCCAACTTATCTCAGCAACTCTCACTCCAATAAGGTAATTTATTGTTACCCAAAAGGTATGGTAACAAGTAGAAATAAGATGACACAAGAGGAGGTGAAACTCGCAGAAACCGATTTCCTGAGCTAGGATCAAATGCTGGATTGGATGGCAGGGCTATACTTGCTCAATGGAGCTCAAATTCGGATATGTTGTAGTCAACATCCATTGGAACAAGTTTCATGAAGATCTTCACCGCATCCGAGCACTGGAAGGTAATAATCCATGGCCAAGAAGTTGACCTACGAAAATGAACAAAAACAGAAATTATAACCAATAATGCATTTTTAGCTCATTTTCAATCTAACCAAGGTAAAGTCTAAGAAAACACAAAAAGTAAGTAAAAAGCTATAAAAAGTCAAGAACTAACTCAAGATATTGGGTGAATAACATGATAAATCATGTGTAAAAATGAACCCAACAGACGTATCAGATGTACTTGATGAATCAGTGGAATTCACAACCTTGAACTGTTCACCATTTTGTAGTAGACCAAGTCAACACACCACACATACATCACATCTAAACACATTTTAGTTCATGCGTTGTGTTCATTTTGGTCTTGAACAAATCCCGGTTTCATAGGAGCTCCAGAGAATATAGCCATATAATTCTCGTAAATGCGACCCCACATTTACTCTCATATAGGTAACGTTAATTAAAAGTATTCTGCTATAATATCAATTATTAACGTCATTAAATGTTTGTACAATACATACCCTATAAACTTCTGTACACAACATACTGATCATATGAATTAGCAATTTGTGTGTTCAAACTTTGAGCCGTTCCCAAGCATCAATCGGGATTTGCCCACCATGGTGTTAATTAAAGCCTTGAAACTGAAGCCTCAAATGTTGAACACAGCTGCTACATAAAATACAATTCAAATTCATCAAAAATATGTATTCCCATTGCAATTGAATTTCAAGAAAATATATGTTTCATATTATTCCTACTTCAACTTGTATTACTCATGAGAATGAACATACTTAAGATCATTCATAACTGCCAGTAAGTGGAAAAGTAAAAGATGAACCACCAGGAAGCTATGAATGTAACAAAATAAAAATTAGGCTTAATTTTTTATATACCCCCTGAAATTGTATTTCAGTCTCACTTTTCCCCATGAAATTCATTTTGTCTCAATTTACCCTATATTTCACACAAATTTGTCTCACTTTACCCCATTTTCCCCAAAAGATTAATTAAAAATTTCAATTTCAATTTTAAAACTTAAAATTCATAAAAAAAATTGTAAACAAAATAAATATTTTAGAAAAAATAAGATTAAAACAAAAACAAAAACATCCTTAACCCTGCCCCTCCACCTCCACATCCGTCTCCCCCCTACCTCTCCCCCTCTGTAAGACCCGTGTCTTGGGAAAGCAAGAACGGTGAGCAATCTCACATCGACCAACGGAGAGGGGGTGATGTGCCTTATATGTACATGCCCACCTCCAAATAGCACGAGGCCTTTTGGGAGCTCACCGGCCAGCTTCTTAGGAACTCCGGGTTAGCGAGTGGGCGCTGGAGCAATCCCAGGATGGGTGACCCACTAGGAAGTTGCTCGTGAGTTCCCGTAAACAAAACCTTGAGGGCCCCGGCCCAAAGCGGACAATATCGTGCTACGGTGGAGCGATCCCTAATGTGACAATTTGGTATCGAGCCACTCTGCCGTGTGGTGCGAGTGTGTGCCGACGAGGACGTCGGGCCCCTAAGGGGGTGGATTGTAAGACCCGTGTCTTGGGAAAGCAAGAACGGTGAGCAATCCCACATCGACCAACGGAGAGGGGGTGATGTGCCTTATATGTACATGCCCACCTCCAAATAACACGAGGCCTTTTGGGAGCTCACCGGCCGGAGTTGTGGGAACTCCGGGTTAAGGGAGTTGTGGCTTAGAGCAATCCCAGGATGGGTGACCCACCGGGAAGTTGCTCGTGAGTTCCCATAAACAAAACCGTGAGGGCCCCGGCCCAAAGCGGACAATATCGTGCTACGGCGGAGCGATCCCGGATGTGACACCCTCCCCTCCCCATCCTCTCCTTCTCTCTCTCTCTCTCTCTCTCTCTCTCTCTCTCTCTCTCTCTCTCTCTCTCTCTCTCCGTGTTATCCTGCACCCAAACCTCGGTCCCCGTCATCCTCGACCCACTCCCACCTCGAGCCTTACATTCGACCCAACAGAGGGATTACATGTAAGGCTTGACAATTCGAGATGACGGACCGAGGTTTGGGCAGAGAGAGAGAGAGAGAGAGAGAGAGAGAGAGAGAGAGAGAGAGATAGAGAGAGAAGTGGAGGATGACGGTAGAGGGGAGGGGAGGAGTACGGGAGACGGATAAGGAGGCAGGGGTGGGGATGCAGTTTTTGTTTTTGTTTTAATCTTCTTCTTTTTTTTTCTAAAAAATTAATTTTCTTTACAAATTTTTTAATGGATTTTAAGTTTTAAAATTGAAATTGAAATTTGTAATGAATTTGTAATTAATATTTTGTGAAAATGGGGTAAAGTGAGACAAGATTGTGTGAAATATAGGGTAAAGTTAGACAAAATGAGTTTTAGGGGGCAAAGTGAGACTGAAATACAGTTTGGGTATATCAATAAATAAGCCTATTTAACCAGTTCAAATCCAACAAAAAAGAGAAATCTGATAATTTAATACCATCTATCAATACAATAACTTCTGAGTTTGCGCTCAGAACAATTTAGTATATCATATCTCGTCAGCTGATAATTCTCTACATAGAATTGAAAACTGTTCTCTGCTTGTGGGGATAAAACCGGAACCGATTGGATTGAGGTGATTGAGAGTATTGGAAGTGATGCCATTTTCTTGGGTGACAATCAATCCTTGTGTGTCTCAACTTTAGACTTTCCGGGGTATCATCCAAATTCCATCTACTTCTGTATTGATGATTGGGACGCTTATGATGAAGCTCAAGGGCCTCTTGACATGGCAGTCTTCAATTTGGAAAACATAAAATTTGGACCAAATTGGTACTGCTTACTTAAGTAGTTCACAGAAGTTCATGCCATGCCACCATCAATTTGGATTTTGCACATAAAACTACGTCACCCTAACGCATGTGATGAAAACTAACAGAGTTGTAACAGATTTGACGGGAGGGCAGATTGACACCTTTTGAAAGATTAGAGGCACTCAAAACCAAATTGAACGTTCAGAGAATAAAGTGACCACTTTAATTTTGGAGCATTCTAAAACTCTTTTTCATCAAGAATTTGGTCATATTGAACCATACAGGGGAAAAAGCATAATCTTTCATTGGTTTTGCCGGAATGGGGGATATTCCAGTTTGTAACCAACGAGGATAGTTAAATCAACAATGCTCATGGCCTAAGAAAAGCCTCTCCATTCCTCATAAATTGTCAATGAAATCCAACCCGAAGCCAGACCTAAAAAAAGTCATATCTGGCACACTATGGAAGAGGCCTCATCTCTAGTTTCAGGCTGCGCATGGCTTCAAAGCAACCTTCTGGACTTGATACTAGGGAAGTTGATACCAGTCTCAGACTGTATCCTGTTTAGTGCCGTCTGCAGGCATTGGAAGTCAGTAGCTTTACATCACAAGCAGCAACGTCCTGAGATTGGCTAACTGGGTTTCTGCTTAAGTTGTTCACATAAGTCCATAATCCATATGGCAGAATAATTCCAAGCCCTGGTTTCCTTCATTTGTGATTCTAATTGTAAGCTTCACACATTGGAAACGGCTGTTACTGAAAATATATTAATTGTACTCTTGGGGATGTTATCGATTATTTTTGGACCATATTGACCATGTTGAACCATACAAGGGAAAAAACATTATCTTTCATTGTTTTTGCTGGATTGGAGGAATATTCAGTTTGTAACCAACGTGGATAATTAATTCAATAATGCACATGGCCTGAGAAAATTAAGCCTCCCCATTCCTTATAAATTGTCAATCAAATCCAACCCAAGCTAGGTCTTAAAAAGTCATATCTAGCACTAGCACTAGCACACTATGGAAATGGAAGAGGCCTCGGCTCCAATTTCAGGCTGTGCATGGCTTCCAAGCGACCTTCTAGATTCGATACTAGAGAAGTTGATACCAGTCTCAGACTGTATCTGGTTCAGTGCCGTCTGCAATTATTGGAGATCGACCTCCGACTTCATGTATTGGAGATTGGCCTCAGCTCCAATTCCAGATTGGGCATCGCTCCCAGGCGACGTTCTAGATTTGATACTAGAAAAGTTGATATCCAACTCCGACTTTATCAGGTTCGGCGCAGTCTGCAAGCGTTGGCAATCTGTAGCTTTGGATCAGAAGCCGCAGCGCCTCAAATCATGTCACAAACAGCTTCCTATGCTGGTTGTCTCCGACATACAACACCTCGGTGGAAGCAATGCCTTGTACGGTGTCACACAAGACAAGGATTACAGCTTTGAGTTGCAGCATGAGCTTGACTACAACAACGAGAGAGGCTATTTCTGTGGTTGTTCCCATGGTTGGTTGGCTTATATGAATGATGACTATTTGCTAACCCTCTTTAACCCTTTTACTGGGCGTACCATTCGCCTTCCACGACCATTCATAAAAGCCGCCGAATCAAAACAACAATTGCAGGATTTTGTTACCTGCATTGAAAAGGTTGTATTGTCTGCTGACCCTTGTTTGTTTTCTAATGGTTTTGAAGCGTTGATACTCTTTCGTAATCGTGATGATGAGATCCACATAGCCCATTTTAAGGCAGGGGACAACACTTGGAGTCACATAAATCCAAGGACGAGATCCGATAGGACTATCAGAAGGACGGAATTATCGGATGCAATTTATCATAAAGGCCAGTTTCTTGCTGTTACTGTGCTTGGTGTGCTTGTATCGATTAATGTTAACAGTGTCCACGCCGCTATTACTCCTACCGGAGCTACCAGTGCACTCAATTTTAATAACTATTACCTTGTCGAATCGTCACGGGGAGATCTATTGCTCGTTGAAGGGTTTTTTAATGCATTTTTCGATACGGTTTGCAATGTGTGGTGTGCTTTTAGGGATGACGGAGGACCCCGAGTCGAGGTTGGGAGTATAGGAACTGATGCTTTGTTCTTGAGTTCGCATGGATCCATGTCTGTCTGTGCTTTAGACTTTCCGGAGTGTTGTCCAAATTCCATATACGTCACTGATAGATTGGGTAAACGTGTGGTAATCTTCGACGTGGAAAACGGAAAACAGGATAATTGCTGGTCATATCTTGATCCGGGGTACATGAAGGGGCGATATGCTTGGATTTTGCCCACTGTGGTATGAGGAGATTTTTTTGGTCAAAAGATACTGCATTAAGAAACCCACCAGAGGACTAGTGGGACAAAGTAAAGAAAACATTACATGGAAGGAAAAGGTATCGATCACCAAGCCACAGCACAGCTAGGTGAAAAAGGGTACCTAATTCCACTAGAAACAAAAGATTACAAGGGAGGGCATGGAAGCCCGTCAGAATTGAGAACATTAACAAGAGATAGTGGAGGCCTAAGAGCCCAGTGAAACACTCCCACCATCTGCAAACCCATCCTAGCAGATGGTTTCACTTTTCTTGTTTACTTTTCAATGTGATAAATTATTAGCTCTATTTTCATTCATCACACGTTCGATCAGAATTTGGGCGAAGAAGACGACTCAGAGAGCCAGAGCTTTGGTCGACTCAGTAATAGATTACCAACGCTGGGCATGAAGGAAAGGAGATGTAGAATTTGGGGTACTCTACTACAATTCATAATTAATAGATTAAAATAATAATAAAATTGAATAAATGTATTATTTAAAAGATAATAATAAATTAGTTGTGAGATTTAGTCTGAGCCATTAATACTATAGTGCTTAAATCAAATGATTCAAAATTTATGTCAAAACTTGTGTCAAAAACATCGTGTCACTGTCATGGATCCGCCCCCTATTTTATTTGCACTTGTCATTGATATAAACAATTTATTTAGTTATTGCATTTTAAGCCCAATGTTTTACTAAACATTAAGCCCATTTGTATTCAAATCCGTCAGCCCAATTTCACATCTAATTGTACTAACCCCCACGTCACATCTAACTAAGGCTAAAGCTAACTAATAGCCCTATAGTTATAGGGGCATTGCTAAAATTAACTGTTAATAATTTGTTTTAAGTTCTAAGTAAGCTTATTGTTTTTGGAGCTTTCTAAAACTCTTTTACAACAAGAATTTGACCATATTGAACCATGCAAGGGAAAAACATAGGTTTTGCTGGAATGGGGAAAATTCCACTTTGTAACCAACGAGGATAAATAATCCAACAATGCCAATGCTCATGGCCTAAGAAAAGCCTCCCCATTCCTTATAAATTGTCAATGAACTACAATCCACGCCAGGCCTAAAAAAGTCACATCTAGTAGCACACTATGGAAGAGGCCTTCAGCTCTAGCTTCAGGCTGGGCATGCCTTCCAAGCAACCTTCTGGATTCGATACTAGCGAAGTTGATACCTGTTTCAGACTATATCCGGTTTAGTGCCGTCTGCAAGCATTGGAGCTCTGGTAATATATGATCATTCTAAAATAGCCCATCTTAAGTTAAGGGATGTTTCGACCAAAAAACAAAATAAAAAGTCAGGGAAAAAAAGAAGTCTGGGGATGACGGTTGGACTCACTTAGCCACAGATACTAGGAGCCAATTCTCTGATGCAATTTATTATAAAGGCCAGTTTCTAGTTGTTAGTTATGATGGTCCGGTTTTTTCTATCAGTGGCAGAACAGGTTGCACTATTTGGACTTGGACCTTACCTTGTCGAATCGTCCCATGTAGAGCTATTGCTCATTAGGAGGTTTGACTAAGGTTCTGATTTTCATCTGAGGATGACCGTGAGCTTTAAGGTTTTCAAGCTGCTATGTGCTTGTGGGGATCGACCAGAATGTGTTGAGGAGATTGAGAGTATTGGAAATGATGCTTTGTTTTTGGGTGAAGTTGAGTCCATGTGTGTGTCCGCATTAGACTTCCACCCGGGGCGTCAACCAAATTGCATATACTTCAGTACATCAGATTGGGTATGTCATATTCTCCTTGAAGCTGAAGGGCTTCTTGACATGGCTGTCTTCAACTTGGCAACCAGAAAAATGGAAACGCATTATTTCTCCTCCAGTCGTTTAACCAAGATGATGCCATCATCAATCTGGATTTTGCCCACCATGGTGTTAAAGCCTTGAAGCTGAAGCCTCAGTCGTTGATGACAACTGCTACAGAAAATGTGATTCAAATTTATAAAAAAAATATGTATTCCCATTGCAATTGACTTTCAAGAAAATATGTTTCAAATTATTCCTACTTCAACTTGTAGTACTTCATCTCATTCTCAGCAATGAACAGTTAACAAATCCCACATCTGCCACAACATCAAAGGGCAGACCAAGGAGAAGAACGACAAAACTGATAATTCATTATCCAGATTGAAACAACAATCCCAATAAATTGATTCCTCATGAGGAAGAAAAGCGGAGTAAGGGACAGAATAAATGTGGAAAGCTGAATTTGCACTTTTGACTACCCCTGTTACATTCTATGCACAAGCAACCCATTTGTGAGGACTGCTTGCTGCCATTGGCCTGGATCAATCAATGTGCATCTTCTTCTTCACAAAACTTGGTGTACTTTTCTGAGTCCATCAACTTTTTCACTTCACCGCTATCACTTATCTCGACTTTAATTATCCATCCATCCTCATATGGGCTTGAGTTGACCTAGTTCAGAAAAATGGATCAAACATTACCACAGGGAAAACATAAGGGGGTGTGGAATCTTTGATGTGACTATAATGAATTGATGTTCATAGAGGATGCATAATCCAACAAATTATGTAAAACTTCCGCAGTTGAAAGGAATTCCAAATGCTGAAAGACTTTTGATGGTTTGGGATAACACTTGAAGAGATAGTTACAAATTTCACAAAGGACCACAAACTTCAATTTAAGCCCACATAATAGTTTATCCAGACATTGATTGTGTCAAAAATATTGGGGGTGGTTGAGTTTAAAACTGAAATAATAATTTAATGACAATTTAACCATTAAGAGAAGAGATGAGTGTTTAACCATAGAGTCTAAAACAATAAACAAGATAGTTTTGTTTAACCTTTCAATAGATTACGAAGTTGTCTTTTCTTTCACGACTTTTCATCAAAAAAATGGGGCATCAACAATAACTAAACTGTTAGTTCCTAATAATGTTTCAGTTATGCTACCATCTCCACAACTCTTAAATTACAGAAACTATATGTTCTCTACACTATTCAAATTCAGTCACACAAGTATTTATCAGCTAACTCCACTACTACCAAAAATATTATGACTAAGTATGAGATGGGAATTACTGGCTTGAACAGAGAGAGAAGATAGAGCTTCCATCTGTATGCAGCCATAACCAAGTCTAAGAGAATATGCCACATGGAAGTCTACCGCACCTAAACACTTCCCATAATTCTCTAGAAAATTTTGAATTAGTAACAGTATCATCATGTATCTGATGGAAACACTGCCTCACTGTTAAGCATATAAATCTTGACAACTGATAAATTGTAGCACTTATTCTTAGGATTTCACTAACAATAATGAACAGGATGCTAAGCCACTACAGATTTAATACAACCTTAATTTCAGGATGTTTTTAACTACATAATTGAAAATTTATTTCAACCTTAAATAACTTATGACATAAAAATAATAACCCTTCTCATTTTTTTTCTACTTTTTTTTGGCCTGATATAAAGTAAGTAATTCAGATATAAGGATACCAACGACAAAAGTAGGCAAAAAGAGCAGAAACGGACCCAGGTGGCCAGTCTTTATGCAATTATCATAACAATTCTAAAAATAACATAAGCCAATGGTACCTACCAAACCAGGGGAGTTGCTAAGCTCTTCATTGACTTCAACCACTTTTCCTGACACAGGAGAGTAAACATCACTTGTTGCTTTGACACTTTCAACCGCTCCAAAACCTTCACCTTGCTTCACAGCAGCCCCCACTTCAGGCAACTCAACATACACAACATCACCTAAATGATCTTGAGCATGATCAGTTATTCCAACAGTTGCAGAGTTTCCATCAACTTTAACCCACTCATGAGAATCAGCGTACTTAAGATCCTTCACAACTGCAAGGACATGGAAAAGTGAAAGATGAACCACCAGGAAGCTATGAATGTAACAAAATAAAACTTCACCAGTTGCAAATCCAACCAAAACAGAAATCTGATAATATCATACCCTCTATCAATACAACAATAACAACTTCCTTCTGAGTTTGCGAAAAGAACAATGTAGTGCATCATATTTCAATTTTCAAATTAGGTTCATATACAATATTACTAGAATGGAAAGAACAAAAAAATAGTTTTTTTTTCCCGGAGAATAATAATCCCAATATTACTAGCCCAAAACACTTCACAATACAATGAGTAAATAATAATCCCAAAGTTATACCATCTCAGATATAATTTGTCTTGGTTAAACAATTATAAGCCCATATCGAGACTTGATCTTCATGACACCCACTCTGAACTTGTTTTAATAGAGACAGACAAGAGATCCCATCTTTTCATTCACAATGCACAGATATATTTATCTAGAGACGACCTTGTAACTAGAACAAATGAAAAGAAAGCCTTGAACATGTATCTGTCAAAAACTAATGACACTCCCTCACAGCTGAAACTAAATTCTAGCCAAACAGCAATAACTATGCAAACATAATGCGCAGATTATTATACCTCACTAACATCAAATTTTGCAAAAGACGCAAAAACCCATTAACATCTGGAAGATTAAATCAACAACCACATCATATCAAACCATTTGGCAAAAAGACACCCAGCCCATCAGGAAAAATCAGATCTTTTGTAGCAATAGTTCTAGATCAATCATTTTAACAAACCCAGAAAAGAGATCCACATCTTCACCAAAACCAAAACCAATGTCATAAAAATCAACTTCTTATCAATCTAAACATTAAATATAAAATTACTAACAAACCATGTTCAAAAGTATTCATCTTTCCAAAAAATCATTGTCGAACAAATAAAGCAAATCAATAAAAGAAAAGTGATCCAGGAAAAGTAGGAAGCGGTGGTTTTGTAATAGCTTACCAGAAGCAAATCCTCTGTGGGTTACTTGGATTCTGAGGTATGAAGCAGCCCTTGAAGCCCACAGCAACCTTGAAGCCATTTGTAAATCCAACAACACTACCACTCTGTTTCTCTCTTTATATACAAACTACACTCGTTCTCTTCTCTTTTATATAGTGGGGTTGGTGGGTGTGCTTTTTTATTTGTTTCCACTTTCCCTATGATTAATTAGTCTAATTGGAAATAAATAGAAAATATATAGCGAATTTTTTGAGAAATTTTTTTTGTTGTTGGAATTTTGAGAAAATGAAGATACGAGGTGGTGTGTCAATTTGTCAACAAACCCAATAAGGCCGAAGTTGGTGAATGGCACCGTGGCAGAGTGACAGTGTCGGATTATTATTTAACGAAAATTCACATTTTATTGGAACTTCCATAAAACCATGGTCTCTATGATATGACACAAGTGGACATAATTTATAAATCTATTTTCATTTTATGCCACTAGTGACCTTTTTGCTTTTCTTTTCCACCTCAATGTTGCACTTTATTTTCTCTTTTTTAATAATGGAACTCTTCATTATTGTAATACACTCTGAGGTGAACTCAAAATGTCTTTCTGCGGTTAGAAGATGGCTTCAGTAGAAGAAAACAATGATTAGTGATTGCATTGTTGTCCCTGACCAACAAACTGTCCGGCTGTACATCGACTTCCAAGTTGGTTAAGGGATTAAAATCGACAAGCTAATAACATAACACTATTTCGCGTAGGTGATCACCTTCTTATCTAATTTTACTTGTGGGCGTGTAAAAGCTCAGGCAAACATTTCATAAACAATCATCGAGTGCTCATCCTCCAGTGGTTGCAAACATGAACCTACCTTCAGTAACGTAGAGATATGAACCTTGAGCATCCCTTAATGGATAATGCTTTGTGATGGTCCTGATGAAGAGATGGATGTTATGAGCATCCATTATCGGATCCTGTTGTCTACAGCTGCAATATTGTAGTTTTTTCTTTCACAAGTTGTGTGCTGGGGTTACCTACAGAGATAAGGCACCCCCTTCACCTATAACACATTCTGACTCTTCTGATCAACCTACTTCAGTGGCTTCTGTATTCACAATGTCAATGCATGGTGATGCTTTTTGTTTCATTGTAGTACATGCCTAGTTTTTGACCTTCACATTCATTGTGCTTTGTTATCCAGCACAAGCAGCCCTACCTTTAGCTTTCATTTGAATCAAAGGGTTAAAATACCTTCACTTCACCTAACACAGAAGGCAAAACACTTAAGTCACTTGCATCCCCATTCCCTTCTGTATTAATTTGTAGAGGATGAGGCATCAGAAGAATCAGTTTGTGATGTTTGTGAGAAAGAAAGAAAACCTAAGGGAGGGGTTCACTTTCAAATCTGGATCATTTCATTACAAGGTCCAATATTTCAGATAAATTTGGATCCTCCTCCGTTGGAACTTAGGGCATAATGCAAGACGGCCTTTCAACTCCTAATATGAAAAAGATGGCAAACTTCTTGCAATTTAATATTACTATACACGGATGACCATAACGCAATCCAGAATATTTGTCCTAAATAAATTCAAGTGGGGAAACTCGCTTGCTGCGTATATATAGAATATCTAACAAAATCTATCCATCAGATAGGTAAAACAGTCCTGACATCCTTGTGCATTGTTCGAATAACAGTACTAACCTGCTCGGTTTGATCTTCACTTGAACATGCTCCAAGAAGTACTTTGGCAGTTCCACCATCTGGGTAGCAACCAGCATCAATCATTTCTTCAAAAATTTCCAAGCATCTTTTGTATAGTTTCTTTCTAGAGTATGCTCCAAGACGAGAAGTCCAAGTCACAACATCAGGCTTTAAGTTTTTGGTTGGAAGTGATTGAAAGAGCTCTTCCATCTTCTCGAAAAATCCTGCCCGTCCATATATGTTAATCAAGATGTTGTATGTACTGATATCAGCTGCATATGGTCCTTTTTCCATTGCAGTCAAAACTTCCTCCATCTTTTCTAACTGACCTAACCGGCCATACAGGTTTAACATACTGTTAATGACAAAGGTGTCTAGCTCCAGCCCAGACTTTTGCATCTGGTTCACAATGTCCTCACATTTTGCTACATTGCCAGCTTTGGAGTAGGCAGATAAAAGTAGCATATGGGATTTCACTGTTGGGGTTATTCCTAATCGCTTCATCTCTTCAAATGCAACTTCTGCATCTGAAATGCATACAGATAACAGTTGACATAAATGAAGATAGTTAGAATTTAGAATGCTGCAATAATGGTTATAGAATTATGCATGGAATGAGAAATATAATAGAAGACAATAATGATAAAGTTATTTATGTCATAAGAACATAATAGCACTGAACAAAACAGACTTATCCATAATAGTTTCATTTGCAATCACAAAGGTGCCTTGAAGTCTGAATGTTAATATTTACCTTCATGAAGACCAGCTCTCCCATATGCATCTACCATGATATTATATGAAGCTCTATCGGGTTCACATCCCATATGCTGCATGAGAGAGAAAATTTCTGCAGCTCCATAAGGAAACCCTGCACGACTGTAGGGAGAAAAATCATACAGAAGTAAACAACTTGGACATATTGTTTGAAGTTTCTTATCAAGGAGGTATAGTAATATATTCTGAAATGATTGCATATTCGTGGAACATTAAACCACCAAATTCAGCAGATATTAACCTGTAAGCTTCCATAAGGGCATTATAAGCATAAACGTCAGGCTCATGTCCTGCTTCTTGCATCTGCTCAAATATTTCTTCTGCTTTCTCACAAAGTCCTTCCCTAGCAAATGCATTTACCAAAGCAGTATACGTGCATATGTTGGGTTTACATTTCTGACTTCTCATTTCGTGAAACAGCTTTAAAGCCATGTAGGATTTTCTTTCCTGCACATATCTTAAATTTTGAGGAGAATTTTGTTGTATTGTTTAATAAACAATCAAGAAATAGAACATTTTGCTTGTTAGTAATCTGAAGCAATTAGAAAAGAAAAGCACAGGACTTGAAGCTTGCAGAAAGTACTAAAATGCAATACAGCTCACCTTTCCATATAAATTGATTAACGTCGTATATGTGTCAGTAGACGGTTGGCATTGATCTCTTTTCATCCTCTGAAAGATCTCTAGTGCTTTTTGAGGGTTTCCTCCTTTTATTAACCCATTAATATAAGCATCGAACACGATTGCACCTGAGTAAAATTAGGATCTTTCTGCATGAATTCACATTGTGCTTAGTTTGAAGGAAATGCAATCAGTCATATCTGATAAACTAACAAGCTGGGGGGGCCAAGGTTTTTGAATTTTGAGATTCAAACAAGATTTACCAAGCAACATTGAAAAGTATTTCACAGCAGAAGCAGTTATTAGAAGCTAAAAGAACGTTTATATACATGATTATGATGATAATGATGCACAATTCATTATTTGAATTCTCAAGCTACTTAAATTAACTTCTTCCCTTCTTATATAAGCAGCTAGAAATTGGAACAGACACATACTTGGGGGAAGACCATACTTTCTCATTTCACCAAAGACGGCTTCAGCCTTATCTAGCAATCCAGACTTGCAGTAGGCCTTCAGAAGAAGGGCATAAGTGTCTTCAGTGGGGATGCATCGAGCTTCAAGAAGTTCTAAATATGTTGATTCCGCCGCTTTATGTTGCGATTTCTGCCCATAAGCATCAAGAAGCAAATTGTAGCAGATGACATCTGGCTTGAAGGAGCTTTTGTACAATATCCACTCACATATCTGCACAGATGATTACAATTATCAAAATATCACAAACTTTTTTATCATTCTAAATATGACAAATTGAAGTGTAATGTTAAATAGTAATCAAATTCAACATGAAGGGGAATGCCAATTTTCTCACCAAGATTATGGAGCCCCACTGTTTATTGAGACGAAGTTGAACAGCTACATTAATGATATCATCCCATATGGTATGAGAGGCTGGAAGTGTATCAAGAATTTCCCAAATACTGCTTTTATCAACTTCCTTCTGTACAAGGTCCAGAATCTTCTGACCAGTGGGGCTCATCACTGGGAAAATTCCATCAACAAACCCGGATCCATATTTCCATCCTCGCCCCCTTAGAGAACCACCTAGACAAAGAAGATGGTCTGCATTTTTGAACATGTGTGTATGCAATAACATCATAGCTAAGACAACAAAATGAGTACAATGTTCTGATTACATCGTTTCCTAGACATTTTCTTGTTGTTGAAGCTTCTGAATTTTCCACGTTTGTCAATATACAGGCCGTCACGCTTGCTCTTCTCAACAGCTCCACCACCATTGGAACTCTTGGTTTTCCATCTGAAATTACTCTTACTACAGATTCTTGGCCCAATGAAAATACAACTGATGGCACGTTCAACAATCAACCTATTTAGTGACCAAATGAAATTTCCATTAAACATTCATATCCTCATTCAAATCCATATACAATTTTATATAACTCATAATATACTGAGCATAGAATTAGAGAAAAGGATGGTGTCATTGATGCACAAACTGAACTGAAAAATGTAAGATACAGTCAGACAGTGAATGAAGAGAGAAGGAGCTTACATGAATGGTTGGAGGTGGAGGAGGAGGAGGTTCCAGTTCCAGTTTGGTATTTTTGTGAGCTTTCAGTGTGCAAGAAAGAAGATAGTGTTGATAACATGCAGGACGGGTGAGGACAAAACAGATAAATTTCAAAATATCTCACACCTTATTATATATGGACAACACATATTCTTCTTTGTCTTTTCATTCTTCTTGCAAATAATAATAATAATAAGCTGAGTTTATGCTGTGTGGTAGGAGGTTAAAAGTTAGATGGTAGAAATAAGATGGGTGTGGTTGGATTGGAAGAGTGTTTTTTGCGGGGTTGATTTTACAGTCACACCTAAATTTTTTTACTAATTTTCAAAACAATGTCGTTTTGGAATTCAAGGATTAAGCATTCTGAGTTTAAAGAATAATGAGGGTGTATTGAGTGATCTGTTAACTTGTAAAATTTGATGAAATTATGGCACTATACTACTATGCATATACTTAATAGTATAGTAAGGTCAATATAAATCTACTGTTGAAGTTCATCAAAATCAAATTTCTAGTAGGGTTGGGAATGGGATTATTTTCTTATTCCTTGTGTAGGATTGGGATTGGGATTGAGATTGGTTTCCTTGTTTTTATTGTTTTTCTATTCCTGGTAGGAAAGGAATTGGATCCTTAAGAATACCAATGTTTTTGAAAGACGAGGCGTAAGTTTATTATGACAAATTATTTTGATAAAAATTTTTATAAATAATACAATACAATAAAATTGAATCATTAATTGTCATTAGAAGTCAATAATCAATCAAATATATTTAAATATAAATACTAACTATATTAATAATCAATCTCAAAACCTAATATACTCAATTGGTCACACAAGTGAGAGGGAGGCTAGTTCCTAAATTGAGAGGAAAGTTAGGATTGGAGAGATATTGATGTGTTAAGCCCGGAAAAAAAAAGGGTTTAGAACATTCAAAATCAAAAGTTAGACCCAAAGCCCAACAAACAAAGCTACGTCGTTTAAGTAAAAAGGAGGGTTTTCATCTTCTTCCTCGCGTATGAAAACTCGTAGCCAACGCCTCACACGACGCTTCGGTCGCTTCTATGCCCCTCCATGCGCCTTGCCATCACTGCGTACGCTAAACGTGTTATTTGCTAAACTCACCTACGCCTAAGTCGATTCGGCGCCGCCTCGACTCACCTCGACGCAGCGCTTTTGAAACCACTGATAAATACCTCCTTTGTAAGTCACCTCGCCTCGCCTCATTCTCTCTCTCTCTCGAAGGAAATTGTTCAATGGTAACCGGCGACAGCGAGCAATATTATATGTCATTACAGCCCAATGTTGGATTTCAACCCAATGACCAACAACTCATTACACATTTCTTGAAGAGAAAAATGTCCGGTCATCCTCTGCCAATGAACATAATCATTGACGAATTGTCATTTTATAACTACAGTCCTACACAACTCTCAGGTAAATTCCTCCCATTTCTTTTTTCTTTCTTTCATTCTTTTTCTTTTTCTTTTTGAGGGTTCGTACGTAAACCCTAAATTCTCTGATTCCTTTTCATTGTTCACAGACATGTATGGGTTTGCAAACCAGAATGAGCTGTATTTCTTCACTCAAATAGCTCGCAAATATAGGAACTCTGTCGTCCCACAACGTTCAACTGGAAACGGGTTTTGGAAATCAGCTGGCCCATATGATGACATCAAACAAAGTAATGAGATAATTGGGGTGAAAAAGTCGTTGCAATTTTATGCTGGGAGTAGGAAAGATTCAACAAAAACCAACTGGACTATGGTAGAGTATTTAGCTAGGGGAACATTATCAGAAGCAGAAAGCCAACATATTGTGAGTAACTCTTTTCTTCAATCCTATGCCTATTTTTTTCTTCATTGGATGAAAATTTGTGATTAATTACGTGTTTTTAATTCTTCTATGCAGCTTTATGATTGGGTTTTGTGCAAGGTTTATGAAAAAAAATCGCATACCGAGAATGTACCAGATTCGAGCAATCAAGGTAACCCTATTGAAGGAGATACTGGCAAGCAACTCCATCCAAGTGTAAGTTTCTTTAATACTCATCATCAGTATTTCAACAAATGCATATTTTAATCATTAATCAAATTAAATTATATCCTCTGAAGATTGACTTGAACTAACTTTTTGATACACACACACAGCAGATAACAACTTTCCCTGTGGAAGATCTATTTGAAACAAAAAAGAGGCAATGCTTGTCCCAGAATTCAGGCCAATTGCCCCTAGCAATAAGCTCATATCGAAGGCCTTGCTTACCAGAGCTTCCCCTTGAAGTCATCCTTGAGATTTTGAGTTGGTTGCCTGTAAAGTCTGTGGTGAGGTTCAAGTGTGTGTGCAGACGATGGTGTTCCATGTTTCAAGATGACAAGTTCATTGCAAAACATAGGGATCGGGCCAGCCCTCTGCAACTTCCTTATATAAACAAATTTGAAGGTAGCAATTTAGTCAGTCTTTATGACGAAAATTTCAAGCTTATCCGCGCTACTCGTGGCTTGTTTTTGGAGGAGAGCATTGCTTCTCATGTTTTCCGCATCAGAAATTTTGCAATGCACCAAGTACTGTACTTGCCACATGCACGCGATGCAGACACCAGCACAATGGATTTTATTTTGAATTTATCGACTGGTGAGTGTAAAGTGGCATGTTTTTATTCCATGAACGACGGTCGGTTGGGCACTGCAGCAGGTTTTAAAGTTTTAACTGTTGGGAAAGATTGCCAATGGAGGCCCCAAATGCTCCCCAACCAAAATGACAAAACGGAATTGAGGCAACATGGAAAATATGTGCTGAAACGACATTCTTTAGAACCAAATCAGAGTGAAGGGGCGGCTCATACTGTGGAAATTATTAAAGATGGACAAGAAGTGTACATAGAAGTTCAGTCACTTGATATGTGGACTGAATGTTTTATCACTACTAGACTGCCCCAGGGAGTGTTTAGAGACTTGAAAAAAGTTTTTGTTTTCCGCTGGTACGAATGTCTGGCTGTTGGTGATATGACAGGGAAAGTCCTTACTGTATTGGTGTTGGAAGACTTCAAGGAGTGCAAATGGAGTAAAAACTTGATCAGAGTTCCCTTGAAATTTTTAGAGAACAATCCAAGTTTGAAGAATCAAATTCGGCTTGTCAGAGCTGAATTAGGTCTACTTATGTTGCATCTGGGAGGATCGGGTCTTCTTAAATATGATATGAAAAGAGGGAAACTGTGGAATAGAGAGCCCTGGAAGAAACTCTTTAGTCCACATCCACCCAGCCTTGTGACTTTTAATGGAATGAGATTGAAAAGGGTTCAAGCTATAACCAGAAATGGGGATTAGAGTAAATTATAATGGCACTCACTTACATGATGGGTTATTGTTTACTAGGTTTTTTTTATTTATTTAACGTTCATCCTCTTTCAATCTTGATGCTCTGTAACTTTGAACCTTCAACTATTTATGCAAAAATCTTATTAATTGACCCCGTAACTTTCCACTTGAGCTCATTGAATCTTTATGCTCAGTAACTTTCAAGTCTCTTGCTGGCAGTAGATTTTCTGTTGGATGAAGAAGGAATAGAAGAGATAGCAAACACTGTAGCAAATGCTTTACGTCTATTAAATGATACACTAGTCACGTGCTGTACTCGGAACATCCAAAATTTACTCCTCCTTAAGGTCCAGCTAGAGCCAGCCATGCGGGGAAGTTTAAAAATGCCAAAAAAGGCTTAGCATTAGATCCTTCTAATCTCGATTGTGCCCCCCTTAAGGTTCCAACTGTAATAAAATGATCGACATATTTTGGAACGTATTTCTTTCAATTATCTTGTTTAGCACATGACTGCCATAATACGCTTTTCGAAAATCAAAGCCATTTTTAAGTAGTTCATTCCCAACTATCAGCTATTGGTAATGGCAATGAACTGATGAAGCTTACATTACATTCATCTAATGGCAAGCCAATCCTGGAAATTCCACTTCAAATTCATGCAGTGGAGAATTGATAAATATAATGAGTCTACGAATTTTGGGTCCGCTGTAAATGTCTTAATGAAGTTCAAAGTTGTTGCTAATGAGTCTCAGAATTGTAAGGCTTAGAGAGGTAAGGCTACAAATAGAAACGAAATTATGGCAATATGCTGCTTCAGCCCAAAAAGTTTGTGATTTGGTTTCTAAAGATTCACAGCATAGAATCCTATACCAAATCATTTTTGCTGAATATACAACCATCTCACAACATAAACTGGATTGAATAATTTTTTGTTTTTCCAAATTGTCTGCAGTAACAGGCACACTACTCCACTTCAGCCAAATAATCTTCAATCTCTGCTGGGGTTAGCACTCTGCAGAAAAGTGAGCATAAAAATATAATTCAGCCACAAAATACTGGAAAAGTTTCAGAATCAGAAATTCATCAAGAAAGGATAAAAAATAAAGCAGGATGTGCAATCATTCATAAGTGAAAATGAACAATGTTTTTTATGGGTAGCCAGCAACTGATATTAACTCATAATGAGCAAAGCATTTGTTGCCAAAGTAGGAAGTAAAGATGGAGCTTGCCTGAATATTTTGTCTGTACCAATTATCCCAATCTCAATATTTTTTCCTGAGATTTGTCCTTCAAATCTGCATCAAATATGAAGCAACTACTTAGACCGCTGACAGAAATACAGAACTTGAAAGTAATAACTGAATGGATTGTTGCAGCAGACTGGCCGGCCAGGAAGCAAGATGAAACTTGCATCACTGAAACAATCATTTTGTCAATTATGAAGATATGGTATCAAAACACTTCAAACTAAGAATCTGATTGAATGAAGGTGAACTCCACACAGCATTTGCCCGAGCAGTATCAAATACTTTCTAATGAAGCATAAAAACAATTTTCTTTTTCAAGTTTCTTCCCTTTTCTGACTTCTACATATTATGCATTTATAAAAGGGTTATGTATATATACCCCTCCTTCAGAGTCAAAATAGCTGTGTGCACTGCATCATCAAGCTCCATATCATCAGTATACCTGAATTAAAAAATAATAATAATAAGATACACTTCACCTTTGAGAACAATAAACCAAGTGAGACAGAAATTTGAGTCATAAGTATCAAACATAAATAATTGAGAACTGCCAAACAATATAAGTGCTAAACTATAGAAATCATAAGACAGAAAAAGGACATCCAATGAATAGAATTAAGGGTATCCTGTTAAGTTGCCATTTGAAAAAATACATATCATGATTGCTTACGGCTTGACATTACATGAAAACAACATTGTTGTCTATATTTCCATAGTTAAGCAGGGTTACCTATTGGTTCTCAAAGCAGTGATGTCAAATACATAAAACATTGTGGCAAGCCAAACTGAGAGCATGTGTGGAAGAATAAGCAATTCTCAGAGTAGGACAGACCACCTAATAGTATATGTAGAAACAATAAACAAAATCTAATAGTATCCCAAAAGCCCACCTAACTTCTTTTTATGAAAGAGTATACAATGCATGAAGGAAGAGATGTCACTTTAGTTGGTTTAAAATGGCCAAATGTCCAAAACCATGTCTTAGTACCTCTTCTCAAGAAACGTTTTTGCATTTGAGACATTCTTCCCCATTGCAGAGGCTTTCCATGAGAAATATGAACCTGAAGGATCAACCTACAGAGAAATATATTTAAAAATATCAATATTTGCATAATTAACTTTCATATTATTGTCAACAAAGGGCAGAATACAATTTTTTAAATACTACTAATACCAGACATGAATTTTCTTCTCTCCCACCAACCAGAATAGAGTTATAGTTCAAAAAACTAAAAACAAAAAGAAGTTGTCTTGAAATTATTTAAGAATAAAAAAAAAAGTGTGAAAGAAATATTTATTTTCCAAATGATGCAATCCATTCAACTAGATTCAAATACAGCTATTCACTTTCCAGGCAGATAAAAGAGTTTCAGTACACCAACCAAATTCAGGAGTGCAACCTACTGTATGGAGAACTGTAAAATATTTGAAATGAAGCTCAAGCAAGATTACTGCTGGTCAACTTACTATGTTAAAGATTACTGAGAGTGCAAAAAAAATTTGTTTAACAAACTTCAACACAACTAAATATTGGACAGAATCATGTTCGGAAGCCACAAGCCAAATGTGGTTGAAAAATTTGGTCCAAACTCTGTTTAAATTAATGTTCTTTCCTTAAAAGGCACCATCTCTTGCAACCGGAACCAACAAATAGAGAAATGGTCCATAACAAGATTTAATAAAACATTGGAGAATGGAAATACCTGGTATAGTTGGGGACCACTGTCATCAAACCCAGCAACCAGCAGAGACACCCCAAAAGGCCTTACACCACTACAAAGAAAAAAGAAGAAAAATACTTCAGTAAATTTAATAACATTAATTTTTATCCTTTGAATTCTCAAGTTCAACTTCACAAACTCAGCTGAAACTGCCTTAAAATAATAAAACTCACAAGCAGAAGCCCTTCACATAAATTTTCAAAAGTTATACTTCTCATATTTTAGAACTTTTTATATTCTGTTGCCCAAAGCTTGCAAACTGGTAGTGACCAATTGCAAGTTTACTAGCTCAGAAGCTATAGATTTTGGAAAAGGACTTCATATATAAATATCTTCAAACATGAAAAAATTTGCTAAGGTACTCAGTACTCAATGCTTCTGAAGGTTTCTTCTTCCACATTTGAACCCATGAGAAATCAAAATATTATTGTGGGTCCAAATGTTCGAGAAAAGGCTTCCCATGAAAAGAGCACCTTACACATGTAAAAATTGGCTTATCTAACTTTTACCAGGGGAAAATAACTTCTATAATTTACAAGTTGAACAAGAGATGAATAATACAGTGGATAATCATTAAAAATACGCATCAATTAGAGGCCATTGGTATCATGTATAAATGGATCATAGTCTCAATGTGACGAAACATGGGCCTGGAACTAGTGTATCTGTTTCAGTCCACAAAGGGAACCACATTTTATATTGACATAGATAGTGTGATAGTTACCCAGATTGAGTGAACTCCTGCATAACAGCAGCAGTTTCCCTCACAAGTTGAGTAACAGGGATTGGTTCCTACAAACATGACAGTTTTATACAAGTTATGGCCTTCACAATAGACGAATATCTTATTGTTAAAGTTTGCAAGAACTTGACAAACGAATGATGAAAATTCGTCACATCACATCTCAAAAATTTCTAATCAAATAAGGAGAGAACAAAAACTAAATACCTTATATAATCTGTGATATTGTTCAGCCTGCTTCCTGCTTTTTCGAACCAAGACTCGAAAATCAGGACCCATACCACTGCAGGAGAGAAAGTAATGGTAAGAAGACTTACAGACTGAATGAAGACAAAATAATAGATTTATCTACAAGTAATTCAGTACTAAGAAAATAATGGGCCACATTACAGGAAGCACACAAAAAACAAACCTGTAAACAACTCCAATATTTGGTGTCAAACTCTGTATCTTTTTAACCTGACCAAAGAAAATACATATCATCAGAAACCAACATCTTAGGAGGGATAAAATTGTGCGTGGTATGGGAAGTTGCCAAAATGAAGAAAGTAGAATAATTTACAATCCATTACAGTAATTAAGTTTTATTGTGAAAGAGAGCTACAGAGAAAACAACAAAAGAAGTTGCTCATAAGAGGAAAGGATAAAATAAGCCATGAACATGATAAACAGTTTTATTTAGATAAGATGTTGTTCAGGAACATAGATAATGGTGTGAACTTAAATCTTGTGGGTCCAAAAGCTAGGCAACACTAAAAGTGAACAAACTTAAATCATCATGACTCATTACAAATCCAAGTCTTCAGAAGTTATACCACTAGGCTCTAGCCTCCATTTAACTCAAGCAGATATCAACTGTAATATCATACTAGTGAAAATTTAAATAGGAAACATCACGAGTGATCAAGAGTGACTTACAGATGCTTCATCAACCAAGATTGAAGGTAGCTTCTTCTCAGTTGCAATAACAACCCCATTAGCAGCTGCAGTAACCAGGTAAACACACACAATTATACAGACAGCCAAGTCTATGTCTGATATAGACAACCCAACTTTTAAATTTTCCTTTCATATCACATCTGCAGGTTAAATTCCCTCCAAAAAATTTCTTCATAGTTGGTTCTAAATATATCCGGATACATTTGCTCCATAAAAAAAGTTCCGATATTGATCATTAAAATTTTCAAATCAAAGATCAAGTTTATCCAAATTACAACATTATCTCACTTCAACGTTGCATCTGGAAATTTCTGAGGTTCTATCCAAATATCAGATCACGCATTTGAGCCTAAGTATAACTCGAATTAATTTATCATAAAATTTTCAGCTCAATTCAATATATAGGTCAAATATATAATTTTTTTTAAAACCCAGCTTTTCATCCAGACCAGATTCTACCAATATTTCAATAATCTTCTTACTGATTCAGCAAATCAATTAGATTATAAACACCACTTTGAACAAGCACAAAGAAGACTAACAGGACTAATCATTCAACGGGTAAGCTTAAAATAAAGCAGACAAGCACTGAGTACATTACCTTTGATCCCCAGAGAGGTTTGGCCCGACCCAACTGCTGTCAAAGCGTGCTCGATCTGCACTAGCTTTCCTGAAGGGCTACTCAGCATATGCCGCAAATAAATCAAAAAGTACAAATACCCAACTAAATTTCTACACCAACGCACACACACACACATACATATAACAGAGATGAACCTGGAAATGTGAAGAATGACGAAAGAGCGGGAGAGTTACCTGAAAGTGGTGAGAGAAAACGAGTACTGACTGTCTCCCATTGCGTGCTATAGAGAGAAAGACACAGGCTTTTTTCTTTGTTTCTGAAAAACAGAGAGATTAGACGGAAGTTTTTGCAAAAGAACATAAAAAGGGTTCTAAAGAGCTTTACTTGTTGAAGAAGAAGGTTTTGGTTTTTTTAATGTTGGGTGGGCTTTCGAATTATTAGGCCGAGAAATTTCAATGGTCCTTTATGAGTTTCAGCTTCGTCTTTAACTTTGTACGGGTTTGGCCCAAAATAAAGTGGACCCGACCCGACTCTGTTTAGAGGTTTTTTCTTTTTCTTTTCTTTTTTTAAAGGAGAGGAAGAAACAGGAAAAACCCTTCTTCTCCAACACGAAAGCATATCATAAATCACCTTCTCTCTGCAGAAGGAGCACTCATCGCAGTGAAGCAAATCACGTACTAATTCGGTAACTTTATCTTTCTTTCTCTCTAAATTAACACATGATTATTTCATTTTATCTTTACTGAATGGTCAGTGAAAGTTGATAGAGAACTGAGTCTCTCTGAAGATATCTTACTGTGTTCTGTTTGGGTTGCGAAAATTTTCAATTTTGTTTCATAGTATTTGTTTTTACTCGATCATTTTCAGTATAGAAGGTACTCGGGTAAAAGTCCTTTCGCTGTTTTACGAGCTAGAGACAGATCTGTCCGTATTCACTGAAACCCATTTCTTGTTTATTTGTGTTGATTCAGATCAATCTCAAAGTTCCAATCAAACCAAGATGTTTCTCACAAGGTGAATTTCATTTCTGAGGAGTTTGTTAAGTAAATTATTTGTCTCAATTATATGCATACACATTTACTTTTTTTTACTTATTTCCTTGTTGATTAAATTTTGGGTATGTGTGTTGTGAAGGACTGAGTATGACAGAGGAGTAAACACCTTCTCCCCTGAAGGCAGGTTGTTTCAGGTTGAGTATGCCATTGAGGCCATCAAGGTACGACCTTTTTATATCCCACCTGCACTCTCTTTCAGATTCTTAAAAATAATAATAATAATTGACCACATTTTGCATAAAATGTAGGATTAAGCAGAGTGTAATTGACACAAATTTAGCTATTGTTTTAACGAATTTTCTTTATGTAATTACTGGATATTGAAAGTTGTCGGGTTTGATGAATTACAGCTGGGTTCGACTGCTATTGGGTTAAAGACAAAAGAGGGTGTTGTGCTTGCTGTGGAAAAACGTATCACTTCGCCTTTGCTGGTATGCAAATTATCTCTTTATATGACTTCTTTGTACTTACCTCTTTTTATTAGTTAATACTGTTATAGCTACAAGTTTAAGCCAAAGCTGTTAGAGGCCGTTTGTCCTTCAACACTTGGCACTTGATTTTGTGTATCCTGTTGTTTAAGAATCATGCTTAAGTTAGGAGGAATAAAGCCTCTGACAGTTTCATATTATTTCATTTTCAAATTGTATTGGGTCAATCAATTTTTCTTTTCCAAATGCTGCCTTTTTCCTTATCTTGCTCGTTCTTGTTTCCATGAATGATATGTTCATGTTTCAAATTTAGACATTTTCAGTTTCACTGATGAATGATACTCTATACTATTCACCTTCAGGAACCCAGCAGTGTGGAGAAAATTATGGAAATTGATGACCATATAGGATGTGCCATGAGTGGACTGATTGCTGATGCTCGTACACTTGTTGAACATGCACGAGTTGAAACTCAGGTACTGTTCTCATTGGTTTTACAAATTGATATCCTAATCTTTATACTTGTATTCTAACTTCCAAGTTTTGCAGAATCATAGGTTCTCCTATGGTGAGCCAATGACTGTGGAATCTACAACACAAGCTCTTTGTGATCTGGCCCTTCGGTTTGGTGAAGGTGATGAAGAGTCCATGGTAATAACCATTCCATTTGGTTTATATGAAAATTTATGTTTATAGTCAAATAATTAAATTTGCTTAGTTTCGTTGAAATGTATTTGAAAAATAAGAAAAGTTGATATTAGGATTAGCTAAGTTGTGCTTATATTATACCAATACGCCTCTTCATTAACGTAAATTGATTTTTCTGTTTATTTTGTAGCAATTCATAATCAAGCACTTTAGGATGAAACTCCAGAGTCATTTAAGATACCTGTTTTATCTTTTAAATATGAGTGAAGCAGCTTTTGACATCTGATATTAGATTTCTGTTGTCTTGTTCCTATATCCTTCCTGAGATTTTATGTCATTGCTATATAATCGGCTCTTTATGTTCTCTTTTGCAGTCTCGACCGTTTGGAGTATCTCTTCTAATTGCAGGTCATGATGAGCATGGACCCAGCTTGTAAGTGATACTTTCTTTTTCTTTTTCTTTTCTTGTTGTGAGATATGTATAATATGATCGTGTGTGTGAATTACCGTTAAAGAGAGAAAGCCTGTGCTTATTTAAAAATGAATCACTAAAAGAGGCATTTGACATATATATGTCGATGTAATCCCCAAGAGAGAATTAAGAAGGATCTTTGCAGTAAGATATCATTTTGACAATTACCATTCCATGTTTTCTTATATTCCTACCATTTATGTATAGAAGTGGGCTCAGTTCTTTTGTTTGGCTCTAAATTGAGATGCCTATGTGTTTTTTTTTGGCTTGATATAAGCAGGAGGGCTCATTGTAGACCTTTGTAATGCTACAATAGTATTGTTTCTTAGGGATATGCAATTTTTGTAGTATTATGTTTTGTAAACATTAATAGGTTATATACTTCCAAATTCTTGCTTCTTCTGTTTTGTATGTCCTCGTCTCTTTGACCCAGGAAAGAAAACTTCTGATATGCAGGTACTATACTGATCCATCTGGCACATTTTGGCAATGCAATGCAAAAGCAATTGGTTCAGGTTCAGAAGGTGCAGACAGCTCTCTGCAAGAGCAATACAACAAGGTATCTCTGCTTGTTATAACTTATTTGTTTTCTTGTTTCTGTGTACATATTATACCAAGTCGCCTTATAAGTTACGGAGCATGAAATGCTGAAGTTGTTAGCTTAGCCATATATTTAAGATAAATTTGCTTGTACACATGATTGAAGTCATCCTTCTGGGACGAAGCCATTTTACTTTTTGACAATTTTCTGGTAGAATCAAATTATGGAAATGCTTTCTGCTTCTTGCCTTTTCAACCATATAAATCAGTAACCTCACTTGATGACGGTTTTCAGGACTTGACTCTTCAAGAAGCTGAGACAATTGCTCTGTCTATTCTTAAGCAAGTTATGGAAGAAAAGGTGAAGCTTTATAATTCATATGGATTTTGACCTATTTTAGTGTTTGCATATATCTAGTTTGCATAGGGTTACTTTAATTGACCTATTTTACTGTTTGCAGGTGACTCCCAATAATGTTGATATCGCAAAGGTTGCTCCAACATACCATCTGTATACCCCTTCTGAGGTGGAGGCCGTCATTAGTCGCCTATAAGCTCTCTTGTTTATCCGAATTGAATTTGTTTCTGTATTTGTTAAGTTACAGAAAAGGATTTCGGATTTGTTTATGGTTGATGATTTTAACCAGTAAACCAAGAATATTATCATCCGACTTTGATGAGCAGATGCCATCCTGTGCTCTAATGAAAGATTTCATGTGAACTGATGAAAATTTTGCAGTCATTTTGTTTGGCGCGCAATTATCGCATTACTTCTAGAGTGGTGGCATGTTGTGGTTAATGCAGGCTGTTTACCGAATGGTGGTTGGTTGGCAATGCAATTTTGGTGCCTTTTATTTGACAAATTGTCATCCATTGCAGTTCATGTTTTAATTGAATGTAAGCAATATGAGAATGAAGAAAATTGGCGTACGTTAACACTTTGGCGTTTAATCCAAGGAGGATTTTGGTGAAACTAACCAATTAAAAACGAGCCCTAATTTATGCAGACATTTTATTGAAGGACGGTAAAATAATAATTAAAAACAAAATACAAAAAGTAAACCCATCGACCTAGTAAATTAAGACTGAAAATGGAATTTATAAATATATAAAAATAATAATTGAATGAAGACTGAAGAAAAGAAAAGGGATTATAATCTTTTGCACAGGCGTGGTTCCAATCAGGAGCATCCCCTTCATCATCATCACCATCAAGCTACATGAGAGCTGGTTCCCAATCATCAAGGAGACCATGAATAATTTAGAACCTTGAAGCGGAACTGAATATTTTCCTTTTGTAGAAAATGAAATCTACAGTGTTCATCCTCAGGGCCAGTTGAAGTTTCATTGGATCCACTTGAACTATGGTTCTTTAGTGATTTATGAAATTTGTTCGAGATGATAAACAAAATATCTCAATTATCAATGCTTATCATTAATATTCACTTTCATAATATAAATAAATATTGCTTTCTTATTTTCAGTACTAACAAATATATTCAGTACCAAGATAATTAGTCTAATATTTCATAAATTAATCGAATAAACTTTTACATGATCACACTCTTATTACTCTTGGCACTTATACAAAACAATGCAATATATATATATATATCTATCACTCTCTCAAGACTCAACTATCCTTAGAATTTGAAGCTCAAAATTCTATGCTTCCCTTCTAAATTTCTAATGACAGGAAATTAATCCCAACTAAATTTCAAAATTGATCTCTATTCTTGGTGTCCAGGACCAGGAATGGCAATCACTATCCCTATGGGTCTGTTTCTGTATACTATATATCCAAGAACAAAATCATTGGATTCTTCTTTTTATTGAATTAAAACTTCAAGTGAAGTTGTTATTGATGAAAACCTGTTCTCACTCATCCTTTGCCTCCAACCCTACTCGGGGTGTATAACTAGTGCCACTATATTCGTATTCCATGGTGCACATCGCAAACATACACTTCTTTGGCAAGATGATCCGCAGCGACATCAGCCTCAAGACATAAACACAAAGCTACATCTGAAGCATTGCCGAAGAACTGGTGGAGCAATCTTTCAAAATTTTGATTTCCTGCATGATAGGAAATAAGAACCATGTCATTCAATTTCAAAATCAAATAAACAACCAGAAGTAAAAGATCCAGGCAAGTCAGTGTTGTGGGAACAAAAGTAGGGTTCATTTTGAAACTTAATTAGAGGGTGTCTCTTATCTTGCTCTACCTGAAGAACAAAAGGCCGTCAAGTTCAGTCATATCTCATGCTAGGGTTGCCCTCTTGCCTTTTGCATCTCTTGACTGCAAACCCGTTATTTGTTAGTCACAATGTAAATTTTACTTTGAAGATATACTTTTCAAATAACAAATGAGCCTACTGCAAGCACAGAGAGAGAGAGAGAGAGACCTGTGCAGCAACAGATCTTTTTGAATCCAAGAACTCGCCGTAAATGCCATACAATTTTTTCTTCTCAGCTTCGGAAACAGATGGCCTTGCCCTGGAAGCAGTAGACTTCAAGAGAGCATCAGAAATAACTGGCTTTTTCCCTGGTTTATTGGTATCTAAACCAGCCAGAATTTCATGCACTGCTGCAAGCTGAGCATCTGAGAGCAGAGCTTGAAGGTCAGCCCCACTAAATCCCTCAGTCATATAAGCTATGGCTCTTAAATCCACATCACCATCCAGTGGTAGCTGAAGCAGTTGACAAAAAAATAGATAATAAACAAATAGGACATGTAAGGAAATCATGTAGGTTTACAAAAATCATGAAGAAGGGAAAAGGATATCAAGTAAACTAAATGGCAAAATAGCTAAATAGAAGTGAAAAACATATGCTTCAATTAGATAATTTAATTTCTAACCTTTTTTGAAAGGACTGTCAAAATATCCAACCTTTCACCCAGGGATGGAAAATCACAAAATAGAAGGCGATCTAGCCTACCAGGTCTCAACAGTGCAGCATCAAGTAAATCTGGTCTACTGCTTGGCATGAAAATGCAGTCTTTTTTCATTAGACAAGTGGTATATACTCAGTAAAGACGAGAAAATATGATCGAAACAATCCACAACAGGACCTATGTCTGCATAGGAGCAACAATGTTGATAAAAGATGGAGACAATTTGCACAAGCCTCACTGTCTTGTTCTAGTATGTTATAGCATTCATGCATGGGTCATAGCTACAAATAATAAAATTACAATCGCTAACTTAAACCATGAGTGAGTGTACTTTGGACAAAGCTATTTTCTGACCTAGAAACTGATATCAGAAATTCAACACTTACAAATGAATCTAAAAAACGATTACTCTGAAGAGAATCTAACCTTGTTGCAGCAAACACAAAAACACCAGTCAAAACTTCAACACCATCCAATTCAGTCAGAAACTGTGAGAAAGTGAGAAACTAGGATAAGAGAATCAACTATGAAGAGAGGAAGAAGATAAAATGGGGCAAGAAAACAAGAGAGGAACCTGATTGACAACACGATCAGTTACACCAGTATTGTCATGTCCTCTTTTGGGGGCTATAGAATCAAATTCGTCAAAAAAGAGAAGGCATGGTGCTGCAGCAGCAGCTTTGGTGAATATATCCCGGACCTAGACATCAGCATCAATCAATGTGCATTACACCACACAGAAGATTGTTCTAAAATATAACGTATAAGGAACCACTACACATTTTCTATCTTCCCCATGAAACATTAACGTATCTGTTGTGGAGCCGATTATTTAACTCTTTCATTTTCTACATGATTATGACAAGAATTTCACATCATATTGCAGAACAATAAAATCAACTTGAAATCTTATGACTTTGGACAGAATAGTCAAACACATTCTGTAGCCAAGTTCTCAGAGTACCAATGAAAATAATCATTGATCATCAGCTCATATATCCCCAAAAATATATTTTTGATAATACTAGTCTGAATTCCTATTCCACACGATTTTTTCACGTTACTTGATCACTAAGCTGCAGAAACACAAAAGAAAAAGTGTATGCAACATAATTTCACAAAACAACAATTCAGTGGATTGAGAATCAGGTAGAGGCAAAGACTGAAACATTATGTAAATATATGTAGTAAGAGTCTACTAGAAATCAATGCAAAAGGGATGTGTAAATGAATAATTCACCACTTACAGCTTGCTCCGAAGCACCAATATACTTGTTCAACAGCTCAGGTCCTTTGACTGATATAAATCGTAGGGAACAGGCTGCAGCAGCAGAACCAACTATGTGTGTCTTTCCACAGCCAGGAGGTCCATACAATAGAACATTTGACCGCAACCTTAAAGGAGCTTTTGCAAAGATGTTTGGGAATTTTGACGGCAATTCAATCATCTGATATTGATAATACGAATTGAAAATAGAGATCGCACAATTAGATTACAAAAACAGAAAGACAAGTACTGGAACAAATGAAATATATTACAGCATAGAAAGTAAGATACAACAGCAGTGCAAAATATCAAATCAATGTTACTAAACATCGACAGGCTAATAAATAAAAATATTTTCATGGTGAACAGCTTTGATTGAAATCAATTTAGTGGAGCCAAACCATCTTTGGATTCATTGAAACTGTACATAATCATACAGCTGAGTAGACAATGTAATATAATGAAACAAAGACAAGAAAAAAATTCTACCTTCAATAAGTAGCAAATCCGTGATTAAAGGCAGCATGGGAAGTGAAAAACACTGATATAGATGATTGCCCAAAACAAAAACTGAATTGATAAAATTAGGGGGCTGATTTTCCCACTCCCATTTTCTCCGCTTACACTCCCTTTTGCTTTTTAATACTTTTTAATCAATTTGTTCTTTCTTTTTCCTATTCTACCCTTACCCTACATTAATTTCTTTATACTTCACTTTGCCAATCCACTGTTACCCTATATTAAGTAAGAAATTAAACGTACCATGCATAATATCTTGAGAATTAGAAGGATTACTAAACTCTGTCATTCCACTCAAATCACCGCTGCCCACCATGTCTAAAATCCTCTGCAACTCAGACTCTAATGTTTGGTCTTCATCCATAGCTAACCTTTCACCAATAATTAAAGAGTATTTTCTTTGGGTTCCATGAATTGCTCAGACAGTAGCTTTGGGTAGGAGAAGTGGGAAAGACACAATTAAGGAGGAGAAGACGCTGTGACTTTTTTTTTTTTTTTTCTTTTCTGTTAACTTTTCTTAATTTAAGTTATCAAAACTTTAATGTAGGGTAAGGGTAGAATAGGAAAGACAAAGAACAAAATTGATTAAAAAAGTATTAAAAAGCAAAAGGCAATGTAAGTGGAGAAAAGGGGAGTGGGAAAATCAGCTCCCTAAAATTATACCTCTTTAATTGCATTGCGGATGTCAACAAGACCACCAACATCGTCCCACCCAGACCGATCACCTTCAGGAGCAGATTTAGTGATGTCGCGCATGGCAACAGGAAGGAAATCGTGCATTGCTCGAGAGAAATCATCCCTTATTAAAGTGGGCTTTTCACTTTTGTCAAAAGCAAAATGATAAGGCATAAAACGACCTATGGCAGCATGAACAGTTCTATCGACCAAGATTTCCTGAAACGGCAAGATTGTTAAGATAGTTCAACCAAAACTAAATCTAACACATACACCAGAAAATACTTCAACAGTTCTCAATTATCAGATTACCTACAAAAACATTCTAAATTTGAAACTACCACAAGCCACAAAATTCATGCTTGAGGCACTGAAAGCATTCTCTTTTGTGCCCATCAAAAGTAAAAACTTAAAGGGGAATGACACAATGTATTAAACCAGAGACGATCAGATCTCTGTATTCATATATATATATATAAGTTGGAGGCCTGAACAGTCAGGATTACAATTGCACTTTCCAACGGAGTTTATTAGTTTTCACGATAAGAAAGAAGGTTGTCAACATTATCCACTGTCATCACCTCCATAAGCAGTCTTTTATCTAAAGCACATAATTTAAAGTTCTAAAGGCAGGAAGAATAAGGATGCAATAGTGGACTAATAACAGCCCATAAAGCATATAAAGATGAATTCTATGAATGTAATAATATTTGTGCAACTTTTACCCTCCAAGATGTAATGTAGAAACATGAAGAATACCAGATCATATGAATCATGGCCATCACATTTTGAGGCTACATCTTGTAAGATATCGTCAGAACATTGTAAGCAACGTCTCTGAATTTCATGCTTCAAAATGGCTTCACGTTGTGAGGCAGCAGGAGCAGGCAATTGCACATGAAAGTCAAACCTTCCTGATAATGACAACATAATAAAAATATATATAGCATTCAAAAGTTTTAATTAAAGAAGCAGACAAATCTCTATGATTCTACTGTCAGTATAATGCATTACTCATTCTACATTCAGAAGGAACAAACCTGAAGAGCTCAATGACTGCGGTATACTCTCTAAAGACTTTATCGAAGCTATGAATGCAAGGGGACCAATTCCACATGAGCTCTTCCTTTTTTCCTGTTCAGAGTACCAGTAGATTTGTTAGCTGACTAAAGGACATAAACACATCTAATGATGGTATGAAATTGAAAGGTTAGCTTATTGCATTTTATCATTCATAGCTGGTACAATAGATTAAAAGTATTTTCCCCTCACAAAAATTAAGAGCAATTCAGGCATTATGACAACAAGACAGCATAGGCTAAATTTTATGCTAATATTAAGTAGCCCAGGTCTGATCGAGCAACATGTATTTTAATAGAGAAGGGATTTAAAGGTAAGTTAAGATATAAATGCCAAATGGACTGCCAGTATACTGGGATGAGAGATTGAGCATTTACTGATTCTGCTCAAGTTTTTCCCTGTTTTTAGCTCAAGCAGTACAGAGATTTCAGGGTCATAATTCCATAAGATTAGGGACTTTTTAGTTGAATAAATATATTATACTCATTATTCAATCTACTAGCTCTGTTGCAAATTAGCATAGAATTCCAGGAGACAAAAAAATGACAGCATTTCTATAAACTCTTTACAGGTTTGAAAGAACTATTTCTACAAATACAATTTGGTCCCAACAAGAATAACTTGAACCCGAAATAAGGTTTTTATTTATTCATTGCAGTGCCAAATATATTATATTTTAATATTCTGGCATACTAAATCAATTGTAGTACCATGTCACAACAATCATTAATGTATTCTAGAAAATTAATAGATAAACATATCATTCTAGCATCAGCATCATTGCTTACATCCTAGGAACCTTCACAAAAAGCTTACCCAATATTCATCCATAATGTCGTTGAGAAATTCTGTTAGAGCAAGAACAGAGGTTGAAGTTTGAGATCCTTCTGAGTCTGAAGAGGATGAAACAATGCTATCAAGATCGTCAAGAATTAGAAGAGATGGAGCATGATCTAAAGCCTCAGATATGTAGCTTGAAAGTGCTTGGCGAATGGTCATGGCCTTTTCCATAGCAAGTTGAGAACAAGATACAAAAACTCTGCAAAGGCAAAAATAGGGCATTACAGTACATGCATATTTTACCATCACGATGCACTAAGTTGAAAGTTTAAATGAAAATTCAGTTCTGGTTACTTTTCAATAATTCAATGACCAAATGAAAAACAAAGGAAATTTGTCAAGATAACAACATACACATGTGCTAAGAGGTCTTTATCTTCTTCGAGATGCTTTGCAACAGTTCTTGCTAATAATGTCTTTCCAGAACCCTAATAGGAGAAATGGGAAGAAGGGGAAAAAACCATATCAAGTATTTGAAAAACAAACGAACAAATAAAACACTGTTTTGAAAGATAAAAACCGCAAAATTTGTCATTTAACTTCGAAAATTGCATCACCCAATGGAAAAACCAAATTTCAAAAGATGATGAACTCACAGGAGGTCCATATATCAGAACATGTCCAGGGAGAGGAAGATTGTGTGAACTGAACCATGCCCCAGAAGCAGGAGTTAACAACACCAACATTCCTACATTTGAAAACAGCACATATTACGGAAAACCAAGGAATCCTTTAAAGTGAGAGGGGAAATATAATTAAAAACTAGTAGTATGTCACAAGTTAAGAAAATTTCCTTTTTCTTTGTAACTCCTAACTGTCCACCCTGAGATACTGCCATATTTTAACTGAAATTGACAACAAGAAAACAGACATGTCTCTAACTCAACCATTTCAGTCTTCTCAGTCTTGTATGTGTGCATTATGGTAGTTAAACTCCAACCTCCTTTACTACTCAACCAATACTTGTATATTCTTTCAATAGTAAACTAATACTTTTGTAAGACAACCAGTAGATTGCTGATTGCTTATCCAAAAATCAAAAGTAAAATTGTTCTATTCTTTCTTATCCATAGTCTAATTTAAATATCTGAATCATTCATCATATTATTCTTCTCCCTGAACAGTCAGAGCATCCACCTTGAGATAAAGACAGCAATGAAAACAACATATAGCAGTTTTCTAAAATCTCAAACACAACTCATTCATGTCCTTATTGTTGAGTGTCCATCTATTTGTGTATTCCCTTGTGTTTCCATCCACAGCTACACTAAAACCAACATAGGCTACCACAGTGTACTTCCCATAGACGATCAAAATTATATGTAAATAAGAGTTGGTTAGGTGTCAGAAGAGGAAACAACTTCACGAGGAACTACAAATACCTACTATTTAAAACGTCAGAAGCAATTGTCCCCATCCAGCTCAAGGATGATACATCAGCAGTGACATCTTTTTCAGACATTCTCTCTCTTACTGAATAAAAAGACACAGGATCACCCTCCTTCAGCTTTACAATTGTCTCTAGACCTCCAAGATTATTGTTGCCTTTGTTTCTTTCATCAAACACAAGCTCATATGCATTTCCAGCATGTTGAGATTCCTTGGAAAATGACAATACATATAAGATTTCAACTGGTAGTTCAGCATTCTTATTTTTGTTTCCGAGGCAGCCATTTGATGATTCATGTACCTTCTCATCAATCCTATACTTTTGTCCTTTCACTTCAAAGTGAAGTATAGTTTCATTTCCCAAAACCAAGGAATTAACTTCTTCTCCTGCATTGGAAGCAATAGCATCAAGTTGTGCAAGGATCCAGGCTTTAACAAGACTTTCTACTCCCTTTCCCTTGTCAGACTTCTGACTAGCCCCTTCATCCTCTTTGCAGGAAGATTCATATGAAAAAGCATCAACAACTTTGTCATGGGTTGACCAATCGGCAACATCTATGTAGGTGCTTGAGCCGGTCGTTAGAAGCATGTTTTTCTTCTTACGAATTTTATGCCTATCGAGAACTTCTAGACCATTTCTTTCAACAGCTTTGTCTTTCCCAAATATCTTAAAGTGACAAGGAGAAAGTGAAAGAAGGGGAATGTCAGTCTTCAAAATACCATTGCATCCCTTTAAATAAACCCCTGCAGGCATGAGAGCAATTTCATTAAAACAACCAGCTTCTTCAATGAAAGGTTATAAATGATTTGAATGTGAAACATAAGACTATTAACAGTAGGATAACTTGTGTTTCTCTGTCCTTATTCAGCACATGCCATAGCCAATTAAAAGAGGGAGTCATGGAAAATCCAAAAGAATTCACCCAACTCTTATGATTGATTGTGGAAGAAACAGTGTCATAAGCAATCATGAATGTATAATTAGAAAATTAAATTTGCGGCTAAAGGAGCAAGAACAATCCAAACCCTAGATGGCATTCCAAGAGAATATTTCATTTTTAAGATAAGATCCAGATGTAAATTCCAGTGAACATCTTTTGAGTCTAAACTTCTAAATGCATTATAGCTAAATTGTACTCTATTCAACACTGGGTAGAGCTTACGTACATGAATGCAGACGAGCTCTCAAATAAAGACGAAGAGACTGGGCAACCATTACATGCCCTTTAGCAACTGAATCAGAAATCAACAGCCGAACAATTGTTTCACGATTGTCCTTCTTGTCATTTAAAATTCCATTGTTGGATTCTTTTGGAGTTGAACTGCTTCTTGTTCTCAACCCATCATTTTCAGAATTTTTCATGCTCTCTTTTGGTGATAATCTTGGCACAACAGCTACTAACTGAAGAGAATTTAAGGAGAACATTTTTGCTGTTTCGGGGTGAATCATAGCAACAGAAGTGAGAACAACTCCAAGCTCAACACCTTTGACATAACCACTTTTGTGAACTAGTCTCCTGTCTGGATCTTGAATGCGCAGTAGTGCCTTTGAAATATGGCGCTCTCCATTAGAAGAGAGTGTGGATGAATCTCCAAGTGAGTTGACGGTCTTGCGTCTCTTTGGAGCAACTGCAACTTCAGTCCCTGGCACCAGTTGCACTGGGAATAACCCACAAGTCAAAACATAATTCTGGTAGGCTAAGATATCATCACAGAGTACAAGCATTAAATCCCAGCTCATCAAGTTCTAAATTTTAACACTGAAAATTCATTGAATAACTGAATTAGGACGGAGCATACAGCTTCTTACCCACCGATTTCTTGGGGAAGGTTGAAACAACAAGAAATGTAATGGTAGTACGGCCGTGCAACCACAGAGGAAATCTCATTGCTTCATGCACAATCCTCACCTGCATTTATCAAAGTTACGATACACTGATACATTGATGCACTGATGCACATACACGGATTATATACAATCACAAAGACCTTGAATTGACAACACTTGAGTACCTGATTCAATATAGCAGCCTCTGCAAGCTCAGAATTAAGTTCCAAAACCTCCCAATCATCCTCAGTAGAGGGCTCAATTGTGACCAGAGTAGCCTTCGTCACATTCAAGAGAGCCCGAACTTGAACCCTAGCATGATCCGGCAACGAAATGCAATCCCCAAATTGCTGAGCAACCTGCAATGCATCCACACACTCAATCACTGACAAATTTCTTAGCTTTCCTCAGCTGAAGAAGAGAAATTGAAAATTGAGCTTACCTCGATAGCTTGAGAAGTGGAAGTGGCGCCGGACCAAGCGACATTCCAGAGGCTGTCGTTTGAGGAGGAGCGAAGCTCCAGAGCGAGAACTTGAGGGAGGGAGGAGGACGAGGATTGGAAGGTTTGGATTAGGGCAAGAGGAAGAGAGACGTAGCAGTTCTCTATGCCCCCAACTAACCTAACCTCAAACTCCATTGCCGAAGAGACTCAGAGTCAGAGAGAGATAAGAGGCTCGTTTTAGAAAGAAGATAACGAAGCACGCTTGACTGGGTGAGCGCAGCGCCGCAAAACGTCGTCTCTCCCGAGGCGTTCTCGAATTGAGTAACGCTTACGTCATCCTCCTTTCAAATTATCCCAACTTGCGTTTATCTTTTTTATTTGGTGCAATTTGTAACGTTATTGTATAAGAGAACAACATAAAATAGTATATTTTAAAGGTATAGCCGAGCGCCTATACTTTTTAAATATATTCGAATATTTAAAAGGTTTAGCCGCGCGGCTATACTTTTTAATATATTTGAATATTTTAATAGTATAGCCGACCGGCTATACTGTTTAAATATATTCGAATATTTTAATAGTATAGCCGAGCGGCTGTACTTTTAAATATATTCGAATATTTTAATAGTATAGCCGCGCGGCTGTACTTTTTAAATGTATTTGAACATTCAAATAGTATAGCCGCTCGGCTGTTCTGTTTAAATACATTCGAACATTTAAATAGTATAGCCGAGCGGCTGTTCTGTTTAAATACATTCGGATATTTAAATAGTATAGCCGAGCGGCTATACTGTTTAAATATATTCGAATATTTAAATAGTATAGTCGCGCGGCTATACGTTTTAATTAGATTGAATTACCAATTTCACCCTTCCTCTAGTTTACTTACTTGCCACTCCCTCTATTTCTCTCTTCCCTCCAATCAACCCCAACCCCAGCCCTCTTTAAGTTCAATGTAATTAGGATTGATTCCCAGTTAGGGTTTTGATCCTCATCAGAAAACCCACGAAATGTAATCAGACGACGAGTTCGACATGCTCGACGCCAATGATGACGACGACAATGACGAGGATTTCTATGGTGGCTGCGATGACGACGCAGCCGCCGCTATGGACAGCGACGAAGCTGGAGTTGCGGATTACGAGTTCATCGACAACGACTCCGACGATTCCAATGATGTCCCCTCACATTGATACCAGGTGACTTTCTGCTTCTTTTTTTTTAATGACAGTTTCACCTCTTTTATTTTCTTATTCTAGTTTCTATAAAATGATTTTGGTTATCTGAATTTTCTTCCTTCTGATTCTGGATTCTGGGTTGTGTAATTTCGCTTAATTTTGATGTTGGGTTTGATCACAAATTTTCTTACCTTTTCCCCGTGTTGCTGCGGTAATGTTAATGCTGCTGATTTTGATCTTTTAGGTTAGGTTTTATTGATTTATCCGAAACGTGAATTTAGTTTGTGTATTGAGCTAATTTTTTTCGCGTTTGATCTTGATATTTGGTTTAGTTGAGGTTATAAAAAGTCTTAGCCTTTGCTCATTTCATTCATGGTAATGTTAATTCTGCTCTGCTATAATTTTGAGATTATTTTGTTTGGATAATGTCAATCATTCTTGATTTTGACATTTGGGTTAGTTTGGCTAGTGTAACCAAGGAAGGATTTGCATAGGTGCTGGTATTCTTAACAAAAAAGTGATTTACATGGGTTAAAGTTAGAGTCTTTTGTTGGTTGACAATGTCAATTCTGTTTAGAAGCAATTTGGTATTTATTTCGTTGGTAGCTGGCCATGGTTGAATTAATTGGTTTTTGTCACCTTTTCGACTCCTTTTAAAGGTTGTTCATTGTTCCGTTGAACCCATCGATCTGGTAGCCTGTCTCTTGAAACACTTGGCTCTGGAAAAGTAGATATTGAAAATCTGAGCCATATTGCATTATGCGACGATTTTGACTTATTGTTGAGTCTAAAGACTAGAAAAGTCTGTCATTTATAGATACATACTAATTGAGCCTTTCAGGCATGGTAAATTGTGTTTGCTAGTAGCTTTCTCCATGGGGATGCCAAGTTTTGCGTATTCTGAAAGAAGTTTATTTTGTTGTGATTTCCTTGCATTTGGTACCTCATGATTAGCACTAAATGAATTAACTGGTGCATGTTAATTATGAACTTAGATGATAATAGACTGATGATCGAGCCTTTTATAGGTTTATATGATTGGTGAGGAAGGTATCTTGAAGGAGCTTGAGCTTGCTGGATATCAATACCTTGGTCGACCAGGCTGTGGCGGTTGTCGGGTCGGCGGCAGCGCGGTGGCAGTTGTCGGGTTGTGAGAGAGCTGTCGCAATCCTCCTAGGATCGCGGCTTTGATACCAACTTAAAATATAGAGGTGTCAAACGGTGCGCACGTCTGGCCCCATTTAAATTCGTGCTTTTAATATTTTCGTACGTGTCGATCCATTTAATTTATCGGGCCGTGCTACCATTTAGTAAAATCATTGATCCCGCCCGCCCAAAGCCCATGTCCACATTGAAATGGGCCGGGCCGGCTCGTGCCGCGTCTGCTCGTGCTCGTGCCATAATCGGCCCAAGAACCAACCCATTTAATTTGAAATTTTTTCACTTGATTTTTTTCCCACTAGATAATTCAAATTATAAACATTAAAAATATAATTAGAGGCAAGAAATGATGAACTATTTGAAAACATTAATCAATCAAACATCCAAACAATATGAAATGGCGGAGGGCAAAAGTGTCCAACTCCACAAAAGTCCAGCTTTAACTTTTTATCTTTAAACAACTTATTATTCTATATGTGAAGAAATGTCTTACTTTGATTATAAGAGAAGCGTATATGTCATATGTACTAATTAGATATCAACTCTAATATTGTTTAATTAATTTGTAGTTGATATGTTTAATTAATTAAGGACCCAAGTAATTTCCCTAAAATGAAAGACATCAAATATATGTTTATGATTATAAAAAATAAAATAAAAACCATATAAACAATGATATTAGATGTCAAATTTTTGCATTTTGACTTTTGAGAAAGAAAAAAGTTAAGTGGGTCGTGCTTGGGCCGTGCTTAAAGCGGGCTTGGGCTCGTGTCAGCTTGAAGCGGGCTCGTGCCAAGCCCGCCCATGTCGTGCCATGGCCGCCCGGTCCATTGGACCTCATTTTTTGATCCCGCCCGACCATGCTTTCGTCGCGCCGGCCCGCCCATTTAATATTCGCGTGCTCGTGCGTGCGCGTGCCTAATTTAAACGGGCTAGGCTCGTGCCGTCGGGCCGGCCCGTCCGCTTGACACCTCTATTAAAATATGCTTATTAGGGTAGAATAATTCAGAGTAATTTATTCTTCTCTCCAAGAGGGTATTTATATGTGTACAAGTATAAGATCCCGAGTCTCTGCATTTAGGTCTCGTGCATTTATCCACATTTCGTTAAATCTAAACCACTCAAACAATCTAACCACTTAACACATGACACATCATCAAACTTCAAATAAGGTTTTTTTTTTTCTTTTTCCAAAACTCATGTTAACGTTGTTGAGGAATTTTAACGGGTTTCCTCCTCTCGCGATCCAGTTTCATACATCGTTTTTTTAAACTCCTTTCTTCCTGGTTTGAGAGCGTTCTTTGTGATTTCAATTGCCATAACAAAGATTGATATAGATATATGTCGAAATAGATTATTAACATAGGTTCACAGTTCACTTGGTCATTAGAGATTGATCAGTTGTGGGTTTCCAACAAGACATACAACTGTGGGGACTCAAACTCTGATACAGGGGCAATCTTAGCAGCCATATCTGAGGTTCTGCCTCCAAATGGTGAATGCTTCTTTGGACATCGTTATGGCCGCTTTTATTATGGTCATTTGGAACTGAAGTTTAATTCATAATTTTCTTTGATACAGACAATTGGAATTGCGATTTTTATTCAAGACGGCATACTAAATCGGACGCGATTTGGAATCAAGGCAATTGAAACTGCAACGCTCGAAGTAGGAAGAAATAAAAGTATATAAAATAAAATAAAAGAACGCCGAATGAAACTCGATTGCGAGAGGATGAGGAAGCCCGTTAAAATCCATCGACGACATTATCGTGAGTTTTGGGGAAAAAAAACCTAATTTAATGTTTGATGATGTGTCATGTGTTAAGTGATTAGATTGTCTGAGTGGCTTAAATTTAATGAAACGAGGATAAATGCACGGGACCCAAATGCAGAGGCTCGGAATCTGGACAAGTATACAACAAAAAGGAAAGTAATTACAATCCCACATAATACGGGAATCATAATTATACAGGATTACAATTCCTAATTTAAATCAATTACATGATTCATGCCAACACTTTATACTTCGGGTACACTAAAGAAAACCACAACATCATGTAATTAATTTATAAGCATTAGGACTCTCCAACGCTGAGGTGGACGATAGACTGCTCTCAAACTCTATTTCAAAAAACAAGACCCATTCCTTGTCATGGTTATTGTATAATGTTGTGTTGTCTATGTTGACATTGGTTAATGGAAGCAAAAGATATCAACAATGAAAATGTTGATCCCCAAAATTCAAAAATCTTGGCCAGACACAACAAGCAAAATTCAATTGTCAGAATAAATGGCGTCTTTAGTTCCAAACTGTTGGTTTTCCGTGTGTGATTGGTTTTCAGTGTTTATTCCCGTGTAGGATTATTTTCGGATATTTTCATATTCCAAGTAGGATTTTGATTACTCTGCTACTTCTCACAAAATTAGATCTGTATAAATTAGGGCTGGGCATTTGGAACCGAAACCCGATTAACCCGCCCAAACCAAACCGATCGGGTCGGGTTGGTTTGGTTTTTTTCAAATTTTTTGGTTATCGGTTTGAACCCAAACCAAACCGAAGTCTATGGTTCGGTTTACGGTTTGCAATATCAAAACCCACGGTTTAACCAAACCAAACCGAAGATTTAAAAAAATATTATAATAAAAATATAATACATATTTTAAAGAAATTTATATATATATATATATATATATAATATATAGTTTAAAGAAATTTATATATATATAAAATACATAGTTTATATATATATATATATTACATAGTTTAAAGAAATTTATATATATATATATATATATATATGTAATACATTTTTCCTTCTTCTCTCTCTCTCTTCTTTTTCTCTTCTTTTTCTTCTTCTCCATCTCTTCCTCTCTTTCTCTCTTTTTCTTCCTCTCCTCTCCATCTCTCTCTCTCTCTCTCTCTCTCTCTCTCTCTCTCTCTCTCTCTCTAAGAAAGCCAAAAACCGAAACCGAACCAAACCAAACCACAAGTCCGGTTAACCGAAGTGGTCCGCTTTTCATCACTTATGGTTTGGTTTCGGTTTCCAAAATAGCCAAACCGAGACGGTTCGGTTCGGTTTCGGTTGAGCCCAAAACCGAACCAACCCAAACCGAGCCCACCCCTAGTATAAATACCTCCTCCTATCCCAGTTTATTTGCTATACGTTTTTTAGGGCTATGGATTCTTTTGAGGAAGAAAATCAATCAATGATGGCCAGTGAGCAATATTATATGTCGTTACAGCCCAAAGTTCGATTTCAACCCAAAGATGAAGAACTGATTACACATTTCTTGAAGAGAAAAATCTCCGGCGATCCTTTCCCAATGAACATAATCATTGACGAATTGTCTTTCTATGAATACAGTCCTACCCAACTCTCAGGTAAAATTTATTTCGTTTCGTTTCCTTATCTGTGGTTTTTTTGGTGAACTTTAAATTATGAGATAGCTTTTTTCTTTTTGTTCACAGAGATGTATGCGTTTGCAAACCAGAAAGAGCTGTATTTCTTCACTCCACTCAAACGGAAATTTACAATCTCCGACGTGCCACGACGCAAAGCTCGTAATGGGTATTGGATACCAACTAGTAAATATGAAAACATTGAAGAAGGTACTGAGATAATTGGAGTGAAAAAGTCATTACAATTTTATGCTGGCAGTCATAGGAACGCTTCAACAAAAACCAACTGGACTATGTTAGAGTATATAGCTGGGGGAGCGGCATCAATATCACAAAGCCCTTATTTTGTGAGTAACTGTTTTCCTCACTAGTCTTAAACTAATTATGAAAGCACTTCTGCCGATAAGCGTTTTTACTAGAATCCCCAAACCCCAAGTTGCACGCCTAATGTTCATTATGATGTTAAGTGTTTTACAATCCTCCTGTTGTGCAGTTGTATGATTGGGTTTTGTGCAAGGTTTATGAAGAAGAATTGAATGCCAAGAAAGTACCAGAGTTGAACAATCTTAATGGAGAGCAACTCCATCCCCATGTAGGTTTCTTTAATGAGGAATGTCAATGAGGGAACCAGTTTCCATCATCAAATTCACCTTTTTTAATCATTACAATAAACAATCCATTTTTGTATATTATGTTCTTTGAAGAGGACTTGAATTAACTTTTTGGTGCACACTGCAGATAAGAACTTCCCATTGGGAAGATCAATTTGGAGCAAAAAAGAGGCAATGCTTGTCCAAGAATTCAGGCGAATTGCCCCTAACAATGTGTACAAGCTCATATCAAAGGCCTTGCTTACCAGCGCTTCCCTTTGAAGTCATCATTGAGATTTTGAGCCGGTTGCCTGTACAGTCTGTACTGAGGTTCAAGTGCGTGTGCAGGCAATGGTGTTCCACGTTTCAAGAAGAAGATTTCATTGCAAAACATAGGGTTCTGGCCAGTCCTCTACGACTTCCTTATCGATACATATGCGACTTTAACAATTCGGCCAGTTTTTATGACGAAAATTTCAAGCTTGTTGGTACTTGTTGTGGCTTGTTTTTGGAGAAAAATAATTCTTCACAAGTTTTCCGTATTAGGAATTTTGCGATGCACCAAGTACTCTACTTGCCTCATGCACCCAATGCATGGATCAACACAATGTGTTTTGTTTTGAATTTATCGACTGGTGAGTGTAAAGTGACATATTTTTATACCAAGGAGAATTTGGCCGCTGAAGTAGGACTTAAAGTTTTAACAGTTGGAATTGATTGCCAATGGAGACCCTTGAAGATCTCCAACCAAACTGAATGGGGGCAACATGAAAAATATTTGCTGAAACGACATTTTCTAAAACCAAATCAGACTGAATGGGCCGCTCATTATGTGGAAATCATTAGAGCTGGACAAGATTTATACCTAGAAGTTCAGTCTCTTGATCTTTGGACTGAATGTTTCGTCACTACTAGACTGCCTGAGGGGGTGTTTGGAGACTTGGAAAAAGTTTTTGTGTTCAGTTGGAACCACAATTTGGCTGTTGGTGAGATTGTAGAGGAAGCCCTTAATGTATTGGTGTTGGAAGACTTCAAGGACCATAAATGGAGTAAAAATAAGATCGTAGTTCCCTTGAAATTTTTAAAGGACAATCCAAGCTTGAAGAATCACATTAGGGCGCCACTCAGAGTTATTTATGGTAAACTTGAGTTGCAGGGAGTGAAAAGTCTTCTTATTTATGACATGGAAAGGGAGATAGTAATTACAAGGATTGAGGTCGGTAACGATTCTGACAAGGAACATTTTGCTTCACATAAACCCAGCCTCTTGACTTTTAAGGGGATGAGACCGAAAAGAGTTAGGTGTGATTAGAGTGAATTATGACTTCACTCACTTACATAGTGCCCAAGGGGGGCTCCTGAAGTTGGTGTTCAATCTTTTTATGGATTTGTTTTGTTTTCTGTCTTTTGGAAATTTTATTGTTTTCATCATTGTATGCATATTGTTTCTTTTTTCCATTCACTAATATGATTTAACCAGCCTATCCTACCTCATATTATTTCGAATTTTATTGTATATATCATGCAAGCTTGAAATTTGTATCATGAACATAACTTAAGGGTTTTCCCCCATGTGAACTAAAATCTTGGCTCCGGCTCTGTTTTTTTACTGAGTCTATAAAGAACAAAAAAGGTTAAGTATAGCAATTTAAAGATTGTAGAGGAGAAAGCATAAGGAAAGAAAGAAAAGAAAACTGGAAAGTCCATTTTAGGGCTAAAGTGTGGAATTTTCGAGTTAAAAAACCTCAGTTTTAATTGGCAGTTGGTTGGTTCCTCTACTATATCCATTTATTCTCCTACTGTGGCTATAGTAGAAGAAGAGAGAGAGAGAGAGAGAGAACCTCTCTCAAAGGAGCCAACCCACACCAAGATCAAGCAAGAGCCTCCTCTTCAACGAGGTGGTTATCTTTATACCCCAACTTAGCAATCCAAGCACCACAACACCGACAATGGAGGTTAGAAGCTTAATCTATACCTCCCAATCACTCAAGAGAGAACCTCTCTCTCAAGGCCATAGGAGCTCTCAATTGGAGGCTTAGGAATCCTCTCTAATTTTTGTCTCCTCTCAAATGGTGCGACAACAAAGAGAGCAGCAGCATGGTGCACTCGGCTTGCACTCGGCTTGCACTTGCACACCTCCAAATGGTGAGGCACAATGCCCGCACAAAAATTGATGCTTTCTCTCCCATATATCAACAAAGTCCAGCAGTAAGCAAAACAAAAGGATTCCAACACATCCCACGCACCAAGCCAAATTCCTCTCACCACGACAAACAATAAACAAAGAATGAAAGACAAATTGGCAGCATTCCTCAAAAGTTGCCGCACACACCAACCAAATTGGACTCCAAAAATGCTTTCGGTGTAGGGCACTCAAGTGCTGGTTCCCACTCCAACCCATCATTGCGTGCCATTTTCTCTCTGTGTCTCGCAATAAACAAGAAAGTGACCCCAGTACAATTCATAAAACAATTCTATTTGGGCCAATATTCATCATCTTTCTCTTTTTTTTTCCAAGATCCTTCTCATGCTTTCTCACTACCACCCCTTCCCCTTGAGCTCTCACACACACACATATCGCCGATGAGGCAGCGTGTGCTGGAACAACAGTGTTTAGGGCCAAATCATACTGCAGGGGCTGCTCTGCTCATACGGTGGAAGTTATTAGAGATTGACAAGATTTGTTCCTTGAAGTTCACTCTCTTGATCTTTGGACTGAATGCTTCTTCACTACCAGAGTGCCCAGGGAGTGTTTGGAAACTTGGAAAAAGTTTGTGCTTTCCTTTGGAACCAACGTCTGGCTGTTGCTGATATAGCAGGGGAAGCCCTTAATGTGTGGTTTTGTAAGATGCGGGCGCCAGGCGCCAGGCGCCAGGCGGGTGGTCCTTTTTTTATTATAAATAGTATAGCCGCGCGGCTATACTACGGTTTTAATTATATATCAAAAGTACAGCCGCGCGGCTATACTATTTTTGACACGTAGATAGACGCCTTTATTATTATAAATAGTATAGCCGCCCGGCTATACTCGTATTTTATATAATAAAAATAGAATAGCCGCGCGGCTATACTATTTTTACACTTGCGTAGCGCCAGGCAGTAAGAGTATAGCCATTCGGCTATACTTGGGGTATTTTTAAATAAAAAGATTATAGCCGCCCGGCTATACTAAGCAAATACATGAAACAGCGATGCGCGCGCACCTCAAAAACAGTCGTGCAGTTATGGGCAGCGCCGCATAAATCAGGGAAAAAAATATTAAAAAAAAGGGCCAGGGTCCCCACGTCGTCGTGTAAGAAGATCGGCGTGGCTCCACCAGCGTAAAGCCAAAAACTCTGAACAAATTCATTCACCGCTCGCGAGAAGCCACGACGCGACACTTCTCTCTCTCTCTCTCCCTCTTCTCCTTCTGCTGGTATCTCTCTCTCTCTCTCTCTATTTATCTCTCTCTGTAGGTTTGGCTTGTATTCATATATATTGTGCTATTTTCTCGCCATTATTTCTCCGACTTCTTTTTCTTAAATTCAAATTTTCAATTCTGCTTGTTATCGCTTTCTGTTTCAGTTCATAGCGTTTTTTTTCCTGGTCCCAGATCTCTCTTTGCGCTTGTGTTTGCTTTACGTTCTGTTTGATATCGTAAATTATTTCCCGATAAAGTTTATGTAATTTGCTGTGTGTGTGTGTGTATATACGTGTTATAATATATATATATATATATATATATATGTGTGTGTGTGTGTGTGTGTGTGTGTGTGTATCTTAGTGATGAGAAATAGTTCCTAACTGTACCTCCTTCAATCTTTTATTTCTGGAAAAAGTTATGATATTAATTTTCTGAAGATTCTTAGTTTTTCGGGGTATGCAAGTTGAGGAAATTTTGTGCTTGATGGACTAGGTTTACTGAGAGAAGAGGAGAAAGAGAGAAATATGTGCATGCATTTTCGATTGGAATAAAAGTGGTATAGAAACAAACTAATTATATTAATGTTTGGAATATTTTCGGTGTCAAATCTTTATTGCAGTAGTTTTGCTCAGTCCTGGTGCACAACAGGGCTGTACACAAAATATGTTTGATTATGGAAAACATTTGGATTAAACACCTCACTGTCAGGACTTATACCCTTGTGCTAAACCCTTTTCAATTTTGTACTTAACCCGGTTTTGAATTTCTAAATTACCTTAGTAAGCAATAGTTATGGTTCCCATGATTAGTGAATTTGACAGCCTTTGGCTAAGAACGCTTATGGAGTCAGACGAGGAGCAGGATACTTTTCATGGAGTTTATCCCGAATTCGGTGCAATTTTCATGTCAAGCAGTGTAACGAAAAATGAGTGCTTTAGACGAAGACTGTTTGGCCTTCCATCTGCAAAAGGCCACTTTGTTGAGCAGGTTAAAAGAGGAATGATTTTGTTTCTGTTTGAATATGAGAGGAGAGAACTTCACGGTGTTTTTCAGGCATGCTCTGATGGGACAATGAACATTTCCCCTGGTGCATATAAGTCATCAGGAAATCAGTTTCCTGCTCAGGTACCGTATGACTAATGTATGGTCATATCCTGTCATCATATATGCCCTTAAATATTTTAGCTGAGAGAAGGCTTTTGTGCTTTTGTTTACCTTCAGTTATCCAGTGTTTCCATTATGTTTTGGTTTATGACAATCTGATTGATTCTTGTTATTCATTTATCCAGGTAAAAGTCAAACAAATATGGCGTTGTCATCCACTTCCAGAATCTGAATTCAGTGATGCAATCAAAGCAAACTATTTTTCTAAATGGAAGTTCAATTTTGGTCTCTCCAAAGCTCAGGTATTCTTCTTTCCCATTCATTCAGACCTTTATGGGATTAAGAATCACCTTCTTGAAGTGTTGTATCATGGATATTTGTAGGTTCAAAGGCTTCTAACATTGTTCAGTCCACGAAGGGTAGAAGATCAATGGCCTCCAAGAGAATTAGCGAGAAGTAAAGAATCAAGCGCAGTGTACGCTACTGCTAAAGTCAGGGAAGTCGATGAAGGCAAGTCTGTATTGAGAGATAAGGTAAACAATGAGCTTGATGCTGACAACAATACAGAGCCAATGATGACTCAGTATATGGGGACCTCCTTTGAGAATGTTGGAAGAGAAGATGGTGGCAGGCTGGAAAGTGATAAAGTAGACAATAAGGCTGGGGAGATCGTGCAGAGTGCGAATTTTGGGCGCTTTCTGGATAAAGGTGGAAAAGTGGATACTAACTTAACAGTGTACGCGAGGGCACAGAATGAACTTAATGTGGGTATTGAACATGTGGCATCCATGTCAACCGAGTATCCAAAGTTGAGTCAATCTGGATTAGGTGATGGTGCCATGGTAATGCAGGGAACGGCAGCAAACGTCAATTACTTGGATGTTGAGATTGGACCAGCTACATCAACAGAAAATCTTGGCTATCCTTTTGAAAAAGTTAGAATTGATGATGATTCCAGGTTTTTAATGAATGGTAAGTTGCAAATTGGAAATAGTGAAGGTAATGGTTTTGGGCCAGCTATTTCATCTGAGTACCCTGCTTTCTTTCAGTCTAGTCTGGATACACCTGTCTGTCCTGGCATGCCTGTTCAAGAATCAGGTTCTTTGATTCAAGATCAAACTAGATCAACCTCCACTGTTAGCCATCAAATGGTGCTGCAAATCACTAGCCATTCTTATACAGCATCCTACGGAGATGCGATTGTCACCAGCACTCTTCCCTATGATCCTGATGCTCTTACTCTGAACCGTCCATGCTCACCATCGACGGGGGTCAATCACAGTTCAAATTCTATTCAAGATTGTTATGACCAAGCTGGCATTCCTTCCTTGAGAAATCAGGCATATCCTTTGTATACAGAGCCAAACACAACAAATCGAAGCTTAGGTGACACTTCTAAGTTTGATGTTCGTGTCCCATTCACAGCACCTGACCATTATGAGCGCTCATGTCACGGGAACATCATGCCTTTTCCAGGGACGGCATACTCTGAAGAAATGGCCTTAGAATCCACTGGAAAAAATAGTTATGGAGAACCATTTTTGAAGCCTTCTGTAGCACCTGAAACTATATCAGAAATTGGAAGTAATCAGAGGGAAATCAAGAGCCCTTCACCTTATCCTTTCTTTGTGATTGATCGTGGACATTCTGTTGCATCACAAGACAAAATTGAACATGAAATAGCACATAAGGTGAAATTCGAACCATTCACTTCTAGTGTAACTTCACCAGAGAAGCTTGAGTGCCAGTTGCAACGTCGCGTTCATCCTGGTGATCGGGGCGGTGTGGACCACCATGAGCATAAATCTTTTTATCCTGATCTCAAGTCTTTTGAAACTTTTGAAGGAAGGAGTTATGATCTTGTGAATAACAGAAGTGTGTTTTCTCGTTTGGGTTTGAATTCAGATAAGCATGTCAAAAAGAATAGTACAGATGCTGCATATGAGGAAAATGATAAGGATTCATCAGTGGATGAAGTCATGTCAATGCTGAGCGAGAGTCTCTACGACTGGGTGAAGTCAAAAAAATCTAAACCACCTACTAGACGACATGATGTAGAGAAGTTTAGGAATAAAAAGCAGACCACAGTGCACTCTGAGTTGGATAGTAATTACTTGGAAATGATTTCAGAGAAGTCAAACTTGATTTCTGCAACACCCACTGAAGATAAAGATGATCAAGGGAGTGAAGAGATACCATTTGTGGATTTTAAGCGGCGGAGCAAATTGCGGAAATTTAATGGTGATGACAAAGCTAGAGCGAATGATGAAAGTGCAGGAAGTGATGGAGTCTTGGGTGGGCAGCGCAAGAGAAGGAAGCTGATCAGGCCAAACTTCAGTGACAACGAGCCGCTTGATGATAAAAGGAAAATTGCAAACACTTCTCTGATTGTACAACTATCATCAAAAGAATCTTCTGTTGGTGAAGATGCGAATGGCAAGAGAAGGAAGCTAGTTAGGCTGAATTTCAGAGAGAATGAACCATGTGATGAAAAAATAACTAAGGAAAACTCTTCTATGATTTTACAATTATCATCCCAACAATGTTCTGTAAGTGAAGATTCTGGTGGAATTTGTGAGGATTCTGTTGGAAGCCAAGGTAAGTTGTTACTGCAAGGTACACAATTGTCATGTGTGGTTTCTCAAGGCAGTCATGAAAATGAGAATATTGAAACTGAAAGATATCCAAACTATGAAATAGAAGTTAAAGTCGAAAGTTCTGGGGCATCCCTTGAAATTGAAAAAGAAGGTGGAAAGGAGCCTCGTCATGGTGTTGACAGCCAAATTGCTAGCCTTGCAATCCCTAAGTTGTTTTTGCAAAGTACAGGATTGTCACATGTGGTTTATCAAAGCCGAGAGAATGAGAATATTGAAACAGAAAGATCTCCAAAATATGAAAGAGAAATTAAAGTGGAAAGTTCTGGGACATCTCCCAGAATTGGAGATGAAGGGCGCAAAGAGCCTCTTCATGATGTTGGCAGCCCAATTGCTAGCCTTGCAATCCCGTACGAAGACAATAATCCTAACATTCAGAATGATTTCGAGTATAAGGATCCTATTTTTAACAGATCGCCTCAAGATTGTTATGCGAACAGTCAGTTCACTGTGAAGGAGTCAGCCCTGCAAATACCTAAACTAAATTCTGGAACAGCAAATGAATTTTCTGTATTTGAATGTGGCAGAGGAAATGAACTGGAGTTGCTTCCAAGAGTCGAACTTTGTCTAAACAATGCTGATCTTAGTATCGGTAATGTAGGCAGCTCAAGAAATCTGCACTCTGAGTTGGAAAGAGTAGCCAAAGAAGTTGCAATTTGTGTAGATGCTGGTATAGGTAATAACCACCACGGATCCAGTGATATACAGTCTGAAGCATCTCTTAACACTGATGGTTGCTTCGATAAACAAGAACCATCTCAAGAGCACAGATCCAGTAAACCGTCTGAGGCATCTTTTGGCACTGCCGGTCGCCTGAACAAGCCAAAACCTTCTTGGGAAGTTCAGGACCTGAATGTCCGATTTGGTGAGAGACTTTTTATACTTAGTAATGGTCTCAAAAACTTTGAACGTGATGCTTCTAAGCATGTGGGTGAAAAGAGGGATGTTCTTCCAATCAGCAGGGGTATTGTTTGCAAAAGTTCTGACATTGGTACTTCTGAGAATGTGGAAGAGAGGAAGGATGTTCTTCCAAGCAGTTGTAGAGTCAGAAAAGGCGAACTCAGGAGAGCCTACGACCACTCTGAAACTGATACTTCTAAGCATGTGGTCGATAGAAAGGATGTTCTTCCAATCAGCGGCTGTAGCAAAAGCTCTGACACTGATACCTCTGAGCCTGTGGAAGATTGGAAGGATGATATTCGAAGCAGTGACGGAGTCAGAAAATGTGAACTCAAGACAACCTACAACCGCTCTGAAATTGATACTTCAAAGCATGTGAGCTGTCAGAAAGATGCTATTCCAATCAACGGTGGTAATCTTTGCAAAAGCTCTGACATTGGTACCGCTTTGAATGTGGAAGACAGGGAGGGTGCTCTTCAAAGCAGTGGTGGAATTAGAAACTCTGAACTTAAGACAGCCCACAACCAAAATACAAGATTAACTCATGATTTTGAGTTTGATGATGCTTCTGCAAGCGTTGACAGTGAAAGAGAAAACAAGAGGCTGTGGAGTATTTTAACATTCAGGTTGAATAATCTGAAGAATGCTTAACAACAGTGACAAGCTCCTGGATTTTGGTCGATGCCATTTTTTGCGTAGGCTCTCTGATCTTGGTTATGAATTCAAGTACTTTTTTTTGGATATGTTGACTGGAATTTTAACTTTCGCTTATAAAGTAGTCGTCAGGTGTGTCTGGTGGTTTTGTGGGTGATGATGACTTCAAAATGAACGTTGTTAATCCACTTGTTTTGAGGGCTCACCTCAATCTTGAGCTTTGGCAGGAACAACGAAATTCGATCTATATGTTATTAATGAATATATATCTAATGCTTGTGGTGCTGTACATTGTTTGTCTAATATGACTGCTCTTATACCCACAGTTTCAATTTTGAGAACAGTCCATCTCCATGTGTGTTTTTACTTGTTGCAGAAGTTTTCAAGCGTAGGAAGACTTTAAACGTGTTGAAGAAAAAAAAAGAAAGGAATGCTCAGAAATTGGGTATGTGTTCAAACTGGTCAAATGAAATCAATCCAAGCGATTTAGGTTCCATTTTTACATTAAAAAAAGGGCTAACGACAAAAGACACCCTCTAGGTATGGGGTGGTTCTCAATATGGATCCCAATGTATCAATTTTATCAATTTGCACAGGTCCACGATGGACCTTCCAAAATGCTTAGTATTTAACGATTGACCACACGATCAACTTAACAGAAAGATGAAATTGGACGATGCTGCAAACATATGAGTGTAAATTAATAAAATTGAAACCCTGTGGTCCATATTGAGAACCTCCCCAAACCTGTAGGGTGTCTTTTGTCGTTAGCCCGTAAAAAAATGTAATCTTAGATTGAACCAAATCAAAATGCAATTAGATTAGTTTGGTTTGGTTTGAGACTTGGTTTTCCTCTTGGTTACTATGTTTCATCTACAATGTTGATATCTATTTCTCCATCTTCAATAGTAAAGAGTTTTGTCAATTATTGTTAAATTTGCAGTATCAAGTTCTCTTTGATACGCGTAACAAAATATAGAATGTTTGCATAATTGTTTGGGTAGGGAAATGACGGAACCAAATCGGCGACATTAATGGCATGTTTACTAATCCGTAATTGGATTAGGAGGAATTGAATTGAGGAGAAGTTGGATTGGGGAGAATAGATTCCAGATTCCTATTGAAGTTGTTTATTAGACCATATGGATTGATGGGAGTTAGATTCCGGATTCCTATTGAAGTTGTTTACTAAATCATATGAAATTGGGGTATAAGCGGTGCTAATTACTAAAATGTTCTCGTTGTTGGATTAAAGTAGTTGGCAAATTTTGAATTTTAAAAATTATGTGAGAATATAATGGGTAAAAAATATGAATTCCTAATGGCTTAGTTCTCCCGAAATTTGAATACCATCTCCCACCCAATAATTGAATTCTCTAAAATCAGGAATTCAATTCCTAATTTTGTGTATATACTTTTTAATTCCTTGATGTGAAGAACGCAGTTAATGCTCCACAAGTGAAATTCAATTCCTGATGAGAATTCTAATTCCTGGTTAGTAAACACACCATAATTTGATTCGATTGTGCAACTAGTTTGAGGTCTAAACCTAACCAAAACAAGATAAAGAAAAATCAAATTAATGGCATAGGAAGAAAATAAAAATTGTGTTTTTTTTTCACAAAATAAAAATGTGTTTTTATTTTGGCGGAAAAGAGCAGGAACACAGATCAAAATATTAACTGGATTTTGCTCTAACCCACCAGAAAGTGAGATTTTTGAACATTTTCCTTGTTGCATTACTGAAAAAGACTGCAATTGTGAAAGCGGGCAGTTATTTGCTCTCTCAGTCTCTCACCTGAACCTTTTTCTCTCTCTCTCTCTCTCCCTCTGCCCTCTTCCGATGACACCCAAACCTCGCAACCCCAAAACGGACCCAAAATGCTAAGAAGCATTCGGTCCCGACGGCCCCACCGACCCCGTTACGGCGTTTACATCTGCGCCGTTATCTCCGCCCTCCTACTCCTCCTCTCCGTCTCTCTCCTCTATACTCGCCTCTCCCACTCCGAATCTCACCACTTCGACTACCGCCACCAGAACCCCAATGCTCAATACGGCGACGTTTCTCTCACCAACCCGCTCATCTCCGACGAGCTGAACGACGGCGTTTCCCTCGCCACTGAGGACAAGATCGACGAGCTCGATGACGTCGTAGAAGAGACACCTAAAGACGAGGAAGTGGAGGACGAGGAGGATCCGCAATCCGACATTTCTCAGTCGAAGGTTTCTGGGTATGTATTTGATCATGTAACTGGGGTTATTAGGAGGGGTTTCAATAAGCGTAAAATTGAGGACTGGGACGAGGATTACAATGGGTTTACTGCGGGATTGGGTGCACTGGATAAGAGTAAGGTCGCGTTTGGATCTGATGATGTGCCTGTGGATATGGAGGTGCGGAGGAGGATGAGTGAGGTTGTGGGCATTGAGGACGCGCTTTTGTTGAAGGTGGGAAGGAAGGTTTCGCCGTTGAGAGAAGGTTGGGGAGAGTGGTTTGATAAAAAAGGCGACTTTTTGAGGAGGGATAGGATGTTTAAGTCCAATCTGGAGATGTTGAACCCTTTGCACAATCCAATGCTGCAAGACCCTGATGCGGTTGGCGTTACTGGGTTGACTAGGGGTGATAAGGTGTTGCAGAAATGGTGGTTGAATCACTTTAAGAAGGTCCCATTTACCGGGAAGAAGCAGTTGGGAATTTCAGGGAGGGCCCGAGAAGTGAAGCTTTATGAAAATGGCGGTGAGGGTGGGAAAAAGGGGAGTAGTAGTGGAGATGGTGTTGTGAATGTAAGTGGAATAGGTGTAGGAGCAGAGCTTGATGAAAATGAGAATGATAGGAAGGCCGGTAAGGATTTGAATTCCTTTGCAAATGGAAAATCTAATACGGATAGAAATTTATCCTATATGAATAATGCCACTGATAAAGAGATTGGGAACACTGTTGAACAAATTAGTGATTCTGATCAAGTGGGTGGCTTCAAGGATGAGTTTTCAGGTGTTATATATGCAGATGGCAAGAGATGGGGTTACTATCCTGGTTTGAGTCCCTTTTTATCATTCTCGGATTTTGTAGATACATTTTTCAGGAAGGGGAAATGTAATATGAGGGTGTTTATGGTGTGGAATTCTCCGCCTTGGATGTATAGTGTTCGACAGCAGCGGGTACTTGAGAGTTTACTGTCCCATCATCGAGATGCTTGTGTTCTAGTGTTGTCTGAGACAATTGAGCTTGATTTCTTTAAAGATAACTTTGTAAAGGACGGGTAATTCTCGAACTTTGCTTATTTTAATACATTTATTTGTTGATATGCTAATCTACATTTTGTACTGAGGCAATTCTTTTTCGATAGTTACAAAGTTGCTGTTGCAATGCCAAATCTTGATGAATTACTGAGGGATACTCCGACCCACATATTTGCTTCTGCCTGGTTTGAATGGAGAAAGACAAAGTATTATGCTACTCATTACAGTGAGCTTGTCCGCCTTGCTGCTCTCTACAAGTAAGCTTGTTTAGTTGCATAGACATATTTTTACGGAGTAGTGAGTTTTTTGACACCACTTGTGATTGTGAACTTTTTGATTTGGTACAGTATTGGTAAACATGCACAAAAATATATCTATAGTAATAGATCAAGAACTTCTGTGGGCATTACTTATCATATTTTCTGAAGAGAATGCATGAGTAATCAAAGTTTTAAATTTTTTTATTTTAACAAAGCTGTGTGCTAAAAATATAATCGCAAAAGAAGAAATTAACTGATTTCTTCCCCCTGTTTTGGAGTGTGGAGGGAAAATATGAAATGTTTTGTCTGCAAGATATCATCCCTCCAAATTATTTGGAAAATTTCATTCCCCTTGCTCCATTCCACGTTCATAAAAAAAAATTTGACAAATAAATTTGAAGTCAGTTACAGAGGTGTCATATTGTATTTGCTTGGGTGGTTGAGTTTTATAAGACTGCAACTTTTTTTAAGATGAAAAGTTCAATTTTAACGCAACACAAGATGAGTTAATTTGCCTGCTGAACATCTCTTGGAATACTTAATGTGTGTGTTGAATTTTTATTTTCTATGAATTGAGTATGGCCATTACCTTCCTTTCTGATATGATCAAGTAAGCATGTGTAAGCTACCTTGAATAGGATAGTACACTATACATAACTTCAACATTTTTCTGTTGAGGGTAAATTTTTATCTAACTTCAGTTATGCATTTTCTGTTGCATTTCCAGATATGGCGGAATATATCTTGATTCTGATATCATAGTCCTGAAGCCATTATCTTTACTTCGCAATTCTGTTGGCAAAGAGGATCAACTTGCTGCAAGTTCTTTGAATGGTGCTGTTATGGCATTTGAGCGGAACAGGTATTGAAATACTATTTTGGGCAAAATCATTTTGAATTGGACTAATTATATTAAATATTTTTATGGTGAGGTTCTTTTGCATTCTTGTGGTAAGTAAGTAGCTTTTATGGGTACATTGTCTAGAGTTCACTCGTAATGCTTTCCCTTCACCGAATCTATCCTTTTGGTTTAGGAATTCATAAGCAGGAGCCATGGCTTTCTAGAATTTCTTTTTCACATTGCACTGAGCCAATTAAATTTTCTATTAATGTTATGGGGGGACATTATAGGTTTGGTGGCTATTAAGTAGCATTGTTTAATACAGTTACATTTGTGTGTGTGCACTGGGCTATATGGTCATTTGTATTTAGTAACTATTCATCTTATGCATCTCAAAATTGTTGATGAACTGCAAAACCTTTATTGAAAAAACTCTGGAGAAACAGAGTCCAGGGTTAGAAGATACTTGTATTTAAAATTAGGAAATTGAGTTATACTTCGCAATTTTTAATGGCATTTATGTCTCCATTTATTAACTTTTTTGTTTATATAATTTTGAGTGGCACTGTTGAGGAGGATTTTGAACTACTATATCGAATTGTGTGAAAAAAATTTGGATTTGAGATTTTTTTTACGTTTGCATGCAGTCCCTTCATAATGGAGTGCTTGAAAGAGTTTTATATGACATATGATGATACTCGTTTGAGATGGAATGGGGCTGATCTGTTGTCAAGAGTTGCACGAAGGTTTTTGGCTGTTCGTAATAAATCAGCTAGACAGCTGCAGTTGAAAGTGCAACCTTCTTTCATCTTTTTCCCAATTACTCCTCAGAATATCTCAAGGTAATCTTCTGGTTAATTTTCTCCAATGCTGGATGAGTGTTGCAGGCTGTGCTGTGAGAGTGGATTGATCTGTGAAAATTTACTGTAGATCACCAATCACATCCCGCGGCAGTCCTGCAACATTCACCCCTCATTGGAGAACGCCCCTGACGTTCTGATTTCTTACGTCTTTTATGCTTTATATGGATGCATGTGGTGTGGGTGCACTTTGCTCATATAATTTTTTTGAGTATGTATGCCATTGTTTCCTTTTCAGTTTGTCTTTGAGTTCTTATGGTGTCATTTTTACTCAAATACCACTATTAGGAAGTGTCTTTTTCATAAGAGCAAAACTATTTAAAACAAGGGTGATACTTAGTAGGTGATTGAAAAGGTTTCTTTAAAGAACATCAAGTACAGTAAATCACACAATGCTACCATTCTGAAACTAATAAAGCTACCTCAGAAGGCATGCTGTCCACCCATATTGTCTTTGAATTAACAGTTCCTAGCATGATCTCCTATTTAGCTGACAAGCGAATCATACGGTCATGAATGGTCAAGAGCTCCGTTGCTTTTTCATAGAAGATAGGGCAAAGTCAGAAATTCAAAGATTAGTTAGTTTATTTCTATCAGTGGTTATTGCTCAATAGTTTATAGAATGCAGGTAACAGGTGTTATGATTATGTTACTGTTAGCTTTGACCGAAACAGGTTGCAAGTTTGATTTGTCTTTTCACTCACTGATAGCATGCAAGTTTGGGCAAAGCATGCACATGTATCAAGGGTGACTGTTTTTCTTCACGCACTTGATAAATTGCCTTGGTTATTGAGCTGGGAAACTCGATTTCTTCAAGCTTTTTTGTAACTTCCACATGCCGGATGGGCAAAGGCTATGTGAGCTAAAGAGTTCTGTAATCATTGGAAAAATCAAATACTCTGCAACATCTTTTGCTTTTATGTAGCAGTTTGTCATTTCTGGTTTACAAATCTCCCATGGCAGTTTCCTCCATTATGAATTAACCCAATTGAATTCAAACAGATATTTCACTGCACCGACCACAGAGACTGAAAAAGCTGAACAAGATGCTCTGTTCAGAAAGATTCTAAATGAATCGTTGACATTCCATTTTTGGAACAGCTTGACATCTTCTCTCATTCCAGAGCCAGAGAGCCTTGCTACCAGGCTTATTGACCATCCGTGTATCCGATGCACTGATGTTTTATGAATTCACTTGATTCCTCTATTTGGTCAATACCAGAGGTCTAGATAACATCCAAGCTATTACACTTCTGGCTGATGATTAAAAGATGGGGGTTGATCTGCATTGGTGATCTGACTGTAGTTTGGGGACATGAAAGCACAAGCCCGCTGTGGTTCTTAGATCGTGTATCTTCTTTGTATGCTCAATGCTCATGATGTTAACAAAAAAGAAGGGTTTTTTCCCTTTAAATTAAAAAGAAAAAAAGAGTTGGAGTTGCTTTGGTGGCTTTTTGTGGTTAAATCATTAGTCTATGCCATTCTTCCTCATAGTGTAGAGTTTCTCTTATCAAAGGTTTAAAATGCTATATTTGTTTATGATAGTGGTTCGGCAAATCATTCACCTGTATTAAAAGAGACATTTTGTTACTTGTCCACATGGAAATATAGAAAGATGCCATATTCTTTTTTTTTTTTCCCCTTGATGATGCTCTCTCTCTCTCTCTGCACAGTGATGCAATGTGTTGTTGCTGATGCTTTCATATTTAAAAGTTGGTACTCTTGCAATCATCCACGAATGCTGTGCATCCAAATAATTGATATCTTGGATATCTGGACTTCAAGTGCGACCCAGTTTGAGATTCGACCAGGCGGCTTATCTATTTTGGTAATCCATAGCTATAAGATGAGCCAAAAACAGCCCTTTTACAGAAATGTACATAAACTAGTTTATTCATGGTGCTGCAATTGCTAAATAGGTGCCTTTACCTGGGTATTGTATTTTACAACCACAACCATAATGCATACAGAAAAAGTAGCTATAGATTGAACAAACAAAGCATAAAAGCCCTTTAGTCTCCATGAAAACCGCATTAATTCCCAACAAATCAAGCAATTTCAATCCCTTTAACATGGGCCTAACCTTGATTAATTTGATTACATGTTTCTCCTTCCTCTGACCCTCTCTGTCTTTTCTCTTTACAGACGTAAAGAACAAGGAGGTGGTGGAAAGAGATCATAAGCAATTATGCATAAGCATTGATTGGTTGAGTACAGTTCCTAGTCCATGGCATTGGGACCAAAGCATCTCCTTTTCACAGGGCTCCATACCCATTGCACCATGAACTTCCTTCCTTTCACCCCATTCACATTAAACCCATTTCCCCATTTGTCCTTCGACACTACACCAACATACCCTCCACCCCCACCACTCCCATAAACACCCATACACAAGTCTGCAATTTCTGTCGGTGCAGTTGGGTCATCACCTGCATACCAAGCATTCACAAGTGGGTTACTTGAAGCCTCTGCTAGCTCATGAGCTATCACGCTGATCATCCCATCAGCTCCGGCATCCCCATTTGGCGCGCGCATAATGTTGTTGCCGCCATTTGTACTTGGTGGTGGCCTGCCTGAATACTTAGGCCAGGCAAAAGGGTAAGCACACACCCCTGGACACTGAGTGCCACTATTACCAACCCAAGCATAAGGCACAGTGACACCAACAATGGTTGGAAATGTGAAGTAGTGAAAACCACAAACTGCCCGGCAGAAATCTTGAACTCTAACATCGGGAGAGGACAGAACTAAGTAGAGGCCATTATGAGGATTGAGAGGTAAAGCTCTTGGATATGGTGAAGTGACAGCATATTTTATGATGGATTGCATCGATAAACGGCTGAGATAGTTGCCATGGGAATAGGCAGAGTCATAGAACTCTCCAGAGAGAGCAATGCTTCTGGTGATGTTTGATCCAGTTTGATCAGTGTAGAGCCTCACAGTGCTCCACCAATCAACAACAGAAGGGTAAGGGGCGGGAGAAGAAAGAGAATAGAGGAAGTCTCTAATGGTGGATTGTTGTGTTGGGTTCCATTTGCCATACCAAATTATGTAAAGGTTGATAGGAGAAGTAAGGACAGGACCCATGTGGTACTGAAGGTCCACCAGATCAGAAGATCCCTCATAGTTCTTGGCCTGGTTGAATTCCCTGTTTTGGCTCCATGAATGAGCCAGAGTAGCAGAGAAAACGAAGCAAGAAAGAAAAAAGAACTTGCAATGCAGCTTTTGCATCTTGTTTATCTTTTTGAACGCTCTTGTGTGTTTATGGGTGGTGACAGAGGGAGCTTCTTATAGAGAGAAACCAATGAAAGTAAATGTGGTGGGTGAGATTCTTCTTTATAATTTGCCTGTGGTGAGCAGTGGTGTGCATGTTTACATGATAATTTCAAGTCCTTGTCTACTTTTTAAAGATAACTATGTTGTGTTTCCCCCTCTTTCTGTTTTTCTGTTTCTTTTGTTAAAAACAAAACTCTTTAAATATTCTTATCATCATATTAGAATAAAGGTGTTATGCTAACCAAAATTTTAATGTACAATTGTTCCATCCTACTCTTAGGGTAGGAGATTGGGATCATAGACTCATAGTATACAAGCAACTGTTACTTTTTCCCCAAAACAGTTATGGCACAAGTTTTTATTTAATTTATGATTCTCTCTCTCTTTCTTAGATTTTTCTTTTCTTTTCCTCTGCCACCTCTCTTGAATTGCTCAAGTTTTAAATTGCCTAGATACTAATGAAATGCTAGTTTATTGTTCTTCAATGTAATAAATACTCTGTATGCTGAAAAACTTGGTTATTGTCAAACTTCAATTCATTTTAATACTCAATTTATACTTCAATAGTTCTCGTATGTTTGGACGTTATTACTGTGCCGACACTATATATTATGTTTTGTGCTCATAAACTTACTACTATGATAGTAAGCAATCAGATTAACTTCCAATGACCAATAAATTCTGTTACCATCAATGATTAATCACATTATTTGAAGAATAAACCTCCCAGATCACATTTTCTTATGTTTAAACTATTCAAGAATTTCATGCATGGCCAATCATCCTGAAAGAAGAGTCCCACACGGTTTGCCCTAAACATAGTTGTGATATTGTAAAATATCCCCTTTATTAAAAGTTAAAACACTCACCACCCTGTGATTAGGATTAAAGGCCTTTACAAGAAAGAAGAAGAAGACAAATGATCAGGGCCAAAACCAAGTGTTAAAAAGTAAATGATGGGTGTGCCCTGTGGTAAAAGCAAGCATGTGATGCCTTTCCAGAAATTTCCCCCCTTTGGACTACACCCCATTGCTTTTCAAGATCATTTGACTATATCTATGTCATTTTGGCATTGCTTAAACTGTTGATGCATCAAATGCATTACTTGGTGCTGCTTGGCCAATTTACTCACAAAAATTCCATGGTGGCAAATCACTTAATCTTCAAGAACTCATGAAGATTTGAATCTGAAACCACCGGTCTGCAAGTCAATGCCTTTATTCCCCGTGGAAAAGGTAACTTAAACTGATGGTAAACAAAGATGTGGACCAAAGCAGGTTTCGTATTCATTAATTTATAAGTGGATTGACAATTTGACATGATCTCTCAAAATATGAAAAGTTCATGTCACTGTTGGTTCTTGTATAGATTTTTTCTTCATAGTAAAAAATATCTTGCAATCAAGTAAAGGCTGGGGTTCCATGTGATGGGTTTGGTGAGCACATATTCAACTCTCATCAGCCCATGAAAATAGGGATGGATTGGATTTTTAAAGGCAAAGCTTAAAAGAAGGAACTGTGTGTTGCTGGCTTGCTGCTATCTAATCATCATAAAGGTCTTCCAATTGAGTGTCAAATGGCCAATGCTTTTCAGTTACCTCAGTGAGAGGCATCAACTCGTTGCTCGGTTCATGCCTTAACACTTTTTCCATGGCCTATTGGAATAGAAGGTTGAAATGATTTAAAAGAGCATCACAGAGGATAGTAGTGACATAACAGAGAACATATAAGTGCAACCAAAGAGAATCATTACAATGGACTTGTGCTGAGGTTTTTAATCCTTTTTTTGGTCTTTATCAGTATCTCTAGAAATGGTGGTTATAAGGATCTTGGAAGATCTTAATTTCTTCTAAATTAATCCTATCAGTTCAGCAATTAGTTAAGTCAATAACTATTCATTGTTAATGAAAGGTGCAGTGTATGTACCTTGCAGATTTTCGAAGTTCACATGCAAATTAAGCTGAATCAATGCATCAAGTGATTTAGGTATCTGCATGTAGTATATATTAATACAACAAAACCAACTACTTCTTTTTTGGGTGAGTTTTTGTGTGACTCTAGGTTTAATTGTCATCCCATTTCTTCCACAAGAATCTAAATTGCACCTGTTGGCTATACATAGCAATAATAATTTGTTGAATAGCTGTTTCAATTACTTTGATCTATTGGATAATTCTTTTTCTTTTATACTAGCCCCTTGGCACCCGCTCACACGGGTGCCAATTGGGTTTTTATTTATTAATGAGTATTATATTATTTTTAATTTAAAAAGAAGTTTTAAAGGTAGTTATCTCTTATTTTATGAATAATTTCTCTTGATTTTATGGATAACTGCAGTATATGTTCTTTTATTTTTATTTTTATAATTTTAATTTTAATTTAAATAAATTATGAATGTACAATTTTATTCATATTTAATAAAAAAATCTTATGTTTTATTATTTTATTAACCAAGTGCAATTGTGGGGATTTTGAAAATTTCACTTTTAAGGCCTTTTGCCTTAATATATATATAGATATATAGATATAAGTGAGAGTATAAACTACTTTAATATACATGAGAGGATGACTGAACTTGAGTATAAGAGGAAGAATAAACTACCTTGACCAACTGTCCAAACTCAAGTTAGATTAGAATTCAATATCCCTAGCAAATTATTCAAATGGATATTTTATCTTAGATCAATACCCTATTTGCCACCTGGCGAAGCACTACTCTAAGCTAGGGGTGGGCATCTCATCCGAATTATCCGCGCATCGACTGCACTGCACTGCACGACGGTTTGGTTTGGTTTGGTTAAAAATTATTTTTAATTTTAATTATTCCGATCCGATCCGTGCGAAAGTTTGGTTTGGTTAATGGTTAACAATATCCCTAACCCGACAGAAACCCGTACCGATCCGATATTTATAATTATGTTATTATTTAAATACTAATATATGTATCTATTTATTAGTAGTTGGATATTAACTTATTGTAGACTCCCACACACTGGAACACAACCTACATTAACCCTAAATCGCACAAGAAACCAGTTGCAGAGAAGATGTCGACCTTAGAAATTGAAGCTCGAGAGTATGTTTTATTCGAGCTTTTCATGTTTACTCTGTATTCTTCTACTGCACTGATTTCAACTAGCCTCTGTTTGGCATTGTAATGCTCTCTAGCGAGCTAAAAAGGCTTTAAGCAATAAGCCTCGTGCTGTCTGGGGCTCAATGTTTTAATTCTAGTTTTCTTATCTCCCACTTTCTCGGCAACCAAATGGGGGAGAGGGGTTCTAGAATTAAGTTAGGTTAAATTGGGTTCTGTTTGTTTCTAGGCACAACAATTTATGGGTTCCACTATATTTGCACATATTGTTTTTACTTGAATAATTATGTTGGCTTTAGGTGGTAGCCTTAGATGCTTATTTACTGAAGATACAGTGAGAATATACGTTTTACTGTTTGAGTTTACTAGCAAACTATGTGGTAAATCTGTTTTGTTTTTTTAAATTAAAGATTACTAGGCCTCTTTGCTGCAAATTTTGGTTCTTTGAAGCGTTTAAATTAATTTCTTATTGTTTTGTAACGTTATTTGCTATTTTATTATGTAGTTTTAATGTTCGTTTGTAACTTTAAAACTAAGTTATTTGATTTTGTATTTTACAAGGATAATTTGGTGTATTTGTTCAAGAACGTATGTCATGTGAAATTATTATAAATTGTATTTTTATTAGTATGTTTTTATTATGGTACTACCGACCTACCGACCCGTTCCGAACCGAATGTTAGGTTAACCGATCCGAAGTCTGCCGAAGTCTTTGGTTTGGTTAACAGAAGAGAAAATGGTCTACCGAAATTTTTGGTTTGGTTAACGGAAAAGCCCTCTACCGTTCCGAACCGATCCACGCCCAGGCCTACTCTAAGCTGAGGTAGGAGCAATAACTTAACTCCCATTTCAAAAATATATATTGACCTCAAATTAAAAAAACCCATAAACTTTATAGCTTATATGGTTCATCGCATTCATACCTCTTTTTGTATGAAGATGTATGGAAACATACTACTACTTGCAGTAGTGTTATGGCGTCTACATGTTCACACTTCATCTTATATGAATAAAAATTCGTGAATTTTAGTGTTTTACAAGGTGCCACGTGATATGTATTGGTGTCTGACGCAGTGTGTTTAACTTATTAAATGTAAATTTCATATTATATAACCATTAGAGTAATTAATCTGATCTAAACACAGTAAATGGTAAACGATACTACACTAATAACATGAGATTCATAGATTCACAATATCCTAAAAATCAAGAGTGCTGCTAAATGAACCCTAAAATTAACTGAGCACACCCTATGATCTAAGTACACCCTAATATTTTAATCAAAATTTAAAATTAACTAAGTACACCATATTTAACTACCAAAAATATCCTTGGTACACCCTAATACACTATCACTAAACATCAAACCCAAAGAAGTATCGGTGGTTGAAAAAAGCAACAGAGGAAAAGAAGAAGATTTGGAGGATTAAGCCATCTAACATCGAAAGAAGTTCATGTTTGAATGATGAGAAGTCTCCAAAATACATGACTCATAGCAAGGATGTCACTTTACAGGAGAATTCAGAAGCAAAATTCCACGCAGAAGTTGATTGTTTATTAATTCAAGGTGATGCAGAGTTAATTCCAGTTAAAGGAGCGTTAGAAAGAAAACCAACTCATGGAAGCAAAGACAGAAAAGATGATGGAAACCTTAAGTGCAATGCTTGCAACTGACACAGACATTTGCTAAAAGACTACTTCCATATAGCAATCCAAGTCACTGTGGGCTAACCCCTCAAAGTGAGCATAAGTAGATACTTTCTGTGGTGGCAAGGATTCTCATATTGATTGATATCGATTCTACTTACCTGCAATTTAGCTGATTGTGATTAGGCTGATTAGGCTAATTGCTCATAACAACTAGGCATCATTTGAGTTTATTTCCAAGTTTTGCACATTCAGTCATGCGTAAATTCCTCCAAGAAGGAGAAGAATAACATATCAGAAAATGATTTTCCTCTTATGTCCTAACATTTAATTTGTCCCTCTATTCATTAAAATGTAAGGGTTTCATAATTTATTTCTCCATGTGTTTAAGAGACTTATGAGGTTCATTAAAGAAGTTCCAGTTCTGTGATCAATCCAAACATGAATTAGGGTTGAATATTGTGAGTAGGGTGTACTTATTAAAATTATATTTGTTTCACAATTCAATATAACCTTTTTGGTCATTTTGTATTAGGGTAAATTAGTAATTCAATAAATGCTTTGGTAATAGGGTGTACTCAGTTAATTTTAGGGTTCGTTTAGCAGCACTCAAAATCAATTGCAGCCATAAAAGAAAGTTTAATTGCTGCCAAAACCCCGTATGTGCTATAGATTCCGAAACCCAACAAACGAAAAAAGCCCTATAGTCATAATTTGGCACAGGGCCGGCCCATTTTACTCTCAAACATTAAATAACCCAAATATAAATTGGAAAAAGAAATTTTTTTTTTTTTAAAAAAAAACCAAAACAAAACTATGATTCAGTGGAGACCTGTCGAACTGATTGAGAAGCCCTTTTCACTTTCATGGTTTCTCTTCGAATTCTCAGAAGAACTCATGAACTCCAACAGAAGCTATTATCGCCTACTTCAAATTCAACCCCCATTTCTCTCTTCTACACCCTCTTCTCTCGCAGAACACTCTCTTCCTACACTCACTATGATGAACATTACTCCACCAGTACCACCACCACCACCACCACCTCCAGCTCTTCCCAATCTCAGTCTCTTGTCAGAACAATCTGTGCATTGGTATGTCAGTCCTATTCCCCACAAACCCATCTGAGATCATCAACTCCCAAGCTCAACCTCGATTTAAATGCTGATTCTTTGACCCATGAACAGGCTATTTCTGTTGTTGCTTCACTGGCTGAAGAGGCTGGTTCCATGGTGGCCTTGAGTTTCTTCTATTGGGCAATTGGGTTTCCCAAGTTTCGGTATTTTATGCGGCTTTATATATTTTGCGCAATGTCGTTATTTGGGAATGGTAATTTGGAGAGAGCCCATGAAGTGGTTCATTGTATGGTGAGGAATTTTTCTGAGATTGAGAGGTTGAAAGAGGCTGCTGATATGATCTTTGAGATGCAAAACCAAGGCCTTATGCTGAGTACTCGAACGTTGAATTGTGTTCTTGGGATTGCCTGTGACTTGGGTTTGGTTGAGTATGCAGAGAATTTGTTTGAGGAAATGTGCGTGAGAGGGGTGTCACCTGATTCTTTGAGCTATAAGTCTATGGTTGTTGGGTATTGTAGGAACCGCAGAGTTGTGGAGGCGGATAGGTGGTTGAGTAAGATGCTTGAGAGAGGCTTTGTTTTGGATAATGCTACGTTTACCTTGATTATAAGTCTGTTTTGCGAAAAGGGTCTTGTAGGTCGAGCGTCATGGTGTTTTGATAAGATGATTCGGATGGGTGTGAAGCCGAATTTGATTAATTTTACATCTTTGATTCATGGGTTGTGCTCGAGGGGCAGCATTAAACAAGCATTTGAAATGTTGGAGGAAATGGTTAGGAAAGGTTGGAAGCCTAATGTGTATACACATACAGCTTTGATTGATGGGCTCTGCAAGAAAGGTTGGACTGAAAGGGCATTCAGGCTGTTTCTTAAGCTTGTCCGGAGTGATAATTACAAGCCAAATGTACATACATATACTGCCATGATCCGCGGATATTGTGAAGAGGACAAAATGAGCCGTGCAGAGATGTTATTGAGCAGAATGAAAGAACAAGGATTAGTTGCCAACACCAATACGTATACTACTCTCGTTTCTGGGCATTGCAAAGCTGGGAATTTTGATAGAGCATATGAATTGATGGATATAATGGGAAAAGAAGGATTCGCTCCTAATATCTGTACATACAATGCAGTTTTTGACAGCCTCTGTAAAAAGGGGAGAGTTCAAGAGGCATATAAATTGATTAAGAAGGGTTTTCGCAGAGGATTGGAAGCTGACAGGGTCACGTATACCATTTTCATATCCGAGCACTGCAAACGAGCTGATATTAACGGGGCCCTGGTGTTTTTAAATAAGATGCTGAAGGTTGGTTTGCAGCCAGATATGCATTCATATACCACTTTGATTGCTGCCTTCTGTAGGCAAAAGAAAATGAAAGAAAGCGAGAAACTTTTTGAGTTATCTGTAAGGCTTGGCTTGATTCCCACAAAGGAAACCTATACGTCAATGATATGCGGCTACTGTCGGGATGGAAATATTGCCTTGGCCGTTAAGTTTTTTCATAGGATGGGTGACCATGGTTGTGCCCCAGATAATTTTACTTATGGTGCTCTAATAAGCGGACTCTGCAAGGAGGAGAAATTGGAAGAGGCTCGTAGGTTATACGATACCATGATGGACAAAGGGCTGTCGCCCTGTGAAGTTACTAGATTGACTTTAGCTTACAAGTACTGCAAAAAAGATGACTCTGCAGCTGCTATGGTTATATTGGAAAGGCTAGAGAAGAAGCTCTGGATCCGCACAGTGAATACATTGGTGAGGAAGCTTTGTAGCGAGAAGAAAGTAGGCATCGCGGCGTTGTTCTTTCATAAATTAGTGGACAAGGATCAGAATGTGGATCGTGTGACGTTGGCGGCGTTTAAGACTGCATGCTATGAGAGCAACAAGTATGCTCTTGTTTCAGATTTGACTGAGAGGATCTCTAAAGGAATTGGCTAGCAGCTGAAATATACTTCAAACTGGCTCACATAATTTGCAGGTCTTGAACTTGTGCAGCAGGTGCCATGACTGTCTCAGAAGGGCTCGAGTCTTTATGTCCCTTTCATTGGAGAGCAACCAGCATGCTAAGCCAGTGATTCTTTTTGTTCTTTGAGGAGCTTTGTTGTAACTCAAAACTGCAATTTCATAACAGTCAATATTCCAACTGTAATGAACGATTGAAGAGGGGAGATATTTCTGCCATGCAATCTTGTTGGATATCTCTTGATGAGTTAAGTTGGAGAAGGGTAATTAACCCTTTCCTTTTCTTTTTACTCTATATCCCTTGTAATCAAATAAATTGCTTGAACGAATTCCGGATGTGGCAGAGGTCCACGTGCCATGCACGTGTGATCCTACCATTTATTACATCTTTAGAACAAAAAGAAAAGGATGAATGTCAACATGACGTAATTGATTATCTTTATCTCTTTAGACTATTTGTACCACTTTCAATATTTAAAAAGAAAAAAAGAAGGAAGAAGAAGAAAATAGTATTTGTATCTCACTGGGTCGGACCTCCACAACAGCATCTCCTTCTCTTCTCCCATTCTCTCCCTCAGATCCCCTTTGAGGTAATTTCAACTTATTTTAGTTAGTTTGATTCATTTGGTTATTGTGAATTGTTGAACTATCTGTACAGTGGAAAACAATGAATTGGGTTGGTTGGAGAATTTTCAAAAACAATAATCCAGTGGGTAATAGATTATCAGTTAACTACCCAGAAAACAGAGCCTGGCTTTAGTCTCATCCAACGGTCCATTAGTCAGCTTGAAAATTTCCTTTCAGTTCTAAATTTCTAATCAAGATTTGATTTTCCAGTTATATAGAATTGAAGAAAATGTTATAAAATTTCATTAAATAGATTTCCTTTCAATCCTTTCAAGCGGCCTTTGATTGGGAATTTGATCCCCTGTTTGTTCAGTATTGGATGAAATATACACAAAGGGTGGAAATATTTTGTAGTTCTTTAGTATTTTAGAACCATTGCGTGAAATATCCTTGAGGTCATATATAACTGATCAAATATATGGAGTAAAACTAATTGTTGCATGTGTTGATTCTTCAGCACGCTATCAAATGGCTCGATCTGCATTAGATGAGACCTCACTATCTGGTGCATTTGTGAGAACTGCTTCTGTATTCCGTAACTTCATTTCACGGGAACCAAATTCACAGTTTCCGGCAGAACCTGGAAGATATCATCTGTTTATATCATATGCTTGCCCTTGGGCTTCCAGGTGCCTTGCATACTTGAAAATTAAAGGACTTGAGAAAGCCATCAGCTTTACGGTAACTCTATTAAGTCGTTACACATATTAGATTCACCTTGTAAGAGCCAAACTGACGTTTTGTGTTTGTTGTTTTCCTCAGTCAGTCAAGCCCATATGGGAAAGAACAAAAGAAAGTGATGAGCATATGGGTTGGGTTTTTCCTGCTTCTGATACAGAGCTAGCAGGAGCTGAACCTGACCCTTTGAATGGAGCAAAAAGTATTAGAGAACTTTATGAGCTTGCAAGCACCGAGTATACTGGAAAGTACACAGTTCCAGTATGTTCACTCATATTAAGTGGCCTTTTCATGTTTTATCTTTCTTTTCCTTTTGCTTTTGCTTTTGTTAAATCAAATGACTGACATTTTCGCTTTGGTAGGTTCTATGGGATAAAAGACTCAAAACAATTGTCAGTAATGAGAGTGCAGAGATTATTCACATGTTCAATACCGAATTCAACGATATAGCAGAAAACGCAGCTTTGGACTTGTATCCTCCTAACTTGCAATCCCAAATTGATCAGACTAATGAATGGATATATGACAAGATAAATAATGGTGTCTATAAATGTGGGTTTGCAAGGAAGCAAGAGCCTTATGATGAGGTATATTTTTATTTTGCATGCTGTAATTAGTTTTGACTATGGAAGGTCTGGTATTTATGTTCTCTTTAAGGACTATCTGTGTTTTATCAAACACATTGGTTGATATTGTTTTCTTCTTCAGGCTGTGAAACAATTGTACGAAGCTTTGGACAAATGTGAGGAGATACTTAGCAAGCAACGATACTTGTGTGGGAACACATTGTCTGAAGCAGATATTCGGTTCTTTGTCACTATTATAAGATTTGATGAGGTACTGATATTTCCCCTCAAGCAAGAATTTATACCTGTCAGAAAATTCGGCCAATTTAATTGTTTGAAGCAGTTCAAATTTTTATGTTGTTTTTGTCATTGATTACAGGTTTATGCAGTGCACTTCAAGTGCAACAAGAAATTACTACGAGAGTACCCAAATTTGTTTAACTACACCAAAGACATTTTCCAAGTTCCTGGAATGAGCAGCACCGTCAACATAGATCATATAAAACGACACTATTATGGAAGCCATCCCTCCATCAATCCATTTGGCATAATTCCCAGCGGACCAAGTATCAACTTTTTTTCTCTTCACGACAGAGACAGATTTTCTTCCTAAGTTTTGTATAAACTACATACAGATATCATTTGTGTGTGTTTTCATCCTATTTGTAAACCGTTTTGTCGGACCATCTGCCTTGTGCCCTTGTGTTGAACTCTTGATTGCCAATCTAAAGAGTGCATTATCAGATTTGATTGCCAATCTAAAGAGTGCATTATCAGATTTTACGCCATAGCGCTGAAAAGTTTTATTTTTTTTCTTTGGCGCTAGAAGCCTCGAACATTCGGAAAATGCTATGAGTTGTTCGAAAATGGTTGAAGTTGTTGAAATAGGAGGGGGCGGCGCTAGAAGCCTCGAACGTGCCCTTGGTAAATTTACCAAAGACGAAAATGATTTATTTGATATTATGGATGACTAGTTACAAAGAAGAGGCGTCTTTCACCCAATAGCGAAGGGTTTGAACCAAGATTTCCAGATGAATGGGATGGACGTGGGGACATAAAAAAGGCATTCCTCTACAAACCATTCGAGCTAAAATTGATTATTGTGCCTGAGGAAGAATTACGGGGCGTAAAACAAAAAAATATGATGATTAGAGGATCGGTTTTTGGAGTTAGCTAACCCTCGCGGGATCGCGACCCTTTGTCCCAGATAGTTAGCTCACCCTCGCGGGATCGCGACCCTTTGTCCCGGATCTTTTTTAATCGCACGTCGTAAACAGATACAATAAAAATTCTTACTCAGATTATGACTCCGAATATTTTATATTGGAATTGAATAAACAAAACACTATAAAGAGAATATTCATTGTACCGTGAATTATCAGAAAGGATTAATATTTGTTCGATTCTTTTCGTAATAATTACTTTTATTAATAATTTAATATGGCATTAATTGATTTTAGTAATAATTTAATATGGCATTAATCGATTTCATAATCCGAATTGTTTAATTTTTAAGTCATCATTCAAAAATCATTTCTGCAAAATTTAGGCCAAATCGAAATTCGTTTAACCACTCCATTATTACAAGGCAATGAACATTTACTTGTAACCTTGCTTAATCAAAACGTTGTATTATATATATATATATTTTATTAAAACAAACTTTAATATACTGTGTGAGCTTAATCCAAGAAACCAATCACAAAAATAAAAATAAAAGCATAATCTTCAAACTTACATTTTTGTATTATGCATCATAATTACTAACAAAATATAATAATTATCCTATTCTGCATTTGAGTTGTTGAGTTGGTGTTGGTGAGAGGAGAGGCAGACTGAGAGCGAGAGCTGAGCCTCTTGGCACTGCGACCGCTTTAGACCCGTTCCTCCACTACCGCACAGGCTCCGAACCGCTTCCCACTCCTCCGGGCACGCCACCGACACCAGGCACTCCGCCAGACCCCGGTTCAGGTGCCGGCACGCCGCCTCGCGCGCCGGACTCGGCCCGATCCGCCTGTGGCAATCTATCAACGCGCTTTGCAGCCGATCGCATTTCGTCGTCGCCGGTTGCTTCTCTTCAGGCATCGTTCGTTTTTTCGTTCGTCTTCTCCTCTGCTCTGCTGCGTTTTGATCTGAGCTTTACGGTGCGAAGATCGTGCCACGTCAGCGCTTTGAGATGTGAATTTTGTTGTGGGCTTTGCTTGTGAATTGGCCCGGTGGACTGTTTGGGTTAATTTTTGGTTCCAAGTTTCTTTTGGGCCGTCATTTCTCACACAAATTTTGACCCAAAAAGAAAATCAGACCCCAACTGCATATCAAAGCATGTTATTTATTTTTCCAAAACAAAAAAACTGCAAAATTTTGATGTAATTTAGATTCAGGTAAGTAAAATGGAGGATGGTAGAGGTAAAAGCTTTTCTGTATATTTTTTTTCTACTTTGCTGGACATATAGCTTCACCAAGAGAGTATTCAACTTCACTGATAGAACATTTACCCTTGCATTCACAAAGCGATTTTGAGTCTCGTTCTCAACATTCTTCGTACTTTAGGCCTCTTTTGGAAACAAAATATAGGCTTTTGAGGAAGCTTTACTCACAAATTTATGTCCCATGTAAAGGCCTAATGCCAAGGGAAGAAATAGAATTGTCAGAGCACCTTTTCTTATCTCTCGTGGGATCTGCTTCTTCAATCCACTCGAGCAAAATTTGAAGCTGCAGCCTGTTTTTATTTTTTGTTTTGTCTTTTTTCTATGTAGTTTTTTTAAGAGTGGAGTCACTTTTTGAACAGAAAATGGGCCTATTATGCAAAAACAAAAGACAAAAAAAAAGGTTTGTGGGAAGGAAAGGAGAGAAGAAAAATTTAGAGTGAAGGACTCAAGGACACTTGTGTGAGTGCTCCTACAAAATCAAAATTCCTTTTCAAAAGAACAAGATCATTGTGGTGGAACCCATATTGTGGACAGTGATCCAATAATTGCATTGTTGAAATTTCCCTGAGGATGACCCTTGTTGGAGTCTTTTGATTCCTCTCTCCTCCTCTCTCATAAACAGTTTCATGCTTGAGCTACCTGGGCAAATTTTTCCTTGTCAATTATAGACTACAAATATATACATGACAAAAAAGCTTACATATCCAAAGTTGCAATCTTCCAACCAGAAAGGGACCCAAGCAAATAGTCTTCTTGGCAGGCTAAAAGTGATTGCTGGCTTGTTAGCTTGTTCATCTAAGTCTGAAATGTTATTGAATTAATACATCAATTTGTATCACTATCACTTATATTGGAAGTACTATTGTTTAGTGGCAGTAATCTCAATTTGTGTGGATAGTTTAATGAGAGGAGAGTGATCATTATTATCATTAGTATATGATCATTAAAAGATGAATGAAGAAGAAGATAATGTGTGAGCTAAAAGTTGAAGATAATGCAAGGGATATCTGATTGGATGTAGAGAGAGAGAGAGAGAGAGAGAGAGAGAGAGAGAGAGAGAGAGAGAGAGAGAGGGGGAGGAGGGGGAGGGGGAGAGAGAGAGAATTTAACTTCTAGAAAGACATTCTCTTTAGCAAGGTCTACTAAGATCGCCTTCGCGAAGAAGAAAAATGGCAGTACCACATGATGTATGAGAGAGAGAGAGAGAGAGAGAGAGAGAGAGAGAGAGAGAGAGAGAGAGAGAGAAGGCTTTGAGAAATTTGACTATTAAGATAAAACCCATTAAAGGGACACAAGGGTTTGTCTCCAACTCTCTCCCTCATACCCCACATCTAATCATTCCCTATTGTATGTCTAATTTTCTATCAAACCTTTGATTAATTATAGCTTAAAAACATTTAAAGCCTAATGAATTAAGCAAGGAGCTATATCTGTTATGAGTTACAATTACTAAAGAGAATGCAAGAAGAAGAACAAAATGAAAAAAAAAGGAAGAAGAAAATTTGCTCACTCTATGGGAATTGAATTATTAGGATGAAGAAGAGTGTGCTACTTTTGGGGAGCAAATATGGATGGGGCCCTATTCCCCACCACCAAATTAAATATCAATGGGATCCAAGAAAATAAATTTTGCTCTCTGCCAATTTCTCCTCCATTAAAACTTCCCACCAAGAAATGTGATGAGGTGCAAAAAGGGCAAAGAAAAATAAAAATAAAAATAAAGGAAAAGGAAAAAAGGGTGTTATAAACAAATACTCCTAAATGGTTCTTTCTATTATTATAAAACAAATACCAGATACTAGATATTATGTGGCCTCTCTCCAAAGTCCGAAGTATGGAAAGTATAACCTTCTCATTCTCTAAACTTTAAAGCTCTCTTTCTAAATATAGATAGATAGATGTTCTTTTCCTCAGTGTCACTTTTTCTCTTTGCACATATACAATACTAATCTTTGTGCTGGATGGTAATTAGATTCTATGATGAAGTGATTGTAGCACACAATCTTGATCTTTTAGATGATGGGTTTGCGGGAAAATCTTTACTAGGGCATGAAAGTCTTCAAGGGGCTTTGCTTTGAGCCCTCCACAGCTCCACCATTAGTGATCAGTGAGTTCTCTCTGAGTATGCCTTTAACTTTGCTCTTATTTTTTATGTTCATAAATTCTATCTGTGTTCTGCGCAAGGTGTGAATTTGAGGTGTTGTGCTTTCTGGGTTCAGTCTCTTCTCTCATTATGAACAATCTTAACAATCTAGGACCTTTTGCTCATTTTACGTCTACCTATTTCATGAATTTGGGGTGTTGTGCTTTCTGGGTTCAGTCTCTTCTCTCATTTTCCCTTTTTTGCTGCATGATAAAGGGTGTGTTTTTCTTGTCGTGTATCCATGAATTTTCTTGAAGTTCCAATCTTTATTGTGGGATTCATTCCCCCCGATACATTTTGAAGAGTTTGCAAGCCCTCAAGAGCTTCGAAACAGAGGAGTAGCTAATATTTATAAAATGCTTTGTTTTTTTAGTATTCTGGATTTAATTTCAAACATGATAGAGGCTAAAAATTGAATTTCATAGCTCTTTCGGTATGCTTGGCATGATTAAATGTATCCCAAATGAAAATTTTGTTTAAATGACATCTTTTGTCAGTGTCTCCTCTGACACAAGAAGTTAGAGAGCTCCTGTGCTCCCGATATACAATCTGTGCCAAAAGAGCTTGTACCATTGTCCTCTTGTTAATATTCAACATTCCACCTTTTAATTTTACTTTATTTTGGTCCATATCTTTTCTGCACATCTTAGGATTTCAGTTCAGATTAGATTAATTTTATCTTTTCCTTATTTCCCGTTCTTTATTTGTTTCTGCCATTCTTGTCTACCTTTTTTTGGTTCTTTTGAGTAAGGGTTCAAATTTGTTCTGTAATGCAGTGCTTCTGTGTTTTTAAGTCTAATCCTTTAAGTTATCTTTAAAGGCTGAACAACAAGAAGAATGAATTTGTAGGTTATATTTTAGGATTTTGTGCTTCTTAACCATAACTATGGATCTCCTGAGAGATGTATTTATATCACGTAGGAGAGCTGGAAGATGGACAGGACCAGATTAGATTTAAGGTTTCATCACTTTGGATCAGCACAGTCTGAGGAGTCTGCTCTAGACTTGGAAAGAAATTACTGCAGTCATCATCCTAGTCTTCCTTCATCAAGTCCATCGGCCCTCCAGCCTTTTGCATCTAGTGGTCAGCACTCTGAGAGCAATGCTGCCTACTTCTCGTGGCCCACTTTGAGTCGGTTAAATGATGCAGCAGAAGATAGAGCAAACTATTTTGGAAATCTTCAGAAGGGCGTTCTTCCTGAAACTTTGGGCCGGTTGCCATCAGGGCAGCAGGCTACAACCTTACTTGAGCTGATGACCATTAGGGCATTCCATAGCAAGATCTTGCGCCGATTTAGTCTTGGGACCGCAATTGGGTTTCGGATTCGGAAAGGCGTCTTAACAGACATTCCAGCCATTCTTGTCTTTGTTGCCCGTAAAGCTCACAGGCATTGTCTAAGTCATGTGCAGTGTCTACCTGCTGCCCTTGAGGTGGAAAATTTTGGTGTCCTTTTTCTACATTCTGATTTTTAGATTTTATATTATCTGTGCCATTGTATATTGAGGTTTGTTTTAAGTTATTTTCTTTCAATCATGAGGTTGGTCAGAATGATGGGCCTTGTGTATTTTTCTGTTGGTTGAAATAATGCTATTTTGTAAAAGCCGTTGAGATTGTATAAACTACTGACTTGTTAGAAACTTGTAAGTTATTTTAAAAAAATGCTAATTGGTTATTTTGATCTTTGACGGTTATTGTTTTGTTTGGTTTCTGCATATAAAAAATGGTGCAGGGGCCAGGAGGTGTATGGTGTGATGTGGATGTTGTAGAATTTTCCTATTATGGTTCCCCGGCTCCAACTCCAAAAGAACAGCTCTACACAGAGCTCGCAGATGGCTTGCGGGGAAGTGATCCATGCATTGGTTCTGGTTCCCAGGTATTTTCGTAAGAAAATTGCTGTCCTGCTTGTTTTCTGTGGTGGTGGTAATTTGGTGTTTGATCTGCAAGTTTGGGTTGTGGATAAGTAATATAGATAGAAAACACCTATTGATTTTGAGATTTGTGTGTTTTCTATTAGATTGTAATTCTTGAAAACTTATTTCCTGCTTCTCTCTCTCAAAGAAAAAAAGAAGCAGCTTATTTCATGCTATGACTCATACGATTTAAGCTCTATATAGTCTAATTAATGGGATACATGCATAAAGAAAAATGTTATATAATTTTAAAAAATTAGAATAATAAACCAAACATTAATCAACCTGAGGAACCCAGTAGTCCACAATAATTGAATAAGAATAAGAATAATAAATGAAACTTCTACAGCATGGAAGTTATATCCTATAAAGGGAAGCGGTGTTGTCAGTGGCGGATCGGTGAGTAATGTATAATAGCTGGGTTCATACGCTGAGTAGCAAAGGTGGAATTGACAGTGAAGAGGGGCTTACGCCTAATTAGCTAGTTGGTAAGGCAATATTCTACTAAGGCGATGATGAGTGGCTGTTCTTAGAGTATTATTACCCAAATGAAGACTGGGACGTAGCCTAGGTGCTATTAAGGTCTTTACCACGCCAATAAAAAACTATTCAAGCATGAGATAATGAATTTGGTGGGGTAGTTTGCAATATTAAATAAAGTTATCATTGTTTCCAGGGATGATGAATATCATGTAATTGGGTTTGGTTCATATTCTTAATTATTTGTAGTATGAGTTGCTTTAGGGCTGGATCTTCTCATAGATAAGCTTGTCAACAAACAATAAGAATACAAGCTAAAAATATATGTTGGTATGCTGGACTTGGTATTAAACAGAATCAGTTTTATATAAAATTTGGATAGGTCTTATTTGGCTAGTAAATTTGCTCATTGAACTTAACAAAATAAATAAATAAACAGGAATTTTTATTCGCCTTATATGCCTATCTACTTCAAGGAGCTGAATTGGGAACAATGGTAAACTGATGAAACTTATCAGAGTATTAGAGTGAGAGATCTTGAGTTCATATCCATGCCGCTGCAACCTCTCAATTTATGTTGATTTTTATGTGTTGATTTCTCTAGTGCTAGGGAGAAGCCCAACCTGTGGGAGAGTATTAGAGTATAGAAACAATAGTTGGCCTACATCCCAACACTTTAGGCTTTTAGGAATAGTCGTAAACCCAAAACGTCAAATTTATTGATGGGATCTGTATATACATTGATTTCTCTGTCTCTCAACTAGTTGAGGTTACAATTTGTTCATTCACTGTTCGTATTCACTAAACTTATGGTGGAAGATGTTGTGCGCACTCGGAACGGAGTGGGTGATTCCTAAAGCGTGTTTTGAGTTCTTTAGTATCAAGTTGGTGGTTTCGGGGAGGGGGAAGAGAGCTCGAATTTTACGAGATTGTCTTGTTCATGCTTTTTTTTGGAAGATTTGGATGGAGCGCAACCGAGGAATTTTTCAGGGACATATAGGAGTAAGGGTTGAGGAATTATGGGATAGAGCTAAATTTTGGACATCTCTTTGGGCTTCGGTTTCTGGGCAGTTCAAGGATTATCACTACTCTATCATCATGAGAGATATGGTGGCAGTCTTAAGATGATTTTACATAAGTTGTTTTCTAGTTACAGACACGTATTCGGGTGCAGTAGCTTAGTTGTTTTTATATTAGGTATTCTGGCGCTTAATGAGTCAGTTTTCCTTTTGTTGTATGATCGAGGATAACTTATCCTCTTGATTATCAATACAAATGTTTCTATTCAAAAAAAAAAAAAACTAGTTAAGGTTTCCTAATTGTTTTTTGCTTGTTTAGGTTGCTAGCCAGGAGACTTATGGAACTCTGGGTGCTATTGTTAAAAGCCGAACAGGAAATCGACAGGTTGGTTTTCTCACAAATCGGCATGTGGCAGTTGATTTGGACTATCCAAACCAGAAAATGTTCCATCCTTTGCCACCAAGCCTTGGACCTGGGGTGTATCTTGGTGCTGTGGAGAGGGCAACATCTTTTATCACAGATGATCTTTGGTATGGCATATTTGCGGGAACAAACCCAGGTAATGCAGTTCCAAATTTCGGTCATCAGTAAAGCTTGTGTGCAGATATGGTTGCAAATAGTCAGCAGTATTTATTTATGAGCTTGAAAGTGTCTCTAGAGGATAGGGGAAAATACTTTAGTTTGTGTCTACATTGTCAAAGAAATTAAAAACTTTCAACTGATGTATTCGGAAGGCAGAGACGTACAATTACTATTAATTAATTATGATAAGTTTTACAAGATACTAAAAGCAGACAACTAATAAGTAGTTTAAGGAGGGACAATTAGGTTCAAACAATACAAGGCACATCATACTTCCAGCTGGATATAAACACCGAGTTGGTTCGATGATGATGAATGCAGACCAACTTGAGGTGCTTGAGTTTAAAACTTTGGATAATGTGATGTATTGAAAATAGAAATAGAATATAAATTTGACTTTCATCAAAATAGAAGGAAAGAAATCATGTCCATAGCATTTAAGAAATCATGTACATCATGTTGTTAATCTTATTTTCCAGTGAAAAAATATTCTTGACTTCTCTGGTTATTTTCTTCAAGAATTGGGTTTGATCTGCCACGTAGTTTCTCATGTTTGTGTAACTCCACACTTCTTCTAGTGGGTTTCTCATTGTGTTCTGACCCCCTAGACGTGCCCATTATGATTTGGTGCCCCTGCAGAAACATTTGTGCGAGCTGATGGTGCCTTTATTCCTTTTGCTGAAGATTTCAACATGAACAATGTAATTACGACTGTAAGAGGTGTAGGTGAGATTGGTGATGTCAACATCATAGACATGCAGTCACCAATCGAAAGTCTTATTGGAAGGCAAGTGGTGAAAGTTGGGAGAAGTTCAGGCTTGACTACTGGGACCATCATGGCGTATGCTCTAGAATACAATGATGAAAAAGGGATTTGTTTCTTTACTGATTTTCTCGTTGTTGGTGAGAATCAGCAGAGTTTTGATCTTGAAGGTGATAGTGGAAGCCTCATTCTATTGACTGGTCAGAATGGGGAGAAGCCACGACCGGTTGGGATCATTTGGGGTGGAACAGCTAACCGTGGTCGCTTGAAACTAAAAATTGGCCAACCACCTGAAAATTGGACTAGTGGAGTTGATCTTGGGCGCCTTCTTGACCTCCTTGAACTTGATCTTATAACAACCAATGAAGGGTTTCAAGGTTTGTTTCTGAACCAACCAAATGTTTTTCCCCTCTTTTTTGGTTCTGCTGTTTTTAGTCTACCACCATGTTCATACTCTCAAAAGATGTATAAAGTCCTATGTTTTTGCTGACATTTGGCTTTGTTCAGCATATTTTCCTGACTCCTCTGCTGCTTCATTTTAACATAGCTGCAATCCAAGAGCAACGAAATGCTTCAGCCGCAGGGATTGGTTCCACAGTGGAGTCATCCCCAGTTGTCTGGGCTCCCTCTAAAGATAAGCGAGAAGATGACTTCGGAACTCTGGGTTTCAATCTTCAGAAAATTCCTTTTGAAGGTGAGTCCTGTCAGGGACTGAGTCGTACATTCATTCATGGTGACTTTCACATAGAAAATGGTGTTAAAACTGCTCCGAATGTAGAACACCAATTCATTCCAAGTTCCACCCGCAGATCTCCAGTAAATCAAAGCAATCGAGAGGAAAACCCACTATCAAAAAACCTTTTGGCATTGCGGAATGGCTCTGATGAAGAGATTTCTGTTTCGTTGCAGTTAGGTGAGCCAGAACCGAAGAGAAGAAAAAACTGCAACTCTTTCTTTAGCACTAAAGGACCCAAATGAAGTAGGAATGAGTAAATTGACTCTCTTTTCTTGAAGAAACTTTCATACGAGGGGTTGCTTCACTTTGGCTTCAAATTCTCAGTTACACTTTATTCCAAAATGTAATTGCGGTGCACAACATTGGGTCATATCTTCTCCTGCGTCAGTTGCTATATGGAATCTTGGATATTTTGGTAAGGGTAAAAAGTATAGGTCATATATGTGGAGCATACAATGTTTTATAGAGATGTTTAGGTCGTACCCTGCGTTCATTTTTACTTTTGATTTGTATCACTTGGGTGAAAATACTTATAGCGTTAGCACTCCTGAAGTTGGGAGCATAAGCGGCTATTGGAATCCAACAGAATGTAAAATGTTACTTTTGACAAGCAACTTTAGTTTGTTCAGAGCCGATTTGAAGGTTTCTTTTTGTATGGTAGAAAAAGGAGGGAGCAAGGTGGAGTAGACCATTTGTATCTTCTTGAGTTTAATAGTCTGTAAGTGAACTCACATTGTGGCTATATTTGTAAATGCGGCTTCAAATGAGACATTTTCTACTATTTCTTATTTGTTTTGCGTGCCATTTTCATTAATTTTTTTGAATACTCTGCAAATTCAAAATCCTTTGATGTTAAATCATGCACTGACACACATGCTCTGATGTCATCTTTTTTAAAACTTCTTTTTGTGAGAAATTGTGGTTACAGAACTCTTTCAAGTAGTGATCACTTCATTGTGGTGAAATGGAGTGATCCTTGTCTCTCTCCTTTCTATACCCCCATATTGCAAAAGTAGCCATCTGATACTTCTAAGAACTGCAAATCCAAATGGTCACCAAAGAACTGGTGTAAATCATAAACCCCATAAATAAATACGCGAATAAAGAATAAAAAGGATTTAAAGAACTTTACTGAAGAAAGCAAGAAGAAGAAGAAAAAAACTTGACATGGACTGGGTGTCAGAGTTTGGGGGTCAGTTTCAACTTTCAACTAAGAAAAATAGAACAAAAGTGGAATGATAATGCGATGTTGAAGATGAAAACAGTGTAGCAGGAGTTACTGTTTCCAGGAACATAACACATCTTGGCATTGAGTACAAGCATTTAGAGAAGTCCATGCAGTCCATTTCATGGTGCATGGTCCAATCCAAAGAAAAGAATTCCAGAAAGGGGAAAGAGAAAAAGAAATGGTAGCACAAAGGTGGCAAAATAACATATTACATCATGCACAGGGACACGGCAGTTTATCTCTTTCATTCTCTCTTTCTACGCGTATATTTGCTTTACCAACACAGCACCCATCGTATGTGATGCTAATATAGCATTGCAATAAATGAAAGCCAATCAGAAGCAGAACGAGGCCCCATAAGCAACCTCAGACATATATACTCCTTTGTTTCCAATGGTGGTGATTCTCTTATGTTGAACAATAGTAAATTTTTGTGGTGCTTTGAACAACCTACAGAGAGAGAGAGAGAGAGAGAGAGAGAGAGAGAGAGAGGTCACAAGTTCATTCTACTAGTGTTCTTGCTTCTGATCTGCACTGTGAGTGTGTAAGGGAACTAGGTACAATGCCGAGGACTTGCCGGCTCATTCTGTACATTTCGATGGACAGTCTTGATGGAGTGACTCAACTTGAGCCAGAAGGTGGCTGGAGCCTGGAAGAACCCTTTCCTCTGTTACCACATCCAAGTTGATTGCAAGAATTGTAACAGAGAGCTGTTGGAAATTGGTTATCTTCCATTATATTTGTGTGCAGGTAGGATGGAAGATGCCCAATATCATAAAGCTTTAGCTGTAAGTACTAGTGCAGTGCTTGAGTTTTATTTGTATCACATTTAGCTGTCTGTGATTTTGCTTAGCATAATGCATAAGTGTGACATAATGGACATATATTTTGATATATGTATACGTGTAGTGCCCAGAGTGCATGGAGTGTGGTGGTTTGAGGATTCTGAAAAGGGGAGGGGAACCGATCACGGAGGAAGGACAAGAAATGGCGGTGATGGAGATAGAGGTTATTGGCTCTTTTCATGTGCACAAGAAACTGAAACTGTTCTATTTTAAGTGGATTTGCAGAAAGGTAGAATATATGTATAGCTTGTTTTTCTGATATAACTGTTTATAATTTCTTTCTTTAATTTTGTAGTGAATGTGTACTAATCTTCAATTCTTATTTGTCCCTTGCCTATGTCTATGGATATTTCACACAGGACGATGGCAGTGGGGAATTTGTGGGGCCTTTTTCTGTGGACAAAGATGGGAGCTACGCGTTTAGTGATTCAGATGATGATGATGATGAACTTTTACAAATCAATTCCAAGTCACACCATGGGAAGAAGAGATGGAGGGACTCTGGATTAAGGTGGCTTCCAAGTCATCCCAGGTTTGTGATTCAGATTCGAATTCGGAGGATTCGGATGCAGATTCTGATGTTTAATTCAGGAGCTAGTGCTTGCTTTAGGGAGGCTGACATCAGTCCATGACTGATTACTGATTGCTATCTATGGTTTGCCAACTATATATTCTATGGTTTGAACTTCCTATTATTTCTTAATTAGCTTTCATTTACTAGCTTAAGGCTCATAATTAACCATCATTCATGATGTTATTTGACACGTATGTTATTTCATAGTATGTGGTAGTTAAAAGCAAGAGCTTGATTTGTTCTTTGACAAGCTACTAGGACTGAAGTAGATAGATGTTGATTAATTGTACCTAAATGATGTGAGCTTTAACTTACAATATAAAATCCGAGTCCAAAAGTAAATGGGTCAAGGATATATAAATATAAAACAGGAGCACTTCTTATATGTAGCAGTTTTTGATTACACGAATGCTAGGACTCGAACACATAACCTTTTCTGGGGAAGCATTTGCTTCAAACCACTGTACTAGTGGGTTCACTAGTTGTTGAGGTTAAACTTGAACCTTAAAACTTGTTTATTTGTTAATTTAATAGCATAGTGACCTCTTTACATACTTTCCTGGATGGTGGTTGAGACATTAACATGCATGAATTATGTCATGAAAGCTATATCCTACTGATATATGGAAATAACAAAGAAACGATCATTGAAATTCATATTAATTAGTTTTAGCACCACCATCAGATTAACCTATAAAAACATAATCCCTTTTTCTAAGTTACCATATAACTCTGCAGCCACAGTTAATATTTCTCAAAGAATAATTTTTCTACCATATATCTCAACTAGAAACCAGTGAGTTTGTGTAGCAGACCAAAATGTTTGGGTTTTATATGCCAAGCCAAGGGATGTAACTTTCACAAAAATAAAGAAAAAGAAAGACAAGGAGAATTGGATGTTCCTTTGTCACTACTGCTTGGATTGGATCAAATGGTAACAAATAGAAATTCATAGTTTTTGAAGATCTTGCATTATATGAAATTCCATTTGTTACAACCTCGTAGGTTTTTCAAAATGATTCTTATAATAATATATAAACATGGTAAACTTGGAAATCTCCTATTAAAGCATAACAAAGCTATTACATGTTAGTACAATTGGAAAGAAAGGCCCTTTGGTAGTGAAAGCTTCTCCCTGTTGAAGTAACAAATTAAGCTACATATTATTGATTAATCAGAAAAATGAACAAAATATTTCACAATCTTGGTTAAATTAGTATTTGATGGTTTGATGCTAATAATTAGACAAGAGCATCATCATGATTTCCACTTAATCATTTTGGGCAAAGAGATACATGCTCAGTGTTGCCAAAAGATCAAAAAGCAGGCATATATATTTTAGATGGTACTCATAATTATGGTTGAATATACACAAAAATTAACAACTTTTGCCGTTAACACCTAATGAAGGCTGACTTCAGATAATAAAACTCATCTAATAACAAATCATTGTGATGAAATGAAATTACAATACTGATCGTTGTCATGAGGCGAAAAAGCCAAGAGTAATGATCTTTGTCCCTAATCAAACACAAAATGAACATGAAACATATATACACAATATATTCAACAGAGAACATTGCTCATCAGATTTCTATTAACAATCCGGCCGGTAATAATTAAAACACATAAGAACATATACATTAGTGTACAACGAGAAATGTCTACCAGCAATTCCATGTTGGTTGGGCTAATCGGAGCTTAATATAGGTTAATAAAAGTTTTTTATGGTTTAACATTGACAGAACCACACATAAGTAAGAACTCTCAGTCATCTAAAGTTTCACTAAGTTATGAGCACTAATCTCACATTGAATATTGGGTTAACTGCCTAATTAGTGATTTAGTGTATCGATTAGGTAATTTTGTAATATTTATTTACAAATACAGAATCTAATATTGATTCTGATTAATAATGATACATCTGAAAATTAAGATAACATTGTAAATTCATCAGATTAATTAGTGGTCCATATGAACATAGTACTAGTTTAAAAGCATATACTGAACACTTATTAGCTTTTCTTGACCACCAGACTCGATTGATCTGATGAAAAAGTACACTAACAAGGTAGAATCATAATTCCTTGGTTTCAAATTAATATGAAAATTAGTTTGTGAGAGACCTTGAGCACACATGGCATGGGGATGGGGACATATTCAATTGGGCGATGATGTAAACTGAAGAAACAAATTGCAGGCAAAATACATAGCTGTACTTGTTATTGAGCAAGAATTGTCTCATTCTAAGCTTTTGCTTCATGTGTCTTAGAAACTGTTTTACATATGCTGATTCTAGATTCTACCAGCATAGTCCAAAACAAACATGCAGGCATAACCAAACACAAACACAGAGAGAGAGAGAGAGAGAGCTTTTGCATCAAGCTTTGAACTTTTACCTGAAGGTGTGTGCTTTGCTAGGGAAGAGATGATATGTGTACCTGAAAAAAACCTGTGCTTGGGAAGAGACCTTGCATATATCCTTAGCTAAGAAGTTTTTCTATTGTTGGTGAGTGAGTGATTGAAGCTGCAAGATGACCTGGTAGAATAACCTTACATATATATGTATATATATTATATCTAGCTAATAATTAGACTAAGTTGGTTTCTGATCAATCTGCAGTTGTTTGATTGAAATATATGTGTGTGTATATATATATATTGTAATTAATAGCAGGAAGGCAATTACTCTTGGTTAATTGACTAAAAACCTCTCTCTTTAAAAACATGAAATTATCAAGATCTATAAGAAATGATGGCATCCACCAAAGTTTGGTTCTGTATATATCGAAAAATCAATCTCTACCTATTTGGCCATACATATATATTTATAATTTGGTGTGCAAGATCTAAAATATGTATATAAATATATAGGGAGTACTAGTAGTGTGATGCTGATAGCTATATAGGTTAAGTATACCAGATCATGCTGGCAGCTTCAAGCTCTCAAACCAACAAAACCAGACAAGGGAAGAAAGAAGAAGCAAGACGCTGCATAAAGGTTTGGCCTTTGATGGCAATTTAAGGAACCAGCTGAAGCTCCTGGCACACAAACACACGAGGCATGCATGTTTTAGGTAAGAGAAGAAAGAGGAGCCTCGTGACCATTCTCCCCTACAGCTCTCTCTACCTATATCTTCCTCCCTCATCTACATAAATGCTAGCTTTTATGCACCTCTCTCTCTCTCTCTCTCTCTCTCTCTCTCTCTCTCTCTCTCTCTCTCTCTCCTCTTCTGCTCTACTGTAGCATTAAGAGTCGGTATTTAATTGTGGGTTTTTTTGTCCTCCTTACAGCTACTGACCTGACTCATTGCCATCTCTCTCTCTCTCTCTCCACAGTAATGTACATATTAGTTATAGTACCATATTATAAAATGAATTTGAAGCTTAAAGAAGGGACCACCATGTTCTGTTCACAAATATAATATTGAAGCCCAATAAATTACCCTTTTTCTTCTTCTTCTTCTGTTTTTTTTTTTTTTTTTCCTTCTCCCAGATGATTTTTCAATCTCAGAGAAAAAAATTCCTGTGTATTCAAACCCAGAGAGTTGGTTTAGTTCTGCTAGCTAAGTCATACCTAAACATGTCAAATTTGTTCACCTGGTTGACTACATACAGGGATCAATGTAATCAAACTGTTCATGGTGATTTTACAGTGTTTATTAATAGAATCTGGGAGCCTGGGATAATATTATATCAGATGTTATGTTTCAAACTAACTCAGCCAAAAGAGAAGCTTGAAAAGTTGAGCATGCTTTTTTCTTGGTCTGAAAAGTTGAGCATGCTTTGCTTTGTTACATTTGGCGTGTCTTTTACTCAAAAGAATGGTTCCTGTTTCTCCATAACTCTTTAGGATGGTGACAATTAATAGACCTTACCTTACTGTCAATTGATTTCTTTAACTTTAATCACTATCAAAACTGTGGCCTACATGAAGTGTGCTTAAGTTTTCAGAAGAGCAGCAGATATACATAGGCTTAGCGAAGTTAGCTAAAGTGGATGTGCTCTTCACTTTGCAGTTCGAATCCTCCTCCTTATAGTTTAGATTAATTTAAAGTAGATTATTGCTTATATAAAAAAAAGTTTTCAGAAAACCAAGTCTATGCCTAAACAGTAAGTTATAATTAAGAAAACCCTTTAAATTTCAGTCCAAATTTCCATACAAAAATCTTGATCACAGCAATTACACTACAAAAAAAAGTGGCTAAAAAAGGCTTTTTTGTTGACTAAAGCCTTTAGTTACCCCCATATTAGTCACCAAATGTCACCAATTATTGATAATTGTTGCTACTTTTTTTTGTAATGTTAACTAAAGACTTTAATAAATTGGGATTAATTAGTCTTCATTTCTAGCAGCTAGCCAGAGGCTTTGTGACCATGCATGTGCTTAGCGGCTGCCTGGTCCCTGCAGCAACACAATTTCAATAAATACTGTCGAAGGGCATGAAATGAATTGGCCAGGTTGGTGGAATTAGTTGAGAGTGTCCTCCTTTTGTCTTTAGCTTTGGGTGGTTCCTCTGTCTTTGGTTGACAATTACAATGACATGCAGACAAGTCCTAATGGAAAGGAAAGGACCACTGACTTTTTAATAGTGTTTATCATGGATAGGGTCACATGTTATTTTTTTTTTTCAAGGTAACTCTATTCATTAAGAGTGGGGAACATTACAAAGTGTGGAAAGCTCAAATCAAATGCAATCCATCACTAACAAATAAAGTAAGCCCAACATAAAGATACAAATCTAATAAACAACAAAAGCCCATAAAACATTAAACAAAAAACCCTAGATCTAGAACACAGGAGCAGCCGCACCACCTAGTTAACTAACAACACCACCATAGCAGATCCACCACCACCAAAGAAGAGTAACCGATACCAAGAAGTATCAAAGATTCGAAGGAAAGATGGAAGTGAGCAAATGCAGTATGCCACCCACGCGGTCACATGGTTTTTCTGTTTTATAATTTTAGGTCCAAGAGTTGGTTTTCAGCTTCATTTCATTAAGGTTCAGACCCCCCCAAAAAAAATCATTAAGGTAGGTATGGTGGTGGCTGTAAATAAAGCAATGTTCCAAAATTAGGATTTTATTTGCAAACTCTGTTGCCATTTTCATATCTTTTTGGTTTAGACGCATGCAGATGGGTTTTGTTTTGTTCTGTCTAAAAGAAATTATTTATGATCAGCCTCCTGTTTAATTAGTAGTGGTGTAGAATCATTTTGTAGATTACATTATCTCTAAGCACATTTTTGTGATCATAGCTGCTGATGATGTGTTGAAAGAGAAGTACTTGAAGGTCATGGAAATGCTTATCAAGTCTTTTCTTGTCATGATCATGCATGTTTTTTTGAATCTTGTCTATCCTCATCCATCATCTTTTAATTATAAAAATTAACTTATTCTTCCATAAAATTACCAAAACAATCAAACATTTTAAAAGTTGATGGCAATGCCAAATTTCATTTTCCAAGTTGGGTATGTGGACATTGTGGAAATATATTTTCCATCAAGCCAAAAGATCAACACCACATGGGAAGGGATGACACATATCAAACATGACAGGTTGTGCCACCAATATTGCTTCTTCAATACTTTGTCTTCCTTTTTGACATTTCTATTCATCTTGTTCATTGGAAAATGGATCTATTAGGTTGTCCTATCTGCTGAGGCTGATGTTTATCATGGAATATTTTTGTATTAAAAAGTTAATTAACAACTAAAAAGAGGATTAATTAGTTTGACTGCTTTACAGTGACCTAATTAAGACTTATATCACTTTAAGATTGTTTGTTTAGTGAGTGAGAGGGAGAGCTGAACAACCCCATATGCCAAAGCTTTAGGAGAACCTAATTAAAATCTCAAACTGTTTAATTTTTCTTTAATTACATTGGCTCTTGGCAATTGGCTTTTCAACCTTGTTTTGTTTGAGCTGGTGCAACTACTACTAATTAATTAATTAATTATACCCTCACCCCACGTTGTTTTTTATCTCAACTAGTCTGCGTTGGTTGCAGATGTTTTCAACCCTAGGCTATCTCATCAGTCATGGCTGGAAAAGAATGGCAAGGTCGACATTTTTGGACCATATGGTTTGATGATGGCGGCTATAAATAAATATTAAAAGCTCATTATCATTGTTAAGATTTTCACACAAATAATAAATCATAAGTTTAATTTGCAAAGCCAAAAACAAAATCCTTAAAGCAGATTCAAACTAGAAGCCCCTTTTTTAAGTACAAACGATTGAGAGAGAAGGAGGTTCACACAAATATTCATTGAGTGTCTGGAGTTTCGAATCTCTGTCTACATAGGTGGAGGTGAAAGAAATCAACCAAGTATACCCAAGGAATAAAATATCGATGATATTGGAAATATCGGTAGTCAAAAATAAGGAAATTTCGATGGAAATATCGGGATATTATCGATATTTCGTCCATGTCTTCAATATTGTCGATATTTTGGTCCATGGATATCTAAAATATAGATGGTATCAAATATCAGAAATTCAAAAATACGGAAATTTCAATAAAAATATCGAGATATTATGGATATTTTATTCCTTGGCTATACCTCATTGGAAAAACTAAACACACTTAAAATTATATTGTTTTTAATCGTTGAAAGAAATTTCAAAGTTCAAATACTCCTTCCCACTTTGAAACAAACTAACCACTTGAATTAATTTCTATTTTAAAACCAGAATTTATTCTTCACTATATATCCTCTCTCATTTTTATATTTATTTTAAAATATGAACGTTTGGTAACTAGACAAGAACATGTTAGTGTAAGACATGGCCATTTAGGAAGTATTAGTGGGCTTTGGCAGTTGAGTGATTATATTTAAGATCAAATGTTTTTCAATATTTACAACTCATGTGGGGTAGGATATAATGTGATTATGTTTCCATGTTTGCTATGCTGATTGCTTAAACATGTCATTTTTAAGATAATGATGGTTTTGGGAGAGAGCGTATAACCATGGCCAACATGTTTAGTTCAAACCAATGTAATGAGGTGATTTGATTATTAAGTGCATTAATCAAAGTGACATGATTTGAAATAATTTCGTTTGCACTGTCATCTAAGACTCGTGTCAAGACCAGAGCCTCCTGCTGCAAACTTCAACTTAGTTAGGCACATCCCATGTCCTCATTCCACTAGCTGCCCAAAATTCTCAATTAGCTTTCTCCTCTTTTCACTTTTGTTTTTATCTTTTGGGTTTCCTTTTTTCCTTCTTGTTGAATTAGTCCATTTCTAAAGTATATTTTTCCTTCAAACGAAACTTTTTTTTTAAACTAGCTCTTAATTTAGTGACATTTTTATTCCCAATATTGCACGAGGTCTAGAGTTCGAATCCTTCTCCTTGTTTGATTTTAAAAACGTATATTTCAGGGCTGGGCCTTTATTATTTTGTTTATCTATCTTGCACAATGGGACACCATAGTTGAGTTGGGTTGGGTCATCCTCCACCACACAACCAACCACAAAAAATAAAACCAGTCCACCCCTTCAATTACACTTGGCATTTAGCCCAACCCAGTGCCTTTCCCTTCCCCGTCCTACAAAATTAGTTTAGCCCAACCCATTTCTCAAAACAACGAGAAAACAAGGAGCTGAAAGCATTGCATGTCAAATTGTCAATGGCTACCACAAGGCACACAACCTCACCAACCAAACCTTGATGAAGAAAATCTTGGTGTTTGTTGCAAGCAAGAACCATTTTAATGTATTGATTGAATACATGCAACGAACAAAGAACCGTTTTACCAAAAACTTGAGTCAGCAGCAATGCAATTAATTGAAGAGAAGTCATTTTTCTTCAATTAAAATGTTTGGCCAGTTCTGATCAGCCTGTAACTTGACAAACTCAGCCAAAAGCTTTATCTCTTCATCCTGCAAACGGGCTCCAAATGTGCACTGGCCCCTTGGCGTGCACTTCTCACCAAAACCCTGCAAAATCCCACAAGATATCATACACTAATCTTCAATTCAAGTAGGTGTGCAACATATTGATTATGGTTAATTAGGATGCAAATTTCCAAATTAAATTTAGACAAACTCACAGGCATTCTTCCCTTGCCAAAGTACGTAACGCGGTATATCTCCTCTTCTGTGTCAACGCCGTTTCTGCACAAGAAAATGCTCAAATTATATATGAATAAAAAATTATTAAGTCAATGAAAATCAGTGGTTGAAAAGGTCTTTGAAACCATTATGGCCCTAATCCATCTTCATTTTAGAAGCTAATTCTTGTTCAAATGCATGTTTCTAGCAGAATGTTTGACTGGGATTGTACCCGATTACCTTTGTAGATCTTTAGTAAAGAGTGTTGCACCCTGGAAAGAAGAGGAAACAATGGAATAAGAATTTTTATAAAAAAATATTTTGAGGGATGAATGAATAATATATCAGATTTACAGATAAGTTGAGGCTCACTGGTTGTATAATGTTTCCACCTGCATCATGACATCCAATGCAAGTTTTACGAAACAAAGCAGCTCCTTTTTGAACATCTAAGGTTTGTGCATCTGAGACTGCACCAGAAAAAAGAAAGAGATAAAATGTTATTTCTTCTCCCAATCACACAAAACAATTAGATAAAGTAGAACTTTCTGCAGGGCTGTGTTGCCATTGAATCGTTTATGTATTTCGGAAAAGAAAAGACAAACGTAAGAGAAACAATATTCTCAATCATTAAGTAACAGTATTTTATTGTGATTCCTGATGTACAAACAATTCAAAGAACAAGCTTCTATTGTAAATCATTAGTATAGGGGACAATGACATGCACAATGTTTTGTTAATTTACCATGAAAATAGTTATCTGCCATTAGCATGGAAGTGAGGTAAGCAGCTTAAAAAAAGCTTTCTATCAAGGCTTAGTGATCTAACTCCAAAGTAATTTTCCATCAGTCAAGGTGAAAAACGTAGCCAACTGTTTCCTGATACTTTAGCATTTGAAGCGACCTTAACATTTAATCCATCTAATTTTCTTTCCTTTTCTTTAAAAGAAGTTGTAAATGATGCCTGCAAAGTTAGTTAGTGGGGATAAGAGCCTCTACTGGTTCAACAAAGACAATCTACAATCGCCCAAGTTCTCAATGGCAGAACTCAGAAGAAACTATGAGAACTATTTAGTTCCAAGAGAGAACTAAACCAACTACAACTACTACTGTTAAGCACAGAACTACATGAGTTCCAGTGATCAACCAGATCATAGACAGAGTTCACAAAAATGTCTGTGACTAAAACATCACTGCATTAAAAAATAATGGGGCAGTAGCATTTTCCCACCCTTTTTCCTCTTCATCCTAATCTTTGGGGCAAAGACTTTCCCCATCCCATATACTTTCCTAACCTTGAAAATCCATAACTATTGGTAAGTTAGTGTGCAGGTAGTGGCAATGTTGAAAATTTGAGGAAAAAGGCAGGACTGAGGAGGAATGAAAGTACGTATTGGAGGATAAAGCACACAAGTGTGTGGTTGGTTACCAGGAGTGATGCAGATTGGAGATAAGGCCAGAACTGCAGCCATTAGAGGTGGAGCCAAGCTCTTGAGGAGCTTCCATTGTTCTGGCTTTTGAAAAATTGGGTTGTGTCCTCCTTGCTTCACTGCACCCTTGAGAGCACACACTCAACTCAACTCAACATAACATTCAGAAATTTTCAGTTACCAATTCAAGAGAAGAGAGAGAGAGAGAGAGAGAGAGAATATTACCTTTGGGAAGCAACAGGTACCATTAGCGCTATTAGGTATCAGAGATGCAAGCTGCATCTCTCTCTCTCTCTCTCTCTCTCTCTCTAGTGGATGACAAAGTGAAAAATGTGGTTGCAACTTGCAGGCACAAATGCAAAATACCAAAATATATGGCTTTTTTTTTGTTCGAAAAGTATATGAGCTTCTTTTGGTTTCTTTTAATTAGAAACTAAGCTACAGTGAGCCTACACGTTACAATTTGTAAGAAAAAGGGTTATACACGTTACACCAATTTTGGCATCATAGAAAATAAAAATAAAAAAGCTCAAATTTTGGTATTAGCCAATAAATTTCTTAGAAAAATTTGGAAAATAGTTCAAATAAATTTCTTAGAAAAAGATTAATAATGTGTTCGTAAATTTCACAAGATAATGACATTTAGTTACTTCATTTTATTTGATTAGTAATTTTTTTTTGTAAAAATTTAATTAATAAATTTTTTTTTTATATATACAAGCGATAACCTAAACTACAAAGAAATAAAGATTTATCACACTATCAAAATGTCAGGGGCTAGCAATTAGTATTTTTATTCTAAAAGGATTGTCTTTTTCCATAGGTTAGGTTAATGCAGTTTTTTATTTTATTGGATTAATGCCTTTCTTTTGGGTTTAATAGTTTTCAAGTCCAATTAATATAAAACTTATCTAATTTTAATGTTGTCGTGTGGTCGCCTAATTAGAACCTGTTCCAATAATTTTGCCGGATTGTCGTTTTGCGAGTTACATCTCTATCTCTATAGACTCTAATCTTGTCAATGTATCGTCTTCCGTTCTATTCGTGGCTTGTTTAGCTCGCTTTTGCTGTTCCCTTTAGCTTCACGACACAGCCCCAAATTTCCCAAATTTGATCAAATTTCAAGCTGCAATTGCAAAATCCCACCTTTGTTCAATTTGAAATTCGTTGTTTAGGGTTTTGATTAGAGTGAAATGGCGATGCTTTTGGAGGAGATCGTGCAATCGGTGGAGCTCTGGTTGAAGCTGATAAAAAAGTCCCAGCCTTACGTGGACCCGAACCTCGACCCGGTTCTGCTGGTGCCGGGTATCGCCGGTTCGATTCTGAACGCTGTTGATGACGAGAATGGTACGGAGGAGCGCGTTTGGGTTCGAATTCTCGGAGCCGACTACAAGTTCCGGACCAAGCTGTGGTCTCGTTTCGATCCTTCAACAGGTAAAATCAATGATAAAGTTTGAAAATTTAGGACAAAAAAGTTAGGCGCTTGTGTTTGGCTGCCGAGAAATTGAAGTTAAGGGAAAGAAAAAGAAATTCATGCTATTACAAAAAGCATGGAGTTGCCTGTCATTGATCTTGTATGTGAACCATGCTTATCTGAGGTGGAGTTGTCATTGTTCAATTTAGTTTCTGAAGCTGAACTTGTGTAAATTCAATTTTATCTGTGAAGTTGTCTTAGTTCCACTTTCTGCTATGAAGGGAAGTGTCAAATATTTTCGATATAAATTATTGTATTTTTCCATTTATAAATACACTAGGAGGGCAAAAAAGTGAAATTTGAAAGCCAACTCCTGCAATCTACTGGTTAACTTTGAACAGACTGTCAATTCAATTTATCTGTGGCACATGTTCCCCTCCTGCAAGGGTGGATGGGAGGGTTTGAAAATGTATCAGCTCTAGCCTGAATTGTTTGGAAAAAAATTTAAGACATTGGTCAGTAGTCATTGCATCCTTGCACTCCCTCACATGCATAGAGGAAAAATGATTTTCGATTGGAAGGATATGGATGCATGCTATATATGTATGTGCATATGCTTACGTGAAGCGACAAAAATAATGTTTTCTTTGTGAAACAGGTAAAACGGTGTCTTTAGACCCAAAAGCAAGGATAGTGGTCCCTGAAGGTAGATATGGACTTGAGGCAATTGACGCCTTGGACCCTGACATGGTATGTTGTGCTTTCTAACTGCACCCTACATAGACAAGAAGGATAATTACTTGTAGAAGCTAACATTGGATTTTTTCATGCATTCGCTTTATTCCGGCCTTCATTGTTCTCTCTTCATTGTAATTTATAGTCCAGGCGCACTGTTCAGAGATTTCATAATGGGACCTTTTACTCACCTTCTTTGTTAATTTGTGACAGCAAATCAAGGCCCTTTTCTTCCCAAATAAAATCTTGAACCCTTTTTATTTTCCACAACTGTTATCCCTCAGTTAACCTATGAAAGGATCCTTTAAAGCTGGATTTCTTTGGTTTCTAGAAATTGTGTAAGCTGTTTCCTAGGTAATTTATTTGTTATAAGAAAATGGTTCATTAGATTCCAAACTCATATAACTTTTTTTTTTTCCTTGAAAAGTTATAATTGGGATTACTTATCAGCACTTTGTACAGTATTTACATGATATATTGTGAAAAATCATAATATTTCTTATTTTACTTATGAACTCTTCTCTCATGATTTCTGGAATAAATTTCTGGAAGTAATGAGGTTGAACACTGATCAAATCTCTTAATGTCTTGTCCTGTACAGGTCATTGGACAGGAATGTCTATATTACTTCCACGATATGATTGTTGAATTTACCAAGTGGGGTTTTCAAGAGGGGAAAACACTTTTTGGCTTTGGGTATGACTTCCGGCAAAGCAACAGGTATCTACTTAGTTTTGCTTTATTTGAATGCTACTTAAAAGTCCAAAAGATTGATTTAAAAGTTTATAAATGGTTTTCGCCCCTTCTCCAATGCAACAATGAATTATGAAGGGTATGCTTTATTAGATATTCACCTTGTTGAGGTTGTCAATATTGATTTTTCTTTGTTTTCATTTAGGTTGCAGGAGACATTGGACCGCCTAGCTGGAAAATTAGAGGCAGTGTACAATGCTGCTGGAGGGAAAAAGATAAACATTATAACTCATTCTATGGGGGGCCTTCTTGTGAAATGTTTCATGTGCTTGCATACTGATGTAAGGCGTTCACTCTGCCTCTTCAGTAATAAGTCTCCTTTATTCTTCTGCGCTGCTCACCCCCTTCCCAGATTATTGTATCAACGATTATACCTTTGTGATTTTTTTTTCCTTTCTGTTTGTGCTAGAAGGTATATCCTATAATTTAATACCATTTGTTTCACAGGTTTTTGAGAAATATGTGAAGAATTGGATTGCAATTGCTGCGCCATTTCAGGGTAAGTGATCATGTATAATTTATGATCACCCAGGACAAGTATACCAGCTGTTTTACTGAAAATACCGATAACCTGATACAGTCTGTTGATTTAAAGAGTTACATATTGATGAAATTAATTTTCATGAAAATTTAACAATTATCTTCTTAAAATGAAATTGGTGGAGCATTTTGATTTTGTTACTTGCTTCTCCTCCTGAGAGTCTAAATGTGTATGATGCTAGTGCAAGGGAAAAGGGTTGATTTGTTGAATACATTAAGTAGCAAAGAGTATGAGAGGAAAGTGTCTATGAGGATGTGTCATTTTCATAGTTACAATATTCTAGTATATGTATGATGTAAGAAGCAGCTGTCTTGTTTTCTGGTGATTTAGATATTTCAAGATTGTAGGCCCTTTGAAAGTTTTCAAAATATGACTAGCTGTATTATATGAAAGTAAGTTTGCCCTATCTACAGGACCATACGCTGAACTTATCCTTTGGACGCCTTATGTATATATTTTTTAACTGTCTTTTGAATTATAAGCAAAATGGAATCTAAAGTTTAGTTTGAAGGTTATCTCTAATAGCTTGTGTAAGCTCAGTTGTTATGTTGGTCATAGTTTCATTACTAAAGCTTCCAATATTTAGGAAAACTTAACCAAAAGTTAATTTGTGGCTTTTCATTGCCCCTGCAGGTGCACCTGGTTATATCACATCCACCTTTTTAAATGGAATGTCATTTGTGGATGGTTGGGAACAGAACTTTTTTATATCAAAATGGAGCATGCACCAGCTGGTATGAGTCCATTTCTGTGGGCAGTTAACTTCCTAGACCTTAAGTATTTGTTTCTTTGAATCCATATTTTTTTCTTACTAGGGTTTGTTTTAATGTTCCAGCTTATTGAATGTCCATCAGTATATGAGTTGATGGCCTGCCTTGATTTTCACTGGGAACACATTCCACTTCTAGAAATGTGGAGAGAAAGGCTTGATGGTGATGGGAACTCTCAAATTATCCTAGAGTCTTACCCCCTGGCAGAGAGTGTAGAAATTTTCAAGGAAGCTCTATCAAGTAATACGGTAAGCACCGCATATGTATGACTTATTTTATCATGCACTTGTATGGCTTACTTCAACTCACAGTTCATGTTTTCATAATTTCAGGTCAATTATAATGGTGAGGATCTTCCCCTACCATTTAATATGGAAATCTTGAAATGGGCTAATGAAACACGCAAGATTATATCTCGTGCTAAAGTTCCTCCTCAAGTTAAATTCTACAATATATATGGGATCAATCTCGAGACACCTCATAGTGTTTGGTAATACCTCCTATGAATCTTTTGATACAATCTTTCTGCTACTTGCAACTGCTATTTTTAGACAGTTGTAGGTCAGAAGCTTTAAGTTATAATAAAATGTTTCCAGATACGAATTTCTTTTAGTATGCCTTAATTTAATATCTAAGTCAAATTCACTACTCTGCAGCTATGGAAATGAGGAAACACCAGTCACGGATCTACGACAGCTACGATATTTCGAGGTTTTTCTCTTCTAATGTGTCATGGTGTTTTTGTATGATCATCAATTACAAAACCTAACTCATTTTTGCATTTAATCAGCCAAAATATGTATGCGTTGATGGTGATGGGACAGTTCCAGCAGAATCAGCTAAGGTTCGTTGACTTGCCTATCCATAATTTTCGCTTATTCACATTTGCTTCAGTGATTGGCGCAAAGTTAGAATATTTTTTTCCCCGTCTTTTTACGCGACTTTCTTTTGCCAATTCCAGGCAGATGGGCTAAATGCTGCAGCAAGGGTTGGAGTCCCTGGTGAGCATCGGGGAATTCTTTGTGAGCACCACGTATTCCGGATACTCAAGTGCTGGTTAAAGGCAGACCATGACCCGTTTTACAACCCTCTAAACGATTATGTCATTCTACCCACTGCTTTCGAAATGGAGAAGCACAAGGATAAAGGTTTGGAAGTAGCATCTCTAAAAGAGGAGTGGGAAATCATCTCCCAAGAGCAAGACCATGATCACGACGATAAAGTAGCTACTGATGAAAGGCCAATGGTAAGCTCCATATCTGTTTCTGATGTGGGAGCTGAGGCCTGTGCAACTGTTACTGTTCACCCTCGGAATGAGGGGAAGCAGCATGTCGAGCTTAATGCTCTAAGTGTGTCGGTCGATGCCTGACTTATAGTCATGCATCATCGGTTGTATTTTGTGAAAGACGTTGCTCATCTGTATATAGCCATTCATGTGCTCAAATCCCCGTGTTAGTAACTTGTAAATAGGAGCTTGTCATGAAAACAGAACTGCATTCTCCAAGGTTGGATATGCAGGTGGCGTTGTGTATATAAAAAGATCGTAAACCCATTGGTGATAATACAATGGGTTGTTGAAGTGTTGCCAATGCTTAAAAGATCTCGCAAACTCTCGTAGCTTATATTTTATGAAGTGCTTGAAAGATTGGACTTGCTAATTTAAACGTTACAAGCGGGGTTCACGATGATCTAAAATTAAAGTTCTTATATCAATACTTGTATTTTTTCTTTCTTAGTAAATTGAAAATTAACAGAATCTTGGTGAAGAGCCACCTGTTCTTGCCACTCTTGAACCGGTCCTCCAATCGAGCCTTGATCACCTTAGCCCCCACCACCTTTTTGTGGCGTGTCTACAACCAGGCAGATCATACGGAAATTTTTGCAAGCTTCTCTTGCTATATGCAATATCCCACACACAAACTTTTGCAATTTTCTTTTAGGCTAATCTAGATGTTGAGTTGTCTCACATGATTTTTTTCAGCTAGTTTTGATCTATTTTGGCTGCAAGGTTCATATTTAGGGTCTCTTCGTTTTTCATGAATTGTTAGCTAGTTTTGATCAATTTTCGCGACAAGGTTAATTTGGTGATTGTTCCACCGTTCCATTTTTTTTTCAATTTTTTTATATGCTAAGTATGTTTGAGCAAAACACATCATTTCATTTAAAATGAAACTCATTCATCATCATATACTAAGACGTCGTCATTTTAACGAGAAACCTAAAAAGGAACAGCACATCTTCTTCCTCGCGCCTCTGTGCCAGAAAAAGATGTATGCAAATCTAACCAGAGGCACCATCTTTTCTTTCCATATGAAGGAACAGTCTTGCCGTAGTAGATATGATTTGGGGAATTTAAAAAAAAACAAATGGTGAGCACCATTGAAAGGGAAAATTCCGACTTCGATCGCAGCTGCATCTCCCTGCGCCTTAATAGGTCTGGTACTGCACGCAGCACACGTCGCAAAGGCAGCAGCAAATGGCAGAACAACTGTCCATACAAAGAAACCAATATGGAATTAAGTATAAACATGATACCATATTAGTTTATTTTACTTGAGAAAAATGTAATTTAAGGGGGTTGAGAATGTTCAATTACCATCCTATCCAAAATCCAGCACACCTACGACGATGAGATTTTGCTGGCTGCTGTTGCTGCTGGGGGTAGGGAGGTGGTTGTTGGGGGTATCCAGGACCATCATGTTTCTCGGGGTCAGCAACTGGTGGCGCAACAACATATGGACCACCTTGACTGTATCCGTCAACTACGGGTGGTGGTGCGGGCGGAGGGTGTGAGGTGGGTGGTGGTGGATATACCTCTGCAATTTGGTAAACACAAACGTTGATATTTGATCATGAACAAAGTAAACAAACTATATAATATGTTTATAAACACTTAAATTTGTTACAATTTAAAGCATGTCATTTTGTTGGGGACACCAAATAATTACAAAGCAAGGTTTAATTTGTATGTAGATCGGAAGTGAAAACCCCTCTAATGTTTGAGACTTTGACAGTTCTGTTTGAGTATGTATGTAGGCTCATTGCATATTGCAATTCAACTTAGTATCCCAGTTTATTAATCTAACTAACATATTAAATGGGATTAATTAAACAATTAAATCACATAAACAGACATTAAATGATGTTACTAGGTAATTTACCTGGAGCCTGGTGGTGATGTTGGTGGTCGTTGTGACTCATGATGAGCAGTTTTTACAGGAAAAATGAATGATATTGTTTGTAGGAGATGAAGATAGGAGGAGAGCTAAGACAAATATTTTCGTTTTCTGGGTAGACTAGTCTTATAGATACTTCGTACTTGGCGGCTGCCAAAACCAAAGGGACGCGTCAATATAATACACGTCGCGTTGGGTATTTTGTTGCAAGTTTGATTGGGTGATGATGCTTTCAAAGTCAAAGAAGAAGAAGCTTCATTTCAACTTTCAAGGATTAATTAAATTAATTCTTCTAAGAATAAACTTATACTTGGAAGGACACCACAGGTATAGTGGGTTTGTCTTCAACTCCTCCACAAATGTATGAGCCAACCAGGAAGATTTTATCTCTTTGTTTTATTCCTATATCCTAATACATGTGTGGTTGAGATCTAGTGTCTTCAATTATAGTGTCTTCATGTTGCATTTTGGATAGATAAATCTCAAAAGGATAGTTCTCAACTGCACAAATTGCCATAATCCTATACCTCTCAGACTTTATCCAATATATCTCCCATCCTTCTTTTATTGAAATGGCCTTGAGATCATTTCTAAAGCTAGAACTATCTGCAAACTACATGCCAACATCAAACTAGACAGTTCCCATGTCAAAAAAAGTATTAAACGCTGGGAATGCATGGCCAGTGCTCTCCTCATTTGATTGTGGTGCTTTCCTAAGCTACTGCTTATCCTCTTCATTGATTGCAAATGTGTCTTCATTATCCACAAAGTCTCCCACATCTGAAGACTTTGGTAATGATTTGTCAGCATTTGGTCTACCCCACTCACCATCTATGTCAACATCATGTAAGAAGACTTCATCATCATCATCCTCATCAATACCGTACTCATTATCCACAAAGTCATGGTCACTCTCTGAAGGGAATTTATTGTGTATGGGTGGTGAAGAGATTTCTAAAATCTCTACAAGCTATGAGAGAACAAATCATCTAGCATGGCATATTGTATATGAAATTAAAATAAAAGCGGAAGTAAGAAATAGCTAGAGATTCATGCAAGTCTTGTCCTAGGTCTCAGTCTTTGTAGGTTTATGAAAATAGGCACTAATGACTCTCTAAGACACATATTCAAAGAGAGAGTAGATGATCATACCCTTGAAGGGAATCTTGAAACCAATAATGGTGTTCAAGTAGAGGGATTGGTCCATTTGATGTTGTCTATCCACTTTAGATTCTCCAAATAGGTGAAAGAGGATACACCTCCCTAAAGCTCTTCACCAAGGATGAAAGGGATGAGAAAATGAGAAACACTTAGAGAGAAGTAAGTGCTTGCCATTCTCTAGGTGTGGCCCGTCAAGGGGGTTTGGGAGTAAGGTCTTGATATTTCATTTCTTCCAATTTTACCAACTTGGAACCCTAAAGTGTTGGGGTGTTATTATGACTATGTATATATAAAGCCAAAATGGCACACATGTGACTCTAAACTCACACATGTGCTGCACCCTCCCTCTCAATGGCGCTTTTATGCCATCTTGGTCCATCACATTAATCTCATAATGTGTCACATTTGTGTTTAAATCTATATAATCCATTCCCTTTTAAATTTCCAAGTCACATGGGACCCTAACTAAAGTTCCATACATTTAATTGAATAATTGAACTAATCTAATTAATTTAATTAGTTTAGTGACTTCACAAATTAAGTCACTTACTTGTCTAACAAATGTTGGTCACGGTCAACCTTAGTTGACTAACCGTTTGACTTTGACTTTGACCAAGCCACAAAATCATTCATTCTCTGCTTAATTCCCAATCGACTCCTCTTTTGGTGTGCGATCTTATAGGTTCTAATTAGCTAGACAATGTACATGAGAAGGACTTGTTATTTAGATATGCTAATTTAAAAAGAATACATATTGTATAGGTTACAAGAGATCGTCATTGTAGACTACACAAGCTTTCTTTTACAATAAATGAAATTAATTTTTTGGTAACATCAATAACATCATAAGATGATTTATGTTAACCAAGCTTCCACTTATTCTATATCTCTCTACCTGTCTCTCTCTCTTAGAGGTGGAATTTATTCTTTAAGGATATCACATATATACATAGTATACATCTCTCTCTAAAGAGGGGGGATACTTTGCTTATGCTTGAAAAAATTATGAGGATCGACCATGGTTTTCACACGAACCAATCTATCAAAATTACCTTTGAAGTACTTCCTTCCATAGAGTGCAGCAGTTTCAAAGTTAGTCTTATTATCCTGGTTCGCACCGATGTCGAGATCCCTGTAGTTTTGGAAGGCCTCTCTTGGATTCTTGGAGACATATGGTGTCATCATTTCGTACAATTCTTTTGTTAAGCGAACGTACTTGTTGGTGGCCTCAATCTCTTCGTCATACCACGACGAATAGTACATACCAAAAAATAGGTTTCCGGCCCTGTGAGGGTATGGAGTTGCTGACTCAGAAATCTCACTCATTCTTCCACCATAAGGATTCCAATCCAAATAAATGTGCTCTATCTCAATCATCTTCTTCCATATAGAATCAAAAACATGTTTTGGAATTGGTTCCTTCACATAGTCGGACTTACCTTTGAAGAAGGTTTCTGGTTCAGTTGGCTTGCTGAGAAGAATTTCTATGGGGGTTCCAATAGGACTTTCAGCCCAAAATACAGTGGATTCCACCCAGCTCACTTCATAGCAGTCTTTTTGTTGTAGGCCCAGTTCAGGGAAGCTCTCATTCAGCAATGCCACAACCTTGTCACTTGTTCCCAAGAAATGGCCAATGAATGATACTCCCACAGTCTTGTTTCCCTTGGTATCAATATTCTTAACTTGTGGCTGTGCTCTGAGGAAGACCTCTTTGGGCAGCTTGGGTGCAACAGTTTGCCACTTGTAAACCAAATCTGTAACACCTTCCTCTATGGTCCTTGTAAGGTTAAACACAGTGACTTTGGGTGGAACTGGAACCAGCTTGAGCTTCCATGAAAGAATGACTCCGAAGCTAGCACCACCACCTCCTCTGATGGCCCAGAAAAGGTCCTCTCCCATTGACTTTCTATCAAGGATTCTACCATTCGCAGTAACTAGCTTAGCATCCACGATATTGTCGATGCTAAGCCCATATTTTCTCATCATAAACCCATAGCCGCCACCACTAAAATGGCCACCAGCACCAACCGTTGGACAAATCCCAGCAGGAAAACCATAAACGTTGGTTTTTGCAGCAATTGCATAATAAACTTCTCCAAGAGTAGCTCCAGAGTGAACCCAAGCGCTCTCATCCGCAACATTAACATCAATGGAGTTAATATTAAACATGTCGAGAATGACAAAGGGCACATCCGACGTGTAAGATAAACCCTCGAAATCATGGCCACCACTTCGGATTTTAATTTGCAACCCATGATGTTTGGCACAAAGAACAGTTGCTTGGACATGGGACTCATTCTTGGCTGCTATTATGGCCAAAGGTTTTGGAGTTGCAGCTGTAGAATATCTGCGGTTATTGATATGTGCCACCAAAACAGATTGAAAGGAGCTATTTTGAGGGGTGTAAATTGATTCTTGGATTGTGTGGGCAGGGTGAGGATATTTTGTGAGGCATTGGAGAAAGCCATCAATGGAAACTGTTCCTGCAGTTGTCCATGCTATCGAGAGTGAAAGGACAGAGAGAATGAAAAGCAGGACTGGAGGGTTTCTGAACTTCATTGGTAATATGTATGTGGGATTGTATATCTCTCTTGATTTTATGCTTGGCAGTGTGATAAAACAACAGGCTTGGGGCAGTATTTATAATGGAGCCAAAGCACCAAACTTTGAATTTGTTTTTGGTTTCTCACCAACTTCATGCAGCGTACCAAATTCAACTTGTTTTGTTGATCAAATTGTCATGAAGAGTATGGAGGAGAGTAGGCTTTTTATTTTCTACAGCATTATTGCGGACTTTTCTAATATCAGCGTTAACTTGTCAAACTGACCCACAGAGGCGGCTCTGTTGGGGAGCAACTCAACAGGAGACCCAACATGATCCCTCCTTATACAACGTTGATTAATTTTGTTGCATTTTTGAAGTGAAACTAATGCAAATCGGATCGCTTTCACCCCTAACATGATCCCTTCTTAGTTTATTAATACCAACTTTGCTGCTATGAATGTGAGAGTAAAACATCAATAAAAGCCCACCAAACTTTGTCAAACAAGCTCTACCCTAGAGAAGTTTCCCTCAAGAAGATGAGTACGTAAAGCGGAGATGCTAATGACCACTTCCCTTTTCTTTTTTATACCAACTTGCTGCTATGACTATGTCTATGTCTATGAGGGCAATGCCTCAATAAAAAGCCCACCAGACTTAATCAAACAAACTATACCCTTTAGAAAGAAAGAAAAATTAGGTATTAGACATAACAATCCTTACTAATTAGGATTTGAGACATAGAGTATTTCTGTTTGGATTTTAATACCCAAAAATAAGTCCAATACATAAATTCAATGATATTACATATAATGAGTTTAACAATAGACCATGCTCTCCACATTTCCCATAATTTAAAAGAGCATCTGCAATGGATCATATCGCACATTCTGCTTTTCCTTCGTCCAGAACTAAGGAGGAAGCATCTCTACTTTTGAACTGTAAAAAGAATTGCCATTGGCGAAGTCAATTGACCAGACTTTCAATATGTGCTAGCGAGAAACTCCTATTGAAACTCAAAACAAACAAGACCATCTTTTCTAGACTTAGGAGCATCAAACATGTGCACGAAATCCATTTGCATACTTTTCTAATATAATTTGCACTGGTCCATGGGGTGCCTGACTGACACCCAATATTTAGCTCCATTTTTTATTTTATACAAGTGATATTGGGAAGGGGGAATCGAACCTAGGACATCTGGTGTAGGAATAGATGATCTTAACCACTTGAGCTACAATCCTCTTGCTAGCTCGATTTATTTACAACAATGTGAAAATCACTTTTTTTTTCCTAACAAGAATTTCATTTAATGTTCACCAACTACCCAATCATTTTATTATTTTCCATGTGATTCAAGGTAATTATCTTTGATCACATATTCAGTGTACAAGAATCATAACGTTGTGCATCATGCTTTACTCAAAAAATAACACCCCCATTTTATACATAATCAAACAAACTCTACCCGACAAAAAAAAATTCAAATATATGAAATCAATTATATTAGAGCATGTCAAATACCAAACATCAAGTTTAAATTTGATGGCTAATGTGGCAATTTGACATCTTACACAATTTTACACTACACTCGATATGTCAAATTTGTAACAGTCAAATCATTCAAGATAAAGAAAAATAATAAAAAAGGAAAAAAATAAATGAAAGTACCAGTCAACTACCTTGTATGAGAGGGAGAGATAGTGGCGGCAAGGACTAGGGCAAGGGAAAATTTCTGCAGAGTTTCGGACTTAGAAAAACTTCCCTCAAGCCTTGGTGTAGCCTCGAATATATAGTGGCCTCGGTGGCTAGGGTTTCAGGAAGAATAATTCCCCACATGGAGGGGAATTATTCTTCCCCCAAATTGGCAAGATATGATATTTTTAGAGTATAGCTGCACGACTATTCTTATAAAATATTCTAAATATTCTATTTTAGAGTATAGCCGTGCGGCTATACTGTTAAAATATTATATTTTTTGAATATATTATGTTTTAATTATTTTTATTTATTTAATGAAGAATTAGTATTTAAATATTTTAATTAATTTCCTAAAAATTACTTAATAAATATTATTTAATTATCTTTAAAAAGAAAATATGTTCAAAAATGCCATTGGAAAAACTTTGAAAATTGTGAAAATGTGAGACTCATAAGTGCCATGTAAGCAACTAACAGTAACCATATCAGAACAAATTTAAAAGACCAGAGTTATTATAAAAATTAAGAAAATATGAATTAACATGTAATAAGAGTGTAACCAAAGGTACTAACCTGTCATTAACCCTAAAAAATCTTAACTTGATCATGTTACTTTTGAGCTGGGAGCCAACCAAGTTAACAGTTATCCATCTGAATTGCACCATTATTTGCTAGATTCCAAGACCATTGATCTATCAAATCTAATTATGAACGGGCATCAAAATAATGCAATGTACCAATCGATAGTTTTTTTTTGGGTCTGAAAATCGATAGTTAGTTAGTTCATAGTGATTTTGAAACATAATTCTTGGCAAAAATGAACAGAAAATTAAGCACAAATTTAAACCAAAACTTGCAATAATAATCCTCAAAATTATAGGCTAGTATCACATAACAATCAAAAATGGAAAAACATAGAGCGGGAGCCAAACGACTCAGAACCTAAGCTTGGTGAAGAACCATCGGTTCTTGCCACTCTTGAACCGGTCCTCCAACCGGGCCTTGATCTCCTTTTTCGCCGCCACCTTCTTGTCGCGTGTCTGCAACGCGTCCACCGTGAGCACCTCCTTCAGGTCGACGTCCAGGTTGTAGCGCGTTGGCATCACGTGCTGGTAGTTCACGAGCTTCACAAAGGCCTTGACCCGGGACTTCTTGGCCGTCTTCTTCGCCGAGTCCTTTCTGATCACTTTGCTCGGGTACTTGGCTATCCCCGCAACCAAACAGTGCCCGTACGGCCTGTCACGTGTCCCTTCGTCGAAGGATTTCACGATCACGGCTTTCCGGCCCGCGTATCGTCCCTGCAGGAGCACCACCGCTTTGTTTGCCTTGAGGAATTTCACCATTTTCGCTTCCTCTTCGTTTTTCCCGAGAAAATGTTGAAAACCCTAAGCAAACTCAGAGGCTGCGGGAAGAGGAAGCAGCTCAGTTAAGGGGTTTTAACTTTATATACGTTTGGTGGTCAGAGGATGTTGTTCGTTTCACAAATGGGCAATTAAAGATGAGAAATTACAAAAAAGCCCAATAGAGCTAACCAGGCCAGGCCGGGCCTAAATAGTACATAGACAAACCAAGAGTCCAAGACTATCTAAACTATATACATACTTGGCCCAAGTGATTAATCTTTTCGGCTTTGATTTAATTTTTCCATATTGCTTCATTGTTCTATGTTTTTATCATATAGATATTATATTCTTATGATTAAGGCCTTCTGAAAATTCAGGAAGATATATTAAATGGGTTAACAATATAGAAAGTGGACGTATGTGCCGACCTAAATAGTATTGTCCTCAGCTCGTTGGCTTGGTTTGGATTGGAATTGGAATTGAGTTGAAGATAGGCTTCATGAGTCTTACTCTTCTAGGTGGGAGTAAGTTTAGTGTTTTTTCCATAAGGCGAAGACTCTTGTCCATAACGCCAAGACTCTTGTTAATTTTAATTGAAATATTTCAATTCAGTTCGACTTATCAAACCTAGTGGGTTTTGAGTATTTGAAAAGACTGGTTAGGGTAGGACTTGGCTTTGAGCCTTGTTTCCTTGTGACCCATTGTTAGTGTAAGATTTATGTGTTGACATGTTCCTAGCCCAAAACTATGTTATGCAATCTTTAGGATGTGTCGAGTAAGGTTTAAGTGATGAAGATTTGATTGGAAGTGATGAAGAGGAACAGAGGTTTTGAAGCTCTAAAGCACAAGGTTGTCTCAACTCATGATTAGGAAAGGTAAGTTTGACTTAGAGACCATGTATGCATTCATAGGTGGTTAGACATTTTATTTACGCATTAGTCAACTTGATGTGATGAGCAGAGTGCCTTAAAGTGCTTAGAATTGCATGAAATTTTAACATGTTCATCAAGATGTAGATGTTAGGTTTCTTGTATAAAAGTTTCAAGGCAAATTTCGCATTTTTGGAAAAGTCGCACTCGAATGGCAGACGAGAATTTTAGTTTCCTTTTTTATGTTTTGGAGAGTTTTTAATTGTTTTTTCTTCCTAAGCTTTTTGGGACTCCTTTCCTATTGTTGGTATGAGTTTCCTAGAAGCTCCAACTACACATGTTTTGTTTTAGAAATTTTGTTCCTAATCCTATTGGGTCTTTTTACATCTTCCTAGTTTGATTGTAAAACAAGTTTTAAACTCTATGAATACTTGATTTTTGTAATAGTAAAAAGATAAAACTCACATACAAAATCTTTGTGCTTCAAACGTCATTTCTTGAGTGAGTTGATTTTTCATATATGAACTCCTAGGGTTTAAACTATTTTTCTTGAGTGAGTTCATCGTGCATACATGTATAATTCCAGTAGATTGTTCCTTGTTGAATCTACTTGAATTATAATCTTCATTCATACATACGTCCTTGAGTTAGTGACTTGTGCCTTGCATGTTGAGTCAAGAAGACAAGTCTTGGGGGTTCGTGCCTCAAGGTGGTTGACGAATGAGCAGGGCCGTCCCTGAGATTTTGAGGGCCCTGTACGAAACTTAAATTGGGGCCTCACATAATCTAATATGAAAATACTATAAATAAAAATTTGCCATAACTTAATGTCATAAAGATTTTATTTATAACTAAAAGTCACTATCAATAAACATGTAATGACAATCAGAAATCAAATTCATAAAAATTTAAATGTTTCCATTTGATAAAGTTAAATATCAGTATGTTTGGTACAAAAATAAGCTCCTTGTGCCCCTATAAGGTCCCTTGCTGCCTCCAATAAGCAATATGTGTTTAATAGGAAAAAAAAAATTGGCAATCACAAATTAAAGAGTAGTTACACATAGGGGTGTGCAGTGCGGTATGGTACGGTATTGAGCTCGTATCGATACCGAAATTAAAACCGGTATGGTACGGTATGGGATTATCGTTTGTCAAAGTTGGTACCATACCATACCGTACCAAATCGGTATCGGTATGGTACGGTACCATTTTGGTACCAAAATGACAACTCAAAAATGAACCATTTCAATAAAAAAGAGAGAGAGAGAGAGAGAGAGAGGAAAAGAAGAAGAAGAAGAAGAAGAAGAAAGGAAGGGAGAGAGAGAGTGTCTATAGAAAAGAGAGGAAGAAGAAGTAGAAAGGAAAAATAAATAAAAAAAAGGGAGAAGATATATGGGATATGGCGTGTGGAGGGTGGCTGGGAAGAAAGAACTAAGAGGAAGAGAGGAAGAAGAGACGAAGAAGGAAAAGAGGAAGAAGAAAGGAAAATAAGAAAGAAAAAGAGAGAGAGAGAGAGAGAGAGAGAGAGAGAGAGAGAGAGAGAGAGAGAGAGAGAGAGAGAGAGAGAGAGAGAGAGAGAGATGAAAATAATATAAAAAAGGGAGGGGAGATATTAAATAATGAGAAAGAAAGAGAGAGAAAATGAAAAAGAATAAAGAAATATGGAAGTTGGATACTATTCGGTACGGTATGATACCAAATGGTACGGGAAATATGATACCGGTGTCGTGTCAAACATAAACGGTATGATACGGTACCATACCGTTTACACTTCAATACCGAACAACACGGTATGAGATTGGCACGGTTTGACACGGTTTCGGTTTTCCGGTTTTGATGCCCAGCCCTAGTTGCACACAAATGTCATTAACAAATTAGATTATAATGCATTAAACACAAAAGCAACAACAAAAACATACCTGACTATCCAAAAATCATTCACATTGTATTTGCTGTCTTTATTTGAAGAATTAAAACCATTACGAGAGTTTTTTCCCCAAAAGAAAAAAACACAGCCAAGTACAATACTAATTTCTGAAAATTAATTTTCTTGAATTTTTAGAAGAGAAATCATCAATCAAATGTTCATAATCAAGTTTTTCTAGAAGTTCACTTTCAATTGAGATCAAAGCTAATCCGTTTAATCTTTCTTGCGACATAGTTGATCACAAGTATGATTTTAACAATTTTAATTTTGAACATAGTTGATCGAAAGCTTGTTATAATGCCAAAAAATTATATAAAAAGTCAATCGTGTTTCGGTTTTTTTATTTTATATAATTATGTAAAGCTTGTTATAATGCAAAAAAATATATAAAAAGGCAAATGAATGACTTCAATAAGAATCGAACTCTGCATCTCCAATAAGTAGTGACGCGCTAGAAAGCCAACTCAACCATTGACGCTTTTATGCAAATATTTAGCATGTTATAATATATATACAATTCTTATAATATTAATATATATATATATATATATATATATAATATAAAGAATTTTTTTTTCGGGGCCCTCAAGAATTAGGGGCCTTGTGTGGTGGCGCCACTTGCACCACCCCAGGGCCGCCCCTGCGAATTAGGGAAGTTTATGCCGTGCTTGAGAAGACGAACGAGAATCAATTCTCGAGATTATTGGAGAAGTAGCAAGAGGCGTGAGGTTCGGCTGCCTTATAGAAGAGTCAAGTAAGTTGAGTCGAGTGAAGTCTTTTATGTACTTGTTGTTATTCTTAGTGGATTGATTTCTGCCTAGCAAAGTGCCCGTGGTGTTTTAATCTCGTGTTGGGGTTTTTCCATATTAACATTCATTGTGTACTTTATTGCTTGTTTATTTGATTGTTTTAGAACTAAATTTAATTGGGTTAAATTTCAACTTGGTAATATTTAAATTGAACTTAAAATATGATAAAAGCCTATTCACCCCCCTCTAGCCTATTGGGTGGTCTAGCCACGGCAATTTCACCCATGTCTCAACTAGTGACTACTGGACTTGCTTATTTTATACTCTAGTCCAACATATAAGTTTTGTTCACAATTCTTGGTGCACCAATTACCGGCTAGAACACTAGTTTGATTTAATTGGAATACTCATGTCCAAACTAGCCCGCCAAACAAGGCCTTCATGAGTTTAATGTTCTTTAGTAGGGAGATTGGCGTAGTCAAAGATGGTTTGCCATGACGGCGTTAATTTATAATTAAGCTGGTTGAAAAGTCTCTTCAAGCTAATCAAAGTTTCTCCTAGTATGTTTGTTGCATTGCAAATTGCAATGCAGCATATATAACATGGGACATAGTGACATATACAATTGGATTGCGTGAGGGGAATCTTGCAATGTTGTTTATATAAGCCGTTCAAAATTAGGCCTTGAGTATATAATAATTTTATAATTGGAACACTCGGTAACATATGTATGCAGCAAATTTGCATGTATTATTGCTAAACTTTACACAAAAGAGAATCAATCTCACTATACGGAATGGAAGTAAATATAGTGGACAGAAAAAGGGAAGATTATGAAGTTACAACACTTGAAAATATTAACAGATTGAGCAGGGCAAGCAGCACAAGTCGCAGAGGCAGCAACAGAACATGGCAGAACAACTGTCGATATACAAAGAAACCAATACGGAATTAAGTATAAACATGATAACAAATTAGTTGATTTTATTTAGGAAAAAGTAATTGAAGGGGGTTCAGAATGTTCATTTACCATCCTGTCCAAAATCCAGCACCCCTACGTTGATGAGACTTTGTTGGCTGCTGTTGCTGCTGGGGGTAGGGGGGTGGCTGTTGGGGGTATCCAGGAGGATCGTCGTATTTCATGGGGTAAGCAACTGGTGGTGCAACAACATATGGACCACCTTGATTGTATCCGTGAACTACGGGTGGCGGCGCTGGATAGGGTTGAGGAGGCGGATACCCTTGATAAGTGCCGGCAGGCGGTGGAGGGTATGAGGTGGGTGGTGGTGGATATACCTCTGCAATTTGGTGAACACAAAGTTGATATTTGATCATGAACATAGTAAACTAACTATATATCTACATGTTCATAAACACTTAAATTTGTAACATATTAAATGGGATTAATTAACCAATTAAATCACATAAACAGATATTAAATGGTAATTTACCTGGAGTTTGGTGATGATTGTGGTGGTAATGAGTCATGATGAACAGTCTATAATATATATATGATAAATATTTTTTACAGGAAAATATGAATGAATGAATGATATTGTGGGAGATGAAGATAGGAGGAGAGCTTGGAGAATATATTGGTTTTCTGGCTACATTAGTCTTATAGATATTTCATACTTGGCGGCCCCCAAACCCAGACGAGTCAATATAGGAATATGAGATCTGTGGTTTGTTTCTTGCCTTTGTACGAGTAATATGACTTATTTATCGCCACCAATTAAGTACACAGATGCATTTTCAATTACTTATCATGACTCGACACGTGGCATAAGGCCTCCTTTTTGTTGGGTATTTTATTTTGTAGTTGGTTTTGATGCTTTCAAAGTCAAAGAAGAAGAAGCTTCTGTGCTTCATTTCAATTTTCAAGGATGGACCTGAGGAAGGAAGGTTGGGAGAAATGACTCTGTGTTTGCTACTTAATTTGCTTCTAGATGGATGCTTTGCAAAGACATCAGTTAGTTTAAACACAATTTGAAAAAGAGTCACTCTTGACCTTTTGAATCCTCAATAATATTCCGAGCTAAGAAATATCTTAATATGATTAAAACATCTTGAAGTTTGGATACAATTCTATTGAAACTAACTTTAAAAAAAATTACTTAAACTATTTAGTATAAAACAGTTTAGTTAAGGTGAATTATTTTGAAAAGGGTTACGTTTTTATAAAGAGAAGTTTCTTGGTATGGTGGATGAATCACGTCACTCATTTAGTCACACACGCAAAAAGAATGCCCTGCATTGCGGTGTGACCAGCATGAAGACAAATGGATTCCATAGATAATATATCTATTTATTCTGATATTGGTGACCCTTGAATGTTTTAGAGGATTAGTTAGCAAACAACCATAAGAAAAGAAAAAGAAAAAAAGAGATGTGGAAGTGTTTTTTTATCCTGTAAAAACAGGGAGACGTGTCTGGTAGCTCATGGGAGTAGTCTAATCCCTAGCCTGTCATTGTAAAAAATATTGCAGAAGATAGAATGCCATGATTTTCCATGTTTGCTGAATCTAAGGTTCAATTTAGGTATGCTTTGAGTTTAGGGTTGTTTAAAAGGCCATTATGTATGACGTCATTTTGTACTATTGATGTTTTGGAACTTAGCGTTTACTAATCCGTAATCAAATTGAGAGAAATTGAATTGAGGAGGAATTGAAATGAGGTGGAATCAGAATCAGATTCCTATTGAAGTTGCTTACTAAAACTGTTTGGAATCGGAATAGAATTCCATAAAGCTGTTTACTAATTCAGTAGAATCGGAATATAAATCAATATGATTACTAAAATGCCCTTGTCCCAAATCAAATATTTTATATACTTTTTTAATAAAATTTGATATAGTATATAATAGTAAGAAAATTTTAAATTGCTTTTTTATTTCATAGACACACTAAAATGATTTTGTTTATTTTTTATTTATAAATTTAAGTATTTCTATTAAGTATTTTTTATTTATTTATAAATGTAAGTATTTCTATTAAGTTTTTTTATTTTTATAAATGTAAGTATTTCTATTAGTTAATCCTTAACACTTAAAATGATTTTGTTTTTATTTCTAGAGTTAAGGATAATCTTGGAAATAATGAAAGTAAGTGAGGGCATAAAGGGAAAAAAATTAACATTTCGATTACTCCCTAAACCCGGAATCCAAATACCTCATCAATTTATGGAATCCAAATCACCCAAATCTTGGAATTGAATTCCATTTTTCGTGTGGGCCCCACGCACTTTTGATTCATCCCGATTTTAGTAAACACGGGTATAATCCGTAATCGGAATCGGATTCCTTATTCTCATTCCGATTACGGGTTAGTAAACACGCCTTACAGTAGAGCACATGAAAAGTTGTTTAAGAATTCATAAATCCTGCCTCATAACTTTTCACTTTTATTTTTTCCATAATTATATCTAGTAGTAAATCTAAGGCTTATTTAGATAGCCAGAAATTCCTACGTTTATATATGAAAGTTTAGAGATGGACTTTCCAATGACTAGCACAAATTTTTAGAGACCTATTTAGGGTGGAAACTTGCAGCTAGCTTAGTGAGCAATCTTCTAGAGATATTTGTTATCCAGATACCTTTTATAGGACTAACATGAGGATTCTTAGTTTTGTGTTATCTCACCTCTGATATCTTCGTAGATGGAACAACAAATTTTGCACATGGTTATCCTAGCTTTGCAGTTTCTGTGGGAGTTCTATTTCGAGGAAAACCTGCTGCTGCCACCGTGGTACTAATCACATAAAGTAGATTGTATTTGACATATTATTTGCATTATTACTTGTTTTGTTAAGTTGCCTATGAAAATCATCACAATCACTGGTCCTGAGATTGTTAGTGCATGATGCATGGTTATGATGCACCTCTAGCTCTTTCAAGCTTATAATTAACAAGATGTGTGAATTATGCAAATAAAAATATCTTGGTGATCATCAAAGTGAAATGAAAATATGTAAATGCATTAAAGTGCTATTCTTTTTTGAAGATATATTGAGGGGTGCAGTATCAGCTAGGTTTTAGAAGTTGAGTGTGGACTATGATGATGAAACCATCAAAGTGATAAGTTCTATTGATTTAGCATTATTCTTAAAAAAGTCGAACTGTTTAGGATGTGGGCCAATTATTATTTTGTATTGCAACATCTATTATTGACATAATGGGGAAACAACACGCTGGTTTTTTCATTTATATTTTCAGGTAGAGTTTGTTGGGGGCCCTATGTGTTGGAATACCCGCATATTTTCTGCTAGTGCTGGTATGAAAATTTGGTCTATATCTTTATTTATTTGATTTTCTAAGTTAATCAATTTCTGAAGCTTTGATTGATAATTCATGTTATGTTAGGTGGCGGAGCATTTTGTAATGGTCAAAAAATTCACGTGAGTCAAGCAGATGAGGTTAGTCTAAAAGATTTGACATTTGCTGCTGCACCGAATCATATTTCTTTTGGTCGATGGCTGTGTCTGATCCTATGTGATGCTAGAATATTTGCAGTGGTATCTTGATTATCGTTTGTTGTGATAATTCCAAAGAGAGAAAGAACAAAACTCAACTTGTTAGCCAAAATCACTCAGAGAGGCTGGATCCTTTTTATATTTATCACTGAAATATATTACAGCACTCTAATACTCCTCAAGATTTAGAGTAGATATTATCATGTCTAGTTTGTTACGCTAATCAGAAAGGTGACTTGATGCAGGATGCGTAGGATCTAAATTTATTAGTTTCCTAATGTATTTGTTAGTTTTCCAAATTTTAGTAGGATTTCTACTTTTCCAGATTTCCAGATTTCTAGTTTTAAGTTTCCTATTTTATTTGGGTTAGGATTTCTATTTAAGCAAGGGATTTGTATCCTATTATGTCTAGGTTTTAGTTTGCTATAAATAACCTCATGTAGTATTTTAAAATTCAGATTTTGATATTGAGTAAACCTTCTCTTAAAATCATGTGATTTCTGTCCTTCCTTCTCGCCTTCTCTGATTTCGGTCATTTCTTTCGTCCCTTCGATCTATATTTTCGTCTCCTCGACCTCCGATATTCTTCTTGTTCTACTGTTCTGCCCTTTCTTTCTTCTTTTCGATCTATATTTTCGTCTCCTCGATCTCTTATATTCTTCTATGTTCTATTGTTTGAGTGCTTACTCTAAAACCTACGTGTCGTTCTATATCAATTGGTAATCGTAGCTTTCCCTCACTTTCACTTGCGTTTGCTCTCGCCATGGCACCCCAATCCATGGCTAGCCTTGCAGAACAATGTCATGCGTTCCAAGACAAAGTTTCCATGCTCCGCTGACCTCAAAGAAGAGTGGGCACAGCTCACAAACATCGTGTGACAACGCACCTTGCCATCAACAAACTCCAAGACTCCGTTCAAATGCTCCTCAATCACTTTCGACTTGGAATGACTGAGCCTTCTTCTACCTCAGCGGTGCTCTCGAGTTCGTCTACGCTGCCGCCAAAATGTGGTCTTCTTCCCAATCCACCGATGGATCAAAAACTCAAGGCCGTGCCACAAGGTATTCGAATCACCCACGGGACTATCGATTGACATGCCCAAGGCTCAACTGGAGCCCATCTTTTCTTTTGGTTCTATGCCGCAGCCTAACCATACCCAACATACGATGGGTTCTCCTCTGGTTGACGACAACATTCTCGTCCCTACCCCGCCACCCCGACCACACGACAAGAACTTCATGCACCGACACTTGGATTTTGAGATAGCCGGCCAGGCCAAGCCATGTGTTTTTCCTGAACTAAGGCACTCACGACGACTTACGAACACAATGGATTGATGGTCTATCACACCCACACACACACTTGCATTCGTTGGCCGATCATGTTCATCATGGGTCTAGGCAGAGCTCTCTATTTGCCATTCTTACAAGGACTAATGTTCCATGCTTGCGGAACGGCTGGTTTCAAGGTGGCAAATATGATGCTGATCTTGAAGAACTAAAGAACGCCACATGCCTCTTCACACTTCCTTGGGATTTTGATTTTGTCGCTGTTTACTCGTCGGAGTCGAGTTCTTTTCAGCGGAGGAGCGGAGGAGAATGATGCAGGATGCGTAGGACCTAAATTTATTAGTTTCCTAATGTATTTGTTAGTTTCCTAGATTTTCTAGTTTTCCAAATTTTAGTAGGATTTCTACTTTTCCAGATTTCCAGATTTCTAGTTTTAAGTTTCCTATTTTATTTGGGTTAGGATTTCTATTTAAGCAAGGGATTTGTATCCTATTATGTCTAGGATTTAGTTTGCTATAAATAACCCCATGTAGTATTTTAAAATTCAGATTTTGATATTGAGTAAACCTTCTCTTAAAATCATGTGATTTCTGTCCTTCCTTCTCAGTTCTCTGATTTCGGTCCTTTCTTTCGTCCCTTCGATCTATATTTTCGTCTCCTCGACCTCCGATATTCTTCTTGTTCTACTGTTCTGCCCTCGTCTTTTCGATCTATATTTTCGTCTCCTCGATCTCTTATATTCTTCTATGTTCTATTGTTTGAGTGCTTACTCTAAAACCTACGGGCTGTTCTACATCATGACTCTTACTAGGTGCCATTGTGAAAATGTCTCCCAGCTGTCCACAAGACTTAACATGTTTTCCGAAAGTTGATTCTACATATCCAAATTTCGATTGTATTTTAGGCGCGAGTTAGGCATGGTGATGCATGCCTAAGAGAGGAAGATGACCTATCTCATGTGCTAGGCATACTCTGTAAAGGTGAAACCCTTTTATATTTTATTGAGGCTCCCACTCTTCCATATTTCAGGTTGAGCGATCTCTTCTTGTTACCGGATTTGGTTATGAACATGATGACGCATGGACCACCAATATAGAGTTATTTAAGGAGTTTACTGACATCAGCAGGGTATTAACTTTTCTTTTGAATAAGCTATTTTGTTGTGAACTTCAGGAATAATTCTTTTTCCTAGTTTTCTCTCAATCTGTCTCTTCATGTCTAAGTTCAACCTTTTTTTTCCTCTTTCCTTGTTTCTATCCCCATATTGTAATGTTAGGGTGTTAGAAGGCTCGGTGCCGCTGCAGTAGACATGTGCCATGTAGCTCTTGGGATTGTAGAAGCATACTGGGAATATCGACTAAAGCCATGGGATATGGCAGCTGGTGTCTTGGTAATGTTTTGTTTGTCTCACAAATGCATTTGCTAGCGATTGTGGCATAATTTTAATCGATAATAGGTGAAATGAATATCTATTTAGAAGTCGTATCCCATGTTTCTCTTCTACATTCCTATTGATCATATCATAAGCATTCATGCACAAACATAGCCTTCTGAACTTGTAGCTAGTGGGCTGGCCCGAAAGCTAAGTAGGCCCACTTGGTCTTAAAAGCCTTGGATTCTCATGCATCACTAGCAGCAGGGCTTCATAGTTTTACGAATCAATTGGTTCCAGACATTGTTTCCCTAGGAGTAATTGTTGTTATTGCATTCTAATTATGAAGTGGCATGCCTTCTTTTCCCATTTATACTTGGAAAGAGTTGTGAAACCTCAGAGCATACCTTCAGTTCCAGAATGTATCAGATTAGTAGGCTTTCTGTAATTGGACATATTCGTTTACATTTTCATGGAAAGTGTTCGAAGATTATGGTAAGTATTTGGAACTGTTGCTTAGGACAATCTTATGTGCCAAGATATTTAAACTGATGCATGAAGACTAAGTTTTCCTTTCCCTCAGCAGAAATCTTGGTGCTCCAGATGTGCGATTTCAATTATTCATAGAAATTGTTATTGTAATTTTGAGCAGATAGTTGAAGAAGCTGGAGGAAAGGTTACTCGCATGGATGGCGGAAACTTTTGTGTATTTGATAGATCTGTTTTGGTATCCAATGGTGTGCTGCATGGCAAGGTTAGTCTTATCTTCTGCTTTATCGACAATCTGTTTAGAAAAACTTATGTGTAAAGGTTGATGCAACAACTTTTCTTATGAATTAATTTGATTTACAACTTTTCAGTCATTTGTAGAAAGCTGTTTCATTAGGCGGACCACAAATCCTGTTTACTAGTTATATAGTAATTTGTGAAGAGTCAAAGACCAAATCATTTTGCCCGACTTTCTGATGCTACTTATGAAGTTGCATGTTTTCTTTTCCCTTTTCACTTTTTTCTTTTTCAATGTTGGGTTGGGGTGGAGTCAGAGCGAACAGATGGGTGGGTTACTGTAACAAAGCTCTGCAATAGTGCTTTAGTTTGCAGTAAAAAGACTTCGTAGATTAAATGTACTATTGGTTTTAATGAAGTGATTGTACATGATTTAATTTTTGTGAAATGCAGCTTTTGGAGAGGATTGCACCAACTGAGAAATTGAAGAGCAAAGGAATCGTTTTCTCATTGTGGTACAAACCAGACGATTACACAACGGACATTTGATGCACCTGAAAATTACTACATTTGATACACCTGACAGATATTTTTGTTCTTTGTATTTTTGCCAATCGTGCTGAGAACAATGACTTCCACAGAAAGGTGGTCTCTTATTGTTTCATTGGCGACGTTCACTGTAAATTACATATAAATTGTACATGCACAACATGTTTTCCTTTGTTGTTGCTATAGGCAAATGGAAAGAGTTTGGATTGTTCTAAATCTGAGCTAAACATGCTTAATGATCATGAGCCAGTTCATTGCTCTCACTTCAAGAATTGAACCTCTGTGTGGAATTACTTTACTGAGCTGCATGGTTCTTGCTAATCTAAACAGACACTAATACCAGAAATACTTGGTGTTTTTTGGAAGAAAAATTTGGGAAGGCCAATGGAAGGTTTTTAAAACTTGAAAAATTGCAAAGCTCCCAGACTGTATTGTAGACCAAAACTGAAGCAAAGTACTGAGAAGTTTTCTGAAATCATGAACACAACTAATCAACAACAAGGTTTAAAAAGAATTTGTGAAGCTCCAGATTGCATTAAGATTGAAGCAGAATTGAGAAGCAAAAGTTGTATCATTGTTTCATTATTCTGTTCTGATCATTTCTTACATATGCAATTCTCTCATTTTGTCTTCATATGAAAAACTCAGAAAATCATCCCTGCTCATAAGCAAAGTTGTTAGAGTATTCTGCAAATTAGTTTTTAGGCCGAATGATAACACCCTTGATAACAAGTCCTCTCTTCCATTTCCCACCTTCATATTCATACATCGAAAACTCCATATCCCCAGGTTTTTCGGGTGATGCTCTAAACTCACCAACCGAAATCTCTATCCATTGCTCTCTTGGGATTTCCATAAAATTAAATTTACGCCATTGTATGCTATCATCTGGAAGAGTGAGTCTGACGTTCACTGGAACATCCCATCCGTTACCTGAAGCTTTCAGCTTGACCACAAACACAACTTCATACAGAGTTCCTGGTGACAGCATTGTGGTCTCAAATTTTCCATGCACTTCTAGCCAACATACATTAAACAGTTCAGCAGCCTCAATGACGACACCACTGCAATGAAACCTGAGTTAGGACTGAGATTACTGATAGCATTTGATGATATATTTTTTTATGTATTTTTATTGAGCCTATCTATTTCAACTGTAACAGAGATGCTAAAAAAAAGGTTCAATAGGCTGAGAAACTAATAAGTTATGAAATGAAGTTTTTGGTACCTGGTTTCTTGCAGGGAGGGCCAGAGCCAGTAACGATTATCTTCAGCCCAAGTGATTGAGAGATCCCTTGCATACTGTTGGAAAAATGGCTCACATAAGGATGCAAAGATCGAAGGGAGCGACCGGTCGCAGGTTTTTGGGCGACCGGTCGCAGGTTTTTGGGCGACCGGTCGCATGCAGGCAGATTCGTAGAGATTGGCTACGGTATAAAAGCGACCGGTCGCAGGTTCTGGGCGACCGGTCGCATGCAGGCAGATCCGTTAGCGCATGCTACGGTATAAAAGCGACCGGTCGCAATTTCCTGGCGACCGGTTGCACGCCTCGTGCTGTGCTGAATTTTCAGCACGTTTTCTGCCCTTTCTTCATATGCAAATTGGTCCCTACCAATTCACATGCAACTCCAAAGATGCTAAAAGCCCTAGGACAGTTGGTAGCCACCCTAAAAGCCTTAAACATTGTTTAAGTAGATTAGTGGGTTGTTATGATAGCCCACTTTATACTTTCCAGGATTTATGGATCTTGTTTTAGGGGAGGGTGGTCTTTTGCATGTGGGTGGCTTCTTTTCTCTATCTTTTATAGAGACTAAGTAGCTGGAGCTTGTGGTAAGTGTTGTATTCAGATTTGGGAAGCCAAGAGAGAGAGAGAGAGCATCTTGTATCAAGTGAGTGAGCTAAGGGGTGTGAGAGAAAAACAGATAGAGAGTTGGGTTCTAAGGGGGTTTCCATTGAAACCAAATCTGTAACTCCTTCTTCAATATTGATATTTCTCAAGGGGATCACCAAAGAGGACGTAGGCAAATTGCTGAACCTCTATAAACTCTTGTGTTATTTGTTCTTGGTTAAATTTCTGAAGTGTGTGTGTGTGACAAGTTCATCCTTGTGCTTGTCCAAAGTCCATCAACAACAAGATCTTTTAAGGGGTGGTGCATTAATTTGCACAACACATACACCATAAAGCAGTTGTTGGACTTCTTGTCAATCCAATACTTCTGCAATAACAATGATGATGCTAACAATAGTCAACAAAAATAATGACATAACCAAGATGGTTGGTTTCTAAGTTCACTTACACGTTGCCCTTCTTTAAATCAAATTAAAAGCCCCATATATTTTGATTTGGAGCTGAATTTTGGAACGAACTGGAATATTGCACATTTCATAAATTTAAATCATCTGAGCATAGTGTCTGATGCAGAGCTTACCTTTCTCTTTTGGTTTAAGGTTATTCCAGCATGGAGCTGCTCAAGGAGGTTTTCCACTGAGGATTTGTTGATGGTTGAGTCAGCATGTCTCACAATAGCTTCATAGTTGTGTGGAAGCTGCTGTTTCACTTGTTGTGTTGCTGTCTTTTTCTCCATTTCCTTAACTTCATTCACAATCACAACTGCGGCTTCATGGTTGCTGTTGTTATCTGAGAGCTTAGCCTGATGATTAGGAGCTGTGTTCTCCACTGCCAAGGGTTTAGAGCCACTAAGAGCTGGCTTTGCTTCTGTTGCTTTCTCCACTGCCTTGTTATTACTTGGTTGTTCACTTGGCTGGGACTGTGAGTTATTGGCCTCATCTTGTGACCAGCCAGTCCCCATCTCTTCAATACACTTCTTCCATCCAATGCTTGTTTTTACTTATATATAGATAGAAAAATAGGGCCAGGTTAGTCATTTCCATGACATGTGTGGGAGCAAATTTCCCCACGAGAATATTCGGTTGAAAAGATTCCTCTTTCTTCTTCGCCGCCTCTTTCTCCCTGCAAAATAAAACCAATAAGAGGACCACACCCAGGGGGTGTTGGCCAAAGGCCCTCCGATGCCTAAGTTAGTTCGAGAGTTTATGAGAAAAATAATAGCTAACAATAGGGTACGGAGTTGTATGTTTATGGTGTAAACCGGGCGGCCGGAGCCTTATGTAAAAGAGGGAGAGAAATGAGGTGGCTAGAGTTGCATAGAGAAATTTAGATGTAGTCTGAGTAGTAATTCTGACGTACTTTGAGAGAGAAGTTTTGACGTACCTCAACCCTTTGTGTGACCATATATTTATAGGGGGCCTCGACGAGGTTGGTGTGGTTGGTGTGGTAGGTGAGGTTGGTGTGGTAGGTGTGGTAGGTGTGGTTGGTGTATTTAGGGATTTGATTTATTAGGGTTAAATCAAATCCCTAATTGTGGTAGGTATTCAATCAATCCCTAACTTGATTAGGTAACTCCTCCTTTAATTGGGAATCGTGGTAGGTGCCAAATCAATTCTCAACCCAATTAGGTAACATTCCATTTTAATTGGATAATCCCCAATTAAATTGAATAATTCCCAATTAGGTTGAATAATTCCCAATTAGGTCAAATAATCCCCAAATGGAATGAATTATTTGACCTAGGATTATGACTAAATTCGGTTCCCACAAATGCCCCCCAGCTTCTGCATGGCACGTGGTGGCATGTAGGAGGTGTAGATCATCTGTTGGGCTGTCCAGCTGTAACTGGGCTTCCTTCATGGACCTGGGCTCCTGAGTGGAGGAGGTGTTTGACTTGCTAATTTTCCGAGCTCCCAATTGGAATGGGCTTGTGACTCTTTGTAGGTCAATGAACCTCAATTGCTATAAGTGCAGGGCTTCTCTTTGCTCCTTTTCAAATTGCAAACTTGCTTCCTCTACTTTTTGTTTGTGAGAAAGATCTTGGAGGACTGTACTGCTTGTCAAGGAGAGGAGTTGTCGTGCACACCAAGGTAGATCATGATCTGCTGATCTGCTTCAATTTGAATTCTTTGATGTGTGGTCGATCGACTTGATCTTCTACTTGCAGATGATGATATCAAAGAAGAAGCTCAACCTCGGCTCGTACATGGCCAAGGTTCATTAGGCTCGAACACCCCTATCGTGTTCCGTGAATGGCGCCGGGCCGTTGAGCGAACATCGGAATGAGGTTGGTGATCTGCCCCCGCCAAAAATGTTGGAAGATGGGGGTTGTAGCCGAGCAGAGCAGAGAACAGTGTTGTAGAGCAGTACCGGGCCGCTGAGCTGTAGCCGTAATCGAGCAGTAGCCGAGGTCGCCAAGAGTTCGTCGACCCAGGGCCACATGTCGGGATAATTGGTTTCGGTTGACCATCTTCTTTCTTGTGAACTCCTTGAGTATTTCTGAATAGTGGCATGCTTGGCCTGCGTCTCCCGAAGGACGCTTCCTTGTGGTGGTCGGCTTGACCTGCGTCTCCCAAAGGACGCTTTCTTTGTGTTGGTCGGCTTGACCTGCGTCTCCCGAAGGACGCTTCCTTGTAGTGGTCGGCTTGACTTGCGTTTCCGAAGGACGCTTACTTTGTGGTCGGCTTGACCTACGTCTCCCGAAGGACGCTTCCTTTTGGTGGTCGGCTTGACCTGCGTCTCGTATGACGCTTCCTTTTTGGTGGTCGCCTTGACTTGTGTCTCCGAAGGACGCTTCCTTATAGTAGTCGGCTTGACATGCGTCTCCGAAGGACGCTTCCTTTGTAGTGGTTCTGCTTGACCTACGCCTCCCGGAGGACGTTTCATTTGTGGTCCGCTGACTGCATCTCCCGAAGGATGCTTCGCTTGGTGTGGATCGCTTGTCCTACGCCTCCGGAGGACGCGTTTCATTTGTGGTCCGCTTGACTGCGTCTCCCGAAGGACGCTTCGTTTGTAGTGGTCCGCTTGACCTACATCTCCGGAGGACGTTTCATTTGTGGTCCGCTTGACCTGCGTCTCCGAAGGACGCGCTGCTTGGTGTGGATCGCTTGTCCTACGTCTCCGGAGGACGTTTCATTTGTGGTCCGCTTGACCTGCGTCTCCCGAAGGACGCCGTTTGTGGTCCGCTTGACTGCGTCTCCGAAGGACGCCGTTTGGTGTGGATCGCTTGTCCCTACGCCTCCGGAGGACGTTTCATTTGTGGTCCGCTTGACCTGCGTCTCCCGAAGGACGCCGTTGTAGTGGTTCTGCTTGACCTACGCCTCCTGAGGACGTTTCATTTGTGGTCCGCTTGACTGCGTCTCCGAAGGACGCTTCGTTTGTAGTGGATCGCTTGTCCTACGTCTCCTGAGGACGTTTCATTTGTTTCCTTGAATTCCTTATTGAAAAAAAAAAAAAAAGAACTCGAACTTGCATTGATGTTTGTATGATTACATCTTCTTATTGGAAGCAAAGATGAATAACATGAATAACACCGTAAGTAGCTTGTCTTCAACGGATGTGAGGGAGGTTCAGGCCGACCATGTCCTTTGAAAAGCCAATGACAAGATCGTCTTCAATGGCTGGACAGCTTAATCGCGGATCGGGAGTCTAGAGTTGCTTGCTTGATTTTTCTGTTCTTCTCCTCGGCTGGTCACCAAACTCACTAGGGTCACCAGGATTGTGCTAATCCGAATGACCTTTTCTTTGTGGTTGCCTAGCGGCGTCACGATCCTCGACCTTTGGATTGCCTTCTTGGCCACAAACTCTGTGCAATGGCCGTCTCTGACCAACTCCTCGAGGTGGTTTTTCCAAGCGAAGCAGTTGTTCGTGGTATGTCCGTGTGTTCCGTGGAAAGCACAGTATTTGTTGGTATCCCTTTTAGACGGATCCCCCTTCAAAGGTGGTGGTCTCTTCACCCATGGTTTGTTCTTCACTTGTTCTAGGATTTGGTGAATCGGGATAGCGAATTCTGTGAAGTTCTTTACTTCTGGAGTGCCTCCTTGGGGCTGCAATCTGCGCTTGCCTCCATTGTCGTTGAACTTGCCATTCCCTTGGTTCACCTGCTTAACCGGTTGATCAGCTTGCTTGGCAGTACTCTTCGCAGCTATGCAGTCATCTTCCCAAAGAGCGTGGAGCTCTGCCCTCGCGTAGACTTCTGCTAATGTTTGGCCCGGAGCAAATTTCAGATCGCGATATAACTCATGCTTCGTTGGCAAGCCCTTTTTGAAAGCTAAGGATGCGATCCGATCATCGCATCCTATAATGCTTGCCTTCTCAGCCTTGAATCTCTTGATATAGTCTCGGAGAGACTCGTCAGATTTCTTGTATAGATTAAACAGGTGGTCAGACTGCTTCTTAACCTTTCGGTAGGAGGTGTACTCTTTGGTGAAAAGGAGGGCAAACTCCGTGAAGTTGCTGATCGACCTAGACGGAAGAGCGTGGAACCAATCCTGGGATGCTCCTCGCAAGGTTGTCGCAAATATCTTGCACATCAGGGCGTCGTCAGCTTTGTACAGGATCATAGCAGTCTTGAAGTGCTTCAAATGGCTATCAGGGTCGGAGTCTCCCTTGAATGGTGTGATGGTCGGCATTGCGAACCGTTTCAGATGTGTGGCCTGCTCTACCTCGTCGGTGAAGGGTGATGAGTTGACTCGATCAACTTCCTTGCGCAGGGCCTCCTCTGCATTCCCCTTAAGTTGGAGACTCTGAAACTGCTCCTTTACAAGCCTCTCAATGTCTTCTGCACACAGGGCTTGTGGCTCAGGTTGACGTCTTCCGTGCCGTGGGTGTTGCTGGTTAACCTCATCCTCAGCTCTCAAGGGTTGTGTTCCCTGGCTGTTCTGCTCGAGAGGCGGGCTAATGGATTGAGCTTGTGAGGATTCCTCAACGGCTCGTTGCCGTGTGTTGGTCTGCCTCGAACGGGTTGGCTGGCCTCGATCGTTGCGTTTGTCACGCGGATGTTCACGACCTCGAACCCTTTGCGAGTCCAGCATAGAGTGGATACTCCTTTGCGGGCCCAAGCGGGTGCGATCATTGGACTGCGGGCCTAGCCTCTCGTGCACATTGGTCCGTGGACCTGACCTCGAACGGATCATTGATTGGCTTCGAGTATGGCTTGCAAATGTCTGGGTCTGGTTCTGGCGCTGAACAGCGCGTTTTCGTTCTCTTCCTTGTCTGCTTCCTCCTGTCTGGCCGGCTCCAGACCTCTCGAACTGTGTGCTGGTTCGCCCGCGTGTCCTCGCCTCGTCCTGGGATCCAAGATCAAGACCTCGAACTAGGTCGATCTGCTGGAGGAGCCGTTCAACCAAGTTGTTTTGGTTGTCCAACCTTTGCGTGAGTTGATCAACCCGCATATTGTAGTCTGCTTGATTTTGTGGATCAGATGGAGGAAATTGCATCGGGCCCAAAAGTGTGTGGGATAGGGCTTCATTAGATGCATACGCAGGGGCGTGCAACAAGTGTGACGGTAAAGGAGGGAAGGGTTGAACTTGCTCCAAGACGGGTGCGAGGTCTGCGGCAACGTTGAGGTAGCCATGAATGGTGGCACCGTCATGGGTGGTGAAGCCAACGCCTAGGCCTTGTGGTTGCTCGACGGAGGGGGCCACGGGGCAGTGGCTTGGTGCGGCCGCGAGTGGTGCGGCAATTCCAGCCGCTATTTGGTGGTTCACGGAGGTGATTCGCGGCTGCGAGGAGCTGGCCTCACGGTTTAGCGGCTGCCCGGCTGGTACTGCATCTGTTTGGAGAGGTTGCGGAGCTGCCAGAGGTGGCTGGACAGCCACGGGAGGCTGCTGGAACGCGCTGGCAGCAGTGGGAGGTTGCTGGAACTCGCCGAGGGGCTGCTGGAAAGTGGTGGCAGCCGCAGCGGGCTGCTGCAAAGTGCTGGCAGCCGCTGCCTCTTGTGGTTGAAGCGAGGTTTCCACCACGAAACCATGAGACGGGGCCGTCGTGGTGGTGTTAGTCTTCGTACGTCTTGTATCAACCATGGTTGATTGAAACAAAGTGTGAAAAATGGATTTAGAGCACGCTTTGAGTATTATTTCGTGCTCTCAATGAAAGCACCAATTTGTGGGAGCAAATTTCCCCACGAGAATATTCGGTTGAAAAGATTCCTCTTTCTTCTTCGCCGCCTCTTTCTCCCTGCAAAATAAAACCAATAAGAGGACCACACCCGGGGGGTGTTGGCCAAAGGCCCTCCGATGCCTAAGTTAGTTCGAGAGTTTATGAGAAAAACAATAGCTAACAATAGGGTACGGAGTTGTATGTTTATGGTGTAAACCGGGCGGCCGTAGCCTTATGTAAAAGAGGGAGAGAAAGAAGGTGGCTAGAGTTGCATAGAGAAATTTAGATGTAGTCTGAGTAGTAATTCTGACGTACTTTGAGAGAGAAGTTTTGATGTACCTCAACCCTTTGTGTGACCATGTATTTATAGGGGGCCTCGACGAGGTTGGTGTGGTTGGTGTGGTAGGTGAGGTTGGTGTGGTAGGTGTGGTAGGTGTGGTTGGTGTATTTAGGGATTTGATTTATTAGGGTTAAATCAAATCCCTAATTGTGGTAGGTATTCAATCAATCCCTAACTTGATTAGGTAACTCCTCCTTTAATTGGGAATCGTGGTAGGTGCCAAATCAATTCTCAACCCAATTAGGTAACATTCCATTTTAATTGGATAATCCCCAATTAAATTGAATAATTCCCAATTAGGTTGAATAATTCCCAATTAGGTCAAATAATCCCCAAATGGAATGAATTATTTGACCTAGGATTATGACTAAATTCGGTTCCCACAACATGCATATAAAATGTATGATTTTCGTATCAATGTGTACACCGCTAAAGGTTTGGATGAGGATGAGGGTTTAGCCTTATAACCCAAGAAAGATGCCCTGCGAAATTTTGTTTCTCTTTAGCTTTCACTTTCTCATGCATGCTGATGTCGAGCATGAATTAGCAACCAATGGGTTGAAAAACACTTTGGAATATCAGAAAAAGCCTTTATTCCATTCCATATGGTAAACTTTTTTGTTTGTCGTATATATTCCATTATGCGGAGAGAAAAACAGCTTTTATTCTAAGATAAGGGCATCACATCCGATATATATTCCCTATTATAAAGTAATATTTGTAAGTGGTCATGATCATCTTGATTTACTTTCGACATTCGATCAAAAGCTCCCTATACTAAATGCCTAAATTCAAGATTCATTGCATGGGGAGGCAAATTTCTATGCTAAATTTTTTGGAGGTGTGTTTTCTCTCCTGCAGCTGAATAGGTTGTCACTAAATTCCTCTTTTCTGGTAATGACTCAGAGTTTGGCTTAATCAAGCCAACTCATGAACCAAGTTTTAGATGTTCAAAATTAATTTGTTTAATTAGTCTCACTCAAATTACCTAAATAACCTGGCTTGTCATATAGAATCTGTGAGAGCTTGAACGTTGATTGACTGTTGAATAAATTGTTTTCATGTACATAGCAAAAGTATATCAGAAAAAAAAAGGAAGATAATCTATACAAATTGAACCTCTGTGTGGAATTACTTTAGTAAGTTGCAATTCTTCTTGCTAATCTAAACAGACACTAATACCAGAAATACTTGGTGTTTTTTGTATGAAAATTTTGGAAAGGCCAACAGAAGGATTTTAAAAACTTGAAAATTTGCAAAACTCCCAGACTTTATTGTAGACCAATACTGAAGCAAAGTACTGAGAAGTTTTCTGAAATTATGAACACAACTAATCAACAACTATGTTTAAAAATAATTTGTGAAGCTCCAGATGGCATTAAGATTGAAGCAGAAATGAGAAAGCAAAAATGTGAGTTGTATGAAAAACTAAAAAAATCATCTCTGCTCATAAGCAAAGTTGTTAAGGTATTCTGCTGCTTAGTTTTTAGGCCGAATAATAACACCCTTGATAACAAGTCCTCTCTTCCATTTCCCATTATCATATTCATACATCGAAAACTCCATGTCCCCAGGTTTTTCGGATGATGCTCTAAACTCGCCAACTGAAATCTCTATCCATTGCTCTCTTGGGATTTCCATCAAATTAACTTCATGCCATTGTTTGCTACCATCTGGAAGAGTGAGACTGACATTCACTGGAACTTCCCATCCATCAGCTGAAGCTTTCAGCTTGACCACAAACGCAACTTCATACAGAGTTCCTGATGACAGCTTTGTAGTCTCCAATTTTCCATGCACTTCTAGCCAACATTCACTAATCAGTTCAGCAGCATCAATGACGACACCACTGCAATGAAACCTGAGTTAGGATTGAGAGTACTTATAGCATTTTATGATATTTATTTAATCATTATTATTTTTTGTATAAATTGCGTTTATCTGTTTCAAATTCAATAGGACTGGAGAAACTGAGAAACCAATAAGTTATGTATTGAAGTTTTTGGTACCTGGTTTCATGCAGGGAGGGCCAGAGCCAGTAACGATCGTCTTCAGCCCAAGAGATCGAGAGATCCCTTGCATACACCATAAAGCAGTTGTTGGACTTCTTGTCAACCCAATACTTCTGCAATAACAGTGATAATGCTAACAATAGTCAACAAAAATAATGACATAACCAAGATGGTTGGTTTCTAAATCAAATTAAAAGCCTCATATATTTTGATTTGGAGCTGAATTTCGGCACGAACTGGAATATTTCACATTTCACATTTCACAAAACTAAATCATCTGGGCATAGTGTTCGAATTTCAGATGCTGCCAAGCCGGGCTTACCTTTCTCTTTTGGTTTAAGGTTATTCCAGCACGGAGCTGTTCAAGGAGGTTTTCCACTGAGGATTTGTTGATGGGTGAGTCAGCATCTCTCAAAATAGCTTCATAGTTTTGTGGAAGCTGCGGTGGTGGGGTAGGAGACGGCGGTGGGGTAGGAGACGGCGGTGGGGTAGGAGACGACGGTGGAGTAGGAGACGACGGTGGGGTAGGAGACGACGGTGGAGTAGGAGACGACGGTGGGGTAGGAGACGACGGTGGAGTCGGAGATGGCGGTGGTGTAGGAGACGGCGGTGGGGTAGGAGATGACGGTGGAGTAGGAGACGACGGTGCGGTAGGAGACGACGGTGGAGAAGGAGACGACGGTGGTGTAGGAGACGGCGATGGAGTAGGAGACGGCGATTTTGAGGACCAAATCCCCATCTCTTCAATATACTTACTCCATCCAATGCTTAGTTTTTACTTATATATAGATAGAGAAACAGGGCTTGGTTGGTCATTTCCTTGGCATGAATATATAATATAATTCTATGATTTTCATATCAATGTGTACACCGCTGAAGGTTTGGATGAGGATGAGGATGAGGGTTTTAATCAGAATCAGGAATAAAATATCGATGATATCGGAAATATCGGTAGCCTAAAAATACGGAAATTTCGATGGAAATATCGGGATATTATCGATATTTCATTCACGTCATTAATATTATCGATATTTTGGTTCATTGATATCTAAAATATCGATGGTATCGAAATATCAGAAATTCAAAAATACGGAAATTTCGTGAAAATATCGGCGATATTATGGATATTTTATTCCTCGCTTGTAACCCAATGCCCTGTGAATTCATTTTTTCTTCTTTAGTTTTCAGTTTCTCATGCATGGTGATGTCAAGCATGAATTAACAACCATTGGGTTGGAAAACACTTTGGAATATCAGAAAAGCCTTTATTCCCATATGGTAAACTTTTGTTTGTTGATCATATATATTCCTTTCTGCAGAGAAAAAAAAAACAGCTTTTATTCTAAGCTAAGGGCATCACATCCGATATATAAAGCAATATTTGTAAGTGGTCATGATCATCTTGATTTACTTTGGACATTCGATCAAAAGCTCCCTTTACTGTTTTAAACTTTTACACTAAATTTGAAGGCCTTTTTTTTTTTTTTTTTTTTTTCTTTCCTAGGCATAATAGAAGTTGGAAAACATATCCCTGGAATTGAGATTGAAGAGTGTTGCAGCAACCTTCATGGTGACTTTTAAAACTTTATATGTATATCATATTATATTAATACACCGTATGCCATCAATCAGAGAAAGATAATTCAATCTCAGAAAGAGAAATCTTCAAAGTTATTGCCAGTGAATTGGGTGCAGAATTTTCCGACTACAAAGCACTTTGGTATAGTTGAAAGTACTAAATGCCTAAATTCACGAGTCATTGCATGGGGAGACATATTTCTTCTGCTAGTTAAAAATTTTGGAGGTGAGTTTTCTCTCCTGCAGCTGAAAAGGTTGTCACTAAATTCCTCTTTTCTTGCAACGACTCAGATACCACAGTGGAACATTCCAAAGAGTTTGGCTTTAATAATCAAGCCAACTCATGAACCAAGTTTTAGATGTTCAAAATTATTCTGTTTAATTTGTCTTACTTAAATTAACTAAATAAACTGGTTGTTCATATACAATCAGTGTGAGCCATGAACTTCGATTGACTTGAGATAATTGTTGTCATGTATATTTATACATAGCATAAGTACATCAGAAACAAAATTGGAAGATGTCTATTCAAAGATGATGCATGACCCCATTGCAGAGTTTATCAATACATGTTTTGAGCTGGTCTATGGAATTAATATTAGAAACTGGGATATGGTAATATTTGATTAATTGGCGCGGAAAATATAAGAAAGCGCCTTTATTCATTTACAAATACATGCTCAGATGGCAAATATATTTCATGCCAGTAAATGATCCTTCTCAAATCACCTTACATGAGGTCCGTTCTCATTATTAATATTAGTCCTCACATACATAAAACTCAAAGTAGAAAATATATATTTCTATACATGTGCATACATGTAATAGAAAAGACTGAGTGAACTGAGCTCATTTTCCAGTTATACTTCTATGACTTTTGCTTCATGAATTTTCAAGCCTCCCTTCCATTTTCCACTCCAGACTTCATACAGACCGAAATGAAGCGTGTTGTCGGCATTGGCCTCAGCAGCACTTGGAATTGTAAATGTCGTCCGATTCAGACCGTTTTTGTCAGGAATTGTGAATCTGCCTAAATTTGAATCCTGCCCTAGTTTAACTTTTGTCCATCTGTACTTTCCCTTTTTCCCTATCTTGGCCATCAAGAAAGCTTGTATGTCTCTCCAACCAAATGCATCTGGTGCCAGTTCTACTTCAAAGCTAATTTCATACTCCTTCCTAGGAAGTAAGTTAACTGTGGTCGTCACTTCCAGCCAAGAAACCTGAAGCAGCTCCGCAGGCTCATTCTCTGTCCTGCAACAAAAAAAAATGTTGTGTGGTAATATAGCAAATGATCATATATACACAACATAGACAATGTAAAAATAAATTATGTCTATGCATCCTGTCTAGACGTACTTTATTTGTTGATCACATTTCTCATAAAAGTGGCATGCTCACATAAGCGATCTCACCCACGTGAATCTTATTCTTATGAGAAATGTAATCATCAATGTAATTAATAGTAAGTGTACAAACATATATAATACAACTCATTCATTACTTTTTTGGTAATTTCCAATATCGCTCATCATTGCCCCATACAATGGTAAGCCCTCGTGGTTTGATGGTGTAGCCATGCCGATTTCCCTGTAAACATTAATACAATTAAACTTATTATGGGTCTTATTCAAGATATTTAGCAATGAATTCATCATCATGATCCACAAAGACATATTATAAGAAATTTATTGTGACATCTTATAACATGCTTAAATAATTACCTTCAGCGGGATTATTTCATCTCTCTCTGCTTGGAAATGAGGCTTAGTCATAGCCATATGTCAACGAAAGTCTGTTTTCTTCTCTGCTTCTTCTTTTTCTTCAGCTGCCTCTGTATTCTTTTTGCACGGTTTTGAAGATATAGCCTCAGTTTTTATATATAAATTAATCCAGGACATCTAAGAGAGAGAGAGAGAGAACGAATCTAATGCCAGGACAAGAAAATGCCAAACCAAAACAAATAATAATAAAATTGAGTATGTACATAGGGAATCAAGTGATTGCTTTGGAGATTGATATGACGGTTCCTTGGCTTTCTAAAATAAGAATATATTTAGATATTACTAGCAAACTGTGTCTTGAGAAATGTATAAATGTGAGGCATGTTCATAAAAAAATGTGGATTAAGTAAACGTGGGTTTAGGTCAGTTGGCCAAAGTCTGTGTTCTACTTTTGCATCCGAATTCGAACTTTCTCTCCGTACATTTGAATAATTTAAAATACCACTCTTATAAAATAAATAAATAAAGGTCAATTCATTTTTTCCTCTGACATGCCCCACAACTTTTGTTCTTCCCCTCTCTAGCTCACAATTGGAAAACCATGCATGCATCTCTATCACGTTGAAGACTGCTTGGAATCTAAAATCTGGTGTAAACATACTTCGTTCCAGCTGGCTTTGCCATCCAAACCCATTGACACATCATAGAGCTTATCTTGATCAACTTGGGCACACTTGGCTTTGCTTTGCTCCGCCGTCTAAAAATATTCTCAGTATTTTCAATGGTGGCCGCTACTTCGCCAAAGAAATTGACATCCATTACAAGTACAAGAATAATATTAATGTTTCTTAATTGTCATTGGCTTTTCCCTTTCGACAGGCAAAGCATAATTATGACAGAAGATACTAGTGGGATACAAATCTTTGCAAGTTTAAATTAGGACGGAAATTGGTTCATTGTTTTATATAAGGGTATATTTTGCAACTTACACTTTTAGTGACGCAAAGCACATATACTTTTTTTTAGAATCTCATTTTCTTGGTGGCAAACGCGTTTGTACATAAAAAATAATTTAAAATTTTTATTTATTTATGTAGGATCTAGATCCTCTACTCTGATTTTATGTGTCATGATCTGTTTGACTTTTGTTCTTCATATGCCACCTTATTAAAATTTAATCTAAGGGACTTAAAAGTTGACACATTATCCTTCAAACAAAAATCCAATTTGCTCCTAATTAAAAAGGAAAAAAAAACCCTAACCCAACTAACAGCAAAGTTAACATCCTATCCTTTTTTTTTCTCTTACTTCTTCCTGTCTCACTTTTTGTTGTTGTCAATTTCTGTCTCACGTCCTATCCTTAACTTTTTTCCTTCTTCATGTCTCTACCCCAAAATCTTATCTCTCACACCAAGCTTTCCTTTGTCCAAAACCTCTGCAATCACAATCCCTTAATTTTTCCCTATCAAAAGAAAACAGTCAGGTTTCAAGAGAAAGTGTGTGTTTTTGTGTTTTTGCGTTTATGGGCTTTATGGTTTCGAGTGTTGCTAAACGAACCCTAAAATTAACTGAGTACACCTTAATATTTTAATTAAAATGTAAAATTAACTAAGTACACCTTATTTAACTACCAAAAATACCCCTGGTATACCCTAATACACTCTATCACACAACACCCTAATACCAATCCTAAACCAAGTTTTTCATTTTACATGAATTCGTGCCATCTTTTCAGATTTTGGATTTGCATCAAAATCTTTAATTTCGTAAGCTAATATGGGAGTAGATTTGCTTGTTCCTTCAAAAAAGAATTTTAAATGAAGGCGAATAAAGAATTTTAAATGAAGCCGTGGGAGTAGAATTCATAAGCTGCTGGAGAAGGCCAATAAAGAATTTTGAATGATTAAGCTTGGAAAAAAAAATTCAAAAACTAGAAGGAAAAAGAGAGAAAAAAGAAAGAAAGTTGTGGCGCCACTTCTTATCATCGACAAAGAGATGTATACTTATTAGTTTGTAGATACTTGTATAGGCAATTCAATTTTCCCAACAACTAGAAAATTGGTTACTTTACATCCGTTGAGCAATTTTCTAGAAGCCCGGTAAATTGCATATCATCTTACAGGGAAGTAACAGCCGCTGCGTTGTTTGTCATGGGCACCAATCAATATGAAAACTTCTCTACGTTTTATTAGGGTTGAATATAGTGAGTAGGGTGTAGTTATTAAAATTATATTTGTTTCACAATTCAATATATCTTTTTGGTTATTTTATATTAGGGTGAATTAGTAATTCAATCAATAGTTTGGTATTAGGGTGTACTCAGTTAATTTTAGGGTTCATTTAGTAGTACTCATATGGTTTCACTAAGAGTAATTTAAATCATAAATAGCACATTAAATTTATTTTGTCAAAAGTTATTCCTTTCTAACCATAAAAATCCAGTCTGTTTAGAAAGCTTCCTGAGAAACAAAGAAGAATAAATTCTTGTTTTCCATTTCTAGGAAGAGCCAAGACGCTCAGTATTTAATAATTGTTAATATGTTTTGTGACCTTGGTGAGAGATAAGATTTTGGGATAGAGACAAGGAGGAAAACAAATGACAGGACGTGGTGGACGTGGGACAGGACGAACGATGAAGAAAAAAAATAAGAACAGGAACTTTGCCGGTAGTTGGGTTAGGCATTTTTTTTTCCTTTTTAATTAGGACTAAATTTGGTTTTTATTTGAAGGGTGATGTGTCAACTTTTAAGTCCCTTAGATTAAATTTTAATGAGATGGCATATGGAGAACAAAAATCAAGTAGATCATGATAGAGAAAATCAGAGTAGGATCCGGATCCGTTTACGCACATCATTAGAAGGAGCAATATGCCTTTTAAGTTACAAGAGTTTGAGAAAATTCGGAAGTAATTTAGAGAACAAACTTTAAGTCATAATTACCTGCCATTTTTGTAAACTCAAAAGAATTTGACAAAATATACCTATTTGATTAACTATATGCGCATTGAGCTTCTTTTTTAAGAAATGTTTCAAGCTTTTAATTGACAAACTTCTGCGTTACTTCTTCCCTGCACACACAGTACATCAAAGGTTGACACTCTTTTGGTCAAATTGGTACCCAATATACAATTTGGGTTCATTCTTTGATTTCATATCCAGCAAGAATGGGATAATATTCCCTTCATATGATTTTTCTATATTTCTAAATGTGCAAGGAATTTTAGCTATATCCCACTAAGATGTTGAATATTATTGATGCTGATCGAACCGTCCCATGTATGAAAACATAGAAAATCGGCAGTTTGTTTTTATTTTTATTTTCAAACTCCTCCCAATTAGAAGAGCAAAGTTTTGATTTTTCTTACACCTTATGTCTTCACTGTCTTGGATTTAGATCTTCTGTCAATCAATGTTCACAAGCTGGTTAGCCTTTTACGTTTAAGTGTATATTTCACTTGTAAATCAAGGAGACAAAATATTCAGTACCTAATATAATTAAAGCTTTAATTTTAAGATGAGGTTGATCAAACTTTTTTATTTAAAAAAAAGGTTAAATTAAATCTATTGCCAATACAATATATTAAATATCAAAGTTACAAGAGTGCATAATACAGAAATGCTGATTCGACCCAGTAAAATGAAGAGGTGGGGGAAGAGATACAATGCTTCCTACATTTCTTAATCAGTTCATCTTTTCCAAAGCAGCAGATGCAAAAACCAAATCTTGAGCTGTTGCTGATTTGTGCATCTGCAGACATAAGCAAAGATCTCATGTAAAGTTGCAAGAAGAACAGGTGAACACTCTTCAAATAATAAAATTACGTAATAGTTGCCACCATGACCCAAATATCAAAATAGAAAAGTACATTTCAGTTTCACAACTCAAGAGTACATGGATATCATCTGTTGTAACCATAAATTGCATACAACTTTACAACAGCTCACCAAATCATGATTTATTATAAATTTTTGGGAGATCAGGCTTTAGTCCTTTCTGAAACTTAGTAATGTCTAAAGATAATTGAAACCAAATATAATTCCAACCCATTCAAACTTGTTAGAACCAGATTTAAACTTCTTAGCTGAATTATGTGAGATCGACACATCAAACCCTTGTAAAACAGGCCCTGCATATATTCTCTAGATAATAGCTTAAAAAGCAAAGCACTTCTTGGAACATAACTAATGACAGCTAATCATAATTAAATATGCAATGGTTGATCAACGATGATATATGAAACCAAAACCAACATACACAAGACACCTGGCCACTGACTGATGTAACCAGATTTATCAACCACCATATGAGGTATCAAACACAAACTTACAGATTTGGCTACAGCAAGCCAGTGAAAACAACGTAAGAATGCATCATCCTGTGAAGGGAGGCTGTCATGATTCCAATATGTGATGCTTTTATATTTAGCATTCATCTCCCAACAGTTTGAGTTCCCTTCAGAAGTATTGGCTTTTCTCTTGCCAAGACTCTTCTTCCCTAGAACAAATCCTGCAGAACAATTATTATTAGGGAGAAACTCTTCAAAAATTGAAAGAGAACTTTTCATTTACATAATTTGAAAACAATACAGGATGAGACCCCTTTTGTCATGATGCATATTCGTTTCTACGCCATGCTCATGTTTGCCTGCACTGCTTGTATGCGTTTGTATATGTGTTGGAAACAAAGTACATTTGTAACAGTGGAGCTTGATATTTGAGGAAAAAGGAAAAAGGAAAAGGAAGACAAGAAAAATGGAATTTGTGCAGATATATACAAGAAACACCATCTTGAATTAACAAAGGCATCTCACTTCCCTTGAAAGCTCCTATCTTGCTGCTCATTATGAAAATAGAGGCTCCCATCAGCTCTCAAGGATAGCCACCTTTTGATAGTATAGTAGCCCCTCCCTAACACACACATCTCCAAGTCCCTAAGAACTATACTTTTCGCTGAGGAAAAAATGCGGCAGAGGGAGGTGGTAACCACTCACATAAGCCTCAACGAGGGTGATCAATTATAAGACACAACAATAGTCACCCCTACCATCACATGTTTCCATGATAACATACAAACACGAAATCAATTGGGTACAAATCTCCTACTAATCTACAACATTCTTTTCTTTCTGTGTCTCATTCCTCTCTCCCTTCACTTCTATATCATGAAAACATCAGTTTCACCTTTGCTCTAGAGTAAAGGTGCCAGCAGTACCCAAATACTTCCCTTCAAAGGGAGGAAGAATAAACTATAAAATGGAGCAAAAAAGGAAAAGGTTTTGTAATTGGTATTTCAGACGTAATTATGAGCAATGGAAAATCTTTACAATAAACATATTGTTAAGCCTAAAAACAAGTAACAAAGAGATTAAAGCACCAAGACATATGAGATAACCAAAGCTTATCCTTGAAGAGAAATGTGGATAAAAAATCTCAAATCTAAAGTTAGAAGCTTTATTTGCCACCATTAAAAACAACCTAGCTCGCTAAAACATCAATGCAGAAGCATTGAGATCAAACAAACTATAGTTTAAAACTAAATGAAGAAATTGACTAAGATAAGGGGCCACACAAACTAAGGTACTGAATTTACTGACAGAAACTACAATGACATACCAGAATACCCATCTGGGATGGGAATGGAGGCTCCTTGCAACTTCCTTCCTCTGAAATTAGCTTCCTGCGTCTTTAAACCCTCAGACTCAATTCCTTCATCAGCCCCAAGAAAAACCCATTACTCAGTTATGTCCTATAAGTGTTTGCGTAATCGTCTGTGAGAAAAGGAGGGCATATATATATTACCTACCGGTGGGTTTGGGTTTGGGTTTGAAGTAGTGGGAAACAGAGGAAGGACCATTGTACTTGACGGAGCAGGGGAGCAGGTGCACCAGACCACTCAAGTCCGCCACTTGTTCTTCTTCTTCTGACTCTCCAATTGCGCTTCTTCTCAGAACTATAGTCCCTTGGGTTCCCTTCTCCATTTCCCCCCAATTCTTTCAGACAAAATCCCTAATCTGTGTATCAGTATCTCCTCTGCCCTTCTGTCTTCAAATTCGGCTAAATATGGGCCTCCTTTCCCGCGCTTTTTCAGCCTACCGCCCGATCCCTCAACACTTTATAAAGGCTGGGGTTTCATATCTAGGCTAATTATTTGGGCCAAGGCAAATTACATTTAGGCCCAGCCCATATCTTGGAACACTACTTGTGCATTCCTGTCACAGCTTATTTGCAGATTTGAATTCACATCATATTCACGTCATGATTATCAAATCTTCAAATGCTTTGATGCAAATGAGCCAAATTATTAAATGGCCAAAGGGTTTTAAGCAGAGAAGCATATGAACTTTATTTCTAAATACAATTGAAGGGTTTTAAGTTTCATTTCACTTTAAATATACATTTGATGCTAGAGTCCAAGTGCAGTGCAGAAACATTCAACTTCTTCCTCCATCTCTGTCACACTTGAATTGTATGTGGATGATTTTTATTTTTATTTTATTTTTTTGAACTGTTGATTTTTATCCGAATTCAAAAGTCATTAAAAAAATAAAAACTGGCAGACTTTATGCAATAACCAAAAAACAGGGGAGGATAACAGAGCAGAGGAGGAATATCAGTTTCAAGATTGCCAAGCCAAGTAATTCATTCAGCATTGTTGCTGATAGTTACTGATAACAAAATAAACCAAAACAAGTTTACACATAACTAGAGAAGAGATCAAAATGCCAAGCTGCTTTCATTTTTATAAAGAAAAATCAGTCGGTCGAAGACAGCCAGAGTTTGATAGCATTGGGGAGAGATGGCTAATTCCATGACCTGGTCGGGGCTAAGTTCGCCGTCATTCTCCAAGAAAGACTTTAGCATAGCCTCCGAGAAGCCACCCAACAACGTCACCCCTGGCTCTCCAGTACGCAGCGGCATATAGCTCACACCGGTTACATTCCAAATCGCCAAGTGCGGCACGGCATACCCCTTCTCCTTAAACTTCCTCTGTATTTCCTCATAATTGCCTTTGGAGGGCCGATACAAATTAATCACTGATGGTTGTAGATCTGAAGATGGTGTCATTGGAACTAAGGGAGTTGTTAGAGTTTACTATGGTGCTTGGCTTGGTGAACATGGGGGTTGGGCAAGTTCTGCAAGCAGAATTATGGGCTATTTACCATGGAATTTGTTGATGCTCTTTTTGGGAGGGTCAACTTAGATAGGAAAGTGTAGGGTCTTCAGCAAGGAAGAAGGCTAAGACCTTCGGCAACTGAGAGACCTGCAAAAGACAAGGTAGGAGAAGCGATCGTTAAGCTTCTGACTCAGTGGTGCCTACGAAGGCTCTCGATGCTTAAGTCACTTAGAGTGGTAAATTTGGCGAGTAATGTAACAAGAAAGTGAGAAAGTAGTTACCCCTTGTCTTGGGTACTCGTTTCCTATTTATAGGGAGGTGAAAATAGAAGGCTTGCACAAACTTTCGATGTGGGACTTTGTGCAAGTCGTCGTGGTGGTGACACGTGTCCCTGGAGGCTAGGTTCGGCAGTCGGGAGCTTCGGCAGGTATTGGTTGCCTTGGAAGAGTGTCTTCCTTCGGCAGGGAAGAAGGAGTGTCTTCCTTCGGTAGGGAAGAAGGAGTGTCTTCCTTGGTGCTTAGCTTGAAGATCGCTTCTCCAAATCAAATGCAGGTGCGGAGGAGATACAATTTCGTGTGAGTTATGACACCATTACTTATATATATAGAAATAATTAATGAGTTGAAATTGGCTTAACTTGTTGTGAGGGTTTGAGATTGCCAATGTGCGTACGTATATCTTTGTGCTATATATGTACAAAACTTCATTCATTTTGAATGAGAAATTATTTGTTTTTAAGAGGAAAAATGGATATTGAAATAAAATAAAGGGCTAATATCAAAAGACCCTAAAGGTTTATTCTTAATACTGCACAGATTTCAACTTCATCAATTTACACCATAATATTTTTAAACTTTAATTTAGTTCAGCTAAGTTTGACCATGCACAACTATTAACGGCTGACGTAGCCATGTGGGTCCCACCATATTTTTATTTTTTAAATTTTAAATTGATTAAAATATTAAAAACCAAAAAATTAGAAAAATAAATTCAAACTCTCTCTCTCTCTCTCTCTCTCTCTCTCTCTCACCGATTTCTTCTCTTCCCATTCTCCCATCACCACCACCCTCCAACCCCCAAACCCACCCTACCCTCCACCCAGAAATCATCCCAAAGCCGAAGCCGAAGCCGAAGCCGAGAATCGGAGCTTGGTTTAGGCGATGAGAGCTGCGTCTCGGCCCGAGGATTTAGGCTGAGTCGAAAAGGCTTTAGCAGTGAGAAATGGAGAAACATAGGCACGAGAATGCAGTGCCAGAGGACGAGCTCAAGCAGTCCATGGTCAAGGTAGGGGCGGTGAGCGAAGAGAAGCTCCCGGAGGAGAAAGACAAGGGCAACGAGGTAATTTCAAATAAAAAGTTGCTATTTGCCATGAAGAATTGCAGACCAAACTGAAGTGGTTTCGAGTTCCACTTTCATTATGCAGATTTGGGTTTATTTGAGTGTTTGTTTGTGACTGTGAGAGGAAGGTTTTTGGTGGCCTTGGTCTTCTGGGCAGAGAGAGGGGAGAGAGGGAACAAGGAGAGCTTTTGGGTTTTGGAACTCTGTGAGTTTGGGAAGCAAGTCGCTTTTTGGTGTATTTGTGTTTGTGAATTGGGAAAATGAAGCTTTTTGCTTTTGGGCAGTATACCTTGCATTTCTGGGATTGGGTATAGCCATATAGGAAATTAAATTTGTTTGTATTACGGGTGGGCAAAACAACAATTTGTAAAGCCAACCCACTTTATGTCAAAAGAAATATTCTATTATTTTGTATGGAACATTGAATTTGTGCAATATGCTGGGTTTGTTTTGAGATATATGTGCCATCGGAAAATTTACTATTCGGGCCTAATTTTCATTCGTGAAAGCTAGAGGGTAGGGGCGGTGGGGTTCTGGAAAAAAACCAGTGCTCCCTGGCGGCTGTGTAGATCTTTCAACTTCTAGGTAAATTTGGCATGATTTTTGGGTGGAAGGTGGGGTGGGTTTGGGGTTGGAGGGTGGTGGTCATGGGAGAAAGAGGAGAGAAGAAATCGGTGAGAGAGAGAGAGTTTGAAATTTTTTTTTCTAATTTTTTGGTTTTTAATATTTTAATCAATTTAAAAATAAAAATATGGTGGGACCTCAATTACCACGTCAGCGATTAACAGTTGACCGCACACTTAACTGGCGCTTAAATTAAATTTCGCTTAAAAATATTATGGTGTAAATTGATGAAGTTGAAACCCTGCGTATTAAGAATGGCCAAACCTTTGGTCTTTTGATGTTAGCCCTAAAATAAAATAATCAAATATGGGTAATGTGTGCCTAAGCCTATGTAATGTATGACACATGGTCAATGGTCATTGACATCCTAACCCACTATGCCCAAAACGACGTCGGCTCATTGTTGTTCTAGATGCAGAAATGTTATGTACGTAGGACTAAAAGCTAGTCTTATGCTCAAAACCATATACTTCTAGATATGTTCCTAACCCAGAGCCCACACACACTTAACAGTCCCTGTGTATGGGTCAGGCAGGCTTGATGACAAATTTAACTCCGAGAAAATCTTTGATGTTGTCGGAGTGTTCTATCCAGTAAGGAGAAAATCTTTTGATGTGTGTAATGAGTGTTTTGCTGCAGCTACTCTGCCCCTGGGAGTTTTCTCAAGATAGAAGAAAATTTCGATTCTTCTTTGGAACGACGCTCCTGCTGTCTCAGACATAGCTGGGGACGCTCTTAACATCTTGCTGTTAGAAGACTTCAAGGAGCACAAATGGAGTGAAAACAAGATCGTCGTTCCATTCAAATTTTTGGAGGACAACCCAATTTTTGAAGGATCGAATTGTTCCTTTCAGCGTTGGTTGCGATGAATTCGAGCTGCGTAATGGAGCTGAACATACTTTTTTCAATGAGTGGCAATATGGAAGAGTGAGTGAAAAATGTGCTTTCTTATGATATGGACGGGGAGATAATTAAGGTCATGCAGCGAGGGGACGAAATACTCTGCTTTCAATAAGCCAAGCCTGATGGCTCTGAACGGAAGATTGAAGTTATTATAATTTCACTCACAAACGGTTCTTGTTTACAAAATTACAAATTTCTCTTCATCTTGTGAAAAACCATCACAATTAAGTCATTGAAAAAGTATGTTTGGATTTGAAAATAGAAAGAAAAAATTATGTGCTTTGGATGCAATTGTAACATCTATAAAGTCAATGCATTGAAATATCTCAAGTCTGATTGGGTACCTACTTAATGGCACCCACTAGAAATGAACTCATGTTTACAAAAAATTATGTATTAGCATACTTCATGCATCCAATTTGAGTAGATGGTCAACAAAATCTTAATTAATTAGTCGAAAAAATGCCAAAACTTATCCCTGGAGCTTATAGGATTGCATCAAAACTGCATAGCAAGACGTATAAAGCCGTTAAATGGTATCCCTCCACTGCTGATGCATGTAGTGCCTCTTGAATATTCTTTCGCACACAAGAAACACACCCGCCAATACAGAGAAAATCATATACCTCGTACTGGGACTATCACGAGATCCTTCTAGATAGGTTCCTAAACCCAGAGCCCACACACTTAAGTATAACAGTCCCTGTGGATGGGTCAGGTTTGATGACAAATGTAACTCCGAGAAAATCTTTGATGTTTCTGAGTGTTTCTATCCCGTAAGGAGAGAGCTTTCCAACTCGAACCTTTGAAACATCTTGTGGACATAATGCACAGAGAAGAAACAACAAACCCTACAAGCCAAAATAACAGCAAACTATCAGCAGATAGACAGAACTCAAAAGGGGAAAAAAATGGAGCCTATATCCAAAGATAGACTGTGATCACAAATGATCAACTCCTCTTTGTTAATCTGACAAGCGGAAGTTATTACTGAAACAAGAAAATATATCTTAAGAGCACCTATGACAACCTTAATAAAAGCAGTAAAGAAATTTAGGGTTTTCCTCTAGCTAGAATTGTGCCCCATCTTTATTTAGGAAAACGAGAAAGTGAATTCAGCCACTATGGTATCAAATCACAAACCTGGTGTGTTGAATCTACCACTCCACCCTGCTCAATCTCCCCAAGCAGAACAGTAGCCATTTGCACACCTACGTCCTCTGGAGACATCAGCTCTTTCTTCTCCTCATCTTCAAGCTCAGCTGTTTCTTCCTGACGTGAATAGGAAACTGCTGTATCAGCAGACATACAGCACCCAGAAGTTGTTTCCGCAACCAATGAAATTCCATAACCAGGTGATCTGCCATAAAATCATTGTTGTCTACATGAGCCTAAGTGTTCCTACCACTTCAACATAACAAACCTTAAAAACCAATCCAAATTCTTAACATAGCAAAAATCTAGTGATATCTAGTAAAAGTTGAAAACATACTCTCCAGCTTCCAGGCCCTGTCTATGGTCGGTAAATATGTGAACATCTGGGATAAAGGGATTAAAGATTCCACGAGCTGCATATACCATGGTATTTTCAAACTGCACAGACACTCTCGTTGAGAATGTAATCCCTCTAATCCTCTTAACCATCCCCTCATCAGTCCAGGTAACTGCCTGTACATCAAAACATATAAATAAATAGAAAACCGGAAAAAAAAACAAAAACAAAACATAATATAGTATCTCATAAGTCTCAGAAACTCACTGTTAGACTTTGGACAACTGGAACTGACAACAAAACTTCACCACCTCCTTGAGGAGCAGATCCACGACTCAGTATTTCTAGGTCCAACCCTTCTGAGGGAACTCCAAAGTGTTTTAACATGGGCAAGGTAGTAGAGCGGAAAGTATCAATAGATGGGTCCTTTGAATCATTTGTAATTCCTAAAAGAAAAAAATGTAACTCGCATAAAGTGGCAGCACCTTCTTAAAGCTCAAATCGATACCTACAAAGGTTTACTGTATTCCATCTACTATGCATACAGTCAGAGGTCCCCTATTTTAGGCTAGTTATTAGGTTCAGGTCATTTGTTTATGATTATTAGTAAGGTAATTAGTAAGAATAGGTCAAGTACAGATACTAAAACTAACAGAAATTAGCTCTCCTGTTCCCAGTTGATCCGTGACTCAATATTATGATCACCACCAAAAACCTTAACTTGTTGACTAGATAAAAATAAAAATAAAAATAAAAATTTGCTATTGGGAGAGTGCTTATAGAAGAAACCCATCTTAAAGCATTAAAACGTTGTAGAGAATTGTGTTCCATACTTGAAACAAAACCATAACTGTGATTGAGGACTTTCAATAACAAAATGAATTCTTAATATTACAATAAGCTTGCTATTACCTAGGACCAAAATTAGTTTCACACATTAAATTTTACAAGAAACCCAATAAAAAAAGCAACAAAAGATGAACAAAACAAACAAGATAAACCGCAAGAAGGTTCACAGTAATAAAAGCGGTACCTTTAAGCGTAATGGTAAGGGGCTTTTTGGCAAAGAGACCAAGCACACTCAATGGCTCCAAGTAATAACCAATAGCCCGACTCAGAGCGCATTCGTGCACCAGATTCCTCCCGCCCATCACGATCCCCGGCTTGAACTTCAATTTCGTGCCTGCCCACAAACACACACACAAAATAATGCTCAAAACCCTAAACCCTAAACCCTGAATTAAATTTTGAGCTAAATATAAGAAGACAATTGTTTGGTGTCTGCTAGTAAAAGAAGTACCAGTATCGTTGATTTCGACGGAGCAGTCATCGCAGACCTTCTCGAGCAAGCGGATGAAGGAGACCTCGTGAGGACGGAGACCAGGCCACGTCTCCTCTGCATGTATGTCCTCGATAAGAACCGGTGTGGACGCAAGCGCAGCCAATACGAGCCGTTGCCTTAGGTTTTGGCTTCCTTTTAGCTTCTTGTAGCTTATTTTCCCCATTTTTGCTTCTCTCTGCTATTGGGTGCTGGGGTTTTGGTGGCTGGGGGTTTTTGCGGGAATGTTCTCTTCTCAACCATTTTTTTTTTACCTTTTTTTTCATTTATTTTTCTTTTAAAAAGGATAAAATTGGAATTTTAAAAAAGAAATTTTAGTATTGGGTCTGACCAGCAAACAAGTGGGTCTACATAGAACTTTCATTGTACTTCTTTGGGTGAGGGAGAGGAGAGGAGAGGAGAGAGAGATAGAGAGTAGTATGGTTTTTTTTTCTTTTAATTTTTTAATTTTTTAAAATAATCTTTTAGCTTGTAATACATCTTTGAGCGAGTGAGCTTCCACCCCAGCCCCTCCCAACCCCGTACCCCAGACAACCATACTTCCACCCCTCACCTCACCTCGCCACAACCACCCATCCCCAACCCAGTGCCGCCAACCCCACTCTTATCAGTACACCCGCCCGAAATTCTTCTGCTCTTACTTCTTATGCCGTCAGAGATCTTCCAGAGTGGGTATGATTATTAATCTAAACAAGGATGTTCTGTTTCCTTCTTCTGGTCAGCGACTTTTACACTGTTAATTCAAATGCTGTCGACCTTGTGTGGCTGACTTCTTTTTATTTTGAGCAATTTGTCCTACTTTTTGGCTGTTTGAGACAAGACTTGTGTCCATAATTTATAAAGTTTCAAATACAATTCTTGTGGCTAAATAAACTTCGGCATAACTTTCAATTGATTGTATTTATTCCAGAAAGATGTATTAAAGATTATAAGGTGCTGGTAGGGGTAAGACCTTAGATATTGATGACTGCTTGAATACATAATCTTCCAATACAAGTTAAAGAAACCGAGGTGACCCTTGAGCTGCCTTACATTTTCTCTCCAAGACAAGGGGGAAAATCACTGACCTAGCAGGCCAACACCTTCAACATGACTTTGATTCCATTGGTAATGTTTTGTAGATTCCTATGATCTATAAATTGCACTAAGAGTAAGAATGCTATATCAAAGGTCTTTCCCGACCAAACTGCGTCGGCAACGTTTTTCCCGGCGATCAAGTATAGCCGCACGGCTATACTATTTTTAAATTTCTTCCTGATACAGAGTATAGCCGCCCGGCTTTCGTCGGGAAAGGTCGTCTCGCATTTTTTTAAAAAACATCACTTTCTTTGCTTTTTTTTGGTCAAACTTTTTTAATTTAATTGATGTAATTAAATAATATCCTTTCCTTTTTTAATTACTCTAATTAGAAATTATGTTTTCATGATTGTTTCTTTAGTAAATATTTAAATATTTTACTGAATAAACTACTTAATAAATAGTAATTAATTTTTTATAATTATTTTGTGGACTTTGTTTTCTATATTTTAGTACTAAATCATAATTAAAACACTATCTTACATTATTCTTACAACAAGTAATAAACAATCTTTACCTCTCAAATTCTTTCATAGTTAGTAAAATACGGAATGGGGAAAATACAAATAAAATACTTACGTGTTTTATTTGGAAAAATTTTGGCAAGTTCGGCCACTATATATTATTTTTATTCAATAATATGTGGAAATAATGTGTATAATACGTGAATGTTGGGTGTATTATCAAAAATTTTGCAAAAAACAAGTGTATTAAATTTGAAAAATATGTACATACGTGTACAATATGAGTATCGTACGTTTGCTTTAAACACGCGTATTAAACATGAAAAATACTTAAGTTTATATTTATTCTTTTTGAACTACTTTCCCGACGAAATTTCGTCATCCAAGATCTTTCCTGACTAAACGGCGTCGGCAAAGTTCTTTCCCGATGAACCAAATCTAGCCGCACTGTTATATTATTTTTAAAAATTTCTTTTATGCATAGTATAGCCGTGTGGCTGTACATTTCCAGACGAAATTTCGTCAGGAAAGGTCGTCTAGCAATGTTTAAAAAAAAAATCACTTTCTTTACTTTTTTGTTGTTGTTAAACTTCTTTAATTTAATTTAAGTAATATCCTTTCCTTTTTTAATTTCTCTAATTAGCAATTATGTTTTCATGTGAAAAAATTTCTAGGGGGAATCTTTTACGTGCCCAATTCATAAATGCTGCGTTTGTAAACAAGGAGATTCTCTCCTTAGTTATATTAATTCTCATCATCTTCTTCTTTTTTTCATTTTCTACTTAGTTATATAATTCTCTTTTCAGTATGTGCAGAAGGCAAGGTTATTGCATTGCAAACTAACTTCTTTTATAATGCTATAAGGTAGAAAATCTCCTCAACAGAAGCAATATTTGGTAAATATAACCCTCAGAGATAACCGCTTAACCTGCTTTCATATAACAACGCTACAACCATCACTAATTCACCAAAACCTGTCAACTTGTTCAAGAGTAGCGGTCAACGTACTTACTACTACAAAACCAAACCTGTCTTTGTTCTTTTTCTTTTTATGCCCAGGAAAACACTTTCAACCCTCTGAATCATCGAAATGCCTCGGACTATCAAGTTCACCCATACTTGCAGAAGCAAAAGAGTCAGTAGACTCTACAGATGAGAGGGAAGAGACGGAATCATCTGAATCCAACACGATGTGATCATGAAGGGTGATGTTATCTTCATCAATTTCGGACGCCTCTGACCCCTCTGTTCCTAAAAGTAGTTTGTTTATTGCTGACTTCGCAGTTTCAACAAACCACTCATCCTCAGGGAGTGCACTAATAAAACAGAAGAATTTTAGCCTTGGGTTGAAACTTTCAAACTGGAGGCCCGGGGGTGAAAGAACCAAAAATGGGAAGACATGCAGACAACTTACCTTTGCACTTCTATGCCTCTAGCAGAAAAGGCCCTGATAGCACGAGCAATAATGGCTGATGCAATCTGGTGGACATGCCTTGATGGGTAACCCGCAAAACGTGCAATTTCAACAGTAAGTGCATATCAAGAATTAACTGTAACAAACATAGTTGATTATGAGTTAACTGAGAGAGAGAGAGAGAGAGAGAGAGAGCATTCAATGCAGGACTCTGGCTGGCAGCACTCGCTGGACTCCAGGGTCCACCCAGCATAAAACTTCAATCTGTTACAGTTTCTCAACCAAGATTGTTTTCAAAGAGATGAAGCAATGACCTATCGTGTCAAGGGGTCTAAATACACAGCCATCTGCCACCAACCCAGTCAAAAAGATGGGAGATTAGTGGCTTGTGGCTTGCAAACTTAATTCTATTTTTATGACTCTTATTTGGGCTCTCAAATTCTGTATTTTCCCATAGCAATTTTTCCACTTAGTAACTTTTTCATGATTTCAGTCCTATGTTGAACCATGAAAATCCATCATCAACTAAGGATCCCATATTAAAACTTTTCCCGATTATGAAAAAGAGTGAAATAATGATATCTGGTCACAGTATTTTTCAAAAAGAACAACCAAAAAATGGACAGTATGGAAGCATATAAGTACCTGCTGTAACCCAAGTGGCTGAAGAGGGCCTGTATCATCCTCGAACACACCCCAAAACTCTTGTTCATCAGACATCCACATTACAACTGTCTCTGTTAACCTAGCAAGCAAAATTTTCTGTATTTTCTCTTTTCCAAGTAACGCATCTCCAGCCACAGTTGCTAATTGCTGCAGCTTCGCAAATAATGCCTGCAATAACAGGACAAAGTCTCATAACTTGTACCAAAAGATATACAGCACCAAGATATGCATATAAAGTCCTATGGCTGAATGCAAGATAATGATCACTTGAGCAGAATACAGTGCTTTCAGGATAACAAACTCAACTTTCTCACAGTTATCATAATGGAACCCACTAATAGATTAGATGATACATTCCGCAAACTTTTTTCTTTGATGTGGATCTGACGAAATGTGCCACTATAAACAAATTATAGTTAATGACTACAAGAAGCATGGACCCACAAATATTTGTTATAGCTGCTCTTACACGGTGCATCCCAACAGCCAAACAACCCAAGGTAAACAGGCCACGACAAAGTGAAATTTGGAAATATAGAAATAAAATAATTTAAGAGAGAATGGGAGAGGTTTAAAATATTCAGAATGCCATAGGGTAATAATGTTTACACAGATAAGCAAAACTAAAGAAAAATATTATCACATGGAAAACCATGTATATATAGAGCGCATTAAAGTAAGAAACAACACCTGAAATGGAAGGGAAGGCAACGGGGTAGAGTCCCAATACACATCCTCCCCATCCCCATTTAAATATATTTGTGCATCCAATCGTGTTTTTCCTTCTCTGGAATAAATGAAGCTCAAGACATATTGCCGACAAAAATGGTCTCATAGCTTGTCAAATGAATGCTGAAGATGGCGCCTCCAATCCTTGAACTCTGTAGAAGTGCTTGGAATAGGTGTGACATTTTCAGCAGATCCACTTTTGATGCCCCACTTTCACTCTGCTGCTTCCAAAGGTTCATTACAGCATTCGGCAGTAGTTCATCCAAAATGGTAAAAGCAACTCCCAAAATGGCAAGCTGTTCTGAATCTGTTTCAGCTCTAAAGGATACAAACTCCTTCAGCTCTGTCAGTTTGTCATCATCAGATGGTCCTGGTAGGGCTTTAATTAGAGCATCCATGTATTTATCAAAAAGTTGACTGATCCAAAATGCAAAATGGTCAAGGGGGTCAACTGTTCCAATATATCCTGTGAAATCAACATAACATTATGAACTGATTGTTGAGTCATTACTAACAAATTAGTAATGCATCAATGAACTGGACATTACTACTGACCAAAACCGATTCAAGTGCATATGTAAAGAGAGACTAAGAAAAGCATACTGCAGAACCAAATTGTATATTCATTATAATTATGTTGACACACACATATCAGATGTGCCCACATGGAGATGCACACAACAGCAGTAGATGGTACCTGCATATTTAGTAAAGTACATAAGTACTCGAGTATATGCATGTAAAATTGCATTTAATTCAACATATTTATCGCAGATCAAAACCTCGTGAAAGTCCCGTTGGAGCATTTTAAAATGTTCCCTTCTCAAGAGTAATTCGGAACAACTGTTAAATCAACTCAATATGATTTTAAAGTAGTTTATACCATTTTCTTTATTCATAAGAACTCTTTTTTTTAAATGTCATTATGTCTGAAAACTTTTCATCATCTTAATTCCTCAAGTTCAATCTCACCTACAAAGACCAGCCTATTTGAATGGCTTGTATCAGTACAAAGAGATGAATATTAAAATTATTTTTAGAAAGATTAGTATAAGACTTACTTACTTCAACAATGCACATAAATCTTATCCCACTATCAGCGAGCATACTATGTGATGATATTGTGAATGCAGACAATGGAGGTGCAAAGCGAGGTGAAAATGACATGCACTCATCAGCTTCTACCAAATCAAGGACGAATTTTCTGGCCCGTCTAAAGTTCAATTCTAAAACTTCTTCAATAAAAGGCCGCAACAGCACCAAAATCAATTTTGACAGTTTCAGGCCTTGCTGTTCCAGCATCAAAGAGTAGTTGAGACTAGCCTGAACACAAACGCTAGCTGCACATAAAGCAGAAACTGTACCGGAAGATGGTGCATTCTCTTTCACTAACCGTACAAAGTATTCAATTTCCCACTCTGCCCATTGAACAACTCTGTTTGTATAAACAGGATTATCACCAAATATTGAACCAGACTTCATCGTTGCCAGTGAGATTGCAGAAAATACTAGCTTAGACAAAGTTGCTGGATATGTCTTTGGACAGACAGAACAAGAAGGAGAAAGAGCCTCAATGCTCTTCTCAAGACGGGACCCATAAAATTTCAGGAGTAACTGATGTGCCAAAGGACCTTTTCCAATCTTTATTAACCCACTTAAGGCCTTCTGCAACTCAGGAAAACTAACAAAAGGTTGTCCAGTAACCTCAACTAGCTGATCCTCAAGCACTGATTTTCTTTTCAAGAAAGCAGATCTGTATGAGGATTCTTCAGTTAATGAAGCATCTCCAGAGCTTTTCAGTTCTGGAGAGTTTCTCTCTTCAGAATCTAAAGCCTCTAATGCTTCTTCTACTTTATGCTCAGCTAAGAGAACATCAATTTTCTCCATAAATATCGTGTGATCATCTGTCTCAATTGGCAAGGGATCTTGAAGTTCACCAATCTGAGGGTCTGGCTGGACTTCAGTAGTAGATTGATTCCATTCTTCCAATTGATGGCATACACCAGTCATCAAATCCTGCACAAGAATCCCTAGAGCTGAAATATGCTTTCGGAGCTCAACCAACTCATGCTCCATTTCTACAGCCTCCTCAGATATTCTGCAATTAGCATTAAGATAGGATCATGCATGCATGCATAAACAGGATTAATGAACGTATTAAATTGAATGAAAATCAAAGAAATGTACAGCTGAGAAACAAAAACAGCTTTGGGCCATTTTGTGACCATGTTTCAGGGTTTTGAAAGGCAAGTCCATACAGACCTCAAAATATGTTCTTGAAATAGAGGATTTAGAGATTTAAAGGATGCTGATGTAGGATATGTGTGAATTGAGTATTTAGGTAGTTTAGCGGTAGCAAAAACATGGAAAACAGAAAATAGAACAAAAGGGATAGGTCTGGAATCACTCCAAGGGTTTGGCTTCACACCAAGTAGTCTCCAATCTCTGGAAAATAAACTTTTCTTTATATCTCAACAACTCAACTCCATAATGAATTACATGAGGGTTATTTATAAAAATCTAACCCTAGAGTGAAAAAGGAAAATTAAAATTATTCTAGGAAAGAAATCCTAATCCAAATAAAGTAGGAAACTTAGAAATCCTACTGAAATCTAGAAAAACCAAAAATCCTAATGAAATCTGGCAAACTTAGAGAATCTAGGAACTAACAAATAAATTAGGAAACTAATTAAGAATTCCCTCTTCCATCTCTTTCGTTTGTAAACCCTAATGGGTTTGACGAAGATGTCCTCATCAGATGCAGTGGATATCAAGGATCCATAGTTCTAAGTAATGAAAATATGAAGGTGAGTAAGAATGGTCCATGCCCTTCTGGGGTTCCAAAGTGTTTCCCTAAGAAAAGTGAGGTGGGAGACTTGGGGCAGTCATTTAAAGCCCATTAACGCTGTGTTGGACAAGCCCACATACGTGACATACAATCCTTAAAGAGGAAAAAGATTGGGATGTATGTTAAGTTGATATTAACCACGCACATATTTCCTGATAAATTAAACTATGCTCTCTGAGAAGTTTAGCTATCCTAGCATTCCCCTGCCTAAGAATCATGCCACGAAAAATTTGAGTTGCATGGCTGCAAAAGGGATTAAACACTGTTTTATCATTCTGAATAAATTTTTCAAAGCCATATTGTAAAGGATTTTTTAGGTTTTGAGTTATAAATCTAACATTTGAGTTTCCACATCACCTTTGTGACCCCATTGCTTCAAGTTGTCAATTTGGTTGGTCCAGTCGCATAATTATAAGATTACCTAAAACTCAGTAGTTTAGTTTCCCATAATTTTTTTTTATAAGAAGATAATATATTTTTTTACTGCTTTCGTCTTTTTGAAATTCTCATCAGGTCACCCATAAAACTCCTCATAATAGGAAATTTCTGCAATAAGAAGCCCTTGATTTGAGTTGAACTACATATGAGCCTAAAACTCTGGACCGCTTTCTCTCTTTTTAAATAAGCTAGCCTAAAATTCTGTAACAAGGCTAACTTCTTGTAAATAGGATCACTGACCGACATTATTGTCGTGAACATGTTGTTACATACAAAGACATTTTCATGTGGAAATCTTTGTTCCTTAAAGATTTTTCCTGTATTCTCTTTCCCTATGCCCACAAGCTCAAAAAGTAGATAGTAAGCATCAACTATTTCAAACTTGCGGACTCCGTACACGAACAACTTTGTAAAGTTTTTTGTTTTCTTTTCACATATATAGTTAATGATTGTTTTATTGTTCAAAAAGCATACAAATGATTCAGTGTCATTAAATTACCTCAAAAAAGCCAAGTACTTTGTTCGCTTGTTTCCACATAAGTTCTCCACTGCATCCTTTAAATCTAACAGCTCACAACATAGCTTTCTAATTCCCTGCATTCATAATATATATGTATATGTTATAGGAGTGACGGCAACAATAAAAATAATGATAACAACTGCTTATTGAAAAATTACAACAGAAGCATCCCCAAAAACACTTAGACGAATAACTATAGCAAATAAGTAGTTGCAGCTTCCAAGCTCAGACAGCAACTCACTGTCCAAATTGTGGCAAAGTCCATATATTTTTAACCCAAACATGCTTACAGAAAACAGAATGCATTTACTACATGTTCTTAAGTATGAAACATGCTTATTCACTATATACACAAGTATATCTTGAAATAGACATCACCCAGATGGTAAATACAACTGTTCCCTCAAATTGTACTAAGGAAAGTGAAACCCCAGATCAACAAGAAACAAATTCAGCTAAGAATGTATTAAAAACACAATTATACTCCACATTGTTGATTCATTTGAAATGGGCAATTCTCATGAAATGTTAAATCTTCCATGAACAACAAATGTGGGAGATTTAAAAGAAGAAAAAAAAAGCATTTTCCTTTATTGATTTCTAACAATTTCTAATGAGCCGGAGAGAGGGCTTTGTTGGGAGGAAGAAGAAGAAGAAGAAACCTTTTCAGTGTGGGATTGGTAAAGAGAGTCAACTTTAGACTGGGGAGTGATGCTCTCGATCGATGGGAAGTCGTCGTCTTCTTCGCTGCTCTCCATTTTCGACTTACCTTTGGGCTCTGCGTTTGCCTTTGCTCTCTTCGGGCTTGAGGCTTCAGCAATTGAAGCATATGAGAGAGACAGAGAGATGGCAACATCGTTGGAAGAGTAAAATGACAGACACAAGAAGTGTGTATTCAGTTAAGATTTTAATAGATTGTGCTGAAGCCTAAAAATCTAGTAGTATTCAGTTAAGATTTTTAAGTAATGAATAAAAGTATGATGGTATTCAATTAAGATTTTAAAATAGATTGTTTTGAAGCTTAAAAATCAAGTTTAAAAATCAAGTGATATTCAATTATGATTTTTAAGTACTACGTGGTATTTAAAAGCTTATTGATTTTGAAGTATTTCATTAAATGGTGTATTGTATGAGACTTTTGAGTAGGTGATATAAATACCAAGTCCCATAAAAAATCTCATCCTCCTATTCCTGATTCTCACTTCTTTCTATTTTTCTACCGCCTTCTCCTTCCAGCTTCACTATATCAAAAGAAAGGCAATCAAAGCCTTCAAGCCCTCCCGGGAGTTAACAACAATTATTATTCTCAGTTTTTGAGTTCTTTACAGCGAGCTTTCTCTAACAAAGTCTTCAAGCCCTCCCATGTCCACCGGAAAAAGGCAGAAGAAATTTTGCAATCTGCTTGTATAACTTTTTCTATGTTTTTCACACTAGAGTTTTCCTCATATCTATAACTGTTTCCTAATGTGTTGGGTATCAATAGTATTGAAATGGCCTTCTCCTTCCAGCTTCTTCACCGTATGTATATATCTGTTAATTGAGTCTAGGACCAAATAAGATCATCAGTTACCAAATGCAGATACAGATACTGCAAAATTTGCAAAGGAGGAACCATATATGTCAGAAGAAGTTTAAATGCTGTATTCGAGCCATCTTTTCACGGATGAAGGGAAACTTATTGATTGAACTAAAGAAACATAAAATCTAAAAACAAATGCCAAAGCCTGATATGAGCAAGCAAGCAACAGGCTACAGAGATATTACAAAGAGAAAGAGGAAACGACCACCTGCCACCATAAACACAACAGCAAATTAAACAAAGGAAAACAAGAAGACAAGTCTTGAAAAGGACTTCCAAAGCAACAGGCTATAGGAGATCATTTTCTTGCAGAGATGAAGACTCTGCTTCCCAAGCCATGAAAGGAGTTTGATATGTCCTCTGTTAGAGAGAAAAGCTCAAGGTGAAGGCAGGACAGTTTTTTTTCATTTTGGTCAATAAACGCAGGCATAGAGTTTGTATAGAGTCTCAATACTATTGGTGATTCTCAACATATCTGTCATATGATGCAATAGGACACCAAATTTTACATCTAGTTAGTAGGCATAGAGTCTGTATAGATGATGGGTGATAGAGTTCAAGCTTGTATAGAAATATAAGTAAAATCATGTAATTGCAATCTTTTAAAATCATAAGTAAAATCCGAAGTGAATTAAAATCATAAGTAAAATCATGTAATTGCAATATGTTAAAACCATATAATTACAAATCTGGCTGAAATCCATTACATTAAAATTATGTAATTACAATCTATTAAAATCTCAATTGAATACAACCCCCAAATTATTTCATTTGTTTTCTGTCTGTTCACTCTTGATCTTATTTTATGCATGTAATGTTTTTAACATTATTGCGGATTTGAATATATCTTTTTTATTTTTACTTTGAATTAATGAGTCTTTTAATTCATAAAAAGAGGAAGATGCGCCTAAAAATATAATTTTCCTCGTTAATGAAGAGAAGAAGATGTGCCTAAAAATATTCCAAAATTAAATATGGTAGTATTCTGTGGATTTATAGGGCATAACTCATTTAGAAATGTAATATCTCGTGAAGTGCTGGCACTGCAATAATAAGTAGGTCCACATCACACATCATTTCTACAAGATTGGTCTCAACATGATATCTTTCGTTGAATAGAAAAGAGAAGTACCAAAAGCCTCTAAATGGGCAAAAAGTTAGTTCATGATTAGATCAACTCCAAAAAGGTTAATCAAATTTTGGTTAAATAGAGAACTATTGTTGTTTTGAAAATGTAGTTGAGGGACTTCAACATCAAATTTTCGAATTCAAAGATCAAGATGAGAATCAAACACAAATTCACGGATTTGTGCTCCTAAAAACCTATTTCTTGGATGGCAAAATCCAAATGGGCTCTTTCTTTATTGATGGCGACCCAAAAATTGTACACAAAAATATACTTTTGCCCTCCTTTCCCTCTCATTCTCCTCCCTCTCTTCTTTGTTGCCCATGGCGTCCATTGATGATTGACATAGGCAAAATAATGGATTAAAATATCAATTGACTTGAAAGTTTGAAACCGAAAAAATATTACTCCATAAAGTATTCTCGCTCTCTTCTTCTTTTTGGGTCACTTGGTGTGAGCCCAACTACTTTTCTAGCCCCGAAAAGCCTTCTACCTTTTTTATGGGTCACTCGATGTGAGCCCAGTTATTTCCTAAGGCCCAAAAAGCCTTTCTATCTCTTCTTTGATTCTTAAAAGGCCCATTCTTTTTATTGGCCCATGGGTGAAAATTTCTGGGTCCAAACAGGTCTATACTATCAGCATTAAAGGATGTTTTTTCTTTTCTTTTTCATGTGTTGTTATCACTAATAAACATGAAAAAGCATGTCACTAGCTAACATAATAACCATGGATGAGTTGCAGATAAGGGAGGAAAAGGAGGCAGAAAGGTGAAGTTAATAGATAATTGACTAAATAAACATGTTCTAATGTTTCATTAAAACATTTCATATTTTTTCACAAATTCGCTTTTATCCAAATTTTTACTGATATCGAAATTTTGTCAATATTTTCTGATTGGATCACTAATATTTCTGAAACCCTTGATATTTAATACATTGCCCACAAGTAAAGACCACACGAAAAGGAAACCAAACAATGAAAATGAAAATGTTAATGCATGAAATGAAATGAAGAAAATAGAAATATCAAATCCAGGTTAAGGGAAAAACAAACAAACAAACATTTAGTAGCTGATCAATCTTGTTGCAAGGAAGTGGAAACCACATGATCAAATTAAAAAAGAAGAAAGAAAAAAAAGTGCCAACTATTTCAAGTTTCAACGTACGGCTAAGGATTGTCTAAGCTTCACTTGCTGAATTCTTGGGCAAGATGCCTTTGGAGACCAAAGTTTTCAAGTCTTCAACTGAGAGAACAAGGGCTTCTACTTTTGTGGAGCATTGGACAGTTTTTTCCGAACGAGGTTGGTCAGTAAAAGTCTGATTGGTTCTCGTTGCCCAATCCAGAAGTTGTTCTCCAACAAACATACCTTTCCCAAGAGTTTCAATTGGTGTCTCTCTATGATCTTTACTAATTGGCAGGTAGACCTCCACAGAGCCTAATACAATATAGATCATCGAGTTAAGTGGCTGTCCCACTTCAAAAATCTTGGCGTTCTCTTGGAAGATCTTTGGCTTGAAAAAGTTGTAGATCTTAAGCAACGTGTAATCGTTCAATTCTTGAAGTTTGTTTACCTATATGTATCAGAAAATTAGATATTCCAATACTTGTATAAGTTTCAATTTTGATTAATTCCGTTTAAAAGATTAAACAATAATGATATCAAGAGCGTCCCTACACCATTCAAATGTGCCAATATCAAAAAATGTGATGCGAGCTAGTTTTATGGGCCAGTCCATTGGTTTCACGAAAGACAACAAATAGAACTCCCATTAAATTGGAAAACAAAAGCCTTCAGTCCTCAATCAAGCAGCCTAAGTCGACAGAACGAATTTCTCTATTGGTTTGCACGTTTAAGATCAGTTCCTTGGCATCCCCTTCAAGGATAACGGTATCCTTGTAGGTTATTTTCTTTTAAGTATGTTGTTGTTTGGGTTCATTATCGTTTAGGTAAATAGACATATTTAGGTGGAATGATTTGGTACTTTTTTTTTTTGACACAAAGGCGATAGCATTTTATTAATGACGAGGGATGAAACAAGTACAAAAATCGGGCCATGTCCTAAATGATTAGGCTGAGTATCTCTACACCAAATGGGCGTTATTGGTCGTCGGCTAACTAAGTAGCCTACCCTCTCAACTGCAAGTGGGAGAAGGAAATAGAGCATATTTGGTGTCTTTTTTAGATAGCTCTTTCTTTCTTCTTCTTTTTTTATTTTCTTTTTGGTTATATGTAGTATGTTTCTAGAAGCCTTCCAATTATTTTTGTTTTTTCCTTCCTATTTAGATACTTAATATGTTTGTAGATTAATGGATTAAATAGTTAGAGGATCGTAAATAAAAAATTGCTAATTAAACGACATTTTTTTTATGCGATGTCTACTTATTAGGAATGATGGAAATTATGAATCGGAACCTAATTGGATCAATTACTCCCCTAATTGATCTCATTTTTAATTTTGAGGGTACCCGATTATGATTTTCAACTTAGAATTAGAACTCACATAACTTTTGATTCATTATGTGTTAGTTAACGCATTGGAAGTCATGAATTGAAATACTTCCAACACTCATGTGTTAGTAGACAAAAGAGAAAGAGGAATTAGAATAGTTTCAATACCCATTCTTGATAAGGAATAAGAAAGAGTTCTCAGTTGCAAGGACCTATATTCTTAAATGACCCCTTAGGGAAATACTTCCGACCAAAAACACAGAAGAAGGAAGAAAACGGAACATACTCTTTTCAGCTTCTCCATGCAGATATGGCGTTGTATAATGGCTGTCGGATAGTCGGCAACAATAGAGCACATAAAATTCACATCCACCTCAACATCTATGTGTTTCACCAATTTGATTCGTCTAATTCGAACAGTATCGTGAGGGACGCCATTTGTTTCCATCCACGTTCGTATGGCTTTTTTTAGAGGTTCTTTGATCTAAGTCCAAAATCCCTAATCGTTATTGGGTTTAGTCCACACCTTTTTGCTGTAGATTTGGGTCCATTGACTTTTATTATTTTTTCTTGTGTCAATTTTACCCTTTGAGGTAAATAAGAAAAGAACATTAATTGAAAATCCAAATTAATATATCGATTCTTTCCTTCTAAATGAATTTCATATTTTAAATTTTGAATATCTACCTGACTACTAGGTAAATATGAGATAATATACCTAATTACGAAGTAAATATAAGATAATATACCTAATTATTAGGTAAATATAAGATAACATACCTAATTACTAGGTAAATAAGGACAGATCACAAACAACCAACATGCATGAGGAATGGATGCATAGGAAACCCAAAGTCGGATGATTTTAAATATAAAAAAGAACAATTAAAAACAAGAGCACCATTGCCCATTGCGACTCCACAAGAATAAAAGACAATGAAAATACAATTTCCCGTGCTAAGCACATAAGCGTTGAATTATTCAACGGGCCACTAAAATCTCAAAAACCCATTTCCAATATGTAATGAAAGTGATAGAAATTGAAGGATAAGTGTAAGAAACAATAACAAAATCAATGGGCTAAGAAACCCAAAAGGAAAAAGCAGAGAGAGAGAGACTGACGGAAAAGCCAGGAGGAGGAGGTGGAGGAATCTGCAGCAGACTTGCCGAGTAAATGGACGATTCAAATTTGAATGAGAGAGAGAGCAATGGTCGTGGGTATTGAGAGAGAGCCATTTTGACAATGTGATAATTATTATTATAAAAATTAATTTCTTACCTTATTTAATTTTTAGGGGCATGATGGGAATGACAAAGTAATTTTAAAATGAAAAAAGTAATATGTAAATATCAAAAAATCAAAAAAGGAATGTAATCATACGTGGCCCAAAAGTTAAAGGATTTGTATCAACAACAACAAACACGAGGATTGCATTCAACTTATGTTTTTGATTTTGGACTTATACCGAATTTTTTATTTTTTTTATCAACAATCTTGGGTTTTAACTCGTCAGCCTCCAATAATTTTGTAGCTGCATGCTGCAGATATATCTGTTTCACAACAGAAGCTGAATTATTTTGTGTACAGACTCTTCAGAATTTGCAATTTTGTCTAAGTAAATAATTAAAGGACAAACTACGATAAACTACCAACTTATAATGCGTCATTTTCAAGTTTATCACGATTTTAGAGGCGTTTATGTAGACATCTTCAACGTCGCGAAAACTTACAGTACATACGTTAAGCCAAACCAGATTAGTGAATCATTAAATTTTGATGTGTAAAAAATGAGACCCATTTCTTGATGATGTGGACTTACAGGTGAACAAATAAATAATAAAAAATTATGTATATGTTAAAAATATTTTTTAAATCATATTAAAATCATTAAAAAATGAAGAAAAAAAATTCTCCTCTCTCGACTCAACCCAGCCAACCCTCTCTTCCTCCCTCCCGACTCAACACACCGTAGAACATTGTTGATCAGACGGCGGAGATGGCGGAGGTCTCGCTGGAGAGGAAGCCCAGCGGGACCTTGAAGAGGAACCGGTCGTTCCTGGTCGGGTTCGAGGCTCCGATCTTGTCGACCCACCATTCGATCATATTATCTATCCCCTCTTTCAGTTTGAAAGCTTGAAAGCTTGGGTGTTCATCTGGGTGTTCAATTTTTTGCAATGACTGGGTTTGTGGGTTTCTGGAGGATTGGATTGTGGCTCTCAAGGCTCTTTTGCTTGTTCAATTTTTCTTGAGGATTGGTTTGTGGGTTTCGAATTTTTCAATTTTTTCAATTTTTTCCAATGATAGGATTGTACCTCTCAAGGCTCTTATGCTTGTTCACAGAATTTTGGTTGATGGGCACCCTTCATTTGAGGAGGAGATTGTGTATGCAACTCGTAGAGGCATGCGGTTTTGAACTTGTCTGGTTTTAGAGACGAAGCGCATCATCCTTCAGATATATAGCTTCATCATCCTTCAGCTATGAGCATGTTCAAGTAGATAACAAATTATTCAAAGGGCAAGCAGATTATGCTGTTTCTTGACTATGATGGGACCTTCTCCCCCATTGTGGAAGACCCAGATCGAGCTTTCATGTCCAGAGAGGTTTTTATTTGAACCCAGATCTGGGTTTTGGTGAACCATGCATTGCTCTGTTGCTAGCTCACAACACTCAGGTCTTGATGCACAAGCATGAAAGGTTTGCTGCAACTGTGGAAGAGGTTAAGGCAATGGGATTTCATATGAATAAATCGACTTTTGTGACAGCACTAAGAGCATTGTGTGGGGAGAGCAAATATGGAATCGAAGCCGCGAAATTTACAAGTGGAGTTGGGGTTGGTCTGATAATGATGTGGTCTCTGCATTCAGGAAGAATCCACAGTGCATGATTCTGTCAGAGAAGAAAATAATGGAGGTAATGGATTTTTTGGTGAACAAGATGGGATGGCCTTCAGGAGTGAGGCTGATTATAAATTTGAAACCCAGATATGGGTTTGTTTGAGGAGGTGAGAGAGAAGGAGAGAGAAGAAGAATCTGGATAGATATAGAGAGATTAGGGTTTTTTTTTTCCGTTTTTATTTAATATGTTTAATTTTTTAAAATAAATTAAACAGTAAAATTATTTTTTATTAGTTTTTGGTCTACCTGTAAGTCCACGTCATCAAAAAATGGGTTTCACTTTTAACACGTCATCATTTAACGGATTAACTAACGATTTGGCTAACGGAGGGTATGTACTCGTAAGTTTTCGTGACGTTGAGTATGTACTCATAAATGTCTCTAAAATTTGGTATGAACTTAAAAATGACCCTATAGGTTGGGGGGTTTACTGTAGTTTGTCCATAATTAAAATCTCTAATTAAACGTTGCAACAATTATCAACTAAATAAATTATGTATAGTTCAGAAATTATTTTCATTTGAAAATCCTTTACACGCATAACTGAATATAATAATTAACCACGTACCTGCAGGTTTCCAAGGAGATATATAAATAGTAGCATGCCAATGATAGAAACTAAAACTGCACAGCAGTTTTCCCACTCACAGGTACTTGTTAGCAGATTTGTACCAAAGTTACTGCAAAATCAAATAAACATTTTAGCATATGTAAAAAAATCTACATCTTGTGGTCCAAATTCACAAGTAAAGCATCAAACTTATAGTCCAAATTCACAAGTAAAGCATCTACGATGGACTTTCTAAATTTTAAGAAGGAATTGAAAAAATACAACTTTAACCTGAGGAGAGAGAAATGAATAGGGAGATCTCTAAGAACTCTTAAATCTGAGGAAAGAGAAATAAATCCTAGTGGCTCCCTATAATTTAATGCTCCTTTATTTTAATAGAATTTTAAGCATTTATTTAATGTCAACTATTTTTCGTTACCTTTTTTAAAATTGAATTAAAAATATTAAAAATATTTACGACTCTTAAAATTAAGGAGTATGATTGGAGTTGAAATTTTATATAGGGCTACTAAAATAGCTTTGTAGTGTTTTTAGATAAAATTTATGATTGTGGATGCTTATGGTGCCAACATATCATTACCTATTTCTTAATGAATTGCAAATAGCTTATCATGTATATATGCAAACCTCAGATTTCGGACGCCCCACCACAGACAATAAAAAAACCTGGTTCTAAAATGCATCGATCTTGTGATTCTGGACTCAACGGCATCAAAAAATATTCCAAAATTTAATGCAGTAGCATTTGGTGGATTTGTGGGGCATAGCTCATTTATGAATGTGGTATTTCGTGAAGTATTGTCACTGCAATAATAAGTAGCGCCGCATGCCTTAGTGTTTTCATAGTATTTGTTCCAACATGATATCTCTCGTTGAATTGAAAAGAAGTACCAAAAGCCTCCAAATACCTAAAAGGACAAAAAGTTAGTTCATGATTACATCATCTCCATGAAGGTTAGTGAAATTTGGGTTAAATTTAACTTAACACACAGCTTATTTATAGCTCTTCACTTTAACAATGAAATTGAAACATGTAATGGGGGAGAGAGATTGTACAATACCAAGTTTCGAACCATGCCATTTGGGGGGGGCTGTGGGGAGGGCCTTAACCACTAAGGCAAACCCCCATAATTGACTTCTAGATAGCCAGTCTACTGCGTGGGTGTTTTGGGTGGATTTGAGTAAAAAATAACTGAAAAGTAATTAGCTAGTCTTCTCAAATTAAAAGTAAGTTTAGCTATTTTTTTTGGTGGATTTGTAACCCCACCAGAGGAGAGAGTAACAAAAACAAATATCGTAAAAATGAGAACATAAGGCCTACAGAAATATTGATTAACCCTAAAACTCATAAAATGTAAGTAAAACAATATTAATAGGTTGCTATTTTAAATGACGGGGCTTGCATACATCGGTAGCCACATAATGTGATCAGCTAAAGTTGGTAAATTTACAGTGTGTTTAAATAGCAGTACTTTTCTAATAGGGGTGGAAGCCATCAATATAATGTGTATAAACTATGTAATTTATAGATGTGATCCCTAGCATTATTCACTCGGATAAAATCAAGTTTTAAAGAAACACTTATTTATTTCAAACATAAGAGAAATTAGTCAAGAAGTAGTTATGAAAATAAAGGATAAGACATAAAAAGGAATAGAACTTACATGACTAGCAATGATGTACAAAAATAAATTGAGTGTAGCTCGAATCCATTTTCCTGCTTGGTATATGTTACCCCTACTGGATATGTAGATTAGAACAGCCCTTGCCAGATAATAGATAATAAGGAAGACGCTCACTGTCACTAATTGGCCGACATGTCCAAAGCCTCCTGGCTTGAAATAGAAAACTGCTATTGCCAACTGGACAAAACACATTTGCTCAGAGACTAGACTCATTGAGCAAATGTAACTATGTGCAAAAGACAATATTGACCAAAATATAAACCTTCATGGATTATCATATAATAGTAAAAGCAATGAAGCTATGATCCAGGATTGAAGCAGGGAATAGTGAGATATGATTGTCTAATGGATTAATAAATGTCATATACATATATTTTTGGTGGATTTGTAAACCCTATATGATGAAAAAAATTAGATATTATATAATTCGATGGAGTTGTCAAGAATATGGTAAAAACATTTCCAAGTACAAATATGCGACAGCAAAAGTTGAGATTTTGGTTTCTTACCTGTGGAATGGGAAGCATAAGGGCAACGGCAACTAGGATATTCACAAAGCCAACAATACTACACAAGTAGGTACGGCGAAGTGTTCCTAGCGAGTCGTAGCCCTCGTCGGTATATATTTTATTCCCAGAAATTATAGTACGCAATGCTAAAGTGGCATCAGGAAGTGCTCGAAAAATAAGAGCCGCAGTCCTCAAGTTTTTGTCTATGCCAAGGCACTTATCCTTCTCATCGATGATTGGAATGTAAAAGAAGAGAGGATCTAGTCACATTGCAATGCATGATAATAAAAATATACTTTTCCTCGTTAATGGAGAGAAGAAGGAGAAGAAGATGCGCCCAAAAATTCTCTTAGCAGTTGCATCCCATTCTTCATTATCTTCTTCAGTCTCAACTGAATCATCATCTACCCAACACGCGCTGAAAAGAAGCCATGTCAGAAGGAAAAAGCTTTCATTCTGAATTGCAAGTCAAATTCAACAACAACAAAATTTCCATTAATGAAATAAAGCATGATTCCCCTAGCTCATAACAACTTCTCATTTGCTTAGTAATGTGGCTCATTTCTTCCGAAGTCGTTACCAAACGTTGGTGGTGGTAGCATAGTTTATTTATGGAGTTTTTTTTTAATGGCATATAGTTATTTTTGGATTAAACAAAGTAGTCTTGTAGAGACTTCCAAACACGGAATGAAAATACATCTAGAACTTTCAAAACAGTTTGTGATTGAGCCACATTACTATTAGGCAATCTGAAATTCCTCCTTATGGACAAGTCGAAAGTATTATCCTAAAATAAATTAGGCACTTTAGGTTGTTTCCGTCATAAATAATAATGAACATAGGAAAATAATAATTAAATAAAAACCAACAAACCTATATGATAAAAAGAGACTAGCTTCATATAAATCTAATAGTAATAACTACAAATCCCAAATTTCAGCATTTCGATCTTCGTCTTAAAGCCTCAAATGTATACATATACTAACCGTACAAGATAGCCCACAGCTTCGAGAATATCCATATTAATATTCTGAACGAGAGTTCTGAAATATAAACAACTGCAGTATTAGTAAGTGTTTCGTACTTCTTTATGTTGAAGAATATGAGTCCCACATCGGAAACTGGACTAAATAAAATACAAAATATAATGAATGGTTCTACTACTAATAACATCGAGGCCTTTTGTGATAAAACCCCACACTTACTGGGCTTTGTAGGTGATTAAGTTGGGGACAATATCGATGTTGTTAGTAGTGGGCCGATGACCCGTCTCTCTGAAATTTAACACTTTCTTCAACAAAAATCATCTTTAAAAAGAAATATTTCTGACTAACTTGCCCGTTTTGGCTTTCATATGAACAGGAAACAAAAGGCAAATCAACAAACGAAAATATCTCAAACACCAAACAAATACAGATTCATAGCATTGTATGAACCAAACATGAGAATAGATAAGAAAAATGACTGCTATTGACGAAATTTTTCATTTTCATGCCCTTCAAATGCGAAACAAATAACTCATTCTGCGAAACAAGGGCGCATAGTGCTATAGCCTTGGGTTGAATTAAGCTGTAATGTATGCATTAGAAAAACAAATGACGACTTACCCACAAGAGATGCCTAGCCCAACACTTTCGCTTCCTTACTTGCCTTAAAGCTATTTGCAGTGAGAGGAGTGAACAGATAGGTGATATACTATATATTATGGAGGTCCGGTTCGGGTGTCGGACCCTAGGATTGGGTCAAATTAGCTGGAAAGTAAAATTAGCAAGGGCTTTATTCTTGATCACTTGATCACTTGATCCTTCAATTATGAGGAAAGCAACTCCTGTCGGGTAAAAGACAAAAGAGTAAACAAGGAACTATTGTCACTTAGCTGTTATTTCCTTTCCGAAATAGACCACAATTTTAATTAACAGTTGCAAATAGTTAATTAAAAAACAATGGGACTGTTTACACATATAGACAAGAAGCAAAATACTGTTGTTGTATATATGTATTTAATAAAAATAATAGTCCAAACTATAAGAGGATGAAGTTTCTCGTGCATACACTATTAAGGTGTCATTGGAGTTCGAATCTGAGACTACTGATATTCAAATCAATGTCATTTTTTCCACTGAACTTGATCACGTTCACTGCTGTGGCTAATACTTAAGTATGAGCCATTTTTCATTGAGTTTCATGTTATGGACAAATGAGTTCCTTCCCCTTCCTATTTCCTTAACACGTATATCCACTCACTCAGGGCCGGTCCTGTGTGATCTGAGGCCCAGGGCTAAAGTGTAGAGTGTGCCATTTATAGACACTTTTTTTCGACAAAAAAAGGATACTTATTTCAATTTTTTTTGGAGTATCCCTTACAAATTCATCACGAAAATTATAAATTTTTGATAATGTTCACTGCCTAGAACAGGTTCAGTTTTCTTGATTTTCGCTTTAATTTGTTCCGCGAAATGCCAAATTTTGGGCATTCAAGTTCATTCACTGTATCTTCAATTCAATATCATGTCCTGCACTTTAGTCACTTTCATTTTTGTTTTCATTCATGTACACTTTTGTCATTTTCATTTTGATAAAAATTAATTCGTTGTTCAGATTCATTTAGTAAATCTTCAACTACATTTTCCAGTGAAGCATTTTTTTTTCAAGAAAATATTTATGCAAAAATCTTCTTAGACCTTCAGCAAATTGTTCTTCAAAATAAAAATCTCAACAATCAACACATAAGACCAAAATAATAACAATAATGCAACTACATATAAAATCAATAATTTAACTAATCAACAAAGAACAATAAACTTGAATTTTGAGCATTTTTGCTTCAACTTGAAGCAAAGAGCAAGAACTCCAACTCCAATTGATTTTCTGCCCTTGCCACCACAAACGCCAAGAAACTACAACAAAGAGCAGGAAATGAAATGCAGCAGACCAAAGGGAATTTGAGATGAAAAAAATACAGAAGAAAAATTGGACCAGAAGCAGCAAAACGAAGGAACAAAGGGGCAAAAAGAATTCTTCCAAAAAAAAAAAAAAGGGCATAAAGAATAAATAAAAAAATGAAGTAGGAGACATCATACATGCGCATGTCTTAGGAATAAAAATAAATAAAGCTTTGGTTGGACCAGCAAACAAAGAATAAATTTTCTTTAAAAAATGGGATGCGCATGCTTTTCCTTGTCATATAATATATAATATAGAAATAAATTTTAAAATACATAATCTGTATATCGTTTTGGCATATACAATACATATATATGGAGGACTATAAATTTTGGGTAGTGATCTTATAGTAAAATGTATTATTTAACCAAAATGGAGTGTAAGTGGATAAAAGGGAGTGAGGAAATCACAACCCTAAATTTTTGTGCCTCCAAAACTTTTGGGCCCGTGCCATTGTCCTCTTCGCCTTGGGCCATTATCGGGCCTGCACCCACTTTAAAGAATATTAATTCTATCAATTTTAAAAAAAATAAAAACTTAAAGGAAAAAAAAAACTTTATCACTGGCAGCCATGAGCCCCCAGACCTACGTAATTAAAAAATTGTTTTATTACTTTCTCTCGAAACAAGTAAAGGACAAAATGGAGATGCAAACCATTTTCTTGTTCGGATTTATGAGTGGTTCCAAAGGTCTCCAAAATTGGTGTCCCCTCCGTGTTTCTTTCTTATTTGCTTGACACGTGTTAACTCACTTAAAAAAAAATTAAGAACAAATAATTTTGGAGACATGTGTCAAGCAGATAAGAAGGGGACACGGAGGGAACACCAATTTTGGAGACATGCGATCCGCTCCCATTGCCCGGCCCAAAAAAAAAATAACCTATTACATAATATATGTATATGCAAATTTTTTAAAAAAAATTCCTCATAAAAAGTCCCAAAAGTAAAGCACGCACCTAAATCAAAAAAGCAAACCTCCATAATCTAATAAGGAATATTAAAATCTCATTTCATTTCACTTAAACCAAAACAAAGCAAAACAGAGTACATGTATACCACAGCAAAGCAAAAAAGCAAGCGATAGTCAAATTGAGAAAGCCCCTAGAATTCGAAAGACAATTCCTTTTGAAGAAGAAGAATTGAGCCTCAGCCACAACACACACACACAAACAGCTTTGGAGGAAAAAAGAAAAGCTATGGAGGATTTCTCGAAATCTGATCGGCAGCAACTAAAATTCAGGTTTTATTGTTCCTTCATTTAATTAGTTCTACTTTTATTGCAAATTTAATTTGCTATTGCTTTACTTGTCTTGTGTTTATGATACAAATTTAAACATGTTTAAGAAACACCTTGCTGGAAACCTCAAGAGACAAAGAAAGAAAAAAGAGGAAGAGTGACATCTGCTGAAAGAAGTTTTTCCAAATTAAAATTATTAAAATTTTACTTGCGAACAACAATGGCTCAAGATAGGCTAAATAGACTAGCAATGTTATGCATTGAAAGGGATATGTTAGAAAACATTAAATATGATTATTGATGATTTTGCTTCTAAAACAGCAATACGAAGACATTTTAAATGATCTTTTGTTATTTTGTAGGTGCATATGATCCTGGTTTGTTATGATTAATTGTGGAAGATATTAGTGGTGATTAATGTGAACAGACACTTCAAAATTAATTTATTGTTTCAATGACACAGAACCACTAGTTTTTGTTTGCTTTTGGGAGGAGTCGTGACACTCTTTTTTCTTGACCAGATTTTCCTCTCTTTGGGGGTTTTTTAAAAAAAGGTTTTAATAAGGTCACAATTTGACTTCTCCACCTTGTTTATAAGTTGATGTATTGTTTCGTTGGTTTCTTTAATGAAATTCTACTTTTGGATTTTATATATATATATATAGGTAGGGTACTCTTTTTCCTTAATTTGTGTTTTATTGAATTGAATTTTCTTAAAACAATATTTTAATTATGCCCAATCTTTGAGTTTTGCCCTGGGCCTCCAATCGAGCTGAAGTATAAATATGCAGGTGAAGTTTATTAGAGCAAAATGTTGTTTTATTTATTTTTATAATAATGATAGTTTACGTTACTCCACAACATTAGAGGGAGAAGGTTGGAACTCGAGTACAATATTGCTGGCAAAAAGAAAAGACAACAAAACTTGAGATTTTGGTCTCTCACCTGTGGAATGGGAAGCATAACGGAAACGGCAATTATGAAACTCGCAAAGCCAATAATACTACACAATTTGGTACGCTCAAGTGTTCCTCGCCAGCTGTGGGCCTCGTTGATAAGAGGTGCAGTCCCCATGTTGGCCGCGTTGTCAGTATATAGATTATACCCAGAAATTATAGTACGCAATGCGATAGTGGCATCAGGAAGTGCTCGAAAAATAAGAGCTGCAGTCCTCAAGTTTTTGTCTATTCCAAGGCACTTATTCTTCTCATCGATGATTGGAATGTAAAAGAAGAGAGGATCTAGTGACACTGCAATACATGATAATATAAATATACTTTTCCTCGTTAATGGAGAGAAGAAGGAGAAGAAGATGCGTCCACAAATTCCCTTAGTTGCCCATCCTTGCTTGATTCGTCTATCTTGAACAGTCCCAACTAAATCGTCGTATGAATCATCATCTACCCAATACTTGCTGAAAAGAAGCCATGTCAAAAGGAAAAAGCTTTCATTCTGAATTTAGATTCAAATTCAACAACAACAAAAATTTCCATTAATGAAATAAAGCATGATGCTCCTTGCTCATAACTGCTCATTTGCTTAGTAATGTGGCTCCTTTCTTCCGAATCGTTACCAAACGTTGGTGGTGGTAGCATAGTTTATTTATGGAGGTTTTTTTTTTTCGAATGGGAGTTATTTTTGGATTAAACAAAGTTGTAGAGACTTCCAAACATGGAATGAAAATACATCTAGAACTTTCAAAACACAGTTTGTGATTGAGCCACATTAGGCAATCACAAATTCCTCCTTATGGACAAGTTGGAAGTATTATCCTAAAATAAATCAAGCACTTTAGGTTGTTTCCGGCATAAATAATACTGAACATAGGAAAACAATAATCCCAAATTTTTTCATTTCGATCTTCAACTTAAAGCCTCAAATGTATACATATACTAACCGTACAAGATCGCGCACATCTTTGAGAATACCCATATTAATATTCTGAACGAGAGTTCTGAAATATAAACAATTGCAATATTAGTAAGTGCTTCGTACTTCTTTCTTCAACAAAAGTCATCTTTAAAAAAATATATTTCTAACTAACTTACCCGTTTTGGCTTTCATATAAACAGGAAACAAAAGACAAATCAATAAACGAAAATATCTAAAACCAACAAAAAAAAAATGTCTCAAACACCAAACAAATACAGATTAAGATAGATGAGGCAGAAGCCTTTCCCCACTGCCAACGATAATACCAAATTAATCTATACTTGAAGAAGATGGCTTTTTTCGACCAAAGAGAAAAATGATAATAAAAAGCCGGCTTTTAGCACCACGACACGAGTCCATAAGTCATAGCTCATATGTAGTTTTGTAAAACTGACCAGATTAGAATCTGAATATGATGTAACTATGTAGGCTGTGTGCGCGCGTAAGAGACCATTTTTCTTTCTAGTTTAGACTATCACATGTATTAAAAAAAAATTTAATTAATAATAATATAATTGAATAAGAGTACTTTGAGACATTTATTTCTTTTATAGATTGAAAACACATATTTCATCCAACTATAAATTCACTCATTCCAATTCAAAATTAAGGCTGGACATATTTGGTAGCAAAATCGTGGGATAGGAACGGCCCACTGAACCGCCTAAGTAGGCAGAGGCAAACAAGGGACCGAGGCATAGCCACCACACCCTTCTACCGACCATAGTCAATTTACTAAACAAACCGTCTAATGTGGTCAATAGAAGGGCGTTTAGTTCGACCAAACTGCACTTTAAGAATTTTTTAAAACTGAATCTTGAACCGGTCAGTTGATGTGGCCCATTTTACTACCGGAATTTGAAAATTAAAAAGGAAAACTGAATTTCCCTATCCAATTAGGCATGTTTTGTCTTTTTTTGTGTGTGTATTTGAAACCAATCCAAGTGGGTACGTGAAACCTACATGATAGTTTATAAACATATAAATGGAGGAATCAATGCAAACCTAGTTGGGAACGCATGTAATGTTTTTTTATGTGACTAAATTACATTGATTGTAAATATAAAATACTACTTTTAATTACTCATTGGAACAAATTTTGATTCATAGCATTGTACGAACCAAACATGAGAATAGATAAGAAAAATGACTGTTATTCACGAAAGTTTTTCATTTTCATGCCCTTCAAATGGGTAGGGGACTTTTCATTTCCAAAGAACTCATTTTGCGAAACAAAGGCGCATAGTGCTATGGCCTTAGGTGTGGTGCCTTTTATTGAATGAAGCTGTAATGCATGCATGCATTAGAAAAACAAACGATGACTTACCCACAAGAGATGCCTAGCCCAACACTTTCGCTTTCTTACTTGCCTTAAGCTATTTGCAGTGAGAGGAGTGAACAGATAGGTGATACTATATATTATGGAGGTTGGGTTTGGGTGTAGGACCCTAGGATCGGGTCAAATTAGCTGGAAAGTAAAATTAGCAAGGGCTTTATTCTTTCTCACTTGATCATACAATCATTTGTGGGCTAAAAGACAAAAAGAAAACAAGCAACTACTGTCACTGAGCTGTTAATTCCTTTCCGAAATAGACCACAATTCTAATTAACAGTTGTTAACAGTTAATTAAAAAACAATGGGACTGTTTACACATATGTACAAGGAGTAAAATACTATAAGAAACTAGGAAGGTTGCCCATTGTTATCCCCAAACCCAAACAACACGTCTAGACTCTAGCTATGAATGAATAACGCACAACATTCATTTCCAATTAATGCCTCTTATCATTACTAATTAAGATTCCCGGAAATTAGTGAATAGTCTACACATCGTAGTAAGGCAATGGCAATCGACTTGCCAAATTGCACTAATATTGTCTCTGTACGTAGTCCATCTAGTCTTTCACTTCATTTTAAATAGAGAGGTGAAAAATAATTAGATCATTAAACGAAGTAAAATACTAACCCACAAGCAATAAAAACTCATTTCTTGCAAAAACAAAATCGGAATTCCAATATAGAATGGTGGCGATTGACTTTTGCCAAACTCTTCGGAAGTCTTTGCATGTGGCCCCAATCATTTTCATGACTAATGATCACGTGTTGTTGCCGTTGAATCTGATCCGAGGAAGGAATATTGAGACCAGTGGCGGATCAGGAATTTTCATTCAGGGGTCAACGTGTAAAGGTTAAAAAAATTATATACAAAATAGACCTATCGAAATGAAACGATAATATTATAATTCATAGTTAATAGAAAAAACCACACAAACTAAAAAAACACAATCTAATTAAAAAAAAACCCTAATTTATTCAAACTAACAAAAATAAAATCTCAACAACTAATTAAAAAAATGTAAAAATTCACTAATTAACAAACACAAAAATTAATGCAATTTACCGAGATATATTCATTAATTAACAAACCCTAATTTTTTTAAATAGAAAAAAATCCTAATTAATTCAAACTAACAAACACAAAAATTAATCTAATTAATTATTTTTAATCAAACAAAAGAGTTAAATATAGTAGACTTTGCTTAAGAGGATAAATATGCAATTGAATCTAATATAAGAAGAAAATTGAAGTGGGAGAGAATATCCTCCTATTCCCAAATATCTAAAGAGATCTCATCAACTTGCTTTTAATTTGTTTTGTTATGTTTGGAGTTTCCTCATCTAAAGTGACAATATTTTGAAAGGCGAGGTATAGAGGGTAGGCGTTTTTGGTCCTTTAAGTGAGGCATAAGCTTTGAGACATTGAGGAGTAAACCTTTTGAACTTGAATTATTTTAACTACAACATGAAGATGGCATAACTATTAAAAAGAAAAAATAGAGATGGCCAATTTTTTATTTTTTATTATTTAGAAAAGAGATGGCCTATTAATAAGTATTAGATATGTTATTAAGTGGGCATGAGAACCTATTGATTTTTTTTGGGTTCAGGAACTATAAACTATAATTAAGGTATGAGAAACTATAAACTATAACCTATTAATAAGTATTAGATAATCCAATTTAGAAAAGAGATGGCCTATTACTAAGTATTAGATATGTTGTTAAGTGCCCAGACCAAATAGAAACTTACGGATATTTATAAGTTAGTTGAAGGCCCATCTTTTGGGCTTTACCACCAAAACCCACCACTTGCTTTGGGAGAACTCCAACTTAAATGAAACAACGTGCTTCATTATAAGATATCAAAGAAAGAACGGTGTCGTTCTAGCAAAGGAAATTAGGAATAGTCTTCTTCTTCGCAAAACCTTGCGCTTGAGACTCCATAGCCACTGGTTAGCTGTGCTTTGTTGCGCCTCAGAGTCTAAGGAATTTTCCTGCGAGGGTCCGCCACTGCTGGCGCTGCTGGGAAGTCCAGGCATGCCCCTTTGGGGCATTTCAACAACACTTTGCAGGGGTCAAATTTTCCCCCTCTAATGGTGGATTCTGGTGTTGCGGGGGTCAATTGACCCCCTTAGCCCCAATGTGGATCCGCCAGTGATTGAGACTTTTCCGTGATAAGTAAGTTAGTTTTTTTTTTGGGAGCATATGCTCCATGTGATAAGTTAAGGCCTGCACAAGTTAAGTTTTTCTTGGTCCAAAAAAACAAGTTAAGTTAGATTAAGTAATTTTAATAATTTTTTGGGCTTTCAATATGAATTTTCAATTTTGAGTTAACAACACATAATCGTGACCTGGAGCATGTGTGCTTAGATGATACTCTGATGCTATGAAGAAAGTTGAGGTTTCATATGAAACATTTCAAGGTTAGCGTTCCAAACATTTAATTTTACTTTACAAAAACAAAACTTACCTTAAAAATGTTAAAAACATACATTTTTTCTTTTCATATAATAAATACATAGACAATTTTTTCTTTCCCGGAAATTAGTGAATAGTCCACACACTTGGACTGAATAGTATGAAAAGGCAACAAGTCCACAAGATGCGTATCGGAGAAGGCAAACTTGCCAAATTGCACTAATATTGTCTTTGTACGTAGTCTATCTAATCTTTCACTTGGACTGATCAGGTCGAAATCAACGGATTCCAATTCTATTACAAAAACTTCTGAAATTTCAACATTCATTCCAATTGAGCAAACTCGGATTTTTTTTGGAAAATGTCGAAAGTGATATATTTCGGCAGAACATATTGAAAGATTATAATTACAATAGTCATAATGTTTCTTGGTCCATAGAGTTCTAACAAAAAGTAAATCGCCACCATTGTTATCTCCCAACCCAAACAACACGTCTATCCCCCGTGTATGTGTGCTAATGACTTAGTTATATGTGGATGCAATATGTGCTAATCGTTTAAGAGTGTATAACCCAATCGAAGACAATCATCTCGTCTCTTTCGAAGACTCAACCCTTTTGTTGTATATCCCCACTGTCAATTCCATCTTTCTCAGTTGGTCGGTCCTTCGACTTTTCGATAAAAAATTCCTCCGCACGCTATAAGAAACTAAGAAGGTTGCCCATTGTTATCCCCCAACCCAAAAAACACGTCTAGGCTCTAGCTATGAATGAATGACGCACAACATTCCTTTCCAATTAATGCCTATGATCAATACTAATTAATTAAGATTCTCGGAAATTAGTGAATAGTCTACACAGCGTGGTAGCGTATCGGAGAAGGCAATGACAATCGACTTGCCAAATTGCACTAATATTGTCTCTGTACGTACGCAGTCCATCTAGTCTTTCACTTTCGTATGCGAAATGTTTTTTTATTTATTTATGTACGCTATTATATTTATAAAAAAAATAGTATATAATAGATAATTGTTAACTTCTTTGACTTGGCTATATATATATATATATACGAGCAATTAGCTAGGTTTGATGCTCAATTGCATACGTCAGCTGTGTTACGTAAGTTGGAATAATTCTAAGATGATGACTTCAACAAAACTTATCCAGAATAAATTCACTAAGCATAATGGAGTCGATTTCAGCTTTTTCAAAGAGAGAGATGCAGCATTTATTTTCAAAGTCTGTGGCTGTTGTAGAGCCATAAACACTTTCTTCTTGGTATTGCCAGTCAATATAATGCTAATGTCATTTAATGAGGCTTGTTTGTAAGTTGGGTCCTTCAAAAATGGACGGTGACAAGTTTAATTATTTAATCTCGAGTTTACCTTTGAGGAATTCCATTATCATGATACAACGAGACAGTCTCAAATTTTCCGACCAAATAGCATTCCATTTATCACATTGAATTTTACAACATACATGATTGCATTAGCACAAGCAATGCCTTGCATATTTTGACACACCTTATTAATCATTTAATGGCACATTTTGACACACTATATAATCATTTAATTTTTAATAAAAATTGTGTAGTGCCTTGAGAGTATAAATGAGGACAACTTTAAATAAAAACAATTAAATATGTACTCTTGTTTTTCTTTCCCAATCTCACCAGTAGAGGTGTCAAGCGGACGGGCCGGCCAAGACGGCACAAGCCCATCCCGTTTAAATTAGGCACGGCACGGCACGAGCACGAATATTAAATGGGCGGGCTTGCACGGCGAAAGCATGGGCCGGGCGGGATCAAAAATGAGGTCCAATGGACCGGGCCGCCCATGGCACGACATGGGCGGCTTGGCACGAGCCGGCTTCAAGCACGGCACGAGCCCAAGCCCGCTTTAAGCACGGCCCAAGCACGGCCCACTTAACTTTTTCTTTCTCAAAAGTCAAAATGCAAAAATTTGACATCTAATGTCATTGTTTATATGGTTTTTATTTTATTTTTTATAATCATAAACATATATTTGATGTCTTTCATTTTAGGAAATTACTTGGGTCCTTAATTAATTAAACATATCAACTACAAATTAATTAAACAATATTAGAGTTGATATCTAATTAGTACATATGACATATACGCTTCTCTTATAATCAAAGCAAGACATTTCTTCACATATAAAATAATAAGTTGTTTAAAGATAAAAAGTTGAACTGGACTTTGTGGAGTTGGACACTTTTTGCCCTCCGTCATTTCATATTGTTTAGATGTTTGATTGATTAATGTTTTCAAATAGTTCATCATTTCTTGCCTCTAATTATATTTTTAATGTTTATAATTTGAATTATCTAGTGGGAAAAAAAAATCAAGTGAAAAAAATTCAAATTAAATGAGTTGGTTTTTGGGCCCGATTATGGCACGAGCACGAGCACGAGCACGGGCACGGCACGAGCCCGGCCCGGCCCGGCCCGTTTCAATGTGAACATGGGCTTTGGGTCGGGCCGGGATCAATGATTTTACTAAATGGGCCGGCACGGCATGGCCCGATAAATTAAATGGGCCGACCCGGCACGGCACGGAAATGTTAAAAGCACGAATTTAAATGGGACGGGCCGGCCCGACATTGCCCGTTTGACACCTCTACTCACCAGACCCGAAAAAGAAATAAATAAAAACAGAACCTCTTTTATTTTGACAAGCAATGCCTTGCATAACATAGGTAAATTATTGTACCTTTTAAAAATAATAGGTAGATTATTATCTATGACAAACTAGGTGCAATAAAATTTTAATAGGTATACTATCATTCATAAAAGCAAAAAAAAAAACTATAGATAAATTTTGTATTTAAATAAATGCCATGAAATAGGTACATTATTATTATAAAAATAATAATAAGTAAGGAGCTAAAAATCGTCCACTATTATTTTAGAGATAGGTACATTATTATTATATATAAAAAAATAGGTAGATTATTATCCATGAAAAATATTTCAAATTTGATTAAAAAAATATATGATTAAAAATAGGTAGATTGATTTTAATAATAGGTACAATAAATAAAATTCAAGTACCAAAATAAGTAGATTATTATCCGAGAAAGATTGAACAAAATTTCAAAAAAGCAAGCAAATAAGAAAACTAGGCCTCCAACGCAATGTTATGTTGACTATATCTATTAATGAATTTTAATAATAAAATGGATAATTAATTGCAGACAAAATTTTTTGAGGGAATCACCACAATAAATTGGGAAACCAAGAATTAAAATACCACCCCATAACACATTGAAATATAAATAGGGCTATTTTGGGAATCAAAAAATTATAATAAATTTGATATTTTGCTCAATAAGGTAACTTGATAAATTGGATCCTAGTCATGAGCTTTTTTACTTATAAAAATTGGGTATTATTTATAAGAACAAAAAGTGAATGTTTACAAGTAAAGCAAATTGAATTTAAATGGTGTAAGCCAAATTTACTATAGAAAGTATATGACGTCCGCTTGGTAACAACGTCCGGACGTTCGCATAGGATAAACTATATATATACAATGCTACTTAACCACATTTAACTTATATATAATAATGGATTCAGTCATGTAATTTGTAAATTAACATGGGTCCATGATATGATTTGTTATCATCACTTATTGGAATGTATCAAAAAAATCATATCACAAGCAGTTTGATTGACGTAATGATGGAAATTAATTCATTGTGTTGTTTTCATATTAAGTTACGAATCACGATAAAATTATTCTAGCTGTTTTTCGTTAAACAACCTCGAAGAAAAGCACTCTATAACATAAGGATTAAGACAAAATGTATTGAAGTAGGAGGCCTAAGATTGACATGTCGAGGCCTAAGCAGTTTGATTGACATTTGAAATGTTTTGAGAGTTGTATAGTGAATTTCAATTGATTGTTTCTTTAGTGAATATTTAAATATTTTACTGATTTCATAAATTACTTAATAAATAATAATTAATTATTTTAAATTATTTTGTGGACTTTGTTTTCTATGTTTTAATACTAAATGATAATTAAAACACAATATATTTAAAACTTTATTTGACATTGTTGTTCTTGTTGGCCGAGTGATTGCAAAATGACTATCTTGCATTATTCTTACAAGTAATAAACAATCTTTGCCTGTCGAATTCTTTCATAGTTAGTAAAATATGGAATGAGAAAAGTACAAATAAAATACGTACATGTTTTATTCGGCAAAATTTTCATAAGTTCGCCACTGTATATTATTTTTATTCAATAATAGTGGAAATTGTGTATAATACGTGAATTTTGCAAAAAAAAACAAGTGTATTAATTATAAAAAAAATACGTACGTTCGTGTACAATACGAGTATTGTACGTTTGCTTTAAACATGAAAATTATGTAAGTTTATATTTATTTATTTTTTAAAAATCCATTCCAGACGAAATTGCGTCGGCAAATGTCTTTCCCAACTAAATGATGTCGGCAAAGTTCTTTACCGGCGAACCAAGTATAGCCGCACGGCTATACTATTTTTTAAAATTTCTTTTTAATACAGAGTATAGGCGTCTTTGATGTACCTTTCTTGACGAAAGTTCATGGGGAAAGGTCGTCTCGCATTGTTTTTAAAAAAAATCACTTTCTTTTTTTCTTTTTTTTTGTTAAACTTCTTTAATTTAATTGACGTAATTAAGTAATATCCTTTCCTTTTTTAATTACACTAATTAGCAATTATGTTTTCATGATTGTTTCTTTAGTGTATATTTAAATATTTTACTGATTTAATAAATTACTTAATAAATAGTCATTCAAATGCTGTTGACCATGTGTGGCTGACTTCTTTTTATTTTGAAAAATTTGTCCTACTTTTTGGCTGTTTGAGACAAGACTTGTGTCCATAATTTATGAAGTTTCAAATACAATTATTGTTGCTAAATAAACTTCGGCATAACTTTCAATTGATTGTATTTATTCCAGAAAGAATGTATTAAAGATCATAAGGTGGTGGTAGGGGTAAGAGCATCTACAATGGGCTCTCTAAATCACCTCCTTAGATAAATTTTAGGGAGGAATTGGAAAAATGCAACTCCAACCATGCTCCCTATCCACCTCCTAAAATAGGGAGACCTCTAGGAGCTCCTAAATCTGAGGAGAGAGAAAGGACTCCTAGTGGCTCCCTATAATTTAATGCTGCTTCATTTAATGAGTATTTCAAACCTTTAATTAATGCTAAATATTTTTTATATTATTTTTTAATAGAAATGCACCAATTGAAAAAAAGTTAAAGCATTTATGACTCTCCAAATTAGGGAGTATGGTTGGAGTTGAAATTTTTTAGAGAGCTCATAAAATGACTTTTTTGTATTTTTAGCTAAATTTTAGCTAAGAAATAGAGAGCATCATTGTGGATGCTCTAAGACCTTAGATATTGATGACTGCTTGAATACATAATCTTCCAAAACAAGTTAAAGAAACAGAGGTGACCCTTGAGCTGCCTTACATTCTCTCCAAGACAAGGGGGAAAATCACTGACCTAGCAGGCCAACACCTTCAACATGACATTGATTCCATTGGCAATGTTTTGTAGATTCCTATGACCTATAAATTGCACTAAGAGTAAGAATGCTATATAAGAGAATGTTAGAGCCAAACTAGAGCCGTTCTTGGCATTGCCGCACTAGAGTTGCAGCCACGGTCCAAATTACATCAGAACTGAAATGGGATAAAGCACATAGAAATGCTTAGTGGTTGAGATGTCTTTGTAGATAACACTTCACACTGCAATAAAGCAATGACATGCCTTGGGAGTTATCACGTATTATAATGGGCTCAAAAGATCAACACTAGCATTGCGATTTATGTGTTCTTTAAGCTACCACATGCCGAATAAGCTATATGATTATATGTGCATAATTCAAGTAATCTAATTATAAAGATTGTCAAAACTTAGTACCTAGTCATATTTTACATTCAGATTTTCACAAGTTAAAGGTGAGGTAAGTCATTAACTTGTGAAGCAAAGAGGAAGCAAATCATCAAATGCACTTCTTTGAATTAGTTAAACAACTCAAGTCCAATTAGCAGAAGTAAAGGGTCACTAGAACTGGCACATTGCAAATAGGCCAGAAGATTAACCCCTTTGACCATAAGATACTCACAATTTGATCAGTCTCCCAACCTTCAAGCTGCAAAGACGGCCACAAGTCAAGCATCACATGAGCAGCTGTTCCACCACCCTCACTTGAACAATACCCTTTAGTCAGGAAATCACAAATTTTCATGGTACAAAAGGTATTTTACCACTTGAGTTCAAAATGAAATGAATTACCAAGCCAAGGATGGAAATAGGACCTTCTGGAACAGTAGCAGGCAAGCTAGCAAATTCATCCTGCACAATGCAGCAACCAATACATTGACTTTCTTACAGTACAGGTTCAAATTCAATAGTACAATGTATGCCAATATAAACCACAGAATAAAAATGTATGTAACCATATAATTTCTAGGAGCACACATTTCTGGTGCTTGTAGACAATGCTATGCTCATTATCTGCATGAATCCAAAACATAAACAGCATTTAAACGAAGAAAGATTAACATACGAGAAGAGTCCTGGAGCAGCATTCTTGATTTGGGAGTGTCCACGATTACTATATCATTGTAACCGCTCTTTATGGCCGTCAGTACTTGAAATTCTTCTTCTTCTTCCTTTTTCTCTTCCAATTTCACTTCTTGCTTATCTGCCTTGGGGGCCTTGGTCTTGAGACTCTTGACTTTTCGTTTCCCATTACAGAACCAAAGCGAAACAGAGGATGTTGCTCTGCAGAAATGGTGACAGCGCTGTGAATGGTTGAAATGAATAGTATCAGGCGACTGAGTTTGACTCGGACCGAGTTGCTGCTGGGCTAACACCAGCAGGCTATTTGTTAGCAGAGCCATTGGTATTTCTAGTCTTCCATGCCAACTTCACTTCACTCTTATCTATTTCTCTTCAGTTTGCTATTTTTAAGGTTCGTGGTGACTCAGAAAAGTGCAGGGCCACCAACAAAAGATTGTCTCCTTTTTTTTTTCCCTTAGATTAGTGAGTCGGCTAATAAAGATTTTATTTGAGTTATTAATTTTAGTGAATGAAGGAAAAAAAACACTAATTTGAACTGAATCCAACATCTTTGTCAAAAACTAAAAGAGTACTTTTTGTGTTATGATTAGTTAAAAATATACTTCTCTCTTCGCGTTGTTAGTCCGGAAAGATTGAACTTTTTAAGAAAATCTCACTCACGCTCAATTTTATTTAACGCGATGCGATCATGAAGGGTGATGTTATCTTCATCAATTTCGGACACCTCTGACCCCTCTGCTCCTAAAAGTAGTTTGTTTATTGCTGACTTCGCAGTTTCAACAAACCACTCATCCTCAGGGAGTGCACTAATAAAACAGAAGAATTTTAGCTTTGGGTTGAAACTTTCAAAATGGAGGTCCGGGGGAGAAAGAACCAAAAATGGGAAGACATGCAGACAACTTACCTTTGCACTTCTATGCCTCTAGCAGAAAAGGCCCTGATAGCACGAGCAATTATGGCCGATGCAATCTGGTGGACATGCCTTGATGGGTAACCCGCAAAACGTGCAATTTCAACAGTGAAGTGCATATCAAGAATTAACTGTAACAAACATAGTTGATCACGAGTTAACTGTGAGTGAGAGAGAGAGAGAGCATTCAATCCAGGACTCTGGCTGGCAGCACTCACCAGACTCCAGGGTCCACCCAGCATAAAACTTCAATCTGTTACAGTTTCTCAACCAAGATTGTTTTCGAAGAGATGAAGCAATGACCTATTGTGTCAAGGGGTCCAAAGACACAGCCATCAGCCACCAACCCAGTCAAAAAGATAGGAGATTAGTGGCTTGTGGCTTGCAAACTTATTCTATTTTTATGACTCTTATTTGGGCTCTCAAATTCTGTATTTTCCCATATCAATTTTTCCACTTAGTAACTTTTTCATGATTTCAGTCCTATGTTGAACCATGAAAATCCATCATCAACTAAGGATCCCATATTAAAACTTTTCCCGATTATGAAAAAGAGTGAAATAATGATATCTGGTCGCAGTATTTTTCAATAAGAACAACCAAAAAATGGACAGTATGGAAGCATATAAGTACCTGCTGTAACCCAAGTGGCTGAAGAGGGCCTGTATCATCCTCGAACATACCCCAAAACTCTAGTTCATCAGACAACCACATTACAACTGTCTCTGTTAACCTAGAAAGCAAAATTTTCTGTATTTTCTCTTTTCCAAGTAACACATCTCCAGCCACAGTTGCTAATTGCTGGAGCTTCGCAAATAATGCCGGCAATAACAGGACAAAGTCTCATAACTTGTACCAAAAGATATACAGCAACAAGATATGAATATAAAGTCCTACGGCTGAATGCAAGATAATGATCACTTAAGCAAAATACAGTGCTTTCAGGATAACAAACTCAACTTTCTAACAGTTATCATAACGGAACCCACTAAATAGATTAGATGATACATTCCTCAAACTTTTTTCTTTGATGTTGATTTGACGAAATGTGCCACTAGAAACAAATTATAGTTAATGACAACAAGAAGCATGACCCCACCCACAAATATTTGTTATAGCTGCTCTTACACGGTGCATCCCAACAGCCAAACAACCCAAGGTAAACAAACCACGACAAAGCGAAGTTTGGAAATACAGAAATAAAATAATTTAAGAGAGAATGGGAGAGGTTTAAAATATTCAGAATACCATAGGGTAATAATGTTTACACGGATAAGCAAAACTAAAGAAAAATATTATCACATGGAAAACCATGTATATGTAGAGTGCATTAAAGTAAGAAACAGCACCTGAAATGGAAGGGAAGGCAACGGGGTAGAGTCCCAATACACATCCTCCCCATCCCCATTTAAATATATTTGTGCATCCAATCGTGTTTTTCCGTCTCTGGAATAAATGAAGCTCAAGACATATTGCCGACAAAAATGGTCTCGTAGCTTGTCAAATGAAGGCTGAAGATGGCGCCTCCAATCCTTGAACTCTGTAGAAGTGCTTGGAATAGGTGTGACATTTTCAGCAGATCCACTTTTTGGTTCCCCACTTTCACTCTGCTGCTTCCAAAGGTTCATTACAGCATTCGGCAGTAGTTCATCCAAAATGGTAAAAGCAACTCCCAAAATGGCAAGCTGTTCTGAATCTGTTTCAGCTCTAAAGGATACAAACTCCTTCAGCTCTGTCAGATTGTCATCTGATGGTCCTGGTAGGGCTTTAATTAGAGCATCCATGTATTTATCAAAAAGTTGACTGATCCTACTCAATATGTTTCCCCCAAAATGCAAAATGGTCAAAGGGGTCAACTGTTCCAATATACCTGTGAAATCAACACAACATTATGAACTGATTGTTGAGTCATTACTAACAAATTATTAATGCATCAATGAACTTGACATTACTACTGACCAAAACCGATTCAAGTGCATATGTACAGAGAGACTAAGAAAAGCATACTGCAGAACCAAATTCTATATTCATTATAATTATGTTGACACACACATATCAGATGTGCCCACATGGAGATATACACACCAGCAGTAGATGGTACCTGCATACTTAGTAAAGTACATAAGTACTCGAGTATATGCATGTAAAATTGCATTTAATTCAACATATTTATCACAGATCAAAACCTCGCGAAAGTCCCGTTGAGTGGAAGAGTGACCTTTCCCAAAAATACAGACGAATAATTTGGAGCATTTTAAAATGTTCCCTTCTCAAGAGTAATTCGGAACAACTGTTAAATCAACTCAAAATAATTTTAAAGTAGTTTATACCATTTTCTTTATTCATAAGAACTCTTTTTCTTTTAATGTCATTATGTCTGAAAACTTTTCATCATCTTAATTCCTCAAGTTCAATCTCACCTACCAAGACCAGCCTATTTGAATTGCTTGTATCAGTACAAAGAGATGAATATAAAAATTATTTTTGAAAAGATTAGAATAAGACTAACTTACTTCAACAATGCACATAAATCTTATCCCACTATCAGCGAGCATACTATGTGATGATATTGTGAATGCAGACAATGGAGGTGCAAAGCGAGGTGAAAATGACATGCAATCATCAGCTTCTACCAAATCAAGGACAAGTTTTCTGGCCCATCTAAAGTTCAATTCTAAAACTTCTTCAATAAAAGGCCGCAACAGCACCAAAATCAATTTTGACAGTTTCAAGCCTTGCCGTTCCAGCATCAAAGAGTAGTTGAGACTAGCCTGAACACAAACGCTAGCTGCACGTAAAGCAGAAACTGTACCGGAAGATGGTGCATTCTCTTTCACTAACCGTACAAAGTATTCAATTTCCCACTCTGCCCATTGAACAACTCTGTTTGTATAAACAGGATTATCACCAAATATTGAACCAGACTTCAACGTTGCCAGTGAGATTGGAGAAAATACTAGCTTAGACAAAGTTCCTGGATATGTCTTTGGACAGACAGAACAAGAAGGAGAAAGAGCCTCAATGCTCTTCTCAAGACGGGACCCATAAAATTTCAGCAGTAACTGATGTGCCAAAGGACCTTTTCCAATCTATATTAACCCACTTAAGGCCTTCTGCAACTCAGGAAAACTAACAAAAGGTTGTCCAGTAACCTCAACTAGCTGATCCTCAAGCACTGCTTTTCTTTTCAAGAAAGCAGATCTGTATGAGGATTCTTCAGTTAATGAAGAATCTCCAGAGCTTTTCAGTTCTGGAGAGTTTCACTCTTCAGAATCTAAAGCCTCTAATGCTTCTTCTACTTTATGCTCAGCTAAGAGAACATCAATTTTCTCCAAAAATATCTTGTGATCATCTGTCTCAATTGGCGAGGGATCTTGAAGTTCACAAATCTGAGGGTCTGGCTGGACTTCAGTGGTAGATTGATTCCATTCTTCCAATTGATGGCATACACCAGTCATCAAATCCTGCACAAGAACCCCTTGAACTGAAATATGCTTTCGGAGCTCAACCAACTCATGCTCCATTTCTACAGCCTCCTCAGATATTCAACAATTAGCATTAAGATAGGATCATGCCTGCATGCATAAACAGGATTAATGAACATATTAAATTGAATGAAAATCAAAGCAATGTACAGCTAAGAAACAAAAACAGCTTTGGGCCATTTTGTGACCGTGTTTCAGGGTTTTGAAAGGCAAGCCCACACAGACCTCAAAATATGTTCTTGAAATAGAGGATTTAGAGATTTAAAGGAATCAGTGGATATCAAGGATCCATAGTTCTAAGTAATGAAAATATGAAGGTGACTAAGAATGGTCCATGCCCTTCTGGGGTTCCAAAGTGTTTCCCTAAGAAAAGTGAGGCAGGAGACTTGGGGCAGTCATTTAAAACCCATTAACGCTGTGTTGGACAAGCCCACATACGTGGCATAAAATCCCTAAGGAGGAAAAAGATTGGGATGTATGTTAAGTTGATATTAACCACGCACATATTTCCTGTTAAACCTAGCATTCCCTGCCTAAGAATCATGCCACGAAAAATTTGAGTTGCATGGCTTCAAAAGGGATTAAACACTGTTTTATCATTCTGAATAAACTTTTTCAATGTCATATTGTAAAGGATTTTTAGGTTTCGAGTTATAAATCTAACATTTGAGTTTCCACATCACCTTTGTGACCCCATTGCTTCAAGTTGTCAATTTGGTTGGTCCAGTCACATAATTATAAGATTACATAGAACTCAGTAGTTTAGTTTCCCATAATTTTTTTATAAGAAGATAATTTTTTTTTTACTGCCTTCATCTTTTGAAATTCTCATCAAGTCACCAATAAAACTCTTCATAATAGGAAATTTCTGCAATAAGAAGAACTTGATTTGAGTTGAACTACATATGAGCCTAAAACTCTGGACCGCTTTCTCTCTTTTTAAATAAGCTAGCCTAAAATTCCGTAACAAGGCTAACTTCTTGTATATAGGATCACTGGCCGACATTATTGTGGTGAATATGTTGTTACATACAAAGAAATTTTCATGTGGAAATCTTTGTTCCTTAAAGATTTTTCCTGTATTCTCTTTCCCTATGCCCACAAGCTCAAAAAGTGGATAGCAAGCATCAACTATTTCAAACTTGCGGACTTCGTACACGAACAACTTTGTAAAGTTTTTTTTTTTCTTTTCACACTTATTGTTATATAGTTAATGATTGTTTTATTGTTAAACAAGCATACAAATGATTCAGTGTCATTAAATTACCTCAAAAAAGCCAAGTACTTTGTTCGCATATTTCCACATAAGTTCTCCACTGCCGCATTTAAATCTAACAGCTCACAACATAGCTTTCTAATTCCCTGCATTCATAATATATATGTATATGTTATATAGGAGTGACGGCAACAATAACAATAATGATAACAACTGCTTATTGAATAAATACAACAGAAGCATCCCCAAAAACACTTAGACGAATAACTATAGCAAATAAAATAAGTAGTTGCAGCTTCCAACCTCAGACAGCAACTCACTGTACAAATTGAGGCAAAGTCCATATATTTTACCCAGATGCATTTACTACATGCTCTTACGTATGAAACATCTGCTTATTCACTATACAAGTATAGCTTGAAATAGACATCACCCAGATGGTAAATACAACTGTTCCCTCAAATTGTACTAAAGAAAGTGAAACCCCGGATCAACAAGAAACAAATTCAGCAAAGAATGTATTAAAAACATAATTATACTCCACATTATTGATTAATTGGCAATTCTCGCGAAATGTTAAATCTTCCATGAACAACAAATGTGGGAGATTAAAAAAAAAAAGCATTTTCCTTTATTGATTTCTAACAATTTCTAATGAGCAGAAGAGAGGGTTTTGGAGGGAGGAAGAAGAAGAAACCTTTTCTGATGAGGGACCATCTGAAGAGTTTCTTAGAGAATTAAATTCTGAAGCACCAGTTGATATTCCCAACACCCGCCCAAGAGGAAGATTAAAACTCCCATCAGGTTTCAAGACTAAAGTAGTTAAAGAGTCAAGCATTTGTGTTTGCTTAGTTGTGTTTCTTTTATGCTTTTTAATTGTCATTTAATATTGTACGCCCCTATCAATTATAAGTAGAGGGCCAAGGGTTATGGACGAGGTATCCAAGTTTGAATAGAAAACCTATGCTTATTGAGTTTGCTGACAAAGCTACTCTTTGTGCTTGTTCTTGTTATCCAGTCCCAATTCTCTGCAGATCCTAGTTGAACTGCATCATTTTCAGTGTGGGATTGGTAAAGAGAGTCAACTTTAGACTGGGGAGTGATGCTCTCGATCGATGGGAAGTCGTCGTCTTATTGCGGATTTGAATATTTCTTTTTTCTTTTTACTCTGAAGTAATGAGTCTTTTAATTCATAAAAAGAGAAACAGTGAATTTGAAGTGACAGTGACAATATTTTTTTATTTTTAAAAAAGATAATATACTAAACTCACATACACTAAATTCTAACTCAAGACTTCACAATATTTTTCTTAATAAATAAATAGTTCTTGACCATAGATAAAAATGGTCATTCATGTAATTCTGCTGTAAAAAAAACTCGACTCCCTGCCTGCCTATAGTCTGTGGGTTTGTTTGTTTATAAGGGCTGCTTATCTTTCTTTAGCTCAGGCCTTTTGAAGTTTTGGGCTTTTGCCCTTAGGGGAGCTTCTATAATGAGGGGTAAGTTATAAGGGGTGATAGAATGGAGTTCAATCTCACCATTAAAAGAAGATGGGACCCCCCCAATGCACCCCCCCATACTTTGTTGATGGTGAGATTAAACCCCACACTTTAACCCCTCATTATAGCATTTCCACTCTTTTTTTAGTTTCGTACATAGTTTATTTCCATTCGTCAAAAAAAAAAATTACATAGTTTATTTCCCAAATTTTGATAATGAAATAGAGAAATTTGTATAAGTATCACCCGAACTTTTAAGTATTTGTGTGATTACCACATGAACTTTTAATTTTTACTACTAACTATCTAAACTGTATATAGTGTTATAATGTACCACCTACGTCTAATTATGTTAAAATTTCCATTAAATATAAGGGCTCTTTCGTCAATTTACGGGGAATGATTTAAAGGTTATGCCAAAAATCCCCTTCTGATATCATATTAGAATACTCCGTGGGATTACAATGGCCAAGCACAAGCATATGCGGTGGGTTAAGGTTGTACTGTACGTATGTTTTCTCAATTTCGATCAGTCTCGGAAAATCCCCTTAGATTTGTGCGAAATAAAGAGATTGCATCCTTTGGATTCCTTAGTTTTTGAGTACTGGACATGCCAACCATTGGATTTGATCAAGCATTCATCAGTTTTCAATTTAATCCCAATTTATTTTTAAAGAATTTCCTTATACAAGGTGCATGTTTTTTTTGGTCGAAAGGTGATTTTTCATTGAAACAACAATCCAACTACAGACCACCACACAAAAGGAGGCAAAGCCTCACAGAACACAGATTGAAAAAGGAAAAGCAAGACAAGGCGCTTCGAATATCTTCCAAGAGGGGCAGAATCTTGATTACATGCACTACCATTTACTTATTCGACAAGAACTTTAGAATCAATTTCCATCACAATGTCCGAGTAACCACATTGGGAAGCAAGTTGGAGACCCTTAACCGCGGCCGCTTCGGTTGGAGAGCGTATTGCACCCGATGCAGACGAGGCCAACCCCGCACAAAAGAGGCCATCAGAGTTCCTTATCACAGTACCCAACCCAGCCTTGACAGAGTCCGGTTTCCATGAACCATCAATATTGACTTTAACATACCCCTGTTGGGGAGGGAGCCACAGAGAGTCCGAACCCAGAGTGGGGGCGCAGGATGATGAGGGAGGGGGGAACATTAGCTTCTGAGAATTCCTTGGCAGCACGATCAGCTTTCTCCAACACACCAAGAGGCTCAGGAACACCTCCTCCAAAAACAGCTTGACATCGGGCCTTCCAGATCTCCCAAGTGATGAAGCTGACCAACGTTAGAGCCCAATCCCTGTCATTTTTACTCCACCTCTGATAGCCAAAAAGCTCATTGAACCAGCAAGCAATAGTAGTAAACCTCTGAAGATCGACCTTATAGGTAAGGGAGAGGCAAACCACACCAGCTTCGTCCGAGGACACAAAAAGATGAGGTGTTCAATGGATTCCTCATACTTCTCACAAAGGGGACAGAGAGGATCATGGAGCAATTTTCCTTCTGAAAAGGTTAAGCTTAGTTGGTATAGCATTGACCACTGTCCGCCAAAGGAAATTTCTGATTTTAGGAAGAGTACGGATTTTCCACAAGGCTTTCCAAACCAAATCGGGGATGAAGACAGAGGAGTGAGAGTTGCCAGAATGAATCATACGGTTCACAGAATGAAGACTGTGGTACCCAGATTTCACTGAGTAGGTCCCATTCGAGGTCCATGGCCAAATAATCTTATCAGGAATATTGGAGCGCCCAATAGGCGTAGCCAATATGGCTCTAGCAGTCTTCTAATCAATAAAATCTCTAATAGACTCAACACGCCAAGTATTAGCCTCAGTGTCCATAATATCACGTACCAGCTGGGGAGCAGAAGGCACAACAGGAGCAACGGGCCGGATAACACCAATGCCTTGGGTCCAGTTATCCTGCCAAATATTTGTCTGCTCACCAGATAAAACCAATTTACGGGCTTTACAGAGAATGGAATCTCTACCATCAAGCAAGCTCAACCACACCCAAGAAGGACGAGATCCCAACTCTGCTTTTAAGAAATCACAATCGGGAAAATAGCGCCCTTTGAGAATTTTAACCCACAAAGAATTGGGGTTTTGCAGAATCCTCCAACTTGGCTTGGCAAGCAAGGCCAGATTAAAATTGGCAAGGTCCCGAAAACCAAGACCTCCATCCTTTTTGGCTAGGCACAGAACGTTCCAGAACTTCCAATGAATCGAGAATCCTTTTCGGGATTGCTTCACCAAAACCGAGCAATATCCCCATTAATTTCTTTGCACAAGGAAAGGGGCAGCTTGAAGCACATAATCGAATAAGATGGGACAGCCATTGCAACTTCTTTAATGAGAACTTCTTTACCTGCCTGGGACAAGACTCCATTTTTCCACACAGCCGCTTTCATCTTAACTCTGTCTCTAATGAAACTCATAGCACTCTTTTTAGATCTCCCCCACGCAGAAGGCAGACCAAGATAAGAACCATGATCGGAAGCACACTAGACAGTGAAGAGGGAACCAATTGCCTCTCTAGTATTCTCGGGAGTGTTTGAACTAAAGACCAAACTAGACTTATCAAAGTTGATTAGCTGACCAGAGGCAAGGCAATATTTTTCTAAAACATCTTTAAGTTTCGCATAGTTTGCTACGTCAGCTTTAGCAAAAAATAGAGAGTCGTCCGCAAAGAACAAGTGGGACAGAATGGGGCTTCGACGAGAGAGTTTGATACCTTGAATGTAAGCATGTCCCAAATAATGAAGGAAACAGTTTCTGTAGATAGTCAAAGGAAGCATGTCCCAAACGCCGATTCCATAACCAGATATCAAACTTCCATTTCCCCTCTTTAGAACTGTCCACAGTTAAAGCTTGACGCAACTTAGTTGAACTCGGTGACACCAAATCTAAGTAATATAACTTCCCTTGCCTAACACACAAAAGTCAGGCTAAAAAATCACAATACAAGATAAAACAACAGTTATTTGAGCAACCGATAAGAGATTAGAATCCAAAGAGGGGACAACCAAAACAGAATCTAAATTCAGAGTATCAGTAAAAGACACATATCCGTGTCCAATAATTGGGGTTGAAGAACCATTGGCAGTTGATACAGATTTTTGTATGGATAGTTGGAGGGATGAGACATGTCTAGAATCAAAAGTCATATGGTCTGTAACTCCTGAATCAATTATCCATGCATTATTCAAAACATATGCAGACATATTTAAAACCTTACTGCTTTGACTTGCAGTTGCTACCAATGTAGATGCTTGTTGATCAATGATAACAGCTTCATTTGTCTTTGTGTCAGCAATTGTATGAGGCAAATGACAGTGCATCTTGGGGCCTCTTCCTCTGGGCCATCATTCAGGATAACCAATAAGGTCATAATAACGAGAATTCGAGTGTCCGATTTCACCACACTGGGTGCAAGATTGCTCACATCCCACTAGACTAGTTTAGCAAACGGGTAAAATCTGGATATATATTGCCTTTTTTTGTGGGCAATTGTTTCACTTAGAGCACTTCCACCTTAAAAGGCAAGGGCAAGGACAAGGGGAGGCAAGGGCTGTGAATAGTGGCAGCCCTTGCCTTTTGTAGCTCCACCCCAAAAAGGCAAAGGCAAAGGCAATTACTATTCATTTTAATTATTTTTCCCTATGTTTTATACTTAAACAATTAATTTGGATAAGATTTTCTATTGCCATGTGTCATTATTTATTATAAAATTCTCATATCAAATTTCAAATAAAATTTTCGGATAAAATTTTATGTATGAGATTTTCACATTTGATTAATTTTATTTATATGTATGAGATTAAGAATATAAAAAAAATGGCTAGGTATGTATAAAAAAAATGTTTCTGAATTTTTTGGAATTTTTCAGATTTTTTTTTCCTTTTTTTCGATTTTTTTTAATTTTTTTGGGTTGCTGACATCAGCAAATCCAGACAAGCCCGTATATAGATCTTGTCCTTGGACCTCGCCTGTTGGTGGGTCTAGTCCTTGCCTGCCTGGGCCCTTGTGCGCTGCAAAAAATTTTGGGGCAAAGAGGGGCTTTTTGCCTGCCCTTGCCCGCAGAGCTGGAGCTGCTCTTAAAGGTGAACAATGTGAAAGGCTAACAAGTAAAATGACAGTCTTTGCCAAAAAGTGACAAACAAACTTTTTTGTTTATTTTTCTTTTCTTCTGTTCTCTTCTCTCTGCCAGTCACGAACTAGAGACCTGATGGGTTTTGGTTCTTCTTTTTAACTTTTCTTTTCTTCTTTTTTTCTCTTCCCTCTTTTCTTCTCTTCCACGCTCACCACACCACTGATGGGTTTTGGCTTGGACCACAAATTCAACAAGCTACTTGAGACCAGCGATGGAGCTGATACGGCTCAGCTGGTAGGGCGGCTTGGTTGGGTCAGCAGGAGATGCGGTTCATGGTTTTGCTGCTGAGCTGAGGAGCGGTTGGAGATTTGGGGGAAGCGACTGGAGATGGTGACCCGATGAAGAGAAGTCGATTGGTCGTCCTAAAAGCAAGAAGCGTTGATGGCTTCGAAGACTCGATTGTAAGTTTCATGCATAAGTAGTCTATAGGCACTAACCTTGAGAAGCCATTGAGCAAATGCAGGAGCTGCAACAGAACACACAAACCGGTGCAGTCTTCTCTCTCTATGCACACGAAAGCTCTCCTTATGGGGTAGGAATTTGAGTATGTATTTTGTGCATAAGAGTGGGGACCGAACCTCAGTTTTTATATGGTGAGAGTCATGAGTTTCCTACCCATAAAGGAACTCTCTTGACTTATCCTTATCACCACCGAAATACATAGCTTCATAGAATAGAAATTCCACAAGTAAGATAGATCTCCAACTCTATCTTTCTTTTCCGTGTTCACCAAGCAATCCCTCCCTTGAATCCTTGATCTAATTGGAGTCTAAATCGATGTGAACTCAAATAGAGTTCTTACATTCTCCTACTTGAGTGAAACATCCATTTAAGACTCCTCCTTAAAACCAAAGATCATATCCTTATGTGCACAGTTTTGGAAGGAGAACTTGATAGCAATTTCTATATCAAACTCATTGTCATGAACTGCTAACTTGAAGAACTATAGACACAATTACCATTGTATGGTATCATCCACCTACAATCACAACAAGCAGCAGTACACACATTGAGTACCAACAAGCTATGCTCAACATCACATGATGAATAATCCAAAATTTGAAGTTACTTATTCATCACACGAATGGTCCTCTTTATGATCAATGCATTTATGCAAATGATCTTGCCTACAACTTAAACAACTTTACATCTTGAATAATAATCATAATCACATTACAAAATTCAATAAAACAGAACAATGTTCATACGAAACAAATGTCCAGGACAACTTAAGTGAATGATAAACAAAAACACACTAGCTCAAAATACTAAAGTCTCAAGCAATAATGAACCAAAAAAAAAACTATAAACTCCCACTAGACTAAGGAGTCTTCAAAACTGGACAATAACCCCATAGTGAGTACATGCCTATGAAAAGCATGATTTGGAACCGCTTCATTCAGTGGGTCTGCTATCATTTCTGCAGTGTTGATGTAGTCAACAGTGGTTAATCCTTCTCGAACCTTTTCTCTTACTAACAAATACTTCACCTTCATATGCTTAAGTCCAGTTGACCTTTTGTTGTTCTTGCAAAAGAACACTGCTCCTTTGTTATCACAAAATAGCTGAATAGGCCTCTCTATAGAATCTACCACTTTCAAGTCCGTTATAAAAATTTTCAACCACATGGCATGTGAGGTAGCTTCATAACACGCCAAATATTCAGCAAACATGGTGGATGTAGCTATAGATTGCTGTTTTGCACTCTTCCAAGAAAGCTGCACCTCCTCCCATCATGAAAACAAAACTAGAAGTCGATCGAGATGTATCCTTGCAGCCAGCAAAATCCGAATCTGTGTAGCCAACCAACTCCAGTTTATCTGTTCTTTTGTAAACTAGCATATGTCCTTTTGTTCTTTGCATATACCTCAACACCTTCTTTGCAGCCTTCCAATGTGCAATACACGGATCAGGGGATACACGCCTAGAACACTAATTGAAAAAGCTAGATCAGGTCGTGTACACACTTGTGCATACATGATACTTCCAACTACAGAGGCATAAGGTTTATCCTTCATCTCCGCCCTCTCTACCTCATTCCTTGGACAGTCTTCTTTGCTCAATTTGTCTCCCTTTGAAACTGGAACTTCAGCTCCATTACTTTGAAGCATGTTAAACCTCTTCAACACCTTCTCAATGTATGCCTTTTGAGACAAACCTAACAGCCCTTTTCCTCTATCTCTGTGAATTTCAATTCCTAAAACGTATGATGCTTCTCCAAGATCCTTCATCTCAAAATTCATGGAGAGAAAATTCTTAGTCTCACGTAGAAGACTTTCATCACTACTTGCCAACAAGATATCGTCTACATAGAGAACTAGAAAAATAAACTTGCTCCCACTGAATTTCAAGTATATGCACTCATCTAGTCTATTTTCAACAAAACCATTCGAAGTGATGATCTTGTCAAACTTGAGATACCATTGTCTAGAAGCTTGCTTCAAACCATAGATTGATTTCTTCAATTTACACACCAAATGCTCACTGCCTTCTTCTATAAAGCCTTCAGGTTGTAACATGAAAATTTCCTCACTCAATTCTCCATTTAAAAAGGCTGTTTTCACATCCATTTGATGTAAAAACAAATCAAAATGAGCAACAAGTGCCATTATGATTCTAAAGGCATCTTTTGTTGAAACCGGTGAGAAGGTTTTATTGTAGTCTACTCCCTCTTGTTGTGTGAAGCCTTTGGCTACTAGCCTTGCCTTGTGTCTCTCAATGTTACCCTTAGAGTCTTTCTTGGTTTTAAACACCCACTTACTACCAATAGGCTTAATACTTTGCCTTGGCTCAACTAGCTCCCACACATCATTGATTTTCATGGACTCTAACTCGGATTGCATTGCTTCAATCCACTTCTCAGAATGCTCACTAGACATAGCCTGCTTGTAATTTGATGGATCTTCAAGAACAATTCCATCAAAATCAGCCTCATTCAAATACACAAAATCTGGCAGCACATTTGGTCTCCTATCCCTTGTAGACCTTTTTAGCTCTTGTTGTGGCAGCTGCTGGTCCTCAACTGCCTCAGCCTCATGCTCTTCCCCATTCAGAATTTCCATATCTTGGTCTTGAATTACAGGTTCAGTTGGTGCATTAACTTGAGAGGACATCTGGCTTAATGGTAAAAATAGTTCCGGATTTGTGACATTCACAGTTTCTGTTCCAATCTTTCCTTATACTTCAAAAACAAAATCTTTGTTGAGTCCTCCACACTCAACATGTTCTATAAATTTTGCCTTGCCTGTCTCCACAATTCTATTCACATGATTAGGACAATAGAATCGAAATCCCTTTGATCTTTCAGCATAACCAATGAACCTGCAACTTACCGTTCTTGGATCAAGCTTAGCAAGCTCAGGGTTATAGACTTTGGCTTCTGCTCTACAGCCCCAAACATGTAAATGATTAAGGCTAGGCTTCCTTTTATTCCATAGTTCAAAGGGAGTTTTAGGCACTGATTTGCTTGGACACCTATTTAGAATATAGTTTGCAGTCTTGATTGCATCACCCCACAAGAATTTTGGAAGATCAGTGTTGCAAACCATGCTTCTCACCATGTCCTTTAAGGTCCTATTTCTTCTCTCTGTAACTCCATTCTCTTGTGGTGTTCCAGGATTTGTGTATTGAGCAACAATTCCACAATCCTGCAGAAACCGTGCCAATGGTGAAGGATGCCTACCTTGCTCATCATACTTGCCATAATACTCACCACCCCTATCCGACCTCAAGACCTTGATCCTTGACTCAAGCTGGTTTTCTACTTCAGTTTTAAAGACTTTAAAAACCTCAAAGGCACTAGACTTGTTTTGGATTAGGTAGATGTAACAAAACCTTGAAAAATCATCAATAAAGCTGATGAAATACCTATGTCCTTCAATGGTTGGAATTGGGAATGGACCGCAAATGTCTGTGTGAATAATTTCAAGAAGACTTTGACTTCTAGTGGAACCTAGTTTTCTAGAGTTAGTCATTTTTCCTTGAATACATTCAATGCATTCTTCTAGATCCGAAAAGTCTAGTGGAGGAAGAATTTCTTCCTTCACAAGGTATTGCATTCTTTTCATAGACACATGGCCTAGTCTCCTATGCCATAGTTTTGCTGAGTTTTCATTATTATGAGACCGTTTCTGTCCTTGAGAATCTACAGCAAACACATGGTTTGAGTTGGAACAATTTAATTTAAAAAGACCATCCATTAGAACTCCATTGCCAACTTCACTTTTATTAAAATTTAAAATAAAACCATCCTCAGAAAAAACAAAAACAAATCTTTCCCTAATTAACCTTGATACAGAGATCAAGTTCCTTCTCATGGAAGGTACATAAGCAACATTATTCAAAACTAAAGAAAATCCTGAAACTAATTGAAGTTGGACCGATCCTACTGCAAGAACTGCCACCTTCTTGCCATTTCCTACGAAGACATAATCTTGATCCTTACTTGGCTTGGTCTGGTTTGTAAAGTCCTGCAGAGAATTGGCAATGTGGATTGATGAACCAGTATCAATCCACCAAGAATTAGAAGGGATATTCACAAAACTAGACTCAAAACAAACTAAAACAGAATCTGATTTACCTTTAGCCTTCTTTTTCTCTACCTATCTTTTATATTTATGACACTCCCTCTTAAGATGACCTGACCTGTCACAAAAGTAACACTTAAACTCAGTAGTTTTGTTAACAGCTAGAGGATTGGGACCCTTTGGTGGAGAGTTGGCTTTAGTATTTTCCTTATTGGCAGCAGTCGGTGTCTTAGGCTTGGAATGGTGTTTTTTGGGAGCATTGGTTGTGAGGTTGACGGTCTTTGCTTCCTTCTCCTTCTTCACCCTTGCTTCCTCTTGCACACAAACTGAAATCAGCTCATTGAGGCTCCACTTATCCTTCTGAGCATTGTAAATCACCTTTAGTGGGGCAAAATGAGAGGGAAGTGAGGTTAGTGCAAGGTGCACCAAAAAAGGGTAAGCTATAGGGATTTCTAGAGTTTTCAGCTTGTTGGCAACCTCTATCATACTCAAAAGATAAACCCTTATGTCCCCAACACCATCATACTTCATGGTTGCAAGCTTGGTCATCAAGATACTTGTTTCAGCCTTCTCCGATTCTTTGAATTTCAACCCTATGGCCTCCAAGAACTCCTTAGCATTCTCTGATTCAGTGATGCCTCCACAGATGGATTCTGTCATGGATTTCTTCATGACAAGCAGACATATCCTATTTGCCTTCTCCCACCTCTCGAGTTTCTGCTTCTGTTCAGCATTGCTTTCAACAGTGACCTCAGGTTTTTCTTCTCTTAGTGCGATGTCATGATCTAGAAGACCTAGAACTATCTCTAAGTCTCTCTTCCACTTCTTAAAATTGCTACCAGTAAGTGGTTCAATCGAATTGATAGCAGAGGGATTCACAACTGAAAACATAGAATTTTGCAACACAATTATACTTTTACCCCAAAACTTTATACACATGTGACATACATTTGTGGACAGTACACCAATGTGCCTTTATTTCTTTCACAAGTCTAGTAACATGAGCTGCGTGATCTCCCTTTATCAAAACAGTTTACTGTCTGTGGACAGTAATGTTTGATCAATCACTGCAGTTAATGAACTCTCTTGTTCTATCATGGAGCATAACAATTGAAGTTCACACTTGTAAGCAGAGAAATCCAATTGTTACACTCAATGACACAATTCTGCCATTGGTACTTTGAGATGATATAAACAGTCTATTAATACTCATCTGTGGACTGAGCAACAACAGACTATCTGTATCAAAACGTGGCAACACTTTATGGGATGTTATTCTTTACGCGGAATCATAACATGTTCTAAAGGAAAACCAGTTTTAATCTCTATTATCCTAAGCATACTCATACTAATACTTTAAACATTAAGCAGTACATCATAGTCCAGGATCATACAGCAGAGTTGGTTTATTAACATAGTATTCTCAAAAGAATCAACATAGATCTGATGCATGCTTCTCAATTTTATCTTATTTAGACCTATAGTTGCGTATGCTGCTCTGATACCACATGTAAGTTTCATGCATAAGTAGTCTATAGGCACTAACCTTGAGAAGCCATTGAGCAAATGCAGGAGCTGCAACAGAAACACACAAACTGGTCTGGTCTTCCTCTCTCTATGCACACGAAAGCTCTCCTTATGGGGTAGGAATTTGAGTCTGTATTTTGTGCATAAGAGTGGGGACCGAACCTCAGTTTTTATATGGTGAGAGTCATGAGTTTCCTACCCATAAAGGAACTCTCTTGACTTATCCTTATCACCACCGAAATACATAGCCTCATAGAACAGAAATTCCACAAGTAAGATAGATCTCCAACTCTATCTTTCTTTTCCGTGTTCACCAAGCAATCCCTCCCTTGAATCCTTGATCTAATTGGAGTCTAAATCGATGTGAACTCAAATAGAGTTCTTACATCGATCTGGTCACGATCTGGGTCCAAATTCGAAAGTGCAAGGAGTCGTGCAGCGGCGTGGTCGATTCCGGTCAGAGCCCGAGCGGATTATAGGTGTCAATGGAGGTGATACGATGTTTTTTCTTTTTTTGTGCATACGGCTGGGTATATGAAGAACCGAAAAAAAAGAGTTTCAATATGGGATGCCCGCGGGCTTCGCAAAGCTATAGGGTGTTCAACACCGGAAGAAGGATTCAAAGGTGAGAAGGGGCGTACCCGCTCTGATACCAAGTTGAAATTCAGAGTTTTGAGAATGAGTTGTTGTGTTATTCAGAGTCTTGGAGGAAGATATATAGACTTCACACAGGAAAACAAAACAACTACAAAAAACCAAAACACCCCGGATTCTCTGATGAATTACAATCCGTTTAGCCGAAAAGATAAAGAATAAATATTATAATAATATAATATTTCAACATTGTTTTGCACTTTTTAAGAAAATCTATTGGGTCGTTGGATTTAAATCCAACTGTGACGAATCCTTAGACCCTACGGATCCAAGAGATCAAGACTCTAATCTATTATATTGTTAACCCAGGTGTGGTGGATACTTCTTTTCATGGTGTCATCGTGGAGGATATTAAAGATACGCTTCAGCATGCTACATTCCAATATGTTCCTCGACAGGCTAATGAGGTGGTCCATTGCCATGCATGTGCAGCGGTATCTAATAGTGATAGGATTGAATGGTTTGAAGAATCACCTGATATTGTATCTGATTTGTTATTTAATGACGTATGTAATAGGGGTTCCATTTTATGTCCCCCCTTCTTTCATCTTTAATTTAGTATATAATAGTATATAACCTACATAATAGTATGTAAACAAACCCCCTTTTATTACTTGCATATTATTATGATTTAATCTATATATACATTCATCTATACTTGCATATTCTTCTTCTATAAATTACTACTCAATTTTGAAGTCTTTGTGATACTCAATACAACTTAGAACATGAAAATCCACTATGCATTCAAATTTTTTTTGGGTCAAGATAATAGATAATTGATTAATTAAACATGTTCTAAAGTTTCATTAAAACATTTCATATTTTTTCACAAATCCTTCATTTTGATCCAATTTTTTACATATATTGAAATTTTGTCAATATTTTCTGATTTTTGAATCACTAATATTTCCAAAACAGTCAATATTTAATACATTAACGATAGAATACTACCTTAGTATGGTCACGTAATTACATCTTGTACACGTGTTATAATATGGAGTGAGCAGCAAGGTTTATTTTCCCCCTTTTTAGGGAATAATATCTATAAATATCCACTAATATTATAACACGTGTACAAGATGTACCACGTGACCATACTACGGTAGTATTCTATAATTTCTCCAAGTAAAGACCACACAAAAAGGAAAGCAAACAATGAAAATGAAAATCTTAATGCATGAAATGAAGAAAATAGAAATATCAAATCCAGGATAAGGGAAAAACAAACAAACAAACATTTAGTAGCTGTTGACAAAAAAAACATTTAGTAGCTGATCAATCTTGTTGCAAGGAAGTGGAAATCACATGATCAATAATTAAAAAAGAAGAAAGAAAAAAAGTGCCGACTGTTTCAAGTTTCAACGTACGGCTAAGGATTGTCTTAGCTTCTGCTAAAATATGAATATGGTTTGAATACTTTAGGTTAATTGTATTCTTCTCCATAAGGAGATATATATGAGTTTATATGGGTGCGGAAATAGATACAGTAATCAATTAGGATAGTATCTCCTAATTATACAATGATTTGTCAACTATATAAAATAAGAAAGTAAATCCCTTAATTAATCAAGGAGATAAATCTCATTCATTGATTAATTAGGAGAGTCGCGTGAGCAGCTTCACCTGCTGAATTCTTGGGCAAGAAGATGCCTTTGGAGGCCAAAGTTTTCAAGTCTTCAACTGAGAGAACAAAGGCTTCTACTTTTGTGGTGCATTGGACAGTTTTTGCCGAACGAGGTGGGTCAGTAAAAGTCTGATTGGTTATCGTTGCCCAATCCAGAAGTTGTTGTGCTCCAACAAACTTACCTTTCCCAAGAGTTTCGCTTGGGGGAGGTGTCTCTGTACGATCCCTAGGATCGCTACTAATTGGAAGGTAGGCTTGCACAAAGCCTGATACAATATAGATCATCGAGTTAAGTGGCTGTCCCGCTTCAAAAATCTTGGCGTTCTCCTGGAAGATCTTTGGCACGAGATAGTTGCAGATCTTAACCAAGGCGCTATCGTTCAATCCTTGAGTTACCTATATATATCAGAAAATTAGATTTCGTTTAAAAGATTAAACAATAATGATATCAAGAGGGTCCCTACACCATTCGAATGTGCCAATATCAAAAAATGTGAAGCGAGCTAGTTTTATGCGCCAGTCCATTGGCTTCACGAAAGACAACAAATAGAACTTCCATTAATTTGGAAAACAAAAGCCTTCAGTCCTCAATCAAGCAACCTAAGTCGACAGAACGAATTTCTCTATTGGTTTGCACGTTTAAGATCAGTTCCTTGGCATCCCCTTCAAGTATAACGGTATCCTTGTAGGTTATTTTCTTTTAAGTATGTTGTTGTTTGGGCTCATTATAGTTTAGGTAAATAGACTTATTTAGGTGGAATGATTTGGTCCCTTTTTTTTTACACAAAGCCTATAGCGTTTTATTAATGATGAGGGATGAAACAAGTACAAAAATCAGGTCATGTCCTAAAGGATTAGCCTGAGTATCTCTACACCAAATGAACGTTATTGGTCGTCGGCTAACTAAGTAGCCTACGTACCCTCTCAAGCGCAAGCGGGAGAAGGAAATAGAGCATATTTGGTGTCTTTTTTAGGTAGGTCTTTCTTTCTTCTTATTTTTTACTTTTCTTTTTGGTTACATGTATTATGTTTCTAGAAGCTTTCCATTTTATTTTTATTTTGGGTTTTTGCCTTCCTATTTAGATACTTAATAGGTTTATAGATTAATGTATTAAATAGTTAGAGGATGGTAATTAAAAAACTGCTAATTAAATGACATTTTTTATGCGATGTCTACTTATTAGAAATGATGGAAATTATGAATCGGAGCCTAATTGGATCAATTACTCTCCTAGTTGATCTCATTTCTAATTTTGAGGGTACCCGATTATGACTTTCAACTTAAAATTAGAACCAACATAACTTTTGATTCATTATGTGTTAGTTAACGCATGGAAAGTCATGAATTGAAATACTTCCAACACTAATGTGTTAATAGACACAAGAGAAAGAGGAATTAGAATAGTTTCATACCCATTCTTGATAAGGAATAAGTTGCAAGGACCTATTCTTAAATGACCCCTCAGGGAAATACTTACGACCAAAAATACAGAAGAAGAAAGAAAACGGAACGTACTGTTTTCAGCTTCTCCATGCAGATATGGCGTTGTATAAAATTGGATGTCCGATAGTCGGTAACAACAGAGCAAATAAATTTCACATCCACCTCAGCATCTATGTTTTTCACCAATTTGCTTTGTCTAATTTGAACAGTATCGCGAGGGACGCCATTTGTTTCCATCCACGTTCGTATTGCATTTTTTTTATCAACAATCTTGGGTTTTAACTCGTCAGCATCCAAAAATTTTGTAGCTGCATGCTGCAGATATATCTGTTTCACAACAGAAAAAGAAGCTCAGTTCACCATAAATATTTTGTTACAGATAAACGAATAAAACAATTTAGAAATGTACTAGAGCATAATATATTCAGTTCACCATAAATTTTCAATTTTATATAAAAGATTAAAAAAAAAAGTGTAATCGAAGATACTATTATGGACAAAAATTGAAAATTATGGTGAAGCTCCAGGCGCTCATCTGAAATGTACTAGAGCTGAATTATTTTGTGTACAAACTCTTCAGAATTTGCAATTTTGTCAAAGTAAATAATTAAAATCTCTAATTAAATGTTGCAACAATTATCAACTAAATCAATTATGTATAGTTCATAAAAAAATTTCATTTGAAAATCCTTTACACGCATAACTGAATATAATAATTATACAATAAAAAATTACTATATATCGAGAGATTCATCATGATTCAGGACACGTACTTGCAGGTTTCCAAGGAGATATAAAAATAGTAGCATGCCACTGATAGAAATTACAACTGCAAAGCAGTTTTCCCACTCAGAGGTACTTGTTACCAGATTTGTACCAAAGTTACTGCAATAATCAAATAAACATTTTAGCAGAGAGGTTAAAAATCTACATCTTATATGGACACATAAAAAAAAGTATGTATGATATGTATGAACCAGCCAAATTTAAATTAAACTTATAGTCCAAATTCACAGATAGAGCATCCACAACGGTAAAATATTGTTATTACCGTATCCCCTTTGAGCATTTTTTCAGCATAAAAAAAAATGATACAATTTTAAAGAGTTGGTTGTCAGGTCAGATGGTATTAAAATGAATTGCAAATATCATTACCTATTTCTTAATGAATTGCAAATAGCTTAACATGTATATATGCAAACCTTAGATTTCGGAGGCCCCACCACAGACAATAAAGAAACCTGGTTCTAAAATGCATCGATCTTGTGATTCCGGACTCAACGGCATCAAAAAATATTCCAACATTTAATGGTGTAGCATTTGGTCGATTTGTGGGGCATAACTCATTTATGAATGTGGTATTTCGTGAAGTACTTCCACCGCAATAATAAGTAGCGCTACATGCTGTAGTGTTTTCACAGTATTTGTGCCAACATGATATCTCTTGTTGAATTGAAAAGAAGTACCAAAAGCCTCCAAATACCTAAAAGGAAAAAAAAGTTAGTTCATGATTACATCATCTCCATAAAAGGTTAGTAAAATTTGGGTTAAATTTAACTTTAACACACAGCTTATTTATAGCTCTTCACTTTAACAATGTTACTCTAACAATGAGATTGAAACATTTAATGGGGGGAGAGAGAGAGAGAGCCAAGATTGGCCAAAGTCATTTTCTCTGGCTAGCCACACTGTTCACAAAACTTCAATTTTGGTTTTGGGTGGATTTGTAACTCCACCAGAGGAGAGAGTAACAAAAACAACTATTGTAAAAGTGAGAACATAAGGCCTACATAAATATTCGAAATTTCTCCGTAAAGTATTAAAAATATATATTCTCGGTCTCCATAAAGTATTAAAAAATAATGGATAAAAAAAAAAAAATTACTCCATAAAGTATTCTCGGTCTCTTCTTCTTTTTGGGTCACTTGAGGTGAGCCCAACTACTTCTTATGGGTCACTCGATGTGAACCCAGTTATTTCCTGACCCCAAAAAGCCTTTCTATCTCTTCTTTGATTCTTAAAAGGCCCATTCTCTTTATTGGCCCATGGGTGAAACTTTTCAGGTCCAAACAAGTCTATACTATCAGCATAACGGACATTAAGTTTTTTCTTTTTCATGGTTTGTTATCACTAATAAACAAGAAAAAGCATGTCACTAGCTAACGTACTAACCATGGATGAGTTGTAGATAAGGGAGAGGAAAAGGAGGCAGAAAGGGCAAGAGAGAAGGGTGAAAAGTTGAAAAAGAATATTGGTTAACCCTAAAACTCATAAAATAATGTAAGTAAAACAATATTAATAGGTAGCTAATTTAAATGACGGGGCTTGTGTACATCGGTAGCCACATAATGTGATCAGCTAAATTTGGTAAATTTACAGTGTGTTTAAATAGCAGTTTTTCTCTAATAGGGGTGGAAGCCATCAATATAATGAATAAAACTATGTAATTTATTGATGTGATCTCTAGCATTATTTGTAACAACCCGATCCCAATTTAAGATTTAATTATTAAAATATTAAGGCGAAGGACGATTTTGCCCCCGGTTCATTTAATGAATTAAAATTTGACTTTAAGATCGGGAAAGAATTTGGTGGAACGGAGTGCACCGTTGCGTCCGGCTCGTCGAAACGAGTCCGTGGACGTGCAGAACACCCGATTCCGAGCCCGAACGATCATTTAAAAGTTAAAAAAATCCTAAGGGCATTTTGGTAATTTTTGAAATGGGGTAAAACAGAATTAACCCAGCTGGCCAATCGGCCAGCGCGTGCAAAAATCTCGCCCGATCTCTCTCCCTCGTCTTCAACCTCGCGACCTCCCTCCCTCTCCCTTCGTTTTCGAACCAGGCGGCACCGGCGCCATTTCCGGCCACGCCGACCTCTCAAACCTCCACCGAAGCATCCTCTCACCTCCCTCAACCCATCCCTGTCTTTGGTTTCGCCGGAAACCACCTCGAACCTCTTCTGCAACGCGAAAACCAGTCGGGGCTTCCTCTGCTCGAACCCTCGGATCCGGCCACCAAACTGATCGATTTGGGTGAGTTTTCTGCTCTATTTCTCGAGTTCTAGATGTTTTCAAAGTTGGTTTCGCTCGATTTGAAGTTTTGAAACCGATTTGAGAATTAGGGTTTGGGTGATCGGGACTGTGAATTTCCGGCGTGATTCCGGCCGGTTCCTGGCCGGTTCTCAATGCCAAAATGCTCCCCTCCACCCACTGATCACTTAGCCGTAGGTCTTGCCCCGAAACTCCAAGTTTTTCTGTCGCCGGAAAAATTGCTTAAGCCACCCAAACCTGCCGGCGCGTGGGCAGGGTGGTGGCGGCGGTTCTTCGTGCCAAAACACTCCACGTAACCTCCCGAGCCTGTAGGTATGCTCAAACGAATTTTTGGAAATCGTTTGAGCGAAAAACCATTGTTACCGGTTAGAATTAACTAGGGTTAACTCGGGTTCGCTATGTTCTAACCGTTGGATCGTAACGAAACTTGGAAGTTAAGTAATTGGGAATTGTAGAAACCTATAGGAATTTACGGATCGTCGCTTGGAGTTAGGGAACCCCTTGAATGCCCGGGTGGAACCAAACTAAGGATTTAATCGCTTATTTAATCCCGGGGACTTCCAAGTTAATTAAACGGCTTAAATTAGTTTCAAATGGGCCGGGGAAACCTTTCTAATCATAATTGAACACTCTAGGCCCGGGGGTCGGGAATTTCTATTAAATTACTATGCCGAGCTTTGATTAATTAATAAATGGTTTAATTTTTGTAAATAGGTACTCAAGCTTCGGTGGATTCGCAGGAAGGCCCTTCTAAGGGTCCGGCAAGCTCGGATCAACTGTGAGTGGACCCTTGATTTTATAAATGAATTTTCTTTCAATGAATGCTTATTTAATGCTTTTGTGGAATTATTGATTTCTAAATATTATTTTATGATTTGCATATTAGAGTTTAATTGAATTTACTAAATATTCTCTATAATTTAACTTCCGAGCCTAAGATTGGATTTTAGAATGAAATTCATGATTTTAAGATATGAATTTTTGAATGGCTTGAGGAAAGACTTGTTTTTGAGTTATAAGTTTATGAAAGGTTTCAAACCACTCTAGGTACCCTATTGATGTTGCCTTCGGATTAATAATGCTGCCTACGGAATAAATATTGATAAAGGTTATTACCCGATCTACGGACCTACTGCTGCCTTCAGTTAAAGTCTGCGCGCATGACTCACGCCCCACGAGTCTCGGGGACGCTCGGACCGTGCGGAGCGAGGACGCGGCTCGGGTAAACTTTGTGTTTTCCGAGTCTAGCGAGGACGCAGCTTAGGTTGACTCGGTGTCTCCTAAGTTTTGCGAGGACGTAGCTCGGACCGACTTTGTGTCACCGAGTCTTACGAGGAATGGAATTGACGGTTTCATAAGGGTACACCTAGGTGGATTTTAGAAAGTTGATTTGATAATAAATCTTTTTATGAATATCTGGTTTTGGTGAACTTTATTATCATATTATTTATGCATGCCTTGATTTATTCTTTTTAACTATAGAATTGTTTTTAAATGCTTTAACAGTGGGGCTAATTAGTTGTTTATCTTTTTCTAAAGCTTATTTTTCGGTCCACTCACATTTTCAACTGTTTTACGCCCCCAGGCTGTAGGTCGTAGCTGAGCACCACCACCGGCCCGTCTCCACCACCACTGCTCTCCCAAAACTTGTGTAGGGTCCTTGACCCGAAAAACTTGTATTTAATTATTTTTAGTAGCTCTGAACTTGCCCAAACTTTTGTGAGGCCTGAGGCCGTACTCTTTAGTTTCTGTTGGTGTGCGAACTTAAACTTGTGTGTGCTGGACGTTTGGGAGCTTTAAACTGTGCTTTTGCAGGTGTAATTAATTTGGGGAATGAGCCATTTACAGGGGAGACTCTGCCGAATTTTCGGCAGAAGTCGAACCTTAAAATTCTCTTTTTCTCAATTTCTTAACTTAAAGGGCAAATTGGTCAAGTGTGTCCGACACCCGACAGATGTCGGACACGGACAGGGCTTGGCCCAGATCCCAAGCGGAATTAGGATCGGGTCCTGTCATTATTCACTCGGATAAAATCGAGTTTTAAAAAAAAAACTTATTTATTTCAAACATAAGAGAACTTAGTCAAGAAGTAATTATGAAAATAAGGATAAGACATAAAAAGGAATATATACAAGTTATGAACTTACATGACTAGCAAGGATGTAGAAAAATAAATTGAGTGTAGCTCGAACCCATTTTCCGGTTTGGTACATATTATCCGTACTGGATATGTAGATTAGAAAAACCCTTGCCAGATAATAGATAATAAGGAAGACGCTCACTGTCACTCTTTGGCTGAAATGTCCAGAGCCTCCTGGCTTGAAATAGAAAACTGCTATTGCCAACTGGACAAAACATAGCAGGTTAGAGACTAGACTCACTGAGCAGGGGCGCCCCTGGCATGGTGCAAGTGGCGCCACCGCACAGGGCCTCTGAAACTTTTTTACTTTATATTATATATATATTAATATTATAAAAACTATATATATACTCCAACGTGCAGCACATTGACACATAAGTGTATTTGGTGGAGCTGGTTTTTAGCATATATCCCTAGGGACAAGGCCTAGGTTCGAGTCACAAAGATGTCAATCTATTCATAATTTTATTCTTTTTTCATTATAACAACAAAATTTAAAATAGTTTAAAAAAAAAACGCTTTCTTCTAAATAAATAAAAAGTACTTTCTTCCACTCAAAACAAAAAAAACAAAAAAAAAATTCATGCATTCTTATTTCTCTTGAACTCTTATTTTTTTTACCGAACATACTAATATTTAACTTTATAAAATGAAAACATTAAAAAAAATTATGAATTTGATTTGTGATTGTTATTACATGCTAATTGATGATGAATTTTAGTTATAAAAAAATTGATTTATGACATTAAGTCATTGCAAATTTATTTTATTTTTATTTTCATATTTGATTATGTGATAACTCCAGTTTAAGTTTCGCACAGGGCCCTCAAAATCTTAGGACCGGCCCTGTCACTGAGCAAATGTAACTATGTGCAAAAGACAATATTGACCAAAATATAAACCTTAATTAATTATCATATAATCGTAAAAACAATTGTAGGCAAATGAGGCTATGATCTAGGATTGAAGAATGAGATATGATTGCCTAATGTATTAATAAATGCCATATATATATAAACACACATTGAAGGACTCGTTATAGTATGATGAAAAAGAATTAGAATATTATATAATTCGATGGAGTTGTCAAGAATATGGTAAAAACATTTCCAAGTACAAATATGCAGGTGAAGGTCATTAGAGCAAAATGTTGTTTTATTTATTTTTATAATAATGATATTTTACGTTACTCCACAACATTAGAGGGAGAAGGTTGGAACTCGAGTAAAATATTGCTGGCAAAAAGAAAAGACAACAAAACTTGAGATTTTGGTCTCTCACCTGTGGAATGGGAAGCATAACGGAAACGGCAATTATGAAACTCGCAAAGCCAATAATACTACACAATCTTACACGCTCAAGTGTTCCTCGCCAGCTGTGGGCCTCGTTGATAAGAGGTGCAGTCCCCATGTTGGCCGCGTTGTTACGGTCACGTGTTCCCATGTTGGCCGCGTTGTCAGTATATAGATTATACCCAGAAATTATAGTACGCAATGCGATAGTGGCATCAGGAAGTGCTCGAAAAATAAGAGCTGCAGTCCTCAAGTTTTTGTCTATTCCAAGGCACTTATTCTTCTCATCAATGATTGGAATGTAAAAGAAGAGAGGATCTAGTGACACTGCAATACATGATAATATAAATATACTTCTCGTCTTTAATGGAGAGAAGAAGGAGGAGAAGATGCGCCCAAAAATTCCCTTAGCGGAAGCGGAATCATCATCTAACCTAAATTTAACAACAAAAAATTTTCCATTAATGAAATAAAGCATGATGCTCCTTGCTCATAACAACTTCTCATTTGCTTAGTAATGTGGCTCCTTTATTCCAAAGTCGTTACCAAACGTTGGTGGTGGTAGCATAGTTTATTTATGGAGGTTTTTTTTTTTGGAATGGGATATAGTTATTTTTGGATTAAACAAAGTTGTAGAGACTTCCAAACATGGAATGAAAATACATCTAGAACTTTCAAAATAGTTTGTGATTGAGCCACATTAGGCAATCAAAAATTCCTCATTATGGACAAGTCGGAAGTATTATCCTAAAATAAATCAGGCACTTTAAGTTGTTTCTGGCATAAATAATAATGAACATATAGGAAAACAATAATTAAATAAAAACCAACAAACCGTCCATATACTAACCGTTCAAGATCTTCCAGAATAATATCCATATTAATATTCTCCATATTAATATTCTGGATGAGAGTTCTGTAATATAAACAACTACAGTATTAGTAAGTGCTTCGTACTTCTTTCTTCAACAAAAATCATTTAAAAAAATTATTTCTTACTAACTTACCCGTTTTGACTTTCATTTAAACAGGAAATAAAAGACAAATCAACAAACGAAAATATCTAACACCAAAAAAAGAAGAAGTCTCAAACACCAAACAAATACAGATTAAGGTAGATGAGGCAGAAGCCTTCCCTCGCTGCCAACGATAAATACCAAATTAATCTATATTTGAAGAAGAAGGCTTTTTTCGTCCAAAGAGAAAAATGATTATAAAAAGCCGGCTTTTAGCACCACAACATGAATCCATAAGTCATAGAAGCCGGCTTTTATAATCATGTCGTGGTGCTACATATAGATTTAAAACACATATTTCATCCAAGTATAAATTCACTCATTCCAATTCGAAACTAAGGCTGGACATATTTGATAGCAAAATTGTGGGATAGGAATGAACCGCCTAAGTAAGCAGAGGGCAAAAAAGGGACCGAGGCATAGCCACAATGCCCTTCTACCGACCATAGTCAGTTTACTAAACAAACAGTCCAATGCGGTCAATAGAAGGGTGTTTAGTTCGACCAAACTGCACTATAAGAATTTTTTAAAACTGAATCTTGAACCAGTCAGATTGAATGAAGCTGTAATGTATGCATTAGAAAAACAAATGATGACTTACCCACAAGAGATGCCTAGCCCAACACTTTCGCTTCCTTACGTGCCTTAAGCTATTTGCAGTGAGAGGAGTGAACAGATAGGTGATACTATATATTATGGAGGTTGGGTTTGGGTGTAGGACCCTAGGATTGGGTCAAAGTAAAATTAGCAAGGGCTTTATTCTTTCTCACATGATCCTGTCGGCTAAAAGACAAAAAGTAAACAAGCAACTATTGTCACTGAGACTGAGCTGTTAATTCCTTTCCGAAATAGAATTTTAATTAACAGTTGTAAACAGTTAATTAAAAAACAATGGGACTGTTTACACATATGGACAAGGAGCAAAATACTATAAGAAACTAGGAAGGTTGCCCAAACAACGCGTCTAGGCTCTAGCTATGAATGAATAACGCACAACATTCCTTTCCAATTAATGCCTCTTATCATTACTAATTAAGATTCCCGGAAATTAGTGAATAGTCTACACAGCGTATCGGAGAAGGCAATGGCAATCGACTTGTCAAATTGCACTAATATTGTCTCTGTACGTAGTCCATCTAGTCTTTCACTTCATTTTAAATAGAGAGGTGAGAAATAATTAGATGATTAAACGAAGTAAAATACTAACCCACAAGCAATAAAAACTCATTTTTGCAAAAATAAAATCGGAATTCCAATATAGAATGGTGGCGATTGACTTTTGGCCAAACTCTTTGGAAGTCTTTGCATGTGGCCCCAATCATTTTCATGACTGATGATCACGTGTAGTTGCCGTTGAATTTGATCCTAGGAAGGAATATTGAGACTTTTTCTGTGATATGCTCTATGTGATAAGTTAAGTTAAGGCCTGCACAAGTTAAGTTTTTTTTGGTCCGAAAAAACAAGTTAAGTTAGATTAAGTAATTTTAAACATTTTTTGGGCTTTCAATATGAATTTTCAATTTTGAGTTAACAACACATATTCGTGACCTGGAGCATGTGTGCTTAGGTGATGCTCTGATGCTATGAAGAAAGTTGAGGTTTCATCTGAAACCTTTCAAGTTTAGCGTTCCAAACATTTAATTTTACTTTACAAAAACAAAATTTACCTTAAAAATGTTTAAAACATACATTTTTTCTTTTCATATAATAAATACATAGATAATTTTTTCTTTCCCGGAAATTAGTGAATAGTCTACACTTGGATTGAATAGTCAAAATGAAAAGGCAACAGGTCCACAGGATGCGTATCGGAGAAGACAAACTTGCCAAATTGCACTAATATTGTCTTTGTACGTAGTCTATCTAATCTTTCACTTGGACTGATCAGGTCAAAATCAACGGATTCCAATTTTATTACAAAAACTTTTGAAATTTCAACATTCATTCCGATTGGGCAAACTCGGATTTTTTGTGGAAAATATCGGAAGTTATATATTTCGGCAGAACATATTGAAAGATTATAATGTTTCTTGGTCCATAGAGTTGTAACAAAAAGTAAATCGCCACCATTGTTATCCCCCAACCCAAACAACACGTCTATACCCCGTGTATGTGTGCTAAACGACATTGACGTAGTCCTATTATATGTGAATGCAATATTTGCTAATCGTTTAAGAGTGTATAACCCAATCGAAGACAATCATCTCGTCTCTTTCGAAGACTCAACCCTTTTGTAGTATATCCCCAGTGTAAATTCCATATTTCTCAGTGGGTCGGTTCATATAATAAATACATAGACAATTTTCGTAACTATACCCCATGTATCATGTATGTGTGCTAAACGACATTGACTTAGTCCTATTATATGTGAATGCAATATGTCCTATTATATGTCAATTCCATCTTTCTCAGTCGGTCGGTCCTTCGACTTTTCTACAAAAAATTCCTCCACACGCTATTAGAAACTAAGAAGGTTGCCCATTGGAGAAATTATAGAGTAGTAAGGTATCACCACGTCAGCTGGTGATATTCTCACTCAGAATTTGCCATGTGTCTTTTTAAAATTTTTTTTTTTACTATTTTTCCTGCTAGATATTAGTTCCAATTTTACCCTGGAAAACATTTATAAAAAAACATAATTAAAAGTTAGGTTTTATCTTCATGTCTGTTCGCCTCTCTCTCCATCTTTGGTATTACAGAGTGCCGACATTGGCGCTCCTCCCCCATCTTGGTATCTTGATCTCCACCTTTTCCTTGAAGGCTCCCCCTTTTCCTTCATCTCTGTTTGCCTCTCTCTCCCTCTCTCCATCTCTCCCTTACTAATTTAACTCGTTCAGAGATTTCCTGTAGCTTGTTTATTGGATGGTTGCGGTTGAATATGCAAAGAAGCGCAGGGTGTGAGCAAAACAGAGAACGAGAGGACTAAAACGCAGAGCATACTCCATGCTATCTGAAGCTTAATTGAGAAATAATAAGAATACTTCTTTTGCGGGTGTGGCTTGGAATTTATATCAATCAATAGTAGTAGTGGTAGACAACCCAGAGAGAGATTATTCCCGTACATACTTCTGAACAAGTTTAAGCATTTGGTCAACCTAGAAATTGCGTACGGAGTTTCTAGGATCTTCTCTTGTTAAACTCATCTGGGATTGAGAGAAAAATTGGACAAGGTGAACTTGGAATTGGAGGTTTTGAGGGAGATGAAGACAACCTAGAAGAGGAAATTGAATTTGGAGGAAGGAATATAAATAGAGAAGGGGCGGAGGAGGGGCACTACGATCGATCAGGGTGGGAGGTTATCGCAGTCTTGCTTTTTTCTTTTTTCCCTTGGGTTTTTAATAAATTTGATTCTAAAGGATAAAATTGGAAGCCAAAATCCAGTTGTATAAATAGTTAAATTTTATTTTTTAAAAAGCTACGTGGCAAATTATAAGTGAGAGTATCACCAACTGACGTGGTGATAGTGATACCGTATTACTCTATAATTTCTCTGCCCGTTGTTATCCCCCAACCCAAACAACACTAATTAAGATTCCCGGAAATTAGTAAATGAATAACGTAGTTCATCTAGTCTTTCACTTTCGTATGCGAAATGTTTTTTATTTATTTATGTACGCTATTATATTTATATAAAAAAATATATAGAATAGATAATTATTAACTTCTTTGACTTGGCTATATATATACGAGCAATTAGCTAGGTTTGATGCTCAATTGCATACGTCAGCTGTGTTACGTAAGTTGGAATAATTCTAAGATGATGACTTCAAAGTGGAGTCAATTTCAGCTTTTTCAAAAGAGAGATCCAGCATTTATTTTCAAAGTCTATGGCTGTTGTAGAGCCATAAACTCGTCATTCATATATTAATATTATAAGAATTGTATATATACTTTAGCGTGTTACGTGTTTGCACAAAAGTGTGTGTGGTGGAGTTGGCTTTCTAGCGCATATCCCTTAATAGAAGGCCCAAATTCGAGTTTCATTGAAGGCATTCTATTTGCATTTTTTATTATTTTTGCATTATAACAACAAACTTTAAATAACTATAAATAAAAAAACAGAAACACGTTTAAAAAAGGAAAAGAAATATCAAACTAAGCTAACCAGCGGCAGTATATATCAATCTCTTTTATTAGAGTATCAAAGTACTTTCTTCCACTAAAAAAACAAAAAAAAAACTTCATGACTTCTTCTTTCTCTTAAACTCTGATTTTCTAGTAAGTAATCATCATCATTCATCAATCTCTTTGGTTCTTTTCAATCATTTGACAATTTTTGTTATTCTTTTAATTTCAAGAATTTCAACACCAAAAAGCGAAAACCTTAATTCGTAAATTGATAAAAACCACTCAAAATCATAAAGTCAGATTCAATCAAAAATTCATGTATGTATCTAAATTTCAATCTATATATTACATGACTTATTTTATTAAATTATTATCATGTTGATGATTGGTTATATAAGAAAATATAGTTTTAGAAATATTTATCTATTTTTTGTTGGGGTTATCTTCCAGGTTATAGGGTTTTGGAATTTTTCTTTGTAATCTAAACATGCCACCTACTAGAAAATACGTTTCTGGATATACAAAACGACTTAGAAAAGAAAAATTGAGGAATTTACTCAATCTCAAAGAGGAACTCTAGATAGATTCATTGTTAAAGAATCACATGCTGCAATTGATAAAAATATTTACAATAAACAACAACAAGATGATATTGAGGAATTGCAAGATACTGAAAACAATATGGATAAATTTGTGGGTAATGTTGGGCATAATGAGAATGATGATGATGAAAATTTTGTTTTATGACATTAAGACGACAACAAAAATTTATAGTATTTTCGTATTAGATTATGTAAGGCCCCAATTTAAGTTTCGCACAAGGCCCTCAAAATCTCAAGGACGGACTGACTGGAACCTTAAGATCTTGCTTGTAAGTCTTAGGTTCAATGAAAGCATGCAGGATTAGAAAACACCTGTGAAACCTTTACAGCAAGAAATACTTTCTTCTTGGTATTGCCAGTCAATATAATGCTAATGTCATTTAATGAGAGCTAGTTAATTAGAGGCTTGTTTGTAAGTTGGGTCCTTCAAAAAATCTCGAGTTTACGTTTGAGGAATTCCATTATCATGATACAAACGACAGTCTCAAATTTTCCGACCTCTTTAGCCAAATAGCATTGCGTTATCACATTGAATTTTACAACATACATGATTGCATTATCACAAGCAATGCCTTGCATATTTTGACAAACCTTATTAATCATTAGATTAAAGCACATTTAATGGCACATTTTGACACACTATATAATCATTTAATTTTTAGTAAAAATTGTGTAGTGCCTTGAGAGTATAAATGAGGACAACTTTAAATAAAAACAATTATATATGTACTCTTGTTTTTCTCTCCCAATCTCACCAGACCTGAAAAAGAAATAAATAAAAACAAAACCTCTTTTATTTTGACAAGCAATGTCTATGAAAAACTAGGTGCAATAAAACTTTAATAGGTATACTATCATTCATAAAAGCAGAAAAAAAAATCTATAGATAAATTTGGTATTTAAATAAATGTCATGAAATAGGTACATTATTATTATAAAAATAATAATAAGTAAGGATCTAAAAAATGTCCACTATTATTTTAGAGATAGGTACATTATTATTATATTAAAAAAAATAGGTAGATTATTATCCATGAAAAACTATTTCAAATTTGATTAAAAATTAAAAAAAATATATATGATTAAAAATAGGTAGATTGATTTTAATAATAGGTACAATAAATAAAATTCAGGTTTCAAAATAGGTAGATTATTATCCGAGAAAGATGGAACAAAATTTCAAAAAAGCAAGCAAATAAGAAAACTAAGCCCTCCAACGTAATGTTGACTATATCTATTAATGAATTTTAATAATAAAACGGATAATTAATTGCAAACAAAAATTTTAGAGGGAATCACCACAATAAATTGGGGAACCAAGAATTAAAATACCACCCCCTGACACATTGAAATATAAATAGGGCTATTTTGGGAATCAAAAAATTATAATAAATTTGATATTTTGCTTAATAAGGTAACTTGATAAGTTGGATCCTAGTCATGGACTTTTACTTATAAAAATTGCGTATTATTTATAAGAACAAAAAGTTAAGGTTTACAAGTAAGGCAAATTGAATTTAAAGGGTGTAAGCCAAATTTATTATAGAAAGTATATGGCGTCCGCTTGGCAATAACGTCCGGACGTTCGTATAGGATAAACTATATATATACAATGCTACTTAACCACATTTAACTTATATATAATAATGGATTCAGTCATTTAATTTGTAAACTAACATGGGTCCCATGATATGATTTTTTTTTTTGGCGAACATGATATGATTTGTTATCATCACTTATTGGAACCACTCGTATTATGTATCAAAAAAATCATATCACAAGCAGTTTGATTGACGTAATGATGGAAATTAATTCATTGTGTTGTTTTCATATTAAGTAACGATAAAATTATTCTAGCTGTTTTTCATTAAACAACCTCGAAGAAAAGCACTCTATAACATAAGGATTAAGACAAAATGTATTGAAGTAGGAGGCCTAAGATTGACATGTGGAGGCCTAACCAGTTTGATTGAGATTTGAAATGTTTTAAAAGTTGTATAGTGAATATTTAAATATTTTATTGATTTCATAAATTATTTAATAAATAGTATTTAATTATTTTAAATTATTTTGTGGACTTTGTTTTCTATGTTTTAGTACTAAATGATAATTAAAACACAATATATCTAAAACTTTGTTTGACATTGTTGTTCTTGTTGGCAGAGAGATTGCAAAATCACTATCTTGCATTATTTTTACAACAAGTAATAAACAATTTTTGCCTCTTGAATTCTTTCATAGTTAGTAAAATACGGAATGAGAAAAATACAAATAAAATACGTATATATTTTATTCGGCAAAATTTTCGTAAGTTTGGCCACTATATATTATTTTTATTCAATAATAGTGGAAATTATGTGTACAATACATGAATTTTGCAAAAAACAAGTGTATTAAATATTAAAAATACTTACGTTCTTGTAGATTACAAGTATTGTACGCTTTAAACATGAAAAATATGTAAGTTTATATTTATTTTTAAAAAAAATCCATTCCCGACGAAATTGCGTCGGCAAATGTCTTTCCCGACTAAATGATGTCGGCAAAGTTCTTTACCAGGGAACCAAGTATAGCCGCGCGGCTATATTATTTTTTAAAATTTCTTTTTAATACAGAGTATAGGCGTGCTACTGTACCTCTCTTGATGAAAATTCGTGGGGAAAGGTCGTCTCGCATTGTTTATTTTTAAAAAATCACTTTCTTTTCTTTTTTTTTGTTAAACTTCTTTAATTTAATTGATGTAATTAAGTAATATCCTTTCCTTTTTTAATTACTCTAATGAGCAATTATGTTTTCATGATTGTTTCTTTAGTGTATATTTAAATATTTTACTGATTTCATAAATTACTTAATAAATAGTAATTAAAATGCTGTTGACCTTGTGTGGCTGACTTCTTTTTATTTTGAACAATTTGTCCTACTTTTTGGCTGTTTGAGACAAGACTTGTGTCCATAATTTATAAAGTTTCAAATACAATTCTTGTGGCTGAATAAACTTCGGCATAACTTTCAATTGATTGTATTTGTTCCAGAAAGAATGTATTAAAGATCATAAGGTGGTGGTAGGGGTAAGACCTTAGATATTGATGCTTGAATACATAATCTTCCAAAACAAGTTATAGAAACAGAGGTGTCCCTTGAGCTTCCTTACATTTTCTCTCCAAGACAAGGGGGAAAATCACTGACCTAGCAGGCCAACACCTTCAACATGACTTTGATTCCATTGGCAATGTTTTGTAGATTCCTATGACCTATAAATTGCACTAAGAGTAAGAATGCTATATAAGAGAATGTTAGAGCCAAACTAGAGCCGTTCTTGGCATTGCCGCACTAGAGTTGCAGCCACGGTCCAAATTACATCAGAACTGAAATGGGATAAAGCACATAGAAATGCTTAGTGGTTGAGATGTCTTTGTAGATAACACTTCACACTGCAATAAAGCAATGACATGCCTTGGGAATTATCATGTATTATATGGGGCTCAAAAGATCAATACTAGCATTGCGATTTTGAGTACTTTGGTCAATATAGTCCCAATGTGTTCTTTAAGCTACCACATGCCGAATAAGCTATATGATTATATGTGCATAATTCAAGTAATCTAATTATAAAGATTGTCTAAACTTAGTACCTAGTCATATATTACATTCAGATTTTCACAAGTTAAAGGTGAGGTAAGTCATTAACTTGTGAAGCAAAGAGGAAGCAAATCATCAAATGCACTTCTTTGAATTATTTAAAGAACTCAAGTCCAATTAGCAGAAGTAAAGGGTCACTAGAACTGGCACATTGCAAATAGGACAGAAGATTAACCCCTTTGACCATAAGATACTCACAATTTGATCAGTCTCCCAACCTTCAAGCTGCAAAGACGGCCACAAGTCAAGCATCACATGAGCAGCTGTTCCACCACCCTGACTTGAACAATACCCTTTAGTCAGGAAATCACAAATTTTCATGGTACAAAAGGTATTTTACCACATGAGTTCAAAATGAAATGAATTACCAAGCCAAGGATGTAAATAGGACCTTCTGGAACAGTAGCAGGCAAGCTAGCAAATTCATCCTGCACAATGCAGCAACCAATAGATTGACTTTCTTACAGTACAGGTTCAAATTCAATAGCACAATGTACGCCAATATAAACCACAGAATAAAAATGTATGAAACCATATAATTTCCCGGAGCACTTATAATAAGCACATTGAATTATTCAAATACACATTTCTGGTGCTTGTAAACAATGCTATGCACATTATCTGCATGAATCCAAAACATAAACAGCATTTAAACGAAGAACGAAATGATGAACAAACACAAAAGAGAAAGATTAACATACGAGAAGAGTCGAGGAGCAGCATTCTTGATTTGGGAGTGTCCACGATTACTATATCATTGTAACCGCTCTTTATGGCCGTCAGTACTTGAAATTCTTCTTCTTCTTCTTTCTTTTTCTCTTCCAATTTCACTTCTTGCTTATCTGCCTTGGAGGCCTTGGTCTTCAGACTCTTGACTTTTCGTTTCCCATTACAGAACCAAAGCGAAACAGAGGATGTTGCTCTGCAGAAATAGTGCCAGCGCTGTGAATGGTTGAAATGAATAGTAGCAGGCGACTGAATTTGACTCGGACCGAGTTGCTGCTGGCGTAACACCAGCAGGCTATTTGTTAGCAGAGCCATTGGTATTTCTAGTCTTCCATGCCCAACTTCACTTCACTCTTCGTATCTGTTTCTCTTCAGTTTGCCATTTTTAAAGTTCGTGGTGACTCAGAAAAGTGCCCAACTTCACTTCACTCTAGTCTTCCATGCCCAACTTCACTTCACTCTTCGTACCAACAAAAGATTGTCTCTTTCTTTTTTTTTTTCCCTTAGATTAGTGAGTCGGCTAATAAAGATTTTATTTGAGTTATTAATTTTAGTGAATGAAGGAAAAAAAAAACACACTAATTTGAACTGAATCCAACATCTTTGTACTTTTTCGTGTTATGATTAGTTAAAAATATATCTCTTCGCGTCGTTAGTCCGGAAAGATTGAACTTTTTAAGAAAATCTCACTTATGCTTGATTTTATTTAACTTTGATCTTAATCCTTTATAGTTTCAATTTTAGTATTTAAGGAGCCCAAAATCTGAGACCTAAAATCAAAGTCTAAGTGATTTACAATCCAAAACTAAAAATCTAAAATATAAGCTACATATTTCTAGTAAATGAAGCAAAGATTACCTACAAGTCACTGATTAAATTTGGTTTTACTAAAGAAATTCATTTTTTTTTTTGGTAAAGGTTTTTGCGTTTCTGTTGTATTTTTTATCTGGATAACATAATTCCAAAATCTTCAGCATGTTCTTGTCTGCCTTTTCATATGTTGTCGTCAACAGAGTAGTAGTCTTATTCTTATGTTTGGGTTACCTTAAAGCACTTTTATTAATTGCTGTTAGGTCTTCCGGATCCGCTGTGCTTCTGCAACCTGTGGTCAATCTTAACATCCACATAGGAAAAAAATTATGTGGGGGAATCGTTTTCGTGCCCAATTCATAAATGCTGCGTTTGTAAACAAGGAGATTCTCTCCTTAGTTATATTAACTCTCATCTTCTTTTTTCATTTTTTCATTTTCTACTTAGTTATATTAATTCTCTTTTCAGTATGTGCAGAAGGCAAGGTTATTGCATTGCAAACTAACTTCTTTTATAATGCTATAAGGTAGAAAATCTCCTCAACAGAAGCAGTATTTGGTAAATATAACCCTCAGACATAACTGCTTAACCTGCTTTCATATAACAATGCTACAACCATCACTAATTCACCAAAACCTGTCAACTTGTTCAAGAGTAGCGGTCAACATACTACTACAAAACCAAACCTGTCTTTGTTCTTTTTCTTTTTATGCCCAGGAAAACACTTTCAACCATCTGAATCATCGAAATGCCTCGGACTATCAAGTTCACCCATACTTGCAGAAGCAAAATAGTCAGTAGACTCTACAGATGAGAGGGATGAGACGGAATCATCTGAATCCAACACGATGTGATCATGAAGGGTGATGTTATCTTCATCAATTTCGGACGCCTCTGACCCCTCTGTTCCTAAAAGTAGTTTGTTTATTGCTGACTCCGCAGTTTCAACAAACCACTCATCCTCAGGGAGTGCACTAATAAAACAGAAGAATTATACCCTTGGGTTGAAACTTTCAAAATGGAGGTCGGGGGAGAAAGAACCAAAAATGGGAAGACATTCAGCCAACTTACCTTTGCACTTCTATGCCTCTAGCAGAAAAGGCCCAGATAGCACGAGCAATTATGGCTGATGCAATCTGGTGGACGAGCCTTGATGAGTAACCCGCAAAACGTCCAATTTCAACAGTGAAGTGCATATCAAGAATTAACTGTAACAAACATAGTTGATTATGAGTTAACTGAACTGAGAGAGAGAGAGAGAGAGAGAGAGAGAGAGAGAGAGAGAGAGAGAGAGAGAGAGAGAGAGAGAGAGAGAGAGAGCGAGAGAGAGAGAGAGAGCATTCAATCCAGGACTCTGGCTGGCAGCACTCGCCAGACTCCAGGGTCCACCCAGCATAAAACTTCAATCTGTTACAGTTTCTCAACCAAGATTGTTTTCGAAGAGATGAAGCAATGACCTATCGTGTCAAGGGGTCTAAAGACACACCCATCTGCCACCAACCCAGTCAAAAAGATAGGAGATTAGTGGCTTGTGGCTTGCAAACTTATTCTATTTTTATGACTCTTATTTGGGCTCTCTAATTCTGTATTTTCCCATAGCAATTTTTCCACTTAGTAACTTTTTCATGATTTCAGTCCTATGTTGAACCATGAAAATCCATCATCAACTAAGGATCCCATATTAAAACTTTTCCCGATTATGAAAAAGAGTGAAATAATGATATCTGGTCGCAGTATTTTTCAAAAAGAACAACCAAAAAATGGACAGTATGGAAGCATATAAGTACCTGCTGTAACCCAAGTGGCTGAAGAGGGCCTGTATCATCCTTGAACACACCCTAAAACTCTTGTTCATCAGACAACCACATTACAACTGTCTCTGTTAACCTAGCAAGCAAAATTTTCTGTATTTTCTCTTTTCCAAGTAACACATCTCCAGCCACAGTTGCTAATTGCTGCAGCTTCGCAAATAATGCCTGCAATAACAGGACAAAGTCTCATAACTTGTACCAAAAGATATACAGCAACAAGATATGCATATAAAGTCCTATGGCTGAATACAGTGCTTTCAGGATAACAAACTCAACTTTCTAACAGTTATCATAATGGAACCCACTAAATAGATTAGATGATACATTCCTCAAACTTTTTTCTTTGATGTTGATCTGACGAAATGTGCCACTAGAAACAAATTATAGTTAATGACTACAAGAAGCATGGACCCACAAATATTTGTTATAGCTGCTCTTACACAGTGCATCCCAACAGCCAAACAACCCAAGGTAAACAGGGACAAAGCGAAATTTGGAAATATAGAAGTAAAATAATTTAAGGGAGAATGGGAGAGGTTTAAAATATTCAGAATACCATAAGGTAATAATGTTTACACAGATAAGCAAAACTAAAGAAAAATATTATCACAAACCATGTATATGTAGAGCGCATTAAAGTAAGAAACAACACCTGAAATGGAAGGGAAGGCAACGGGGTAGAGTCCCAATACACATCCTCCCCATCCCCATTTAAATATATTTGTGCATCCAATCGTGTTTTTTCATCTCTGGAATAAATGAAGCTCAAGACATATTGCCGACAAAAATGGTCTCGTAGCTAGTCAAATGAATGCTGAAGATGGCGCCTCCAATCCTTGAACTCTGTAGAAGTGCTTGGAATAGGTGTGACATTTTCAGCAGATCCACTTTTTGGTTCCTCACTTTCACTCTGCTGCTTCCAAAGGTTCATTACAGCATTCGGCAGTAGTTCATCCAAAATGGTAGTAGCAACTCCCAAAATGGCAAGCTGTTCTGAATCTGTTTCAGATCTAAAGGATACAAACTCCTTCAGCTCTGTCAGATTGTCATCATCAGATGGTCCTGGTAGGGCTTTAATTAGAGCATCCATGTATTTATCAAAAAGTTGACTGATCCTACTTAATATGTTTCCCCCAAAATGCAAAATGGTCAAAGGGGTCAACTGTTCCAATATATCCTGTGAAATCAACATAACATTATGAACTGATTGTTGAGTCATTACTAACAAATTAGTAATGCATCAATGAACTTGACATTACTACTGACCAAAACTGATTCAAGTGCATATGTACAGAGAGACTAAGAAAAGCATACTGCAGAACCAAATTGTATATTAATTATAATTATGTTGACACACACATATCAGATGTGCCCACATGGAGATACACACACCAGCAGTAGATGGTACCTGCATACTTAGTAAAGTACATACGTACTCGAGTATATGCATGTAAAATTGCATTTAATTCAACATATTTATCGCAGATCAAAACCTCGTGAAAGTCCCGTTGAGTGGAAGAGTGACCTTTCCCAAAAATACAGAAGAATAATTTGCAGCATTTTAAAATGTTCCCTTCTCAAGAGTAATTCGGAACAACTGTTAAATCAACTCAATATAATTTTAAAGTAGTTTATACCATGTTCTTTATTGATAAGAACTCTTTTTTTTAATGTCATTATGTCTGAAAACTTTTCATCATCTTAATTCCTCAAGTTCAATCTCACCTACCAAGACCAGCCTATTTGAATTGCTTGTATCAGTACAAAGAGATGAATATAAAAATTATTTTTAGAAAGATTAGTATAAGACTACTTACTTCAACAATGCACATAAATCTTATCCCACTATCAGCGAGCAAACTATGTGATGATATTGTGAATGCAGACAATGGAGGTGCAAAGCGAGGTGAAAATGACATGCACTCATCAGCTTCTACCAAATCAAGGACAAGTTTTCTGGCCCGTCTAAAGTTCAATTCTAAAACTACTTCAATAAAAGGCCGCAACAGCACCAAAATCAATTTTGACAGTTTCAGGCCTTGCCGTTCCAGCATCAAAGAGTAGTTGAGACTTGCCTGAACACAAACGCTAGCTGCACGTAAAGCAGAAACTGTACCGGAAGATGGTGCATTCTCTTTCACTAACCGTACAAAGTATTCAATTTCCCACTCTGCCCATTGAACAACTCTGTTTGTATAAACAGGATTATCACCAAATACTGAACCAGACTTCATCGTTGCCATTGAGATTGCAGAAAATACTAGCTTAGACAAAGTTGCTGGATATGTCTTTCGACAGACAGAACAAGAAGGAGAAAGAGCCTCAATGCTCTTCTCAAGACGGGACCCATAAAATTTCAGCAGTAACTGATGTGCCAAAGGACCTTTTCCAATCTTTATTAACCCACTTAAGGCCTTCTGCAACTCAGGAAAACTAACAAAAGGTTGTCCAGTAACCTCAACTAGCTGATCCTCAAGCACTGATTTTCTTTTCAAGAAAGCAGATCTGTATGAGGATTCTTCAGTTAATGAAGTATCTCCAGAGCTTTTCAGTTCTGGAGAGTTTCTCTCTTCAGAATCTAAAGCCTCTAATGCTTCTTCTACTTTATGCTCAGCTAAGAGAACATTAATTTTCTCCAAAAATATCCTGTGATCATCTGTCTCAATTGGCAAGGGATCTTGAAGTTTACCAATCTTAGGGTCTGGCTGGACTTCAGTGGTAGATTGATTCCATTCTTCCAATTGATGGCAGACACCAGTAATCAAATCCTGCACAATAATCCCTTGAGCTGAAATATGCTTTCGGAGCTCAACCAACTCATGCTCCATTTCTACAGCCTCCTCAGATATTCTGAAATTAGCATTAAGATAGGATCATGCATGCATGCATAAACAGGATTAATGAACGTATTAAATTGAATGAAAATCAAAGCAATGTACAGCTAAGAAACAAAAACAGCTTTGGGCCATTTTGTGACCATGTTTCAGGGTTTTGAAAGGCAAGCCCACACAGACCTCAAAATATGTTCTTGAAATAGAGGATTTCGAGATTTAAAGGATGCAGTGGATGATCCATAGTTCTAAGTAAAGAAAATATGAAGGTGAGTAAGAATGGTCCATGCCCTTCTGGGTTCCAAAGTGTTTCCCTAAGAAAAGTGAGGTGGGAGACTTGGGGCAGTCATTTAAAACCCACTAACGCTGTGTTGGACAAGCCGACATATGTGACATACAATCCTTAAAGAGGAAAAAGATTGGGATGTATGTTAAGTTGATATTAACCACGCACATATTTCCTGTTAAATTAAACTATGGTCTCTGAGAAGTTTAGCTATCCTAGCATTCCCCTGCCTAAGAATCATGCCATGAAAAATTTGAGTTGCATGGCTGCAAAAGAGATTAAACACTGTTTTATCATTCTGAATAAACTTTTTCAATGCCATATTGTAAAGGATTTTTTACGTTTCGAGTTATAAATCTAACATTTGAGTTTCCACATCACCTTTGTGACCCCGTTGCTTCAAGTTGTCAATTTGGTTTGTCCAGTCACATAATTATAAGATTACATAAAACTCAGTAGTTTAGTTTCCCATAAATTTTTTTTTTATAAGAAGATAATATATTTTTTTACTGCTTTCGTGTTTTTGAAATTCTCATCAGGTCGCCCAGAAAACTCTTCATAATAGGAAATTTCTGCAATAAGAAGCCCTTGATTTGAGTTGAACTACATATGAGCCTAAAACTCTGGACCGCTTTCTCTCTTTTTAAATAAGCTAGCCTAAAATTCTGTAACAAGGCTAACTTCTTGTATATAGGATCACTGACCGACATTATTGTCGTGAATATGTTGTTACATACAAAGAAATTTTCATGTGGAAATCTTTGTTCCTTAAAGATTATTCCTGTATTCTCTTTCCCTATGCCCACAAGCTCAAAAAGTAGACAGTAAGCATCAACTATTTCAAACTTGCGGACTTCATACACGAACAACTTTGTAAAGTTTTTTGTTTTCTTTTCACATATATAGTTAATGATTGTTTTATTGTTAAACAAGCATACAAATGATTCAGTGTCATTAAATTACCTCAAAAAAGCCAAGTACTTTGTTCGCATATTTCCACATAAGTTCTCCACTGCCTCCTTTAAATCTAACAGCTCACAACATAGCTTTCTAATTCCCTGCATTCATAATATATATGTATATGTTATATAAGAGCGACGGCAACAATAACAATAATGATAACAACTGCTTATTGAAAAAATAAAACAGAAGCATCCCCAAAAACACTTAGACGAATAACTATAGCAAATAAGTAGTTGCAGCTTCCAACCTCAGACAGTAACTCACTGTACAAATTGCGGCAAAGTCCATATATTTTACCCCAAACAAGCTTACAGAAAACAGAATGCATTTACTACATGTTCTTAAGTATGAAACACCTGCTTATTCACTATATACACAAGTATATCTTGAAATAGACATCACCCAGATGGTAAATACAACTGTTCCCTCAAATTGTACTAGAGAAAGTGAAACCCCAGATCAACAAGAAACAAATTCAGCAAAGAATGTATTAATTAATTTGAAATGGGCAATTCTCGCGAAATGAACAACAAATGTGGGAGATTTAAAAAAAGAAAAAAAGCAGTTTCCTTTATTGATTTCTAACCATTTCTAATGAGCCGGAGAGAGGGTTTTGGAGGGAGGAAGAAGAAGAAGAAGAAACCTTTTCAGTGTGGGATTGGTAAAGAGAGTCAACTTTAGACTGGGGAGTGATGCTCTCGATCGATGGGAAGTCGTCGTCTTCTTCGCTACTCTCCATTTTCGACTTACCTTTGGGCTCTGCGTTTGCCTTTGCTCTCTTCGGGCTTGAGGCTTCAGCAATTGAAGCATATGAGAGAGACAGAGAGATGGCAAAATCGTTGGAAGAGTAAAATGACAGGCACCAAATTATTTCATTTGTTTTCTGTCTGTTCACTCTTGATCTTATTTTATGCATGTAATAATTTAATGTTTTTAATATTATTGCGGATTTGAATATATCTTTTTTATTTTTACTTTGAAGTAATGAGTTTTTTAATTCATAAAAAGAGGAAGATGCGCCTAAAAATATCCTTTTCCTCGTTAATGAAGAGAAGAAGATGCGCCTAAAAATATTCCAAAATTAAATATGGTAGTATTCTGTGGATTTATACTTAGGAATGTAATATCTCGTGAAGTGTTGTCATTGCAGTTTGGCATTGCTTATTTGGGGTGATAAGTGATTTTATAAAAAATTTGGGAAGCTCAGCCCGTTTGGTAAACTATGAGAAAATTACTTATTGTTAAAAATTGCTGTGAAAGAAAGCTATAAGGGAAAGCAGTTAATGAGGTGCCTTCATTTTCTGATTATGCAAGAATCAATTTCGAAGAGGCGCTGGGTTTAATTATTATGCTGGAATTATTTTCTGATTATGCTGGAATTATTTTCTGATTATGCGGGAATTAGTACCAACAACACTTTTAACAAAAAGTTTACCAAACTCCAAACTGCTTTCTCTCACAGCTGATTTCTCTCACAGCAAATCTGACATCAATTATTTTCATAGCACAATAATGCCAAACTGGCTCTAAGTAGGTCCACATCACACATCATTTCTACAAGATTGGTCCCAACATGATATCTCTCGTTGAATAGAAAAGAGATGTACCAAAAGCCTCCAGCTACCTAAATGGGCAAAAAATTAGTTCATGATTAGATCAACTCCATAAAAGTTAATCAAATTTTGGTTAAATGGAGACCTATTGTTGTTTTGAAAATGTAGTTGAGGGACTTCAACATCAAATTTTCGAATTCAAAAATCCAAATGAGAATCAAACACAAATTCACGGATTTGTGCTCCTAAAAACCTATTTCTTGGAATGCAAAATCCAATTGGGCTCTTTCTTTTATTGATGGCGACCCAAAAATTGTACACACAAATATACTTTTGCCCTCCTTTCCCTCTCATTCTCCGCCATCTCTTCTTTGTCGCCCATGGCGTCCATTGATGATTGACATAGGCAAATAATGGATTAAAATATCAATTGACGTGAAACTTAACCCAAAAAAAATATTACTCCATAAGGGTAAACTGCCGAAATGCCCCTTGAACTTGTTCCTATTTATCAATTTACCCTCTGACTTTTTAAAAAAAGAAAATTAAGGACTCGAATTAAATTTTATTCTCAATTTCCCCCCTGCCGTCCAAATTCTCAACATTTCATCCAATTTGCCGTAAATATGAGGGCAAATTGGTCAATTCATATGTTAAAAATAATTAAATACTGTGAAATAAAGGGTAAACTGCTGAATTACCCCATGAACTTGTACCTGATTATCAATTTACCCCATGACCTTTTTTTTTAGTAAATTAAGGACTCGAATTAACTTTTATTCTCAATTTCCCCCTTACCGTCCAAATTCTCAACATTTCACTAAATTTTTTGTTAAATCATTAAAAAAAAATTTCTTTTTTTTGGAAAAAAAAAAAAGAAAACAGAACCCCTCCTCACAGCCGCCGCTGTCTCCCTTTTCAAAACCCACCCCCATCATCCTTGTCCCCACCATCGATGCATCCCCTTTAGCAACCCAACCCCAGACCCAAGACCACCCCTTCCCCACCGTCGCATCCCCCTCACCAACCCACCCTCCCACAGCCACCATATTTTCTCTATCTTCCCCCTAAAATTGTTTACTCTACGCACCCAATCAGAACAACCAACCCCTTATCTCACCAACCTAGAACAACAACTCCCCATCCTAGCTCAGCCACTCCATTGTTCGCTCTTTCTTTTTTTGGACCTTCTATCTAGACCCAAATCATCTTCTACTTCAACATTAGCCAATAAAACAGAGCATAACCCAAATCCTCAGTTGAAATCCCAACAGCCAGTGACAACCCCAGCCCCTCCCCTTTCGCAACCCACCCACCCACCCACCACCTCCCCTTCTGCTGTTGTTGCCTCCCATTTCTCCTTCTCTTCCTCTCTCTCCCCCTCTCTTTCTCTCTCCCTTGCACACAGAACATCAACATCGTGTCACCAACCCGCCCTAGATCCGAACCTTACCAGCATCGCAACCCAATCTTCATCATCCCCAGCTTCTCTCTCAATGGCCAGCCAAGCTGCCTTCTCCAAACCCCATCTCTCTTGCACATACCATGAAAATAGCACCAATGGGTCTTGGGTTGCAGCGTTGGTGGGTTCAAAGTGCTAGCGATGGTGGATATGGCTAGGGGAGGCGCGGATGGGCCTTGGGTCATAGAGAAAGAGAGAGGGCAGAAGGGGAGAGGCGGAGGTGAAGCGTGTAAGGGTGGGTGGGTCCCACTCCCTTGTTTATAAAATATATTTTTTTCATTTTTATGTCATTTTATTTTATTTAATTATTTTTAACATATGAAATGACTAATTTGCCCTCATATTTAACTGCAAATTGGAAGAAAAGTTAATGATTTAGACGGCAGGGGGAACATTGAGAATAAAAGTTAATTCGAGTCCTTAATTTACTAAAAAAAAAGGTCATGGGGTAAATTGATAATTAGGTACAAGTTCATGGGCAATTCAGCAGTTTATCCTAAAATAAAATAGTATGACATATAAAATGAAAAAAAAACTTATTTTAATAAATAGAGGGGTGGGACCCACCCACCTTTTCTTCTCTCTCTCTGTGCAACCAAACCCCTTATTCCCTCTCTCTCTACGACTATGCCCTCTCCCTCTCTTTGCGACTCTGCCCCTCTCTCTCTATCTCTCTGCCCTCTCTCTATCTTTCTGCCCTTCTCTCTCTACCCTCTCTCTATCTCTCTGCCCTTTCTCTCTCTCTCTCTCTCTCTCTCTCTCTCTCTCTCTCTCTCTCTCTATCTATCTATGCGACCAAACCCATCAGCCCCCACCCTCCAAACAACCCCATTTATTTAGATCTTGAATCCATTTATGGGTTGTGGGATTTGGGGTTGAGATTTTGAGTAAGGGGGCAATGAACTTGTGAGGTGAAAAGGTCTGGCCCTTTAAGGCTATGAGGGAAAAAATCATAGGGGAAAGGGCGCAAATGGGTTTGGGTTTGTGGGTAGGGATAGGGTTTTCTTTTATGTTTTTTTGGATGTAGGGTGGGTTGTGGGTGGGGAAGAGGTTGGGTCAGTGGCTGCTATGATTTCAATCGAGGATTGGAGTGGCAGAGATGGGGGATGGGGATGAGTTGTTTTGGGTCAGTGAGATGAGGGCCTAGCTGTGGTGATGAGGAGAGGTGTGATGACGATGGTGGGGAAGAAAGGTGATGGTTGTGGGGAGGGTTTTTTTTTTTTTCCTCTTTTCTTTAATTTTTCCAAAAATAATAATTTATTTTTAATCATTTAACAGAAAATTGGATGAAATGTTGAGAATTTGAATGACGGGGAAATTGAGGATAAAATTTAGTTCGAGTCCTTAATTTTCTAAAAAAAAAAAGGTCGTGAGGTAAATTGATAATTAGGTACAAGTTCAGGGGGCATTTCGACAATTTACCCTACTCCATAAAGTATTGGTCTCTTCTTCTTTTTGGGTCACTTGGTGTGAACCCAACTACTTCTCTAACCCCGAAAAGCCTTCTTCCTTTTTTATGGGGGGTCACTCGATATGAGCCCAGTTATTTCCTGAGGCCCAAAAAGCCTCTCTATCTCTTCTTTGATTCTTAAAAGGCCCATTCTCTTTATTGGCCATGGGTGAAAATTTACCGGTCCAAACAGGTCTATACTATCAACATTAAAGGATGTTAGTTTTTTCTTTTCCTTTTCATGGGTTGTTATCACTAATAAACAAGAAAAAGCATGTCGCTTGCTAACGTAATTAACATGGATGAGTTGCAGATAAGGGAAGAAAAGGAGGCAGAAAGGTCAAGATAATAGATAATTGATTAAATAAACATGTTCTAACGTTTTATTAAAACATTTCATATTTTTTCACAAATCCTTCGTTTTTATCCAATTTTTTTACTGAAATCGAAATTTTGTCGATATTTTCTGATTTTTGGATACATTGCCCACAAGTCAAGACCACACGAAAAGGAAACCAAATAATGAAAATGAAAATGTTAATGCATGAAATGAAGAAAATAGAAATATCAAATCCAGGATATGGGAAAAACAAACAAACAAACAAACATTTAGTAGCTGTTGACCAAAAAAAAAAACATTTAGTAGCTGATCAATCTTGTTGCAAGGAAGTGGAAACCAGATGATCAAATTAAAAAAGAAGAAAGTAAAAAAGTGCCAACTGTTTCAAGTTTCAACGTACGGTTAAGGATTGGGTAAGCGATCACGTGCTGAATTCTTGGGCAAGAAGATGCCCTTGGAGGCCAAAGTTTTCACGTCTTCAACTGAGAGAACAAAGGCTTCTACTTTTGTGGTGCATTTGTAAGTTTTGTCCGAACGAGGTTGGTCAGCAGTAAAACTCTGATTGGTTCTCGTTGCCCAATCCAGAAGGTTTGCTCCAACAAAACTACCTTCCCCAAGACCTTCTCGGTCTCCAGTTGACTGGTAGGCGTCCACAGAGCCTGATACAATATAGATCATCGAGCTAAGTGGATCTCCCTCTTTAAAAATCTTGGCGTTCTCCTGGAAGATCTCTGGCTTGAGTTTTTTGCAGATCTTAACCGAATTTCTGTCGCTCAATTCTTGTTTGGTTACCTATATATATCAGAAAATGAGACTGCAATATTTGTACAAGTTTCAATTTTGATTAATTCAGTTTAAAAGATTAAACAATAATGATATCAAGAGCGTCCCTACACCATTCGAATGTGCCAATATCAAAAAATGTGAAGTAAGCTAGTTTTATGCGCCAGTCCATTGGCTTCACGAAAGACAACAAATAGAACTCCCATTAAATAGGAAAACAAAAGCCTTCAGTACTCAATCAGGCAGCCTAAGTCTACAGAACGAATTTCTCTATTGGTTTGCACGTTTAAGATCAGTTCCTTGGCATCCCCTTCAAGGATAACGGTATCCTTGTAGGTTATTTTCTTTTAAGTTTGTTGTTGTTTGGGTTCATTATAGTTTAGGTAAATAGACATATTTAGGTGGAATGATTTGGTGCCTGTTTTTTTGACACAAAGGCCATAGCATTTTATTAATGATGAGGTATGGAACAAGTACAAAAATCGAGCCATGTCCTAAAGGATTAGGCTGAGTACTATACCAAATGAGCGTTATTGGTTGTCGGCTAACTAAGTAGCCTACCCTCTCAAACGCAAGGGGAAGAAGGAAATAGAGCATATTTGGTGTCTTTTTCAGAAAGGTCTTTCTTTCTTCTTCTTCTAGATACTTAATAGGTTTATAGATTAATGGATTCAATAGTTAGAGGATCGTAATTAAACAATTGCTAATTAAACGACATTTTTTATGTGATGTCTACTTATTAGGAATGGTGGAAATTATGAATCGGAACTTAAATGGATAAATTACTATCCTAGTTGATCTCATTTCTAATTTTGAGGGTACTTAATTACGACTTTCAACTTAGAATTAGAACCCACAGAACTCTTGATTCATTATATGTTAGTTAACACATGGGAATTCATGAATTGAAATACTTCCAACACTCATGTGTTAGTAGACACATGAGAAAGAGGAATTAGAATAGTTTTGGTACCCATTCTTGATAAGGAATAAGAAAGAGTTCTTAGTTGCAAGGACCTATTCTTAAATGACCCCTCAGGGAAATACTTCCGACCAAAAACACAGAAGCAGAAAGAAACGGAACGTACTCTTTTCAGCTTCTCCTTGCAGATACGGCGTTGTATAATGCCTTTCTGATGGTCGGCAACAACAGAGCAGATAAATTTCACATCCACCTCAGCATCCATGTTTTTCACCAATTTGCTTTGTATAATTCGAACAGTATCGTGAGGGACATTTTTTTTCATCCACGTTCGTATGGCTTTTCTTTTATCAACAATCTTGGGTTTTAACTCGTCAGCATCCATTAATTTTTTAGCTTGATCCTGCAGATATATCTGTTTCACAACAGAAAAAGAAGCTCCGTTCACCATAAATATTTTGTTACAGGTAAACGAATAAAACAATGATTTAATTTAAAAGATAAAAATCCTTTACACGCATAACTGAATATACTAGAGCTTTATATTATGGACAAAAATGTAATCGAACATAATATTATGGACAAAAATTGAAAATTATGGTGAAATGTACTAAAGCTTAATTATTTTGTGTACAAACTCTTCAGAATTTGCACTTTTGTCTGAGTAAATAATTAAAATCTCTAATTAAATGTTGCAACAATTATCAACTAAACAAATTATGTATAGCTCAGAAATTTTTTTTCATTTGAAAATCCTTTACACCCATAACTGAATATAATAATTATACAATAAAAAATTACTATATATCGAGAGATACATCATGATTCAGGACCACGTACCTGCAGGTTTCCAAGGAGATATATAAATAGTAGCATGCCAGTGATAGAAATTGCAACTGCAAAGCAGTTTTCCCACTCATAGGTACTTGTTTGCAGATTTGTACCAAAGTTACTGCAATAATCAAATAAACATTTTAGCAGATGTAAAAAAATCTACGTCTTATATGGACACATAAAAAAGTATGTATGAACCAGCCAAATTTCAGTCAAACTTATAGTCCAAATTCATAGTTAGAGCATTTATAATGGACTTCATAAATCACATCCTTAGACAAATTTCTAACAATGCTCCCTATCCACCTCCTAAAATAGTGAGATCTCTAGGAGCACTTAAATATGAGGAGAGAGAAATGAATCTTAATGGCTCCATATAATTTAATCCTTTATTTTAATAGAATTTTAACCATTTATTTAATGCCAACTATTTTTTGTTGTTGCTTTTGTGTCTACACTTTATTCAAAAATTAAATTAAAAAATATTTATGACTCTTTAAACTAGGGAGTATGGTTGGAGTTGAAATTTTATAGAGAGCTACTAAAATAGCTTTATAGTGTGTTTAGATAAAATTTAAGCTTAAATATCAAAATGGTCATTGCGTTTTACTATGTTTGTCAATTTAGTCCATGTGTTTTGGCCAATTTGGTCCATGTGTTTAAAACCGTTAGTCAATGTGGTCCATCCATTAAATAAGCATTTAAAAAAAAATATATATCTTAAAAAAAACCTTTAAGACAACATTTCCATTTATGACAATATTTATATCTAATACGTAGATAAAATACATAAATCATCGTGTCGTCATTGTTTCTATTTTCTTTCTTTTTTGTTCGTTCTAACTCAAAACGGTAAGCCATTTAATTACCGTATCCCCTTTGAGCATTGTTTCAGCATTAAAAAAAAATGATACGATTTTGAAGAATTGGTTGCCCTCAGTTGTCATGTTAGATGGTATTAAAATGTGTAAATGAACATATCATTACCTATTTCTTAATGAATTGCAAATAGCTTAACATGTATATATGCAAACCTTAAATTTCGGACGCCCCACCACAGACAATAAAGAAACCTGGTTCTAAAATGCTTCGATCTTGTGATTCCGGACTCAACGGCATCAAAAAATATTCCAAAATTTATTGCAGTAGCATTTGGTCGATTTGTGGGGCATAACTCATTTATGAATGTGGTATTTCGGGAAGTACTGCCACTGCAATAATAAGTAGCGCTACATGCTTTAGTGTTTTCACAGTATTTGCTCCAACATGATATCTCTCGTTGAATTGAAGCCAAGTACCAAAATCCTCCAACTACCTAAAAGGACAAAAAGTTAATTCATGATTACATCATCTCCATAAAGGTTAGTGAAATTTGGGTTAAAACTTTAACGCACATTTATAGCTCTCTTCACTTTAACAATGTTACTCTAAAAATGAGAAACATTTAATGGGGGAGAGAAAGAGAGAGCCAAGATTGTACAATATACCAAGTTTCGAACCGTGCCATTTGGGGGAGATGTTAGGGAGGGCCTTAACCACTAAAGAGCAACTCCACCTCGCAGCAAAAACCCGACAAGAAGGGGCCCAAGGCAAGGCAAGCAGCTCCAGTGTGCGAGATCCAGCCCGGGCAAGGGGTGGGACCCACTAGCCTGGGTAGGCCCAATGCAAGATTTGTTTGGGTTGTTGCCTGGATTTGCTGATGTCAGCAATGAATTTTTTTTTTAAAAAAAAAATCAGAAAAACTCCAAAAAATTCATAAACATTTTTTTTAATTATTTAAGTATAAAAATAGGAAAAATTAAAGTGAATAGTAATTGCCCTTGCCCATGATAATACAAAAAAAGCAAAGGCTGCCACTATTCACATGAATAATGACAAACCTTGCCCTTGTCCTTCCATTGAATAATGGCAAACCCCCCATTGGCTTCCCAAAACTATATTTGACTTCTAGATAGCCAGTCTACTGCATGGGTGTATTGGGTGGATTTGAGTAAAAAATAACTGAAAAGTAAGTTTAGCTAGTCTTCTCAAATTAAAAGTAAGTATAGCTAGTAGGGTGGATTTGTAACTCCACCAGAGGAGAGAGTAACAAAAACAAATATCGTAAAAATGAGAACATAATGCCTACATAAATATTTGAAATTTCTCCAAATTGGATTTCGTAAGTCATGAACTTGTTCTCCTAAATTGCTGAATGCAATACTGTTCCCTAATTGATAAACAAAATTGTACTAAACTAAAAAGGAGGCATAAAATGGTGCTAACGAAAATGTAGTTGAGGCATAAAAGGAGGCATAAATTGCTGAATGCAATACTGTTCCCTAACGACATGACCAATTAATGATGCTAACGAAAATGTAGTTGAGGGACTTCAACATCAATTTTTCAAATTCAAAGATCAAAATGATAATCAAACACAAATTCACGGATTTGTGCTCCTAAAAACTTATTTTTTGGATGGCAAAATTCAAAGAGCTATTTAGTTAAATACTCATTCTTAGCACTAATAATATAGATAAACTCTACGTACACCATTTAATTTCTATAAACAAATCCAAAACATATCCAAAAAAACCCAAAAAATGACAGCTGACCCTATTGAATTTAATTTTGATTATTAAATTACTTTAATGCCCTATTGAGTGTTTTGAGTTTTCTTTATGAGGTTTTGGGGTTGGGCTTGTTTTAAGAAAAGAATGGCAGTTTTGTAATTATAAGAAGTTTGAAGTCTCTTTATTATGTTGTAAATGAGCTATGAGTGTGTTTCTAAAGTCAATTTTATGTAGGTTTTTTTAAAAAATAATTTGGACTCCTATATTGGGTATAATAGTGAAGCTCCCAAATCCAAATGGGCTCTTTCTTTATCGATGGTGACCCAAAATGAGTACACAAAAATATACTTTTAACAAAAAAAATTCCAGGTCCAAACAGGCCAATACTATCAGCATTAAAGGATGTTAAGTTTTTTCTTTTCTTTTTTATGGGTTGTTATCACTAATATACAAGAAAAAGCATGTCACTAGCTAACGGAATAACCATGGATGAGTTGCAGATAAGGGAGGAAAAAGAGGCAGAAGGGCGAGAGAGAAGGGTGAAAAGTTGAAAAAGAATATTGATTAACCCTAAAGCCACATAATGTGATCATCTAAATTTGGTATAAACTATGTAATTTATAGATGTTATCTCTAGCATTATTCACTCGGATAAAATCGAGTTTTAAAGAAAAACTTATTTATTTCAAACATAAGAGAACTTAGTCAAGAAGTAGTTATGAAAATAAGGATAAGACATAAAAAGGAATACGTACAAGTTATGAACTTACATGACTAGCAATGATGTACAAAAATAAATTGAGAATAGCTCGAGACCATTTTCCTGCATGGTACAGGTTATCCTTACTGGATATGTAGAGTAGAAAAGCCCTTGCCAGATAATTGAAAATAAGGAAGAAGGTCAATGCCACTCTTTGGCCGAAATGTCCAGAGCTTCCTGTCTTGAAATAGAAAACTGCTATTGCCAACTGGACAAAACACAGCATGTTAGTGACTAGACTCACCGAGCAAATGTAACTATGTGCAAAAGACAATATTAACCAAAATATAAACCTTGATTGATTATCGTATAATCGTAAAAGCAATTGTAGGCAAATGAGGCTATGATCTAGAATTGACCAAAATATAATCCTTGATGAAAAAAAAAATTAGATATTGAAGGAAGTTGAGATTCCACCCCAAAATCAATTGGCAATGGGGGGAGTAGCCCAACTCTTTATAAACCCAGACTTGGTCCCTTAACATTTCAATATGGGATAAATACTCTCAACACACCCCCGCACGTGTGGCGAACTTTCAAGCCTAACACGTGGACAACACATATTGGATGACGTGAGAGCACGTGTGGCCGTTGGGCCCAACATGTGAAGCCTTGCTCTGATACCATGAAGGAAGTTGAGATTCCACCCCAAAACCAATTGGCAATGGGGAGAGTAGCCCAACTCCTTATAAACCCAGGCTTGGTCCCTTAACATTTCAATGTGGGACAAATACTCTCAACAGATATCATGGCCTAATGTATTTTGATGGAAAAAAAAAATTAGAATATTATATAATTCGATGGAGTTGTCAAGAATATGGTAAAAACATTTCCAAGTACAAATATGCGAGTGAAGGTTATTAGAGCAAAATGTTGTTCTATTTATTTTTATAATAATGATATTTTACGTCACTCCACAATATTAGAGGGAGCAGGTTGGAACTCGAGTACAATATTGCTGGCAAAAAGAAAAGACAACTAAAAGTTGAGATTTTGGTCTCTTACCTGTGGAATGGGAAGCATAAGGGAAACGGCAATTAGGATACCCGCAAAGCCAATAATACCACACGAGTAGATACGGTCAAGTGTTCCTAGCCGGTTGTCGTAGTGGGTATATATTTTATGCCCAGAAATTATAGTACGCAATGCGAAAGTGGCATCAGGAAGTGCTCGAAAAATAAGAGCTGTAGTCCTCAAGTTTTTGTCTGTTCCAAGGCACTTGTCCTTCTCATCGATGATTGGAATGTAAAAGAAGAGAGGATCTAGTGACATTGCAATACATGATAATATAAATATACTTTTCTTCGTTAATGGAGAGAAGAAGGAGAAGAAGATGAGCCCACAAATTCGCTTGATTCGAGTTCGACTATCTTCTACAGTCTCAACTGAATTGTCGTCTGGATCATCATCTGCCCAATACTCGCTGGAAAGAAGCCATGTCAGAAGGAAAAAGCTTTCATTCTGAATTGAGATTCAAATTCAACAAGAAAAAAATTTCCATTAATGAAATAAAGCATGATGCTCCTTGCTCATAACAACTTCTCACTTGCTTAGTAATGTGGCTCCTTCTTCCGAAGCCGTTACCAAACGTTGGTGGTGGTAGTGGTAGCATAGTTTATTTATGAAGGTTTTTTTTTTAATTTTTATTTATGGGATATAGTTATTTTTGGATTAAACAAAGTTGTAGAGACTTCCAAACATGGAATGAAAATACATCTAGAACTTTCATAACACGTGTACAAGATGTACCACGCGGCTATACTATGGTAGTATTCTATAATTTCTCCTCCTTATGGACAAGTCGGAAGTATTATCCTAAAATAAATCAGGCATTTTACGTTGTTTTTGGCATAAATAATAATGAACATAAGAAAACAATAATTAAATAAAAACCAACAAACCTATATCATAAAAAGAGACTAGCTTAATATAAATATAATAGTAATAACTAAAAATCCCGAATCTCTGCATTTCAATCTTCATCTTAAAGCCTCAAATGTACACATATACTAACCGTATACAATCGAGCACATCTTCGAGAATATCCATATTAATATTCTGAATGAGAGTTCTGAAATATAAACAACTGCAGTATTAGTAAGTGCTCCGTACTTTTTTCTTCAACAAAAATCATTTAAGGCTGGACATATTTTATAGCAAAATTGTGGGATATAGGAACCGCCCACTGAATCGCCTAAGTAAGCAGAGGGCAAACTAGGGACCAGGCATAGCCACCACGCCCTTCTATCGACCATAGTCAGTTTACTAAACAAACAGTCCAATGCGGTCAATAGAATCCTGAACTGGTCAGATTGATTTACTACAGGAATTTGAAAATTAAAAAGGAAAACCGAATTTCCCTATCCAATTAGGCATGTTTTGTCTTTTTTTTGTTTGTAGGTTTGCCCACCCATATATGAAACCAATCCAAGTGATGGGTACGTGAAACCTACATGATAGTTTATAAACATATAAATGCAGGAATCAATACAAACCTAGTTGGGAACGTATGTAATGTTTTTTTATGTGACTAAATTACATTGACTGTAAATATAAAATACTACTTTTAATTACTCATTGGAACGAATTTTGATTCATAGCATTGTATGAACCAAACATGAGAATAGATAAGAAAAATGACTGTTATTGACGAAAGTTTTTCATTTTCATGCCCTTCAAATGGGTAGGGGACTTTTCATTTCCAAAGAACTCATTCTGCGAAATAAAGGCGCTTAGTGCTATAGCCTTAGGTGGTGCCTTTTATTGAATGAAGCTGTAATGTATAGAAAAACAAATGATGACTTACCCACAAGAGATGCCTAGCCCAACACTTTCGCTTCCTTACTTGCCATCAAGCTATTTGCAGTGAGAGGAGCATATAGGTCATACTATATATTATGGAGGTTAGGTGGAAAGTAAAATTAGCAAGGGCTTTATTCTTAATCACTTGATCACTTGATCCTTCAATTATGAGGAAAGCAACTCCTGTCGGCTAAAAGACAAAAAGTAAACAAGCAACTATTGTCACTTAGCTGTTAATTCCTTTCCGAAATATACCACAATTTTAATTAACAGTTGTAAACAGTTAATTAAAAAACAATGGGACTGTTTACACATATGGACAAGGAGCAAAATATTGCTGTTGTATATATGTATTTAATAAAAATAATAGTCTAAACTATAAGAGGATGAGGTTTCTCGTATATACACTACTAAGATGTCATTGGAGTTCGAATCTAAGACTACTCATATGCAACTCAATGTCAATTTTTCCACTAAACTTGATCCCGTTCACTGTTGTGGCTAATACTTAAGTATGAGCTTGCCATTTTGCATTGAGTTTCATGTTATGGACAAACGAGTCCCTTCCCTTTCCTATTTGCTTGACACATATATCCACCCACTTAACAGAATATTAATTTTCTCAATTTTAAATAAATAAATAAAACTTACAGAAAAATAAAATAAAATAAAAAACCCTTTCACTGGCGGCCATGAGCCCAGACCTACGTACTCAAAAATTGTTTTATAACTTTCTCTCGAAACAAGTAAAGGACAAAAGATGGAAAGTAAGCCATCATTCCGTATTCCAAAACAAAAGGAATAGAATTCTTCTTAACGGGTAATGTTAGCAATCTTCTCTCTAATCATCTCCTTTAGACTTTCTCCCTTTTTCTCATGGCAAGTGTCACTCTCTTTATACTTAAAACAATGTCATTAATTACAAAAAAAACCAATAATTATATTTTCATATCTGCCCTTCGTAGAAGCTAAAGCATCTTCTCCTTGCTTTATCGCTCAGAAGAATTCTCCATGACTTTTCAACTCTCAACTACAAAATGCACTCTTTTTCTGCTTCTCTGTCCATGAACTAATTTGACTGTGTTAATAAAATTTATATTCAACCAACTTTGTTCTTTGCCAATAGTCTTGTTCAGCTTCTCTCGCTTCAAGTCTAAGGCCAAAGGTATGGTTTTTTCATTTTTGAAGTATTATTGTGCTGAAAAGAAGTGAAGTGAAGTCTGGGATGATGAGTGGTGAAGTGAAGTTGTATACCTTTGAAGAAGAGAAATGAAGTGAAGTCTGGGAAGATTAATCATCTTTTGTTTATACTACTACTAGACTCTGGAAATTTTTTTCCCGTCAAACTATAATATTGTATAAAGATTTCACTATTTGGTGTTTTGTTACCATTGCTAATATTAAAATGTGTTGTTTTTTACTCAGATTTGGGGGATATTTTGGTTTATTTAGTAGTATAAAAAATGCAATCACGCAATTTCCTTTGAAAAAAAAAAATTTGTTAGTCTGTAAACTCTGTACCATTGGGGTGCTTACGGATGTGAAGGACTTTTTTTTTTTCTATATAAAATAGAAAATTGACATTTCTTTTATGTTAAAAAAAAAACCAGACGTTTCCTTTTTAAAAAAAGCTGACATTTTCTTTTTAAACAAACTAATAATATGGTAAGAAAGTTGTAAAATTTTTTTGGATAAATTGAATACATTTAATAAGGGTAAACTTGGAAAGCAAAAGTTAGTTTGTATAATGTATTAATGACATTGTTTTAACCGTAAGGAGAATACACATATCATGAGAAAAAGGGAGAAGATCCAAAAGACAAGGTTAAAGAGAAGGTTGCTAGCATTCCCCATGTGGTAAATTAGTCCAAATTTTTTGCATTAAATGCTTTCTCAAGTGGGGGAATAAGATTCTCAAGGACGGCCAAATGTATAAATTTCGGCCCTACATGGGAAGTTCATACCAAAGAATTAGGTATTACATTCCCAATAATGCACTTACCAAACATAGGAATGCAATTTCATACACATTCTCAAATTTATAAACCTTGAACCACACTTTCGTATTTAGATAAAGCTTTCATGTAACATGTTTTATACCCCTTTTATTCTATCTCTCATCACAAGACTCATCCGGTTATGAAAGTTTTTTCCCTAACTTTAGGATTCTCTTGTACTCTTTCCCAAATTTCCCAGTGAGTAGCAGTCTAAAGTACAAGCCTTGTTGTAGGAGCAAATCTTGCAACCTCAAGGATAAAGCTTTATTCGTGTACGTACCTAACATCACTTTTTGTTCTTTAATTTTGTTTTGTTGCAGGTGTACTCCCCATCTTTTAGCTAGGACTGCTCTTGGCTTATATATTAATGACAAGCGCACTGGTTTTTTACTTTCTTTTTTAAGTTGATTGTATTTGACAATTTTCTTTTAATTTCAAAATGAAGCCCTCCCATGTAGGTTCATCAAATTGAACCAGTAACATGATAACCAAACACCGAAGTCTAGGGCTAGTGCAAATCCACATATATCGTAGCAAATTCATGCCACAAATAAACTATTTCATTAATAATCAACAAAACTCTCTCTACAACTATTACATTAGCCTTATATATAGGCTTTACAAGACTTGGGCACCAAGCTACTTGGTCCAAATAGCTGCTCCCCTTCCTACAAGTCACTGATTAAATTTGGTTTCACTAAAGAAATTCAAATTTTTTTTCGTAAAGGTTTTTGCGTTGTATTTTTTTTATCTGGATAATAGTAAACTTTTTTGATTTATTATATGTGTATACATACATCAGTCCAAAATCTTCAGCATGTTCTTGTCTGCCTTTTCATATGTTGTCATCAACAGAGTAGTAGTCTTATTCTTATGTTTGGGTTACCTTAAAGCACTTTAATTAATTGCTGCTAGGTCTTCCGGATCCGCTGTGTTCTGCAACCTGTGGTCAATTTTACCATCCACATTGTATCGCACAACTCATTTATAAAGACAACGGAGTTACTGCTGACGAGCTTGAGGAAAAAATTTCTATGGGGGAATCGTTTACGCTCCCAATTCATAAATGCTGCGTTTGTAAACATAGAGAGAATAAGAAAGATCCTGAGTTGCGGTTTTCTGTTTGTAGGCGTTGTCCAAAATCCTACCAAAGGAAATGCCCACCAAGGTACTCTAATTTTTTTTTTTCTGTTTTCCTTTTAATATTTTGTTATGTGACCGTGGATTGGTACTTTATTTATGTCTAGATGGTTCATGCTTGTACCAGTGAGATTGTATTGTAATAGAAAAAATTGAGAAAACAAAGGAAGACGAAGAAGATGAAGACATATAGGGAGTTGAATTCTTCTAACCTTGAATGGAGCATTACTTCTTCAACATGTATTTCCCCTGCTATTAATTAATAAAGATCATCAGATTGAACCAGAAACATGATAACCAAAAATAAAAGTTTTGATGAAACTTATACATGCTTTCGAAATCGTTACAACAAGTATTTATAATATAATTAAGGTCAAGCAAAATGCTTCTTTTTTCCAATTGAACAAATGGTAACTGTCATACAACCACTTGAAAATTAAAATTACATACCCTATCTCTACATGATCAAGAATAAAGGCTTACGCATAAGAATGCAAAATGACAAAAATCAATCATATTGAAACCAATTCATGGCTTCTTTCTCATCCAAATGCTTTGCTTCTTGCAAAGGGGCTTGTAGCTAAGTGGTTAAGAGCATTTATGCATGCACTCAAGGTCCTAGGTTCAATAACCCCTCTCTCAAATCGCTCGTATAAAAACAAATAAAAAATTTGGTGCTTTACAGGTATTCACTCGGTACTTTTTTTCATTTTCTACTTAGTTATATTAATTCTCTTTTCTGTATGTGCCGAAGGCAAAGGTTATTGCATTGCAAACCAACTTTTATAATGCTATAAGGTAGAAAATCTCCTCAACAGAAGCAATATTCGGTAAATATAACCCTCAGACATAACTGCTTAACCTGCTTTCATATAACAATGCTACAACCATCACTAATTCACCAAAACCTGTCAACTTGTTCAAGAGTAGTGGTCAACATACTTACTACTACAAAACCAAACCTGTCTTTTTTCTTTTTCTTTTTATGCCCAGGAAAACACTTTCAACCCTCTGAATCGTCAAAATGCCTCGGACTATCAAGTTCACCCATACTTGCAGAAGCAAAAGAGTCGGTAGACTCTACAGATGAGAGGGAAGAGACGGAATCATCTGAATCCAACACGATGTGATCATGAAGGGTGATGTTATCTTCATCAATTTCGGACGCCTCTGACCCCTCTGTTCCTAAAATTAGTTTGTTTATTGCTGACTTCGCAGGTTCAACAAACCACTCATCCTCAGGGAATGCACTAATAAAACAGAAGAATTTTAAATTTGGGTTGAAACTTTCAAAATGGAGGTCCGAGGGAGAAAGAACCAAAAATGGGAAGACATGCAGACAAGTTACCTTTGCACTTCTATGCCTCTAGCAGAAAAGACCCTGATAGCACGAGCAATTATGGCTGATGCAATCTGGTGGACATGCCTTGATGGGTAACCAGTAAAACGTGCAATTTCAACAGTGAAGTGCATATCAAGAATTAACTGTAACAAACATAGTTGATTATGAGTTAACTGTATGAGGGGGAGAGAGAGAGAGAGAGAGAGCATTCAATCCAGGACTCTGGCTGGCAGCACTCGCCAGACTCCAGGGTCCACCCAGCATAAAACTTCAACCTGTTACAGTTTCTAAACCAAGATTGTTTTCAAAGAGATGAAGCAATGACCTATCGTGTCAAGGGGTCTAAAGACACAGCCATCTGCCACCAACCCAGTCAAAAAGATAGGAGATTAGTGGCTTGTGGCTTGCACACTTATTCAATTTCTATGACTCTTATTTGGGCTCTCAAATTCTGTATTTTCCCATAGCAATTTTTCCACTTAGTAACTTTTTCATGATTTCAGTCCTATGTTGAACCATGAAAATCCATCATCAACTAAGGATCCCATATTCAAACTTTTCCCGATGATGAAAAAGAGTGAAATAATGATATGGTCGTAGTATTTTTCAAAAAGAACAACCAAAAAATGGACAGTATGGAAGCATAAAGTACCTGCTGTAACCCAAGTGGCTGAAGAGGGCCTGTATCATCCTTGAACACACCCCAAAACTCTTGTTCATCAGACAACCACATTACAACTGTCTCTGTTAACCTGGCAAGCAAAATTTTCTGTATTTTGTCTTTTCCAAGTAACACATCTCCAGCCACAGTTGCTAATTGCTGCAGCTTCACAAATAATGCCTGCAATAACAGGACAAAGTCTCATAACTTGTACCAAAAGATATGCATATAAAGTCCTATGGCTGAATGCAAGATAATGATCACTTGAGCAGAATACAGTGCGTTCAGGATAACAAACTCAACTTTCTAACAGTTATCATAATACAACCCACTAAATAGATTAGATGATACATTCCTCAAACTTTTTTCTTTGATGTTGATCTGACGAAATGTGCCACTAGAAACAAATTATAGTTAATGACTACAAGAAGCATGACCCCACCCACAAATATTGGTTATAGCTGCTCTTACACTGCATCCCAACAGCCAAACAACCCAAGGTAAACAGGCCACGACAAAGCGAAATTTGGAAATATAGAAATAAAATCATTTAAGAGAGAATGGGAGACGTTTAAAATATTCAGAATGCCATAGGGTAATAATGTTTACACAGATGAAAAAAACTAAAGAAAAAATATTATCACATGGAGAACCATGTATATGTAGAGCGCATTAAAGTAAGAAACAACACCTGAAATGAAAGGGAAGGCAACGGGGTAGAGTCCCAGTAGAAATAAGTGCAGAAATTTTCTGATTCTTTGATTCATCTCCAATGGGAGGTTTTATAGCTATACAAGGGGAGAGATACAGCTGTACTAACAGCTGTATAAACAGCTGTACAAACAACTGCACTAACTAACACAGCTGTACAAACACAGCTGTATAAGGGGGGGAAATAGCTGTACAAACAGCTACACTAACACAGTTGTACAAACACAGCTGTATAATATATTCCAACAGTCCCAATACACATCCTCCCCATCCCCATTTAAATATATTTGTGCATCCAATCGTGTTTTTCCTTCTCTGGAATAAATGAAGCTCAAGACATATTGAAGACAAAAATGGTCTCGTAGCTTGTCAAATGAACGCTGAAGATGGCGCCTCCAATCCTTGAACTCTGTAGAAGTGCTTGGAATAGGTGTGACATTTTCAGCAGATCCACTTTTTGATGCCCCACTTTCACTCTGCTGCTTCCAAAGGTTCATTACAGCATTCGGCAGTAGTTCATCCAAAATGGTAAAAGCAACTCCCAAAATGGCAAGCTGTTCTGAATCTGTTTCAGCTCTAAAGGATACAAACTCCTTCAGCTCTGTCAGATGGTCCTGGTAAGGCTTTAATTAGAGAATCCATGTATTTTTCTAAAAGTTGACTGATCCTACTCAATATGTTTCCCCCAAAATGCAAAATGGTCAAAGGGGTCAACTATTCCAATATATCCTGTGAAATCAACATAACATTATGAACTGATTGTTGAGTCATTACTAACAAATTAGTAATGCATCAATGAACTTGACATTACCACTGACCAAAACTGATTCAAGTGCATATGTACAGAGAGACTAAGAAAAGCATACTGCAGAACCAAATTGTATATTCATTGTAATTATGTTGACACACACATATCAGATGTGCCCACATGGAGATACACACACCAGCAGTAGATGGTACCTGCATACTTAGTAAAGTATATAAGTACTCGAGTGTATGCATGTAAAATTGCATTTAATTCAACATATTTATCGCAGATCAAAACCTCGTGAAAGTCCCGTTGAGTGGAAGAGTGACCTTTCCCAAAAATACAGAAGAATAATTTGGAGCATTTTAAAATGTTCCCTTCTCAAGAGTAATTCAGAACAACTGTTAAATCAACTCAATATAATTTTAAAGTATTTTATACCATTTTCTTTATTCATAAGAACTCTTTTTTTTTTAATGTCATTATGTCTGAAAACTTTTCATCATCTTAATTCCTCAAGTTCAATCTCACCTACCAAGACCAGCCTATTTGAATTGCTTGTATCAGTTCAAAGAGATGAATATAAAACTTATTTTTAAAAAGATTAGTATAAGACTAACTTACTTCAACAATACACATAAATCTTACCCAACTATCAGCGAGCATACTATCTGATGATATTGTGAATGCAGACAATGGAGGTGCAAAGCGAGGTGAAAATGACATGCACAAATCAGCTTCTACCAAATCAAGGACAAGTTTTCTGGGCCGTCTAAAGTTCAATTCTAAAACTTCTTCAATAAAAGGCCGCAACAGCACCAAAATCAATTTTGACAGTTTCAGGCCTTGCCGTTCCAGCATCAAAGAGTAGTTGAGACTAGCCTGAACACAAACGAGCAGAAACTGTACTGGAAGATGGTGCATTCTCTTTCACTAGCCGTACAAAGTATTCAATTTCCCACTCTGCCCATTGAACAACTCTGTTTGTATAAACAGGATTATCACCAAATATTGAACCAGACTTCATCGTTGCCAGTGAGATTGCAGAAAATACTAGCTTAGACAAAGTTGTTGGATATGTCTTTGGACAAACAGAACAAGAAGGAGAAAGAGCCTCAATGCTCTTCTCAAGACGGGACCCATAAAATTTCAGCAGTAACTGATGTGCCAAAGGACCTTTTCCAATCTTTATGAACCCACTTAAGGCCTTCTGCAACTCAGGAAAAATAAAAAAAGGTTGTCCAGTAACCTCAACTAGCTGATCCTCAAGCACTGCTTTTCTTTTCAAGAAAGCAGATTTGTATGAGGATTCTTCAGTTAATGAAGTATCTCCAGAGCTTTTCAGTTCTGGAGAGTTTCTCTCTTCTGAATCTAAAGCCTCTAATGCTTCTTCTACTTTATGCTCAGCTAAGAGAACATCAATTTTCTCCAAAAATATCTTGTGATCATCTGTCTCAATTGGCAAGGGATCTTGAAGTTCACCAATCTGAGGGTCTGGTTGGACTTCAGTGGTAGATTGATTCCATTCTTCCAATTGATGGCATAAACCAGTCATCAAATCCTGCAGAAGAATCCCTTCAGCTGAAATATGCTTTCGGAGCTCAACCAACTCATGCTCCATTTCTACGGCCTCCTCAGATATTCTGCAATTCGCATTAAGATAGGATCATGCATGCATGCATAAACAGGATTAATGAACGTATTAAATTGAATGAAAATCAAAGCAATGTACAGCTAAGAAACAAAAACAGCTTTGGGCCATTTTGTGACCATGTTTCAGGGTTTTGAAAGGCAAGCCCAGACAGACCTCAAAATATGTTCTTGAAATAGAGGATTTAGAGATTTAAAGGATGCAGTGGATATCAAGGATCCATAGTTCTAAGTAATGAAAATATAAAGGTGAGTAAGAATGGTCCATGCCCTTCTGGGGTTCCAAAGTGTTTCCCTAAGACAAGTGAGGTGGGAGACTTGGGGCAGTCACTTAAAACCCTTTAACACTGTGTTAGACAAGCCCACATTCGCGACTTACAATCCTTAAAGAGGAAAAAGATTGGGATGTATGTTAAGTTGATATTAACCACGCACATATTTCCTGTTAAATTAAACTATGCTCTCTGAGAAGTTTAGCTATTTCCTGTTGTTTATAAGAAGATAATATATTTTTTTACTACTTTGGCCTTTTTGAAATTCTCATCAGGTCACCCATAAAACTCTTCATAATAGGAAATTTCTGCAATAAGGAGCCCTTGATTTGAGTTGAACTACATATGAGCCTAAAACTCTGGACCGCTTTCTCTCTATTTAAATAAGCTAGCCTAAAACTCTGTAACTAGGCTAACTTCTTGTACATAGGATCACTGACCGACATTATTGTCGTGTATATGTTGTTACATACAAAGAAATTTTCATGAGGAAATCTTTGTTCCTTAAAGATTTTTCCTGTATTCTCTTTCCCTATGCCCACAAGCTCAAAAAGTAGATAGTAAGCATCAACGATTTCAAACTTGCGGACTTCGTACACGAACAACTTTGTAAATTTTTTTGTTTTCTTTTCACATATATAGTTAAGGATTGTTTTATTGTTAAACAAGCATACAAATGATTCAGTGTCATTAAATTACCTCAAAAAAGCCAAGTACTTTGTTCGCATATTTCCACATAAGTTCTCCACTGCATCCTTTAAATCTAACAGCTCACAACATAGCTTTCTAATTCCCTGCATTCATAATATACATGTATATGTTATAGGAATGACGGCAACAATAACAATAATGATAACAACTGCTTATTGAAAAAATACAACAGAAGCATCCCCAAAAACACTTAGAAGAATGACTATAGCAAATAAGTAGTTGCAGCTTCCAACCTCAGACAGCAACTCTGATGTAGAACAGGCCGTAGGTTTGCATTCTGCATCAAACTCACTGTACAAATTGAGGCAAAGTCCATATATTTTACCCCAAACAAGCTTACAGAAAACAGAATGCATTTACTACATGTTCTTAAGTATGAAACACCTGCTTATTCACTATATACACAAGTATAGCTTGAAATAGACATCACCCAGATGGTAAATACAACTGTTCCCTCAAATTGTACTAAAGAAAGTGAAACCCCAGATCAACAAGAAACAAATTCAGCAAAGAATGTATCAAAAACATAATTATACTCCACATTATTGATTAATTTGAAATGGGCAATTCTCGCGAAATGTTAAATCTTCCACGAACAACAAATGTGGGAGATTTTTTTTAAAAAAAAGAAAAAAAGCATTTTCCTTTATTGATTTCTAACAATTTCTAATGAGCCGGAGAGAGGGTTTTGGAGGGAGGAAGAAGAAGAAGAAACCTTTTCAGTGTGGGATTGGTAAAGAGAGTCAACTTTAGACTGGGGAGTCATGCTCTCGATCGATGGGAAGTCGTCGTCTTCTTCGCTGCTCTCCATTTTCGACTTACCTTTGGGCTCTGCGTTTGCCTCTTCAGGCTTGATGCTTCAGCAATTGAAGCATATGAGAGAGACAGAGAGATGGCAAAATCGTTGGAAGAGTAAAATGTCAGACACCAAATTAGTTCATTTGTTTTCTGTCTGTTCACTCTTGATCTTATTTTATTCACTTGCTAATTAAAAGTTAGTGTAATAATTTAATGTTTTTAATATTATTGCGGATTTGAATATATCTATTTTCTTTTTCTCTGAAGTAATGAGTCTTTTAATTCATAAAAAAGAGAAACAGAGAATTTGAAGTGACAGTGACAATATTTTTTTGTTTTAAATGGGATAATATACTAAACTTTTACACACATTACTTTTACACACATTACACTACATGAATACTGAACTCAAACCCACACACTACACTAATACTAGATTCGAACCCAAGACTTCACAATATTTTTCTTAATAATAAATAGTTCTTGACTAGAGAAAAATGGTCGTCCATGTAATTCTGCTGTAAAAAAACTCGACTCCCTGCCTGCCTATAGTCTGTGGGCTTGTTTGTTTATACGGGCTGCTTATCTTTCTTTAGATGGGGCCTTTTGAAGTTTTGGGCTTTTGCCCTCTTTTTTCAGTTTCATACATAGTTTATTTCCATTCGTCCCAAAAAAAAAAAAAGTTTATTTCCCAAATTTTGATAATGAAAATAGAGAAATTTGCACAAGTATCATCCGAACTTTTAAGTATGTGTATGATTACCATATGAACTTTTAATTTTTACTATTAATTACCTAAACTATATATAGTGTTGCAATGTACCCCGTATATCTAATTATGTTAAATTTTCCATTAAATATAAGGGCTCTTTCGTCAATTTACGGGGGATGATTTAAAGGTTATGCCAAAAATCCCCTTCTGATATCAGATTAGAATACTCTGTGGGATTACAATGACCAAGCACAAGCATATGCGGTGGGTTAGGGTTGTATTGTACGTATGTTTTCTCAATTTCGATCAGTCTCGTTAAATCCCCTTAGATTTGTGCGAAATAAAGAGATTGCATCCTTTGGATTCCTTAGTTTTTGAGTACTGGACATGCCAACCATTGGATTTGATCAAGCATTCATCAGTTTTCAATTTAATCCCAATTTCTTTTTAAAGAATTTCCTTATACATGGTGCATGTCTCAATACATAATTGTGTGTTAAGAGAGGTGCCGCTTGAGGGGAGATTTTTTTTCATGTTCTCATATGCTAACACATGCAAATCGAGCTCACTTGCTGCAGGGAGCATGCTTCTTGGTAAAGGTTATGGCGGCACCTATAAAATTTTCAAATTCTGTTAGTTTTAAAAATTATAACTTAAAGTTTATGTGGTAAATAGTAAAAACTTAAAGTTTATGTGGTAATCGTGCACAAATCTAAAAATTTAGGTGCTATTTATGCTAATTTCCTATGAAAATATTAATGCATGAAATGAAGACAATAGAAATATTTTTATAAAAAAAAGTGCCAACTATTTCTTCAAGTTTCAACCATTGGCGGAACCAAGTTAAAGGCTACCATGGGCTCTAGCCCAGGTAGCATTTTTTTAAAGTTAAAATACACTAAATGTATTTTAATGTAATTTTAGATTAATTTCTTGATTAATTAAGAAATAATCCCTTTGTAAACACTCATGACTTTAACTCTCTACATTTTCCTATTTTCTCCCATTGTTTTCTTAATTTGTTTTCATCAATATTCATTTTAACGACACCTTTCAATTAGGTAGTCCAAAGGGTGGGTGCAGTGCGGTTCATATGAAGAATGAGTTTATAGCATTTTCTATTGTTGTCTACATTGAAAAAGAACTTGCTGACAATATAGATTCATACACAATAACAAATTATTTCAATTCTCTCAAAGATCATAGGGCTTGAATATGTGCAATTTCAATTCTGTTGTTGAACATATTTTCATTTTGATACTATGTGTGTTTTTGGTTGCATTTCACATGTATTTTAATTTTATGTTAAAGCTTATTGAAAATTAGTTAATGGAGCTATGAATTAGCGTGGTTATATGCTTTAATATATATTTTATTTCTAGAAAAACTATATAAAGTACAAGAAAAATTATCATTAGATTTTAAGCCAATAACTTTAGCTAGCCCACCCATTGGAAGATTCCTGGTTCCGTCCTTGGTTTCAACGGCTAAGGGATTGCCACAACTTCAATTATTTTTAGTACAAGCGATTTGAGGAGGGGGGGTTTACACAAATATTCATTGGGTGTCTTGGAGATTCAAATCTTGAATCAAACTGCATGGATGGAGGTGGAAGAGCTCAACCACCTGAGCTGACACAAGTTCAAGTTTTTAAATCATATGGAAGATGTAGTCTAATTCTTCCAAGTCCTCAATTGTGAGAATGAAGGCTGCTACTTTTGTGATGCATTGGACACTTACGACGACGGAAGTAGGGGGGTCATCCAAAAGTGTCTCATCCACAAGTTCTCGTCCCGAAATAACACGTTCCGGAATAGTTGCCTGGTACGTGACCCGCACAGAGCCTTCTACAATAATCATCAACTTATGCGGTTTTCCCGATTCAACAACGTACTTGTTCTCGTCGAACATCTCTAGCGTCATAGAGTAGCAGATCCTTTCCACCATGTATTCCTCCATATTTTGAAGACGGTTTACCTATATATATATACACATCACAGAATTAGATTCTAATCCTTGCATATACGCTTCAACTCCAAAAAAAAGAAAGAAGAAGAAAAGAAAACGGAACATACATTTTTTAGGATGTCCATGCAGAAATGGCACTGGAGATCCATTCTCGACCACCTAAGAATAGAGAACATATAATGCACATCCACTTTATCATTTTTGTAATTCTCTACTAATTCGTCATTGTTTATTTCTTGCTTAATATTTCTCGCTATATAATCAGGGATGCCATTTTCTTTCATCCACATTTGTATCTTGGCTTCCAACTTCTTTAACTTCTCCTCAGCTTTCAACGATTTTGATTTTGCATGCTGCATATATATCTGTTTCACAACACAACAAAAAAATTCGAAGCTTAGTTCATCATGTTAAACATTAGTTTCGTTAATTACATAAAAAACAAGCAATAAAACTATAGAGCTGAGAGATTCATCATTCGTACGTACCTGCACATTTCCAATGAGATATAAAAATAGTAGCAAGCCAGTAATAGAAATTACAAGTGCAAAGCAGGTTTCCCACACATAGCTACTTGTTTGTAGATTCGTGCCAAAGTTACTGCAATAATCAATTAAGCATTTCGCTATATCATCAGGACTGAAAGAAAAATTACTTCTATAAGTTTCAGAGTTTTAGGAGAAAGAAAAACAGTGGATTCGAGGATATTTATGAAGAAGAGGAAGAAGAAGAAGAATAGGAAAAACATTAACTTACTTCCATTTGGCCAAAATGCTTATTTTTTACTTTTTACTTTTTACTTGTATATGTGATGTGGCAGATGTTTTAACAGTTTAATTGTATTATATTTGATGTGGCAAATCTATACCAACCAGATTCTAGATCCTTTTGATAAAATAACAGAGAATCTAGATCCTTTTGAAAACGCTTGGTAACATAGCTTAATGAATTGCCAATAGCTTAATATGCAAACCTTAGATTTCTGAATCCCCACCATAGACCGTAAAAGAACTTGGTTGGAAAATGTAGTGATCTCGTGGTTCCAGACTGAATAGCTTCAAAAAATATTCCGAAGTTAAATATGCTAGTATTTTGTGGATTTATGGGGCATAACTCATCTAGGAATGTGATATCTCGTGAAGTACTGTCACTACAATAAGTAGCTCCACATCCTAGAGCATTTCTACAGGATTGCCAGCATGATATCTCACGTTGAATAGAAAAGAAGTACCAAAAGCCTCCGAGTACCTGGGCAAAAAATTAGATAATGTCAAGAAAGGCTAATCAAATGTTGGTTAAATTTAACTTTCACAAAACTTATAGTTCACCAAAGTCATTTTTTTCTCTTTTCGCTAGTCACTTTGTTCCCAAAAAACTTGACTTCTCTAGATAGCTAGTCTTTTACATGAGTTTTTCTGGGTGGATTTGAGTAATTAACTTGCTCCTTTTAATACACAGTAAAAAACACACTTAAAATGAGTTTAGCTTTAGTAATCTGAAAAAAGAAAGATAACAAAATTGTAACTGCACCAAGAGGACAAAGTAACAAAAACTAATATCGTTAAAATGAGAATATCGTGCTTAAATATTCGAAAATTCTCTGTATCCAATTTCGTATGTCATGAACTTGTTCTCCAAAATTGGTGGATGCAAAATTGTACTAATAAAGTAAAAGGAAGTAGGCAAAGCCCTTATACTAGAGAGCCAATATTTATAGACTATCTTGTTTATGATCTCTTTACTTAATAGATGTGGATCCACCAATACAATGAATTCACCTTTAAAAAAGGTGGTGCACAAAGTGGTCTATAAATGTAGTCATCAGTTTTAGATGAGAACTTAGTTATTTATGTAGTACATAAGAAATCTTAATCACGCAATAGTTACGAAAAATAAGAATAAACAATGAAAAGAAGGAATGTTTACGATTTAATAAACTTACATTACTAGCAACCATGTAGAAAAAGAAATTGAATGCAGCTCGAACCCATATTCCGGTATTGTACTGGACTTTCCGACTGAATAAGTAGATAAGGACAAGCCTTGCCACATAATGGATAAAAAGGAAGATGTCCACGGTCACTCTTTGGCCGAAATGTCCAGAGCCTCCTGACTTGAAAAAGAAAACTGCTATTGCCAACTGGACAAAACACAGCAAGGTAGAGACAAGACTCACTGAGCAAATATAACTAATGTGCAAAAGACAATATTGACCAAAATATAATCCTTATGTATTAATAAATGCCAATCCTTATACACACATTGAAGGACTCGTTATAATTCGATGAAAAAAAATATTAGAATATTATATAATTGGATGGAGTTGTCAAGAATATGGTAAAAACATTTCCAAGTACAAATATGCAGGTGAAGGTTATTAGAGCAAAATGTTTGTTTTATTTATTTTTATAATAATGATATTTTACGTTACTCCACAACATTAGAGGGAGAAAGTTGGAACTCGAGTACAATATTGCTGGCTAAAAGAAAAGACAACAAAAGTTGAGATTTTGGTCTCTTACCTGTGGAATGGGAAGCATAAGGGAAACGGCAATTAGGATACCACCCGAGTAGATACGGTCAAGTGTTTTCTTCCGGTAGTGGCGCATGGGTCTTGTATACACACAAATTCTAGTGCGCACGTGTCTTGTATACACGTGTCTTGTATATACTTTATACCCAGAAATTATAGTACGCAATGCTAAAGTGGCATCAGGAAGTGCTCGAAAAATAAGAGCTGCAGTCCTCAATTTTTTGTCTATTCCAAGGCACTTATCCTTCTCATCGATGATTGGAATGTAAAAGAAGAGAGGATCTATTGACACTGCAATACATGATAATATAAATACACTTTTCCTCGTTAATGGAGAGAAGAAGGAGATGCGTCCACAAATTCCCTTAGCTGAATCATCGTCTGAATCATCATGTACCCACTTGCTGAAAAGAAGCCATGTCAGAAGGAAAAAGCTTTCATTTTGAATTGAGATTCAAATTCAACGACAAAAAATTTACATATTCTCTCTGATTTAGACTATCACTTATATTTAAAAAAATTAATTAATAATAATATAATTGAATAAGAGTACTTTGAGACTTTTATTTCTTTTATAGATTGAAAACACATATTTCATCCAAGTATAAATTCACTCATTCCAATTCGAAATTAAGGCTGGACATATTTCATAGCAAAATTGTGGGATAGGAACCGCCCACCATCACAGCTGTATATATATGGACGAGTTTCAATAACATTATTCATTCGAAGTTATATTTTATGCCTAGTATTTACTGACTGTAATACTAGGCATAAATTAATGAACATAAGAAAACAATAATGAATGAAAACCAAATAAACCTAAATCATAAAAAGAGACTTGCAAGCTAAGCTACTAGCTTGAAATAAATCTAATAGTAGCTAGCTACACTTTTTGGATTGTCATCTGCAAGCCTCAAAAGGTAAACATACATAAATATACTAACCTCAAGATATCGACCACGCATTCGAGAACATCCTTAATTTTCTCAACAATAGTAGTAGGCCTGAAATATAAACAACTGCAAGTCATTAACATTTTTATTTCTTCAACAAAAATCATCTTCGAAGAATATTTCTGACTCTTTATCCTTTTTGACTTTCGTATAAACCAACCTTGAACTTGTCAGGAAACAAAAGAAAATATCTCAAAACAACAAAAGAATGTCTCAAACACCAAACAAAGACAGATTAAGCTAGACAAAGGCACACCCCTTCCCCCGTTGCCAACTATTACACCAAATTACAAGGATTTTTTCGACCAAAGAGCCAAAAAAAGGAAATGAAAAGGCGGTTTTCAGCACTGCGATTCCATAACTCATAGCATAGGTGGCTTTGTAAACTGACCAGATTTTAATCTGAATCTAATGTAACTAGCGGAGGATTAATGTGATCTCATTTGATAATTCGATTATGATTCATTCAAATCCAATAATTCGTTGACTTAATCAACAAATCAAATACAATTAAAACTGATAGGTCCGGTTGAAAATAAGTACTTCAGTTTTTTTTATAGTATAATGTGTATAAGAGTAACTTTGATATATATATTTTTTTAATACAATGAATATTGGCGAACTCAGTAATGCAATTTATACGAAGATATGTAATTCAATGGCAGATATGTAATTTATAGGAAGTTCAACACTTATTTGTTATGTGGTAAATGATTTTTGGGTATGTTTATAAAGTGAATTTCATATTGGGTTTTTTAAAAATAATTTCCTGTCCTATTTTGGGTATATTACTAAAGCTCCATAAATAATAATGAACACATGAAAACAATAATGAAATAAAAACCAACAAACCTATATCATAAAAAGAGACTAGCTTAATATAAATCTAATAGTGATAACTACAAATTCCGAATCTCTGCATTTCGATCTTCATCTTAAAGCCTCAAATGTATACATATACTAACCGTACACTACAAGAAAAAACCTTTTCTGCGACCAAATTTTTAGCGACCAACTCAACTTTGGTCTCCCAATAGGGTTATTAGCGACGAAACTTTGTAATTTCGTCGCAAATAGTTTTGTCAGATTTACACATGATTTAAGACTTTGACCAAACCATTTGGCGACAAAATTCCATCGAAGGGCGACGAAAATATTTGGACGCTGTTAGTGAATTCGCGACCAAATACGATTTTGGTCGCCCCTTCTTCAATTTGGTTACCCGCTTAATCTAAAAATTAAAGGCGACTAAATTATTTCGTCTCTAAGTTTCCTTCGTTTGTCTGCAAATGAAAGTTGCCGCCCAAAATTTCATCTGATTTACCGACCAATTTGGTTTTGGTCGCTGATCATTGAGAGGTATGAATCTAAAGTAGTAGAACTATGTCGTTTAACTTGATTTGCCTTTTGGCCACCAAATAGTTTTGTGGCTGATTTTTAGACTATTAACTTAATAAAATTTCCCCCAACCCATCAATTCCCAAATTAAGTTCTCTCTTCATCTCCCCACAACACAATCGACGCCTTGAACTCAATCCTCCACCGGCGCTCGCAACACAGTCCTCCGATGCGGCAATCACATATACCCACCCTCTCTTACTCATCCTCAATATCTCTCTTCCTCCAGATTTCTTAACCCAGATTTTGTGCCACTTCTCCAGCTTCGGTGTCGTCAAGGCGAACCTGCGCCTAGCGAATCACCACCAGGGTTCTTGTTTTGGGTGTGAGTCGTGACGGTGAAATAAGGGTTCTTATGGGTCGTGTTGGTCATTTATAGCGACGCAGTTTTGGAAGGAGCTCCTTATTTGGCAACAGGGGAGTTCGTATGTCTGAGTGAGGAGCAGCTTGTGGACTGTGACCATGAGGTTCTACTCTTTTAATTTTTTTACCATTAATTACTTTGATTACCCTATGTGTATATTTAATAAGAGAATGAATACTCTGTTGATCTTTGTTATACTTAAAAGTATTAAACCTTTCCCTGATTGAGTTGAGCAAAACCTGAAAGCTGAAGATAATTGCTTAAGTCAATCTATGGATTTGACTGTATAGTAGTGTCCCTAACGATTTCTAGTGTGCTAGAATAAATTGTCTTGTTTTTGTTCTTCCATTCACTTTTCCAATATCACATGCATTTGAATATTTGATTTTTATTTAACATATGGTAAACAGAGAGAAATATGTGTTTGAGATGGTTTATTTCCAGGCCAACCACTTGCTGCTACACCAACACTCTCTGATCCACACATATACCAGAGATTCTCTACAATCTTTTCAGCCACAGACCAACTCCGATTCAACGTTGTGTTTTTTTTCCTGTGGTACTTAGATTTAAGTTACTACTGTGTTTGCTGTTATTGCATTTTGTGATGGGTATTGGTCTGAATGTTAAATTGGGACGCTTTTCATCTATTTTAAATTTTTGAGAGGCTGAGGATGTAGTTGGAGAATGAGAATTGCAAATCATGAAGTTTGACTCCTTTATTAAATATTTGTTTTCATCTACCAATATAATCTGGGTAGATTGTCATGAGGGTTGATCTGTATGTGTTATTTGGTTTTTCTTTCATGAACTTATTTAGATTGCCGATGAATAGTCCTTATACTATAATAAGCATATAGACTATCACACATGTTTTATTCTTTTAATGTTTTAACTGGATCAAAGGTTAACGCTACCGTATTCTAATAATGCCTTTATTCTTTCTTTGTGGACTTTAATCACAATTGGCCCTGTTTGTATTTGCATATTAATGATCAACTTGTCCAAGACTCAAAGACATGCGTAATTTTCAGAAATTGAATCAAGTTTTCAAATGTTTTATGTTCTGCAGTAGGTTTCATTTTGAAATACTTGGTTAAGAGGTATATCTCATTTTTGCTTAAAATTTTGTTACCATTATCCAATTGAAACCGTTAGAGTCCAATTGAAACTGTTAGCTAAACTCTAATAGTGTGTAGTTGAAGATAAACAGGGTTTATCCTTTTCTCTCTATTTCAGTGTAGTATGTTGCTCTATTTATGTGTTTGTAAATGTGCAGGATGATAAGAAGAAATCTTGTAAGGCACTGAGGTGTTCCAGTTAAGGTTGTGATTGATTACAAAATGATAGAAGTCTAGTAAGCACTAATTCTCTGACCCACTGGGTTAGTCCTTTGTTCTCCTGTTTTTCTTTTTGTCTTTTGCCTTATTTTCCTTTCCTAAACCCTGTCACCATGAACTAAGCTTCTATTCTATTGAAAATTTAACAGCCCGTGTGCTTTCATTGAAGCTTTAATAGTGATGAAAGTTTCATGTGAACTCATGTTTGAATCAAACAGTTGTATTGTTGTTCTTTCATTTCCGAGGTTAATCATAATGGAGACATCTCAGTGTTCATTCCAACTTCAAAATACCTTTTTATACAACTTCAGTCCTCATGCTACATATTTATTTTGACACATAGATTGAGGATTTACCGGTTCAAACTTGTAATTATCTATACATATTGTATCCCCATTACAAATTTTTTTTATTTTTATGGAGTAATGTTTTAATCCTAATTAAGTTTGTTGTGGTTCAAGAGAATTTTTCTAATGTTGATCCTATGAACAGGTGTTAATTTGCTTGGCTGAGTATGAATGAGATAAATAAGAGTTCTTCCCGTGTTGTCATGAATCTATATGGAATGCATTGACAAATGGCTAAAAGAAAAGCAAGGGTACATTCTTTACTTCCATGATAGTTCTCCCATTTTACGAAGTGCTTGCTTTTGATGAATTATATTTGTATACAAGACGATTCTTATATTCTCTGTATGCTACAGTCTTCTGATTTGCTGACGTGAATTATTTTTCCAGTTTCATTGCCTAAGTTTTTTCCAGCTATTTGCATTCGACTTGAAATTTCCTAAGAAACTCCTTGATCACCCTCTTTCATGATTCTTTTATTGATTAATATTGTCGTTCTCTCATTTTCTGGAGTTGACTTGATTGAGTTGGCATGCACTGCCTGAAATTTTGGATACCATGTTAGTTATAAGTTGCAAATGAAACTACAACGAAAAACAATGAACTCCATTTTTATTATAAAATAAAAATAATAAAAAAAACTTAGTCTGCTTTGGAGTTTAAGTTTGTTCTTGATGGAATAGGTATGTTAGTAGGAGATTTTAAATTGGGCTTGTTTGTGCTTCTGATCTCAGATATATAGCAATAAAAGAAAAGTGATGGTTCCAATGGCGCAGAACAAAGATATACCACAAGTAATACCAATTTGTCTCTTGTATTACTCTGTTTATACATATATATAAATATACATATTGACATTTTTTTGTTCTCTTGTAGAGGTAGATGATGGATGAGTTTGAGAAGGTGAAGCAACAATTGGTAGAGTGATTAGAATTCCACAAGATTATATCACAGTCCTTATCCCACTGGCTTGGTCTCTAGTCTTAATGTGGAGAAATAATGAATGCAAAACTTGGGGTTACAAAGGGTAAAAATTTGGTGCTTGGGTTCTAGTCTTTGAGTGGAGAGTTCTTTCATTGTTTTTGGTTATAGGGTACCAATTTTATGTGTACTTAAATGACTAGTATGCATGTATACCTTTAAATGTGAAAACTTTTATTTATATAATTTTCAATTGATTTTGTTTGCCTCAATTTATTGTTTTCCTAAAGTACAAATTAGTTTATTTATTGCTTGTGAGAAAAATTCCTCTTTTAATTGACAAAAAAAGAAGATAAAATGTGTGTATTTTAGCTTAGAAATAAGTAGCTTCAGCGCATTTAATTCTGTTAGTCTCCAAATCCTTTAGGCGATTGTAAAAAGTATATTTGGTCGCCCAACTCTTCAAGTTAGCGCCAAATTTTGGTGTTTTCGCTAAACTTTCCTTAATAGGCGACCAATCAAGTCCTGTTAGGCGACGGAATAATTTGGTCGCTTAAAGGTTTTGGCGAATAAATTGAGATTCGTCACCGATACTTTCACCACGCACCTTCAGCGACGGAATTAGCGACGAACTATTTTCGCCGCGAATGATATTTAGCGACGAAATTTCACCTTTTAGCGACGATATGCAATGGTCGCCAATAGGGTTTTTCCTTGTAGTGGTACAACATCGTCCACATCTTCGAGAATATCCATATTAATATTACGAGCGAGAGTTCAAATATAAACAAGCTATGATATTAGTAAATGCTTCGTACTCAACCAAAATCATTTTAAAAAATATACTTCTAAATATTTCTTACTAACTTACCCGTTTTGGCTTTCATATAAACAGGAAACAAAAGACAAATCAACAAACGAAAATATCTAAAACCAACAAAAATAAACACCAAACAAATACATATTAAGGTAGATGAGGCAGAAGCCTTCCCCCGCTACCAACGATAATACCAAATTAATCTCATATTTGAAGAAGGCTTTTTTCGACCAAAGAGAAAAATTATTATAAAAAGCCGGCTTTTAGCAACACGACACGAGTCCATAAGTCATAGCTCATAGGTAGTTTTGTAAAACTGACCATATTAGAATCTGAATCTGAATCTGATGTAACTATGTAGGATAATGTGATCTCATTTGATAATTTATTATGATTCATGCAAATCCAATAATTCGTTGACTTAATGACCAAAACATATACAATTAAAACTAGGGAGCTTTAGTTTTTACACACAATATAGTTTACTATTTAGGTAGATAGGAATTCAATTTCAGCTAATTAGGATAAAGCCAAAAGCCAAAAATAGTACCTATTTTTACCATAATATAATTAAAAAACATTAAAATTACAACATATGCCATTATGCCATTATTTTCAAATTTCAATATTTAGTTTCAAATTTACAAAATATGCCATTATCCCATTCGTCTTCCACTTCGAGAAACCACCTTCCACATTATCCCATTTGCAACTTTGAATTTGGGTCATGAAAGTGACCTCGTTTTGCAGCATGTTAGACAACCGGTCAATCGGTATACAATGCTGATCAACCGGTCATTCGAAGTAACCACATGCTAGATTGCCAAACTCCCTTTTCAGCTTGGGTGTGGGTGACTTGTGAAGTTTTGGTGTCTTGTCGCGTTTTGGTTGGAAGTTTCTCTTCTGAATGTGTTTTTGTACTATGCAGAGCCAACGCCCAGCAGCCAAAGCTTTTTGTTGCGATGATCCTCATTCTCATTTTTGCTGAAGCACTTGCCCTGTACGGTCTCATTGTTGGCATCATTCTCTCTTCCCGATTGGGTCAGTCAAGAGCCGGCTAGAAAGTGTGCAAGTGGTTTTGTTGGGTTGCTGCTATTTATCAAGAACTACTTTACTGTTTTGTTTGAAGTTGTAGTTTCTTTTTAGGAGGTGGATTACAGATTCTTGTATGGTGTGAGTACCAGGTGGATTGGTAGTGTTTATGTGCCAAAGGTAGATATAGAGCTAGCAATTAGTTGTACTTCTGAATAAGTTTGAGTTGTGTTTCATGAGTTCGTGCCTGTATTGAGAAATCGAATTGACATTAATTTGTTGGAAATTATATATACCACCTGTATTATTGTGTTAATTTCATTTCTTCTTATTCTACCTCTCTGGATTTGTTGGGATTATGCTGAACCTAAAGTTCCATATGATGAAACTAACCAGATTAGCAAAATCCAAAATAGAATTTTGAAAATGAGAGGGAACTTTAAACTGGGACTTCTGTCCCAATCTTCTGCCATTTTTCTTAGTTGAAGCTGCTCCTAACCTTACATCCTTCATCTCAGATCTCAGATCTCAGATCTCATCCAAATTATTGAGATGTGAAATTGGATCAGATATCCACTGATGAAACAATTGTATAATTTTCGCTAACTTCAAAAAAGAATCATAATATCCAATTAGACGCTTTGTAGCCAATTACAAGCAACTAAAAATTGCAATGCAGTGTTTACAAAAATTGACTATACATTCACTAAACCATATCTAACATAAGCAATCGTCAACTGAGACGGAATCACTAGTAAAAAAAAACCCTTGCGCGACAAAATCTTGCGCGACGAACAATTATTCGTCAGCAAGAAACATATTCTTGCGACGAACAAAAATTTCTCGTCGCCCAAATAATGGAGCGACTAATTTTGCGCAACCAAATCAAAACGCTGCGCAAAGAAACTTTGCGCGACCATTCTATGAGCGACGACAATTAATCGTCGCGCAAATTATTTCTTGCGACGAAAAAGTATTAAATCGCGCAAGAAACTTTATTTGGACCGAAAAATTCTTCGTCGCATAAATATAAACGCGGGAGTTTTTGGCGCCAACAACTTGCGCTGACGAAACAAATTAATCGTCGCGTAAAGGTGAATGTCGACAACAAATTTTACGACGGAAAAATTTATTCGTCGCATAAAGTTCGATGTCGACAACTGTTTGCGCGATTTAACATAATTTTGCGGGACTAATGTTTTCGCGACGAAAAAATTATTCGTCGCGTAAAGTTCTATGTCGACAACTGTTTGCGCGAGGAATTTGAATGTTTGCGCGACGAAATATTTTTATGTGCGACGAACAGATTTTTTGCGCGACGAATAATTTGATTTGCGCGACGAATACCTTATTCGTCGCGCAAAATACCTTGATCTGCCTATATAACCAGAATTCAGCGAGGCAAACCGCAAAAAAATTGCGCTTTGCCTCCAAAGTTGTGTTATTGTTGCCTTCGGGTAAGGATTTTTTTTTCGTTACTATAAAAGTATTAATGTCAACTTATTCTAACGGCATTAATTTCGTTGTCTATAGGAATATTACGTGTGATTAGCGATTGACGAAGAACGATTAAGAAGGTATTTTCTTCGTTTTATATTTTAAAAATATATAATTAATTACATTATGTTAAACTTAGTTTGTTATGTTTATATTTTTTCGAGAAATTATATTTATATTATATTGTTAAATTGTGCGTGATGTAGCACAATGTGTTGTGATGTACGAAGTTAATTGAAATTAACTTCGTACTTTTTTATTTTTATGTTTAGTAACACTTAGTTTCCCGTTCGAGATTAGTTGGATTTCGTGCATGGATGCGTAAAGCATGACTGCGGTCCAATTAATTCTTGAATTGTCCCATTATTTGGACAGTTTGGGAATGTATAGTTATGTCACGTAATGTACGACTACAGGATTAGGTTTCGATTGTGGAGATTTCGGTGTTATCTGCATGCGTTCTTCGGGTGGTACGTAGGTATTCATACCTACGGTACACCTCAAGAACTCAGACGAGATGCTGCCGAAATTCACCCACGTCGAAATCTAATCTCATGTAGCGTACATTACGTGACATGCCTATGCATTCCCGAATGGGATAGGGCCCTACCGGAGGCATAAGGTGACATTAAGACTTCGTATGAAGTTGTTGTGATTGTTGTGGTGTGATTGTGGTTCCAGGAATTATGAGCAGTAAGGTGGATACAGAACCCGAATAGATGCGCAGACGAATACTTGGATGGAATCGAGGATTTTATTGACTTTACACGTACACACAATCCTGGTGCAACTAGAATCCGGTGTCCTTGTAGGAGGTGTAACAACACTTTGTGGGAGACAATTGAAAATGTTGCATTTCATTTAGTAAGAAATGGAATGATTGAGACATATAGCATTTGGAACCTTCACGGTGAACCATCTCGAGACAATGCCGAGTCTTCAAATGCCACAAGAGTGGAAAATGTTGAGCCCATTGTCGATCCTAATGAACAAGTCATGGATATTATAAATGATGCTTTTCCATTTGCATCGACAAGCACCAATCGTGAAGGGGAAGATGACATGCCTACTCCAATGGACGGTGCAGAGTTCGGAGAATATGAAAACTGTTAAAAATGCCAACCAAGAGTTATACCCGGGTGCGAGAGCTTTTCCGTTCTCACGGCCATTGTGGAGCTCATGCAGGGAAAAATAAAGTATCGTATGTCGAACAAGTGTTTCGATTACTTTTGGGAGTTTTCAAAAGAATGCTTCCGAAGGACAATTGTTTGCCGAAAGACCATAGACACGCACAAAAGGTGTTGAATGGTCTTGGATTAGGTTATGAAAAATTCACGCTTGCAAAAACAATTGTATTTTATTTTACAAAGAGTATGAAACATTGGATACTTGCCCTATATGCAATGAGTCGAGGTTCAAAATGACATCTCGTAATCGAACGAATAGGATCCCACAAAAAGTCATGCGTTATCTGCCCTGAAACCAGGTTGCAGCGATTGTATATGTCAACGCATACATCAACAGACATGAGATGGCATAAGGAAAAATGGGTAGACGACGATGTGATGCGGCATCCTGCAGATGGGGAGGCATGGAAAGAGTTCGATCGAACGTTCCCCGAGTTTGCTGCTGATTCCCGAAATGTTAGATTGGGACTTGCCACCGACGGATTCAATCCGTTCGGGTTCTAAACCAACACCACAAAGCACTTGGCCGATTTTCGTATTTCCATATAATTTGCCGCCTTGGAAATGCATGAAGAAAGAATACATGATGATGACTGCTTTGATAATCGAGGATCCTGGCAGGTCAATTGATGTTTACTTAAGGCCGTTGGTTGATGAGCTAAAGGAGTTATGGACAAACGGTGTGCGCACATACGATAAATCCACTGGGAAGATGTTCACTTTGCGGGCAGCAGTTATGTGGACTGTGAATGATTTTCCTGCATATGCAATGGTTTCGGGTGGAGCACTAAGGGTTATATGGCATGTCCTGTATGCAAGGAAGATGTAACATCTGGTTGGCACGCTGGAAAAGTTTGTTACCTAGGTCATCGGAGATGGTTGCCATGGGACCACGAGTGGCGGGAAAAGGATAAAGAGTTCGACGGAAACATCGAGCATCGCCTCGGACCTAGAGAATGGTCTGGTGATCAGATTTTGGAGCAAGTGAACCGTTTGGATTTTGCTCCGTTCGGGAAAACAGTGAGTCGGACTAGACCTTCTACACATATGAACTGGACGCACAAATCTATGTTTTTGAGCTCCCATATTGGTCGAAATTAAAATTGAGGCACAATCTCGACGTTATGCATGTTGAGAAAAATGTATTTGACACATTGGTGGGCACGATTCTAGATATTGAGGGCAAGACAAAGGATACGATCAAAGCTCGTCTTGATTTGGAAAGAATGGGCATACGAAGGGGTTTATGGATGAATAGGGACAATGATAAAGCTAGAAGGGATCTTGCATTTTTTTCCTTGAAGCCGAATGACAGAAAAGAGTTTCTAAAGTTTGTATCATCGATAAACTTCCCCGATGGGTATGCTTCTAATATAGCTCGTTGCGTGAATGTTGACGGGGGTAAATTTGTTGGACTAAAGAGCCATGACTGCCATGTGTTTATTCAACGCCTCCTTCCTGTGGGTATTCGACACCTATTGCCGGAAGATGTAGTGAAGCCAATCATATTGTTGTCCAGATTTTTTTCCCAACTGACGGCAAAAACGTTGAGAAAGACCGACATTTATCGATTGCGTCATGACATTGTCCAAGTCCTATGCAAGTTTGAGATGATATTCCCTCGCTTTCTTCACAAGTATGATCCACGTGATGGTTCACTTGCCCGAAGAGGCTATGCTTGCTGCCCAATCAACTATCGCTGGATGTATCCAATAGAAAGGTACATATAATCTTCATAATTTGTTTATACATAATTATTCCACGCTTGCTAATTTGTTTCGTATTGTGTTATTTTTAGGCTTCTCGGGAGCTGAAAAAAGTGTACGAAACAGTATGGCCCGAAGGATCAATTATAGAGGCCTGGGTTCAATATGAGTCGGTTACTTTCTGTGGAATGTATTTAAAAGATGTGGAGACGGCTTTCAATCGTCCTCAGCGCAATAATGACGGAGGTGTGAGAAAGGAGAAACTTTCTGTTTTTGCCCAAAGCGCACGACCCTTTGGAGATCCTAGACGAGAAGAGTCGTTTTCCAGAAAAGACATGGAGGTAGCGCATTGGTTTGCACTGAACAATTGCGATGAGATCATGACATACTTAGATGAGCATGAAGAGATGATGAAGCGCGAACATCCATCACATTTGTTTGCCAAGAAACACCGTGAATTGTTTCCACAATGGTTTCTCAAATATGTAAGTTATAAGTGATTTGTATTTGACATATATATTGTACTAATTTAATTTTCCCAAATTAACATGTGAATCTTTTGTATATTATTAGGTTAATCAATTGAAAGCATCGAATTCCCCCACTTACAGTGAAGAGTTATATAACTTTGCATTCGGGCCGATTAGCGCTGAATTGTTCTCGGGTTGCCATGTTAACGGCGTCAAGTTTTTGGGGGCTGCAAGAGATGAGAGGTTGTGTACGCAAAACAGCGGTGTCCATGTCCCAGCGGAGGCGAAAGTACTTACATTGATTTCTATGGCAAACTAACAACTGTCGTGCAATTGCTTTACAAAGACCGATACCAAGTGATTATGTTTAAGTGTCGATGGTTTGATACAAACCCAAATAGGCAGGAAGTGTTAAAATCGACCATGGCTTACTATCTCGTGAACATTAACCGAACTTGGTATGATGACGACCCTTACATTTTGGCAAACATGGCAAAACAGGTCGTGTATCTTAATGACCCCAAAGCCGGAGAGGTTGGAAAGTTGTTCGTAAGATGGATCGAGGAACGTGTATGCTATACCGAACAAGACCCAACCGATGACGACGATGTGGACAACGTCGCTGACCAACGTTTAGAATCTTCAATGGAAAATGATGCGGAAACACTTCGAGACACAAATGTTATACAAGAACCGCTTTCAGATACAAGGAGTGTCTTCAATCGAAATACCGATTGAGTCAATTACAATTGACCTCGGTGATCTTCCGCGATACGATGTTGCAGTGGGCCCGAACGACAACAAGTGATGGATCGTAGGAGGATTGGGAGACTGAAAGTGATGATAGCGACGATAACGAAGGTTATTATAGTTCGATGCCGATTAAAGGATTCAATTTTTGTATAATAATTATCTTATGTATATGGTTGTGAATGTAAAACATAGTAAATGATATTTCTCTTTTCATGATGAATGAGTTGTAGAAAAAAATATGGTGGAGGTATTCAAACATAAGGAAATCAAAAGAAAATGGTGGAGGTATTTGAGTTAGAGAATGATTTATGAACCATAAGAAAATCAAAAGAAGAATTTTCAAATTAAGATTTTCGGATTTTGGGTGTGTTGATAAATTTTTGGGTTTGGGTGTGTTGATTAAATTTTTATTAATATGGGATTTTATTAGATTTGTGAAATTGTGGAGGTATGCCGACTAGTTAAATCAATATGCATTAAAAATAAATGCTATTGGTAAATTAAAAATATTAAAATAAGTATTTAAAGGTCTATAAAACTCTATGACAAAAGTATATGAAATTGGGTATATAAAAATAAGTATTTAAAAGTATATAAAATTCGGACGGGAATCGGTTTTTCCACTCCAATAATCATTTAAAATTAATATGTTTGCGCGACGAAAAACTAAATTCGTCGCGTATATATATTATTTATGCATTTAGGAATTATTCGTCGGTTTAAGCGACGTAGAATTCATGATTTAGAGAATGATTTATGATTTAGAAAATAAAATAACGTATTTACAGACCATGCCATCTACCTTACTTGTTAAAATAAACTAAGTACAACGATTTCCTTATATTTAAAATTGGTACATAATAATTTTGAATTTTAAAGAATGGGTACATTAATCTATAAACAATGGATCTAATAAAGAGTTTTATGGAAGCATCATCTTCTTCTTCTTCATAATCAGTTTCTTCCATTTCGGGGTTTGTTATGGGATATTCAACATCTGTAGATGTTCTACGTTATATTAAAACGTGGAAGTTTGAGTCCCCTTCATATCGAAAGACTAGTATTATACAAGGTATATTATTTCAAGTATTGCAGCTTAATTAGGTAGTTGACTTAGCCAGTTATAGGATTTTTCCTTAAAAAGCCATGTATAAAAGGAAAATTTTGCGCGACGACTTATTTGTCGTCGCGCAAATATATATTAAGTCTTTTGCGCGACGACAAATGATATAGTCGTCGCGTAAAAACAATGTTTGCGCGACGAATAATTTTTTCGTCGCGCAATACTAACTTTGTGCGACGAATCAACTGTACCTCGTCGCGCAAAACACGTAGAATCTTAGGGCTCGGTGGTCACAGGGTTTAGGGTTTAGGGTTTAGGGTTCAGTGTTGCGCGACGAAACAAATTTGGGGTCGCGCATTACTAACTTTGCGCGACGAGTACAATTTATTCGTCGCGCAACGTTGGTTTTACGCGACGATTGTTTCTTTATTCGTCGCGCAAAACATTTAGAATTTTAGGGTTCAGCCTTCACAAGGTTTACGGTTTAGGGCGTGGGTTTTGTGTCTGCGCGACGAATAAATTATTCGTCGCGCAAAGGCTTAAAAATTTGGCGGTCCAACAGAGAAATCGTAGGCGCACTTTTTTCAATTTCAGACCTTGCGCGACGACGGTCTTACATTTGGCGTCGCGCATAGATGCGTAATGTTTGTAGCGACGATAGCTATCTTGTCGCGCAAAAGTGTAATAAAAAATCCGCCGTATTTTGTTATATATTGCGCGACGTCTATTTGGCGTTTGTCGTCGCGCAAAGATTTTTTAATGGGTTCGCGCGACAGCTCTTTGTTCGTCGCGCAAAGGACTGAAAATAAACCAGATCTGCGATCCTTCTTTCTCCGCAGCCCTCTCTATCTCCTCGAACCCTCTCTCCCTCTCAGTCTCTCTTCGACCCCGACCCCGACCCCGACTCCTCTGTCACGCACAAGCCTCTCTCTCTCTCTTTCTCTCTCTCTGTCCCTCTCTCTCTCTCTCTGTGTCTCTCTCTCGCTCTCTCTCTCTCACTGCTTCCCAAATTCTGGTTCGGGTGTTTGGGAATTGGACTTGGTGTGTTTGGGTTCGAACCTCTAATATCAGGTGAGATTATTTCTTATTTGACAGCAATTTTTATTGAGTTATTTGTGAGCATTAGTCTGCTTGTTGGTTAGGTTTAATTAGTCTGATTGTAATGATTTTCCATTGTGTTATTTGTGAGCATTAGTCTGATTGTTGGTTAGGTTTAAGTAGGATACTTGTATTAATTTTCCATTGTGTTATTTGTGAGCATTAGTCTGATTGTTGGTTAGGTTAGGTTTATATATATAAAGTTTGGGTGAAAATCTGAAAAACAGTGGGAAATGTCAGTCAGTAAGCCTCACTTTGGCTCTGATTTTCTCCAAGTCCGTTGAGTTGTTTAGGAATCCATTTGTTGGGTTTTAAAGTAGACTTGGCTAGGAACAAAACACAATTGGTTTCGTTCAATTTGGTTGGGTTTTGATACGTCAAAACCTTGTGCAAACTTGGGCACAAAAACTGTTTCTGCACATATACCATGTTAGAGTCTGACTTTGGAGCTAGGTTTGTCCTTCGTTATAGCTCCATGTTGAGTGTCTTTTGTTGGGTTATAAACTAGGGAGAAGAAGCTTCAAAACCACTATAAGTTTGCCAAAATTCGTTAAGTCTAGGTTGGTCAAAATGTGTCACAAAGTTTGGGTAAAACTCTGAAAAACAGTGGGAAATGTCAGTCAGTAAGCCTCACTTTGGCTCTGATTTTCTCCAATTCCGTTGAGTTGTTTAGGAATCCATTTGTTGGGTTTTAAAGTATACTTGGCTAGGAACAAAACACAATTGGTTTCGTTCAATTTGGTTGGGTTTTGATACGTCAAAACCTTGTGCAAACTTGGGCACAAAAACTGTTTCTGCACATATACCATGTTAGGAGTCTGACTTTGGAGCTAGTTTTGTCCTTCGTTATAGCTCCATGTTGAGTGTCGTTTGTTGGGTTATAAACTAGGGTGAAGAAGCTTCAAAACCACTATAAGTTTGCCCAAATTCGTTAAGTCTAGGTTGGTCAAAATGTGTCACAAAGTTTGGGTAAAAATCTGGAAAACCAGTGGGAAATGTCAGTCAGTAAGCCTCACTTTGGCTCTGATTTTCTCCAATTCCGTTGAGTTGTTTAGGAATCCATTTGTTGGGTTTTAAAGTAGACTTGGCTAGGAACAAAAAACAATTGGTTTCGTTCAATTTGGTTGGGTTTTGATACGTCAAAACCTTGTGCAAACTTGGGCACAAAAACTGTTTCTGCACATATACCATGTTAGGAGTCCGACTTTGGAGCAAGTTTTGTCCTTCGTTATAGCTCTGTTTTGAGTGTCGTTTGTTGGGTTAGAAACTAGGGAGAACAAGCTTCAAAACCACTATCAGTTTGCCCAAATTAGTTAACTCTAGGTTGGTCAAACTGTGTTGCAAAGTTTATTAGAAAAGCTTATTTGTATTACTTTGTTTAATTAATTTTTCGAATATCTTATTTTGTTCAATTGTGCAGATGTCTGAGCTTATTAGACGTCGTAGGGCGGTGACGACTGCACAGAGTTCGCATTCCTCGGTTCAGGAAGGAGCTGCCACTGCTCCAGCACATATGGAGACTTTGTCGGTTGGTCCCGGACCCTCCCATGCACCGGCGTCATCAGCGTCATCAGTGGCGCAGCCTCTGAGCGCCAGGCGACGTCACCGCCCCGTCACCATTACCGACACCACATCGACATCCGTTACTGATGCATCGGGGTCACAACCAGGTAAAGATTTCCTTCAACTTCAACTGTTTTTGACCAAGCATTTAATAGTATTTGTTATTTAACGTTAAATTTAAATTTCTTTGCAGCCAAGAAGAACACCGGACCTTGTCGTCGATTGAAGACGACGAAGGTCACTCGGGTGACCAACGATAAATGATCATCGGATACGACGAAGCGGCATCGGGCTGCACCCACGGCGGCCCAGCATAGCTCATTGGCCCACGACATTGGAGCAGTTGTGCGGACCCATTGCCCGATGCTATGGCATTCTTGGAAGGTCATGCCTGACGAGACGAAGACGTTGGTGCGCGGACAGTTGTCGGTATGTATCTTACCTTTTCATTGTTTTTCCTTAAAATTTTATATATTTATATTATTTAATGTATTTAATTCATTTCTTGTAGACGAACTACAATTTAGGGGACCTCGACGATGAGTCGTTGACGTACGTCAACAGACTCTTTGCCGAGAGGTACAAGCAATGGAAGAGCGACTTGTACCACCATTTTCGTGGATTTGATGATCCGCAGTCGCTCTTCAGAGGGTTGCCGGCGGAGCTTGAGGGGCGGGAGGATAGTTGGACGTGGTCAGGCGGTCATTTTCAGGATCCTTCATATTTGGTAAATTTTGGGAATTACGTTGATTTACTTTTTAATATTTAATTTCAATTTCAACAAATACGTTTATTTTTGTATAATGTAAGAAGACGAGAGCAAATAAAGGCAATAGGAACAAGAAGACTCTTCTCCACCATTCAGGATCTAGGCCATTCTCATATAGGATGGAGGCGCGGCGGGAGGTATTAATAAAGTTATTTATATTCAATTTTAATGACATTAATATTAATATGAAAAAATTTGGTACTAACTTTTAATTCTTTTGTTCAATTCAGAGGGGTCCAAATTCTGAGATCGACGTATTTGGTGACGTCTATGTTCGACCTGGGAATGAGTTGGCCGGTCACTTCATGTAAGTATTTTTAATTTTAATTATTATTGTACGCATTCAAGTTTCATAGTTTTATATGAATGTTTATTGACAAATATAACATGTTATGTTAACCAGCGGCGATGGTGGAGAAGAGTCGCTTAGTTCTTGCGCAGTCCGCCTCCCAGCCTTCCTCCGGATACTCCGCTCGAGTCTCGTGGATCCTCCACAGATGCAGGGTTTCAGATCCCGACGGAGACGTTGGATCGACTCTCGGGAGGCGGACAGGACTTACCGTCGGGGATGGGGAATGCCAGGAGGCGGGAACCTAGAGCTCATTCATCATCGCAGTCAAGTAGTCGGGTGACTGCTTTGACAGCTGAGGTGGCCGAGCTTAAGACCCAACTTGCCACGTATACTACCCAAATGGCCTCGTATAGTACCCAGATGTCACAGCTTATGCATGCCCTTTCTCGATTCGGCATTCCAATCCCACCGCTTTTTGGTGCCTCGTCGACCTCGGAGCCCATCCAACCCGAGCATGCCCACTGCGGACATCCGCTCCTGTCGAGACGTCCGAGCAACATAACATAGATTTTGGACCGATTTTTGATTAGTTTTGTACCTTTTAATTACATTTAAAATATTTTTATTATTTATAAAAATCAATTTCTCTTCATTATATTTCTTTGATTGCAATTTAATTACCCTAAAACCAAATTTACTTTTTAACATAAAAAAGTGAAATTATTACCCAAATTAAAACAAAAAATTATAAATACATAAAATATATTCACTATGCGCGATTTAATAATTAACTAAACTAATTCGTCGCAATAATTCATGCGCGATTTAAAAGTTTGTTGTCTAACTAATTATTGCGCGACGAATAATACGTCGTCGCTCAAATATTTGGGGGACGAATGATATGTCGTCGCGCTAGTTTTTGCGCGACGAATAATACGTTGTCGCTATAAATATTGAGCGTCGAAAAATTTTTGTCTCACTAATTATTGTGCGACGAAAGCTAAGCGTCTCGCAAATTGTTGCGAGACGAATCAGACATCGTCGCACAAAATTTTGCGCGACGAATATTCTCTCGTCGCGAAAGATATGCCGACGAACACAACCGTCGCGCTATAACAGCACGACGAACAACTTTTCGTCGCGCAAACTTGATTTGTGCGACGGAATATTATCGTCGCTCATTTTGCGCGACCAAGTATTTTTTTTCGTCGCGCAAAGTCTTTCTTGACGACCTTTGTGCGACGAATGACGCGCGACGAAATTTCTGTCGCGCTTATATTTGCGCGATTGATTTGTTGTTTGCGCGACGGAATTGAATTCGTCGCGCAAGGGTTTTTTTTTACTAGTGAATGTTCATATCACCGCCATGCAAGTCTTCCTGTTGTGCCGAGCAACATTGCACCGACTGCATTTCAAAAGAAGAAAACGAAGAAAGGAAAAGCGAAAAGAGAAGCTGGAGAATAAGAAGAGGAAGATGAGGTTGTTGATTACAACAAGGATGTGGTCAACCTAATCTGAGAAAAGATTTGTTATATATCTCTACTATATATCTCTACTGTCATATAATCTTATAACAAGATGCAACAAACAGAAATGGAACAGGAAACTGCATTGCAGTTTCTGATAAAAAATTGCAACAAACGGAAACTGCAACGCAGTTTATGACAAAACATCTGCTCAAATTTTGCAAAGAAACCAAAGGCAAAGTCATGATCAAAGTACTAAAACTAAGTTCAAAACACATTTAAGTCGATGAGCAGTTGTAGCATTCCCATAGACTTTGAATTTTTTTTCTCGAATCGAAATATGGAACAGGAAGCTGCATTGCAGTTTTTGATAAAAAAAAACTGCAACAAATGGAAACTGCAGTGCAGTGTATGAAAAAAAAAATGCTCAAATGTGAAAAGAAAAAACCAAAAGGCAAAGCCATGATCAAAGTACTAAAACTAAGTTCCAAACACATACAAGTAGATAAGAAATTGTAACATTCCCATAGACTTGGAAAAATTATTCTAAAATCGAAATATGGAACAGGAAACTGCACTGCAGTTTCTTATCAAAAATTACAACAAACGGAAACTGCAATGCATTTTATGACAAAACATTTGCTCAAATTTGCAAAGAAACCAAAAGGAAAAGCCATAATCAAAGTACTAAAACTAAGTTCAAAACACATTTATGTCGATGAACAGTTGTAACATTCCCATAGACTTGGAAAAATTATTCTAAAATCGAAATATGGATAGGAAATCGCAGCTGCGATTTTTGATAAAAAACTGCAACAAACGTAAAGCTATGATGCGGTTTATGAAAAAAAAAAAAAGAATCAGCTCAAATGTGAAAAAAAAAAAAAAAAAACCAAAAGGCAAAGCAATCATCAAAGTACTAAAACTAAGTTCAAAACACATATAAGTAGATGAGCAGTTGTAACATTCCGATAGACTTGGAAAAATTATTTTAAAATCAAAATATGGAATATGAAACTGCACTGCAGTTTCTTATCTTTCTTATAGAAAAATAAGAAAGTGAATTCCATGTCTCTAGAAAAGTAGAAATAGAACACTGTGTTTGGACTAAGACTATGGTACCTTTCCAAGATACACATGTACAATTGATGTTCTGTCCATTCTATACTCAATATGACCTTGTCTTACTTTTTGCAGTGCTCCAGAGATGTCATTAGTGACATCTCCTAGCTATACGATACATAGTATAACCAACATTAGTAGTTTGCCCACAGAACTGCGAATTGAATAAGAAATTACAATATGATAAAGTCACTTTTTGGTCAGGCATCAAACCACGCTCTCTAAGAATCCTTGTAATCTGCAAAACATTAAAGATTCCTTTTTGACTAATGAAGCAATGAAGATGACTAATCCCACATGAAAACAAAACAATCACAATTCAAAAACCTTTGCCAGGCGCATAATCATTTCATTTGTTGCAAAACACTCGTCAACATTGAGCTTATGAGTGCCTGCATGATACAAAGCTCAAGTCATAAATGGTTTGATTACTTCTTCAACTAAAGCAATGTAAAATTCATATAAACCCACAATTTCATGGCAGTAAGAAATATATGATATGCATACCAAGCAATAAAGGAGGTAACTGCAAAAAGAAATACTAAAAGAGATTTGTCATGCTACATATTATAAGCAAGAATCATAGAGCTGATTTTTCTAACACATCTGAGCAGTAGGACTACTCTGCATCAGCAAAATCTAACAACTTCATAAACCATGGAATTGATAAAATATAAAAAACAGTAAAAGCTGAACCTGAGAGTAAAGGCATCTCTTCATCCATATCTGGTTCAGTCTCGGTAGAATCAAACTCAGACTCAGAAGAAACAGATTCATCTTCTATAAAGCCAGAAGTGTTCCCGTCAATCAGATTCATTGCTGCTAGGGTTTGAAATATATGGAGGAAGAGGAGGTGATGTGAATCCACCAGAGGGAAAAAGGTGGTTGAAGAATGAAATTGAACGCCTCGAAAACGACAACGAACGGTACATTTGATCGAGCAAGATGACGAGGGCCATGGCCACAAACGTGTCCATCTAGGGCTGCACGATGAGGCGAGGAAGACGTCGACGCCCAAGGCAACTCTGCCGACTGTCGCCTCCTTTCTCTTGATCTCCGGCAAGGAGAGGCCGAAGAGAGATGAGGAGGCTTTGGAGTCGACAAGGTCGAGGACCTGAGCTACCGTGAGGCTGACCTCAGCTTCCGGTCGAGAGCGGTCAATGGCTCTCAGGTGGTTCCCGTCGAGATCTGTTTACAGAGAGAGATCTGATTTTTTTTTTTATTTTTTTCAGAGAGAGATCTGATTTTGGCCAACTCTTTTAAACAATAAGGGTAAAAATGTATTTTACCTTTATAATTTAGACAGGCCTAACAAATCTAGGCCTCTCTTTGGCCAAATCCAAAACAAAATTTTATTCCTATATATTAAAACCCAAACAGAAATACTCTAGGTATCAAATCCTAATTAGTAAAGATTCTTTTGGCTAATACCTAATTTTTCTTTAAAACTACAACATGATCCGCTTTAATTTACCACTTTTAGTTTTTTAATAGTATAATGTGTATGCCAACAGGGTTGGGTCTAGTGGAAAAAAGCATTGATTGCAAACTAGTGGTTTCAGGTTCGAACCTCCATTACATTTTGGCAGGGTGTGTGTGTGTGAGAAATCCTTATTCTCTCTAGTTTATACTATCACTTGTATTAAAAAAAATTAATTAATAATAATATAATAGGTCCCACACTCTATTAGAGAGTTAGTACACAAGTTGGTCTCCCTAGCATTTTCAGTTTGTTTTATGTGACTAAATTACATTGATTGTAAATATAACATACTACTTTTAATTGCTCATTGGAACAAATTTTGATGCATAGCATTGTATGAACCAAACATGAGAATAGATAAGAAAAAGGGTCACATCAATATAGGCGTTGGAATTCAAAAACTATAGACCATAACCACCAATGATAAAACCTTTAAGTAAACTCAATTTTAAAAGTAGATGCCATATAGGATAAAATGTGTCCATATAATTTAATTTATTTACCAATTATGCTATTAAATTACTCTTCAATTGCTGACAGTTTTTTAAGTTGCTAATTTTAAGCAATGGAATAATGAACTACAATCCAAATTAGTTCGAAACTTCCTCTAACTCGTGTAAATGGAGATTTTAACAAATATCCACTAATTGTATATATATATATATAGTACATACTCTAAATAATCACACCATGTAGGGAAATATATATTGGGGGTGGCGCTGTTCACTTATAGACTAGGTACACTATTTTTAATAACCTAAAAATTATTGTGACCATGTCAACTCAAAAATAATTTACCTATATTCTACATATCTAATACATGTAAATTATCTATATGTAAAAATAAGTACATATTTATAAAGACAAAAAAAGTACATTATTTATGAAAAAATAGGGCGCACTATTTATAGAAAAAAGGTACATTATTTCTATATAACAAAATAGAAACGTTACTATTGAAATTAGTTCTATAAAAAAAAATAGGTACATTATTTGTGAAAAAAAAAAATAGGTACATGTATTTTATGAAAAATATAGGTACATTATTTATGAAAAAAAAAAGCACATTATTGTACGAAAACTAGGTACATGATTTATGAAAAAATAGGCACGTTGTTTAGAAAAATAAAAAATGTACTAATTTACCTATGTTTTGTTGGTATAAAAATTTGCCCATATTGTATAGGTAAATTAATTAACCATAATTCTGTTTTTTTTTTACTAAGAATTAATTACATTAGTTTGTTGTATTTTAATGTACCTAGAAAATGTAGAGAACCTAAAACAGAGGGATCAAGAACCATAGGGAGAAAGAACACATTCTTTCCCTTTGAAAAACTTAATTTCAAACCATACAAATTATTAAAACCTGAAATTTTGATATAAATATGACCAATATTAATTTAAAATTTAAAACAAGAAATGATTAAGTAGTCAAATTGGGAAACATTCCAAGGAGTACCAACGTATATTTGATTTAAAAAAGAAGAAGGAAAAACTGACTTAAAAATCCCTAAATCTATGTAAAATTGAAACACCATTAATGTGTATATTGGTAAACACTAATTAGGGGTATTTTTGCAATCTAAAAAGTACAATAAATCAGATTTTAAACTTAATTAAGTAACTTGATGAGTTGGATCCTAATCATCGGGTTTTACTTATAAAAATTAGATTTTATTTATAGAAAAATAAAATGATGTGTTATAGATAAAACATAATTAGTTTGAAGGGGAAAAGTCATATTTACTATGTTATTATTTTTACGTAACAACCCTAAATCTTCAACTCCAAGTCCGGAAAAGTTTCTTCCACTAAAACGATAAACGATGTCATCATCATCAAAATCATATACATTGATGAAAGGAGCAAACAAAACAAAAATATGATAGAAGAAAAGTATGAAGGGGCAAAAGTTTGAGTAATGTATTTTAGTACTGTACAGATTATATGAGTTGAATTCATCTTGAGAGAGAGAGAGAGAGAGAGAGAGAGAGAGATTAGGAAAGCTTAAACTTAGATAGAACTTACCACAAAGCTATACGAAGGGAAGACAAGCAGAAAGAATATCACAAGAGTTTCGCAGCAATTATTCCACTTGAAAAACCAAAGCTGTAGAAATAGACATTATAATCTGCTGCAACTTGCAAGCAGTAGCTGGCTTATTTATGAGCGTAACAATCAACTGGAATTAAAGAAAGACGACTTGCAATAGTGATTATACATTTACTAGTAATTGTTATTGACGCTTAATTTTATTGCAACTATTATATCTTCTTGTCCTCTTGTGGTGTTACATTTGCATTCACACTTATCCATGGAATCGAACAAAAATTAAATACTAAAATAATAGATATTAGGCATAACTCTTTGGCTACTTGCTAATTGACTATAAGCTCAAAATTGACTAATCACAAAGATTATAAAAGAATACATCATATATAAAATGAGATAAATTATCTGACCGGGGGGGTCTTTCTTTTATCCAAAATATCAATTTTGGGTTTTGTTTAATTTTAATGTTACCGACCGTGTTTCCGATCCCGATTAAGAAGCAAGTTGATGAAATGTCTTGTGAGTCCCTTATCTCTCCTTGCGTTGCTGCTGAATGTCTTATTTGTTGTTTTTTTGGTTTATGCTATTTAACTTATCTCCTTCTATTTACAGCAAACGGAGTTTCATTAAGGAATGAGTTTTAAAGCAAGTTATTGCAATAAATTTGAACAAAACATCAATGTCAGGTCATCTTCAGCCATGAGCATAGGTCAAATGTAACCCTCAAAACATGCAAAACTCATCTCCAACTATGGGCACCCACAAAATTTGGCCAAATTTTGAACGGCCACGTTTAGCCATTTAGCCCTCCTCCCAAGCCACTTGTAGCATGTGTTGCTTAAGGAGAGAAAGTATCACGCGTAGGCGTGAGCAATGAACATCTCGTATAACTGCAAATCCAAAAATTTATATTAAAGGCGAGCTTACATCAGCTAGCCAATACTTTTTCTTTCTTTTAACCTTTTAAATGTATTTAAATTTTTTGTTTTTTTAAATATATATATATAATTTGAAACATTAACTTTTTTTTTCTTCCACTTTTAACGTTTTAAATGTATATAAAATTCTTTTTAACCTTTTGAAATGCATCAAAAGGTCAATTTCGCCCTATCAGTTTATGTAACTGCTCTTATAAAATCATTGCCAAGGTGATTGTGAATAGGCTGAAGAAAATTCTTCCCCTCATCATATCGGACAATCAAAATGCTTTTGTCCCAGTAAGACAAATACAAGATAACATTATCTTGGCTCACGAGGTTTTCCACTATCTAAAAATGAAGAAGAAAGGCAGTTGTTATGAAGCGGGTATTAAAGTGGATATGAATAAGGCTTACGATAGGGTTGAGTGGGATTTTTTGGAAGCTTTAATGTTGAAAATGGGGTTTGACGATAGATGGATTGGTCTAGTTTTGGCCTGTGTGAGATCTGTTTCCTTTTCCATCATTTTGAACGGCAAGCCGGGGAGTTTCTTTCGTCCAACGAGAGGCTTGAGACAAGGGGATCCCCTGTCCCCTTACCTTTTTCTGCTAATTAGTGAAGCCCTATCCATTAATCTGTCCAAGAAAGTTAGAGATGGCAACATTCAGGGAGTTAAATTAGCAAGAAGAAGTCCCATTCTCTCGCGTTTATTTTTTGCAGACGATTCACTATTTTTCATCAAGGCAGAGGCTACAAATTGTCATAGATTCATGCAGGTTCTAAACAACTATTGTTTAGCTTCGGGGCAGAAAGTGAATTTTGAAAAATCTAATATGGTTTTTAGCCCGAATACCCCTGAACCCCTTAGAGAGCAGTTGTGTGAGATATTTTGTATAAATGGAGCAGAGAATGCTGGTATTTACCTGGGGTTGCCAACGGTGAAGGTCAAAAAAGCAGCATTAGCTTATACCTGGGGTTGCCTAAACCACTGGTATTGAAGTCAACTTCAATAACAAATCTGACCTCATATAAAAAATAAAAAATGCAGCCCTCCCTTGAGCCAAGGCCTCAATAAAAATTTCCTCTTTATTGGCCTTACTTGGATATGGTGTCCCCTCCCCATTATCGCGGGGAAGACTTGTCTCCTCCAATTTTTTATATTTTTTATATTTTTTATTTTTATATTTCCTCTTTGTGGTACCGTATCTTTCCTTTCTGGGCTTTACCTTTGTCGGCACAAATGTTTATTTGGGTTTCTTATCTTTCTTTCCCTTGGGCCTTCTATAATATCGGGCCTATACCCTTGTTTTTTTTTTTTTCGGTTTCACACAATTCATTTCACAAAAAAGGAAATATAAAAGGAAAATGTCAATGCATGAAATGAAGACAACGGAGATATTAATCCATGATTAAGGGAAAACAAAAACAAAAAAAAGTGTCATCTGTTTCAAGTTTCAACGGCTAAGGATTGTCACAACTTCAATTTTATTTTTTTTAGTTTTTTTTCATATACAAATAATATTGGAGGAAGAGAGATTCAAAGACAAGACATGAGCTCTAAGGAAGGATGACTGTTATTTGGTAAACAAAATTGTATTAAAGTAAAAGGATGTAGGCAAAGCCCTTATATTGGAGAGCCAACATTTATAGATCATCTTGTTTATGGTCTTTTTAGAGTTCATTTGGGAGTGATTCTGGATAGGCCGGAATCACTTATGAAAAGAAGCATCTCCCAAGTACTTCTCCAGAGTGATTTTCATGTGCCGACTGTTTCAAGTTTCAACGTACGGCTAAGGATTGTCTAAGCTTCTGCTAAAATATGAATATGGTTTGAATATTTAGGTTAATTGAATTCTTCTTCATAAGGAGATATATAGGAGTTTATATGAGTGCAGAAATAGATACAGTAATCAATTAGAATAGTATCTCCTAATTATACAATGATTTATCAACTATATAAAATAAGAAAGTAAATCCCTTAATTAATCAAGGAGATAAATCTCATTCATTGATTAATTAGGAGACTCGCGTGAGCAGCTTCACTTGTTGAATTCTTAGTCAAGATGCCTTTGGAGGCCAAAGTTTTCAAGTCTTCAAATGAGAGAACAAAGGCTTCTACTTTTGTGGAGCATTGGACGGTTTTTTCCGAACGAGGTTGGTCAGTAAAAGTCTTATTGGTTCTCGTTGCCCAATCCAGAAGTTGTTCTCCAACAAACACACCTTTCTCAAGAGTTTCGGTTGTGGCAGGATTCGTACTTGGCGGGTAGGCCATCACAGAGCCTGATACAATATAGATCATTGAGTTAAGTGGCTGTCCCGCTTCAAAAATCTTGGTGTTGTCCTGGAAGATCTTTGGCTTGAGATAGCTGCAGATCGTAACCAACGTGCTATCTTTCAAATCCTGAAGTTTGTTTACCTATATATATATCAAAAAATTAGATTCCAATACTTGTATAAGTTGAAAATTTGATTAATTCCGCTTAAAAGATTAAATGATATCAACATCAAGAGCGTCCCTACACCATTCGAATGTGCCAATATCAAAAAATGTGAAGCGAGCTAGTTTTATGTGCCAGTCCATTGGCTTCACGAAAGACAACAAATACAACTCCCATTAAATTGGAAAACAAAAGCCTTCAGTCCTCAATCACTAGCAGCCTAAGTCGACAGAACGAATTTCTCTATTGGTTTGCACGTTTAAGATCAGTTCCTTCATCCTTGGCATCCCCTTCAAGGATAACGGTATCCTTGTTGGTTATTTTCTTTTAAGTATGTTGTTGTTTTGGTTCATCATAGTCAGGGACGTACCCAGGATTTCAAAATGGGGTGGGCTAGATTTTAGATTTGGCTAAACCTTATAAGGAGGCTTATGAAATTGATCATAATATTATATAAATTTAATTTAAGAACATATTATTTTTATTTTATTTATTTAAAGAGTCCAATTTTACACCAACAATACTTAAAATTAACATTAGTTGACAACGCACAACTCATATTGCAGCTTATTTATTATATGTCTTTTATACTAACAATAAGAAAAGAAAAACACTTGACTAGGCTTTAGCCCAGTTTGTACATACTACTGGTCCGTCCCTAATTATAGTTAGGTAAATAGACATATTTAGGTGGAATGATTTGGTGCCTTTTTTTTACACAAGGGCGATAGCATTTTATTAATGATGAGGGATGAAACAAGTACAAAAATCGGGCCATGTCCTAAAGGATAGGCTGAATATTTCTACACCAAATGGGCGTTATTGGTCGTCGGCTAACTAAGTAGCCTACCCTCCCAACCGCAAGTGGGACAAGGAAATATAGCAGATTTGGTGTCTTTTTTAGGTAGGTCTTTCTTTCTTCTTCTTTTTTATTCTTTTCTTTTTGGTTAGTAGACACAAGAGAAGGAGGAATTAGAATAGTTTCAGTACCCATTCTTGATAAGGAATAAGAAAGAGTTCTCAGTTGCAAGGACCTATTCTTAAATGACACCTCAGGGAAATACTTCCGACCAAAAACACAGAAGAAGAAAGAAAACGAAACGTACTATTTTCAGCTTCTCCATGCAGATATGTTGTATAATGGCTCTCGGATGGTCGGCAACAACAGAGCAGATAAAATTTACATCCACCTCAGCATCTATGTTTTTCACCAATTTCCTTTGGATAAGTTTAACAGTATAGTGAGGGACGTCATTTGTTTCCATCCACGTTCGTATCTTGCGTCTTACGTCATCAGCCTTCTTTTCATCCACCAATAATTGTGTAGCTGCATGCTGCAGATGTATCTGTTTCACAACAGAAAAAGAAGCTTAGTTCACCATAAATATTTCGTTACAGATAAACGAATAAAACAATGTATTATATAAAAGATAAATAGTACGTTGACCGGAAAAAAAAAGAAGAGGATAAAAAAATGTAATCGAACATAATATTATGGACAAAAATTGAAAATTATGGTGAAGCTCTAGGCGCTCATCTGAAATGTACTAGAGCTGAATTATTTTGTGTACAAACTCTTCAGAATTTGCATTTTTGTCTGAGTAAATAATTAAGATATTTAATTAAATGTTGCAACAATTATCAAGTAAATAAATTATGTATAGTTCATAAATTTTTTTCATTTGAAGATCCTTTACACGCATAATTGAATATAATAATTATACAATAAAAAATTACTATACATCGAGAGATTCATCATGATTTAGGACCACGTACCTGCAAGTTTCCAAGGAGATATAAAAATAGTAGCATGCCACTGATAGAAATTACAATTGCAAAGCAGTTTTCCCACTCATAGGTACTTGTTACCAGATTTGTACCAAAGTTACTGCAATAATCAAATAAACATTTTAGCACATGTAAAAAAATCTACATCTTATATGGACACATAAAAAAATAGAGAACATTTTAGCCAAATTTAAATCAAACTTATAGTCCAAATTCACAGGTAAAGCATATACAATGAACTTCCTAAATCACCTCATTAGACAAATTTTGAGGAGGAATTGAAAAAATACAACTTTGACCATGCTCCCTATCCACCTCCTAAAATAAGGAGACCTCTAAGAGCTCTTAAATCTAAGGAGAGATAAATGAATCCTAGTTGCCCCCTATAATTTAATGCTCCTTTATTTTAATAGAATTTTAACCATTTATTCAATGCCAACTATTTTCGTTGTTACTTTTGTGTCTACACTTTATTCAAAAAATTAAATTAAAAATGTTAAAAATATTTATGACTCTTTAAACAGTCCTAGGGAGTATGGTTGAAGTTGAAATTTTATAGAGAGTTACTAAAATAGCTTTATAGTGTTTTTACATAAAATTTAACTAAAAAATAAAGAACATGATTGTGGACGCTTATGGTGCCAATCTTCGCAAGTCAACATTTCCATTTATTACAATATTTATATCTAATAAGTAGATAAAATACATAAATCATCATGTCGTTATTGTTTTTTTTTTTTTTTTTTTTGGTTCTAACTCACAACGGTAAGCCATTTAATTACCGTATCCCATTTGAGCATTGTTTCAGCATACAAAAAAATGATACGATTTTAAAGAGTTGGTGGCCCGCCTAAGTTGTCATGTCAGATGGTTGTACATCAACATATCATTATTTCCTAATGAATTGCAAATTGCTTAACATGTATATATGCAAACCTCATATTTCGGACGCCCCACCACATACAATAAAGAAACTTGGCTGTAAAATGCGTCGATCTTGTGATTCTGGACTCAACGGCATCAAAAAATATTCCAAAATTTAATGCAGTAGCATTTGGTGGATTTGTGGGGCATAACTCATTTATGAATGTCGTATTTCGTGAAGTACTGTCACTGCAATAATAAGTAGCGCTACATGCCTTAGTGCTTTCACAATATTTGTACCAACATGATATCTCTTGTTGAATTGAAAAGAAGTACCAAAAGCCTCCAAATACCTAAAAGGACAAAAAGTTAGTTCATGATTACATCATCTGCATAAAGGTTAGTTAAATTTGGGTTAAATTTAACTTTAACACACAGTTTATTTTTAGCTCTTCACTTTAACAATGTTACTCTAACAATGAGATTGAAACATTTAATGGGGGAGAGAGAGAGAGCCAAGATTGGCCACAGTCATTTTTCTCTGCCTAGCCACACTGTTCACAAAACTTAAATTTTTTTTTGTCAGTAGGTTGGAAGGGGAAGAGGGAGTACATCATTGGGTTCCTCAAGATTATACAATACCAAGTTTCGAACCATGCCATTTGGGGGGGTTAGGGGAGGCCTCCACAGGAGGAGAGAGTAACCAAAACAAATATCGTAAAAATGAGAACATAAGGCCTACATAAGTATTCGAAATTTCTCCGAATCCGATTTCGTAAGTCATCAACTTGTTCTCCTAAATTGCTGAAAGCCATACTGTCTTCCTAATTCATAAAAAAATGTACTAATATGACGACATGACCAATTAATGGTGTTTTACTTTTTTTGGATGGCAAAATCCAAATGGGCTCTTTCTTTATCGATGGCGACCCAAAAATTGTACACAAAAATATACTTTTGCCCTCCTTTCCCTCTCATTCTCCTCCCTCTCTTCTTTGTCGTCCATGGCATCCATTGATGTTGACATAGGCAAATAATAGATTAAAATATCAATTGACTTGAAAGTTTGAGACCCAAAAAAAAAATTACTCCATTAATTATTCTCGGTCTCTTCTTCGTTTTGGGTCACTTGGTGTGAGCTCAACTACTTCTCAAGTCCCAAAAAGCCTTCTTCCTTTCTTATGGGCCATTCGGTGTGAACCCAGATATTTCCTGAGGCTCAAAAAGCCTTTCTATCTCTTCTTTGATTCTCAAAAGGCCCATTCTCTTTATTGGCCCATGGGTGAAACAGGTCTATACTATCATCCTTAAAGGATGTTGAGCTTTTTCTTTTCTTTTTCATGGGTTGTTATCACTAATAAACGAGAAAAAGCATGTTACTAGCAAACGTAATAACCATGGATGAGTTGCAGATAAGGGAGGAAAGTTGAAAAAGAATATTGATTAACCCTAAAACTCATAAAATGTAAGTAAAACAATATTAATAGGTGGCTGTTTTAAATGACGGGCCTTTCATACATCGATAGCCACATAATGTGATCAGCTAAATTAGGTAAATTTACAGTGTGTTTAAATAGCAGTACTTCTCTAATAGTGGTGGAAGCCATCAATATAATGGGTATAAACTATGTAATTTATAGATGTGATCTCTAGCATTATTCACTCAGATAAAATCGAGTTTGAAAGAAAAACTTATTTATTTCAAACATAAGAGAACTTAGTCAAGAAGTAGTTATGAAAATAAGGATAAGACATAAAAAGGAATAAATACAAGTTATGAACTTACATGACTAGCAACGATGTAGAAAAATAAATAGAGTGTAGCTCGAACCCATTTTCTGGCATGGTACATGTCATCCGTACTGAAGTTGTAGATTATAAAAACCCTTGCCAGATAATAGATAATAAGGAAGACGTTCACTGTCACTCTTTGGCCGAAATGTCCAGAGCCTCCTGGCTTGAAAAAGAAAACTACTATTGCCAACTGGACAAAACACAGCAAGTTAGAGACTAGACTCACTGAGGAAATGAAACTATGTGCAAAAGACGATATTGACCAAAATATAAACCTTGATTGATTATCGTATAATCGTAAAAGCAATTGTAGGCAAATGAGGCTATGATCTAGGATTGAAGAAGGGAATAGTGAGATATGATGGCCTAATGTATTAATAAATGCCATATATATATATATAATGAAAAAAATTAGAATATTATATAATTCGATGGAGTTGTCAAGAATATGGTAAAAACATTTCCAAGTACAAATATGCAGGTGAAGGTTATTAGAGCAAAATGTTGTTTTATTTATTTTTATATTAATGATGTTTTACGTTACTCCACAACATTAGAGGGAGAAGGTTGGAACTCCAGTACAATATTGCTGGCAAAAAGAAACAGACAACAAAAGTTGAGATTTTGGTCTCTTACCTGTGGAATGGGAAGGATAAAGGAAACAGCAATTAGGATACTCGCAAAGCCAGTTAAAAGTGTTACTAGCCAGTCGCCGTCCTCGTCCTCGTCGGTATATATTTTATACCCAGAAATTATAGTACGCAATGCGAAAGTGGCATCAGGAAGTGCTCGAAAAATAAGAGCTGCAGTCCTCAAGTTTTTGTCTATTCCAAGGCACTTATTCTTCTCATCGATGATTGGAATGTAAAAGAAGAGAGGATCTAGTGACACTGCAATACATGATAATATAAATATACTTTTCTCCGTTAATGGAGAGAAGAAGGAGAAGAAGATGCGCCCAAAAATTTCCTTAGCTGAATCGTGGTTTGAATCATCATCTAACCTAAATTCAACAACAACAAATTTACCATTAATGAAATAAAGCATGATGCTCCTTGCTCATAACAACTTCTCATTTGCTTAGTAATGTGGCTCCTTTCTTCCGAAGTCGTTACCAAACGTCGGGGGTAGTAGCATAGTTTATGGAGGGTTTTTTTGAATGGGATATAGTTATTTTTGGATTAAACAAAGTTGTAGAGACTTCCAAACATGGAATGAAAACACATATAGAACTTTCAAAACTGTTTGTGATTGAGCCACATTAGGCAATCAGAAATTCCTCCTTATGGACAAGTCAGAAGTATTATCCTAAAATAAATCAAGCACTTTAGGTTGTTTCCGGCATAAATAATAATGAACATATAGGAAAACAATAATTAAATAAAAACAAACAAACCGTCCTATATCATAAGAGACTAGCTTAATATAAATCTAATAGTGATAACTACAAATCCCGAATCTCTGCATTTCGATCTTCATTTTAAAGTCTGAAATGTATACATATACTAACCGTACAAGATCTTCTTCGAAAAAATCCATATTAATATTCTGAACGAGAGTTCTGAAATATAAACAACTGCAGTATTAGTAAGTGCTTCGTACTTCTTTCTTCAACAAAAATAATCTTAAAAAAATATTTCTGACTAACTTACCCGTTTTGACTTCATATAAACATGAAACAAAAGACAAATCAACAAACGAAAATATCTAAAACCAACAAAAAATGTCTCAAACACCAAACAAATACAGATTAAGGTAGATGAGGCATAAGCCTTCCCCCGCTGCCAACGATAATACCAAATTAATCTATACTTGAAGAAGAAGGCTTATTTTTTCGATCAAAGAGAAAAATGATTATAAAAAGTCGGCTTTTAGCACCACGACACAACACGAGTCCATAAGTCCTAGCTCATAGGTAGTTTTGTAAAACTGACCAGAATCTGAATTTGATGGAACTATGTAGGATAATGTGATCTCATTTGATAATTTATCATGATTGATTCAAATCCAATAATTCGTTGACTTAATGAACAAATCAAATATAATTAAAACTACAACGTGATCCACTTTAATCTACTATTTTCAGTTTTTTTAATAATATAATGTGTATGCCAACGGGTCTAATCTAGTGGAAAATGACATTGATTGCAGACTAGTGGTCTCAGGTTCGAATCTTCATTGCACTTTTGCAAGGTGTGTGTGTGATAAATCCATATTCTCTCTAGTTTAGACTATCATTTGTATTACAAAAATTAATTAATAATAATATAATTGAATAAGAGTACTTTGAGACTTTTATTTCTTTTATAGATTGAAAACACTTATTTCATCCAATTATAAATTCACTCATTCCAATTCGAAATTAAGGCTGGACATATCTGATAGCAAAATCATGGGAAAGGAACCGCTCACTGAACCGCCTAAGTAAACAGAGGAATTTTACTAAACAAGGGACCGACTACCGAGGCATAACCCCGTGCCCTTCTACCGACCATAGTCAGTTTACTAAACAAACAGTCCAATGAGGTCAATAGAAGGGCGTTTAGTTCGACCAAACTACACTTTAGGAATTTTTTTAACTGAATCTTGAACCAGTCAGATTGATGTGGCCCATTTTACTACCGGAATTTGAAAATTAAAAAGGAAAACAGAATTGCCCTATCCAATTAGGCATGTTTTGTCGTTTTTTGGTAGGTTTCACTACAAAAAAGTGACAACGGTCACTATTATTTGGTGACATTTAGTGACTGTTGTGGGGTAACTAAAGACTTTTAGTCACTAAAAAAGCAAAAATGTGACTAAAAGCCCTTTTAGTCACAAAAAAGTCGAAAAAGTGACTAATGCCTTTTGTCACGGACACATATGTAACCAAAAAATGGTGACTATTTTGTGACTATTGTAACTTTTTTTTTTGTAGTGTTTGCCCACCTGTATTTGAAACCAATCCAAGTGATGGGTACGTGAAACCTACATGATAGTTTATAAACATATAAATGGAGGAATCAATGCAAACCTACTTGGGAACGCATGTAATGTTTTTTTTATGTGACTAAATTACATTGATTGTAAATCTAAAATACTACTTTTAATTACTCATTGGAACAAATTTTGATTCATAGCATTGTATGAACCAAACATGAGAATAGATAAGAAAAAGGGTCACATCAATATAGGCCCTTGGAATTCAAAAACTATAGATCATAACCCACCAATAATAAAACCTTTAAGTAAAACTCAAATTTAAAACTTGATGCCATATAGGATAAAATGTGTCCATACAATTTGATTTATTTACCAATTATGCCATTAAATTACTCTTCAATTGTTGACAGTTTTTTTAAGTCGCTAAATTTAAGCAATGGAATAATGAACTACAATCCAAATTAGTTCGAACTTCCTCTAACTCGTGTAAACGGAGATTTTACCAAATATCCACTAATTTTATATATATAGTACATACTCTAAATAATCACACCATGTAGGGAAATATATATTGGGGGTGGTGCTGTTCACTTATAGATTAGGTACGCTATTTTTAATAACCTAAAAATTATTGTGACCATATCAACTATCAAAAATAATTTACCCATATTCTACATATCTAATACATGGTAAATTATCTATAATAAAAAATGGTACATATTTATACAGAAAAAAGGTACATTATTTATGAAAAAATAGGCATGCTATTTATAGAAAATAGGTACGTTATTTCTATATAACAAAATAGAAACTTTACTATTGAAATTAGTTCTCTAAAATAAATAGGTACATTATTTGTGAAAAAAAAAACCCTAAATCTTCAACTCCAAGTCCAGAAAAGTTTCTTCCACTAAAACAATAAACGATATCATCATGATCAAAATCATATACATTGAAAGGAGCAAACAAAAAACAAAAAAGATGATAAAAGAAAAGTATGAAGGGGCAAAAGTTTCAGGAATGTATTTTAGTACTGTACAGATTATATAAGTTGAAATCATCTGGAGAGAGAGAGAGAGAGATTAGGAAAGCTTAAACTTAGATATAGAACTTACCACAAAGCTATACGAAGGGAAGACAAGCAGAAAGATATAACAAGAGTTTCGCAGCAATTATTCCACTTGAAAAACCAAAGCTGCAGAAATAGACATTATGATCTGCTGCAACTTGCAAGCAGTAGCTGGCTTATTTATGAGCTTAAACATTTAACAATCAACTGGAATTAAAGAAAGACGACTTGCAATAGTGATTATACATTTACTAGTAATTGTTATTGACGCTTAATTTTATTGTGATCGTTGACGAAAACCTTGGCCTCCTTTTTCCAGCCCAAAAACGCAGAATATATAATTAGTTAATCATTTTCTGATCTCTTTGCAGCTATTATATCTTCTTGTCCTGTGTTGCATTCCAGCTTGGCTTTCACAGTTATCCATGGAATCGAACTAAAATAATAGATGTTAGGTATAACTCTTTGGCTACTTGCTAATTGACTATAAGCTCAAAATTGATCCCTATATATAAAATGTGGAAAGAGATAAATTATCTGACTGGCGGGTCTTTCTTTTATCCAAAATATCAATTTTGGGTTTTGTTTAATTTTAATGTTACCTACCATGTTTCCGATCCCGATAAAGAAGCAAGTTGATGAAATGTCTTGTGAGTCCCTTATCTCTGCTTGTGTTGCTGAATGTCTTATTTGTTGTTTTTTTGTGTTTTTGCTGTTTACTTATCTCCTTCTATTTACAGCAAACGGAGTTTCATTAAGGAATGAGTTTTAAAGTATGTCATTGCAATAAATTTGAACAAAACCACAATGTCAGGCCGTCTTCAGCTATTGGCATAGGCCAAATGTAACTCAAATATGCAAAACTCATCTTCAATCATGGACTTTCACAAAATTTGGCCAAATTTTGGAGGGCGACATTTAGCCATTAGCCCTCCTCCTAGGTCACTTGTAGCCCAGCACATGTGTTGCTCAAGAAGAGAAAGTATCACGCGTAGGCGTAAGTACGGAACTTCTCGTGCAACTGCTGATCCAAAGGTTTATATTAAAGGCGAGTTGACGTCAGCTAGCCTTTAATTTTTTTTAAATCTTTAAATGTTTTTAAATTTGTTGTTTTTTTAAATACATATATAAAATTTGAAACATTAACCTTTTTTTTTTCACTTTTAACGTTTTAAATGTATATAAAATTCTTTTTAACCTTTTGAAATGCATCAAATTTTTTTTTTTTCAAAATTGCGGTTGTTGACTTTCTTTTTTTAAATGTATATAATTTGGACTGTTTACACATATGGACAAGGAGCAAAATACTGTTGTTGTGCTAATCCTGCAACAGCATATATGCAGTATTTAAATTGAATCTTAGGTTCATTGAAGTTGGAATCCAAGATTACTAATATGCAAATCAACAGATTGTGACTAAAAAATGAATCTTCGTTTTATTATTTATTGGATGGTGAGGTGGATGACTAATTGACATGCAGAGAGACAGAAAAAACAAAAACAAAAACATGTTTGTTTAGAGTACGGTTCTTTCTTTTTGTTTTGTTTTTTGCTAAGGATTGAAAGAAAAAGTCGACCTAATTAACAAGACCATAACATGTCAAGCAATTAATTTGTTATCTAAGTTGTCCCCTCTATATTTTTTTTAATTTCAGTCCAAATTGTTGAGAAAAACTAGCAGAGGAAATTTGGTCAATTGATCGTTTTACTAATATAAACACATAAATTGAAAAAATTGTTAACTTTAAAGAAAAATTAATTATATATGATGCTACACTAGATGTCCAACTAACCTATCTAAAATCAAAATTTTATTAATATATATATAGTTATTCTAAAAAAATAGAGAGTAATAACGTCCGGACATCCGCATAAAATAAACCATATATATACTTAACTTATATATAATAATGGATTCAGTTATTTAATTCGTAAATTAACATGGGTCCCATGATATGGTTTGTTATCATCACTTATTGGAACCACTCGTATTATGTATCAAAAAAATCATATCACAAGCAGTTTGATTGACGTAATGATGGAAATCAATTCATTATGTTGTTTTCATATTAAGTCACGACAAATTTATTATAGCTGTTTTTGTTTGTTTACTCTAAGAACAACTTTCATTAAACAACCTCGAACAAAAGCACGCTACAACATAAGGATTAAGACAAAATGTATTAAATGTAACGACCCTGACCCAAAAATTAAAGAAAATTAATAAATTAATCGAATTAAATAAATAAAGAATTTAAAATGAATTAAAAAGATTAAAATAATGAAATTTGAATTAAATAATAATTTAATAATTAAAAGGGGCATTTTGGTCAACTTAATTTTCGGAAGCAATTTGGCGAAGCGGGTTGCGCTAATTCTGCGTCGGCACGTCGAAATGAGTCAGGGGCGTGCGGCGCGATCAATTCGGATAACAAACGATAAAGTGTAATATTTTAATAATTTAAAAAGGGATAAAAACAAAGAAAAAAATCTGATTGGTCACTCTCTCTCTCTCTCTCTCCCCTCAGACCGCGCCTCCCCATTTCAAACAGCCGGTGGCTGTTTGGTATCAGCAGCGCCACCACCGGCCACCACCTGGGTCGGGACCACTCCCAAAAGATCGGCCACCTCGTCCGGCCCCATCCCCAGAGCCCGGCCAGCGACGCCGTCATTGTTCACCGGAAATTGCGTAAAAACAGGCCGGTTTCTGCTCAATTTTCGCCGGCCTACGGTGGTTTCCGCCACCATTTCTTGCGATCCAGGTGAGCTTCCTCCTCCTTGAACCCTCTATCTGCTTCTCAACTTGGAATAGATCGATTTGGCCGCTGACCGATCGGAGCAAAACTCGCTTTGGCCGGAATTCTTGTCGACGGTTTGGCCGAATCCGGCCTGTTCTTGACCGGGTTCCACCGGTTCTCAACTCCTCTCGGTGTTCTCGATTCGTTTGGCATAGGTCCCGTTGCCAAATTCAAGTTTGGGAGATGGCCGAATCGCTCTACACACCCACCACAGCCGCCGAGCGTGTGGCGGCGCGTGGCGGCGGTTCTCCATCCCCGCAATCCTTGAGTCGTTGTGAACGCATACGTATATTCGGATTTCGATTCGGACGTCGTTTGGACCTCGAACCATTGTATGCCTATTGTGCGTTGCTTGGGTTCGACGTGTTCGGACCGTTGGATCGAAATCGATTCACGTATGTTGTTTCCCGTATTTCTAGAAACGTGTAGGATTTGACGGATCGTGGTTCGGAGCCCGGATGCTTGAATCAATGACTTGAAGTTTGAGTTAAACCGTAATCGTCCGATCGTGCGATCGTGAGCAATCCGACCGTTGGATCGAGACCAAACTTTTGGGACGTGTTCTCTAAACCGTAGTGAGCCTATAGGAACTTTCGGATCTAAGTTTGGAGGTCATGGGACCCACGGGCCCGGTTTGACCTATTTCGGTAAGTTTGACCAAGTTTGACCAGGGTTGACCGAGCGTCTCCCGAGGTCGGTTCTTCCTCTAACGAACGTCGTTGACCTTAGAATTCCTTGTACGACGTTTTGGTACACTTGAGTTGAGTTTGGTTAAGGTTGACTTTTAAGGTTATCGCTTGGTCCGGTTGTTAACCTTAATCCTCGTGTTCTTGAACTAGGTTCTCAAGCGCCCGTGATCCTCGTGTGGAATCCTTTCGGGTTGGGCAGCGTGGGACCAACGGTGAGTGAACTTTGTTTTCAAACGAGCATGGTTTTAAATAATTGAATGTGATGCATGTAAATGAGATTTAAATATTGGTTTGAATCTTGAATTGACCTTTGGATTGGTTTATTGTGACTGTTTTGGTATTTGAGTTTTATATTTGATTTGGGTTGCCGGTTTGTTTGTGGGGCCCTGTTGGCTATATTTTATCATTATGCTTGTATTTTAGTATTGATTTTGGGACGAGTCAAGCGTCCTAGTTTTTATGTTTGGATTTTTTCCGTATGATTTATATTTAATATTTGAGTTTATGGTTTCGTTGGGTTTCGGACTTTATTATTTTATTATTACGTATGTTGTGGTTTATACTTTAAACCTTTGGAATTTATACTTTATATTTTTGGGAAACTTATATATCTACTTTGACTATATAAATATATTTACTTTGAATTGAGTATTTGGGCGGTAAGTTTTGGACGCTAGTATAGTCCGGTTGACTACGTATTTGGTTTTGGTATTTAAACCTTATTAATTATGTTCATGCTAATACTTTGATTTTATATATATATATATATACGTATATATATACATATCGATCAACTTGGAAGGATCATGTCGGATTATTGAGGCTATCGAGAATACATGTCGGATAAATGAGGCTATCGGAAATTATGTCGGATTATCGGGAATTGATCATATGTATATATATGTATATATATATATATATATATATATATATATATATATCTATAGCTACCTTGAATGTATATTACATATATTTCTCTACTTTGAAAATAATTATACTTATCTACTTTGAATATATATTATATATATATATATATCTACTTTGAAAATAAGTAGGTATATCTACTTTGAATATATATACAAATATATATCTACTTTGAGTATATATGTATATCTATTTTGTTATGGAGTTTTGGAACATATATATATACGGGATTGTATTTTCAATTATATTTTAAGGAATTACTATTTATGTTGTTTTAAAGTACGAATTTCAGGGATGTCAATTATACGTGGGGATTTCAAATGCTTGAATTTGAATTATGGTATTTTAAAGGATAATTATGTTTTATATATAATATTTGTATATGTATATATACGTGTATATTTTGAATAATACGTTTCGGGGTTTGACTTTATATTTTTAAAGAGTAGTACCTACTATGTTTTGAAGCATATGTTTGACTTGGGTTTTGAATACTATTTGATTATGCATTTTCCGCGATTTGATATTTTATTGGTTTTTGGATTTGTTATACCGTCGTTTGACACTTGTGAGTATTTTAACTATAGTATTGTATGTTTGGGACGGTGATGTCCTTATTTGAGTATTTGGTGTTATTGGTTTTGTTATACGTATATTTGTGCTGGTGTGGTATTTTGGGGTTGGGTGCATGTGGTTATATTGGTATGTGGTTTTTCGTGTGGTGTTGGTTTGAGTGCAGTTGCACTGTGTTATGTACCTCCCCCTATTATTGTTGGTGACTATGGTTTCGGAGTTTGGTTCGATCCGGTGCATACCTTAACGGGGTGTAGCCGTAGACCCTTGATTTGGTAGTCTGCGCGTATGACCGGTTTCGGACGCATGGTTATTGAGGACTCGCCATGCGGGCCGGGAGCTTAGTCCCGCTTGGACGGCTCGACCCTGGGCACGAGGCCATTGCGATGCCGTCCGATGTCCAGCTTATCCTGGGCATGAGACCATCGTGAATGTTGTCCTGGTGTCGATTAAACAATCCCCGCTTGGATTGTTTCCCTGGTACTTGTGTTGGTGTCGTAATTATATTATATCTATACGCGTGTGTTAGTATCTTCGTATTCTTATTTTCTTTCGGTGAGGATACTTCCTCGCTTGCAGTGCCTACGGGCATGCGGTTATTTGAGTGTGGGGAAGAAAGGGTTAAAGGCTTTTAAAGTGTTTTTATTTACTTTGTGGTGGTTTTGGATTTCTTGGAATTATCTTGGTCTTTGGACCTTTTACGTTGTTTTGTCATTTGGAAACTTTATTATATTCTTATGCTTTTGATTTTCAAGTTCCTTCGGTTTTTAATTATACTTATGTCTTCGCGGTTTAGTTTTGGGAGGCTCTGCCTCAGGGAAAGAAAAAGGTTTAGTTTGGTTTTATTCTTTGATTATTTTGAGATATCGGTTTTTGAATCAATTATTTATATACAACGGATTTTAATTGCATGGTTTACATGGTTTTGAACGGCGGGGTTAGTATGTTGTTTTGAACTACTAAACTTTGTTTTTGTCCACTCACACTTTTCTGTTTTGCGCCCCCCAGGCCCTAGTCGTGCTACTGTCCCTCCGGCCGAGCGCTTCTCTTCTCGAGTGTCGACTTAATTGTAGGACCTCGTGTCCCTTCTCTTAACTTTAAATTTCTGCTGTTAAGCTTGCATACTCTTAGTTGCTCTGTTATTGCCCATTAGGGTCGAACTTGTTGGCCAGAGGCCTGTTATGTATTTATTGCATGCTGGCAGTTGGTTGTACTTATTCTGCTGTCTTTGAACAGGTTGGAACTGTTGGGTTTGTGTGTTTTCTGGGGAGACTCTGCTCGTTTTCCGGCAGAAGTCTTGACCCCTTTGTGTGTTTGTCTTGGGAAGAGGGATTCTTTTAGTATGTGGGCCCAGCATCGGGTGGATGTCGGTTGACCACAGGGTCCGGCACGGGTTCCGGGGTGGAATCCGGGTCGGGTCCTGTCATTAAAGTAGGAGGCCTAACATTTTCATTGAAATACATCATGCATAAAGTTTTTTTTTGGTCTTAAGAACCACCATGCATGTTTCCGACAAAAAAAACCTATGTAACTCAAGAGTAATTGGCAATTGATGATTCAATTTGAATGATATTAGTCATTTTCATTTCCACTATTTAGCAGCAGTACTTCTGTATTTAGTTATTGGACATGTGTGGGAGGTTCTAGAGGTGTTGAATTTTATGTTGAACAAAAAGACCAGTCCAAATTGAGATTTGAAATGTTTTAAACGTTGTATAATGAATTTCAATTGAAATGATACTAGCTCTAAGCAAAACTGAAAAATTTTTAGTCCTTGTCACTCACGTTATTTCTAATTATCAGGAATGTTTGAGAAGTTTGATCAGTATTTTAATTTTTCTGTTGAAAAAGAAAAACAATATGAATAAAAAAAGAGATTTGTGACTTATCAGAATTTGAAACCTCAACCTTTTGGCAAAAAATTAACCTTAAAATTTTCCTTGGGGGCGTTGCTCACTTTCTGTGTGGTCTATTATTCTGAACAATCAATGAAGGCGCCGACCACTGAAAACTGCAATGAATCTTTGGCCTTTCTTTGTTGCGTGGGGATTTTTGGCCGTGACCATGTGTTTATTTTGTAGATGACATGAACAAGTTGTGGCCTAGACCCATCACCCCCATCTCCTCATTGTCCCATTTTATTGAGGGACGCCTTTTAGAATGCCATATGAAATTTTTTTTAACGATCGAAATCATTTATTTTTTAAGTCTTCATTCATATATCATTCTTGCAAAAAATTAGACTAATCAGAACCATTTAAACATCTAATTGTGTCCTCGAAAATCAATAAACACGGTGCTTCAAGAAAGTATTAAAATTTCAATAATTTAATTGAGTGGTCAAATGATATCGGATTCAAATGAATTTTTGCAGAGATGATCTTCGAATGAATATCAACAAAATAGACAGTTTGAATTAATGAGTTACAATGTATAATAGGCCCTATAAGAGTGTCCCTCAAATAAGCTTATTTACATGTTGCACCATTTTGGTTGAAGAAGAAATGAGAATATTTCACTTTTTTTTGTCTTAAGTTTTCTTGTTTGTCATTGTTATAGGCTTGTAGACGTGAAGATTGTTGGCGTTTTGTGACTTGTGAGGTATTTTTGTTAATTGGTTTTGATTTAATATAATTTTGGGTTGTCTTTCCAAGATGTGATGTAGCAATTCAGAGAAACTAACCACCCAATTTGTCACCTTCGATTCGATTGATAAAAATAAAAGATGAGATGAAGTAGCAAACCAAACTTTGTTGTTGCTTCCCATGCCGTTCTTGACCAAAAAGAATATCAAATCAATTATTTTGTTTTTATGTCATGCGCTGCTTAAGAAGAGAAAATATCACACGTAGGAGTGAGCACATAATATCTCACGCAATTGCAAATTCAAAGGTTTAAATTAAAGGTGAGCTGACGTCAGCTAGCCGTTACCTTTTTTTTTTCTTTTAATCTTTTAAATGTATTTAAATTTTATTATTATTATTATATATATATATATATAATATGAAACATTAACTTGTTTTCCACTTTTAACGATTTAAATGTATATAAAATTCCTTTTAAGCTTTTGAAATGCATCAAAAAAAAATTTCAAAATTGTCGTTGTTGACTTTCTTTTCTTTTCTTTTTTAAAAAAAAACCTAAAATATGTGTATAAATACCTCAAAATTTCTTCAAAATTTTTCACACTCATTTCTTACAAATTTGATCACATTCTCTACTTAGCAATATGTGCATCTTTCTCCACAACCATCTTCGTCAGTTTCGTAACAGCTTCGCTCATATGGGCTAGCTGTTCTTTAATAGACATCGTTCATGTCACCATAACCTGCATGGTCATAGAATAAGACTCACCTATGGATGCTGAGGGTTTCATGGCAATCTCCTTCGGTTGGTCGTCATATGGGGATCCATGGTATGAGCATGTGTGCTTGAGTCAGCGTCCGAAGCAGGCTAAAGTGAGCGTCCTCTTACATTCTTCGAGCTCGAAAACTCCTTTCTTCGTTTCGAGTGTTTCCCTTGTCTGCTTGAGGGGTTCTTTGTCCCCAAAAAGGTCAAATTGATGACTGGTTCACATCTTGCGCCTTGGCTTGAGTCGACATGGAAGTGACATGTTGAGTTGCGAATATCGCCTTGACCTTGCTCTGAGTAATGACCCCAGCAAAGTCTCCGCTTGAGAAGGAGGCGCTCACGCTTTTGCCTCTCGTCGCTGGAATGGTTTGAATCTTCTTGGAAGCTATCATTTTCAGTGTATTGATTGAGTTTGGAACTGGAGAAAGGGATGAGAGGCAGAGATGGTCCCGCTGGGCGTGCCAAATTTGTAAACACGAAAATCCTGCAACAAATGAGACAAGAACACGTGTACAAAATAATATTTGTATTAATGAAATTTAGGGTTTACAATCTCTGTATGAAAATCCTCTTATTCGATCTCCAAAGTGTTTTGAGAAAATTTGTGTTTGATACAAGGTTCATAGAGACTTGATCTTGATCAAACGGGTAGCACAAGGCTTGTTTGGTGATTGAATTTTTCTAGTGTGGAGGAACCGCACCTATTTGTTGGGTATGGTGGCTCTTCCAAAATGGGGTGAAGAATCCAAAGAGTTTTCTGATTCTTCTGAGTGCTTGGTGTGTCTAAGAGTCCCTTTCTTTGTCTTGAGGCGTCCTATTTATAGGCTCCAACAAGATTCTTGATTTAAATGGCTTTCCTTCTTTAGGTACTTGATTTGTGGGATTTTGATTTTATTTAAATCAATTCCAATAATTTGTTAATTTAACCAAATTATCTTCAATTGATTGACTTGATTAATATTTGATTTAAATCAAAGTCAATCACATAAGATTCTTCCCTTTAATTTTGTCTCCAATTTGAACCGTTTGATGCACTCCCGGATGTCGACACGTGTCACCTTTGACAACTAATCCAATTTTGATGAGTCATATGCCACGTGGACGAATTATGAGGCCCTCAATTTAATCCACCAAACCCTATTACTTTCTTATTTAGCGGAATTTAATTCGCCAAATTTTTTTTTGTCTACAATATTATTTAAACCAATAAATCTGGTTTAGTAATATATTGAAGGAGCATGAGCCTCTACATTTAGCCACTATGCCATTACCCGCATTTCGCAAGATCTTAACCATTCTAAAAATCTAACGACTCAAGATATAACACGTCAATTTTTAACTTTTGACACCTATCTATTTAATTAACTCCAACTTAACACCGTTAAGTCTAAATAAATATAAATAAATCATAAATAAATTTAAAAAAATCCCTAAACCTATCAACAGCTACACCCCACTCACGACAACCCCCTTCCCGAAGACTGGCTAGACGGCATGGGCAACCACGGAGGGCTGATGTAAAGTGATGGGAGGCTGCTGCAAAGTGCTGGGAGCTGCCGAAAGTGGCTTCAAAGTGGATTCAGCGGCTGTCCCTTGCGGCTGCAATGATGTTTCCGTCGTGGCGATGTTGCTCCTCGTTCTTTTGCCTCCTGCCATGGTTGTTCGGAAGGTTTTGATTGATTGAACAAAGTGTGAAAATGATTTTGGAGCACGCTTTGAGTATCACTCGTACTCTCAATGAAAGCACCAATTTGTGGGAGTGATTTTCCTCCCTAGGAATATTCGTCCTCAATTCTCCATGTTTCTTTCTAGACCCCCTTTCTCCCTACAAAACAATTCGAGTTAAAGGCCACACCATAGGGGTGTTGGCCAAGGTCCTCCGATGCCTAAGTTAGGTAGCTAAAATAGGGTACAGAGCTCTCAAGGGGAGAGAACCAGGAGGCCGAACCATTGTGTGGTGGTGGCCGGAGCCTTGTGTGAGAGAAAGAGAGGAGGTGGCGACAAGGCTAGGGCAAGGGGAATTTCAACAGAGTTTCGGACTTCTCTCAAGTCTTGGTGTAGCCTCGAATATATAGTGGTCTCGAGAATTAGGGTTTCAGGAGGAATAATTCCCCACATGGAATGGAATTATTTCTCCCCTATTTGACAAGATCAAATCAAATTAGTGATTTGATTTGGCAATCCCTAATTTATAGCATAAATTCCCAATTGATGGGATTAATTATTTGACTTTAGAGATTTAGAAATGATTTTCTTCCACAAGCACAATTTGCCAAATGCATTTGTCAAGTTAAAGATGGGAAATCAGATTTTAAGAACAAAACCAGTTCAGGATCACAAACCCTGTTTGGGATGAAGAATTTTTCTTTGTCACTACTAATGATCCCTTTCTAGATTTGGTCCTATCAATTGATGATCTTGTGGGTCCTAATGACACCGTAGTTATTGGGAGCGCCTTGATAAAGCTGCACGATGTACAGATGCGTGTTGATGACCGCAGCATTTCTAGCCGGTGGTTTAATCTGGAAAAGTAGTCGGTTGCTAACCATCTTGATAATGCAACAGATGAGGTCCTCCTTCAAGAGTCCAAATATGGAGATGATACGTTCTCAAGCCGCGTTCGTCTTTGAATTTGTCTAGAATGAGGGTACCATGTTTTCGATGAGTCGTGTTATTACAAAGCAGTGATTTCCGCCTCACAGCTGAGCAGCTTAGGAGGCATGCAATTAGGGTTTTAGAGCTCGGAATTCTGGGTGCCATAGGGATTCCGCCAACTAAAGCACGTGATGATGGAAGGGCCATAGCAGATACGTAATATGTAGCTAAGTACGGTGATAAATGGGTCCGGACAAGAACCATTGTTGACAACTTGTCTCCAAAATACAATGAACAGTAATGTACCGGGAGATTTTTGATTCTGCTACAGCCCTTACTGCTAAAATATGAATATGGTTTGAATACTTTAGGTTTTTTGTTTTATTCTTCTCCATAAGGAGGTATATATAGGAATTTACATGAGGGCTTTACAAGGAAATAGATACAAGAATCAATTAGGATAAGATCTCCTAACTATACAATTATTTGTCAACTATATAAAACAAGGAAAGTAAATCCTTTAATTAATCAAGGAAATAAATCTCCTTGATTAATTAGGAGACTCACTTTAACACTACTCCTCAAGTTGGTGCATATATGTCACCAATGCCCAACTTGGTAAGTGAGTCATAAAATATTCTTCCACAAACAGCTTTTGTCAAGATATCTACCAAGCCATCTTCTCGATTTTTACGAACGGTAGGCTGGATGATCTTTTCTCAATTTTTTCCTTGATGAAATGTTCATCCACCTCAACATGTTTGGTTCTGACCATGTTGAACTGGATTATGAGCAATATCAATAGCTGACTTGTTGTCACAATGCAACTCCATTGGATTTTCTGGTTTGAAGCCCAATTCGCCAAGAGTTTTCCGATCCACAATAATTCACAAACTCCTTGAGCCATTCTCTATACTCTACTTCTGCACTAGACCGAGAAACCACATTTTGTTTTTTACTCCGCCAAGTGACTAGGTTACCTCCTACGAATGTAAAGTAAACCAAGTATAGAGCGTCTATCTCTGTAATGGACTGTATTAATCAAGATCTCAGATATCCAACAACTTCAAGATCTTCATTTTTTGAGAACATTAATCCCTTCCCAGGTGAACTTTAAGTATCTTAAGATCCGATCAATCGCGTTCCTATGAGAAACACTAGGTGAATGCATAAACCGACTAACCACACTCACAAGATATGCACATCGTGTCTTGTGTGTGCTGTATATCAACCTTCCAACAAGGCGTTGATAACTGCTCCTTATTGGTTGGTTTGTGATCCATGTCTTCACACAACTTGTGATTCATCTCAATGGGTGTGTCACCGGGCTTACACCCAAGCATTCCCTGTTTCAGCTGAGTAGATCCATTACATACTTCCTTTGAGAGCGTTTAAATATACCAGCTTTTTAACCTTGCTACTTCAATTCCCAAAGTACTTTAGATCACCTAAATCCTTCATCTCAAATTCTCGAGACATACTTTTACAGCCTTCCATTGCTCTTTCGGTGTCGTTTCTAGTTATGACTATATCATCTACATAAACAATCAATGCAGTAAGTCTTCTTCCATCACGCTTCACGAACAGTGGAGTGCTTTGAATTACTCGTGTATATCCAAAATTCTTCATAGATTTAGTAAATCACAAACCATGTTCGGGAGATTGCTTTAATCCATATAATGACTTTCTCGAGCTTGCAAACGTGATTCTTCTTGTCATGAGTCAATTACATCCTGGGGGTAAGTCCATACTTCTTCTTCCAAGTCTCCATGTAAGAATGCATTTTTGACATCAAATCGATGTAATGGCCAATCGAGATTTGGCCGCTAGAGACAATAGGACTCTAATAGTGTTAATCTTGGCTAATGGGGCAAAGGTCTCCCCGGTAGTCTATCCCATATTTTCGTGTGTACCCTTCGCCACCATTCCATTTTGGGTCTTCTAGTGCTTCAAAGAATACCTATCGGGGACAGTATGTCACCAATTGCTTTACAAAGTGCACACGAGTCTCTCGATAATCAACGAGAGATATGTAATTGTTGATGGGGTATTTCCCTTTGGCTTTAAGATCTCGCTTTCATATTGTACTCGAGGTTTGCCTACCGCTTCTTCCTTTTCTCGGGAAGTTGATATGTAGGCTCTATGCTTTCTCGAAATCAAATCATCATGGATATTTCATTAGTGTTATCGCTTTCGTGTGGAAAGATGTTACCCTCGAATGACTTCCTCAAATAGTGATTGGTGGCATCGAGTCAAGGTGCAAAATCTCATGAAATCCGTTCAATTTTCTCTTCCCGATTTTGACAAGTGGGAGACAATGGAACATTTTCTTATGGCGACTAGTCGTAGGATTTTGAGACCGGTCGTAGAATTCTGCGACCTATCGCTTTAAAGCAAAGTTCTTCAATGACCTGGGCCGCTTTCCACTGGCGACCTACGGTTGTTTTAAAGTAAAGTTGCCTCCTGGGAAAAAAAAATCAAGAATTTGGGGAGTGTTTTATTCTTGATTCTCCTCCTATGTTGCTGAAAAATATACGTCGTGTTCCCAGAACACAACATCCATTGAGGTATATACCTTCTGACTAGGAGAATGATAACATTGATATCTTTTCTGATGAGGTGCATAGCCAATGAAAACACACTTTTCACTCGAGGGTCCAATTTGCTTCGTTGGTGATCATGTAAGTGGACAAATACAACACAACCGAAAATCCGGTTCTAGGTTTGGGGTTTGAGGTGTTTGATATGGTGGTGAAGTGTTTGAAGTGGTGTTTGGAAATTTAGGATATTGAGGGAATCTCGATTGATGATGTATGCCGCAGACGACGCTTCTCCCCAAAAGGTCGAGGCATATCTCGCACCAAAGAGAGAGGCACGAACTACTTCCAATAAATGTTTGTTTTTCCTTTCAGCAATTCCATTTTGTTGGGGAGTGTAAGGACATGAGCGTTGATGTATGATGCCATGATCCCGTAAGAACTTGTTAAGATCATGGTTGAGAAATTCTCGCCATCAGTCGTAACGGAGAACTTGATTCGTGCTTGAAACCCGTGTTTCCACCATATTATGGAATTGTTGAAACCTTGAACCGACTTCCCCTTTATTTTGAGAAGGGAAACCTAAGTCATGCATGTGAAATCATCTATAAACGTGACAAACCATCGAGCTTCGCAGGAGTGGCAACTTGAGCAGTCCCCAAACATCGAATGAACAAGAGAAAACGGAACCAAACTCTTATTTGAACTTCACTAAACGGGACACGATGGATCTTAGCCAATTCACACGTATCACACCGAAGCTCGGAAACATCAAGATCGAAAATAATGATGGAAACAACTTATTAAGATAACCAAACGAGGCATGCCCAAGACGCTTATGCCATAACCAAATTTTGTCTTTCTCCTCGAACGAGTTCCACTTGTTGTGAAAGCTTGACCATCCCTCGGGCTCACTATCCTATACAAGTCCAAGTAGTAGAGTTTGCCCCGCCAAGTACCACAACCAATCGTCTTTCCCGTGAGGATGTCCTCGAAAAACACAATGATTCGGCCAAAAAGTTACAAGACAATTCAAAGCCGTAGTAATTTGGGCAATGCATAAGAGATTATGGTGTAAAGACGGAACAATCAACACATAATCCAATTTGAGGGAGTCAGAGAGAGAGAGAGAGAGCCCTCCCCAATCACGGGGAGGGGTACCATTAGCATTAGACACCACCGATTGAGGAGACGATGTATGAGTGGAAATTTGTCTAGGATCAAAGGTCATATGATCAGTGGCTCGTGTCAAAGGTCATATGATCAGTGGCCCGTGTCAATGATCCATGTGTGCTTTTGAGGACGTATGAAATACAGAACCTTTGGTGGTGACGATGGAAGCACGAGTCCGGTGGTCAGCAGGGATTGACCGCATGCTTTTGTGAGTCTGCAAGGCGGGAGAGAATCGTAGGGGGTCCTGACATCGCAACGGAAGTAAGATGTGATTTGAGAATTTAAGGAATTTGATGTGAGGAATTTGAGGAATTTGAAGAATTTGATTTGAGGACTTTGATGTATGAATTTGAAGGAGGAATTTGATTTGAGAGGTATGTGTTTGGGGATTTTGATAAGAGGTTGTGAGGAATTTAGATTTGAGGGATTTGGATTTGAGGAATTTAAATATGAGGAATTTGATTTAGGGTTTGGGGATTTGAATATGAGAAATTTGATATGAGAATTTAGAGACAACCGAGGATCGATTGCTCTATTACCAAGCTAAAATATGAATAAGGTTTGAATACTTTAGGTTTTTTGTTTTATTCTTCTCCATAAGGAGGTATATATAGGAATTTACATGAGGGCTTTACAAGGAAATAGATACAGTAATCAATTAGGATAGTATCTCCGAACTATACAATGATTTGTCAACTATATAAAATAAGGAAAGTAAATCCCTTAATTAATCAAGGAAATAAATCTCCTTGATTAATTAGGAGACTCACTTTAACACTTACTGTAGGGGTATTTGACAACAGTGAGTTGTTCAAGGGTCATGATCCCAAACACAAGACCATTATGAGGGTTCGAATTCGCATCTCAACACTAGAAGTTGGCCGCATATACACACTCATATCCACTAGTGGCTCTGCACCCATTAGGTGTTAAGTAGAAAGGGGCGTTGCATTTGGCAATTCGGTTTTTGTGTCCCTCTCTTCTAAACAGGCTGTACATATACTTACAGCCGCATCTGCCAAAGATGCACTATGTAAGCCCTATCGGTGTTATCCAGCTGGACATGTTACATTACCAAGCTGTCAACCTAGTTGCTGCACAGTTAGCTCAAGATGAGCTCCCGCTTAGGAAGGAAATGGTGACTTACATGTGTGACGTCGACCCGCATCTTTTTAGCATGCGACGGAGCAAGGAAAATTTCTTCAGGGTTATGTCGACTTTATCAGGATTGTTTGCTCTATACAAATGGTTTAATGATATTTGCATGTGGAAGAATCCTATAATGTCGGTGCTTGTCCATGTTTTCTTTCTTATGCTTGTTCGCTTCCCACAACTAATTTTCCCCACAATTTTTACTTACTTGTTTCTGATCTGACTGGGTTATGGAACTTCCGCTTCCGGCCTCTCTATCCTCCCCACATAAGCAAAGGCCTGTCATACGCTGAGTTAGTGCACCCCAACGAACTAGATGAGGAGCTTGACACGTTTCCAACCAGCCGGCCGCCAGACATTGTGAGAATGAGATACGATCGCCTGAAGAGTGTGGCTGGTATAATTCAGACTCTAGTTGGTGAGATTGCCGACTATGGGGAGCGAATTCAGTCACCGTTAAGCTGGCGTTATTCGCTTGCAACGGCCCTGTTTGTAACATTCTGCTTTGTAGCTGCCTTAGTTTTCTATTTCACGCCAATCCAAGTGGTGGCAGCATTAGCATGGTTGCTTATAATGATGCCTCCAAGGTTTCGCCGCAGCTGGCCTTCGGGACCAATCAACTTCTTCCGAAGGCTGCCTGCTAAGGCTGACAGTTTGTTATAATTAGATTACTAATGTTTGTAGCTCTAAGTGATCAACCATAACTTATAGTTGAGCTTTTCGTATGTCTGCTTTTGGTTGATGAAGCTAAATTTGGAAGGTCATGAATCAAAACCCTTTTTCTGTTTAGCACTCGTCAATTGGTTGGATTTCAGGTTTTACTTTTAGAGTTTTGAGCTATTTTCATACCCTAAATATGAAAATAGCTATCTAATTCTTGTTTCGTCTCTCCCCTATTCATGACTTTCTCCCATTTCAAATGAAAAAATATATCATAAATCCACAAAATAGTTTTGTCTCAACTATACTAGTATTAAGTTTCTATAAGCTATCTTATCCCAGTATATGAACCTAAACAAGGAACCACCTAAAATCTATTTGGACGTATTGTAGCAAGCACTGCCTAAAATAGTAAGTGCTTCAAGCTTCTATTTGGACGAGCACACCCTCAGTTCTGAGAAAGAGGCATACCATAAATAAATAAATAAATAGTCAAATGGTGCAAATGTAACACATTATCCACCAAGCAGCATGAGGTCAAATGGTAATTAAACTGCTCTAACAATTTAACGTTTTACACGAGTTCAAGTTAGTGCATGGCATTCCTTTCCCATAGAGAAAATGGGGAAAGCGAAAAAGTAACAAATTTACACCTCTGACTTCTCTGTTGTTGTCGCATCCTTAGAGTCATAAGCAGCATCGGCGGAAGAGGTGTCGATGTCATTCAAACCCAATTCCTCGTTTTGCTCCCATGACCTCTCATATTCCTCAACTGGAGGCAGCCAGCACAAGAAACTTGTTAGTAAGATTTTAAACAAACAAAACCAACAGTAACATATGTACTAACTAATCCAAGCTCCTAGATTCTAAACCCTGCTCCTCCTATTTATGCTCCCTCAATAAAGGGGTTTGAACAAACCAATTCTAAACATCACACAAGTACTTGACCGAGATAAATGGCAGCCATTATTTCAATGTTCTTCGAACAGGTACTTCCGCTACTTTTATATTTTAAATTAAAAAATAGAACAATAAACCTCTGTAAAGTCCAAGAATTTTTTTTCTCCCATTAAGCAGCCCTTTAAATTTCTGATCCATCCAATTTTATCATTACTGCTTGAAAAAGAGAATCAATTTAATTGGCGGCCAAAGGAGCTATAACTGCTTGAATGCATATTCAGTTGTGTTCCTGAGGCACCGCACAACCTGAGATGCATACAGCAGCACAGGACTGATACAGTTATACAAAAGTATTTCCTTTGCAGGATATGTAGACAATGTTGAAAAACAACTCAATTACAAAAAAACAGTTTGATGTTGCAGAATTTAGATGAACAACCAAAAACCCTATTGATCCAGACAAAGACAGGAAAAAAGAAAAGATATACTGGTAATAGCCTCATTTCCATCTCACGTAATGTCAGCATCTACTAATTTTAACCATGAGATACATTTTCTCTGAGAGCACAAAAAGGAGGAAAAAATGAATTCTATTTTGAAAGTAAACTGTCAAGATGGAAGGGAGGCTTACACATCAACTGATGGTCATCTTTGATATCGTCAGTTCCCGGTGCAACAAAAGAATTGGCCAATGCATCATCAAGAATTAAAGTCCAAGGCTCTTCTAAACGCAAAAGCTGCACCAAAGGGAGAGAGGTGAAGGAACAAACTAGTACCGACCAAAAAAAAACAAAGAATATCTTTCTACACATTATCATTGTTTGTGACAAAGAATGTCACAAGAACCCTTTAAATCCCAAGGAGTAATAAACACCAGAATTACAATATACTTGTGGTTGACATGCTTATATAGGAATTTCTGTCCATCCTTTTTTTTATCATTATTAAGTAACTTTCTTGCCCAGGAGTTCTGGTCCACCCTATGTTCCACTGATTGATGAAAAGATTGTTACAGAAGTTAAAAGCTCAGCCCATATTCCTTTTCTATATATGTTCTGCGGACAGGACATCTAGTACCTTCTTTAGGCTTGCTTGAAAGTTCAGCCACTTGCTTCTCTTATGCTCATCAAGACTATCTCCAAAACTAAATCCATGTACCCTCTCAAGGCCTGCAGGACAAATCATAAAGGCACTAATCAGGTATGTGGGTATTGCAAAAAATCAAGTCAATGTCAAATTCCACTTTTTAAGATACTCATGTGGAATTAAAAGAATCATATAAAAGAAATCGCAGCCACAGACAGAGATCAATACTTACTTTCACTGATTTTTACGATCAAGCCTTCAACAGTTGTAACAACCCCTCCCAGAGTGCCACTAGTCAGCTCCAACTCAATTTCTGGAATTGTCACACTTGCAGTATCTGACTGAGCCAACATGATATAGTTTTTCAGACAATGCTTTAAAACTTATACCAAAAACAAAGGTATTAAACATCTCTAAGTGGAAGGGAATCAACCCAATCATATCCTATGTCTAAGTGGAAAAACACTTTTAGTCACATTCTTATAGTATTTATCCGTAGATCACTTAGTACTACCACCAATTGCGAAACAAAACCTTTATTTTTACACCATAGATAAACCAATAAACCAGTATATACTCCCCATCTTTTCCACACATTTCTGTCTACTGGAAATCTAAAGTTCCATATACTTGTACAGAAATTGCAGTAAAATATCTAAATGGTAGCCATTAGAACAAGTCAACTTAAGAAAAGCAATGTCAAGTACATCTTACTGGTAAAGTGGCATATATAAGTAAAATGAACAGATCATAAGATAACGACGAGATACGATAAGAACAAGGGGATAGACCTTTATTACATCCCGACTAAGATCCTTAACATTCTTCACACAGAGAATAATTTTCTTCCCTTTCTCAGGAACTCGTCCACCAGGCTTCAACTGCACAAGAGAGCACAATTACCACCAAAGCACGGAAGAGAGAAAAAGAAAATAAGCAGATCAGTACAAACCTCAGAATTGCGGTAACCGCAAGCATCACAAGTGGATGCCATGACAATTACTTCTTGGAAGTATGGAATGTCTGTAAATTGTTAAGAAAAAATCTTGCAAAAAAAAAAAGTTCTAGAGATATTTATGTTCTTAAAAAAAAAAATGTATTTAAGTTACAGTAACAACTAACTAAATCATTTTTATCTTTGCTTTGGATGTGTTCTTGTCTAGTTGTAGGCCATTGGATTACATTTAAATCAGAAATCAGTTTTCACAAAACTAAAAACAGTTACGTCAAATCCACTGTATAAGAGAACCAACTTATTGATTCATATATCTCAAGGGTGGTAAAAAGAAGCAAAGGATACTGGTGACAAACATTCGAGTCTCACACTTTGAAGTACAAACTCCACATGTTGATGGGAAAGTCATCACCTGTCAAACAAACAATACACCAAATATTTCAAAATCTACAAAAGCTGATAAGATACAGAATTCTAATGCATATAATGGTTAAAAGCTGTGTACCTCCTCTGGAGCTGTGTATCGAAACAAAGATTCAGCAATTTCTGCACTATTACTCTGAGCAATGGCCCGATGACCTGCTGCTGCTCCAATTGATCCATGTGGGGCTCTTTGTACTTGGTCAGAAGTACCAACTGCTTCTGTTGATGCTGCATCATGAGCACTTCCCATTTGTGATGATTCCAGAACATAACCTAATGTTGATTGTTGCTCTGACGTTCGCTCATAAAACTTGATACTCAAAGATGGATCAGGGGATGGGGCAAACCTGGACACATGATATTTTATATCCTCAGTCAGTGAAAGGTCCAAACAAAAAGCAACAAAAGTTTCAAAATATATTAACAAGAAAGAAAACAAATATCCACCCCAAATTCAAAGCAATTGACATATTACCTCCAAGAGGAATCAAAGGAATGGTTAAACTTCTTTTCTACTACTTTGAAAAATGTAACAGAGAAAGGGAACGGAAAGTGGGCTTATCCTTTATACGACATTAACTGCAATCCTTTTAAAAACAAATCCAACCTAAACCATATACTGACAGAATGAAAGCTTCCCCAAGGACCAAAAAAAAAACAAAAAGGTTCTCTTTTCAAATTAAAAAATCTCTTACAGGTTCTCAACAAAACTGTTTCCAACTGGATCATCAAGGATGAAGGTGAAGGATGAATCTCCTGTAGCACAGGCTCTCAGCTTCAACAAAAACTGGTCTATTGCTTCCGCTGTCTGAGGGTCCACTTTCTGGAAAGCCCAGAAGATAGCACGTAAGTATTAAAAGAGAAACTGTGTTATATTAGAAAACAACGAATGTAAGACTTGTGCATGAACCTTGCGTTCTTCTTGGAGTGCCTGCAATTCATCTGCTGCTCGTAACAATACACCTTCCACCTAAATTATCAGACAAACATAAGACATTTGAAAAAGAGAGGGGATGGACGTGGAAGGTAGGTAGTTCTGTATAAGAAAATATAGAAATTAAGACACAAAAGATATGAGATATTAATATTATACACCAAAGAACAAGCTACATATTTAAAAAGGTGACGCAGGGTCCAAGCTGAAGGTGCATTCATAATACATTTAACATGCCTACCCATCCCCAACTCTAATCTTCTCCGAGAATCAACCACCCAAGCCCCAAGCGTACCCATCCCAAAAAATAATAAATAAAAAGAAATAAAGTTTGCCTAGATAGCACCCTTGTGCTTATGCCTAAAGTACATGCTAAAGCTAGAACCAATGACATGTAACAATAGTTTTACTTCCAGTCAGCAACCTTTACATATAAACAGAATTAAACCAAGCCTTTATCTTTTCACCTATTACGGAAACAATTTGCCTGCTCCAAAAGGGGATAAAAGAAAAGGATTAACTTGACTGGGAAAGAAACACAAAAGTTAATTAAATCTGTTACACTCAAAAGACTACAATATACAATCTGCACCGATATCGCCACACAGGGATTATACAATTTCAAAAATAAGATATCACTACCAACCACAAAATTTACCAGAAAAGAAAAATGAATCTAGGTGAATGGAGTTTATCCACTGAGCAGCAAGTTATTACAACTCTACTAGAAAAGTGGGGAAGTAAAATAATACCGTTGACAGAGATCCACGCTGAGACTCTGGAGGGATCTCAAAATCTAATTCGGGAATCTGCATAAACAAGAAAGATGAAAGAGAATGCACAACTCAATACCTTTTCATTACCTTGTTGAAATAGACAATGATAGACAAAGTCACAAGGAATAATAACAGAAAAATCTATTTAAATGTGACTAAATCTAGCATTTTGGATTATAGTTTTTAGTATTATGATTATTATTACTATTATTACATATTGCAAGTTTTTATTGCTATTCTTGATCATCTTGCAAGAGGCGTTATAACACATACAAGAAAACAGAATCTTTTTTATGAGTATCAATTAAAAAAACTCTAGGTCAATGATCAGTTTTTTTATATCTGTAGCTCCTTTCACAAACCACAAACAAAACCTACCATATTAATATTTTTCATCACTTGATAACCTAATTACCTAAGATCTGGAACCCTTACCACCAAAGTAACTAACTAAACTACAACCAGACCCTTTATGTATGGATGTGCCAGCATAAGATAAATATTAAAACTACAACTGTTTCTCAGCATTCATCCAATTAAAGATTCAGAATCTTGAAAAAATAATAAACATTAATTATGGTACTCTGAACTACCAAATATAATAAGCTCTCCAGCCACACTCGGATAACACGAAGATTTGAATAAATAAATAAATAAATAAAAGAAATGTACAATGAACCTAATTGAAAAGGTTTTTAAAAAACCTGTAAGTTAATGAAATGCAAGATGGAAAAAAAAAATTATGCATTGAGCATTGCAATCAGAATCTATTTCAATTACCTTAATGGTAGCAAACTCAGATTTTACCACTTGTCGATTAAGCATCTGCATAAAAAAGAGGTCATCAATTCTGCAATCCTGGAGGGGACTGTTCAATACACTTTAGAAAAATATAGTGCATTGTGTTGTATCGTAGAAATTCAGTCTCCATTCCCTTACGGATCACTAACTTCAATCAAACAAGCCTTTTGGAATAGAAATTATTAATTGAGACTTTAGATTATCACAGCGCTTCTTCTTTTCTAATCACTAAGAAACAGTTCTAAAAACCGCCATTATCAAACTCACCCAAAACAAAGGAAAAACCAAAAGAAAGTTAAAATAATGAAGAAAAAGAAAACATAAAGCTATGTACTCTGTGATTATTACTTATTAGTGTCTTCAACTTGATTTGTATGTCAAAGCTTTCTTTTTGTTTTTTTTTTTTTTTTGTCTATTTTGGTTAAAAACCACACATTTCAGACATACATGAGAGATAAAATGATCCATATAATGTCAAGTTATAAAATTTTAATTACTCTAACCTTGGGGTCGCCAGAAGGCACCTTCAACTGGTAGCAACAACCCTTGGGTTGGAGCTCACCAGCAAACTGAACCTCATTATTCCTGCGGCAGCACAACAAAATTGTTTTTTTTAAGCAAAAAAATAAAACTTCACTAAACCAATCAAAAATTGAATAAATTATCATCACATAGTTTTACCTCTCATTGCAATGCGGACACTCAAACGCAGACAACAAAATCTGCACACCAACAACGCTTTCATGTATACATAACAAAAACAACAACAACAACAAGAAGTTGGCAAGCAATTATAAACAAATTAGAGGCTTACCTTTCGGAAGTGAGGAATTAGAGTAAGCAGAAAACTGGTAGTGCCCTGAAAATAACAACAAAATTAACAAATTTAATCACAATACAACTCCAAATAGAGAAGACCTAAGCAGAAATGAAGATGCATAGAGAGAGAGAGAGAGTACGTTTTCGCCGCAACGCATGCAGAGGCTTTCAATTTGGTAGAGAGGGGCGTCGGAGTCGTCGGCGGAGACGGCTTCGACCACCGACCTCACATCGACGATTTGATTTTGGTCTTTGCATTGGCTACCTCCTTCCATTTTATCTTCGGTTGTTTTCTTTATCTGTGATTTGTATGTGCGTGAGTTTGTGATTTTGTTGGCGGCAGAAGCAGACGGCTTTGGTTGTTGAAGAAGAACTAACTCTGAACTCTATTATTTTAAGTCTGACCTACGCGTTGCATACAAATTACAATACAACCGTTGAGAAAGTACCAGAAGTTTCACAAGCATTCTAAAAGAGGGTTTACATGGACCGCCCTAGTGGACCAAAGCCGGCTTGAACCGCCACCTAGTTTTTCTATTTTTACTTATTTTCGTTTCAATTTATTTGTCCACCAAACAAAAAAAATGAGTATATCAAATAAGTACTCAATAAGTATGAAAAATCAAGTGTTAAGTTCAAGTCTCACAAAGGGTTGATATAAGTACTCCTTCATTAGCGATTAGTTTTCATTCGCAAAACAGGATTAAACATGTTATCTTTGTGCAATATGCTTTTATTTATTTTTTCTTCTTGAAAAGCCAACTAGCCTATATAATTTATTTATTTTCCATGTATGTTTCTTAATAAAATGGATGGACATTTAATGTGATGTGTTTGGCATCATCTTTTGTGGTGCTATAAAGTGTTTTTTTAATTATAAATAAATAATTATATATATATATATATATAATATATCTCGGTGTTTAATTGACAACAAATTATTGAAAAACGGATAAATGGTGAGGCACGACAATTCTTTTTTTCTTTTTTTTTCGAGGACTTTTATTATTGAGAGGGACGATAATATATTAAACTCACACACAACACAGATGTTAGGACTCGAACTAGGACCTTGCCTGAGAAAACAATTACTCTAAACAACTACACTAATGGATCTTTTGCACGACAACTCGTTCTTTAAATTGTCAGATTTGTGGTTGGGAATGACTAAAATTCAACTTTTTGGAGACATGACTCACTTTCACATCTTTTTCATCAATTATTTGCTCATATCTCTATTTTGTCAATCATATGGGTAAAAGCATGTAGATAGCGTTGATATCGTAGCCAAATTGAAAGTCCATAAGACAAATTATAAAAATGCTAAGTTCATGGAGCATTGCTAAAAAAAATCAAATAAAATAATATTTGCTAACATTAAATGAGGGAAAAAATGATAGATGAGTCACAAGACACTTAATTTTGTTAACATTAACAGAGCAGGATGCTAATATTAAAAGCATCTTCAACAGTCTCTTTAACAACTTTAGAATGTTAATATATCTAGCTGTGAGTGTTAGACATCATCTTAATTTTGTTCGTCGCATATGATAATGAGTAACATGTTCAATGTGAGAATACCATAATAATAATGATAACGTTGGTTGCATGATGAAGTTTCCCTTACAAAAGCCTATACGATCTTTGTTTTGTTCTTGTTTTTCTATTCCAAGTAGTATACAATCGTTGAGCGGACAACTCACAACTGTGAAAACGTTAAGGAGGAGAGACCCGGAGCTGGAGGTCGCTTTTGATGACAATATTTATTCTCAGGATTGTTTCAGACGGTGAGGTGCTCCTGAAATCTCTCTTATATATCACTCTCTTCTGCTCCAGAGCAAAGAAAATCTCTGATATATACAGGTTGGTTTCCTCGTCTCGTATACAACTTCTGTTTATGTTATTACTAGCTTTTACTTTTATTAGTTCAATATCATATCTGTCATGCGCCATTTATAAGAATATTGGAAAGAAAAAATGTCACATATATAAGAAAGAAAGAAAGAAAGAAGACATATTAGAAGCTCTCAAGTAAGTTGGGTTGCTTCTGTTTTTCGTTCTTTCACTTGTGTCTAAGAAGAAGAGAAACACTACTTACCTAACCTTGCCAAACTTATTTTAATATTAGATTTGACTTCAATATAGAAATATCATTGACCCTGCTTTATTTATTAGGTTCTTAATATCTTGATTCCATCTTTCCCAATATCGTTTGTATCATCATGGTTATTTTACATTGTGAAAATAAAAGATATTGTGGTTATTTATTTATTCAATCACAACTAGATGACCAAGGATTTTGTGATTTAATGAATTTGGGTCATCATTGTCCTTGAGGACATAAAAATGAATAGCTTAGATCATATCATTTTAACTTATTAATTAGTTAGCTCTATTGAGTGGTTGGTATGGTATGGTATGTAATTTTAAAGAAAAATGCGGGCATGAAGTTCGCATATGTGGCAGGTTAGCTCACCAAGACTCTTATTTAGACTTACATGAAAAGACTAGGGTGAGATTGATCAGATCGAAATCAGGGGATTCCAATTCCATTCCAAAAAAATTCGGAATGAAAATTCTTTTCCAATTTCGTTCCAAAATTTTTGGAATTTCAACATCTATTTCAATTTGGAAAACTTGGAATTTTTGGAATATTTCGGAACTTACATATTTCATATTTTGTGTGTGGAAATTTTCAGAAAATCATTATAAATAAATAAATAAATTAAACATGTCTAACGATTTGAAAGGTTAAAAATGGCTCCAAATTGAAAATTCATACAGAAAGGCTCGAAAAACGCTATCACTTATATGTTATTATCCCTTATGAAATAGCTCGTCTATGTCTATTTGGTCATTAAGTCATATCAAATTCAATATGAAACTAGTCATTATATTTAGTCTAAATTTGAACCCTCAATAAATTTCAGAATTCGGAAATTTCGGAATCTTGAAATACAATCCAATTCCAATTCCAATTTTTTTTCATAACTTTCGGATTTCGGAACTTTTGGATGTCGTAATTGATTTGAACTCGCCAAAATCGAAAATTTTCATATTGAAATCGGTTGGAATCGGAATTTCCAATCCAACTTGCAGCCCCTAGTAAAGATCTCATAATTTTAGATGTTGGTTGAGAGAAGGGAGGGGCTTCATCAATGAAGTGAAGTTTGGTATTTGTTTTTGTTTTATTTTTTTTAACTATGATTCTTTGTTTTTCTATGTAGGGTTCGTATTGTTCTCTAATATACGAGAGAGACTAAACCAGAAATTTGTGATTCGACGTGAAAGAGTGACTAAAACGGGACATAATGACAGCTGGTACGCTACTCTTAGCGAATTATTTTTAAGTTTTTTATTGTTCATACCTAAATTTGGAACAACAGCAAAGACCACAAAGTCACACAACTAAGAACACACAATGTAAAGTGGTTTACCCAAGTCAGGTGTTTTCGATTTTCACTATATAATGAATGAGTGTTACATTTACACTGAAGCATGACAGAATAGTATCTTTATCAGCACTACATTTCATGGCGCAGTCATGGCTTGCATCTGCATGAAAAAGTTCAACCTTTTTGTTTTAAGATATACTTTCCATGGTAGATGTGCTACATAAATTTGGTTACTGTTTATATTGTAATGTATAAGTATTCTACTAGGCTTGTATTTGTCCTATGGTTGTTGCAAATTAATTATGTAATCTTGGCTAGTCCTTGAATTGCAGGAACCATTGCTATTGTCTGTGGCTATGTAACCGTAGTTGTAAATCTGGTATCTCTGCACCCTGTATCCGTGAAACCGTGACGAAGCGCTACCATTTTTTCAAGAAATGCAGAGAACAACTAGAGATTTTAGAGTAAATGGAATGATCTGGGACGACAATTGTATGAAGTAAAACGACAGTCCAAGGGCAAGGTGGTGCTCAAGTCGTTCAAAAACTCTGAGTGGCTGAAAACGGTAGAGAAGTTGATGAACGATGCTGATCTGTCTCGTTTTCGAGAGCAAATAAGTGACATTAATAATTTCTATGAAGCACCAAAGTGTTTTTCACAGTGAAATGCTGGGAAAGAAATTGAAGAGTTCATTGGATAGTTGGATGCAGTGCGTAAGGAGGGCAAAGATTTCCTCCGCGTGGACGAATCGGTTGTGGTGGGATGGCTGATAGGCAGCAACAGAACAAAGCGTTTCAGACGATACATGTTCATGGAATGCCTGGTTCGGGGAAGACAGAAATTGTATCTGCAGTCAACGACAGCATAATAAAGGACTACCAAGCTTGCAGTATGGCCTCTTCATCACCGTCCACTATGTTACCAATTACCGGTAACAGTACAAATGATCACTTTGATAAAGTCATTTGGGTGACTGTGGAGCAGAAAGGAATTGAATCATCCATTGATAACTTGCAGAAGAAAATTGCAGAGCAACTAAAAATCGACTTGAAAACTGCTGTCGGGAGTAGGGCAGACACTGGCAAATGAGCTGAATGATTTGAAGTTTCTGATCATTTTAGATGATATGCGGAAGGATTTCCCTCTCAAGTCAATCGGAATTCCAGTGCCAACCAAGGAAAATGACTGCATGATCATAATTGTGTCGAGATCACTTCCCGTGTGTCCCGACATCAGAATAGGTAAATATGTTAAGATCCAGCCTCTGCCGGGTAGAGAGGCGCAAAAGTTGTTTGAGATCGAAGCTAGCACTGAATTGTCAAAACTAAGGGAAGATACTCAAGCTATTGCAAAGCAAATGATAGATGAATGGGAATGTTTTCCCTTTACCATCATCTTGCTGGCACAAACCTTGAAGGAATTGAAGAACAATGATGGTTCTCATGTCGAAGATGTTGTTGCATGGAATGCAACATTTGACATGTTAAAAGAGTCTCCATATATCCTGGATGGCTTGAATGAAAAAGCATTTAACCGTCTGAAAGATAACTACACCGCATTGGAGGAAGAAACTCATAAATGTGTTCCTCTACTGTGCATTATACCCAAGTGGTCATCTGATTGAGACAAAGGAATTAGTGGAGTATTGGTTTTGGGAGGGTTTAATTGATGGCAATGAGAGAAGCGGACACATAGAAGATATGAGACAAGCACAAAAGATACTCCATGAGCTCTTAAGAGACAGTCCTGAAGAAGGCCTTCCTGCTGCTGAAAGCAAACACCACATGATCAAGATGCGCAACTTAGAAAATGGCAGTCCATCTTACCAGCCCTGGTCAGTTTCTCATCAAAGCTGGCGAGAAGCTTCCACATTCGCACTTGCTCTTGAATCAGGGAAAGTACTTTTCTGAAGTAGAGAGAGCCTCATTAATGACAAATAAGATTCTAACAATTATGGAACAGCCCAAGTTTTCCAAGCTGTCCACATTACTTCTGCAGAACAACCTCGTCATTCATTTTCTTTTGTAATATGCCTAACCTCAAAGTTCTTGACCTTTCTCAGACCAACATCTCTACCCTTCCACAGTCTCTACCCTTCCACAGTCAGCCACTTACTTGAAAAAACTAGCAGCACTTCGTCTGCACAATTGTCCCTACTTGAAAGCTCTGCCTTCTTTGGAAAACTCTGAGGAACTTCTTCTTCTTGACCTTTCTGATACTCCCATAACAAAATTGCCCGATGGAATGGAGAAACTAACCAAGCTTATTCGCCTAAACCTGTCTCGTACCTGTGTGGGAGAATTTCGAGCAGAAGTTGTCCATGCATTAGTCAGTCTAGAAGAAGTGTTGATGATAACTAATGACGACTCTGCTGTAGGTTCTTTGTTGAACGGAGCAAGTAGTATTGAGAAGCCGGGAGTCCTTAGCCACTTAGCTATTCTTCAGGCCAAGTTCCCAGATGCAGAAGCCTTTAACAGATATGCCATTTCCAAGACTCATCATCTATACAAATTGAAAGTCTGTGTGGGTGATGTTTCTTGTACTCATGAAACAAAGTTTTGCAAAAACAGCATGCTTTTCATCAAAAGCGACTTCCATGTGAAAGGACAACCAGTCACACTCCCATGAGCTACATGTAATGAGAAATTTATATCTATATTGGTTGCCAAGTTATAGTCTAGATAGCCTGAAAGTCATCAATATCTCTGGCTGTGAGAGTTTGGTCTATTTATTCAAGAGGGACACGTTGTACAACCTTCCAAACATCGAAACAATCTCAGTTGAAAAATGTCCGAAGATGAAGGCGCTAATAGAGTCCAAAGGAGACAGTGGCGAAGTACTTCTGTTGATGCGAAAAAGTGGTTTCAGACCCTTGCGCACCACTTTAGGGATAATGGACCTTCTTCCGAGCGTGACCTGCAAAACTGAACGCAATCGGTAAGACCTAGGGTACCGGTGCGGTACCGGCCGAAGGCTCTCCGATGCTTAAATAAGTTCGGAGTTTTAATAACTTTGATCTTGCAGATCAATAGGCAGTATGCCGTTCTTTTTCTTCTTACCTCCACGGTGAGTCGGTCTCCTCCCTTTATACACCTTGGGAGGTGTGCATGTTGTTTGAGGTTTCGATGTGGGACTGTGGATGTTGGTCGTGAGCATGCCACGTGTCCCAGGGAAGGCGTTGCCCTAATGAACGGATCGGTAGGTTAGGTTCCGAAGGCAACCATGACCAAGCTCGATTTTATCCATGTGTCTTCTTCATATTGGTTGTTTATTCTGGTGTAAACAACTTCCATTTCAGCTTCAACCTCATATGGATCACCTAAATGTCATCCATATCTCGGACTGTGAAAACTTGGTCTACTTATTCAGGATTGAGATGTTGCAATCCTTGTCAAAACTCAAAAAGATTTCCATCAGGCGACGTCAAATGGACAAATACAATGAGGCAAAAGAGCCCAAAGAGTTGGTTTTGGTTGATCCAATTGAACTGAACAACAACGAATATGAGGGAGAAATGAAGGGTAATAGTCCTAACCAGGAGCAAACAATTTGGAGCTTTCATGAACTGAAGATGGAGATCATAACTTCTCACCAACCCAATCCAAAGTTAGTCTTTCATTTGCACATCAAAGTTAAGTTGGTTAGACAACTTGTTGCTTTCACAATTCCCTTTACATTGATTGAAAACTGCTAACTAACTCTGGTTTTCTACTTATTTTTCATGAACATATCAGTTTCAGTAAGTTCTCTGTCTCCAAACGGATGATGAACAGAGATAGCAGCTTCGGTACGTCCTTTGGCCCACAAACAAATTTATGCTTCATAAGATAACTGTCGATTTGGTTATTCACCTTTCCTTTCATGTTTTGATTAATTCAGATCATACGGGGGTTTTGCTGCACTCAACTACTCAACTTACTCCTCATCACATTAGCAATCTGCAGCCAGCTATGAGTTCCCCACAGTCTAAGCTAGATAAGGACATTAGGGCTGCAGCGCTGTAGAAAGTTGCTGCATCCATCAGGTCCACACCTCAAAATTATGCAGAAGGTAATACGTTAGACACACCAAACAATTAATTTTCTTTGTTTTTTTGTTTATTTTCTTGTGTTCTAGAGCCAATATTATATATATAAACATGTTTTGTTTCTGATGATGCAGTTCATTATATCTGCAGGATCATGAGGAAGGACTGAACCTATTTTTCTTCTACGTATCTTCTTTTGAGTTCCATAACAAAGTACTTTTTATCTACCCTTTTTCAATTGTTGTGGTAATAATTCGGGACGCAACCCGTCTCAGGTTAATAAGATCTGGTTGATGCAGAGACAAAGAAACCTTCCTTGCTCGACCAATTGATCCATATGTTGTAAAGTACACTTGTTTCATTAATTCCTCTGTGACATGAATGAGAATAATGTGAAACTCTCATAAGAAAGACATATATGATCGGTTTGTTGTATGAATAATATGTACTTGTTCTTGTTTAGTACTACATGATGGATTCTTTCGCAATCATGTGGCCCGAAATTTTCAATTATTTCCTTGGATTGTTTCAGAAATCATACTCTGCTTTGATTCTTTTGCTTTGAATTTTAAGTTGTAACGCATTGGTGGATTAAACTAGCTGGCCACGATAGTTGGCCCATCCTCATGTACTCAAGTTCGAATATCTCTCCTCTTAAATTTTGATATACGGAAAGGAGGTCCAACTTGAATATAATAGGCGGATTGTGAACTGGACCCGTATTTACCAAGTTGTGATACTTTGGCAATAGGCTTTAGGTATATCGGTGCTATTTACGGATGTTCCCCTAAATTATGCCGTGTTTGCTAAAAAAGTGTATCGCACGGTAGCAATCACAAAAGCATACGGCTACCTTGGTCCTCTCCAGTCTCAGTTCCTAAAACCCCAGAAGCACAGGACCAAAAATCCGAAGGGGTTTTGGCCATGAATTCAATATGCAGAGCAATAACCACACAAAAACGCCTTCTTCTCTTGCGTCCCCTACAGCTTCTGCAATCTCACTACGCCACCACCACTGCAAAAACTAAACCCAAAACCCAAAACACTAAAACCATCACTAAACCTCCTCCTTCCAAACCACCACAACAACCACCGCCAAAGGTAGATTGGCCGAGGCCCGTCGAAGTCCCGTTCCAGCCGAAGGTTGCCAATTCAGTGCGCCTCATTGGTCACGTGCATACTCCTCTTGAATCCCAAGCTACCCCTGATGGGAACATTTGGGCTGCCACCATTCTCACCTCTTCTTCATCTTCGTCTCATTCTCTAAAGTATTGTTGATTTTAATTACTTCGGTTTTGTTTCTTTTGTTGTTTTTGTGTAGGAGTTTTTGATATTGTGTTGGGTTTTGTCATTTCCAGGATGCCCATAATATTTGAGGGTGATTTGGCTCATATTGCCAGTTTGCATTTGAAAGAGAATGACTTTGTGTTTATAGCTGGAAGTTTGAGGTCGGATTTGGATCATCTGAATGCTAGTAAGGGCCAGACACCTCTCCAGGTAACATCTAGTGGACCCCTTAAGCTGAATTTCCAGTTTCTGTGGTTGCTAGAAATGTGGGTACACGTAATTTCACTTAGATAATATAAGTGTTGAGTTTGGATTGACATCTGTGCTATCACTTTGTTTCCTGATGTAATTAACTGGATGTCTTTTAAAATGGTGACTCTGTAATATCGGTGCATCTCTGCATGGAAAGAAGCCAATGCTGCCTTAATTCAAACTTGCATTGAGCAATTGTTTAATATGGTTGAGTTGATTTTAATTATGCAGTTTTCGTAGTTTCGGTCTTGCTGCTTGTAATTTTGAGGCTTATGTCACATGATTAGTAGCCAATATTACTGTGATTTCATACTTTGTTTTAGCAAATGTGGCAGGTAGAAATTTTTTGCTCATTATTTTCTCTCTTTCCCTGTCGTTTCTTTTTATTGGTTGTGTTGCATTTGGTTTGTACTTACATGTATCTAACATTAGGTTATGGTGCATACTCTTTACTTTGTCGAAGAATCTTCTCAAATGAATAAAAGCTCTAAAAATGACAGACAAGAAGAAAAGACCATTGATCACACAGGTAAATTCTTTTAAGGGATTCTCAGCGTATTTTGTCACCTTATAGTACTTGGATGGTCATCATGCACTCAAGGATCAAGTGCTACCTGTTCTATGTAATATTGAAACCTGGGGGATTTGACTTGCTGAAAACGTTGCTACTAGAGTGAATGAATTTGATTTCATTAATCCATACTAAAGTTGGCGTTCTATATATATATATATTTCAGATGTAGCATGCATTTGTGATTTACAACATTCAATTAGTGATTACTTTGAATTGAAATATATTGTTCATATCTGTTGAAAGAGTTTATACCTATTCCTTTTATGCTTGGCTGTTTGCAAGTTTGTATGTTGTATGTGGGTGTGGTCGTAGGCATTTTTCTTATGCCTTCCTCATTTTACTCTTTCTACTCCAATTTGGAACCTTTTTTTTTCTTGTCTCCATTACAAAGACTTCACACCTAAATCCCTCCTCACCATTGGAGGTGCTATCTACTTCATTAGAAGATGCTCTCAAGAATTCTCAAGTATAAGAATGATGGAGAAATACCATTGTGCTACAAGGTTTGGTGGTAATTAGAGTTAGTATGGAGTCCTGTGTAGTTTGTATAGTTTTTAGGTTTTTCCATAGTAAACTGTTGTTCTAGATTTTCATAAACTGTTTACATTAGACATTCAGCTTCACTTGGATTGATAGGTACAAAAATACAGAAACTGAAATCCAACCAGCGTATTTGATTGTGTAATTTTCAATCTGACCCTAACTGAACTTCCTCAAAAACTTGGTTTAGCTCATTTTGGTTTGGGATCACAATAGTCAGTTTGAGAATAGCTTTCAATATAGTGAAACATTCTAGGTTGGTGCGAAATTGGATGTCGACCGACTTCTTGTGAACACGGAAAGCAATAGCACCACCAAATGTGTTATTGGTAAATTTCCGAGGTTGAGTTTAAGTTTTTTAGGTTATCGTCACCTTTTTGAGTCTCTTGACTGTCACAAGCTTGGTTCCTTAGTGATGCAGGGCAGCGGCTATAAACTGCTGTCCAGCGACCCAAACATACCCAAAATACAGAGAATAGAGGGATAAAGCTGTAGAATTGAAGCTGGAACGAAGATAATTGAGTTCTAGGGCAAAATCCCAATAGAAACTCTATAGACTAAAGTCTGAAATTATATTCATCAACAAAACTAAATACAAGAGTCTCTTAATAGCCTATTTATACTAGAATATAGAAAACCTAATTGACATAGGAAATTAAAAACCTAAACAGGAAATTAAACAAAATCCTAGTAAGAATAGGAAAACAAAAGAAGTAACTAATAATTTAAAGTAAATAAAACCCTAGCTCAATTGACTGACGGGCCTAAGTAATCTTAGAGAGCCTCGTAGATGCTCCTGCATCAAACTCCCCAGGTTGGAAGAGACTCCTCCTCGAGTCTAAACTGTCATCAACGAAGACTCCATGAGAAACCCGAAATTGAATTCTTCCTTTCCAAACAAAGAGGTATTTTGAATATACTCCATGAGAAGCTTGAAACTGAATTCTTCCTTTCCAAACAAAGAGATATTTTGAATATCGAACCACTCTTGAATACCTATGTTTATTTTCTTGCGTCAAATCCACCGGATTGTGAAGAATTCGTCCTCGAATTCCAACCTTTTGCTGAAAACTGTCCAAACACAACCTCTTACATAAACTGTCTATAGAACTTTGCCCTTGAAATTGAACCTTCCCACTCCAAAGAAATAGATACTTAGAATATTTAATCCTTCTAGAACAATACTCCAAAGAAATAGATACTTAGAATATTTAATCCTTCTAGAACAATACAAGTTATCTACTGTGTACAACCTCACAGCCCAAAAACTGTTCAATCCAAAAGCCATTAGGTTGACACGATCAACGAAGTTCTTGGCAATCTGCAAATTAAAAGCATCAACCCCAAGAAAATCAACATATTCAGAAGTATCAGTTTCTAAACCATCCACTTGGTCTCGAAAATTTAGTGTTTCTTTATCATCTTCAACGATGCCTTCAAGACCCCCTTGCTTCAACAAATTTTCAGATGGTACTTGCTCTTTACTCTCACTAAATACTTTAACAAAAAATTTCTCCACCCCAAAACAAATTCCACAATCGTCTTCTAAACAACAAAGAAATACAGGAGGAATATCTAAATCTAGGGAACTAACAGAAGAATTAGAGCGAACCACTCCCAATCTGCCTCTATCACCATCATCATGGTTTCCAGCTTCATGAAAGGGGTTTACCTTTTCTTCAAAGTCATCCTTACGACCACCTTCCGGTATATCTAAGGGTTCGCGGTTGCATTCCGGAATCTCCATATAGGCACCCGCGCATTCCTATCGTTGGAGGGCTTGCACCGCTCTCGACAACTCTTCCATCATACGCCACATCTCAGCCATCTCTGTTTGTTGGGCTTGGTTCTCTCATCCACAACCTCGAGCACGTCCAACCATGGTGTGGAACAAGGATTAACCTAGGCTCTAATACCAATTTGATGCAGGGCAGTGGCTATAAACTGCTGTCCAGCGACCCAAACATACCCAAAATACAGAGAATAGAGGGATAAAGCTGTAGAATTGAAGCTGGAACGAAGATAATTGAGTTCTAGGGCAATCAATGGACTTTGAAACCTAAGTAGATGTGGATGAAGTCAACCGTCTAGTTCCGATCAGTTCAGTCAGGGCATTACCCGTTCAGCCGGTCGTAGAACGTCTATGGTTTAAAGGTGTGGTGAAGTTGGCTTTCCTTCGACTACTACTCTATAGACTAAAGTCTGAAATTATATTCATCAACAAAACTAAATACAAGAGTCTCTTAATAGCCTATTTATACTAGAATATAGAAAACCTAATTGACATAGGAAATTAAAAACCTAAACAAGAAATTAAACAAAATCCTAGTAAGAATAGGAAAACAAAAGAAGTAACTAATAATTTAAAGTAAATAGAACCCTAGCTCAATTGACTGACGGGCCTAAGTAATCTTAGAGAGCCTCGTAGATGCTCCTGCATCACTTGGTTTCCTATTTAAGATTTCTTCTGCATTCTAATCTATTGCACATTTTGAATTCCTATAATTTAAGATACTATGACTTCTTTACTATGTGGAATTGTTCAGCATCGATAATACCGTGGACTTGACAGTCATTGAAGTCAAACTAAAAATGCTCCCGTATTTGCCATTTAACAACCTCTAACAATTTTCATACATACTTTTATAGTAGCAGCAGGTGTACAGGAGGACATGGAGAAATCATGGAAAAATCTCCTCACATGGAAAGATCTCCTTGCCAAGCCTCATGAGTGGTGGGACATCAGGTTGAAAGAGGTAGCAATTTTTATATTGGTTATTTAACTTAATTTTTTTCTTTAGTACCATTTGTGTTTTATGTAAATGGGGATGTTGATCCTTTGATATGTTAAACAGTTTAGTATACTCATTATAATTTGTGCGCAGGATAATCCGAAGGCTGCAGCATTTGAACGGAAGAATAATGGCGAAGTACTTCGGATTGATGACTCAACTCCTGAATGGATCCGAAATAAGTTAGATTCCACGACATTTGACCAGAAACCTATATCAGATAGTTGTGAAAGTAATTGCTGGACACTGAAATTCCACATGTCATTTTATAATGCTTGGTTTACTTGATTAATTATATGTTTAGAGTGTTTTTACTAATTTTAATCTTGTTACTGACGAGAAAGAAGGGACTGACTTGTTTTTCAGCCAGCTTGAAGAAAGATGGGGATTCTACATTAGGTCCTTGGAGAGACCTTCTTGATAATCCAAAACAGTGGCGGGATTACCGCAACCCCAAGCTCAGTGGATTGGTGATGATTCATTCAAATGCCTTTGTTATCAGACTGATGTTGCTAGTAAAAGCTTTGACATAATTGTTTCCTTTACAGGTAAACCCGAACTACCCTGATTTCAAGAGCAAGGATGGTAGTCATGCACTCTGGCTTAACAGGGCACCACAGCCGGTTTTATCAGAACTTGAAGGCATGGAGTTTGATGTTCAAATTCAGAAGACAAAACAAGCAAAGGAGAGTAGAGGTGAGCCTGCACAAGTTTGTCATAAACTACGCTGCACTATCCTGTCCAACTTGTACTCTGCTATCATTTTATGCCACTGTTTAAGGCAGTGAGGGGTTGTGGATTTTTCGTAACCTGTTTAATCTGATATCTTCTTTATTAATCCCCCTCAATTCAGGTGATGAGTCCTGGAAGGACTTGGTGGAAAACCCGGATAAATGGTGGGATAATAGATTGGACAAGGTAATCTGTTGAATTTGATCTGTCTTTTACGCTACCTTCCTTTCCCCCTCCCCCCAAAAAGAATTATTTCTGTAGTTAATTTGTTGCCTTGCTACTTTTTTAATTCTCACAGCGGAACAAAAAAGCTCCAGACTTTAAACACAAAGAAACTGGTGAAGGACTATGGCTTGGCAGTTCACCGGCATGGGCGCTACCTAAACTGCCACAAACTAAGCAAGCTGTGACGATTGGCAATACGGCTCCCGCATGAAACTCGCAAGCATCTGTTAGTTGTGTTTGAGCAAATTTTGGGAAATGGATTTTTGCTGTCCTGATATTCCTATTATTCTGATGTTTTGCAGCTGTTTATAATAGTGTCGGAGACCACATGGATGGTTTATTTAATTCTTCCATCTTGCCCTGCACATGCTTAACATGTTTCTGAAATGTACCATACTATATATAAAATAGATCTTCAGGGAATGTATATTTTAGTGCATGCTGGCTGGGTTTGTTCCGGCTTTAAATCTTGTCAGTCAAGCAAGTCAAGCCTCTACACTATTGAAGTTATGTTATTTTCAAGTATAGCAGGAAGGTTTTTTTTTTTTCCCTAAGCTAAAAGAATCCCCATTAGCTTGTTGGAGCAAGGTTCTTATATGAATATTATATCAGCTCCCAGTACAAAAGGCAGAGGATGAAACCTGTCTTTTCCTTTTTGCTTACCCAAATATTATTCTAATTGTAGTGGTTTAGAGCAAATGCTCTCCCCAAGAAATGTTATGGGTTTGAGTCCTAGTGTCTGTGTAGTAGTGTGTGTGAGTTCGAGTCCTAGCATCTATGTAGTGTGTGTGAGTTTAGTAAGTTATCGTCCCTCTCACTAGGAAAGGTCCTATAAAAAATCACTTAATTGTTTTAATTACTAATTACTTGTAACCAGCATGTGAAGAAGAACAAAGAACCCTTTTTTATTTGGGAGATCCACTATTATACTCAATATAGGGATCCAATTTGTATAAAATATATATATGAAATGGACTTTAGAAACACATCCAAAGCTCATTTACAACATAACAAAGAGACTTCAAACTTCCTATAATTATAAAACTGCCATTGTTTTCTTAAAACAAGTCCAACCCCAAAACCTCATAAAAAAAACCACAAAACACTCAATATGACATAAAAGTAATTTAATAATTAAAATTAAATTCAATAAGGACAGCTGTCATTTTTTGGGTTATTTTTTTGTTTGTTTATAGAACTTAAATGGTATATAATTTATCTATATTATTAGTGCTAAGAATAGGTATTTAACTAAATAGCTTTTTTTATTTATTTCAGTTTTGAGAAAATGATTGAAGAAAATGAAACTCTTTATGAGTAGTAATTTTTGGGTGTTCTAGGTACACTACGTGGCTGGTGTACCATTCACTAGACGTAGGACATGTGGAATATTTCCAATGCAGCCCGCTCATGTGTCATAAAAAATAATACAGTAAATTGAAGAGTAATTCCACATGTCCTAGGTCTATTGGATGGTACACCAGCCACGTAGTGTACCCGGAACATTTAAAAATTTCTGTGAGTGGTGGTGACGTTGCGGGTAGGGCACGTTGATGCTTTATCTCTTTTTATTATTTATTTTTACGCTTCTTTTTTTTTAAAATATTTATTATTCCATACAACGCAAGTAGGAAGGCAGTTTTTACAAGCGCACCTGAATTATGCCACGCGTAGGAAACATATACCTTTATCCTTAATAATTTGCTATTTTCTGATTTTTTTTTTTAATGTTCCATAAGATTTGGGTATCATCTCATATGTTGCTCCTCTAATTGGTGGCTGATTACATGCAAAATCTGAACCCAAAGTTATAATAATTGAAAAATCAAACTCTTAAATAAAATATTATCACATTCATTTTCACAAATACTCATATAAATGCTACATCTTATGAATTTTTAATAAAATATTATATTTTCCAAAAACAAAAAATATTATATTCCAAGATACATGATCCATTGTGTTACTTAATTAATTATCATCCTTTGCCATTGACACCACGTCGCGTAAATCATCAGTTTCCAATAAAGTTCTATGCCCAAATTCTAAAATGCATTTGAACCATGTTGATGCTCTTTTTGGGAGGTCAACTTAGATAGAGGTGAAATGGTGGATGATGTATGAAGACGTGGGTCTTCAGCAAGTGTATGTGCCTTCAACAAGGGCTTGGCTTCAGCAGTTAAGGTAAATAAAGTAAATAAGCATGCAGAAGACAAGATATACGTGGTTCACCCAAATGATGGGCTACGTCCACGGAGAAGATGTTCTCATTATGATAATGTTTGTTTACATTTGTACAAGGGGCTGGGCCCAAAGATAAAGAGAAGTAGGGCGAAGCCCATGACTAAATATAAAGCCCACTGTAGGGGGATCTCTTTCTAAGTGGAGAGTGGTCTCCTTTTATAGGTGAGGGGGAGTCTTTACTTCTTGTAATATTCCAATGTGGGACTCCTTGCCTTGCTTAGAGTTGTGACTTGTGGTAAGGTTTCTTTGGCTAAGGTGATGACCTCTCGTAGCATGGCACGTGGCTGTTCTAGCCTAGCTAGTTGCTCGGTCAGTTACGGTGCTAACAAACCAAAAAAAAATTATTTAAAAAAAAACGAATGTCCTTTTGCCAAATGTTTACACATTACGTTGCTAGAGTCCCGTTCTCTTGGACCCCTGTGGTCCAAGAGAACCCTGGTCACCTACCCTTAGATTAGATCTAAGGGCTCAGAAATGTGTTCTTTAAAATATTTTTTTCTTTACTTTTTAAATTTAAATAATTAAAAATTAAAAACAAAAAGTCCAAAATATCTGAATCTTCTTCCTCTTCCTCCCATCGTTGCCTTTCTCCCATCACTCCCTTCCTCCCATCGGTGCTACCACGGCACCTCTAACTCTAGCGTTCCCATCTCAGTCGTCCACGGCACCTCCGACTCCGGCGTTCCCATCGATGCGCCACAGCACCTCCGATTCTAGTGTCGCGAGCGAAAATCCGGAGCCACCCATTCCCTCACACTTCAACAAGGTCAGTTTCTTGCTCTTCTTCACTTTTGCACACAATTTTCGAATGATTTCAAAGGTTCATGAACTCATATTTGGGAATTTTTGATTGGGTTTGTGTTATTTTTTATTTCGGAACTAGTGGAACTATTTTTCTTCAGACCTTCATTTATTTGGTTATTACATACATTTGCAAAAAAAATTTATTATACATTTAAGTGCAGGAGTGATGGCAAATGCATTAGATGATTGGATGTCTTCTAAAGATGAATTTTATATCCCTCAAGTTGGAGATGATAAAAAACCGAAAGCAGGGCAGGCATTCAAGTCATTGGATGAAACATATGAGTTCTACAATGATTACGCAAAGGATGCTGGATTTAGTGTTAGAATTAGTAAGGAGAAGAAAAAGAAAAAAACAGGTGAGGTTGTTTGGAAACGATATGTTTGTTTTAAGGAAGGTGAAACAGATGAGACGTGGAGAAAAAAAAAATAGCGAGTCTGCACAAAGAGAAAGAGAACGAGGTAATGTTTGTGAAAATTGCCAAGCAAAATTAACAGTAGTTTATGATGGGTTCAATTTTGTAGTTAAGACTTTCATTGAGGAACATACTCATCCACTTGCAACACCATCTAGAGCACACTTGTTGAGATCTCATCGTGGTGTATCAGATACAAAATTGAAGTTGGTAAAAAACTTATCCAATGTGAACATTCCATTATATCAACAATTCGAACTCTTGGAGACACAAGCTGGTGGACATGAAAATGTTGGGTTCATAGAAAGAGATTTAAGAAATTTTGAGCGAGATGAAAGGGAGAAAATAAAGGGCCATGATGCAGAAATGTTATATGAGTACTTCAAATCGGAGGAAGATAAGGATTCCGATTTCTTTTTAAGTTCGAAATTGATAATAATAATAGGATGACTAGATGTTTCTGGGTTGACTCTGTTGCAAGAAAAGCTTACACACATTTTGGTGATGTGGTTGTATTTGATACAACCTACAATACAAATCGTTATGCAATGATATTTGCTCCTCTTGTAGATGTTAACCACCATGGGCAAACCACCATTTTTGGATGTGCATTTTTGAGTAATGAGACTTTCGACTCATTTGTTTGGCTATTAGAAACATGGTTAGGAGCAATGAAAGTTCCCCCTACAGTTATAATCACTTATCAAGATCAAGCAATGACTAAGGCTATAGCTCAAGTTTTGCCAAACACGTTCCACAGATATTGCGTGTGGCATATTTTGAACAAATTTCAAGAAAAGATGGGTTATTTTGCTCATCATAACCACTATGCACTTTTCAAGACAGCCATATGGGAATCTGAGAATGTAGAAGAATTTGAAAATAGTTGGTATGAAGCTTTGGAGATAAGTCAGCCAAGTAGTAAGGAGTGGTTCGAAGAAATGTATAAATTACGAGGTACATGGATTCCTGCATATGTCAAGCAATACTTTTCTGCAGGGATGTCTAGTAGTCAAAGAGCAGAATCCATGCATGCATTCTTCAAGCGTTACTGTTCTAAAAGCAACTCTTTGATGGATTTTGTGACTCGTTTTAATAGGGCACTAGCTCATTTGAGACATGAAGAATTGATTACAGACCATGGGGATTTGAATGAGAAACCTAATATTAAATTAGGGATGCCGATGGAGAACCAAATGGTTGGTATGTATACTAAGAAATACTTTTACAAATTTCAAAAAGAGCTTGTGGAAAGTAATAGTTACATGGTGAATGTCATAGGTGAAGATGAAAATGGTTGGATTTACAAAATCCAAAAGTTTGATGCCAACTCTAGAGCACGAACCATTGTGCATGATAAAGTATCAAATCTACTAAAGTGTAGTTGTAGGTTATTTGATTTTGAAGGTATTCCGTGCAAGCATATGTTAGCATTTTTTCGAGTGAAACAAATTATGCAATTGCCAAAGGAGTATATTATGCGTAGATGGACAAAGTTTTCAAGAATTGGCAGTTCAAAGTTCAAAGTGCAAGATGGTGAAGATAACTCACTAATATTGAGACACACAAGTTTGTTTCAACTGGCATCAAGGTTGATTGATGGCGCTGCAGATCGAGAAGAAGGGACTCAACTTGTACAAAAGGCATTCGAACTACTTATTGATGAAATTAAAAATATAAATTTGAGTTTGGTTGGTGAAGCATCTGGTGTCAACAACTATTGCATAAGCAATACTGAGAAACAAAATTTTGTAGATCCTCTCCATGTTAGAGCAAAAGGTTGTGGACGAAGAAATTTTGGAAATTAAATTTCACCAAATAAATGACTAGGGTTTGATGAATTAAATCGTGGGCCCCATCATCTGCTCACGTGGCGTGTGACTCATCAAAGTCAGATTAGTTGGTGAAGACGACACGTGTCAACATCCGACGGAGTGCATCAAACGGCTCAAAGCAAAGACAAAATCAAAGGGAAGAATCTTCCATAATTGACTTTGATTTAAATCAAAATAAATCAAATCAATTAATCAAAGATAATTTGGTTAAATTGCCTAATTATCGGAATCGATTTTAAATTAAATCAGAATTCCACGAATCAAGGTCCTAAAGATGGAAAGTTCTTTAGGTCAAGCATCCTGCTGGAGCCTATAAATAGGAGGCTCCGAGACAAAGGAAAGGGTCGGCTCAAAAAATACGCCAAAGCACTCAGAAGAACCAGAAAACTCTCTGCATTCTTCACCACTTTGGAAGAACCATCAAGCACCACAAACACGTGCCGGTTCCTCCACCCTACAAAATCCAAATCACCCAAAAGCTTCGTGCTACCCGTTTGATCAAGATCAAGTCTCTACGACCCTTGTATCAAATACAAACTCTCTCAAACACTTTGGAGATTGAATCAGAGGAAATTCTTTTATGTTTGTAAAAGAGTACCCACAGAGATTGTAACCCTAAATTTCAATTAATACAAATATTATTTTGTACACGTGTTCTTGTCTTATTTGTCGCAGGATCTTCGTGTTTACAAATTTGGCACGCCCGGTGGGATCATCTCTGCCTCTCATCTCTTTCTCCAGCCATCTCCAAATCCAATCAACACACCGAGAAGCGATGGCCTCTAAGAAGATTCAAACCGTTCCCGCGGCGAGAGGCAAAAGCGTGAGCGCCTCCTTCTCAAGCGGAGACTCTACTGGGGTTGTCACCCGGAGCAAGGCCAAGGCGATTCCTGTAGCTCAGCATGTCACTTCCATACCAGCCCAACCTAAGGCGAGGGACGTGAGCCGAAGGCGTGAACCGGTCATCAATATGGCCTCCTTGGGGGCAAAGAAGAATACCCCCCGAGCAGACGAGAGAAGCTCTCGGAATGAAGAAAGGAGTTTTTCGGGCTCGAAGAACTCGAGAGAACGCTCACTCTCGCCTGTTTCTGACGCTGACTCGAGCACAGGCTCATACCATGGATCCCCGTCTGACGACCAGCAGAAGCAGGTTTCCATGAAGCCCTCGGCGTCCATAGGTGAGTCTTATTCTATGGCTATGCAGGTCATGGTGACTGGTGCAATGTCTATCGAAGAACAGCTTGCCCAAATGAGCGAGGCGGTCACGAAACTGACGAAGATGGTCGAAGAGAAGGATGCGCAGATCGCTTCTCTCATCAACAGGTGGGAGGCGCATCAAGACAAGGAAACTGGCCAGGATGCTCATAAGAAAGGAGGTCACGAAGCTGAATCCAGTGAGAAAGGAGGAGGCCAGGAAACAGAGTTGGGTGAGAAGCCGCATGGAAAAGGCGATGCCGCCTCGGTGGGTTCTTTGTCAGTCCAGCAGCTTCAGGACATGATCGCGAACACCATCAGGGTTCAATACGGAGCGCCTTCCAAAGACACGCTCATGTATTCCAAACCATACACCAAGAGGATAGACAACCTGCGGATGCCGACGGGATATCAGCCTCCCAAATTCCAGCAATTCGACGGAAAGGGCAACCCAAAACAGCACGTTGCACATTTCGTCGAGACATGTAACAATGCCGGGACGGAGGGTGACTACCTAGTGAAACAGTTTGTTCGTTCCCTGAAAGGGAATGCGTTTGATTGGTACGTAGACCTAGAGCCCGAATCCCTCGACAGTTGGGACCAGATGGAGCGAGAGTTCTTGAACCGATTCTACAGTACTCGTCGTACCGTGAGCATGATGGAACTCACGAACACCAAGCAGTGGAAAGATGAACCTGTCGTCGACTACATCAACCGATGGCGCTCGTTAAGCTTGGATTGCAAAGATAGGCTCTCGGAGGTATCGGCCGTCGAGATGTGTATACAAGGGATGCATTGGGGTTTGCTTTACATCCTGCAAGGAATTAAACCTCGCACATTCGAAGAGCTGGCCACTCGTGCCCATGACATGGAGTTAAGTATCGCTAGCCATGGAGGGAAGAAGGAGCCTGCCGTAGAGCATAAGAAGGATAGAGTCTTCGGGCAAAAGATGGACAAGCCAACTAAGAAGCCCGCCAAGGAGGCAATGACAATCAACACGGTCCCTGTCAAAATCTCCACCCGAGATAAGAAGAAAGATGTCAGAAGGGCGGAACCATCCCAACAGGTGGATAGACGTCGACGGACCTTGAAGGAGTTGGAGGAGAAAACGTACCCCTTTCCTGACTCCGATGTCGCATGCATGCTTGAGGACTTGCTCGAGAAGAAGGTGATCGAATTGCCAGAATGTAAGCGACCTGAAGAAATGAACCGGGTTAATGACCCTAAGTTTTGCAAGTACCACCGAATTGTTAGCCATCCGGTAGAAGTGCTTCGTCTTGAAGGAGCTGATCATGAACTTGGCTAGACAAGGAAGAATTGAGTTAGGCGTTGAAGAAGTTGCAGACGCCAACGTCGCCACAATTGTATTTGGATCTTTTGATCCGGTGCCATTGTCCGCATCATCACCAAAATTGGAGTTCCAACCGGCAGGGGCAAATACCAAGTGATGATCCACGTGCAAAAGAGGTGGTAGGCGGCGAGCTATCAAAGTGGTGATGGCCTCGTCGGTGACTCACCTCTCGGCGACGATGAAGGATGGACGCTCGTTACTCGGAAGAAGCCTCGTACGAAGCGCACTCCTCAGCGACAAAATGCTCAAGCGAAAAAGGCACGACGAAAGAGAAGCTCGTGCCAACACTCTAAGAGCAAAGCCAAAGCAACGATGAGGAGAGACCCCGACCAAGAATGTGAACCACTGGTCCAGAAGCCGCGAACTCCGGTTATGCTAGGAGAATACTTCCCCAAGGTGTTCTTCGTAAGAGGGCCGGTAGAGACAGTCCACATGACCACGTGCTATCAAACAGAAGATGAAGACACCTCGGAAGGGATAGTTGAGACTGACAAAGAACAGAATGTCTCAGTACAAGTAGAAGACTCGCAATTGCACTTCAATACTGAAGAAGCAATGCAACTTCCCGAAGCCGTACGGATAGCATTGGTAAAGGCGCTGACGGATCTCAATATCCACCCGAGTCAAGTAAGAACGACTGGAAGATTGGAGCTTGAATCCCCGGACCATGCTACGTGTTGCGCGACATGTGCCACCATTACGTTCACCGACGAAGATCTTCTACTGGGGTCTAAACCACATAATCACCCGCTCTTTGTGTCAGGGTATGTGCGAGAGCAGAAACTTAGTCGTATGCTCGTAGATGGAGGGTCGGCGGTAAACATTATGCCTAAGTCAACAATGATGAAGTTAGGCATCACCATGGATGAATTGTCCCGAAGTCGTCTTATGATTCAAGGCTTCAACCAAGGAGGGCAAAGAGCCGTGGGCATGATCAGAATCGAGCTCGTGATGGGTGACCTAAAGTCGAATACCTTATTTCATGTGATCGATGCCAGGACTTCCTACAATCTTCTCTTAGGAAGGCCATGGGTACATGAAAACGGAATAGTGCCATCAACTTTGCATCAATGCTTCAAATTTTACAGAGGTGGAGTGAAGAAAATCATGGGTGACACCAAACCCTTCACTGAAGCCGAATCTCATTTCGCCGACGCCAAGTTCTATATAGATGAGGACAAGGCGTCTGAGGTCATCCCCATTGAAGTCCACTCAACAGGCAAGGCTGTACCAAGAAAAGATGAACAGTCCAAACGTCTTCCTATTGAAGAGAAGGGAGATAAGCAGTTGAAAAGCGTTTTGTCCGGACAAACGAGATCGTCACCAACAGAGAAACAAGAGGGGTCTGTTCCCATTCTTCGTTACGTCTCGTTGTCTCGACGGAAGGAAGGCCAATCCCCATTTGGAGAGGAAGTAAAGCCAAGAAAGCTAGGGGAAAGTGATGTAAAATTCTTGAAAGAGTCGGCAATCACTCCTCTGCCCAAGTTGAACAATTCGGATATTTTGAAACCGTTGGTACCAGGGTTCGTTAGACCATCACAAGATGTAGCGAGGCACGAATCTCTCCCAGTGAAGAGAACTAAAGAAGGTTTCGATCCTAATGCCTACAAGCTCATGTCGAAGGCAGGTTATGACTTCGGCCAATCCTCTCTGCTAGGAGAGCTCAATCCGGATATCATTGGAGATAGGACGCGCGGTCTTAATGAAACCCAAAAGAGGTTGAAGGAGCGGGGATATGCGATTGACTCAGCTAGAGTAGGCCTTGGTTTTACTCCTAGTGCACCAGTTAAAATCTCTGCTAGGAGGAAGGAAAAGAAGGCAGACGCTCAACATATTAGTGTTGAAGTGGTCGAAGAGGAAGAAGAGTCAAAATCCAATAAGCGGGCCTCGGTGTTTGATCGATTAGCCACGCCTGCCCGGCGAACCTCGGTCTTCAACCGCATCAAGGAATCAACATCACGACCCTCGGTGTTCAAAAGGATTTCTGGATACAAAAGCCAAGATGGAATTCAATCAGCTCCACGTAAATCGGCGCTAGAAAGACTCGGAGACTCAAACACGTCATTTGAAGAAGAAGACCAAAGAAAGTCGAGAGGTAGAGTTCATATCGATTCGGCAGAAGACAATGAAATCCGGAGTCTTATCCCGTCACGAATGAAACGTCGCTCAACAATAGACGTAACTTCTGGTGACGAGCTCAAAGTAAAACGCCGAACAATCATACATACTCTGCAAGCATCGAGTCAGCAAAACAAGGGCGACGAGGAAGAAGAAGAACTCTTAGCCGTTCATCATGTTACAATCAGGGAGGTTGATGAGGAAGAGCTTTCTGATGATGAGATCCAGGATGCCCCTCCCACACTAGAAGACGGGGGGCAAGCAACCGTAGATGAATTAAAGGAACTCAACTTGGGCACAAATGAAGATCCAAGACCCATCTTCGTTAGTGCACTCTTAAGCCCTGATGAAGAAAGATCATACCACCAGCTGTTGCTTGAGTATAAAGATGTCTTTGCATGGACGTACAAAGAGATGCCAGGACTCGATCCAAAAGTAGCAGTCCATCACCTTGCGATCAAACCCGGAACGCGTCCGATCAAACAAACTCAACGTCGTTTTCGCCCTGAGCTTCTCGGTCAAATAGAAGCCGAAGTCGACAAATTGATCGCCGCGGGGTTTATCAGAGAGGTGAAATACCCAACGTGGATCGCAAACATCGTTCCAGTAAAGAAGAAAACCACTGGACAAATCCGTGTATGTGTTGACTATCGGGATTTAAATGAAGCGTGCCCGAAAGACGACTTTCCATTACCCATAATTGAGCTCATGGTAGATGCGACTACAGGCCATGAGGCTTTATCTTTCATGGATGGTTCGTCTGGATACAATCAAATAAGAATGTCACCAGAAGATGAGGAGCTCACGGCTTTCCGTACGCCGAAAGGAATTTATTGTTATAAGGTAATGCCGTTCGGTCTTAAGAATGCAGGTGCAACCTATCAACGAGCAATGCAAAAGATCTTTGGTGACATGCTTCACAAGAATGTCGAGTGCTACGTGGATGACCTGGTGGTTAAGTCACGAAGAAGAAAAGATCACTTGGAGGACCTAAGAGTGGTGTTCAACGACTAAGGAAGTACCAACTCAAGATGAACCCTTTAAAGTGTGCATTCGGCGTCACGTCGGCAAGTTTCTTGGGTTTATTGTTAAGCATCGAGGTATTGAAGTGGATCAGTCCAAGATCAAAGCTATCCGAGATATGCCCGAGCCAAGGAATTTACGTGAGTTGAAAAGTTTACAAGGACGTCTTGCGTTTATTCGACGGTTCATCTCAAACTTAGCGGGCGGTGTCAACCATTCATCGCCTTATGAAAAAGGATGTCCCGTTCATTTGGGATAAAACTTGTCACAATGCCTTGAGAGCATAAAAGAGTACTTATCAAGTCCACCACTTCTAGGAGCTCCCGTTCGGCAGGCCACTGCGTACTATACATCGCAGCTCAAGATAGGTCAATTGGAGCCCTTCGGCACAAGAGAATGAGTCACATAAAGAGCGAGGCCCTTTACTATCTAAGCCGAACCCTTACTGGTCCAGAGCTAAACTACACACCTATAGAGAAGACATGTCTTGCACTTGTTTTCGCCATTCAAAAGTTACGCCACTACATGCAAGCATACACAGTCCATCTAATTGCAAGAGCTGACCCAGTAAGGTACGTTATGTCAAAACCAGTCTTGACAGGTCGTCTGGCCAAGTGGGCGTTACTTCTCAATCAATATGAAATCATCTACACTCCAGCAAAGGCGGTCAAAGGTCAAGCTATCGCAGACTTCCTAGCTGATCACCCGATTCCAGCAGACTGGGAAATTTCAGATGACTTACCCGATGAAGAAGTCTTCTTCGCTGACGTGTTTCCGGCTTGGATGATGTTCTTTGATGGATCAGCTCGTGCAGACGGGGCAGGGGCCGGCGTTGTCTTCGTGTCACCCGAGAGACACATACTACCCTACTCATTCTGTTTAAGTGAACTTTGCTCGAACAATGTGGCGGAGTACCAAGCTTTGATAATGGGCTTGCAAATGGCAGTGGAAATGAAGATATCAAGCTTAGAGGTCTATGGTGACTCCATGCTAGTGATCAACCAGCTATTGACCCATTATGAGGTTAGGAAGGAAGATCTGATTCCATACCACCAAATGGCCACGCAGTTACTTGAAAAGTTTGACTCTGTGACGTTGGAACATGTGCCAAGGAAAGATAATCAAATGGCGGATGCCTTGGCCAACCTCGCTGCTACGCTAGCATTGACAAAGGATGAAACTGTGAAGCTTCCAATCTGCCACCGTTGGGTCGTCCCATTAGCAATTGGATCATCACAAGGAGTTAACGTCATCTCAGTATTGACCATTGATGTTGACGACTGGAGACAACCTTTGATTGATTACCTGGAGCATGGGAAATTACCGGATGATCCGAGACATCGATCAGAAGTACGACGCCGAGCACCCCGGTTCATCTATTACAAAGAGATTCTCTACCGTCGCTCATTCGAAGGCGTGTTCCTAAGATGCTTGGGAGAAGAAGATGCAGCCAAAGCAATGGAGGAGGCTCACTCAGGAGTTTGTGGAGCTCATCAATCAGGGCCAAAGCTGCATTTCCAAATAAAAAGGATGGGCTACTATTGGCCAACTATGGTCAAGGATTGCATGGATTATGTGAAGAAGTGCCAAGCATGTCAATTCCATGCCAACTTTATACACCAGCCGCCGGAGCCACTGCATCCCACAATCACTTCTTGGCCATTTGACGCGTGGGGTCTTGATGTGGTGGGACCAATAGCACCCAAGTCTTCGACGGTCATTCTTACATCCTTGCAGCCACAGACTATTTCTCAAAATGGGCGTAAGCGTGCCTTTAAAGGAAGTGAAAAAGGAGAACGTAGTAAGCTTCATCAAAGTGAACATCATCCATCGATGCGGTGTGCCACGTTATATAATCACGGACAATGGAAAGCCATTCTCAAACCGCTTGATGGACAAACGTGTGAAGATTTTGGTTTCAAGCAACGCAAGTCTTCAATGTATAATGCCCCGGCCAACGGTCTTGCGAAGCATTCAACAAGACTCTGTGCAACCTGTTGAAGAAGGTTGTCGGACGATCCAAGAAAGACTGGCATGAAAGAATAAATGAAGCACTATGGGCTTACCGGACAACATATCGGACGCCTACTCGAGCTACGCCGTATTCACTTGTGTACGGGGTAGAAGCGATCCTGCCTCTAGAAAGCCAAATTCCATCTTTAAGGATGGCCATGCAAGAGGGATTGACAGATGAAGAAAATGCGAAGCTGCGCCTTCAAGAGCTGGAAGCATTAGACGAAAAAGAGACTCGAGGCGCAACAACGCTTAGAGTGCTATCAAGCTCGACTCTCGAATGCTTTTAACAAGAAGGTTCGCCCAAGATCTTTTCAGGTAGGAGACCTCGTCCTTGCATTACGTAGACCTATCATCACAACACACAAGACCGGAAGTAAGTTTGCTTGAAATGGGATGGGCCCTATGTAGTGCAAGAAGTATACACAAGCGGCGCTTACAAGATCGTGGTGAAGATGGTGTAAGAATCGGTCCCATCAACGGAAAATTCTTGAAACGATACTACGCATGAGGTAGACCAAGCTCCTGGCCCGCATGAGCCTAAACTGCGCACGGCACCATTATTTAAAAAAAAAAAAAAAAAAAAAAAAAAAAAAAAAGAGGCTCGTTGGATTGAAAACCCGAAAGAGGCGATCCAGGCAAAAGTCGAGCATAATAAAGGTTCGTTGAGTTGAAAACCCGAGAGGGCGGCTCAAGCAAAAGTTAGGACCCACAAAAAAAAAAAAAGAAAAAAAGAGCCCGTTGAGTTGAAAACCCGGAAGGGCGGCTCAAGCAAAAGTTAAGGCATATAAAAAAAAAAACCATAAAACCCATTTGAACTACGTGATGACTTGATCCCTTTTCAGCGAGGGTACGTAGGCAGCTTGGACAAATTAATCCCAAGTTCAGTCACATCAAAATAAAAAACATGGGTCCCTCCATCAATCCAAACCACTCGAAAGAAATAATGGAATAAGAAAGCACTTTTATTTCATTATGAAAATCGAGTTAGTAAACACTTTGACGAATCCGAAAAGAATAAGCAATGAAAGGTTACAATGACAAAGTTCGCTACTCCCAAGACAAGTCCCTAAAGTCAGTTACGCGATTTCTCAAAAGAAACTCGTAACACATCTAAAGCCTCAAAGATCGGCGATTGACAAGACAGGAGTTTCTTCGATCGCAAGTTTATCCTCTCTTAAGCGGGTTACTTCACCATGGTGATGCGAAAGTAGTGCATCACTCCTCGAAAGCGATCTGCTTAGTTGACACAGCTCTTTCTTCAGCTCTTCCATACGCGCATTGGCAGACTTGAGGGACTTAAGTATGGAAGATTTATGAACCTCTTCAGCTTGCTGCTGGGCCAAGACGTTGGAAAGCGAAGAGTCAACAGCAGCTAGGCGATCACTCTGAATCTGTGGAGGTAACTTCTGGGAGCAAGCAGATTGTGCAGAGTGATAGTCAAGTGCGGTCACCATGAGTGTACCAATCATACGTCGCAAAGACGAGACGTCCGCCCCCATATTGTCAAGGGCAATCGACAATTTGCCAAGCTCATCTTTGAATGAAGGAAGCCGTTCTAACGAAGCCTTCAAGACTATGTTTTTCACTTGATTTCCCAACATGGAAACTACCTTGTGAAGGGTTTTATCCGCGACACCCAATTTGGGTTCTCCACATGACATCTCGGAGGTAGACACTTGATTAACTGGCTTTGGCGAATGTTGTCGGACAAGCGGGCCTGCATTAATCAACGAATAATTGTTTAGCAAGTGAACTCCAAGCTTTATAAATAGAGATCATGACCAAGAGTGGAATAATACCTTTTGGCTAGCACTTGGACCATTTACCAGCTGCAAAGCGTCGTTTACTCCTTCTACAGCAAATGATTAAATGGTACGAGCTCAGACACAGTAGGAACACGATGCACGATTTCTCCCTATTAAAGAAGGAGGAAAGAAAGAAGAAGAAAAAGTGTTAGTGACATCAACAACAACAAAAAAAAAAAAAAGTATTAGTGACATCTCAAGGAGTCAAAGCGAAATAAAATTACCTCGTCCATCGAAACGGGTTGCGAAATAGTGGGCATATCACAGAAAAAGGCGTCATTGAGCGGGTATTCGGCGTCCAGATCGCAATAGAGAGAGCCGGCACTTGCCTTCTTATGCTTGAAGTTAACCTCATCGTCTTCATTGCTACTCATAGGTCCACGTTTCAAATTACAGGCTCGTCGACCAAGTGGAAGGAAGTCTTCATACGAATCTGCTACACTTTCCGTTCTTTCTAAATCTTTAGAGGCTCGAGTCGCGGGGACATCAGCTGGAAGTGAGGGTCGAACTCGAGGCGTGGGGGTAGTGGAACTGACTTCAACTTCTGCGTGAGCTTTGCACGCCTCACCGTGTGTAGGTTTGTTACGAATCAAAGCTTCATTATCCTGAGGCTTGTCTCCAGTTGAGATTGTCTTCGGCTTCGTTGACTCAAAGCGATGCACTTTTGACCACCAAACAACATAATCATTGGTAACTTCAAATTCCCGAGTATTGTCCGTAGTAGGGAGGGTTATCGTAGATGCAGTACCAAATTTTAAGCATGACCTCCAGTACGAATACACTGATAGCACAGTCCCATTCCGGATGTCATCTTTAAGCTCTCCCGGTGCATGCTGTACGTAGCCAAACTGTCTGCTGAATCTGTGCGGACTGTAGGGTTCGATGACTCGGTAGTTTTCCTGTCGTAGAGAAACGTATCCTGAACGAAGACACACTAGATACGCCAAATCTTCTTTGGGAATATGGTCCACATCAGTCAGTACTGTACGCTCTGAAGGCACTTTTGCTAAACGACTCAACTCCACCTTATCACAAGTCCTGAATAAAGCTCGAGCCGCTGCGTCTTCAAAATATTTCGCCGAAAGTTTTCCCGAGAACATTGTCATGAGGGGAATAGACTTCTCATAAGTCGAAGTTAAAAAGTGCGTGTCGAAGTACTCTCCCAACCACCCATACACATAATGGAAAGGAAGAACAGTTGTACAATTCCTGGATCTTCTGAACTACGATATCGTTCAGCCCCTTATAAATGCTAGCCAATACCGAATGGCTAAGCTAAATGATACACCGTGTGCCATTCGACTGGCAACCTTGAAAACCCCCGGCCTGATCAAGGAAACGTCGTCCTTGGGAAACACAAACTTGCACAACCAACAAGTGAGGAAAGCGGCCAAGTACGACCTTTCCTTATCTTCATCAGCTATACCCAAATCTGCAAAAACTCCCTCACCATTCTCGGTACTCTTCGGCGCCGCTACAATAACACCAGACGGATCGGAGTCTTCTTTTGGTTTTAGTGCTTTGTTCCGTATGACTTTCCTTGAAGACCTTTTGTACTTGAACGGTCCCCGGTACCAGTACTTTATCCAAGCTGTTATCCTTACTCCAGACTTTCTTTTAGCATCCTGTAAAATCTTGTGATATGCTAAGAACAAGTAGCGGCACGTATGTGGGATATGAGGGGTGCCTTTCTGGTCTTTCTTATTCAGACTTTCAGCGCTTGGGATAACCTCATCATAAAATCGGCCTAAGATGGGAAGACCACCGAGCTCATGAAGATCCCAAAGGGAAATAGACATCTCCCCTTGAGATGTATGGAGGGTATTTGTCGCAGGACACCAGTACTCGCAAAAAGCTCGGACAACGGGAGCATGCCGATCATAGCTAAATAACGAAGCAAGTACAGCATCATACAGACCAGTACTCTTAAGAACCTGAGCATTTCTACTTAGCACATCCTCAAGCCATTCCCAGTAGTACTCGGTAAATGTAGATTCACCGGTCGTCGGGAGGGTAGTATCCCAACTCACGGCTCCGTTATGGATTCGATCACTAAGAAGTTCAAACACCCTTGGCGAATCAATATCCGTATGATGATGAGAGGATTTTAATTGTAGAACGGTAGAGTGAAGGCCCTTCCTCGTAGACCTGGACTTCTTGAAGCTGCTCAGTTGACAAAACACATCTTGAGACCAAGACGGGATATGAAGTGAGCCGTCTACCTCGAACACTTCTGAAGCTATGAGGGGCGAACCTATAAGCAATGTGGTACCTTCGTCCTGAGTATCACTTTCATCCTCGAGAATAGTGACGGTGCCTTTCTTGAAACTTTTGAAGAATGCCATCTGCATAAGAGGAACAATGAGAAACGACAATCAATATCAAGTTATCGGTTTCATATTCGTAAATGGAAAGGAGACTTGAATAACCAAACGGGAGTACTTACTCGTACAAACTCAAGGATCCTGATAAAGATGGAATGCGGCAAAAAAGAAGTCTTCACTCGTTCTTCACCACGTAAAGCCTAAGCGCTTGAGCGGGCCCTCGCCAAATCGGAGAAATGGTTTGGACCCAAGCGAAATAAGACGTCTACGTTCTTCGGTTGGTCTCTGCCACGTAAAGCCTAAGCGCTTGAGCGGGCCCTCGCCAAATCGGAGAAATGGTTTGGACCCAGCGAAATAGGGCGTCACGTTCTTCGGTTGGTCTCTGCCACGTAAAGCCTAAGCGCTTGAGCGGGCCCTCGCCAAATCGAAGAAATGGTTTGGACCCAAGCGAAATAGGACGTCTACGTTCTTCGGTTGTTCTCTGCCACGTAAAGCCTAAGCGCTTGAGCGGGCCCTCGCCAAATCGGAGAAATGGTTTGGACCCAAGCGAAATAGGGCGTCACGTTCTTCGGTTGGTCTCTGCCACGTAAAGCCTAAGCGCTTGAGCGGGCCCTCGCCAAATCGGAGAAATGGTTTGGACCCAAGCGAAATAGGACGTCTACGTTCTTCGGTTGTTCTCTGCCACGTAAAGCCTAAGCGCTTGAGCGGGCCCTCGCCAAATCGGAGAAATGGTTTGGACCCAAGCGAAATAGGACGTCTACGTTCTTCGGTTGTTCTCTGCCACGTAAAGCCTAAGCGCTTGAGCGGGCCCTCGCCAAATCGGAGAAATGGTTTGGACCCAAGCGAAATAGGACGTCTACGTTCTTCGCTCGCTCCAAAATTACCTACGAAAAAATAATAGTAATAGTCGTATTATTATTAAAAAATAAATAGGTAAATAAATAAATGAAGGGAGCGCAGAAATTGATGCACTCACAAAAAAAGAAGGGCCAAAATCACTTGATCAAGGTGTATCAAGAGCCAAGCCTACTATCACGGAAGAATGCTACGATCAAAGTCGTTGAACGGCTACAAAACAAAAGAGAAAGGCATAGATCGAACCCATATTTATTTTCAAATAAATAAATAAACCAATTTTTAAAAAAATGCAGCAGCAAAAATATAAAAATTATAGAGCAGCCCAAACAGCCAGCTCTCATAGTCTAGGCCCCAAGCTTCTATGGCCTTGCTCCAAGCCCAAAGCACCAAGCTCCAGACTGCCCAATTCGCTGCACACCTCCTGGCCCAACTCCAACTCGAGGCCCAGCATATCTTCCTCACTCTGGCAGCGCAGCCCAACTCGTGGCCCACGTCACCTCGAACCCAAGACGTCTCCATCACGTGAAGCCCACTCCGCGTCATCAAGGCCAACAGCGCGTGCAGCCCAGGTTGCACCAGCAGCTAGAACTCCCTCTTGACGATCTACGCTTGGCACAAACCGGTTCCAACACTCACCCAAACAGCCAACACACGCAACCCATGCGCAGCAGCCAAGACACCTCACGTCGGCCACTTCAATTGCATCAATTGAGATGCACTCCATTCCAGCCCCCATGACCTGTGCACGGATCCACATCGCAAGACTCATGCTGCCAATCTCCACCACTCCTCCCACATGTACTCATTGGAACCTCATCAAACTGCCAAAGGTCGAACAAAAGAATTCCAAATTGCGCTTACCTTGGACGATAGTAATTTCTTTGCGGCAAGTGCTGCCGCACTTCAAGCGTTGTCTCTCTCACAAACAAAATTCACGAGACAAATTCGTGATATGGAAAATAATGAAGATGGGTCTTTTGCTGCTCTGTTTGGTTAATTCCAATACCCATGAATGCAACCCTATTTAAAGAAGCCAAGCATCATCAAAACTCCTAGTGGTGCTAGGGTTTTCTATTCCTTGTGGCTAAAGACATGCCTAATATGGTGGTGCTAGGTTTTCTATTCCTTGTGGCCAAAGACATGCCTAATATGGTGGTGCTAGGTTTTCTATTCCTTGTGGCCAAAGACATTCCTAATATATATATATATATTAAATAAACGGAACCTGCCGTTTTGCGTATGCATGTATATATATATCAAATCATATATATATAGCATGTATATATAAAAGGAATCTGCGTGCTACATATATATATATCCTTATATGCCGATTGATATATATGTCTATATATCAATTAATATATGTTTATATATCAATTAATATATATCTATATATTAATTAATATATACATATATGTATATATGTATATATAAACTTCAAAGCTGCACCTCCTACACGCGACAAACACATGTCTACGATACACCATGAAGTGGGGGCAATTTGTAGACGAAGAAATTTTGGAAATTAAATTTCACCAAATAAATGACTAGGGTTTGATGAATTAAATCGTGGGCCCCATCATCTGCTCACGTGGCGTGTGACTCATCAAAGTCAGATTAGTTGGTGAAGACGACACGTGTCAACATCCGACTGAGTGCATCAAACGGCTCAAAGCAAAGACAAAATCAAAGGGAAGAATCTTCCATAATTGACTTTGATTTAAATCAAAATAAATCAAATCAATTAATCAAAGATAATTTGGTTAAATTGCCTAATTATCGGAATCGATTTTAAATTAAATCAGAATTCCACGAATCAAGGTCCTAAAGATGGAAAGTTCTTTAGGTCAAGCATCCTCATGGAGCCTATAAATAGGAGGCTCCGAGACAAAGGAAAGGGTCGGCTCAAAAATACGCCAAAGCACTCGGAAGAACCAGAAAACTCTCTCGCATTCTTCACCACTTTGGAAGAACCATCAAGCACCACAAACACGTGCGGTTCCTCCACCCTACAAAATCCAAATCACCCAAAAGCTTCGTGCTACCCGTTTGATCAAGATCAAGTCTCTACGACCCTTGTATCAAATACAAACTCTCTCAAACACTTTGGAGATTGAATCGAGAGGAAATTCTTTTATGTTTGTAAAAGAGTACCCACAGAGATTGTAACCCTAAATTTCAATTAATACAAATATTATTTTGTACACGTGTTCTTGTCTTATTTGTCGCAGGATCTTCGTGTTTACAGAAAACGATTAAAATCTTGGAGAGAAACGACAAAAGGAAAATCTAGGCGGTGTTCCTTGTGTGGTAAGGTTGCCCAACATAATAAAAGGAAATGTCCATTACTTGATAGGTATGTGTTTGTATTTTCTACATCTTCTTGCAATTTTAATTTTTTAAGTTTCTTCCTTTTCTTATGTGTTTTGGATTCGGTTGCATTTATGCAGTATGTCTACTAAAGAAAAGCTTGTTAATGAGACATTTGTGGAAAGGAGTACAACTGATGAATAATAGCTTGTGGATTGCTATTGGTTTGGTAGGTCTTTGTTTGGCTTGAGTTTATTCATGTTTTTTTTTAAAATAAACTTTGACATGTATGGAATTTTTCCAGGGACATCACGCTTCACGTATATGCTATTTGGTACTTGATGTCAAGTTGTGTTCACAATGGCCGGATCAATAGTTTTTTAGATTGAATTCATGTTAATTTTTGATGTACTTAACTAGGCCACTTGTGCTTCTATTTTGCAATGTATTCCACATTCATGTGGTGTCATGAGCAACCGTTTCGATTAAAACACTTGTGCTTTTTTTTTTTTTGCAATGTATTCCACATTCATGTGGTGTCATGAGCAGCCGTTTCGATTAGAAGACTTGTGCTTTTTTTTTTTTTGCAATGTATTCCACATTCATGTGGTGTCATGAGCAGCCGTTTCGATTAGAACACTTGTGCTTTTTTTTTTTTTGCAATGTATTCCACATTCATGTGGTGTCATGAGCAGCCGTTTTGATTAGAACACTTGTGTTATTTTATTTTGCAATGTATTCTACATTCATGTGGAAAAATATCTTTTACTAAAATCAAATAAGAACATTCAAGAACAGTAAAAAACTCTCAATCATGAAGTGTTACATAATTTACATTCAGGCTTCACGCCCTAATGCCCCCACTAAAGTTGATGTTTCAAAACAGGGTGTCCAAAGTCACAAGCCGTGAAAGCTCCACCAAGGAACAAGCTCGATCATGATCAAATTTTGAAGTATCCTCTTACTACTGAATCTGCAATGAAGAAGATTGAAGACAACAACACTTGGTGTTTATTGTTGAAATACGTGCTGACAAGAAGAAAATTAAGGATGTAGTAAAGAAGGAACACAAGTCCCTTAGAAACTATAGAACAACACTTGGTGTTTATTTTTATCATCTCCAACTTGAGGGATATAAAATTCATCTTTAGAAGACATCCAATCATCTAATGCATTTGCCATCACTCCTCCACTTAAATGTATAATAAAAAATTTCTGCAAATGTATGTAATAACCAAATAAATGAAGGTCTGAAGAAAAATAGTTCCACGAGTTCCGAAATAAAAAATAACACAAACCCAATCAAAAATTCCCAAATATGAGTTCATGAACCTTTGAAATCATTCGAAAATTGTGTGCAAAAGTGAAGAAGAGCAAGAAACTGACCTTGTTGAAGTGTGAGGGAATGGGTGGCTCCGGATTTTCGCTCGCGACACTAGAGTCGGAGGTGCTGTGGGGCATCGATGGGAACGCCGGAGTCGGAGGTGCCGTGGACGACTGAGATGGGAACACTAGAGTTAGAGGTGCTGTGGCAGCACCGATGGGAGGAAGGGAGTGATGGGAGAAAGGCAACGATGGGAGGAAGAGGAAGAAGATTCAGATATTTTGGACTTTTTGTTTTTAATTTTTAATTATTTAAATTTAAAAAGTAAAAGAAAAAAATATTTTAAAGAACACATTTCTGAGCCCTTAGATTTAATCTAAGGGTAGGTGACCAGGGTTCTCTTGGACCACAGGGGTCCAAGAGAACGGGACTCTACGTTACTATATTGAAAATTGAAACTGCATATTCAAATACGAATTTACCTATTTATTTATGTTCACATAGGAAGAAAACAATGTTGCAAAATTAATCTAATTTAGGGGGAGCGAAATTTGAACTTAGGTACAAGGGTCGGACTCATTGTCCTCATCAACTGGCCAAACTCATGTCTGTGAAAATGGATGATTGTTAATTGAACATGTGATATTGTGAATTACAATTTGCACATTCTTATAGAACTTCACCTAACCATAATTTATGCATTCACGATAAAAACGAACGGATGGACGGTAGAAATTTACTCCTGTGATGGAATCTAATTTTTCATATGATAATTAGCATATTCAAGAAAAATAAATAAAGTAGGGCTTATGAATCACAGATGAGTCCGACCTCACAAAAATCCTTCCCCCAAATCTCTCTCTCTCTAGTTTAAAATCCTTAATCAGATTCAAACCTCACAATTCTTCTTCCATACTTATCTTTCTACTTTTTAAACCTCATTAAACCCCCCAACTTTCCCTTTTCTCTCTCTCCCAAAAAAGAGCCAAAACAAAACCAGTGTGGGAGAAGGCGCTCGACAGATTAGAGAGAGAAAGAAAGAGCGCTACATAGTACATACACACAACAAAACCCAAAAATCCAAAACAAAATCAAAAGGAGAAAAAAGGGAAAATACAAAATCTCTATTCCTCTCTCTGAAACCAAAAGCTAAGCAAAGCAGAAGGTCTCAGAGGAAGGCTCAAATGGGGCAGAAGTCGCTGATCTACGCGTTCGTAGCACGAGGCACTGTGATTCTGGCAGAGTACACGGAATTCAGTGGCAATTTCAACTCCATAGCGTTTCAGTGCCTCCAGAAGCTTCCTGCTACCAACAACAAGTTTACTTACAACTGCGATGGCCACACCTTCAATTACCTCGTCGACAATGGCTACAGTAATGCTCTTTTTTTCCTTTTTCTTTTCTCCTTTTGCTTCCCGATAAAATTCTCTCACAGGAAAATGACGGAGAAACTACTCTGTGTTGTGTTGATTATTTGCTTTGTTCATTTTACTTTGTTGTGCTCGCAAGCCGAAGTGAAGTTGAGGGTTCGTTTGATGTACTTAATTGTTCGTAGATCTGTTCTTGATGATGATGCTTGGGCTCATTTTATGGATTTTGAGTTATGGCGCTGGTTTTCGGTTTCTGTGCTTTAGAGGTTTTAGATCTTGGATCTTATTCTTACATTAGAAGATATTTGTTGTTGCTATGCAACTATGCATGAGTGAATGCTGTTTCCGTGTGATTGGTTTCCATTTATGTTCAAATATCAAGTGTCATTCTAAAGTAGTTATTAGTAGATTGCATCTCATTACTTTTTGAATGTTGAACTGAGCATATTTCCAATGCCTTGATTTCCTGGTTTTTCACATATCTAATCATTTTGGATGTTGAATTTGCTAGGAAATGTGAGATTCTTATGTTTTAAATTTCAATTCACGACACTCTTAAAACATTCGAACTACTGCTGTGTTGCATAGGCTTCCTTTCATTTTGTTGAGCTATCTTCATAAATTCTTAGAACTGAGTATTTTTAAATGCTTGTTAGTGTCAGTTCAAAATTTACTATTATCTTATTCAATCGGTTACTGATCGATGTTTCTTCTTCTCGCAGCGTATTGTGTGGTTGCAGATGAATCATCTGGAAGACAAGTACCTATTGCTTTTCTGGAGCGTATCAAAGATGATTTTGTTTCAATATATGGTGGTGGAAAGGCTGCTACAGCCCCTGCCAACAGCCTTAACAAGGAATTTGGGTATCATACCTGATTCGGTTCATGTGAAAGACGTCTTAATTCAATTTTTTCTGGTTAAAATATCTGATTTGTTTTTCCATTACTTGCAGGTCAAAATTGAAGGAACATATGCAGTACTGTGTTGATCATCCTGAAGAAATAAGCAAGCTTGCAAAGGTGAAGGCCCAGGTTTCAGAAGTTAAAGGTGTTATGATGGAGAATATTGAAAAGGTACACTGCATGGGTTTATTGGTATTGAATACTTGTTTTTTATTTAGATTGTTTGCCATGGATGGGATACAATATTATTGAATCCAACTACCTTACCTTGATTCGCCTATTTATTTCTTAATTGTTTCTCTTTTCTGGTCAGCTATTTCTCAGATTTGGGAATCCATAGATGGAATAAGGGGTTTTCACTCCGACTTGATGAAGAAGTGCTCGGCGGCAACCACTTATGACATTTCCAGCAAAAGGATCAGAAGAAACAAAAACACAAAAGATGATGTTATGTCAGGTTAGGTGCACAAAATAAAGCAAGAGCCTTGATGTTGTAAATAACATGTGAGATTGCCCCACCAGCTTTTACTCTCATGGGTCATGGGTCATGGGTCATGGGGTTCTGTCAACTCTTACAGAACAAGATAAAAAAATAGTGCAAAAGAAGAACCCTAAAAATACGCCAAGGAGAAAGAGACTAGCAGAAAGTGTACGTTAATGGCTTTGTGTCAGGCTAGCTAGCATATATATAAATGTACATATATATATTGATTTTTTTTATTTTATGATAGGTCATTGCTTTGGTGAATAACGTGTACGAGCGATAGTTGGGCACCACTGGCTTTTCTGATAATTTAGGGTTTGGATCAGATCAGATGAAGCAGAGGGTCCTGCAAAGCTGGAGGATACAATGCCGACAAAATTAGGGCTGGCATTTCTACTGTGTTGTTGTCTAATTGGTAACTCAACATAGTGAAATTTAGGAGTTATCGTCTGCCACCGACTGAGAGAGAGAGAGAGAGAGAACCTAGCTTTTCTAATTTCTTCTCTTTTATTTTTTCCGTTTTTTTGGTGACCACAGCGACAATATAACAATACACACACATATATATATATATATATATATATATATATATATATATATATATATATATATATATATATATGCTGTTAATTTCAGAGTGACACGTGATGGTTACGTTGGGTGATGCTAGATATCTGTACCTCCAACAGCACAAGTGGCAGTGGACAAGGCCCCAACAAACGCAAGATTACAATAGTGTGCCAAATTTGGAAGATTTGGGAAGGGAGTGGGGTATTGGTTTGGTTTTGGGTTGTCTCTTCCTCCTCGCCAAAAGATATTGTTCTTTGAAAACTTGCTCTCAATCTCAATCCCCGCGTTAGAAGAAGAAGAAGATGCGCATATATCTTGTTGTGGGGTCAAAAACTTGCCAATGTTAGATGTGGATGTCTTTACTTTTTCACACATGTACTCATGTTGGCCCTTTCACAATTCTGTCCCACAATAGCTAATGGTCAAAACACCATCAAAACCCAACTTGTATTTGAACCGGCCATTTCTAATGGCAAGCATGCTACCAAGTTTTCCTCGCTTGATGTTTAAGTTTTAGTTGCTTTATAGAATATTTTGCTAATGTCATTGAAGGCTATCCATATATATATATATATATAAAATCTAAGAATCATGCATATCGTTTTAGTTTGTCAGCTTATTCAGATTACTGGGAAGTTTTTATTCATGTATGTCATATTGCTATTGAGATTACTCGCTTTACAATATGTACTTTGTACTGTTTTTTTGGTATTGATTTAATAAAATTATATCGTTTTTTTATAAAATAAAAAAAGAAAAAAGAATCATATAGTAAATATATGATTAATGAGTTATTAGTCAAATAACCCTTGCTTCATAAAATATAAGCTGAGTTCACAAGAAAAATCCAGCATTTTAGGAATAAATTAATGGGAGGAAGAGGTGGTAGCTAGGATAAGTGATGTACATAGAACCGAGGTGATTATTATACTAATTAAATTGTTTAGAAAGGACAGAATCATTGAATTGAAAATTTGGAGGACTTAATTATGCTGTTCTTTGTTTACTTTCGAACAGGTTGTGGTGGATATACATATGCTATCAGAACATCATCGTGACAATTATAATAAGGTCAATTCTAGGGCAACATGGCCACACAGACATAGACATGCCAACTGTGTATCTGACAGAGAACACACAACCCTACGGCCTATGGTCCCTGTAAATTACAATCACAATTCACACAACCCTATTAAGATAGAAATGTGCTTCAATGTGTGATTAACTTAACCAACTAATTAATTTGCAGGTCGTATTAATTTATGAACTTTTTTTTTTGGTGGTGTTTAAAGAAGAGGCGGTGGGCAAAACGATATGCATTATAATATGTGGATCCAATGAGATGGTTTTTGAATTGGCCCCAACCGAAGATGCAAACCCTGACTTTTTTGTCCACCTGCTAATGTGGTCCATCGTCTTTAGATTGAATGGATGCTTCCTTTCTTCTCCAACACATTTTTCTTATTATACTTTATAAAATGGGGCCAACAATTATGTATGCATGACAACTTTCAGAGAGAGATTAAGAAGGAAGATTAGGATATTTTTTTTATGCTTAATGACTAAAGGGCTAGTGGAGTGGAGAAACAGTGTCGTGCAATTCCAAAAGCCAACGGTAATATGCTAGTGATCATTTGCTTCACGCCTATCAAAACCCAATGACAATGTGAGCTGTTGGAAAGTTAAAATAAAGAAGCAAGAAGAAGGGGAAACCCTCCAACCCATTGTTTATTTTATTCTTTTGCTACACACTTTGTTTGTGGGGTATTTGAATGATATGATATTTGGCCACAGGGAAAAGAGAAGTCGCATGTGCTTAGGCTATATATAGTCAGTGCAGATAACCAAATCTCATCTTAACTTGAATCATTGTGTCTTGGCAGCACTCTTTGCTTTTGATTTTGAACCTTCAAGTTGGAATTGCTCATAGCATAACTCAACTACCTAACATAGGAAGATTTTAATATGCAAAAGAAAGAAAGAAAAACAAAAAGTAGGACGATTTTGGTGGCACATAGTTTTTCCTTAGTGAGGAAGAGAGAGTTCAATTTTTTTTAAAAAGTTTTTATTTACTAATTTCTCCCTTGTTTACTAACACATAAGGAATAAAAAATTACGTGAACTCCACCTTAAAATCTATAATCGAATACCCTCAAAATTAGGAATGGGAGGAGTAGTTGATTCGATGCCAATACGTTAATTCCCTGATTCATGGCTTCTCCTATTCCTGGTAAGTAAACATGCTAGAGAATGGTTCAATGTAATGTGAAATAACTTATGGATTGTTAATGAAGAAAAATAATTGTAGCATCACCTAGTTTACGAACATGCATTGAAATGACAAGTAAAGGGAATATTAATAGGACCAAGGAATTTAAACTCAATTTGCCGGCCCGGTCCACCCCCAATAAAGCCTTTGGAGTGTGGACCAATTTGGGCTTAGCCTGCGAGCATCTGATTTCATGAGGCTCAAGTTGGAAGGTAGCGTCAAACTTCAGATGTGGGCTAATGTGGCCGTTCTCTGAGGCGCCGTAGGCATGTCCTTGTTTTTTTTTCTTGGTTGAGCATGTCCTTGTAAGCTAAATGGGCTTAAAGGAAAGTACATTAGCTGCAGCTATACCTGACAACATTATAGATGATCCGTTAACATCACACGATTTCGCACGAAGAAATCAGTATTTATGTCATGATCCGACTCTCTTAGCACGATATTGTCTTCTTTGGGGCCCGCCATCACGGTTTTGTTTCTGGGAACTCACGAGCAACTTCCCAGTGGGTCACCCATTCTGGGATTGCTCTAGCCCCAACTAGCTTAACTTCGGAGTTCCAAGGAATCCGAAGCCAGTGAGCTCCCAAAAGGCCTCGTGCTAGGAAGAGAAGTGCCCACACATATAAGGCACTTCACCTTTCCCTCCCCGAGCGATGTGAGATTGCTCACCGTTCTTGCTTTCCCAAGACACGGGTCTTACAATTTAGGTTGAGCTTAATGGGTTGGGTTGAAAACGCGTGGGTCCATTAACTACCCGTTAGCTTAACAGGTCGTGTCGTGTCGATTCGCGAATATTTGCTATCACCCGTTAAGAAGGGGTAATTTGATAATTGTGTATCACAACATAAATTCAACAAAAATGCCCCAGCGCGCTTGCTAGGGTAGAGTTTCAAACCCTTTCTCTTTTAACCAACGTGGTGGTGATGGTCCATCTTTGTTATTGTATTAAAGCACTTTATATTTATTATACTTCATTGGGTTGTTTTTATGATTCTATATTGTTGATTAATAATTACTTAAATACCTAATATTATTCCACTTTTGATTACAAAATAAAATATATCCCCACCAATGGCATGCTCCTATCATTCCAAATTATTATTTTATGTTTTTATTATACCATATGTTGATTAATTACTTGAATCCCTAATATTATTTCACTTTTGATTACAAATACAACCTAACCGCACCAATGGCATGCTCCTCTCATTCCATATTATTCTTTTGTTTATGTTCTTACTATTCTATATTGTTGGTTAATTACTTAAATTCCTAGGATTATTTCACTCTTGATTATAAATACAATCTAACCCACCAATGGCGTACATCTCTCATTCCATATTATTATTTTGTTTATTTTATTATTATTATTATATATTGTTGATTAATTATTTAAATCCCTAAGATTATTTCACTTTTGATTACAAATACAATCCAACCCCACCAATGGCATCCTCTCCCCATATTATTATTTTGTTTTTGTTCTTAAATACTTAATATCTTATTGTTTTCTCACAAAACTCTCAATTATACTTTTATTCATTAATAACAAAAAAACTAAATTTAGTTCTTTATATAACTTAATAACCTTTTAGACTTGTTATTTTCTCTTTAATAACCTTTTGTATATCTTAAGTTTTTTTATATAACTTAATACTAAATTTAATATGAGGTGTTTTTATTTAATAATTTGTTAATAAATATAGTTTATTTTTGAAATGGGTGAAATGGTTGAAACAGATCATGCGATTAAAGCGAATTACTATTCTTAACGGGTGAAACGGGTCTGGTCGTGTCATTTGCCAATTGTAATGGGTCATGTTCATGTCGGGTATTTTTCACTCATTAACTTAATGAGTCGTGTCATGTCCAACTGTTAAGAAAAACGGATTGACACGAACACGACCCGTTTGCCACGTCTAGTTGCAGCCAACTTTTTTTTTTATCAACACTAGATCATGATTCAAATTTGGGAAATAGACGGCTTTGTTCCCGTCTCCAATATTTTATTCAACAATGTCCCTTTTTTGAAACTCATTCAAAAAATCCTCTATAAAAGCTCTATATTGGCCTTGTATCACCTTTTTATCACTTTTTTGTTTTTGGTCGTGTGCAATTAGTCTTTGCTCTCTCTCAAAATTTTGATTACTTCTTATCTACTATACTCTCTCTGAGATGAAACCCCAAATTGCATTCTTCTTCTTCTCTTATTTGATATGCTGTATTTGAGATGAAACCCCAATTTGCATCTCCTCTCTCTCACTAATTCCCAATTCTCCATGTTCTTCTTTTCCTAGGTCCAAAGAACCATCTTCCTCATCCACACCATTAGACACGGCCAACACCACCACCAACAACAATAACTACAACGAGAACAACAACAACTCAACAGCGTCCTCCACCTCTGCTCCGGTCACAGTCAAGCACAACAAAGATGATGACGAAGATGATACGACAACAATACAATAGCAATACAAAGGCAATACAAAAACTCCATATTCCCAATTATATAATCTTATTTCCAAGACCGACTTGAAAAAACAGGCAATAGACAAGCAATAAAACCAAAATATATACAAGCAATAAAAATGAAATAGACAAGCAATAACAGGCAATAGACAAATAATAAAAAACAATAACGATGAAATAGACAAACAATATACTTGCAATAGACAAGCCATAAGTTTTCTATCCCTCTACTCATAATATGTAAACAACTGTTTTTCCTCAAACTTAATTGCATCCTGCAATGCTTGAAACATATTGGAGTGAAAAACAGTTGTTTAAAGATTAGGATCATAGGGATAGAAAACTTATTGATTGTCTATTATATAGTTAATTGTTTGTCTTTAATGATTATTGCATGCTTATTGCTGGTCTGTTGTATGTTTATTGCTTGTCTATTGCATGTTAATTGCTTGTCCATTACATTTTTATTGCTTGTTTATTATAATTGGGAGTATGATGTTTTTGCATTTTCATATTATTATCGTTGTATTACCTATGTATTGTTATTCTATTGTCATTGTATAATCTTTTTTTCTCAAGTCTGTCTTGGAAATAAGATTATATAGTTGGGAGTATGGAGTTTTTGTATTGCTTTCTTATTGATGTCATATTGCCTCTGTATTGCTATTCTATTGTAGTCGTATCACCTTCATCGTCATCATCATCTTTGTTGTGCTTGACTGACCCGAGCAAAGCTGGAGGACATTGCTGAGTTGTTGTTGTTGTTGTTGTAGTTAATGATGTTGTTGGTGGTGTTGCTAGTGGCTAATGGTGTGGATGGGGAAGATGAATCTTTGGACCCAGGAAAAGAAGAACATTGAGAATTGGGAATTAGGGTTGGGAATCAGTGAGAGAGAGGAGATGCAAAATTGAGGTTTCATCTCAGATAGAGCATAGAATAGAAAGGAAGAATATGTGAAGAAGAATAAGCGAAGAAGAAAGCAATTTGGGCTTTAATCTCATAGAGAGCATAGTAGAAAAGAAGAAGAAGAAGAGACGAAAAAAGAAATTTTTTGAGAGAGAGTAGAGAAGAATTTCACATGACCAAAAAAGTGATAAAAAGGTGATTCACGACCAATAAGGAGCTTTTATAGAGGATGTTTTTGAATGAGTTTCAAGAAGAGGACATTGTTGAATAAAACATTGGAGCCAAGGACAAAGCCGCCTATTTCCCTTCAAATTTCGAACATTTTCCAACATTGTGAAGAACTATTGAATTAGAACATCTTTTGTATAAAAATCAAACTAATTCGTGTCAATTCAATTGATATCACTTTTACAAGTAATTTTTGGGTGTTCCCGGTACACCACGTGACTGGTGTACCATCCACTAGAAATTGGACATGTGGAATATTTTCAATGCAGACCACTCATGTGTCATAAAAAATAATACAGTAAATTAGAGAGTTATTACATATGTCCTAAGTTTATTTGATGGTACACCAGCCACGTGGTGTACCCGGAACATTTAAAAATTTCTCCACTTTTACATATATATTTTTTTCCGATTAGTCTTACTTTAAAATTTGATTCAATGGTTTGATGATATCACCTTTTTGTTTTTGGCCATGTACGTTACTGTACGATACCCGAAACATTTAAAAATTTCCCCACTTTTACATATATATATTTTTTCCAATTAGTCTTACTTTAAAATTTTATTCAACGGTTTGATGATATCACCTTTTTGTTTTTGGCCATGTACGTTACTGTACGATTCATTTCAAAACAATAATTTAAGGTGCCCAATAATTAAGATATTTGCGAAGATGATTGATGGTCTACTTTCCATTATCTCTATCTATCTTAAGATAAGCATTGGCTATTATCTCTATTACTTTAATTACTAAGGGCTGGTTGGAGATTATTTCTTTAGGAAGTACTTCTACTTATAAGCGCTTCTAATAAAAGTGCTTTTATTATTAAAATATTGAATTTTCAAAAAATCTAAGTGGTTCCTCAAAAGCAAAGCACTTGAGAGTGCTTCCTCTTCAAGAAGCGCTTATGACTCGTAAGTCGCTTCTAAACTTTTTTACCAAACGATGTCAAAAGCACTTTTAGTTGTCAAAAATGTTTTTAGTCCTTCTAGACTTCCGTAAGCACTCCCAAACAAGTCCTAAGTTACATTTATTTGAAGAAAAAAATACAAAGAGAGAATGAATAAATTACAGTCCTTGCAGAGCACATATATTTGACTTTCCGAGTGACAAATTATTGTTTAAAGATGAAGAAAGCGATCCAAGTTTACTATAAAATATATTAAAAAACTAGGCATTACTAATGCCTCTAATCAAACTATTTCTCATAAAAAAGGACTTACTAACTAATCAATCCAGACAGTACGACAAGTACATATATTAAACAACGAGCATGTGTCTGAATTATATCTCACTAATAAAACTTTAATTGTTTGGTTTCGACTAATAAATCTTGTTTTACAAAAAAGTCAGCTTTAGCTAACAGCTATTTAGCTCACCTAACATAATTGTTGCAATATAAAAGTACTTGAGCTTATGAGAATAATGATAAACCAACAAATTTTCCTTTTTGTTTAAAAAATATATAAACCAACAAATTTTATCAGAAAACTAACTTAAAAATGATATACCGTGAACTTTGGCATTTTTATTTTCATGATAGTATTATGAAATATACAATAAGCTGGCCTTGGCTACCCAATTACAACGTGCACATGAAGCCTAAGCCAAGCACAACAAGCACCCACGAGCTTTACTCACACTTACAAAATAAGGCATGCTGGCATGCCGCATGCCTCATCTGTTTCCTTCACACACAATCGTAAAAATTTATATGCAACTAAGATACACTATCAATAAAATACTTTGTCACGGAATCTATGCATAATATTAAGGAAAATGTCAGGAGATCTACTTTAGATACTAATTTATGTATCATCTCTGTAATAGATCGTGAGGCATTGTATTGGTGGGCTCCACCTCTATTAGAGAGATTGTACACAAATTGGTATATAAAGTTGGTCTCACTAACATGACTCTAATATTAATTAAACACCGGATTAAATGTATCTTTTGACTATTTTTTGTTGTTATTTTCCCGGTTAACATGATCATCTAAATGATTAATTTTGTGACATCAAGTAAGAGTGACAATTTTGCAAATGTCCGTTTAACTCAGTGATATTTATCTTCAATTTATTGGAGGAAGTTCTGGTCAAATCTCATAGACGAGAGTTTGATACATATTTGATGGAAAGAAGGGTTATTCGTATTCGTATAACTCAAAAGTTGTTAGGGTTGAAACAAAAATTGCTTTTGTTAATGAATTTGGATACCCTGTCTTGATTATCTTATATCAGATAGATGGTTTGAGATCAAAATAATAATAATTATTTGGATTAAACATACGTGTGGAACTAAACTAAACATCATTAATTGGGTTTTTAATATACCAGAGGTACAACTAGCCATATATATCTATATAGAGTACATGCATGCATCCAAATGATCTGTCAAAACTAATTTGATAAAAGCCTCAACGATCCCACCCAACATTATTCCAGGTATTTCCATCTTTTTTTGGTTGTTGTTATTACACAATTCATTTGCTTTAATTTCTTTTAATTTTTCCAAGGGACAGTTGGGAGTTTTGTAGTCAAATGTATTATTATGTATGAATTAAATGATGTGACAATGTAGCTGCCGAAATAGATGTGCAATTAATGTAGAATTGAATTATGATTCAGGCAATGGAGGTTCGAGAAGCTGCTATTCAGGGACTCAAGAACAGGGCTCCGTCGGGACAGAAAGTATGCAATTCAGGCAAAGAACGCCTTCTCTACCGGCGTACACATGTCCGAGAATGTGACTGGAAAAACGTTGCACGACAGAGACTAAGATCCGTTACTATCACTACCATAATTCTATAACCGTACATGGTGAATTCTGCGGGGAGTTGGTGCCAATGTCGGCCAAGAACAATGTCACATGGTTCAATAAGCTCCCGTACGTCTACGACGACAGCATGAAGAAGCTGGCAACCACCATCAAGCAATTCGAGCTTGAAACCATTGGCAATGTACAGGAACACCACCTCAACATCAGCCTCAACATCAGCCTCAGCCTGCCGACTTGAACAATATTAATACTCCAAGGACAACACATACATAAAATTGAACAAGTAGCTACTGATCATATAATCCTATTTGCTTGTTCATCGGTTAATGGCTAATGCATGAAAATTTGTTAGGCTTGAGTTGAGTGTGGCATTGTAATTATTATTTTAGATGCATGTGGTCCATCAAAAATGAGTTGGGCTTCGCTCCAACTTCACTAGTCTCTCTTTTCCTGGTGGTTGTTAGGATGTAGGCCCCCACCCCCACACCCTTTCCTGGTCACACTCACACAGACAAACTAAATGCTAATACAAGAAAGAAGAGCAAGAGGAGGATGAAGGAAGGAAGGAAGGAAGGAAGGAAGGAAGGAAGGGGGCCCAATTCCAGATCTGCAATTGATTTGTTTGTCAATAGAAAAGAAGAATTACAAGCTCAGAGTGAGACAGTGAGTGAGGTCTCATTGATTTGTTGTAAGCTTGTATTCCATTTCCGTTCACTTTTCCTTTCTTTTTGTACACGGTATAGTGTACACCACAACACACTAAATGTTTATTTATATTATTTGTGGTGTCCATATGGAAATTTCGCTTTTATAAAGTCCCAAGTAATTATAGCTGTGCCATGTGATTCGTTGATAATTAACATAATTCAATTACGACGACAAGATTATTAAATTTGGACAAGAAGGATTTTGTTCAATGAGTGATGGAAATACCTGGGAAAACCATGCTTCGAAATTTAATATCACATATATAATGTGAAGGAAGTTGAGGTTCCACCCCAAAACCAATTGGCAATGGGGAGTAGCCCAATTCCTTATAAACCTGCGCTTGGTCCTTATCTTTTCAATGTGGGACAAATACTCTCAACACGCCCGCACGTGTGGCAAACTTTCAAGCCTAACACGTGGACAACACATATTGGGTGACGTGGGAGCATGTGTGGCCGTTGGGCCCAACACGTGAAGCCTTGCTCGATACCATGAAGGAAGTTGAGGTTCCACCCCAAAACCAATTGGCAATGGGGGGAGTAGCTCAACTCCTTATAAACTCTTGCTAGGTTTCTCAACTTTCCAATGTAGGACTTTTTACCTTCACATTCTCACACGCCCGCACGTGTGGCGAATTTTCAAGCCTAACACGTGGACAACACATTTTGGGTGACATGGAGCACGTGTGGCCGTTAGGCTTTCACACGTGGGCAACCCGCTCGATACCATGAAGGAAGTTGAGGTTCCACCCCAAAACCAATTGGCAATGGGGAGTAGCTCAACTCCTTATAAACTCTTGCTAGGTTTCTCAACTTTCCAATGTGGGACTTTTTACCTTCACATTCTCACACGCCCGCACGTGTGGTGAATTTTCAAGCCTAGCACGTGAACAACACATTTTGGGTGACGTGGAGCACGTGTGGCCGTTGGGCTTTCACACGTGGGCTAACCCGCTCGATATCATGAAGGAAGTTGAGGTTCCACCCCAAAACCAATTGGCAATGGGGAGTAGCCCAATTCCTTATAAACCCAGGCTTGGTCCCTTATCTTTTCAATGTGGGACAAATACTCAACACGCCCGCACGCGCGCAAACTTTCAAGCCTAACACGTGGACAACACATATTGGGTGACGTGGGAGCATGTGTGGCCGTTGGGCCCAACACGTGAAGCCTTGCTCGATACCATGAAGGAAGTTGAGGTTCCACCCCAAAACCAATTGGCAATGGGGGGAGTAGCTCAACTCCTTATAAACTCTTGCTAGGTTTCTCAACTTTCCAATGTGGGACTTTTTACCTTCACATAATGAACCCTTGCATTTCACAGTGGTTGACCTGAGAAATTATACTGAAATATTTTCCTCTGGATTTATTGGAAAAAGTGAGCCTTATCCAACTGTACTAGCTCTATGTACGGTTGCTCGCATAATATATTCATGAAGAACAAAACCATTACGTATACGTACGTCGTACGGTATGACAATTCTCCAATAGCCTTGACTTTTCTTTTTAGAATGTAGCAAAGCCTTTATCGTTGAACACATCAACAAGGTACAAGTTGGTATAAAACAAGAAATTATCGTCATTGAGCATGCCACTATTAATTGCTCAATCTCAGACCCCTCTATATAAACAAGCTCCAAGATCACTCCAAATCATCCTCATTCAGCCCATATTTGAGAGAGCTAAAATCCGAGTCAAAAATGGCCACCAAGTCACATTTGAAGCTCACCCCAATTATATTCTTCATCTTCATCTCCATTCTCACTCCCCAAGCTCATTCACAGTCTGATGAATGCAGCACAGAAACTAACTCCTGCAACGACAAGTCTGGAGCTGTGCCGCTCAAGATCATAGCCATAACCTCAATTTTGGTCACGAGCATGATCGGAGTGTGCTTGCCACTTGTCACTCGTTCGATACCCGCGTTGCACCCTGATCGAAACCTGTTTGTGATCGTCAAGTGCTTTGCAGCTGGCATCATCCTTGCCACGGGGTTCATGCACGTCTTGCCTGATTCTTTTGCCATGTTATCATCAAACTGTTTGAAAGAAAACCCGTGGCACAAGTTTCCTTTCTCAGGGTTTGTGGCTATGCTCTCTGCAATTATGACTTTGATGGTCGATTCTATGGCCACTAGTATTTATAGCAAGAGATGCAGGACTGGAGCTATCCCAGATAATGGGACGGTTGCTGCCGTTGAAGTGGACCAAGAGATGGCTGTGGTGGGTGCTGGGCATGGTCATTTTCACGCTCACAGTCATGACATGGTCAAGGGAGGAAATGGAGACTCACAGCTTCCCCGTTATCGCGTTGTTGCCATGGTGAGAAATAATTTTTTTATCTTATCTTATCTTATCAGACAGTCTGACATGTCATATACAGGTACGGACCCAAGGGCAGACTAACTTGGGCTATATAGCGAGGAATAAAATATCGATGATATCGGAAATATCGGTAGTCTAAAAATACGGAAATTTCAATTGGAAATATCGGGATATTATCGATATTTGGTCCACGTCGTCAATATTATCGATATTTTGGTTCATTGATATCTAAAATATCGATAGTATCGAAATATCGGTAGTCCAAAAATACGGAAATTTCGTGGAAATATCGAGGATATTATGGATATTTTATTCCTTGAGCCCAGGTAGCTTTTATTATTTTTCAACCCAAAGTCACATATAGCTCACCCTATAACTTACCCCACTTCACACAACAGCCCTTCAACATGTTCAATTTTCTTGGTGGGTCATATTTTATTGGTGGAATATTAGCAAAAATTTATTTTATTGGTGGAATCTTACAATTTTCTTTCCTCAATTTGTTGTTATTGAAATTTGGGGATTTTTAAGGTTCATGAAGTATAAATTAGGGATTTTTAATTCAGTGTTATGAATTATCAATTAGGAATTTGCAATTACGTTTTTGTCTTCTTATTAGGTTTTGTATGTAAGGTAAATTTAGTCCACCCTATTTTGAAACCCCAGGTCCGTCCCTGGTCATATATATTGTAACTTAAATCATTAGTGAAGTGAAATTTTATTTTTCTGAATTTTATTATGCATATTATAACCTATAGTGTCGAAACTGTTAATCAAAACTATTGATGAGGTGAATTTTTGATTCGACGTGTAGTTGATCAGATTGACAGTTTGATAACATAGTATAGAAATTTAATTACTTGTGTATTGTTGCAGGTATTAGAACTGGGTATCATTGTTCACTCAGTTGTTATTGGGCTTTCTCTTGGAGCTTCAAACAACACTTGCACAATTAAAGGTCTTGTAGCTGCCCTTTGCTTCCATCAAATGTTTGAAGGCATGGGACTTGGTGGTTGCATTCTCCAGGTATATATTCTATTAATTCTAGGAACATAAACAAAGTATAGAACCTAAAAAGAAGAACATGGGATGTTTATTTAGGTATACTTAATTACTTCAAACTTCAATTAGCTCATGAACAAATATCATTTAATATGCAGGCTGAGTACAAGTTCATGAAGAAGGCCATCATGGTGTTCTTCTTCTCAACAACAACCCCATTCGGAATTGCAATCGGAATGGCCCTTACAAAATCGTACAAGGAAAATAGTCCAAGGTCACTAATCACAGTAGGGCTGCTCAATGCATCCTCAGCTGGCCTTCTTATCTACATGGCTCTGGTTGATCTTCTTGCTGCTGACTTCATGGGTCCAAAGTTGCAGCGTAGCATCAAGCTCCAGATCAAGTCGTACGTGGCTGTCCTTTCGGGTGCAGGTGGCATGTCTATATTGGCACAATGGGCTTAATTATAAGCTCAATTACTCATGGAGAAATTATAGAATACTATGATATATGGCCAAGATCTGAAAACCAAACGTTATACATTGTACTTATTATATATGTCTTTTGGAGCCAACTAGATCATGTTAATTTTCTCCAGCTTAGGTTCGTGATTGTTATATGTTTCCGCAAATCGATCTTTTTATGATGTTGTTTTTGTATTGTGATTTCCTCAAGTGCTATAAATAGCCAAACTTTTGTTTCAAGTTTCACGAGCAAATAAAGAAACAAAACGAAATTGAAAACCTAAGAAATGAAAGACAAGGAGAAGTTTATTCAAACTTTTGCACAGTGGTTTTGCATTCTCATTTTCTCATGGGTTTTCCATGGATTAGGAGATTACGCCCAAAGCCACAGCCAATTGGATGCTAAAGAAAAAGACCAAGAATCTTGGAGGAGGCGAAATTTTATAGCATATGGCATTCGCACTAATACTGTTTATGAGGACTTAGTGCGAATGCCATATACCATGTAAATTTTGCCTCCACATCTATAGTTCATATATGGCATTCGCACTAATACTATTTACGTGGACTTAAGTAAAGTTCTTATTCAAATTAATCACGTTAGTAATATGCGGTCACATTTATAAGACATATACGCCATCTTCACCATAAAGCGACTCATTGCAGGAGCAGTAGATGTTAGGTTATGGATAACCCAACACCCTTAAATTCAGGCCCAATTGAAATTTGACAAAAAGTATGTTATAATCTGCTATGCATAATTTATAAAGATAAATTTGTATCTTTTTATTGAGTTGTTTTGGCTCAATGGTCGGTTATAAAAGTATCTTTCCGACGATCCGTTATAAAATTATCTTATAAATATAATTTTTTTGAAAAAAAAAATTACTGCTTTGACGATAGAGAGGATTGAGAAGTTTTTCTTTTTCTTTTTCTTTTGTAGTATTCTTGTTTGAGCCAGTTTTTAGTATTGCTTCCTTCATCATGGTGACACATCCAAAAGAAGTGTAAATTTGTTTTTACGTTTTAACTTTATAGAATGTGCTTGAAAATGTAGATGGAAAAAAACCAAACAAATAAAAGCTAATAAGTCAACGAGAACATAGTGCCGCTGCCGCGTTGGGCCACCGAAAGTTCCAATCTCAACCAGCTCCGTTGTCGTTTTGTTGCACCAGTCAAGACTTAAAGGACCCATTTTTGACAGAAGAAAATTGTAACGATAAATGATGAGCATGGAATGTGTGAACATTAACCATAAAGACAAGCCATACACTATGCACCACAGTTGCTTGCTGTTCCTCATAGACACGACTAATTCCTAACTTTTATTAACAAAAGGGTTTGTCATTTTGGAACTAATATTTTCCCAAAAAGAGAAAACAAAATTGAACCGTCCATTAGTTGATGTCTTCTTAGAGCATATTCTTAATTATTTATTAATATTCTCTTATCAAATATTTAATACGTTACGTAACCATCCACCAATGTCATTATTTATGAATATTTCTCTATCATAAATTAGCTACTTCTTTTTCGTGACCCTCCTTCCTTGGATGTAACGACACATCTTTTTCGAGCAGTCACTGTTTGAAGGCAATAGTAGAGTCAAGTCCCTTTCCTCTATGAAGTATAGAGTACCCTACCTTAAACCAAACCCTACGAAACGATGGAATGATAAACCATAGACAACTAATAATAACAAAGCAACATGCCAACATGATGATTTTTTAATAGCATGGTTGATGATTGATGATTGATTGTCAACCTGTCAAGTGCAAACAAGAAAAGCGATTAGGTACAAACTGCAAAGAGGTACATTGCGTTCATATTGCCACCATTTGATTTCAATATGGATCTAGTTTTCAGATTTGAGCTGGCTGCAGGATGATGACTGGAAAAGGGTTTGAATTTCCAATCTCAATCATATGAAATGGGTAAACAGAAAAACATGCTTGACAGTCTTCAATAATTAAATATAACAAGGTAGGGTTGGTAATTATTAATTCTCTATTTTTTTAATCCACTTTTACAGGGATGGTTTAACTCTAATAATATATATATAAAAAAATGATTGTCAGGAAGTTGAAAAAATGTCAAGAACAAAGTCACATCCTCTTCAGCTAAATAGACAAACACCATGTGCATACTGCATAGGTTTCTCCAACTCCAACCCAGCTTTCTGGTTGAGAATCTTGGGGGGTTTGTCTTAATGCGTTTATTTTTCTTCCCAAGTTCCATTTAATCTGTTGACCAAGATTAAGGACTAGCATAATCTGGAAAACGGCCTTCAATTATATTTCATACAGTAATTCTCTGAACACTTATTTTCCTTTTTTTGGTGCTGCCTAGCAACCCAACTTTATAAAACACTTTAAAAAAAAAGAAAAGCAAAGGTACCTCTTGAACATTCCAACTAAATAATGCTAATACTGTTTTAATTCTACAACTAAAACGGTTTAATAAGAAGGATGGGAAAATGGAAGGAGAGAGAGGTTGAACATGAGAAAATGATTAAGGGGAAAAGAACGGTGTAAGATGTCCATCAATCAATCCAAAATAAGACAAATTGGAATTTGTGATCCTGGTTATTGGAGGGACATTAGGAGCCAGTCCTCCTTCACAAGTCACGTGGCATCTTTACAATCAGACACCTTTTTCTTCTCTTTTTTTTCTTTTTTTCTGGGGGGTTTTCACCAAGTCTCTCTCTCTTTCCCACCCACTCTCCTTTCACTCTTTTGGTTTCAGCGACTCCCTCTCTCTCTCTAATATTTTTGGTTTCACCCCTCTCTTCTCTTATCTCTCCGTCTCAGACACCTTTTTTTTTCTTGTGCTTTTTGTTTCTTTCAACTCTCTAATGCTAACAAGTAGACTACTTTGATAAAGTATATAAACATAAGAAACCAACCCCCAATATGAAGAATCTGTCATGTATAGGAATTATGAAAACTAAAATTCCAAAAATAAAATAGAAATTAAGAAAGGGAAATATTGTTGTTGGACTAACCATCCCAAAATAATTAATCAAAAACTGAGAGAAGTTCGTCGGAAATTTATGTCGTCGGTGCCCAGAGAGATGAGAGACTGAGAAAGAGAGATGAGAGAAGGGTGGGTTAAACAAAAAAACGCGACAGAAAGAATCGCTGAAACCAAAAGTGGAAAAGAGAGTGGGTGAGAGACTCGGTGAAAACCCACACAAAAAAAAGGTATCTGATTGTAAAGATGCCACGTGGCTCGTGAAGGAGGATTGGCTCCTAATGCATCAGGAGCCAAGCAATGTCCTTATTGGAGGGGTCTCATCTCCCTCCATTTTATTTACTCTCCTCTATCATCTGCTCACTTTTTCCTCCCATTTTCCCCTTTCTACTCTCCTTTATTTTTTGATCGACTTTCTACTTTCCTTTATCACACGGCACATTTGTCAAATATGCTACGTACACAAATCCTTTGGGATTGGGAGTAGCTCAAGTGGCGAAGGAAGTTGGAGTAGCGTGTTGGATGGAAAGAGGGTTTTCATTATGTTTTTGCATGTTAATACAAAATGGCGTTGATTTTAGACTTTAAGATTTATATATGTATCCATGTGAGTCCAACTTAAGACTTCCTCTAATTACTTGGAGACAAATACCACTAGATCATATTGAGAAAATTAAATAAAAACTTAAAACAACGTAATTTTATCATATGAAAAAATGAATCTTGATATAATAAGTGTATACAAATATATTAAAGGTTTATTTGTTCAAATGCCCCCTGTGGTTTACAAATTTTCTCGGATTGCCCATTGACTTTTATAATGACTCAATTTCCCCTGGAATTTCCATTCTGTTAGTTTTCGGATAAAAACCGTTAAATTCATGGGTATTTTGGTAAATTTAACTATTAAAAATAAAACACTCTTTCTCTACTCCCTCTCTCTCTGTCCCTCTCCCTCTCCCTCTCCCCAATCGATTTCCTCTCTTCTCCCAAGATCACCGTCGCCATTAAAGCTATGTGAGGTGCTGAAAGTGGTGGAGGGTTTTGTTCTTGGGACAATTGGGACTTCAGCTTCCCCTACCAACATTTGAACCACACCACTCATGGTGGGTCTTGCATAAGGGTCAGGGTGAGAGCAAGCCAACCCAACTAGCGGAACCTTCCTCATCTCTCCCTCATCAAATTTGCCCTCAAGCCTTGGATCAACCGCCATTAACAACCTTCCTTCTCTGTGCAAACTCCACACCCACTCCACCAAATTACTACACACACCCACTTTTCCCACCCCACTTACTTCTCTCTCAATTGGCATTCTTCCATTGCCCACCTCAAGCACCACAGCCCCAAAAATGAACACATCGGTTTTCTCAGTTGCCCTGCCAGTTAGCAAGTAATCCGGTGCCAGGTACCCCATTGTTTCGGCCGTCATCGTGGAGTCTGGCGACTTATCGTGCTCGATTTGCCTCGCCAATCCGAAATCTCCTAGCTTGGCATTGAACCCTTCATCCAGCATTACGTTGCTGGTCTTAATGTCTCTGTGGATCACCTGAGTTTCACACTCTTGGTGCAAATATGCAAGATCAGAGGCAACCCCAAATAGAATTTTCTCCTGTGAGGGCAAGGTAGAGGCGTTCTTGCCTCAAACAAGGCCTTGTCAAGACTCCCATTGGGCATCAAATCATACACTATCAAAATTTCACCTTTCTCGTGGCACCAGCCTTTAAGCCTCACCAAATTTCGATGCCTGAGAGTTCCAATTATGGACAATTTGGATAAAAACTCATTTTTCCTCTGGCTGTTGTGGCTGCATCTCTTCACTGCAACAATGTCACCTGTTTATGATAATATACCTTTAAAGACAATTCCAAAAGCGCCATGCCCAATAATTCTATTGGCATTGAAACACTTGGTGGCTGCCTTGAGCTCCCTATAAGTGAACTCCTTGGGCATTTTGATGACTTCCGAAGCAAAAGAATTATCAGATTTTCTTGACATGGCGGCGGTGATCATGGGAGAGGAGAGGAAATTGATTGGGGAGAGGGAGAGCGCAGAGGGAGAGAGAGTGTTTTATTTTTATTTTAAATTTTTGGTTTATAATTAATTATTAATCGTTAAATTTACCAACATACCAATGAATTTAACGGTTTTTATATGAAAACTAACGGAATGGGGCAACCTTAGTAATGGAATGGAAGTTCAGGGGGAAATTGAGTCATTATAAAAGTCGGGGGGCAATCTGAAACAAATTGTAAACCACATGGGTATTTGAACAAATAAGCCTATAATAAACTCAAGGATATATTTTGTATCTTCCTGGATAAATATGGAGAAAATAAAAGGGAATGTAAAGAATTGAAGAAATTCAAAGTGCATGTATATGCATCCATGTGAGGAGAAATTGAGATTTCCTTAAACTAAATGAAGATAAATACCACTAGGTCATATTGAGAAAAATAAGTAAAAAGTTAAACAACGTAATTTTATTATATTAAAAAAAGGGAATCTTGGATAGAATAAGTGTATGCAAATGTAATAAATTCAAGGATATTATCTTCTTGGGTAAATATGGAGAAAATAAAAGGGAATGTAGAGAATTGAAGAAATCCAAAGTGCATGTGTTTAGGAAGAGAGAGTGCCAACAAAGCAAAAGGCCAAAGGCACTCTAACTTTCCTCTAACGCCAACAACTGCAATGGTAAGTCTAAGGATTCTCTTCTCAGCTCTCACCAGCCTAATAAGTAATAAAATCTTTCATCTTGCATTTAATCCCAGTAAAAGAATAGAATAAAAACAGCATCTTGTAAGTGGGTGAGGCACCAAAGGTTGAAATTTGTCAGATTAGGGTTCTTATTATTCTACCAGTTTGCTACAATTACACGACACCATTTCAGATTTCAGACCCCAACAGGAATCTGATTCCAGAGACTTTAATTCCCTCCGGATAAGGTAATGGAACCTGTACTTCTTTCTTGCCCAGTTTTGTACAGTTTTTGGAGGGATCGGAAATTAGTCCTCTCTTTTTCTATTTTGGGTTGATTTTTGTTTTTGTGGAAGAGCTAACAATTATGTACCTTTTGGGATTTGGGGAATATATAAGGTAAAGCACGGATTTTTGGCTCATTTGGATAAATTCGTTGATGGGTTTTTCTTGTTTATTGATTTGGAATTAGGAGCTGAATGATTACTGTCTGAGATCAGTATTTCTTTGTGGTATTTATAGGTGGAGGTGATGCTACAATTGGCTGCGGTTCTGGATCGATTCCTTGGTGGGGGTTTTTTTGGTCTGATGATTTGGATATAGGCTCTGAAAGATCAGTGATTGAAATGAATTGTTGTTTGTGATTTTGAGAGATTTGACTGCTGAAAGTACAGAGCTTCAGATTGTTTGGTTGACAAATTGTGGTTGGATTTTGGTAACAATCACAGCTTCAGGTTTTAGAATTCCAGAGCTGTTGTGTAAAATGGAGAGTCAGGCAAGTTTTGGTGATGAGGTTTCTGTAAATTTACTCAGAGAGGAAGATGAAGAAGAGTTTCGTAGTTGTTGCGAAGATGATGAAGTTTGGAAGGAGACCGAAGAACCGGTGAAGGTGGAGCCAAAAGATGATCTCGATGAGTTTTCAGTGAAGATGTTCTTCAAAGGCATGTCCATAGCTGGGTACGGGGACTCAGGTTTTGGGCTTTCTGGAATTGGAGTTGTCATGGAAAGGTCAACCAATGTTCCTGCAATTCAAGTGCAAAAAAGGCTTGATTTTTATGTGGATGAGCCTGTGGCTGACTATTTAGCCCTGATGGATGGCCTAATGGAGGCTGTGCAAAATAAAGTCCGCCAGGTATTTGCATTCACAGATTCTGAGCTGCTATATGACCAGGTGAGTCCTTCACTGTGAAAGAGTTATCTTTGTTCATTTTGGTTACCACTTTAGAAGACGATTTTTCACCCCCATCTGTTTTTCTTTCCTTTTTGTAACTTGTGGGTACTTTCAAATATATTTTTGTGATTTTTCAACAATTTTAGTTCAGATTTGGGTGGCTGATTTTCAAAAGTTCATTGCCAAATTATCCATTGCAATTTCAGCATTTGTGACTGCATAAATTAATTGAAGAAAAAAGGGGTCAACATTATTTTTAACTACACAATTTTATAGATTGAGTGATGGATAAAACCTTTTAATTTTCAGCAATACCTTTGAGTGATTGCTGCTGAGGATTATTTCACCGTACTTCATTTGAGTTGTAGCACTAGCATTAAATTATTCAAATCGTCTTATTGCATGTCAAGTTTGCTTTAATGACATGAGTTTTTGACAGGTATCACATGAGCAGAAACTTGAAATTCCACTCCTAGTAGCACTGAGGCAAAGGATCCTAGAGCATGCCAGTAATCTCGATGCTTTTGTTCTGAAACTTGTCCCTACTGTAGATCTTGAGCGCCCATCAAAATTAGCCCAAGTGGCAATTGGAGTTGTCTCTTTTCCTGCTAAGGGTGTTGAATCACTTGAAAACTGTTCCATCTGTTGCGACAATAAACCATCCCTAATGATGATCACCATGAAATGTTGTCATAAGTTCTGTTCACATTGCATGAGGACATACGTTGATGGAAAGGTACAGTCCTCTCAAGTCCCCATCAGATGTCCTCAGCCGAGGTGCAAGTATTGCATTTCCACTGCTGAGTGCAAATCTTTTCTTCCACTCACATCTTATGAATCATTGGAGAAAACCCTTGCAGAAGCAAATATTCTCCACTCAGATAGAATTTACTGCCCATATCCAAATTGTTCTGTCCTGCTTGATCCTCTTGAATGTTTGTCAGCTAGGGCAAGTTCATCAAGTCAGTCAGATAACAGCTGCATTGACTGTCCAGTTTGTCAGAGATTCATCTGTGTAGATTGTGGGGTTCCTTGGCATTCATCTATGAGCTGTGGGGAGTTCCAAAACCTCCCATTGGAAGAGAGAGATGCTGCAGACATTACCTTACATCGCCTAGCACAAAATAAAAGCTGGAGACGTTGCCAGCAGTGTCGTAGGATGATCGAGCTCACTCAAGGTTGCTACCACATGACATGCTGGTAAGATCACTTTCATCACACATACTATTGTATTATTGAAAACATTGACTTAAGTGTGTTGAGAACACCATATGGACTCAATTGACTATTGATCGTAACTCATACTTATGGTTAAAGTGTTGAACTCAAATACTGTAACAGTTGAACTAGATGGAAACTACTTAATCATTGCAGATCTCGGGCTTCTTTTTTGTTTGAGAAATGTTTTCAAAATACAATTTTTTTTTATACCTGCTTGGACAAAATGGTGTCACCCTATGCAGGGCAAAATGTGTGTAGGAGAACCTCTCAGAGAAAGTAGTACCTGACTATGATTAAAGCTGATGGAATTAAGACTGCTTTAGTTGGTTTTATTGAATCATAACCTGACTATTTGAATAAGAAAAATGTTCTGTAGGTTCACCTTTGGTTGTGATGCTTTCATCCGTTATGCATATGCACATGTAACCAAGGAGCGTATGATGTTCTATGAGTAAAATTTAAGTTTAATCACCCTAGTTTGTAATGCTTATGTCTGTTATACATATGCACATGTTCAATACAGAAGCATGTTATGTTCACCGTGTTAAGTCTACTTTTCATTAGAAACTCTTGAATCTTTACTGAGCTTTTCAAGTTGCTCATGTTCAGGTGTGGGCATGAATTCTGTTATTCTTGTGGTGCTGAATATAGGGATGGCCAACAGACTTGTCAATGTGCCTTTTGGGATGAAGACAACAACAACACAGAAGACTTGGTAACTCAGTCTATGCAAGAATCTGAGCAATGGGCATGGGAAACATTCAATTCGCTCCCCATGATAATGGACGCATACTCAGATCAAGAGAGATCACAATTGGCACTAATCCAGAGGTTCCTAGCTGGGGTTTCAGTTTAAGCGACCACCCCCTTACCAATCCCCACCCCGCTGTACAGATTCCTATGTAGATGCAATGAAAGATCTCCATCAGCTTCCTTGGCTCGAGAGGTTCGTTTCCGTGATAAGTGATAACTACTATGAAGAATACATCCAATGAATTATAGGACTCCTGAAGTTGGAAAATAATCTGCATAGCTTCCCACCAATACTTTTCCAATAAGAAAGAGTAAAGAGTTCCTCGCTCTATTCACTCCAATTTCATGGTCATGAAGATAATGTGCCTCTTTTCCTTTGTAGTTTCATAATCATTGTGTTAAGATAAAACTTGTGACCATCAAGGTCCCTTGTGTGTACCATAGAAGGGGAAGCGTCTTTTCCAGATGATCGCTTTCTTCTTGAAAGACAGAGGAAAAGAAAAGAAAAAATATAGTGAATTGAATTGAAAGAACATTTGTCATGTTAGTGAATTAAAATGACGTTAATGTTTTTCCATTTTATATGCTCTCTCTCTCTCTCTCTCAGAGATGGGAAACACTGTAACTAAATACTCATCAAAGTAAGTGTTGATTCTCCTCTTCAATTATTTGAAAGTCACCAAAAATATGGTTGTTGATTGAGCTTAGTTGTCCCATCTTGCATCTTCCTTCCCATTATAAGTAAATGGGAAAGATACCAAACTCACCCACCACCGTTAACAAGAGGAACAAGTCATTATTGTGATTGCTTGTGTTTGTGAAGGTGGTGTTTGGTTTTGTGAAGTGTTTACAGGACACGTCTCATTTTGGATAAGGTGTAGCTATTAGTAGGGTGGCTTCAATCAAACCCTTTCCAGATGTTACATGGAAATTTCGTGCAAGAGTGAGTGGCTTCAATTATCAAACCTAGAAATTGACATGAAAATGAGTTTGTTGGGTTTGAATGTTTGGGACCCATCTGCAACTTTTCCTACCAAATATATTTGCACCATTCAAGTCCCTACCAAGTTTCAACTTACAAGCACTTTATAAATTTTGGATCATTGTGCTCACTGCTTATTTTGGATAGAGTTTCTTTGGACCAACTTGAACCTAGAGGCCGAATCTTATCTTGCTCCAAGAATTGGGTTTTGCCCATTTTGGCCCAAACACTTCTACTTTTCTTTTCGAGAAAATCGCCGAAATACGCCATCAACTCGTACCCAATCAAACTTAGCCCCCTAAATTAAAAAATCAGCCAATTTACCCCATGGACTAATTTATATCACAAATTTCATACATGCCGTTGGATTTTGTAGGATTTCATCCAATTTCCTATCAAATTCAACCACGTGAAACACACGTGTGAGATATTTTGAGGGTTATTTCCTCGTTGTACTCCCTTTGCCTCCCAAACCTCAACCACCCTAATTTAATGATGGAAAATGAAAAAGATAGCAGCCCAAAACTACCCACTAACCCAAAAAAACATCAAACCGCACAACAATTGACTGTCATTTGATTAAACAGAAACGAAATTAGGCAATTTCACCAAAAATGAAGGCAATTGAAGATTACCATCTCTCAAAATCATCTATCTCTTTCCTCTCTCTCTCCCATCCTCTCTCTCACTAGAACCAGCCATGGACGAGGCACCATCACCATCAATACCTCGCTAGAGGAATGGTGGGTAGTGGAGTTCAGCAAACTGCTCAAAACCCAAATACCAAATACAAAAATTAGACAAAATTGCAATAATAGCCATCCCCCTTCTCCACCATCTCTTCCAATTATTGGCCATCTCCATCTTCTAAAAGAACAAATTCACCGCACCCTCCAATCTCTTTCTTCAAACTTGGGAAATTCACCGCACCGTCTAACAAATTCAAAACGTCGCCGCCGCGCCCTATGTAGATTAATCAACAACCATTGGATGGATATTTATGGATAAAATTCAGATCCCAAACTGTTGACAGTCACCAGAAATATGGTTGTTGATTGAGCCTTCTGCTCATCAAAGTATGGATTTTATCTGCTGTTGTGTTTTCTGCAATAGAAATAGAAACAAGTACCATGCAGCAGATAAGTTGTCCAATTTAAGCTTTCCAATAAACAGTTAGCCAAATAATGGATGAAGATTACAACTTTGATCCAGAGTCCCTAAACTTTTTCTCAAAGCCTCACAGGGGCTCAAGTTTTTGGCCTTTAAAGCAAAAATAGTTTGAACTTTGACCCCAAAACTTAACTAATTCAAAGCTAATTGCAAATTAGCTTGACCCCTTTACAGAGCTTGATGTCTGAAGTTTGAGGGCTAATCAAAAAGAAAAAAACAGCCAATTGAGGTCCCACTGGGAAACAAAAAAAACATAATCAGCAAGAATGTTCAATAAGACAAATAAATACAACACAGATGACGGGCCAAAAAGCTCAAAGTTGAGCCAAGGACATGACCCACCACAAGAATAAAAATCAAGTACCAAATAACTTATTCCTTGCTTGTGACTGTCCCATTTCCTTCTTTGTTTTTATCTGTTCGTTTTGGTCGTCTGTATCCCGTACCATCATCCTTCAATTATGGAAAGAAAACAGGTGCAGATAGATACAGAGAAGGAAAAAGGGTTTTGAAAGCTTGTATTTGGATAAGCAACATAAAACACACCATTTTCTGTCAAATTTTTATGGGGGCATGCCCTAGTTTTACAAACACAATAAAAGCAATATCCTACAAGAATTCATGCCAAGAGAATGGTAAAATTCACTAACAAATAGTGAGAAAATCCAACCCAGAAAGGAAAAAAATATGCCATCAAGATGAAAAAACCAATAGAATGGAACATACATTTGGAAAAAAAAAATTTACATCCATTCAACAGCTATTTTAACCTTCTCTGCTATTAATTGTCTCTATAAAGGGGAAAAAAACTTTGTATACCGAAAATATTGCGCGGGAGGGACGAGATGATTTAGATTACAAAAAGTGGTGGAGCCTTGAACATGTCCACCAATGGAAAAACTAAGGATCAACACGAAATGTCGTTGGAGCCATAGCTAATTGCTTGAAGACTTGAGCCAGACATGTTTGTCATCCATCTTTGTGGGCCTTTTGCCTCCCCTAATATGTTGTATGCATAAGAAGGCCACCTGACATCCACACCACATGAGCTTGTGAAGCTCATTCTAATGAGCTTCTGCGTTCGATCGAGAACTATAAGGTTCGAAAATGTGGAGAAACTGTTTCCCACAAAGACATCAGCCCTTAAACACACTTCATAGTCAATCGCAGACTGAATGAGATAAGGGAACTTCTTGTAAGTCCCTTCAAACCCCAATTTCTTCTTCTCATAAGGAATCAAGCCTTCCTTCCAGCCACTCAAAATAGATGGATCATGAAGAAGACTATCAGCCACAGCTAAGTAAACAACGACCGGTGTTTTCAGGCCGGCAATGTTGCCCACTCTCTCCATGATCTCCTCCTTGCTGCTACAAATTTGGGTTATGTTTGATCTTTGCTCTAGCTTCTTACAATGAATCATCCAGTCTATCTCTATCCTCATATGTACAGCTACATAAGGCACTGGCTGCAAGAGAGGCTTCTCTGCCGGGTTAATGCCATTTTGTGGAGACTCATTCTGGCTTCTTACTTGTGCTGCTCCTATCTCTCTAATTCTGGACACAACTTTATCTGCTTCATTCATTATCTCATCAACCAGAACCAAGCACTCAAACACCTTTGCATAGTCCTTCACAGGCCAATGATCATGCCACAGAAACGGGTTCTTTCCAACAATTCGAATCACCTCATACTCATTATATGGATCCTCATTGTGCTGTGTCAACTGATCCAAATCTCTCTCAGGTGTCCACCTCCTTCCACTTCCTTTCTGAAGCTCAAAGGCTCCCGTTCGGTTTCCAAGATCCGAGAACTCGCCCAGTTGAACAAAGCCATTACAGAGAGAATTAAACTTCTTGAACTGGAACACCTTATCAAAGGAAATAGGCTCCAAGAGCTCAACTTCTTTGTAGAACAGAGAAGCACTCAAGCTAGGCATCAAAAGAGTCCGGTTCAGAAACCTTGCAGTTAAACAAGCTCTTGCAAACGCAATCTTTTGATTGTTTAAGCCCCATACAATTTGAGGAACCTCCAGAAACTTATCTTTTCTAATTCCGAATTTCTGACCGAATGACAAAGAGAGATTGCTGATGAATACCAAGTTGCTCTGTTCAGCTCCACCAAAACTATGGAACGTAGGAAGCAGAACAGCTCTGAGAATCAGAGCAATGAAAGCTAAAACAACACATTTGCATGCGAAGGAATTCAAGTGGCAACCGAATACTTTGAAATGCTTACAATAAGGAGGCACGTCCATTTATGATTCAATCCACAAAACCCAGAATTTCAAATCATCCCAAGCACATAAAATTCATCTGACACAATCACCATGAACAATTTGCGCAAAACCAGAACAGAAATCTTTGTAGCATATGAAATTCCAAGGTTTCTTATCAAGAATTGTTGCACCCAGTTGAATTCAAAGATGACTGTGAGACATGAAAATCTACACGACCCAATAAATATATAGAAATTAGAAGGAAAGAAGGGAAGTCAGCAGAATCGAATTCAATAGGGATTGCAGATAAAATTTTGAATACCCGTTTTTCACAAAATTAATCCTGAATTGGTTGAAAGAAGCAATTTTTCATACTGACCCAATTGCCAAATTCAAAAACAGAAGGCTCCGAGGAAAGCACGCATGTGAACTGCAACCAAATTCAATCAGGAAACCATTAAAGACTAAAGTAATCTCTTTTTGACCTACAATTCGATAGAAGAAAACAACATGTAATTCCAAAGCCTGCAGATGATGCTATGAAACAAAGAAGAGACAGAGACAGAGACAGAGAAACACAGAGAGAGAGAGAGAGAGAGAGAGAGAGAGAGAGAGAGAGCCAGAGAGATGGAGTTTTTCATAAATGACCCAAAAATTGCATAAAACCTTGGGGAATTGAATTCCTGACACTGAATCCCCACCAACAAATAATTCCACAGAAAATAAATATAAAAAAACTCAATTGTGACTCTGAATACAAATTGGTTTATGATAAACTGTAACTGTCTGAAATCTGAATTCTGAGGACAACCCAGAAAGCAAAAGACACCTCACAGGAAGGAGATGAACATGTGTCAAGGAAATCCAGAAAAAGCCAGAATTCCTGCAATCAAAAAGCATGCCAACCCATCGCCATCATGACAAGTTGACAACCAAGAACATCATGTTTTAATAAATAAACTAATGAGTTTGTAAAGGTGATAATAACAACAAATTTATTAACAAAAATAAAAATAAAAATAAAAAGAGGAAGAGGAAGATGATTCAAGAAGGGCAATATGTAGAAAAAAGAGCAAGAATCTTGTGTGAATGACTGAATGGTGTTATTGGGAATTGGCAAAACAGACCAAAAGGGAAGTGAATAGGACCTCAGAGATGCGTGAGCCATGTAACTGACTAATCATCCAAGGGAAGGACATATAAAAATCTCATTCCTCTGCCATGCTTTGTACAAGAGAGTGCATAAGAAAACCCTATAAATAAATATAAAAATGATAACCTATAAATTCAAATGTCTTAAGTTGGAATTACAAAACATTAAAGATATCTTATATGCATGTCTTAATTTGGATTTGTGCATGTACAAAATTCGACTTTGTATGATACGAATGTGATCTGCATGTGATTTATTTCATAACTTTTTACATGAATAGTGAGATTTTCTTCTACCATGAAAAAATTATGAAAAAAAGGAAAAAAAGATTGAATATACAATTTATATACGTTATTTAAGGTTACGGTTATGTACGTGTGTGGTTAGTTTTTCTTTGTATGTGTATAATGAATGTAAATTGATTAACGGTCAGAAATTACTCACGTAGAAAAGAAGTGTGTGACTAACCTAGACAAAATCCCCAAAAGACCTGGGGAAGGTATGTATGTTTACGATGGGACTTGTGAGTTATTGTACAAGTTCAAAGAAATCTCAAGCAAAGTCGTTGCCAACAACAAAACAACCATATATTATTAATATTAAATCTTTCTGGTGGCAATTTGCTGTTATATAATGTTCCCACATGACATGAGATAAGTTAGCTCGGCTGTCATCTACTTGCCAAATTGCTAGTGGGGCTTTGGTATATAATCATGGACGAAGGTCATGATTAACTACAGAAAAAACAACCAATCCGATGTTCTTAATTATCTTAAGACGGTGACTTGATTAATAATGAGAGTGTTAAAAGCCTAAGTGGACGGGGAAAAGTGCTGCAATTTGAGTAAAATACAAGTTCAATCGATCACTTCTTTAATATACTTTTGGCTGCATCTTTTTATCAGTATATGTTTAACGTGCATGTAAATTCGCATTTGATGAACATCACATCATATACACACCATTAAATAATTTAACGGGCAATAACACCGCCTCAGACTGAGTGGTTTCTTCAACTTAAATGCGGATGCAACAATAGATTTGAAGGAGGGGTCTAGAGGGATTGGCTCCCCTAGAATAGTTGTGTGGTACTCTTTTATACTATGGAGTTTTATCTTATCGAGTTTTCTCTCGAAAAGTTTTAATGAGGTCACTTTTGCATATCGGTTCTGTAAGAGCATCTCCAAGAGTAGTAGCAAATAAAACTCTTCAAATTGAAGTTTGTTGACCTATGTGGCAATTTGAAAAGCTTTATTTGCTACTTAAATAATTTTTGCTCCAACAGACTCTTCAATTCAATTAATGCAATATCATGGAAAAGAATGAAAAATATGAAAACAAGTGAAAAATGTCTATGTATTTATTATATGAAAAGAAAAAATGCATGTTTTTAACATTTTCAAGGTAGGTTTTGTTTTTCCAAAGTAAAATTAAATATTTGAAGAGCCAAAGTCAACTTACCAGTCCTGAAGAGAGAGAAAGAGGTTGCAGCTTTGATGACTGAGGTTGAAGAGGCTGTTGGAGAGAGTTTTTCTTATGTGGCTCACTTATTTTAGAATTCCAAAGCTGTTGAAGAGGCTGTTGGAGATGCTCTAACTTTATTGTTTGCTTTAATGGAAATTAATTTCATCTAAAAATAAGGGCAATAACAAAAATAATTTAACAGAAGACATATGATATTCCAAATATTTGATGAAAATACAACAACTAATAACAAACATATTTCGTCAACTAATTATTTATTTAGTGATATTTCTTTTTGCAAGATTGATAAAAAGAAAAAAAAGAAGATAGATATTTCACATCACAAAACATGTATTCATCACATCACATTACAAAACATGTATTCATGATGTAGCTACCACTTCTTTACTGTCATTTTCTCAACAGCCCTTCAAAACGTCCTAGTCTGTGCTCTTAACCCCATAACTTTCTAACTGAGCACACACAAATTCAAAATATCTTACCCCACTAAATACCCCCAAAAAGAAAAATTGGTTCTTCTTTCTTCTACTTTCTCGTGACTTTTTGGTTTTCTCTTCATCCATGGTGAAGGTTAAAGGGAAGGAGGATGCTTCATTTATACAGGCCCAAAAAAACACAAATGGTATGATATGAGTCTCTGAGAAGAAAAGGTAGTTCTTTCCTATCCCGTGAAACCTCCCATTCGCATTGAACGTGGGATTTGATACTTCTGAACCCCAAGATAGGAAGCTAGCTTAGCGCATTTGAAAAAGTCAAGAAGATTTTTCAACTAAAATAACTGCACTTGCACTCTACATCTTATGCAAAATTAGTCAAAACCAAAACTTACAAGTAAAGGACTTGATTAAAATTTGGTTTCTGAATTTGACCAAAAAAAAAAAAAAAAAAAAAAAAATTTGGTTTCTGAATTTTCATACAAAAATTATTTTTCTAGTTTATGATTAAGAAGATCATTGGCGTTTGAACGTTAGTTGTAGGACATGGATTTTAATTTTATTATTCAACAGAAAAACGTCATTACTTATAACACTACGTAGCATCTTGATATGATATTAGAAATTCAATTAAAGTATAACTCGTGTATATTCATAAATACATAACTTTAAATTAAACTCCGAAACGTTACTATTTGAGTAAATTTGCTACACTATGGTCAGCATCGTGATACAAAGAAAGCCAAAAACCTTGGGTTCTAACTTCCATTATCTTTAAATAAATAAGAAATTAACTTAACCTAGCAGACAACAAAGAAAAGATGTACCTTCGAGAAAACAAAACCCCCAAAAAAAAGGAATTGGAGATGATCGTGTCACTGATAGCTGTGGTCCAAGTGTAAATTGGGATTGAATTGACATTGCTCTCTCTACAAATAAATAAACAAATAAGATCAGATCACATCATTCATCTGTCTCTTTATATATTGTTGCATTTTGGCTCACATGACAAGGAGGAAATGCAGCGCAAGCAGGATATATGTGTGGTGAGAGAGAAAAAGAGATAAAGGCGTGTGCGGTGTGGTCCACATCCACAAGCAATGCATCATGGGCATCTCCACCCCCGCCGCTTGGAAGTTGGAATTACTCAGCCTAAATGTCTATATTGTCTCACAAGTCGTTGTATGCGAGTCAGCCAATTTGAATTATTAAATTACTTTGATGCCCTTTTAAGTGTTTTGTAGTTTTTTTTTAATAAAGTTTTGCGGTTGAGCTTGTTTTAAGAAATTAATGACAATTTTATAATTATAGGAAGTTTGAAGTCTCTTTGTTATGTTGTAAATAAGTTTTGGTGTGTTTATAGAGTTCATTTTATGTAGGTATTTTTAAAATAATTTGAGTCCTTATATTGGGTATAATAGTGAATCTCCCTAGAATCTACGTTTAAAAACTGAGGTAGAAAAAGAAAATGTGTTGACCACGCTTTTGTACGCAACGTCTTCATCAACCACTCTATCCACACCAACCTGGTGAAAGTCATTTTCATTCATCTACCAATATTTAGTGACTCGATAATATGAGCATACATAATAATATCGATCACCTTAATTGAGTCTATTGGTCAACCATTTTGCTGAGTTTGGCACATTTACATAATGAAACTATACTATATATGATGCCGATTAATAAGAGCCCATAACTAGAACTTATCTCCAAAAAACCATCCCAAAATATTGTAATTTTCCCTAATGTAGGATATTCGGTTCTAACACGCATGCACTTGAAAACTAATCCTTCATGTTAAACCCGTAAATGTGGTTTCGAATTAATATAAATTTTCAATCCCAAAAGGTTAGCTGTGAATAAAATATGACCAAGATCATGGTGTGATAGAAGATTGAACTTACAAACCCTAGCTAGTTTATTGGGTTTTGGACATTGTTGACTTGGGTTGGGCTTAGACAGCCTTTTTTATGAAGTGTGATAGAAGGTTGATCTGGGTCGTCAAGCCCACTGCCCATATATATGTAGAGGGCATGAAAATCATATGCATGACCTAGCGCCATGACAGCAACATCATCGACGTCAACCATGATTATGTAAAAGAAAACGACAAGTTAATTCTAACCCGAATTAATTATGTAAAAGAAAACGAATTTTTTCATATTTATATTTCAGAAGTTGAATACAAGAAGGTAATTTGATATTGTAGTGGAGCTGTTCCAAACCCCCACCCCAAGATTATGTTGCACATACCTTTTTGCAAAACAAGGGAACTCAGTTAAAGAATTAAATAAAATATTTAAGTGATATTTCTTTTTCAAATATTGGAAGCGATAAATGATTCAATTAAATTAAATTAAATTTTCTTAATTTAAATATTATGAATTGGAAGTGATATTTCCTGTTGTCCACCAAAAGGTGTTCTTTTTAAATTTATAACTCGCAGGTGCACACAGAGATTGTGAAAAAGATGAAAAATTAATTAAATTCAAGTTTTTTTTAGGACATTTTTTATCGAGAGAGGCGATAATATATTAAACTCACACACACTACATGGATGGTAGGACTCGAACCCAGGACCTTACCCTAGGGAGTAAATACTCTAAACTACTGACCAGGTGGGTCCTTTACAAAAAAAAAAAAAAAAAAAGACAAGTTAATTCAATTGCTAACCTAGTTGATTCAAAGTTTGATTTGTTGGTTGAAAAAGACAATTAAATAAAGCATAAAAAATGTGAAAATGACAATGAACAAAAATAGATATTAAATGAATGAGAAAAAATAACAAAGGTATTAGAATCTACACACCATTATTCCATAAAACTCTAATTATTTATCTAACAATTCCCATGGAGTAGCAATCTAGAAATCAATCTATTGCTTTCTCAAGATATATCAATTAGGCGTGCAATTTAATGAATCTTATGTAAATTCCCCTTCCCTTCATAAGTACAAATTCTAAGCATCCTATGTGAAAAAGATTATTTAAATTTAACTACAAAGGATCAAAGAAATTTGTATACCAGTAATACAAAACTAAGTATGCATTAATAGATTAACTGAAGTTCTTAACTATCACAAATAAGTGAAGCCGAAATTATAAACATTAAAGAATATAAGGCCCCGTTCGGTAACATTTTAAGAGGTTGTTTTCATTTTCAGAGAACAAAAATGAGGCAAAAACACGTTCGATGGTCCAAAAACAGAAAACACTGAGAATGTTTTCATTTATTCATGCTTACTTGTAAAAAATAGAAAAAAATTGTTTTCATTCTCATGGGAAATATTTTCATAAAAATAACTCATATTATTATTTCAAATTGTACTACTAGACACGTTTTCATTGTTGTGACGCCCCTGACCTAAATTTAAAGGAAAATAAAATAAAATAAAATAATTGAATTAATTAAATAAGAATTAAATGTGAATTAAAATGAATTAAATATGAATTATTGGAATTAAATTGGAAATTAAAGGAGCATTTTGGTCAACGATAATTTCGGAACGGAATTTGGTGAAACGAGTTGCGCCATTGCGTCTAGCTCGTCGAAACGAGTCTGTTGACGGGCGGCGCGTTTCGAAACGAGATCGGGAGCTTGAGGGGCATTTTGGTAATTTGAGAATTTATTAAAATATTATAAAAGTGACAAGTGGCCCAATCAGAAACCAGTTCCGGTTTCTCTCTCTCTCTCTCTCCTCTATGCAATCTCCACTCTCTCTCTCTTCGGTTTCGACGATTCCGACCACGAGAAGGGGCGGCACCAGTCGCGTTCGACAGCCCTCCTCGTCCTTGTTAGATCCCACCCAAGATCGGAGGCTGTCTCGCCGGCTTTTGCAGACTGGAACGTCTGCAACTTCCGGCCCGATTCTCCATTTTTCCCGGTGAATTTCTGGTGACTCCGGCAACTTCTCGCGTCGATCCAGGTATGGTTTCGACTCTCCTTGACGTGTTCTATCTGTTTCTGGGGTGGGTGTTGATCGATTTGTTGGTTTTGAAATGGATCTGAAATCCTAGGGTTTGGCCGGATTTTGATCAGGAGTTTGAGGTGGTTGCCAGCCGGTTCTGTGGCGGCTTCCACCGGTTCTGAACTCCACTCGTGGAGGTGATCATTTTGGTATAAGGGTGGATGCTGGAGTTGAAGTTTGGAGGTTGGCCGGATTTACTCAAGACACCCACCACCCACGTTGGCCCTTGTGGCGGCGCGTGGTGGCGGTGTGGTGGTGGTTCTCGGTTCCTACGCGATCCTCATGTCGCTACGAACGCGTACGCGTGCGCGGATTCTGATTCGAACGTTGTTTGACAATCGAACCAACGTACGCCTATTGTGCGTTTCGTGGGTTCAATGTGTTCGAACCGTTGGATCGAATCCGAATTCACGTATGTTATTCCTCGTATTTCTAGGAACGTATAGGAATTGACGAATTGTGATTCGGAGTTCCGGATACTCCGGATCAATGACTTAAAGTTCGAATTAAACCGTAACCGTCCGATCATGCGATCGTGAGCGATCCGACCGTCCGATCGAGACCAAACTTTCAGGACATGTTGTTTTGGTCGTGTTGAACCTGTAGGAACTTTCAAATCTAAGTTTGGAGGTCATGGGACCTACGGGCCCGGTTTGACCTATTCGGGTCGGTTTGACCAAGTTTGACCAGGGTTGACCGAGCGTCTCCCGAGGTGTCTTGCCATGTAGTTGACTTTGTTGAACTTCTAGGAATGTCCGGATTGATTTGGAGGTCGTGGGCTCCGCGGGCCCGGGTTGACCGAAATGGGGTGTTTGACCGCCGGTTGACCATGAGTCTTCCGGGACGGTCCCATTGGTTATAAGAGGTAGTTTGACCTTGGAATCCTTCGTAGGACGTGCGTGCACGTTAAGTCGGGTTTTGTTAGGGTTTAAGTTTACGGTTCTCGTTCGGTTTACGGTACTAATCAAATCCTCGTATTTGACGCTTTAGGTACCTTGACTCTGCGTACTCTGTAAGCGGGACCCTTTGAGGGTTGTGCAGCATGGGACCAACGGTGAGTGGACTTTGTTTTCAAATGAGCATGATTTGAATGATTTGCATGAAATGCATGAAATGAGATTTAATGGTTTTAAATCTTGAATTTATTAATAGTTTAAGTCTTGTCTTGACTTTGAGTTGAAATACATTTAAAAGGATTTGCATTGAGGTGTATGCATGTTTTGGGTTGTCGGTTTATATGTGGGGGCCTGATGTTATATTTTATTATTATTTATACCTTTGGGTATTGAACGGACGTGGTGAACGCCCGGTGGTTTTCGTATTGGATTTGATTATATAAATGAGCTATATTGAGCTTGGAAACGTTATATTATATTTTAATTATATAATTGAATATTTGGATGTTAGTATAGTCCGTTTGATTTCATACTCGATTTTGGCGTTAAAATCCTATGATTAATAATACGTATACTTTGATTATATATATATATATATAAGTATTTATATATATAGCTACTTTGAGTAAATACTTGAATAATGGGAAATGGTTATATATATATATATGTGTGTGTACTTTGGTTATATATACATATATATTTATATATCTTTACTTTGAATATATATGTATATCTACTTTAAGAAAAGGTTGTCTATACTTTGGTTATATATATATATATGTGTGTGTGTATATATACTCTGACTAGATATTTTGAATATGGGGTTTTGGGGACGTTTAAACATTCAGACGTATATGTATACGGAATTGGACTTTGGGTATGTATTTTAAAGGATCGTTATGTATTTTATATATATATATATATATATGTATATTTTGAATGAACATTTCGGGGTTTGGACTTTATATTTTTAAAGGATAGTTACCCATATTATGATTTGGGATCATATGTTTTATTTGGGCTTGAATATGATGTTTTAATTGTTTATGAATTGATTGGGGTCTGTTATGCGGTCGTTTGACCCTTGTGATTGTTTTAAGTAGTGAATAATATGTGTGGGACGGTGATGTCCTGATTTTGAATATATTTATATTGGTTAGTTGACTGATGGACTTGTATATGTCCTGGTGTCTGTTGTTTTGGGGTTGGGTACATTGTGATTGTATATATATATATACTGTTATCGCGTGACGATTGATTTGAGTGCTGTTAGCACCTTGTATTGTACCTCCCCTTGTTCTGATACTGATGATCGCATGACAATTTGTTAGTGTATGCTTTTGTAATTTTCTTTTGGCTTCCCTTGACAAATTTGTAATAGGACAATCATTGTACTCTTTCCAAGCTCATGATTAGATTAGGATAGCTATCTTTGGTTTTCTTATCTGGCTACAATCTGATGGATGATTATTGTGTTTGGCAAAGGTAATGTTTGGAGTGCATCATATTGCATGCATTGAATTTCTATTTATTATGACTAGTCATCTTTCCTTCGTATGACTAGTCAACCTTTGCATGAATTGGAATTCCAGCTCACAGTTTTCCAACTGGATTCTTACCATCTGTTTTGTCCTATTATGCGAATTCCCTCTTCTGCCATTGTGTACGTTTCTGACCTAGGGATTTTGGCATTATAGTTTTTGTCTAGCTTATTTTTGACGGCTGTGGTTTTGGGGGAGAAGTTTTTGGAAAGTTCTCTTTCATCTTTTGCTTCTTCTTCCTCAAATTGAAAAACCATCTTATTTGCATCTATGAGTTTTTAAATTGCATGATTTTTCGAAAAACTGCATTTTCTATTCTGAATCTACACCTAGCTTCATCAAACACTCTCTCATCTTTATCTAGGTTTGATTCAAGACTGATTTCTTCAAGAGTATGGTTTCTTGAAGAAATTGGTCATTTTCCTTGAATCCAAATTTGGTTTCTAGTCTTCGGATTGAGCTTGCAAGTCGGGTGCCATGGGATGAACGAGTGAGGTGCCGCCATTGCCATGAATGACTGAGCTTGAAGCTTTGCTAAGTTGGAGAAGAAGATTGCACAAAGGAGGTATAACTCATCTTCCTAAATAGATCTAGGTTTCCTTGAGCTTGCTTGTATTTCTTTGTAAGAATCTTCTTATGCTTAGTGGATTGCCTGGTCGGTTGATGACCCCCGCTTTTCCCAATGGTGGGTTTCTCGGGTGAACAATTTCTGGTTTGCATGTCTGAAATTTTCTGGGTTTATGTTCTTGACGGTTGACTAGTCATCCTATGATTTATGGGTTTGTGTTCTTGACGGTTGACTAGTCATAATTATCTGATATTAGTTGTTTACTTGATTATGATGTCTTTACACACTTTCACCATAGTTGTTGCTAGCACAGGGGATGCCTAGATTGACGGGTCCTTCTGAAGTGCCTAGGTTGTCACTAGTAATTCTCTAGGTTTGCAGGTACATTGGTTTGCTTGTGTGTGCCCTTGGTTAAGATTGTTCTCAACTAGTTGTTGACCAGTCATAAGTAATATTTGGTCAAGTCCTTGTGTGTGTGTATTGGTGTGTTTCTTACTTGAGTCTAGTGAAATTTACCCCTCGTCACCTAAGTACCAATTTCACAATTGATATAATACGGTTACCTGGATTTGGTATGGTTCGATCCGGTGCATACCTTAACGGGGTGTAGCTGTAGATCCTTGATTGGGTAGTCTGCACGCATAGGACAGATTTCGGAGTTATGGTTGGTAAGTTTCTACCATATAGGCCTGTGAGTTTAGTCCCACATTGGACGCCTCAACACTGGGCACGGTGTCTCGATGAGACTGTACCGGTGTCCAGTCAAATGATCCCCTATAGGATTGTTTTCCCATGGTACTTGTGTTTAGTGTTGAGGTTATACTATACCTATACGCGTGTGTTAGTACCTTCGTATTCATATTTCTTTTAGTGAGGATCGTTCCTCGCTTGTCGTGCTTCTGAGCATGTGGTTGTGAGAGTGGGGAAGTTCGGGAAACTGTTTACCTGTTTCGGTTGTAGTATGCTTGATTTGACTACGGTATTTTTAGGTTATGTTTTGGATTTTGAATCCTGAAACTGATTTCTTATATATATATATATATATATATAAATGATTTGAACTGCAATTAATGTCTTTATTGCTGTCAAGTTTGGTTTGCTTGATGTAAATGAGTTGTTTGGCATTTTAAGGTTTGTTTTACCTTATGTGAATTTTATTCCATCTTTATGCTTTTACGTTAACAAGTCCTTTTGTTTATATTTTATAAACCTGCTTGAGTTGATTTGAGAGGTTATGCCTCGGGAAAAGTAAAAGGGTGTTTTGTTCGGAAAAAGGTTTTGAGCTGAATTACTCTCACGTACTTTGAGGTAGTATGGTTTTTAAATCAATCAAGTATATAAATGGTTTCATATGCATGTTTCGCATTGTTTTAAACGGTGGGGTTAGTACTTTGATTTAAGTATGTCAAACCTTGTTTTTGTACACTCACACTCTTTCTGTTTTGCGCCCCCCAGACCGTAGTTGTTGCGTCGACACCGTTCGGCCGTGCGCTCCTCTTTTCGAGCTTTGACTGAAGGGTAGGATCTGTTGTCCTTGAACCCTAAACTTTGTATTCTGTTATTTCTATTTCCACTGACTCTTAGATTGCTTTGTTATCATTCATTAGGATTCAATTTGTTGGCCGGAGGCATGTTATGTATTTGTGTATGCATGCTGGCAATTGGGATATTCTTATCTGCTGTGTTTTGGCAGGTTGTTAATTTTGGGTTAGTCCCTGTTTTAGGGGAGGCTCTGCCCGATTTTCGGCAGCAGTCTTGGCCCATTTCTTTGTAAATTTCGGGAAGAGGGAAATAGTTTAGTTTGTGGGCCTGACATGGGTTGATGTCGGGCACATCAACAGGGTCCGATGCGGGTTCCAGGGTGGAATCTGGGTCGGGTCCTGTCAATTGTTTTTATTTTTTGAAGATGTTTTCTAATTAATCTACCAAACACATTTTCATTTCTTGAAAATGCAAAATTGTTTTCTTGTTTTTATTCTCTGAAAATATTCTAAGAAAACATTCTTCGAAAACGTTACCAAACGGGCTCTAATAGTTGGGGATTGAAAAAGAATTCTTTCTCAACCTTAGTCAAGGAATTTAGCTAAGAGCAACTCCACCGCAGCGAGCTCGGGCAGGCAAAAAGCTGCCTTTTGCCCCAAATTTTTTTGCAGCGCACAAGGGCCCAGGCAGGCAAGGGCTGGACCCACCAGCTAGGGCAGGCCCAAAGGCAAGATCTACCTGTGGGCTTGCCTGGGTTTGCTGACGTCAGTGATGATGTTAGCAACCCAAAAAAAATAAAATAAAAATCGAAAAAAAATCTGAAAAAATCCAAAAAATTTAGAAACATTTTTTTATACATACCTAGCAATTTTATTATTATTAATCTCATTTATATAAATAAAATTAATTCCATGTGAAAATCTCATACATAAAATTTTATCCGAAAATTTTATTTGAAATTTGATATAAGAATTTTATAATAAATAATAACACGTGGCAATAGAAAAGAAAAGAGCAGGGGAGGACGAATGGAGGAGAGAAAAGAAGACAAGAGACCAAGAGGGAGAAGAAAGAGTTAACTAGGAATAGGAAAGCGAGAGAATTAATTAAAAAATAATTAATGAGGAGAGATAATTAGAATCTTAATTAAAATTTTATAAGATTTTTTTTTTCAATTCGTAATAATTTAAATAAATTTAATTTAATTAAAGAAATTAAAGTTCATCGCAACCCTTGAAAGTTTATAAATCTAATGGCTCAAATTTTTTGTAAAACAAGAATTAAGTTATATTCTATGTAAAGTGTACTCAAGTTTTTATAATAATTCAAGGATTGTGTCAATTACTTGATTAGTTTAGATATAATATTTTTTTTGGGTTACATTGAAGGAAAGAAATTCACTGGATTCAATTCTAGGTGCCATGTAGAGAAAGGGGAATCCACCAACACTGTGGTGTGAACCCATTAGCGATTAGATATAATATTCATTTAATACAAAGAATAATAAAGAATAATAGTGATTGATTAATGTTGGAAAACAAAACTTGAAAATCGAATCTCTCGTTTTTTCGTAGCAATCGAGAAATAAGAAGAATATAGAATCGTAAATCGTAATAATAGGAAGAAATCAGTCCCAAAAAGAAAAAAAGAAAAAAGAAAGAGTGAGCGAATAAGCGAGATGAGATAGAAAGACAGAGAGAATGTCATCAAATCCTCCGTCCTCACTCAGGCACGCACTCCTTTCCTTTGCCCGATTTCACAGCAAGTGCCAAAGCGGGACCCATCCACGCTCTCTGTTCCATCGAAGCTTCTGGACTTTTGACCAAAAATCCAAAACCATTTTCCAACCGCTCGCACTCACACGTCTCCTTACTGGTCGAGTCCTTCAGGACTAAGACAATCGCGCAGGGATAACGTCGTCATTTCCCCCAACACCCTTTATAAAGGAACCGACTTGTCCCTCTCGCTCACAGTCCCTACATTTTTGGTTTTTGTGATTTGAGAGAGTACCAATTTGAGGCAAGTTTTCTCTTCGATCGTTTTTGAGTTTGCTCCCGATTTCTCCAATGGAAAGAGGTGGTGGTGGAAACAGAGGAAGAGGAAAAGGTAGAGGCAGCGGTAATGGTGGTGGTGGTGGTGAAATAGGTGATTATGGTGGCTACGGCAGAGGAAGTGGAGGTAGAGGTGTAGGAGGAGGGGTAGAGAGAGGAAGAGGCGGTCGTGGTGGTGGCTCCCAGTACCATCAACAACAACCGCCGCCGCAGCATCAGCCGCAGTATCAGCCGCCTCAGCAGCTTCAGTCGCCTCCTCAGCATCAGCAGCCTCCGCAGCAGCAGTATCAACAACAACAACAACAACAACCGAATCAGGGTTGGGGCCTGCCAGGAGACCTTCTCCATGGAAAACTTCCGCTCCCAACAGAGCGTGGGGGCCCAGAGCTGCTTCTCCTGCATCTCCGGCACCGATCAGCTCTCCTACTCCTGGTATGGCTGCGTGGGGGCCCAGAGCGGCTTCTCCGGCTTAAGATAAGCATTGGCTATTATCTCTATTACTTTAATTACTAAGGGCTGGTTGGAGATTATTTCTTTAGGAAGACTTCTACTTATAAGCGCTTCTAATAAAAGTGCTTTTATTATTAAAATATTGAATTTTCAAAAAAAATCTAAGTGGTTCCTCAAAAAGCAAAGCACTTGAGAGTGCTTCCTCTTCAAGAAGCGCCTCTATGACTCAGAAGCGCTTCTAAACTTTTTTACCAAACGATGTCAAAAGCACTTTTAGTTGTCAAAAAATGTTTTTAGTCCTTCTAGACTTCCAGAAGCACTCCCAAACAAGTCCTAAGTTACATTTATTTGAAGAAAAAAAATACAAAGAGAGAATGAATAAATTCCAGTCCTTGCAGAGCACATATATTTGACTTTCCGAGTGACAAATTATTGTTTAAAGATGAAGAAAGCGATCCAAGTTTACTATAAAATATATTAAAAAAACTAGGCATTACTAATGCCTCTAATCAAACTATTTCTCATAAAAAAAGGACTTACTAACTAATCAATCCAGACAGTACGACAAGTACATATATTAAACAACGAGCATGTGTCTGAATTATATCTCACTAATAAAACTTTAATTGTTTGGTTTCGACTAATAAATCTTGTTTTACAAAAAAGTCAGCTTTAGCTAACAGCTATTTAGCTCACCTAACATAATTGTTGCAATATAAAAGTACTTGAGCTTATGAGAATAATGATAAACCAACAAATTTTCCTTTTTGTTTAAAAAATATATAAACCAACAAATTTTATCAGAAAACTAACTTAAAAAATGATATACCGTGAACTTTGGCATTTTTATTTTCATGATAGTATTATGAAATATACAATAAGCTGGCCTTGGCTACCCAATTACAACGTGCACATGAAGCCTAAGCCAAGCACAACAAGCACCCACGAGCTTTACTCACACTTACAAAATAAGGCATGCTGGCATGCCGCATGCCTCATCTGTTTCCTTCACACACAATCGTAAAAATTTATATGCAACTAAGATACACTATCAATAGAATACTTTGTCACGGAATCTATGCATAATATTAAGGAAAATGTCAGGGAGATCAACTTTAGATACTAATTTATGTATCATCTCTCTAATAGATCGTGGGACCCATTGTATTGGTGGGCTCCACCTCTATTAGAGAGATTGTACACAAATTGGTATATAAAGTTGGTCTCACTAACATGACTCTAATATTAATTAAAAACCGGATTAAATGTATCTTTTGACTATTTTTTGTTGTTATTTTCTCGGTTAACATGATCATCTAAATGATTAATTTTGTGACATCAAGTAAGAGTGACAATTTTGCAAATGTCCGTTTAACTCAGTGATATTTATCTTCACTTTATTGGAGGAAGTTCTGGTCAAATCTCATAGACGAGAGTTTGATACATATTTGATGGAAAGAAGGGTTATTCATATTCGTATAACTCAAAAGTTGTTAGGGTTGAAACAAAAATCGCTTTTGTTAATGAATTCGGATACCCTGTCTTGATTATCTTATATCAGATAGATGGTTTGAGATCAAAATAATAATCATTATTTGGATTAAACATATGTGTGGAACTAAACTAAACATTATTAATTGGGTTTTTAATATACCAGAGGTACAACTAGCCATATATATCTATATAGAGTACATGCATGCATCCAAATGATCTGTCAACACTAATTTGATAAAAGCCTCAACGATCCCACCCAACATTATTCTAGGTATTTCCATCTTTTTTTGGTTGTTGTTATTACACAATTCATTTGCTTTAATTTCTTTTAATTTTTCCAAGGGACAGTTGGGAATTTTCTGCTATAGTTTTGTAGTCAAAGTTATTATGTATGAATTGAATGATGTGACAATGTAGCTGCCGAAATAGATGTGCAATTAATGTAGAATTGAATTATGATTCAGGCAATGGGGGTTCGAGAAGCTGCTATTCAGGGACTCAAGAACAGGGCTCCGTCGGGACAGAAAGTATGCAATTCAGGCAAAGAATGCCTTCTCGACCGGCGTACACATGTCCGAGAATGTGACTGGAAAAACGTTGCACGACACAGAGACTAAGATCCGTTACTATCATCACTACCATAATTCTATAACCGTACATGGTGAACTCTGCAGGGAGTTGGTGCCAACGTCGGCCAAGAACAATGTCACATGGTTCAATAAGCTCCCGTACGTCTACGACGACAGCATGAAGAAGCTGGCAACCACCATCAAGCAATTCGAGCTTGAAACCATTGGCAATGTACAGGAACACCAGTTGCCTCAACATCAGCCTCAACATCAGCCTCAGCCTCAGCCTCAGCCTCAGCCTGCCGATATGAACAATATTAATACTCCAAGGACAACACATACATAAAATTGAACAAGTAGCTACTGATCATATAATCCTATTTGCTTGTTCATCGGTTAATGGCTAATGCATGAAAATTTGTTAGGCTTGAGTTGAGTGTGGCAATGTAATTATTATTTTAGATGCATGTGGTCCATCAAAAATGAGTTGGGCTTCGCTCAACTTCTCTAGTCTCTCTTTCGGAGAGGCTAGAATGAGCGCTTAAAGTGAGGGCAAAGAGAGGAGAGCAATCTAATCATCACAAAGCACATGGGGGGTGCATTGGGGGGTCCATCGTCTTTTTAATGGTGATATTGCTCTCCTCATTATAACTCCTCACTTTAAACCCTCATTCTAGCCTCTCCCGTCTCTCTTTTCTTGGTGGTTGTTAGGATGTGGGCCCCACCCCCACCCCCACACCCTTTCCCTTGAGTGGTCACACTCACACAGACAAACTAAATGCTAAAACAAGAAAGAAGAGCAAGAGGAGGATGAAGGAAGGAAGGAAGGAAGGGGGCCCAATTCCAGATCTGCAATTGATTTGTTTGTCAATAGAAAAGAAGAATTACAAGCTCAGAGTGAGACAGTGAGTGAGGTCTCATTGATTTGTTGTAAGCTTGTATTCCATTTCCGTTCACTTTTCCTTTCTTTTTGTACACGGTATATAGTGTACACCACAACACACTAAATGTTTATTTATATTATTTGTGGTGTCTATATGGAAATTTCGCTTTTATAAAGTCCCAAGTAATTATAGCTGTGCCATGTGATTCGTTGATAATTAACATAATTCAATTACGACGACAAGATTATTAAATTTGGACAAGAAGGATTTTGTTCAATGAGTGATGGAAATACCTGGGAAAACCATGCTTGGAAATTTAATATCACATATATAATGAACCCTTGCATTTCACAGAATTGGTTGACCTGAGAAATTATACTGAAATATTTTCCTCTGGATTTATTGGAAAAAGTGAGCCTTATCCAACTGTACTAGCTCTATGTACGGTTGCTCGCATAATATATTCATGAAGAACAAAACCATTACGTATACGTACGTCGTACGGTATGACAATTCTCCAATAGCCTTGACTTTTCTTTTTAAAATGTAGCAAAGCCTTTATCGTTGAACACATCAACAAGGTACAAGTTGGTATAAAACAAGAAATTATCGTCATTGAGCATGCCACTATTAATTGCTCAATCTCAGACCCCTCTATATAAACAAGCTCCAAGATCACTCCAAATCATCCTCATTCAGCCCATATTTGAGAGAGCTAAAATCCGAGTCAAAAATGGCCACCAAGTCACATTTGAAGCTCACCCCAATTATATTCTTCATCTTCATCTCCATTCTCACTCCCCAAGCTCATTCACAGTCTGATGAATGCAGCACAGAAACTAACTCCTGCAACGACAAGTCTGGAGCTGTGCCGCTCAAGATCATAGCCATAACCTCAATTTTGGTCACGAGCATGATCGGAGTGTGCTTGCCGCTTGTCACTCGTTCGATACCCGCGTTGCACCCTGATCGAAACCTGTTTGTGATCGTCAAGTGCTTTGCAGCTGGCATCATCCTTGCCACGGGGTTCATGCACGTCTTGCCTGATTCTTTTGCCATGTTATCATCAAACTGTTTGAAAGAAAACCCGTGGCACAAGTTTCCTTTCTCAGGGTTTGTGGCTATGCTCTCTGCAATTGTGACTTTGATGGTCGATTCTATGGCCACTAGTATTTATAGCAAGAGATGCAGGACTGGAGCTATCCCAGATAATGGGACGGTTGCTGCCGTTGAAGTGGACCAAGAGATGGCTGTGGTGGGTGCTGGGCATGGTCATTTTCACGCTCACAGTCATGACATGGTCAAGGGAGGAAATGGAGACTCACAGCTTCCCCGTTATCGCGTTGTTGCCATGGTGAGAAATAATTTTTTTTATCTTATCTTATCTTATCAGACAGTCTGACAGGTCATATACAGGTACGGACCCAAGGGCAGACTAACCTGGGCTATAGCCCAGCCCAGGTAGCTTTTATTATTTTTCAACCCAAAGTCACATATAGCTCACCCTATAACTTACCCCACTTCACACAACAGCCCTTCAACATGTTCAATTTTCTTGGTGGGTCATATTTTATTGGTGGAATATTAGCAAAAAATTTATTTTATTGGTGGAATCTTACAATTTTCTTTCCTCAATTTGTTGTTATTGAAATTTGGGGATTTTTTAAGGTTCATGAAGTATAAATTAGGGATTTTTAATTCAGTGTTATGAATTATCAATTAGGAATTTGCAATTACGTTTTTGTCTTCTTATTAGGTTTTGTATGTAAGGTAAATTTAGTCCACCCTATTTTGAAACCCTGGGTCCGTCCCTGGTCATATATATTGTAACTTAAATCATTAGTGAAGTGAAATTTTATTTTTCTGAATTTTATTATGCATATTATAACCTATAGTGTCGAAACTGTTAATCAAAACTATTGATGAGGTGAATTTTTGATTCGACGTGTAGTTGATCAGTTGACAGTTTGATAACATAGTATAGAAATTTAATTACTTGTGTATTGTTGCAGGTATTAGAACTGGGTATCATTGTTCACTCAGTTGTTATTGGGCTTTCTCTTGGAGCTTCAAACAACACTTGCACAATTAAAGGTCTTGTAGCTGCCCTTTGCTTCCATCAAATGTTTGAAGGCATGGGACTTGGTGGTTGCATTCTCCAGGTATATATTCTATTAATTCTAGGAACATAAACAAAGTATAGAACCTAAAAAGAAGAACATGGGATGTTTATTTAGGTATACTTAATTACTTCAAACTTCAATTAGCTCATGAACAAATATCATTTAATATGCAGGCTGAGTACAAGTTCATGAAGAAGGCCATCATGGTGTTCTTCTTCTCAACAACAACCCCATTCGGAATTGCAATCGGAATGGCCCTTACAAAATCGTACAAGGAAAATAGTCCAAGGTCACTAATCACAGTAGGGCTGCTCAATGCATCCTCAGCTGGCCTTCTTATCTACATGGCTCTGGTTGATCTTCTTGCTGCTGACTTCATGGGCCCAAAGTTGCAGCGTAGCATCAAGCTCCAGATCAAGTCGTACGTGGCGGTCCTTTTGGGTGCAGGTGGCATGTCTATATTGGCAAAATGGGCTTAATTATAAGATCAATTACTCATGGAGAAATTATAGAATACTATGATATATGGCCAAGATCTGAAAACCAAACGTTATATATTGTACTTATTATATATGTGTTTTGGAGCCAACTAGATCATGTTAATTTTCTCCAGTTTAGGTTCGTGGTGATTGTTATATGTTTCCGCAAATCGATCTTTTTATGATGTTGTTTTTGTATTGTGATTTCCTCAAGTGCTATACACTACTACAAAAAATATTTTGCGCGACGAAGTATTATTGGTCGCGCAAAGTACAATTTCGTCGCGCAAAACTTTGCGCGACTAAATTTTGGTCGCGCAAAATCCATCGCGCAAAGCTCGTGGAGAAAGGGTTTGCGTGACGAAAAATAATTTTTGTCGCGCAAAACTACTTTGCACGACAAAGTGATGTTGGTCGCACAAACCTTTGAGCAACGAAGTAATATTGGTCGCACAAACCTTTGCGCGACGAAGTATTATTGGTCGCGCAAAACTTTGAGCGACGAAGTGTTATTGGTCGTGCAAAGTTTTGCGCGACGAAATATTTTAAATTTTGTCGCGTAAAGTCTTTAAAAAAAAATTTAAAATAATTTCCCACGCAAAAAATTTGGCGCTCGCTAAATTTTTAGAGTTTTGCGCGACAAACCAACAATTCGTCGCGCAAAGTCTTAAAAAAAATTTTTAAAAATTTAAATTTTGTGTTTTATAATTTTTTTAATTAAAATAAATTAATTTAGTAGTTTGCGCGACGAACTATTTTGTATGATTTCTCTAATTATATTAATTTTTTCTTTTTAAATTTAATTTAATTGTATGATTTTATTTTTTTACATTACTTTAATTTAAATTGACATATTCAAAATAAAATTTCATATGAAAAATAGTGATCAAATTGTCCAATATATATATAATATTCACAATGTACACATAAATTAACAAAGTGCAATAATACAACCCTAAAATTGTTATACCCCAAATCCAACCCAAACTACAATCCTCACCCAATATATTCAACATCAAACCCCTCACAAACTCAAAACTAACTCCAAAAACACATATTAATGAAAAAAAAATTAAAATTTGGAGAGAATATATATTTTGGCAAGATTGAGAGTGAGTGAGAATGAGAGGGAGAAGTGAGTGTGAGAGAATTAGAGAAGATAGTGAGAGAGTGAGATATAGTGAAAAGAGAAATGAGAGAGTGAAACATAGTGAAGAGAGAGAAGAGAGATTAAGTGAAAGGAATGAGTGTAAGAGAAAGGGTAGGATTTGGGGAGAGGAGAGGTAAGAGTAGAGAAAGAAATTGAGAAAATGGAGGAGTTATTTCGGTTTTTAAAACCGTATCACTTTGCGCGACGAAACGAAATATTGGTCGCGCAAACCTTTGCGCGACAAATTGTTGGTCTCATAAAACTTTGCGCGACGAATTTTTGGTTTGTCGCGGAAAGTCTTTAAAAAAATTTCCCACGCAAAATTTTTGGCGCCCACCTAATTTTTAGACTTTGCGCGACGAAATGTTTGTCGCCAGAAACTTTGCGCGACGAATTGTTGGTTTGTCGCGCAAAGTCTTAAAAAAAATTCCCGCGTCCCATTTTTGGCACCCGCCCAAATTTTTAGAGTTTTGCGCGACGAAAATATTGGTCGCGCAAAGTCTAAAACAAAAATAAAATAATTGTTATGAATAATAAAAAATAAAATTATTTTATTTTACGATTTAAAATATATATAAGGTTTAGGTGACCAAATGTGTTTTCGTCTCACAAAGAAAATAATAAAAAAATAAAGAAATAATTTAGTTTAATAATATAAAGTATAAAAATAAGTAAATAAGGGTTAGGCGACTGTGCAAAGTTTTCAAAAAATAATAAAAACTTATGAAAACAACTATATCTTAAAATTTATAATGTATAATTAAATAAAAAAATAAATTGGTTTGCCCGACACATGTTTACATTATAACGTCGTGTTATTGGTTTTTGCACAACGACTCTATTGTTATATTTAAAAAAATATTATTATTATAAAGTTTACTGAAAATGTGACTTTACTCCCTTCAAATCCTTTTTTTAACATAAAACCCACAATAATATATTTTTCTAACAAAAACCCAATCCTAACTACAATAATAAATTTAAAGCTACTAATAAATATATATATATATATATATATATATATATACTATTCAATTTCTTAAGTGTTATACGTACAAAATAAATAAATTTAAAGCTACTTAATAAATATATATATATATACACACACCATTCAACGATCCAACCGTCAAACTTGGTTGTATATACTTGAGATTGTATACCCCAAAAATCGGGAAAAACAAACATTTAGAGATCAAGTAGCGGAACAAAACTTTTTGACGGTTATAAATGAAAAATCACCATTTAATGGTTATTTTAACTCCAATTTTGATGATTTTTTACACCTACACTCCTTGAACATATATGAATACAATGACTGAATTTGATCTTCAATTTAAAATATTTACACTAGTGGATTCCACAAAATCTTATGTTATATTTAACAAAAGTATAAATAAACTCTTAATTGTAAGTGAATATATTGTTTTGATGGCATACGCATTCTAAGAAACTAGTTTCAACGATCCAACCGTCAAACTTGTTTGTTTATACTTTGAGATCATATACGCCAAAAATTGGAAAAAACAAACATTCAGAGATCAAGTGATGGGACAAAAATTTTCGACGGTTATAATCGAAAAGTCACGATTTAACGGTTATTTTAACTCTGATTTTGATGATTTTTTACACCTACACTCCTTGACCCTATATGAATACAATGACTGAATTTGATCTTCAATTTAAAATATTTACACTAGTGGATTCCACAAAATCTTATGTTATATTTAACAAAAGTATAAATAAACTCTTAATTGTAAGTGAATATATTGTTTTGATGGCATACGGATTCTATGAAACTAGTTTCAACGATCCAACCGTCAAACTTGTTTGCTTATACTTTAAGATCATATACACCAAAAATTAGAAAAAACAAACATTCAGAGATCAAGTAATCGGACAAAACTTTTCGACGGTTATAAACGAAAAATCACGATTTAACGGTTGTTTCAACTTCGATTTTGATGATTTTTTATAGTTACAGTCCTTGACCCTATATGAATACAATGAACTAATTCGATCGTCAATTTAAAATATTTACACTAGTGGATACCACAAAAAAAAAATTTAAAATTTTAAAAATTTTTTTTGTAAAGACTTTGCGGGACGAAGTTAGATCTTCGTCGCGCAAAGTGACTTTGTGCGGCGATCTAATTTCGTCGCGCAAAGTCAAAAATTAAAAAAAGTATTTTTTTAAAATTTTTGTAAAGACTTTGCGCGACGAAATTAGATCTTCGTCGCGCAAAGTCACTTTGTGCGACGATCTAGTTTCGTCGCGCAAAGTCAAAAATTAAATTTTTTTTTTTGTAAAGACTTTGCGGGACGACGTTAGATCTTCGTCGCGCAAAGTCAAAAATTAAAAGAAAATAATAATTTTTATTTTTGTAAAGACTTTGCGGGACGAAATTAGATCTTCGTCGCGCAAAGTCACTTTGTGCGACGATCTAGTTTCGTCGCGCAAAGTCAAAAATTAAAAAAAAAATTAATTTTTATTTTTGTAAAGACTTTGTTGTACGAATTAGATCTTCGTCGCGCAAGATTTTGTGGGACGAATTTTTGAGTTTCGTCGCGCAAAATTTGGTTGCGCAAGGGTATTTTTTTACTAGTGTAAATAGCCAAACTTTTGTTTCAAGTTTCATGAGCAAATAAAGAAACAAAAGGAAATTGAAAACCTAAGAAATGAAAGACAAGGTGAAGTTTATTCAAACTTTTGCACAGTGGTTTTGCATTCTCATTTTCTCATGGGTTTTCAATGGATTAGGAGATTATTCCCAAAGCCACAGCCCATTGGATGCTAAAGAAAAAGACCAAGAATCTTGGAGGAGGCGAAATTCTATACTATTTAGAAGGGAGTGTTGAAAAATAAATTGCTTACTAATTCCTTGTTAGTAAATGATTTACTTATTAGATTTATCTTTTGTCATATTGTGTAACTGTTTTGTGTTGTGATAGCTTGAGCTCATATGCCAAGTGTAGGGTCTTAGATCTGTTTTCATCTTCAATGGCTCACATGCCTTGTAAGTGCCAAGTGTCATAATCACAATGGCTCATGTATTTGAATGGTTGTGATGACTGATGTAAGAGAATGAAATATATGAATGAAATGCATCATTCTGCAATCACTACTACAAAAATCGCAATAGACGACGGTAATTTACCGTCGTAAATTTACTTTTTCAACTGTCGAGGAATCGACCGACATTTTTTACGCATAAAACCACGACGGTAAAATCCCGTCGTCTATTATTTATAAAGACGACGCTTTTACTCAAAACCGTCGTCTATTAATTTAAAGACGACGGTTTTTATGAAATACATGACGTCTATTATATGTAAAAACGACGGTTTGTAAGAACTGTCGTCTATTATATGTAAATATGTCGTATATTATGAAATAACAGTCGTCTATTATTGTGAAATATGTCGTCTATTATGAAATAACAGTCGTCTATTATTATGAAATATGTCGTCTATTATGAAATAACAGTCGTCTATTATATGTAAAGACGACGATTTTTATGAAAAACTGTCGTCTATTATATATAAAGACGACAATTTTTATGAAAAAAAATGTCGTCTATTATATGTAAAGAAGACGGTTTTGTGATAGAATTGACGTCTATTAATGTAAAGACGATGGTTTTTTTGAAAGAACTGTCGTTTATTATATCCAAAGATGTGGTAATTTTACATTTTATCTTTTTTTCTTGCTTCCAATGGTTCTCTACAACGATTTTAGCTAAAAACAACCATAATGCTTTGTGAACAATAAATTCAGCTCCAAATAATCCACATACAATAAGTATACTAAAGAATAATTTGTTTCATAAAACTTGAAGATTCAATAATAATTACATAGTTTACCAATCTTCATTCCTATATATCTATACAAAATATCATATCCATAATATTAAACTATAATTAGAAAAAGAGGGGCTACATATGAAATTCGATCCGAATTTCATCAATTTGTTCTTGTGTGTATGAGTTAGCGTTGCCTTCTTGCAATCGCAAAACCAGGATTAAAAAAGGAAGCAAGTTTTAGTTAGAGATACATTTATAAACCTTTTGCAAAAATAGGATTAAAAAAAGAAACAAGAAACAAAAGCCGAGAAGAGGGGAGCATAACTTATTTGGATTTCCTCGACTTGGAGCAAATTAACTTCAAATAATTTGAGAAACTGAACCGGAATGAAATGTACCTCGACTTGGAGCAATCGATGGAGACAGAAAACTTTAAGGTCAGAATATGAGTTGAAGAAAGATAGCGAAATGTTATATATATATAGGGTTTAGGGAAAATTCGAAAAATTACAATTCGCGGTCAAATTTTTCAAAAGACCGCGTTTTTAAAGACGACGGAAAGTAAAATCAAAACGTCGTATAAATTAAAATATACACGACGGTTTTTAAATAATATGGACGTTATAAACATATACTACGTCAGTTAGTTACAAAACAAAGTCGTTTAAAATATTTTCACAATCCTCAGCATAAAACCAACGTCTTAAATAAAAATAACTTCGGAGAAATAGAACTTTGTGTTAAACAAGAAACTAAATATACAATCTTTCTTGAGAACTCAGTTGTTGTTGTACACCCAACCAAAGTTCTTAGATGGGTTGGGTGTAAAAACACAACTGAGATCGCAAGAAAGACATTCTTGCATGAGAGGTGAGAATTGAGATATACTGAACGTTTGGAATAAAAACTCCAATTTAAACGAATTATTTAGAATTGGAAAACTAAAAGTGACTTTATTAAGACTTGGAAACCGAAAAGGGCCTTTATTTCGACTTGGAAACCTAAAAGTCGTCGTTTCAGTACCCAATTTCGCAGATAAAGCGTGACGTTTCAGTTCGAAAGTTTCGAAATTGAAACCTACAACGACGGTATTTATGTTTTCCGTCGTCGTTTTACTGAGGTTTATTTCGACTTTTGTTGTCGCGCTTGTTTTAAACAACAACGACGGTATAATTAATAGAAACGACGTGAAAATGATTTACAACGGCGATATAATTAATAGAACTGTCGTATTATCTGAAAAACCACGTCATTATATTATATTATGACGACGTGGTAACGATTTACCACCACATTTTATTTATAAGAACTGTCGTAGTCTAATGTATAATACGGCGTAAAATAATAAAAGAGAGACGTGGTTAATTAACTTTACATGTCGGTAATTATTAAATTACGGTCGTATTAAATAGTACTTGATACGTCTGTTAATAATACAATTACCGTCGTGTTCATTGGATGTTCAAAACGGCGGTATTATATGTAAAACGTCGTCTATAATTACTACGTCAGTATATTTACACATACCGTCGTTGTTTATTTGTTGTCTTTTTTCTGATCGGAATGGCATGTTTAATAAGACGACGCTTTTAAAGTTTTATGCGTCGTGTTTTAAAAATGCCCAAATGAATTTCCAATTTTTAGGTGTTTTAGTTTCTGATCCACATCGGTTTTTATATTACCGTCGTCGTTTAAAATTTAACGACGGTATTTATTTTGTCCGTCGTCGTTTTACCGACGTCTATTTCGATTTTTGTAGTAGTGAATGGTTAGAATGTTGCAGTGATTATTCCCTTTCTCTCTCTAGCTCTCCTCTCTCGCCTTCATTCCTCTGCTCCCTTTGTAATCCAAGAGACCATCAATGAAAGACCATCCAAACTTTAACACTCAACACCCTAAATAAGTAAAGCCTTCAAGGTTTTAGCCCAAAACCTCTCCTATATTAAAGACTTCAAGGCCCAAAACTTAATAAACATGTAGTCCAATATATAAAGACTTAGATTTTGGCCCAAAATCATATATTAAAAAATTATTGAAATAGATTATGAGTAATAATATATATCGTATTACTAAAAAATCCTAGACTTTGTAGGAGTTAGCTATAAAAAAATTTTTTACGCCCCCAGATGGACAAAAAGTTGGGTCCGCCACTGTCTGTTCGCATCATGCCACTATTACTTGCCCAATCTCAGACCCCTCTATATAAACAAGCTCCAAGATCACTCCAAATCATTGAGCCCAAAACATATTTGAGTGAGCTAAAATCGGAGTAAAAAATGGGCACCAAGTCACATTTGAAGCTCACCCCAATTATATTCTTCATCTTCATCTCCATTCTCACTCCCCAAGCTCATTCACAGTCTGATGAATGCAGCACAGAAACCAACTCCTGCAACGACAAGTCTGGAGCTGTGCCGCTCAAGATCATAGCCATAACCTCAATTTTGGTCACGAGCATGATCGGAGTGTGCTTGCCACTTGTCACTCGTTCGATACCCGCGTTGCACCCTGATCGAAACCTGTTTGTGATCGTCAAGTGCTTTGCAGCTGGCATCATCCTTGCCACGGGGTTCATGCACGTCTTGCCTGATTCTTTTGCCATGTTATCATCAAACTGTTTGAAAGAAAACCCGTGGCACAAGTTTCCTTTCTCAGGGTTTGTGGCTATGCTCTCTGCAATTATGACTTTGATGGTCGATTCTATGGCCACTAGTATTTATAGCAAGAGATGCAGGACTGGAGCTATCCCAGATAATGGGACGGTTGCAGCCGTTGAAGTGGACAAAGAGATGGCTGTGGTGGGTGCTGGGCATGGTCATTTTCACGCTCGCAGTCATGACATGGTCAAGGGAGGAAATGGAGACCCACAGCTTCCCCGTTATCGCGTTGTTGCCATGGTGAGAAATAATTTTTTTTTATCTTATCTTATCTTATCAGACAGTCTGACGTGTCATATATATTGTAACTTAAATCATTAGTGAAGTGAAATTTTATTTTTCTGAATTTTATTATGCATATTATAACCTATAGTGTTGAAACTGTTAATCAAAACTATTGATGATGTGAATTTTTGATTTGACGTGTAGTTAATCAGATTGACAGTTTGATAACATAGTAGAGAAATTTAATTACTTGTGTATTGTTGCAGGTATTAGAACTGGGTATCATTGTTCACTCAGTTGTTATTGGGCTTTCTCTTGGAGCTTCAAACAACACTTGCACAATTAAAGGTCTTGTAGCTGCCCTTTGCTTCCATCAAATGTTTGAAGGCATGGGACTTGGTGGTTGCATTCTCCAGGTATATATTCTATTAATTCTAGGAACATAAACAAAGTATAGAACCTAAAAAGAAGAACATTGGATGTTTATTTAGGTATACTTAATCACTTCAAACTTCAATTAGCTCATGAACAAATATCATTTAATATGCAGGCTGAGTACAAGTTCATGAAGAAGGCCATCATGGTGTTCTTCTTCTCAACAACAACCCCATTCGGAATTGCAATCGGAATGGCCCTTACAAAATCGTACAAGGAAAATAGTCCAAGGTCACTAATCACAGTAGGGCTGCTCAATGCATCCTCAGCTGGCCTTCTTATCTACATGGCTCTGGTTGATCTTCTGGCTGCTGACTTCATGGGTCCAAAGTTGCAGCGTAGCATCAAGCTCCAGATCAAGTCGTACGTGGCTGTCCTTTCGGGTGCAGGTGGCATGTCTATATTGGCACAATGGGCTTAATTATAAGATCAATTACTCATGGAGAAATTATAGAATACTATGATATATGGCCAAGATCTGAAAACCAAACGTTATACATTGTACTTATTATATATGTGTTTTGGAGCCAACTAGATCATGTTAATTTTCTCCAGCTTAGGTTCGTGATTGTTATATGTTTCCGCAAATCGATCTTTTTATGATGTTGTTTTTGTATTGTGATTTCCTCAAGTGCTATAAATAGCCAAACTTTTGTTTCAAGTTTCACGAGCAAATAAAGAAACATAAGGAAATTGAAAACCTAAGAAATGAAAGACAAGGAGAAGTTTATTCAAACTTTTGCACAGTGGTTTTGCATTCTCATTTTCTCATGGGTTTTCCATGGATTAGGAGATTACGCCCAAAGCCACAGCCCATTGGATGCTAAAGAAAAAGACCAAGAATCTTGGAGGAGGCGAAATTTTATAGCATATGGCATTCGCACTAATACTGTTTATGTGGACTTAGTGCGAATGCCATATACCATAGAATTTTGCCTCCACATCTATAGTTCATATATGGCATTCGCACTAATACTATTTACGTGGACTTAAGTAAAGTTACTATTCAGATTAATCATGTTAGTAATATGCAGGTCCACATTTATAGTACATATATGTCATCTTCACCATAAAGCGACTCATTGCAGGAGCAGTAGATATTAGGTTATGGATAACCCAACACCCTTAAATTCAGGCCCAATTGAAATTTGACAACAAAGTATGTTATAATCTGCTATGCATAATTTATAAAGATAAATTTGTATCTTTTTATTGAGTTGTTTTGGCTCAATGGTCGGTTATAAAAGTATCTTTCCGACGATCCGTTATAAAATTATCTTATAAATATAATTTTTTTGAAAAAATAAAAAATTACTGCTTTGACGATAGAGAGGATTAAGAAGTTTTTCTTTTTCTTTTGTAGTATTCTTATTTGAGCCTTTTTTTTTTTTATAGTATTGCTTCCTTCATCATGGTGACACATCCAAAAGAAGTGTAAATTTGTTTTTACGTTTTAACTTTATAGAATGTGCTTGAAAATGAAAATGGAAAAAACCAAACAAATAAAAGCTAATAAGTCAACGAGAACATAGTGCCCCTGCCGCGTTGGGCCACCGAAAGTTCCAATCTCTACCAGCTCCGTTGTCGTTTTGTTGCACCAGTCAAGACTTAAAGGACCCATTTTTGACAGAAGAAAATTGTAACGATAAATGATGAGCATGGAATGGGTGAACATTAACCATAAAGACAAGTCATACACTATGCTCCACCACAGTTGATTGCTGTTCCTCATAGACACGACTAATTCCTAACTTTTATTAACAAAAGGGTTTGTCATTTTGGAACTAATATTTTCCCAAAAAGAGAAAACAAAATTGAACCGTCCATTAGTTGATGTCTTCTTAGAGCATATTCTTAATTATTTATTAATATTCTCTTATCAAATATTTAATATGTTACGTAACCACCCACCAATGTCATTATTTGTGAATATTTCTCTATCATAAATTAGCTACTTCTTTTTCGTGACCCTCCTTCCTTGGATGTAACGACACATCTTTTTGAGCAGTCGCTGTTTGAAGGCAATAGTAGAGTCAAGTCCCTTTCCTCTATGAAGTATAGAGTACCCTACCTTAAACCAAACCCTACGAAACGATGGAATTATAAACCATAGACAACTAATAATAACAAAGCAACATGCCAACATGATGATTTTTTAATAGCATGGTTGATGATTGATGATTGATTGTCAACCTGTCAAGTGCGAACAAGAAAAGCGATTAGGTACAAACTGCAAAGAGGTACATTGCGTTCATATTGCCACCATTTGATTTCAATATGGATCTAGTTTTCAGATTTGAGCTGGCTGCAGGATGATGACTGGAAAAGGGTTTGAATTTCCAATCTCAATCATAAGAAATGGGTAAACAGAAAAACATGCTTGACAGTCTTCAATAATTAAATATAACAAGGTAGGGTTGGTAATTATTAATTCCCATTTTTTTTAATCCACTTTTACAGGGATGGTTTAACTCTAATAATATATATATAAAAAAATGATTGTCAGGACGTTGAAAAAATGTCAAGAACAAAGTCACATCCTCTTCAGCTAAATAGACAAACACCATGTGCATACTGCATAGGTTTCTCCAACTCCAACCCAGCTTTCTGGTTGAGAATCTTGGGGGGTTTGTCTTAATGCGTTTATTTTTCTTCCAAGTTCCATTTAATCTGTTGACCAAGATTAAGGACTAGCATAATCTGGAAAACGGCCTTCAATTATATTTCATACAGTAATGCTCTGAACACTTATTTTTCCTTTAATGGTGCTGCCTAGCAACCCAACTTTATAAAACACTTTAAAAAAAAAGAAAAGCAAAGGTACCTGCAACACTTGAACATTCCAACTAAATAATGCTAATACTGTTTTAATTCTACAACTAAAACGGGTTAATAAGAAGGATGGGAAAATGGAAGGAGAGAGAGGTTGAACATGAGAAAATGATTAAGGGGAAAAGAACGGTGTAAGATGTCCATCAATCAATCCAAAATAAGACAAATTGGAATTTGTGATCCTGGTTATTGGAGGGACATTAGGAGCCAGCCCTCCTTCACAAGTCACGTGGCATCTTTACAATCAGACACCTTTTTCTTCTCTTTTTTTTCTTTTTTTCTGGGGGTTTTCACCAAGTCTCTCTCTCTTTCCCACCCACTCTCCTTTCACTCTTTTGGTTTCAGCGACTCTCTCTCTCATATTTTTGGTTTCACCCCTCTCTTCTCTTATCTCTCCGTCTCAGACACCTTTTTTTTTTTCTTCTGCTTTTTGTTTCTTTCAACTCTCTAATGCTAACAAGTAGACTACTTTGATAAAGTATATAAACATAAGAAACCAACCCCCCAATATGAAGAATCTGTCATGTATAGGAATTATGAAAACTAAAATTCCAAAAATAAAATAGAAATTAAGAAAGGGAAATAATGTTGTTGGACTAACCATCCCAAAATAATTAATCAAACACTGAGAGAAGTTCGCCGGAAATTTATGTCGTCGGTGCCCGGAGAGATGAGAGACTGAGAAAGAGAGATGAGAGAAGGGTGGGTTAAACAAAAAAATGAGAGAGAAAGAATCGCTGAAACCAAAAGAGGAAAAGAGAGTGGATGAGAGACTCGGTGAAAACCCACACAAAAAAAAGATGTCTGATTGTAAAGATGCCACGTGGCTCGTGAAGGAGGATTGGCTCCTGATGCATCAGGAGCCAAGCAATGTCCTTATTGGAGGGGTCTCATCTCCCTCCATTTTATTTACTCTACTCTATCATCTGCTCACTTTTTTCCTCCCATTTTCCCCTTTCTACTTTCCTTTTTTTTTTTTATCGGCTTTCTACTTTCCTTTATCACACGGCACATTTGTCAAATATGCTACGTACACAAATCCTTTGGGATTGGGAGTAGCTCAAGTGGCGAAGGAAGTTGGAGTAGCGTGTTGGATGGAAAGAGGGTTTTCATTATGTTTTTGCATGTTAATACAAAATGGCGTTGATTTTAGAGTTTAAGATTTATACATGTATCCATGTGAGTCCAACTTAAGACTTCTTCTAATTACTTGGAGACAAATACCACTAGATCATATTGGGAAAATTAAGTAAAAACTTAAAACAACGTAATTTTATCATATAAAAAATGAATCTTGATATAATAAGTGTATACAAATATAATAAAGGTTTATTTGTTCAAATACCCCCTGTGGTTTATAAATTTTCTCAGATTGCCCATTGACTTTTATAATAACTCAATTTTCCTCGGAATTTCCATTCTGTTAGTTTTCGGATAAAAACCGTTAAATTCATGGGTATTGTGGTAAATTTAACTATTAAAAATAAAACACTCTTTCTCTACTCCCTCTCTCTCTGTCCCTCTCCCTCTCCCCAATCGATTTCCTCTCCTCTCCCAAGATCACCGCCGCCATTAAAGCTATGTGAGGTGCTGAAAGTGGTGGAGGGTTTTGTTCTTAGGACAATTGGGACTTCAGCTTCCCCTACCAACATTTGAACCACACCACTCATGGTGGGTCTTGCATAAGGGTCAGGGTGAGAGCAAGCCAACCCAACTAGCGGAACCTTCCTCATCTCTCCCTCATCAAATTAGCCCTCAAGCCTTGGATCAACCGCCATTAACAACCTTCCTTCTCTGTGCAAACTCCACACCCACTCCACCAAATTACTACACACACCCACTTTTCCCACCCCACTTACTTCTCTCTCAATTGGCATTCTTCCATTGCCCACCTCAAGCACCACAGCCCCAAAAATGAACACATCGGTTTTCTCAGTTGCCCTGCCAGTTAGCAAGTAATCCGGTGCCAGGTACCCCATTGTTTCGGCCGTCATCGTGGAGTCTGGCGACTTATCGTGCTCGATTTGCCTCGCCAATCCGAAATCTCCTAGCTTGGCATTGAACCCTTCATCCAGCATTACGTTGCTGGTCTTAATGTCTCTGTATCACCTGAGTTTCACACTCTTGGTGCAAATAGGCGAGATCAGAGGCAACCCCAAATAGAATTTTCTCCTGTGAGGGCAAGGTAGAGGCGTTCTTGCCTCAAACAAGGCCTTGTCAAGACTCCCATTGGGCATCAAATCATACACTATTAAAATTTCACCTTTCTCGTGGCACCAGCCTTTAAGCCTCACCAAATTTCGATGCCTGAGAGTTCCAATTATGGACAATTCGGATAAAAACTCTTTTTCCTCTGGCTGTTGTGGCTGCATCTCTTCACTGCAACAATGTCACCTGTTTATGATAATATACCTTTATAGACAATTCCAAAAGCGCCATGCCCAATAATTCTATTGGCATTGAAGCACTTGGTGGCTGCCTTGAGCTCCCTATAAGTGAACTCCTTGGGCATTTTGATGACTTTCGAAGCAAAAGAATTATCAGATTTTCTTGACATGGCGGCGGTGATCATGGGAGCGGAGAGGAAATTGATTGGGGAGAGGGAGAGCGCAGAGGGAGAGAGAGTGTTTTATTTTTATTTTAAATTTTTGGTTTATAATTAATTATTAATCGTTAAATTTACCAACATACCAATGAATTTAACGGTTTTTATATGAAAACTAACGGAATGAAACCTTAGTAATGGAATGGAAGTTCAGGAGAAATTTGGTCATTATAAAAGTCGGAGGGTAATCTGAGATAAATTGTAAATCACATGGGGTATTTGAACAAATAAGCCTATAATAAACTCAAGGATATATTTTGTATCTTCCTGGATAAATATGGAGAAAATAAAAGGGAATGTAAAGAATTGAAGAAATTCAAAGTGCATGTATATGCATCCATGTGAGGAGAAATTGAGATTTCCTTAAATTAAATGAAGATAAATACCACTAAGTCATATCGAGAAAAATAAGTAAAAACTTAAACAACGTAATTTTATTATATTAAAAAAAGGGAATCTTGGATAGAATAAGTGTATGCAAATGTAATAAATTCAAGGATATTATCTTCTTGGGTAAATATGGAGAAAATAAAAGGGAATGTAGAGAATTGAAGAAATCCAAAGTGCATGTGTTTAGGAAGAGAGAGTGCCAACAAAGCAAAAGGCCAAAGGCACTCTAACTTTCCTCTAACGCCAACAACTGCAATGGTAAGTCTAAGGATTCTCTTCTCAGCTCTCACCATCCTAATAAGTAATAAAATCTTTCATCTTGCATTTAATCCCAGTAAAAGAATAGAATAAAAACAGCATCTTGGAAGTGGGTGAGGCACCAAAGGTTGAAATTTGTCAGATTAGGGTTCTTATTATTCTACCAGTTTGCTACAATTACACGACACCATTTCAGATTTCAGACCCCAACAGGAATCTGATTCCAGAGACTTTAATTCCCTCCGGATAAGGTAATGGAACCTGTACTTCTTTCTTGCCCAGTTTTGTACAGTTTTTGGAGGGATCGGAAATTAGTCCTCTCTTTTTCTATTTTGGGTTGATTTTTGTTTTTGTGGAAGAGCTAACAATTATGTACCTTTTGGGATTTGGGGAATATATAAGGTAAAGCACGGATTTTTGGCTCATTTGGATAAATTCGTTGATGGGTTTTTCTTGTTTATTGATTTGGAATTAGGAGCTGAATGATTACTGTCTGAGATCAGTATTTCTTTGTGGTATTTATAGGTGGAGATGATGCTACAATTGGCTGCGGTTCTGGATCGATTCTTTGGTGGGGGTTTTTTTTTTGTATGATGATTTGGATATAGGCTCTGAAAGATCAGTGATTGAAATGAATTGTTGTTTGTGATTTTGAGAGATTTGACTGCTGAAAGTACAGAGCTTCAGATTTTTTGGTTGACAAATTGTGGTTGGATTTTGGTAACAATCACAGCTTCAAGTTTTAGAATTCCAGAGCTGTTGTGTAAAATGGAGAGTCAGGCAAGTTTTGGTGATGAGGTTTCTGTAAATTTACTCAGAGAGGAAGATGAGGAAGAGTTTCGTAGTTGTTGCGAAGATGATGAAGTTTGGAAGGAGACCGAAGAACCGGTGAAGGTGGAGCCAAAAGATGATCTCGATGAGTTTTCAGTGAAGATGTTCTTCAAAGGCATGTCCATAGCTGGGTACGGGGACTCAGGTTTTGGGCTTTCTGGAATTGGAGTTGTCATGGAAAGGTCAACCAATGTTCCTGCAATTCAAGTGCAAAAAAGGCTTGATTTTTATGTGGATGAGCCTGTGGCTGACTATTTAGCCCTGATGGATGGCCTAATGGAGGCTGTGCAAAATAAAGTCCGCCAGGTATTTGCATTCACAGATTCTGAGCTGCTATATGACCAGGTGAGTCCTTCACAGTGAAAGAGTTATCTTTGTTCATTTTGGTTACCACTTTAGAAGACGATTTTTCACCCCCATCTGTTTTTCTTTCCTTTTTGTAACTTGTGGGTACTTTCAAATATATTTTTGTGATTTTTCAACAATTTAGTTCAGATTTGGGTGGCTGATTTTCAAAAGTTCATTGCCAAATTATCCATTGCAATTTCAGCATTTGTGACTGCATGAATTAATTGAAGAAAAAAGGGGTCAACATTATTTTTAACAACACAATTTTATAGATTGAGTGATGGATAAAACCTTTTAATTTTCAGCAATACCTTTGAGTGATTGCTGCTGAGGATTATTTCACCGTACTTCAATTGAGTTGTAGCACTAGCATTAAATTATTCAAATCGTCTTATTGCATGTCAAGTTTGCTTTAATGACATGAGTTTTTGACAGGTATCGCATGAGCAGAAACTTGAAATTCCACTCCTAGTAGCACTGAGGCAAAGGATCCTAGAGCATGCCAGTAATCTCGATGCTTTTGTTCTGAAACTTGTCCCTACTGTAGATCTTGAGCGGCCATCAAAATTAGCCCAAGTGGCAATTGGAGTTGTCTCTTTTCCTGCTAAGGGTGTTGAATCACTTGAAAACTGTTCCATCTGTTGCGACAATAAACCATCCCTAATGATGATCACCATGAAATGTTGTCATAAGTTCTGTTCACATTGCATGAGGACATACGTTGAAGGAAAGGTACAGTCCTCTCAAGTCCCCATCAGATGTCCTCAGCCGAGGTGCAAGTATTGCATTTCCACTGCTGAGTGCAAATCTTTTCTTCCACTCACATCTTATGAATCATTGGAGAAAACCCTTGCAGAAGCAAATATTCTCCACTCAGATAGAATTTACTGCCCATATCCAAATTGTTCTGTCCTGCTTGATCCTCTTGAATGTTTGTCAGCTAGGGCAAGTTCATCAAGTCAGTCAGATAACAGCTGCATTGACTGTCCAGTTTGTCAGAGATTCATCTGTGTAGATTGTGGGGTTCCTTGGCATTCATCTATGAGCTGTGGGGAGTTCCAAAACCTCCCATTGGAAGAGAGAGATGCTGCAGACATTACCTTACATCGCCTAGCACAAAATAAAAGCTGGAGACGTTGCCAGCAGTGTCGTAGGATGATCGAGCTCACTCAAGGTTGCTACCACATGACATGCTGGTAAGATCACTTTCATCACACATACTATTGTATTATTGAAAACATTGACTAAGTGGGTTGAGAACACCATATGGACTCAATTGACTATCGATCGTAACTCATACTTATGGTTAAAGTGTTAAACTCAAATACTGTAACAGTTGAACTAGATGGAAACTACTTAATCATTGCAGATCTCGGGCTTCTTTTTTGTTTGAGAAATGTTTTCAAAATACAATTTTTTTTATACCTGCTTGGACAAAATGGTGTCACCCTATGCAGGGCAAAATGTGTGTAGGAGAACCTCTCGGAGAAAGTAGTACCTGACTATGATTAAAGCTGATGGAATTAAGACTGCTTTAGTTGGTTTTATTGAATCATAACCTGACTATTTGAATAAGAAAAATGTTCTGTAGGTTCACCTTTGGTTGTGATGCTTTCATCCGTTATGCATATGCACATGTAACCAAGGAGCGTATAATGTTCTATGAGTAAAATTTAAGTTTAATCACCTTTGTTTGTAATGCTTATGTCTGTTATACATATGCACATGTTCAATACAGAAGCATGTTATGTTCACCGTGTTAAGTCTACTTTTCATTAGAAACTCTTGAATCTTTACTGAGCTTTTCAAGTTGCTCATGTTCAGGTGTGGGCATGAATTCTGTTATTCTTGTGGTGCTGAATATAGGGATGGCCAACAGACTTGTCAATGTGCCTTTTGGGATGAAGACAACAACAACACAGAAGACTTGGTCACTCAGTCTATGCAAGAATCTGAGCAATGGGCATGGGAAACATTCAATTCGCTCCCCATGATAATGGACGCATACTCAGACCAAGAGAGATCACAATTGGCACTAATCCAGAGGTTCCTAGCTGGGGGTTTCAGTTTAAGCGACCACCCCCTTACCAATCCCCACCCCGCTGTACAGATTCCTATGTAGATGCAATGAAAGATCTCCATCAGCTTCCTTGGCTTGAGAGGTTCGTTTCCGTGATAAGTGATAACTACTATGAAGAATACATCCAATGAATTATAGGACTCCTGAAGTTGGAAAATAATCTGCATAGCTTCCCACCAATACTTTTCCAATAAGAAAGAGTAAAGAGTTCCTCGCTCTATTCACTCCAATTTCATGGTCATGAAGATAATGTGCCTCTTTTCCTTTGTAGTTTCATAATCATTGTGTTAAGATAAAACTTGTGACTATCAAGGTCCCTTGTGTGTACCATAGAAGGGGAAGCGTCTATTCTAGATGATCGCTTTCTTCTTGAAAGACAGAGGAAAAGAAAAGAAAAAAATATAGTGAATTGAATTGAAAGAACATTTGTCATGTTAGTGAATTAAAATGACGTAAATGTTTTTCCATTTTATATGCTCTCTCTCTCTCTCTCTCAGAGATGGGAAACACTGTAACTAAATACTCATCAAAGTAAGAGTTGATTCTCCTCTTCAATTATTTGAAAGTCACCAAAAATATGGTTGTTGATTGAGCTTAGTTGTCCCATCTTGCATCTTGCTTCCCATTATAAGTAAATGGGAAAGATACCAAACTCACCCACCACCGTTAACAAGAGGAACAAGTCGTTATTGTGATTGCTTGTGTTTGTGAAGGTGGTGTTTGGTTTTGTGAAGTGTTTACAGGACACGTCTCATTTTGGATAAGGTGTAGCTATTAGTAGGGTGGCTTCAATCAAACCCTTTCCAGATGTTACATGGAAATTTCGTGCAAGAGTGAGTGGCTTCAATTATCAAACCTAGAAATTGACATGAAAATGAGTTCGTTGGGTTTGAATGTTTGGGACCCATCTGCAACTTTTCCTACCAAATATATTTGCACCATTCAAGTCCCACCGAGTTTCAACTTACAAGCACTTTATAAATTTTGGATCATTGTGCTCACTGCTAATTTTGGATAGAGTTTCTTTGGACCAACTTGAACCTAGAGGCCGAATCTTATCTTGCTCCAAGAATTGGGTTTTGCCCATTTTGGCCCAAATACTTTTACTTTTCTTTTCGAGAAAATCGCAGAAAGACGCCCTCAACTCATACCCAATCAAACTTAATTCCTTAAATTAAAAAATAAGCCAATTTACCCCATGGACTAATTTATATCACAAATTTCACACATGCCGTTAGATTTTGTAGGATTTCATCCAATTTCCTATCAAATCAAATTCAACCACATGAAACACACGTGTGAGATATTTTGAGGTTTATTTCCTCGTTGTACTTCCTTTGCCTCCCAAACCTCAACCACCCTAATTTAATGATGGAAAATGAAAAAGATAGCAGCCCAAAACTACCCACTAACCCAGAAAAACATCAAACCGCACAACAATTGACTGTCATTTGATTAAGCAGAAACGAAATTAGGCCATTTCACCAAAAATGAAGGCAATTGAAGATTACCATCTCTCAAAATCATCCATCTCTTTCCTCTCTCTCCCCCACCCTCTCTCTCACTAGAACCAGCCATGGACGAGGCACCATCACCATCAATACCTCGCTGGAGGAATGGCGGGTAGTGGAGTTCAGCGAACTGCTCAAAACCCAAATACCAAATACAAAAATTAGACAAAATTGCAATAATAGCCTTCCCCCTTCTCCACCATCTCTTCCAATTATTGACCATCTCCATCTTCTAAAAGAACAAATTCACCGCACCCTCCAATCTCTTTCTTCAAACTTGGGAAATTCACCGCACCGTCTAACAAATTCAAAACGTCGCCGCCGCGCCCTATGTAGATTAATCAACAACCATTGGATGGATATTTATGGATAAAATTCGGATCCCAAACTGTTGACAGTCACCAAAAATATGGTTGTTGATTGAGCTTTCTGCTCATCAAAGTAAGGATTTTATCTGCTGTTGTGTTTTCTGCAATAGAAATAGAAACAAGTACCATGCAGCAGATAAGTTGTCCAATTTACGCTTTCCAATAACCAGTTAGCCAATTAATGCATAAAGATTACAACTTTGATCCAGAGTCCCTAAACTTTTTTCTCAAAGCCTCACAGGGGCTCAAGTTTTTGGCCTTTAAAGCAAAAATAGTTTGAACTTTGACCCCAAAAACTTAACTAATTCAAAGCTAATTGCAAATTAGCTTGACCCCCTTACAGATCTTGATGTCTGAAGTTTGAGGGCTAATCAACAAAGAAAAAAAACAGCCAATTGAGGTCCCACTGGGAAACAAAAAAACATAATCAGCAAGAATGTTCAATAAGACAAATAAATACAACACAGATGACGGGCCAAAAAAGCTCAAAGTTGAGCCAAGGACATGACCCACCACAAGAATAAAAAATCAAGTACGAAATAACTTATTCCTTGCTTGTGACTGTCCCATTTCCTTCTTTGTTTTTATCTGTTCGTTTTGGTCGTCTGTATTCTGTACCATCATCCTTCAATTATGGAAAGAAAACAGGTGCAGATAGATACAGAGAAGGAAAAAGGGTTTTGAAAGCTTGTATTTGGATGAGCAACATAAAACACCCCATTTTCTGTCAAATTTTTATGAGGGCATGCCCTCGTTTTACAAACACAATAAAAGCAATATCCTACAAGAATTCATGCCAAGAGAATGGTAAAATTCACTAACAAATAGTGAGAAAATCCAACCCAGAAAGGAAAAAATATGCCATCAAGATGAAAAAACCAATAGAATGGAACATACATTTGGAAAAAAAAAAATTTACATCCATTCAACAGCTATTTTAACCTTCTCTGCTATTAATTGTCTCTATAAAGGGGAAAAACTTTGTATACCGAAAATATTGCGCGGGAGGGACGAGATGATTTAGATTACAAAAAGTGGTGGAGCCTTGAACATGTCCACCAATGGAAAAACTAAGGATCAACACGAAATGTCGTTGGAGCCATAGCTAATTGCTTGAAGACTTGAGCCAGACATGTTTGTCATCCATCTTTGTGGGCCTTTTGCTTCCCCTAATATGTTGTATGCATAAGAAGGCCACCTCACATCCACACCACATGAGCTTGTGACGCTCATTCTAATGAGCTTCTGCGTTCGATCGAGAACTATAAGGTTCGAAAATGTGGAGAAACTGTTTCCCACAAAGACATCAGCCCTTAAACACACTTCATAGTCAATCGCAGACTGAATGAGATAAGGGAACTTCTTGTAAGTCCCTTCAAACCCCAATTTCTTCTTCTCATAAGGAATCAAGCCTTCCTTCCAGCCACTCAAAATAGATGGATCATGAAGAAGACTATCAGCCACAGCTAAGTAAACAACGACCGGTGTTTTCAGGCCGGCAATGTTGCCCACTCTCTCCATGATCTCCTCCTTGCTGCTACAAATTTGGGTTATGTTTGATCTTTGCTCTAGCTTCTTACAATGAATCATCCAGTCTATCTCTATCCTCATATGTACAGCTACATAAGGCACTGGCTGCAAGAGAGGCTTCTCTGCCGGGTTAATGCCATTTTGTGGAGACTCATTCTGGCTTCTTACTTGTGCTGCTCCTATCTCTCTAATTCTGGACACAACTTTATCTGCTTCATTCATTATCTCATCAACCAGAACCAAGCACTCAAACATCTTTGCATAGTCCTTCACAGGCCAATGATCATGCCACAGAAACGGGTTCTTTCCAACAATTCGAATCACCTCATACTCATTATATGGATCCTCATTGTGCTGTGTCAACTGATCCAAATCTCTCTCAGGTGTCCACCTCCTTCCACTTCCTTTCTGAAGCTCAAAGGCTCCCGTTCGGTTTCCAAGATCCGAGAACTCGCCCAGTTGAACAAAGCCATTACAGAGAGAATTAAACTTCTTGAACTGGAACACCTTATCAAAGGAAATAGGCTCCAAGAGCTCAACTTCTTTGTAGAACAGAGAAGCACTCAAGCTAGGCATCAAAAGAGTCCGGTTCAGAAACCTTGCAGTTAAACAAGCTCTTGCAAACGCAATCTTTTGATTGTTTAAGCCCCATACAATTTGAGGAACCTCCAGAAACTTATCTTTTCTAATTCCGAATTTCTGACCGAATGACAAAGAGAGATTGCTGATGAATACCAAGTTGCTCTGTTCAGCTCCACCAAAACTATGGAACGTAGGAAGCAGAACAGCTCTGAGAATCAGAGCAATGAAAGCTAAAACAACACATTTGCATGCGAAGGAATTCAAGTGGCAACCGAATACTTTGAAATGCTTACAATAAGGAGGCACGTCCATTTATGATTCAATCCACAAAACCCAGAATTTCAAATCATCCCAAGCACATAAAATTCATCTGACACAATCACCATGAACAATTTGCGCAAAACCAGAACAGAAATCTTTGTAGCATATGAAATTCCAAGGTTTCTTATCAAGAATTGTTGCACCCAGTTGAATTCAAAGATGACTGTGAGACATGAAAATCTACACGACCCAATAAATATATAGAAATTAGAAGGAAAGAAGGGAAGTCAGCAGAATCGAATTCAATAGGGATTGCAGATAAAATTTTGAATACCCGTTTTTCACAAAATTAATCCTGAATTGGTTGAAAGAAGCAATTTTTCATACTGACCCAATTGCCAAATTCAAAAACAGAAGGCTCCGAGGAAAGCACGCATGTGAACTGCAACCAAATTCAATCAGGAAACCATTAAAGACTAAAGTAATCTCTTTTTGACCTACAATTCGATAGAAGAAAACAACATGTAATTCCAAAGCCTGCAGATGATGCTATGAAACAAAGAAGAGACAGAGACAGAGACAGAGAAACACACAGAGAGAGAGAGAGAGAGAGAGAGAGAGAGAGAGAGAGAGCCAGAGAGATGGAGTTTTTCATAAATGACCCAAAAATTGCATAAAACCTTGGGGAATTGAATTCCTGACACTGAATCCCCACCAACAAATAATTCCACAGAAAATAAATATAAAAAAACTCAATTGTGACTCTGAATACAAATTGGTTTATGATAAACTGTAACTGTCTGAAATCTGAATTCTGAGGACAACCCAGAAAGCAAAAGACACCTCACAGGAAGGAGATGAACATGTGTCAAGGAAATCCAGAAAAAGCCAGAATTCCTGCAATCAAAAAGCATGCCAACCCATCGCCATCATGACAAGTTGACAACCAAGAACATCATGTTTTAATAAATAAACTAATGAGTTTGTAAAGGTGATAATAACAACAAATTTATTAACAAAAAATAAAAATAAAAAGAGGAAGAGGAAGATGATTCAAGAAGGGCAATATGTAGAAAAAAAGAGCAAGAATCTTGTGTGAATGACTGAATGGTGTTATTGGGAATTGGCAAAACAGACCAAAAGGGAAGTGAATAGGACCTCAGAGATGCGTGAGCCATGTAACTGACTAATCATCCAAGGGAAGGACATATAAAAAATCTCATTCCTCTGCCATGCTTTGTACAAGAGAGTGCATGAGAAAACCCTATAAATAAATATAAAAATGATAACCTATAAATTCAAATGTCTTAAGTTGGAATTACAAAACATTAAAGATATCTTATATGCATGTCTTAATTTGGATTTGTGCATGTACAAAATTCGACTTTGTATGATACGTATGCAGGGGCGGACGCACAGAGGGACAAGAGGGGTCAGGCGACCCCATGCCGATCGGAAAATCAGCTGTGGAGGTCCTCAGACGACCCCATGGATGGCTGCTGTGCGACCCCAAATGGCACACCATGTGTTCGACGAAAGGTCTGAAAGACCTTGAGCTGCTGCTGTGCGCAGAGCACGCATTTCTTTTATTTTCAAGTGCCTGGTCATTTTGGTCCACACGCATTCAAATTCTTTTAAGTGACCTGGCTTGAAACCACGTCGTTTGGAGCCTGGCTTTGAAAAAAAAATTATTCGCCCAACCCAGCCCTTTACCCGACTCCAGCTCTAGCAAAACCCTTACTTCCCAATTACTTTCACATTCCCTCTCCTCCATAACCACAAAGTTAGAGAGCCAAGTGGCTGTTCTTTTTGAAATGTTAACCTGATCACTAAGTGACAATGCCCATTCTGATTTTGGTATTTTGATTTTGATGATTTTGAACTCTGAAATGTACTTGGGTTGTTTTGTTTGTGTTTTTGGTTTCTGTGGTATTTTTTGGAAGTTGCAACCTTTATTTTGATGGAAAATGAAAGTGGATTGCAAATCTGTATTGCAGGACACCTTTCCTTTTAATGTGAAAGCAAGTCTGAGTCTTTGAAACATTGGCAGGGTCTGTGGAAGTTCCTGGTTGTAGCTGATGCGGCTGTTCTTCAAGACCAGAAACAGAGCTCCTCTTGCCCACCAACATCCAAGGTCCACTCTTTCTTTCTCTCTCTAAGATATGTTTACGGTTTTTCCTGGCAAACTGATGAGTAAAATAATTGTGAGAAACACTGTGCTCTCTTCCTTTAATTGATTGATATTGTTATTTAGATTAGAGTTTATAATTGATTGATGATAATATATGAAGTTTTTAATTCAATTGAAATTGAAATTATGGTTTATTGAAATTTGTTTGATTTATTTGATTTATTTGATTTATTTGTGTTTTGATTAATGATTTATTGATAGTATTTTAATTAATTGATTAAGGCTTGTGTTTAGGGATTAGGGATTAGGGCTTTTTCTTTTGATTAATTGATTAGGGCTTTGTGTTTTGATTAGGAATGAAAGTGCTATGGCTTTAATTTTTCAGTGCTATTTCGTCTAAAAAATATTTTCGAATTTTTACACTAAGACCCCATGGCGGATGAATCCTGGATCCGCCACTGTACGTATGTGATCTGCATGTGATTTATTTCATAACTTTTTACATGAATAGTGAGATTTTCTTCTTACCATGAAAAAATTATGAAAAAAAGGAAAAAGAATGATTGAATATACAATTTATATACGTTATTTAAGGTTACGGTTATGTACGTGTGTGGTTAGTTTTTCTTTGTATGTGTATAATGTATGTAAATTGATTAACGGTCAGAAATTACTCACGTAGAAAAGAAGTGTGTGACTAACCTAGACAAAATCCCCAAAAGACCTGGGGAAGGTATGTATGTTTACGATGGGACTTGTGAGTTATTGTACAAGTTCAAAGAAATCTCAAGCAAAGTCGTTGCCAACAACAAAACAACCATATATTATTATTAATATTAAATCTTTCTGGTGGCAATTTGCTGTTATATAATGTTCCCACATGACATGAGATAAGTTAGCTCGGCTGTCATCAACTTGCCAAATTGCTAGTGGGGCTTTGGTATATAATCATGGACGAGATCATGATTAACTACAGAAAAAACAACCAATCCGATGTTCTTAATTATCTTAAGACGGTGACTTGATTAATAATGAGACTGTCAAAAGCCTAAGTGGACGGGGAAAAGTGCTGCAATTTGAGTAAAATACAAGTTCAATCAATCACTTCTTTGACTTAATATACTTTTGGCTGCATCTTTTTATCAGTATATGTTTAACGTGCATGTAAATTCGCATTTGATGAACATCACATCATATACACACCATTAAATAATTTAACAGGGCAATAACACCGCCTCAGACTGAGTGGTTTCTTCAACTTAAATGCGGATGCAACAATAGATTTGAAGGAGGGGTCTAGAGGGATTGGCTCCCCTAGAATAGTTGTGTGGTACTCTTTTATACTATGAAGTTTTATCTTATCGAGTTTTCTCTCGAAAAGTTTTAATGAGGTCACTTTTGCATATCGGTTCTGTAACTTTATTGTTTGCTTTAATGGAAATTAATTTAATCTAAAAATAAGGGCAATAACAAAAATAATTTAACAGAAGACATGATATTCCAAATATTTGATGAAAATACAACAACTAATAACAAACATATTTCGTCAACTAATTATTTATTTAGTGATATTTCTTTTTGCAAGATTGATAAAAAGAAAAAAGATAGATATTTCACATCACAAAACATGTATTCATCACATCACATTACAAAACATGTATTCATGATGTAGCTACCACTTCTTTACTGTCATTTTCTCAACAGCCCTTCAAAACGTCCTAGTCTGTGCTCTTAACCCCATAACTTTCTAACTGAGCACACAAAAATTCAAAATATCTTACCCCACTAAATACCCCAAAAAGAAAAATTGGTTCTTCTTTCTTCTACTTTCTCGTGACTTTTTGGTTTTCTCTTCATCCTTGGTGAAGGTTAAAGGGAAGGAGGATGCTTCATTTATACAGGCCAAAAAAAAAACACAAATGGTATGATATGAGTCTCTGAGAAGAAAAGGTAGTTCTTTCCTATCCCGTGAAACCTCCCATTCGCATTGAACGTGGGATTTGATACTTCTGAACCCCAAGATAGGAAGCTAGCTTAGCGCATTTGAAAAAGTCAAGAAGATTTTTTCAACTAAAATAACTGCACTTGCACTCTACATCTTATGCAAAATTTGTCAAAACCAAAACTTACAAGTAAAGGACTTGATTAAAATTTGGTTTCTGAATTTTCATACAAAAATTATTTTTCTAATTTATGATTAAGAAGATCATTGCCGTTTGAACGTTAGTTGTAGGACATGGATTTTAATTTTATTATTCAAGCGAAAAACGTCATTACTTATAACATCACGTAGCATCTTGATATTATATTAGAAATTCAATTAAAGTATAACCCATGTATATTCATGAATACATAACTTTAAATTAAACTCCGAAACGTTACTATTTGAGTAAATTTGCTACACTATGGTCAGTATCATCATACAAAGAAAGCCAAAAACCTTGGGTTCTAACTTCCATTATTTTTAAATAAAAGGACAGCCCAAAATAAGTCCTTGTAACTTTTATATTCTAGACATAAACTCACCTATTTTTCAACTTATATGAAAAACCCAAATTTGAATATAGGTTAATAATTGTCCTAATATTATAAAGTAATTACAGACTATGTCATCTACCTTACTTGTCAAATCCCTTATTTTTAGCATTTATATTTAATTGCTTTGAATTTGAGCATATAAAAATGTTTCAACCAAAAATAAATTAATGGACACACACCAATATCCATAAATAACCCAATACGTATAATAATATTATAACTAAACAAACAATGATAATATCTACCTAATACAAATTATTTTTATTCTCAAAAAAAGTATTGATAAGGTACTTGTTTGTTGGAAAATTATGGTGATACATGCCCCCAAAAAAATGACATGTCTACATGATAGGTAAATTGATAAGGACATAGTGTAGAAAAAATAGGTACATTATCAGGTCCCTAATTTACCTAGATTATATAGGTAAATTATTTACCTAGAAAAATAGGTACATTATTAGGTCCTAATTTACCTAGATTATATAGGTAAATTATTTACCTAGAAAAATTGGTCCCTAATTTACCTAGATTATGTAGGTAAATTATTTACCGACAATTCTATATGTTCTTCTCTAAGTTTATGTATATTAATTTACCTATATTTTTAAGTACAACGATTTACTTATATTTAAAAATAAAATTTAAAATAGGTACATAATAATTTTGAATTTAAAATAATGGGTACATTAATCTATAAACAAAATTTGAATTAAAGAGAATTGGTAATAATTGATGGAATGAAAATTGAATATATTGCAACAACAAAAAATATTCCCACACCAAAAGAACACATATAAACTAAATTGATTGTAAAAGAAATAAATAAGAATATTAAATGTCACCAATTTGGAAAAATTAAATAAACATTAAATTACACTAAATCAATTGAAAAATAAAGTTAATAACACAATCAATTGAGGAAAGGTAAACTATAATGAGGGGTATTTTTGAAATCTAAAAATACAATAAATTAAATTTGTAACTTAATTAGGTAATTAGTTTAGATGGATCTTAGTCATTGAGTTTTTCTTATAAAAATCAGGATTTTATTTATAGAAAAATAACGTGATGAATTATAGGTAAGAATTAATAAGTTTGAAAAGGAAATTATAAATTTACTATTAAATAAATAAGAATTTAACTTAACCTAGCAGACAACAAAGAAAAGATGATGTACCTTCGAGAAAACAAAACCCCCAAAAACAAAGTAATTGGAGATGGTCATGTCACTGATAGCTGTGGTCCAACTTCGAAGTGTAAATTGGGATTGAATTGACATCTCTCCACAAATAAATAAACAAACAAATATGATCAGATCACATCATTCATCTGTCTCTTTATTATATATTGTTGCATTTTGGCTCACATGACAAGAGGAAATGCAGCGCAAGCAGGATATATGTGTGGTGGTGAGAGAGAAAAAGAGATAAAGCGTGTGCGGTGTGGTCCACAACCACAAGCAATGCATCATGGGCATCTCCACCCCCGCCGCTTGGAAGTTGGAATTACTCTGCCTAAATGTCTATATTGTCTCACAAGTCGTTGTATATGCGCTCATAAAATATACACAAAACACAAATCTCCTCCTCACAACTTCACAACACCATCAAACTTGAACCCACAAAGAACTAGAATAGAATTTAGAGATATTTAGTTATATATCCATTTTTAGCATTAGTGATATAAATAAATCATGCACTATTTAATTTCTATAAATAAATCCAGAAAAAAAACTCAAAAAATGACAACTGGCCCTATTAAATTAAATTTGAATTATTAAATACTTTGATGCCCTTTTAAGTGTTTTGGAGTTTTTTATGAAGTTTTGGGGTTGAGCTTGTTTTAAGAAATCAATAAGCGATTTTGTAATTTATAGGAAGTTTGAAGCCTATTTATTATATTGTAAATGAGTTTTGGTGTGTTTCTAAAGTCTATTTCATGTAGGTTTATATATATATATATATATATATATATATATATATATATATATATATATATATATATAATTTCCTATATCGGGTATAATAGTGAATCTCCCTAGAATTTACGTTTAAAAACTGAGGCAGAAAAATAAAATGTGTTGACCACGCTTTTGTACCCAACGTCTTCATCAACCACTCTATCCACACCAACCTGGTGAAAGTCATTTTCTTTCTTGGAGGCGGGTTCATTCATTCATCTACCAATATTTAGCGACTCGATAATATGCGCATTCATCTACCAATAATTGAGTCTATTGATCAACCATTTTGCTGAGTTTGGCTCATTTACATAATGAAACTATACTATATATGATGCCGATTAATAAGAGCCCATAACCAGAACTTATCTCCAAAAAACCATCCCTAAATATTGTAATTTTTCCTAATGTAGGATACTCGGTTCTAATCTAACACGCATGCACTTGAAAAACTAATCCTTCATGTTAAACCCATAAATGTGATTTCGAATTAATATAAATTTTCAATCCCAAAAGGTTAGCTGTAAATAAAATATGACCAAGATCATGGTGTGATAGAAGACTGAACTTGCAAACCCTAGCTGGTTTATTGGGTTTTGGACATTGTTGACTTGGGTTGGGCTTACATAGCCCTTTTTATAAAAGTGTGTTAGAAGATTGATCTGGGTCATCAAGCCCACTGCCCATATATATATGTAGAGGGCATGAAAATCATAAGCATGACCTGGCGCCATGACAGCAACATCATCGACGTCAACCATGATTATGTAAAAGAAAACGACAAGTTAATTCTAACACGAATTAATTATGTAAAAGAAAACGAATTTTTTCATATTTATATTTGAGAAGTTGAATACAACAAGGTAATTTGATATTGTAGTGGAGCTGTTCCAAACCCCCACCCCAAGATTATGGTTGCACCTACCTTTTTGCAAAACAAGGGAACTCAGTTAAAGAATTAAATAAAATATTTAAGTGATATTTCTTTTTCAAATATTGGAAGCGATAACCGATTCAATTAAATTAAATTAAATTATCTTAATTTAAATATTATGAATTGGAAGTGATATTTCTTGTTGTCCACCAAAAGGTGTTCTTTTTAAAGTTATAACTCGCAAGTGCACACAGAGATTGTGAAAAAGATTAAAAATTAATTAAATTCAAGTTTTTTTTAGGATCTTTCTTATTGAGAGATACGATAATATATTAAACTCACACACACTACACTGGATGCTAGGACTCGAACCCAGGACCTTACCTGAGAGAGTAAATACTTTAAACCACTACACTAGTGGGTCCTTTGCAAAATATTAAAAAAAAAAAAAAAAAAAAGACAAGTTAATTCAATTGCTAACCTAGTTGATTCAAAGTTTGATTTGTTGGTTGAAAAAGACAATTAAATAAAGCATAAAAAATGTGAAAATGACAATGAACAAAAATAGATATTAAATGAATGAGAAAAAATAACAAAGGTATTAGAATCTAGACACCATTATTCCATAAAACTCTAATGATTTATCTAACAATTCCCATGGAGTAGCAATTTAGAAATCAATCTATTGCTTTCTCAAGATATATCAATTAGGCGTGCAATTTAATGAATCTTATGTAAATTCCCCTTCCCTTCATAAGTACACATTCTAAGCATCCTATGTAAAAAAGATTATTTAAGTTTAACTACAAAGGATCAAAGAAATTTGTATACCAGTAATACAAAACTAAGTATGCATTAATAGATTAATTGAAGTTCTTAACTATCACAAATAAGTGAAGCCGAAATTATAAACATTAAAGAATATAAGGCCCCGTTCGGTAACATTTTAAGGGTTTGTTTTCATTTTCAGAGAACAAAAATGAGGCAAAAACACGTTCGGTGGTCCAAAAACAGAAAACACTGAGAATGTTTTCATTTATTCATGTGTACTTGTAAAAAACAGAAAAAATTTGTTTTCATTCTCATGGGAAATATTTTCATAAAAATAACTAATATTATTATTTCAAATTGTACTACTAGACACGTTTTCATTGTTTTTATTTTTTTAAGATGTTTTCTAATTAATCTACCAAACACATTTTCATTTCTTGAAAATACAAATTTGTTTCTTGTTTTTATTCTCTGAAAATATTCTAAGAAAACATTCTCCGAAAACGTTACCAAACGGGCTCTAATAGTTGGGGATTGAAAAAGAATTCTTTCTCAACCTTAGTCAAGGAATTTAGCTAAGAGCAACTCCATCGCAAGCGAGCTCGGCCTTTTGCCCTAAAATTTTTTGCAGCGCACAAGGGCCCAAGCAGGCAAGGGCTGGACCCACCAGCTAGGGTAGGCCCAAGGGCAAGATCTGCCTACGGGCTTGCTTGGGTTTGCTGACGTCAGTGATGATGTCAGCAACCCAAAAAAAATAAAAAACAATCTGAAAAATTCCAAAAAATTTAGAAACATTTTTTTATACATACATAGCAATTTTATTATTATTAATCTCATATATATAAATAAAATTAATTCCATGTGAAAATCTCATACATAAAATTTTATCCGAAAATTTTATTTGAAATTTGATATAAGAATTTTATAATAAATAATGACACATGGCAATAGAAAAGAAAAGCGCAGGGGAGGACGAATGGAGGAGAGAAAAGAAGACAAGAGACCAAGAGGGAGAAGAAAGAGTTAACTAGGAATAGGAAAGCGAGAGAATTAATTAAAAAATAATTAATGAGGAGAGATAATTAGAATCTTAATTAAAATTTTATAAGATTTTTTTTTCAATTCGTAATAATTTAAATAAATTAAATTTAATTAAAGAAATTAAAGTTCATCCCAACCCTTGAAAGTTTATAAATCTAATGGCTCAATTTTTTTGTAAAAACAAGAATTAAGTTATATTCTATGTAAAGTGTACTCAAGTTTTTATAATAATTCAAGGATTGTGTCAATTACTTGATTAGTTTAGATATAATATTTTTTTTGGGTTACATTGGAGGAAAGAAATTCGCTAGGTTCGATTATAGGTGCCATGTAGAGAAAGGGGAATCCACCAACACTGTGGTGTGAACCCATTATCGATTAGATATAATATTCATTTAATACAAAGAATAATAAAGAATAATAGTGATTGATTAATGTTGGAAAACAAAACTTGGAAATCGAATCTCTCGTTTTTTCGTAGCAATCGAGAAATAAGAAGAATATAGAATCGTAAATCGTAATAATAGGAAGAAATCAGTCCCAAAAAGAAAAAAAGAAAAAATAAAGAGTGAGCGAATAAGCGAGATGAGATAGAAAGACAGAGAGAATGTCATCAAATCCTCCGTCCTCACTCAGGCACGCACTCCTTTCCTTTGCCCGATTTCACAGCAAGTGCCAAAGCGGGACCCATCCACGCTCTCTGTTCCATCGAAGCTTCTGGACTTTTGACCAAAAATCCAAAACCATTTTCCAACCGCTCCCACTCACACGTCTCCTTCCTGGTCGAGTCCTTCAGGACTAAGACAATCGCGCAGGGATAACGTCGTCATTTCCAACACCCTTTATAAAGGAACCGACTTGTCCCTCTCGCTCACAGTCCCTACATTTTTGGTTTTTGTGATTTGAGAGAGTACCATTGAGGCAAGTTTTCTCTTCGATCATTTTTGAGTTTGCTCCCGATTTCTCCAATGGAAAGAGGTGGTGGTGGAAACAGAGGAAGAGGAAGAGGTAGAGGCAGCAGTAATAGTGGTGGTGGTGGTGAAATAGGTGATTATGGTGGCTACGGCAGAGGAAGTGGAGGTAGAGGTGTAGGAGGAGGGGGAGAGAGAGGAAGAGGCGGTCGTGGTGGTGGCTCCCAGTACCATCAACAACAACCGCCGCCGCAGCATCAGCCGCAGTATCAGCCGCCTCAGCAGCTTCAGTCGCCTCCTCAGCATCAGCAGCCTCCGCAGCAGCAGTATCAACAACAACAACAACAACCGAATCAGAGTTGGGGCCTGCCAGGGAGACCTTCTCCATGGAAAACTTCCGCTCCCAACAGAGCGTGGGGGCCCAGAGCTGCTTCTCCTGCATCTCCGGCACCGATCAGCTCTCCTACTCCTGGTATGGCTGCGTGGGGGCCCAGAGCGGCTTCTCCGGCATCTCCAGCATCGATCAACTCTCCTACTCCTCGTGTGGCTGCGTGGCAGCCCAGAGCGGCTGCTCCTGCATCTTCAGCCCCGATCAACTCTCCTACTCCTGGTACGCTTTTTCCTTCTTCATTCGGGGCCTTTTTGAGATACAGTTGGAACTTGTGCAACTGATCATATCATAGACTGTGAGGCAATGTTTACTTTGGAGAGTAAGCTATTGCATTTTGAATCCCTAATTTTGATCTGATCAAGTTTTACTGTTAATTTTGATCTGATCAAGTTTTACTGTTAATTTTGATCTGATCAAGTTTTACTGTTTTGAGTTCATGATGTATTTATCATGTGTGTTGTTGTGTATTGGATGTAGGTAATGAGATTGTGGTGATAAATCATGTGTTTATTGCTTACACTACTTTGCTTTAACTGACTACATTTGGTTTTATTTGATTTGGTTGATTTTACTAAGAGATCATTACTGTTTACCTTAGATAAACGATTTGATTTCGAGTCTCGTTATGTGAAAACTAAGAGTTCTGCATACATGTGTTGACAGTTGAATTTCTTTTTTTGGGGTTACTATTTAATGTTAGCTTGTTGCTACAGTTAGTCTAACCATTTGAATTTACATAAATAATGAGGCCTGGTGATAACACATTTAGTTTGTTCTTTTTACTTCACAGATACTCTTGTTCCCAGAGTGCAAGCTCTGGAAATTTCGAAGCAGACACCTCCTTCATCTTCTTTGGACAGTACAGACAAAAAACTCCCAGTGAAACGGCCTGATAATGGAGGCACAAAAGCTATCCGAACTACTCGGCTTCGTGCTAACCATTTTAATCTCTCATACAATCCTGAGAGTATTATAAGGCACTATGATGTTGATGTCAAGCCAGAGAACCCTGCTAAGAATGGCCGTCCTGTGAAAATGTCGAAGTACGAACTCTCTGCAATCAGGAAGAAGTTATCCTCTGATAATCCTTCGGATTTTCCCTTGTTAAGTACGGCATATGATGGTGAAAAAAACATCTTCAGTGCAGTGCCGTTGCCCACTGGATCATTTAAGGTGGAGGTTCCTGTGGAAGAAGACACGCGGTTCAGTTCATACATATTTACCATAAAGTTTGTAAATGAGCTCAAGCTTTGCAAGTTGAAGGAGTACTTGAGTGGCCACGTGTTGTCTATTCCTCGTGATATATTGCAGGGTATGGATTTGGTGATGAAAGAAAATCCAACTAGGTGCTTGGTTTCTGTTGGGCGAAACTTTTACCCCCCTAAATCTAATGAAAACGATGACCTTGGACATGGTGTTGCTGCATTTAGAGGGTTTCAGCATAGCTTAAGGCTGACTTCCCAGGGTCCTGCTTTGTGTCTTGACTACTCAGTCTTGGCATTTCATAAGCGCATGCCAGTTATCGATTTTCTCCAAGAGCAGATAAGGGGTTTTACTTTAAATGATTTCACTAGGTTCAGGAGAGAGGTTGTGGATGTATTGAGGGGATTGAAAGTTACTGTGACTCACCGGAAAACCAAGCAAAAGTACATCATCAAGGGGCTGACGGATAAGAATGCAGGAGATATTACATTTGATGCTGTAGATATAGAGGGCCAGTGTCCACCTAAGAAAGTTAGGCTGCTTGATTATTTCAGGGAAAAATACCAGGAGATCCAGTACAAAAACATTCCCTGCTTGGATTTGGGGAAAAATGGTAGGAGGAACGATACACCGCTGGAGTTCTGTGTCTTAGCTGAGGGGCAAAGGTATCCAAAAGAGCATTTGGACAGAAATGCAGCTACCAAGCTGAAGGACATGTCATTGGCTCCACCAGGGATTAGAGAGAACATGATACGTGGCATGGTACAATCTAGTGATGGACCTTGTGGGTAAGTAAATTTATGTGCTTTATTTTTGTCTAGTGAAGTTTGACTGTTATCAAACTTCCACTGTTGTTTACTTGAGCTTTCATGACTTCATTGTTCCTCGTGCACTAGTATTCTGCTCTAATACTATTTATGAACGTGCTGCTGATGGTGGAATTGTTTCCCATGTATTGGTCTTAACTTAATTAATGATAGTCTATAGATTTCTGTTGCTTGCACAAGTAAATGGGTTGTAGTTAAACTCAGTGGTTGTAGTGAATCTAAGCATATTGAATATCAACATCTTTTATGCACAAAAGACTCTTATTAATAGGGCGATATTATTACCATTTTGAGTAGCTTAATTATGCATAAGACTGCAGTGATTAATTATGATTTGATTCTTTTGTTATTGGCAGTGGAGGCATCATTGGGAATTTTGGAATTGTAGTCAACAATGATATGACACCAGTAACAGGGCGTGTCATTGTCCCACCTGAGTTGAAGTTGGGTGCTTCTGATGGCAAGATAGCTAAGGTAACAGTTGACCGAGAGAAATGCCATTGGAATTTGGTTGGGAAGTCTCTAGTGGAAGGAAAACCAATCAGTTGCTGGGCTGTACTTGACTTCAGCAGTTATGATCGATTCTGTCTGGACCCTAATCAATTCATCCCAAAGCTCATCACAAAGTGCAACAAACTGGGAATCAGAATGGGTGAGCCTGTTTTGTACGAAGCCACTTCCATGAGACCGTTCACTAGTGTTCAGATGCTTCGTCAGCTGCTTGAAAGCATTAATGAACAGGCATACAAGAAAAGTAAAGGCCGTTTACAATTACTTGTTTGTGTAATGGCTCGAAGAGATCCTGGTTACAAGTATCTGAAGTGGATCTCTGAGACTCAAATTGGTATAGTGACGCAGTGCTGCTTGTCAAACATGGCTACCAAAGCAAATGACCAGTATCTTTCAAATCTTGCACTTAAGATCAATGCCAAGCTTGGAGGCAGTAATGTAGAGCTAATTGATCGACTCCCCCTCCTTGGGGGTGCAGGCCATGTTATGTTTGTGGGGGCTGATGTGAATCATCCTGCTGCGCGGAACACAACAAGTCCATCAATTGCAGCTGTTGTTGCCACTGTAAACTGGCCTGCCGCGAATCGTTATGCTGCACGAGTCCGACCCCAATACCATCGCACGGAGAAAATATTGAATTTTGGAGACATGTGTCTGGAGCTTGTTGAAACTTATGAGCGATTTAATAAAGTCAAGCCTGACAAAATTGTTGTCTTCCGTGATGGAGTCAGTGAGGGCCAGTTTGATATGGTTCTCAATGAAGAGTTACTAGATCTGAAGAGGGCTTTGGGAGGTATAAAATACTATCCAACCATCACACTAATTGTTGCCCAGAAGCGGCACCATACTCGTCTCTTTCCAGAGAGTATGAGGGATGGTAGTTCCACAGGCAACGTATTACCGGGAACTGTTGTGGACACAATAATCGTGCACCCATTTGAGTTTGACTTCTATCTCTGCAGTCATTATGGAGCCCTTGGAACAAGCAAACCCACGCACTACCATGTTCTTTGGGATGAACACAGGTTTACTTCTGACCAATTGCAGAAGCTCATATATGACTTGTGCTTCACGTTTGCAAGGTGTACTAAACCGGTATCGTTGGTCCCACCGGTGTACTATGCTGACCTTGTGGCATATAGAGGGCGATTATACCATGAGAGTATGGAGGGACAGTCTCCAGCTTCAGCATCCTCATCATCATCATCGTCATGCTCATCAGTGGCTTCTCTAGAGGAAAGGTTTTACAAACTGCATGCTGACCTGGAAAACATAATGTTTTTCGTATGAAGGTCGAAGCATGATCCCGTGATATCTCTTTTGTGGAACATGAAGGATATGGTTTTGTAACTTGGCAAACTCGGGCGCAACTCCAACCTCCTCAAATGGAGTTTGTGCGTGAATCTAATGAGTTTTTATTTCTTCTGTGCGTAAATCTAAGGAGGAACTCCTCCTTATCTAGTAATGTGGCTCAACTACAAATTAATAGTCTTTTTTAAACTCAAAATTGCTTTTTCTTAGAAAAATTGGCGATGAAGGGATATTTCTTTTTGGTTCTTGACCATGATTGTCACTTGTGGTCTTAATGAGACTATTCTAATTTTGTGTTCTGAAATCTGTTGATGTATTTTCATTGTGTGTTTTACCATCTCTATCACTCAAAATTTGCTTGATCCAAAAATGTTTATATCCTCTAAAATAAATTTTAAAAATCCATAGGGTGTTAGTTGAATAACTTCAGACCTTTGTTGTGCTTTCAAGTGATCATAAGTTCAAGCTCTCGTGTTACCATATGTGAGTTTTTTCCTCGCTTCTTAATTTTAGCAAAACAAAAACAAAAAATCATTATAAAGTTATTGCTACAATATTGTTAGTGACAAAAGACACGTGTGAGTTTGTTGTTGAGCTACGCAAGGAGGGAACCATTCTTTTTGTATTTTTAAAGGAGGGAAGCATTATCAAGAAAAATGGCGGGGGAACAACAAGGAGTGAGCGAATATGCGAAACGAGAGAGGGGAGAATGTTATCAAATACAGCGTTCCCAAATTCCTCACGCAACCCCTTTGGCAAGAATAAAGAAGCAAATTCCTTAAACTCCCGCGTCTCCTTCTTGGTTGACTCCTTCGCGACTAAGGCAATCGCACAGGGACAAGATTCGTCATCCTCCCAACACTCTTTATAAGGAAGGAAGGCACCAACTTCTCATCTTACTCACAGACTCATTTCTGATTTTTGTGAATTGAGAGAGTACGAATTTGAGGCAAGTTTTCTCTTCGATCGTTTTTGAGTTTGCTCCCGATTTCTCCAATGGAAAGAGGTGGTGGTGGAAACAGAGGAAGAGGAAGAGGAAGAGGTAGAGGCAGCAGTAATGGTGGTGGTGGTAGTGGTGAAAGAGGAGATTATGGTGGCTACGGCAGAGGTGGAGGAGGAGGAGGAGGAGGAGAGAGAGGAAGAGGTGGTTATGGCGGTCATGGTGGTGGGTCCCAGTACCACCATCAACAACAACCGCCGCCGCCGCAGCTGCAGCAGCAGTATCAACAACAACAACAGAATGAGAGTTGGGGCCAGCAAGGGAGGCCTTCTCCATGGAATAGTCCCGCTCCCACCAGAGCACGGGGGCCTAGGCCTACTGCGGCTTCTCCTGCACCAATCAGCTCTCCTACTCCTCCTGGTATAGCTGCGTGGGGTCCCAGAGGGGCTTCTCCGGCATCTCTAGCAGCATCGATCAGCTCTCCTACTCCTACTGGTATGGCTGCGTGGGGGCCCAGAGCGGCTTCTCCGGCATCTCCAGCAGCATCGATAAACTCTCCTACTCCTCGTGTGGATGCGTGGGGGACCAGAGCAGCTTCTCCGGCATCCCCAGCAGCATCGATCAACTCTCCTACTCCTCGTGTGGCTGCGTGGGGGCCCAGAGCGGCCTCTCCTGCTGTATCTCCAGCCCCAATCAACTCTCCTACTCCTGGTATTTTGTTTTTCTTGATTCTCGGTCCTTTTTGGGATACAATTGAAATTTGCACTACTGATCATATCATATAGACTGTGAATGAAGCCATTGCATTTTTATTCCTAAACCCAAAATTTGATCTGATTAAGTTATACTGTTTTGAGGTTATGAGGTATTATCATGTGTGTTATGTAATGGATGTTGATATTAATGAGACTGCTGATAAATAAATCGTGTTTATTTCTTACACTACTTTGGTTTAACTGACTAAAGTTGGAAGTGGTCAGTGGTACATTTAGTTTTATTTGATATGAAGCATTTCATTGATTTTACTCAGATATCATTACTGTTTACCTTGGATAAACTTTTTTTTTAAGGACCTTCCTATTGAGAGGAGCGATAGTATACTAAACTCACACGCACTACACGGATAAACAATTTAATTTGGAGTCTTAGTTATGTGAACTTTAAAAGTTTTCCATAAATGTTTTGACAGTGGAATTTTTTTTTTTAAATTTTGTCAGAGTTAGGCTTGCTTACTCTGTATTTTTTTTAAATGTCAGTTTTTAGCTACCGTTAGTCTAGCCATTTGGATTTACATAAATAATGAGGCTTGTTAATAACATCTTTTGTTTGTTCTTTTTTCTTCACAGATACTCTTGTTCCTAGAATGCAATCTCTGGAAATTTCGAAACAGGCACTTTCTTCGCCTTCTTTGGACAAAGCAGACAAAAAACTCCCAGTGAGACGGCCTGATAATGGAGGCACAGAATCTATCCGAACTACTAGGCTTCGTGCTAACCATTTTAATCTCTTGTACAATCCTGAGAGTATTATAAGGCACTACGATGTTGATGTCAAGCCAGAGAAGCCTGCTAAAAATGGCCGTCCTGTGAAAATGTTGAAGTCTGAACTCTCTGCAATCAGGAAGAAGTTATCCTCTGATAATCCTTTGGATTTTCCCTTGTTAAGTACGGCATATGATGGTGAAAAGAACATCTTCAGTGCAGTGCCGTTGCCCACTGGATCATTTAAGGTGGAGGTTTCTGAGGAAGAAGGCACGCGGTTCAGTTCATACATAGTTACCATAAAGTTTGTGAATGAGCTCAAGCTTTGCAAGTTGAAAGAGTACTTGAGTGGCCACGTGATGTCTATCCCTCGTGATATATTGCAGGGTATGGATTTGGTGATGAAAGAAAATCCAACTAGGTGCTTGGTTTCTGTTGGGCGAAGCTTTTACCCCGCTACATCAAATCAAAATGATGACCTTGGACATGGTATTGCTGCATTTAGAGGGTTTCAGCATAGCCTAGTCACGTATTAGAAACAGATGGTGATTTAGACATGATGATGGCATGTTTAGGGATTGCGAATGCAAAGAGTGTGGAGCTTTTAGTTAAGGATTTATGTTTGCGCAGTGAGTCTAGTGGTCCGTTTTGTGGAAATAAGGATTTGCTAGTGTGTGAAAAGGGTGAATCATCATGTTGTAGTACTCTTGAAGATAGAAACGAATTCTTGGGTAGGTCTAAGAGATTAATTGCTAAGCCATTGTTGTCGATGGAGTGGCACACATATATACATCATGTAGGGCGGACGTTTAATGGTGGTGCGAGAGGAGTTCCGGTTGAAATTGAGCAAGTATGCTCTTGAAGTAGGATTTCAGTTTTTATATGTGGGCAATGACAAGAGGCGGGTGATTGGAGTGTGCTCAAATAAGAACTTGGAAGGTTGTAGTTGGCGTGTTTATGCATCTTGTTGTGTAGCTTCGGGTTGTTTTGTAATTCGGACCTTAAATAATGTTCATACATGTGCGGGTCGGATACGTGAAACAAAGATGAAGTCTCGTGTTGTTTCCTCACCGCTTGTTGATAGAATCGTGGCAAAACCAGAGTGAAGCTAGTAGAGATTATCAATGAATTCAAAGAATATTATGGTCTTGATATTTCATACTACCACGCATGGTTTGGTAAAGAGTTAGCCAAAGTGGATGTTCACGGTGATCATCGAAGTCCTTCAATGAATTAGTGTGGTACGTGGACGCTGTAAAAGCAACCAATGTCGGTTCTATTTGCGAGCTTGAATGCGATGTCGAATTAATCGCTTTAGACGATTTTTGTATCGCTTGGCGGTTCAATTGCGGATTCGAATATTGTATCCCTTTCTTTGTTCATGGATGCTACATTTTTGAAGAGCAAGTACAAAGGGCAGCTTCTTTGTGCTTCTCGAAAGAATGGTAATCAAGGTATGATTACTCAATCGTTTTGGATTCGCATTGTCGTTTTTATTTTTCTGCAATGCAGTTTATTTGTTTCGCAATGCGCTTTATTTGTTTCTCACCGTGTCTTTATTGGTTTTGTTTTGCGGGGTTTTATCCTCTTGCTTTTGGAGTTGTTGATTCTGAGTCGGAGGAGAATTGGACTTGGTTTCTTCAACATTTGGCTGCTATATTGTTACCGATGGGTAGAGTGGTGACTTTTTTCTCGACCGTAATCAAGGTTTGTCAATGCAATGGCTGCTGCTTTTTCTGGATGCCCTCATTCCTACATTATTATCACCTGAAGCAAAATTTGATATCTAAGTACCAAGTCAGGTTTTGGGAAGTCGCTCCAAGACCGTGTTGTTAATCTATTTGCTAAATGTGCATATCTTTATTCTGGAGGATGAGTTTAAAGTAGCTATGGATGAGTTGATGATTGTTGGTAGTTCCAAAGTGAAGACATTCATAATCGATTTGTCTAGAGATCACTATGCCAATGTGTTTTTCAATGGAATGCGTTATGGAGAGATGGCAAACAGTTTAGCGGAGTCATTTAACCATTGGGTTGGTGTGTTTCGAGATCTACCGGTGTTACCTTTGATAGACGGGATTCGACAGAAATTGATGGTGTTGAATTCACAACGACGACTTGAAGTCGAGAAGTGGACAACTATTTTGTGCCCGGAGATGGAAACTAGGCTTGTTGAAAAGCGGAAGTCGGGAAGGACTTGGGCTGTTCGTCGTTCTAGTGTTTCTGTTTTTGAAGTGTTTGGTGATTTTTCTGTTATGGTTGATTTGGAGCAACGGACATGTTCTTGCCGTCTATGGCAAATTGATGGTTTTCCTTGTACGCATGCAGTGGCTGCAATTCTTGCAAAGAAAGATTCAGTTTATGATTACGTCGGTGTTACTACACGTCCGAATTCTTTCAAAAATCCTATGATATTCCTATTCTTCCTATTCCGGATATTGGGAAAGGCTTGGGCAGCAACGGTTCAGCTGCTGGAGTTGTTCTTCCGCCAATTACAAAGAGGCCAGCCGGAAGACCACCGATGAAGAGGATCAAAGCTTTGGGTGAAGCTAGAAGGCCATTGAAATGCGATCGGTGTGGTGTTTCCGGGCACAACCTAAGACTTGCAAGGTCGTGATATGAACATTGCTTCTCAGTTTATAATTGCTTATGTTAGGTATATGAATAATCTGCAATGCGGTTTATAGTTGATTATAATTTGTTACTACTTTTAATTGGATATTGTGATTTTTTTTTTGGAGTTAATGGAAATTAAGCATTTTTTCATAGTGGATATGCCTTTTTGACTTTTTTCGATGCTTGTTTGCTTGTTTTCATGAAGTTTGTTTGTTTGCCGTTTCCATTTGTAATGAGGAAACACATACACTCGCATTGCGTAAACACATACACTTCATTGCATCCTGCTTTATGATTTCAAATAAACCGCTTGTAATTGGATATTGTGATGTTTTTTTGGAGTTAATGGAAATTATGCAATTGTTTCATTAGTGGATATTCCTTTTTGCCTTTTGTTGAGAGGCTTGTTTTCTTTCTTTCGTGAAGTTTTTTTGTTATTGCTGTAGGAGATTGATGAGAATCTTAGTTTCCGTTTGTAATGCAGTAATTCCTTTAACTCCAATGCAGAAAAACATAAAGTGCATTGCCAAAAACATAAACTCCATTTCGTAACAAAGATAAATTCCATGGCGTACAAACATAAACTCCATTACAAATATTATAGTAGAGTTGTTCTAAGAATATATTACAAGAGAGATATATAACAAATATTTTCTAGGATCCAATAACAAGATAATTTCATGTCAATGTTTCTTCAAACCGGGAGACAAGGCAATTGTTGTGGTGGAGGAGTCTCGAGATGTAATTTGCTCTATATTCAATCATGATTTTTTTGTCCATTGTTGATGGAATGGGTTGTCCTTTTGCTATTTGATCCATGTAAAACATGACAAACATCCCACACCCAACCCGCAAAATAATATGTGATTGGTTTTTTGTTTTGAATGATATCAAATTGTATTGAATAGTTGAGTAGAAACAATTCTTACGAAGATGAATGTTGTTGGGCACATTCTCATGTCGTCCTCAAATGGAAACCGACATGGACTTTGGAGAATAAAATTGAGAGTCGAGTTCCTCATTTGCGTATAAGTCATCTTTGAATAGGTGTTGGGCCAGTCCCCTTTGCTTTATTAGTTTTAGTCTTGTTTGAGTTTCTATGAATTCTTGTGCGCTGGGTCTCACGTATTGCATCCACCCTTCAACAATCTGTGACCTATTTTTTTAATAAGAAAAAGAAAAGAAAAGAAAGGGTAATCAAGGTTTGCATTGCAAATTGTGTTTGTGCTTGAGAAATTAAAAAAGGTTCATTCCACTTACAATATCTTTAGCAATGTCAATGCATTTTTCTTCTTTCCTTGCCCCGAGTGACCTAAGTGGATTGTAGTGTCTCCACTTTTGTTCGGATTTGTGAAATGCCAGCAGGTGAAGTGGTACTCGGATTTTGAAATAATTGGGAAAAAGAGCACATTGCATTTCCCGACTTTTCCAATAGAGGTTCATACATAGCATAATGCCAACTTGGCTCTTGAAGCTAGCCATCGATTGCCGCAAGCATAGAATGGCAATTGGATAGTATATTTATTTTGTCGAAAGTTGCAGTGCATTTTTTGTTTAATCAATTTTGAATTTTGGAAATTATTCTTACCCAAGTCCATGTAGACATGTATTGTGTAATTCTGTCTCCATTGGATCTATTTTCTCCTCCTCCAACTCAATAAAACTTTCAATAACCTGTTTGGGGCATTGTTAATAGGTAATTTAGTAGGCACAAACAAGAACGGCAAGTGCAATGTGTGTTTTAGAATTAGTAGTTTGGACTTACATTTTGTGCTAGTTCCAAGTCGCATACAATATCTTTGATATCTATGTTGGAAATGACGTCACGATCACCTTTCCGTAAGCTAGCTCTGTGGATTTTGAATACATGAAATTCACAAGATTAGGGTCACTTTAATTTTAATTAACATGAAATAATTGTTCTTTTTGGGTTAGGGACATTACTTTAAGTCGATTACTTAAGATGTATCTTTGAATTCTTTCCCTGTCTTCTTGGGGTACTTTTTGCCACACCCTCTTTTTCCCCATCCTAATGTCTTCTTAATCTTCTTGTTTTGTTGCTTTTTTGGGTCATCCTCATCATCTGCTTTCAGTTGATCTACTACTATCGATTATGACGAGGTTTGTCTTGTTGCCACCGCAAATTGAACAAAATTAATTAGAACTCGCATTGCGAGAAACAAATAAAGCGCATTGCGTAAACAAATAAACCGCATTGCGAAACCGCAATGCTGAAAACAAAAGATAAGTTGCGTTCTGTGCACTGATTTGTAGCAACAATCATAGGTTCTTCTTGTGTTGATTGCTTCCTCGGAAGAGATAATCTTGAATTGGGGCAATTGTTCGTCAACGTCGGCCTTTTTGCCTTCTTTTGCTTGGGCTTCTTATCTTGTTCATATTTGTAGCATGATGCTTGACGCTTCTTTCTTTGCCTGCTCTTTATAATTTTTATTCTTGTTGGAAGATCAGGAGTGTCAGCATCTTTCTTCCTTTTTTTGTTCTTTATCTGATCTTTGTCTTCTTCCTTATGTTTCTCTTCTTCTGTCTCTTCTTCTTGCATCTCTTCTTCTGTTTCTTCTTCTTGCATCTCTTCTTCTTTCTTCTCTTCTCCTTTCTTCTCTTCTTCTTGCTCCACCTTTTGATCATCAAGTGGTTGTGGTGTAGGGACATCATGCTCGATTTCAAAAATTGTTGGGTATGAGAAGATGTTTTCAAGTTCTTCTCTGTACTTTTCTCGAATGCTAGCACTTGGATCCGTGTCCTTGAGTTGTTGCTGAGGTATTTGCACTTGCTCCACCTTTTGATGATCAAGTGGTTGTGGTGGTTGTGGTGTTGGGACATCGCGCTCGATTTCAAAATTTGTTGGGTCTGAGAACATGCTTTCAAGTTCTTCTCTGTACTTTTCTCGAATGCTGGCACTTGGATCCGTGTCCTTGAGTTGTTCTTTGAGGTATTTGCACATTCTCATTTAGTGGCACTTGCTCAATTTCAGGTCCTTTGCATTCCATTTGTGCAATCCTCTCTTTCAGATTGTTCATTTCGTGACGCATAAGGGTAGATTCCACTGTCATTGTAGCAGTCACACATTCTTCATCAGTTAATTTTTCTTTTAGTTTTGCCAATTCCTCTTTTAGTTTTGCCAATTCCTCTTCCAGCTGGTTTGTTTTGATTTCTGCTTGGAAGAAAATGTTCCATAAATCTTGGATTTTCTTCTCACTGTCTTGATTATTTTCATCCTTCCACAGTTGTAAGCGTTTTGGGCAAACCCAGCTAGGATCAAGTCGTTGGCGGTAATTGTTTTGGACTTCCAGAGAGTTGACCATGCAGCCATGAATCCCAACAGGTTCTTTTGCTTCCCCAATCTCAAATCTTTTCTTTTTTCCTTCTCCTTCATTTTCTTCTTCATTTCCTGCTTCCTTTTCTCCTTCTGCTCCATCTTGTTTCTGCAAATTGAACAACACTTGTTAGAATTGCATTGCAGAAACACATAAACTGCATTGCTGAAACACATAAACTGCAATGCAGAAAAACATAAACTGCATTGCAGAAAAGAAATATTGCATACCTCTTCGTCTTCCTTTTCCTCTTCCTCTTTTCTGGTACTTTCTTATTTTTTAGAGGTTTTGAAAAGTCCCTCTAGCTGATTTAGGTCACTGAAATAATGTAATCTTGTGTGGAGTTCCACAAGATTCCATTTTAAAATTCCAGGAGTTGCGTTCTCCATCCCAACGATTGGTTGAATTATATTAGTCCTCTCACAAAGCGTAAACTCGAACAGTTCAAAACGAAGATATATATACTATGTTATAAATCGCAATGCAGATTGTGAATTTATTGATAAGACATAAATAACATAAAATTTTGTTTGACTTACCAATATTAGGAGAGTGCAACCTGTAACAGCCCCTTTACGTTCTTTTCCTTCCTTCTTCGCTTTGCCTTTGCGACTAAGGAGTCATTTATGTACGTTGAAACAGCCCTTGCCCATGAGTAGCTTGACAGGTGTCTAGCTTCTCACAATGCTCCACAATTTTCCAGTGCAAATTGGTTGAAGCGGTTGTGAAGAGCAATGTTAGGCAGAGGTGAATCGTGATTAGGCCGACCACATCCCCTGTCGTAGTCAACAACCTCCTCTTCCTCTTGCTTTTTTCTTCTTCTCCAGTTGGGTTTTTGATTTCATTTTCTTGGATTTCTTGTTTGTTTTTGTCTTGAGGTCTTGTTTCTGCAATTTATTTGACAAGTCAATTGCCTTGTGTATTTGTTCTTCCAGCCATGCTTTATATGGTCGGATGCTTCCAAAGTTCCTTGTCCTGAAGGTTGTCTCATATTTGTCCTTGTCCAGTTTGACACGTTTTCCTTCATTTGGCAATCCAAGGATTTGGGTCACCACTTTTGATGTGATCTTGAAAGCCTTGCTGCCGAATGTGAAAGATTTTGTGGTGGGATCAAACTGCTTGAGCAGCTTCACTAAGTCGATATCCGACTTAGTCATGCGAGGCATGTCTATTCTCTGATTGTAGAATGGCTCAATCAAATTCCGTAATGGTGTTTTCTCAAGCATTTCCTTCTGCCTTTCATTTATTTTGTCTTTGATGTTGGTTATCATGTTGTTGAAGGCATTGACGTTGCAATCGAAACTGTATATAGTCCGGGTTCTTTGCCTTTCTATCATAACTTGGCTTTCGTTGTATCTTTTGAGCCATTGTTTTTTTCTTGGACTTTTTGTTGTTGATCTTGCTTCTTTTGTGTTGACTGTTTTGTTGCCATTTGTGATCTGAAACAAGAATGAAAACACTATTAGGACAAGTAACGCATAAAGCGCATGGCGTAAACACATAAACAACATTGCGAGAAACAAATAAACTGTTGAAGCAGCTTATGTGTACAAACAAGCAGATTGTGAATTTTAGAGAACACCAAACAAAAACTAAAACGTAAAACCAAAGCATAAAACCAAAGCACAAAGCATACACTTCATTGCAATCAAAACCCGAAACCCAAAACCAAAACACAAAGCATAAAGTACATTGCAATCAAAACCCTAAACCGAAAACACAGAACATACACTGCATTGCAATCAAAATACAAAACATAAAACCAAAGCACAGAGCATACACTTCATTGCAATCAAAACCCGAAACCCAAAACCAAAACACAAAGCATAAAGTACATTGCAATCAAAACCCTAAACCGAAAACACAGAACATACACTGCATTGCAATCAAAATACAAAACATAAAACCAAAGCACAGAGCATACACTTCATTGCAATCAAAACCCAAAACCCAAAACCAAAACTCAAAACCCGAAACCCAAAACCAAAACTCAAAACAAAAAGTACATGGCAATCAAAACCCTAAATCCAAAACACAGAACATACACTACATTGCAATCAAAACAAAACATAAACAGAGTCAACCAAAACCAAAATTAGTGTTCCTTCTATGTGTTTTTTGAAGGTCAAATCTCAAGCATTCAATCATAAACCCATTCAGATCCGAAGGTCAAATCCCTAAAACTCCTATGTATTTTGCGAAAAAGACGACGAAGATTTGAGTAAAAACCGCATCGTAGTTTCTGATTAGACCCATTAGACCCATCAGACTGCATCGCAATGTATGATTTAGTGAGGGAGTGTGATAGAGTTTCTTACATGATTTTTGAATGCTTTGCTCTTCAGTGAGAGAGAGGCAGTGTCTTCTCTTCGTTGATTTTGGCTTCTCGGAGTGTCAGTGGTTTCGATTTGAGAGAAAAATTTGAGAGAGAAAGAGTGAGGGTTAGAACGATACGAACGAAAGAGAGAAAGAGTGAGGGAGAAAGAAAGTTCGAGTGGGAAGAAGAGGGAGCGCGTGTTTTCGCGGGCCTGAATCTTTGGTTTGTCGTTTCGGGTAGAAGCTGCTTGCGTTTTGGTTTCAGTTTTAAAATTGTGACAGCTGTATTTTGTTTTAAAATGAATTAGTTAAAATTTGCATAATGGCATATTTTGTAATTTTTAGCTTTTTGTAGTGCATGATTGTAAAATTACATCCTATTTTTTATCCTTTGGCCTTTTCTTAATTAGCTGAATTGAATTCCTATTTTCCTGATTAGTAAACTATTTTGTGTCTATAATCTAAAGCTCCCTATTTTCAATATCATCGATATTTTAGACCTCCATGTACCAAAATATCGATAATATCGACGACATGGACCGATATATCGATAATATCCCGATATTTCCATCGAAATTTCCGTATTTTTGAACTACTGATATTTTCGATACCATCGATATTTTAGACCTTGCGTGTGACCATCCTGGAATGAGAAAATTCTGTACAATCATTATTCAATCTCAATCTCAATCTCATTATACGGATATGATATAACTATTCAATTAATAAAAAGGTGTCATTTGGAGATTCCATTTCGTTGTGGGATTATGCTAGGGTTCAAGTTTGAGCTCTTTCAAATGTGACAAAGGCTTCTTTGGTCACAATTGAGCCGTCTACTGAGGATGATTGGGAGGTTTGAGTAGGGATGGGAAATTTGAGTCTCTGCATTTCGCATCTGTACATTTACACGCATTTAAAATAATGTTAACCATTAGATTGATTTAATGAAATTTAATAAGTCCACATCAACATCTCTTTGCACCTTATGTGTGCATATAATAACTTTGAAGGTCCTTGCGGGTTGGCCTGCATTTACAAGCCCCTTGCTTGTTGGCCTACATTTACAGTGATAAAGTCATTTGTGATTAAGTTTTAAAGGTCTGTACATTTACAAGTCCCCACCCGTGGCTGCTATCCATGGCCACCACCTCTCTTTCTCTCTCTATCATCCATAGTCTTATCGTAGTATTTAACATGAAATTATTGTCACAACAGCAAGCAATTACTTTAAAATTAAACTGCAATTGAAAATTCTAGACGTGTCGACCAACTATATGACCTAATGAAGGTGTGTGTGAGAGAAGAAAAGAGTGAGAGACAACGGCAATTGACGAGCAGTGTAGGGGTTGGGTTGGGAAGGAAGGTGGTTGCTGCTTGATGAGAGTTTTTATTTTAAAGGTATTGAATAAATATAATAAGGTGCAAAATGGTGAGTTTCAGTACAATACAACTATGCTGATGTAGACTTATTAAAATTCATTAGATTAATCTAATGGTTAACATCCCTTTAAATGCGTGTAAATGCATAGGCTCGGAATCTAGAGGTGGGCATCAATTCAGTCGAACCAACTAAACTGGTCAATTCGAATTATAATGGCTGGTAGTTTAAGAAATAAGCAGGAGAAGTTGTCATCATAGTTCATTATCACTTGGCTTAATTTGGTTACACCACTAATAGCCCAGTTTCAGTTTCATTTTCATTTTCATTTCATTTGGCGAGAAATATTTGATGGCATTGGCAATGTTCTCACCAAGCTTCTCAGGTTTTCATCACCAATATCATTCCCGCTAGCAGAGATCACCTCCTTCCCAGAACCACATTCTAACAACATGTTGACATATCTGACTCCCTCAGCACCTGAAAGTTGAAACATTCTCAACAATACACGTACAAACTTAGACCAAAAGCCAGTTTTATTTTTAAAAAAACTTATGTTGCCCATGATGAGCAACATGGCTCAATTGACCAAGCTACCAACAAATGGATAATCGCATTTATAATTATTTTTTTCCTTTTTTTCTTAAGTTTAATGTGTCAAGCAATATAATAGATACAAATAGCAAGAGGTCTTTGATCCACAATAATTTACACACTTCGTGGGCCATACCTCGATATTCTGCTTTTGCACTTGACCGAACAACCCACATTTTATTTTTTACTCCACCAAGTGACAAGGTTCCCTCAAACAAGCGTAAAGTAACCTGATGTAGAGTGTTTTTCTAAAATTGATCCAGCCCAATCAGCATATGTATATCCAACAACTTTAAGATTTTCATTTTTTGAGAACAATAATCCTTTCACAGGGGTTGACTTTAAGTATCTTAAGATCCGATCAACTGCATTCCTATGAGAAACACTAGGTGAATGCATAAATTGACTAACCACACTCACCACATATGCAATATCTGGTCTTGTATGTGCCAAAAATATCAACCTTCCAACAAAACGCTGGTATTATTCCTTATTGGTTGGCAAACGGTCTATGTCTTCACACAACTCGTGATTCATCTCAATGGGTGTGTCAGCAGGCTTACATCCTAACATTCTTGTTTCAGTGACTAGATCCATCACATACTTCATTTGAGACAGAAAAATACAAGTTTTTGGCCTTGCCACTTCAATTCCAAGGAAGTATTTCAGAGGACCTAGATCTTCATTTCAAATTCCTGAGACAAATGCTTTTGAAGCTTATTTTCTCTCCTTCATCGTTTCCAGTTACAACCATGTCATCTACATAGACAATTAATGCAGTGATGTTTCCTCCATTATGCTTTAAAAACAGAGTGTGGTTTGAGTACTTTGAGTGTATCCAAAATTCTTCATAGACTTAGTAAATCTTCCAAACCACGCCCTGGGAGACTGTTTTAACCCATATAATGACTTTCTGAGCTTGCAAACTTGATTTATCTTGTTCGGAGCTAAAATACATCATGGTGGTAAACCCATGTATACCTATTCTTCCAAGTCTCCATGTAAGAATGCTTTTTTAACATTGAATTGATGAAGTGGCCAATCTAGATTTGCTGCTAGCGATAGTAGAACTCTGATAGTGTTGATCTTGGCTACTGGGGCAAAGGTATCCTGGTAGTCCACCCCATACTTTTGTGTATACCCCTTCGCCACTAATCTGGCTTTATATCTTTTAATGGATCCATCTGCTTTGAGTTTCACAGTATAGATCCACCTGCATCCCACCATCTTCTTTCCATGAGGTAAATGCACGAGTTCCCATGTCGCATTCTTCTGGAGAGCTCGCATTTTGTCATTCATGATTTCTTTCCATTTTGAGTCTTCTTGTGCTTCATTCACACTACTTGGGACAAATATATCAGCCAATTGCTTCATAAAGTGCACATGTGACTCTAATAATCTACTTAGAGATATATAATTATTGATGGGGTATTTTCCTTTGGCTTTAGATTTGCTTTGTACTGTACTTCAGGTTTACCACGGTTCTTCATTTATAGAAGTTGGTATATATGGGTATTTCTAGAAGTTGGTATATATTTAATTAATGTTATCAGTTTCAAGGGGAGATGTTACCTAAATGACTTCCTCAACAGGAGTTTGGTGTGGGCCTATTGTGCACTGATAAGGGGTGACGACCGGTCATTATGGAGGGACGACCGGTTGCTTTGATGATGAACCAATTCCGTTGTGAAAAAAATCAAGAAAAGTTTGAGTGTTTAGAGCCAAATTCTCCTCATATGCTTCTGAAAAATATATGTCGTGTTTCCGGAACACTACATCCATGGATGTATATACCTTCTAACTTACATGGTGATAACATCGATAGCCTTTCTGATGCGGGGCATTACCAATGAAAGCACACTTTTCTGCTCGGGGATCCAATTTGTTTCGTTGGTGATCATGTAAGTGTACGAATACAACATGGCCGAAAATCCGTGGTTCAAGGTTTAAGGTAGGAGGTACTTGGATATGGCGGTGAAGTGTTTGAAGAGGAGTTTGGAAATTCAAGATAATTGAGGGAATCCTATTGATAAGGTAAGTTGCAGAGAGGAAGACTTCGCCCCAAAAAGATCGAGGAATTTTGGCACCAAATAGAGAGGCACGAACGACTTCCAGTAAATGTCGGTTCTTTAGCTCAGCCACCCCATTTTGTTGGGGAGTATATGGACATGAGTGTTGATGTATGATGACATGATCCTGTAAGAATTTTTTGAGATCATAATTAAAAAATTCTCTGCCATTGTCAGAAAGAAGAATATGGATTTTGACATGAAATTGATTTTCCGCCATTTTATGGAACAGTTAAAACTGAAAACTAACTTCTTCTTTGGTTTTGATAAGGGAAACCCAAGTCATTCGGGTGCAGTCATCAATAAAAGTGACAAACCATCGTGCTCCAGCTGGAGTAGCGATTTGAGCAGGCCCCCAAACATCAGAATGAACAAGTGATAAGGGAACCAAACTTTTATGTGTACTTAATGGGAACGGAACACGATGATTCTAAGCCAATTCACACGTATCACACTAGAAGCTGGAAACATCAAAACTGGAAAATAATGATGGAAACAAATTTTTCAGATAACCGAACAAGGCATGCCCAAGATGTTTATGCCATAACCAAACTTTGTCTCTCTGCCTCTCAGAACTAGCTCCATTTGTGGTGAAAGCTTGACCAACCTTGGTCTCACTATCTGATGCCCAGTCCAAGTAGTAGAGTTTGCCCCGCCTAGTACCACAATCAATCGTCTTTCCGGTGAGGATGTCCTGAAAAACACAATGTTTCTGCCAAAATGATACAGTATACCCCAAAGTAGTAGTAATTTGTGCAACAGACAACATGTTATGGTCTAATGATGGAACAACTAGCACAGAATCAAGATGTATGGAGTTAGAGAGAGATAGAGAGCACTCCTCAACCACAGAGGAGGGGGTACCATTAGCATTAGACATCATCAACTGCATGGATGTTTTGCGAATAATGAGTTGGCTAGAATCAAATGTCATGTGATCCATAGCACCCAAGTCAATAATCCATGTGTGCTTTGGAGATGATGTATGGAAAGCAGAACCTTGGGTGGTGACTATAGAAGCATGAGCCTGTGTAGCATTTTTAGCATGATTAACTGCATGCTTCTTTGAGTCTGCAAAGAGGGAGAGACTGGTAGTGGGGCCTGACATCGCAACGGAAGGAAGATTTGATATGAGTTTGTGTTTGTGGGAAATGATTTGATTTGAGAATTTGAGGAATTTCAGTTGAGGAATTTGGATTTGAGGAATTTGATGTGAAGAATGTGATTTATGAATTTAATTTGAGAGGTATGTGTTTAAGGAGTTTGATAATATGATTTAATTTGAGAGGTAAGGAATTTGATTTAGGGTTTGTGTTTGAATTTGAGGATATGATTTGAAGGCTTAGAGACGACCTAGGATCGACCGCTCTGATACCATGCTAAAATATGGATATGGTTTTAATACAAGGAGAATATCTCTTTATTATACAAGGATTGTCAACTATATGCAAAAAGGAAATAAATCACCTAATTAACTTAGGAAATGAATCTCCTTGATTTGTTAGGTTAACTCACGTCAACATTCCTTACAAGCAAAGCATATGAAAAAAGTGAAAATGATACTTTATTTAATGGGATTACCTTCAGCATCATATTGTATTAGACGGTTACCTAGCCAACTACAAGCCTCTAGTCATAATATTATTCGACTTGATGGATCTCCATGGTTACCATGGTTATATAAATGAAAGTAAAAAGTTAATTATAATTATGCCTATGGACACGTGTCAAATATTGAGAAGGGTGGTGAGCAAAAATATTTCCCTATGATAAAGTGCCTGAACTAAATTCACATCAATAATATTAGAGACGCCAACTGATTAACAGTTTTTTATTTGCTATAAATAAATAAAGTCAAAAGTGGATGTAGTATAAAAATAAATACACCACTACCACGTTAGTTAGTATCTCTAGTATTAGAGAAAAACTTCCATGTCACAGTGATTCCATTGTCAGCATCCACATCAGTATCCCAAATCAATCCAATTCTGACAGTGGGCCACATACTTAAAAATATTTTATGCACCTATTTTCTTACTCTCTCTTCAGCATCCCTCTCTCTCCTCCATTTCCAGTTCCCTCTCCTCCATTCCCAGTTCTCTCTCCATTCACTCCTCCATCATCATCAACCACACACCCCTGATTCGTCTTTTCCTCTCCAATCAATCACTCATCATTCATCACCCACACACAAGATATTGATCTGTCTACTTTTTTTATTATTATTTATTTTACTAAGCTATTTATTAGGGAATTTTGGAAATTTTGGAAATGGTGGACTTGGGAAAGATTGGGTTGGCTTTGAATCTGTGGAAGAACTGGATACGGTTTGGGGAGAAAAAAATTCCAACGTCAACTGTCTCTCCTTTAATTTGAGGAATCTCTATCCTTTGTTTTTCTTCTTCAAATTCATTATCTATTGGGGAATTTTGGAAAATTAGAAATGGTGGAGCTGAGATAAACTGTGTTAACGTAACAATGAAGGTGCGATTTGGGGGAAAGCTTTTCAGCATCTCTATCTCCCCTCCAGATCTGGGGAATCCATCTCCTTATTGAACCATTTCATTATCACTAACTATTATCCTTTTTCATCTATGTTTAAATATATTAGAGAACTGGAAATGGAGGAGAGAGGGGGATGCCGATGAGAGATGAAGAAAATAGGTGTATAAAATATTTTTAAGTCCATGGCCAACTGTCAGAATTGGATTGATTTGGGATACTGATGTGGATGTTGACAGTGGAATCACTGTGACATGGAAGTTTTCTCCTAGTATTACTCAATAATATATTATAAAACAACATAATGACATAAAATATTTACCCTTTTTTGAAGACCCTTCTTATTTAGATGGACGATAATATTAAACTCACACACACTACATGGATGTTAAGATCCGAGCCAAGGACCTTTTCTGAAGGAGCAATTGCTCCAAACCACTACATTATTGAGTTATTTGCATATTTACCCTTACTTTTGACGTTATGGTAAGTTGATAACCCTTAAGATATCATATAATTTCAAGAAAAAAAAAGTGGTTTGGCCTGTGATGATGAAATGGTATAAATCTAAATAACTATGTCATCATAGAAAATATAGCTAAGAAATGATAAGTGATGCAACAACCATAATGATTGGGGTAGGATCGGGTTGGTGGTGGAATATTAGGAATTCTAGCACCAACAACATAATAAATTAGTTAACATTATATAGAATGAATGAATAAAAATAGTATAACATAACTTAGAATGAAATCAAGAAAAATAATTATAAAGACCAAAAATAATAAATAAACATCAAGACGTGGAGATCCAAATGCTATCATTCGAGCCTATCATTCTACCTATAAGTAACTAATAATAAGTACATAGTTTACCTTCACTTTCACTTGATATATGCAATTACCACAAGTCTATTAGACAAATATATATCTTATGCTGATATTTGGATGTTATTATTGTGCGGATGCTGTGTATTTTGTACTACCTCTTATTGGACATTCGGATAAGAAAATAACTATATATGTATATATACAGTTATTCTCTTATCCGGATGTTTGCATGTTATTAACGTGCGAACGCTATCAGAAAAGTGAAGAAAGTAGGGAGGGGTAGTACAAAATATATGGCGTCTGCACGATAATGTCTAAATGTCCGCATAGGAGAATTTCTATATATGTATATATATATATATATATATATATATATATATATATATATATATATATATATGTATACAGAGAGCTTAGTTGAGGGATTCTCAAATTAGTTTATTTGAGAGACACCTTGTAGGACCCACTGTATTGTATTTCACTAATCCAAACCGTCTATTTTGTAGATACTCATTCAAATATCATCTCTACAAAAAATCACTTGAATCCGATATCATTTGACCATTCAATTGAATTGTTGAAATTTTAGTACTTTCTTGAAGCAGTGTGTTAATTGATTTTGTAGGACACAATTGGATATCAAAACGGTTTCCGATTTGTGTAATTTTTTTCAAAGATGATCTATGAATGTAGACTTAAAAAATAGATGATTTGGATCGTTGAAAAAAAAAATCGTAAGGAACCCTAAATGGTGTCTCTCAATAAAAGGGAACTGTGTATATATATATGTTTTTGTCCCTTTGTTTGTTTGAATCTCATATTTTCTCAAAACAAATTCTAAAATAAATAAAATCTCTAAAATCCAAATAGCTCATCATCCAATCACATTATTTTCATTTCTTACTTCCCCAACTGATTGGATAACATGAATTGCAATCCACACTTAGGTCATGGCTCCCTTGGGCAACATCCAAACACAAAGTCACACGTATCCACCCAAATTTCACTTTGTCATTTTTGAGAGCATTTTTGCTCACCAGCCCGACGATGGATTAAAGTGGTAAACAAAAATATTTGCTTTATATTTTTGCCCTTTTCCCAGTTTCCAGTTTCTTTTAACTAATAACTCCTCCTTCCCTTACTTTATTACCTGTTCGGTTGGAGATTCCAAGCACTCACATTTACATTGATTGCACCCCTTTGCTTCGTTTTTCCTCTTCACGGGTTGTTTGCATTCCATTTCTTTATTGTTGGTGACAAATTCGCCATACCCATTTGTTTTGTCAAATACCCATCTCCATCAGCTCCTCAAGTTTCCTTTTTTTCATTGAGATTTGTAGATTTTGGCATTGGATTAGCTCTGATTCCTCTGTGTCTGTTTTCCCAAATGCCCATCTGATTTGGCTGTTGTTGTTGGAAGGGTTTTGCTGGTTAAGTTATGGACTTCATGCTCATGGTAAGACCTCCATCTGATTTCTGAGCTTCTTAGCTTTACATCCTCTGTTTTAGCTTGCTGGGTTTTCTCAAAAAATTTATCTGCGTTAGGCTATTCTATGTTCTCTGATCTAATGCTGAAGGTTTTTTTATGTACCCCATTTGATTTCTCATGTGTTTTTGGTCAGACTTTGGATCCGAGTTTGTTTTTCCCGTTTGATTGCATTTCCTGGTTTCCGGGTACTGCTTGCTTTCATTTACATTTGATAGTCTTTTTGAATCTCCTGCTTAAAGCTTGTCTTGATATTGCTCTGCAACCATTTTTAATATTGATGGGTTCCTGCATTTTACATTGACTTCAGTGGCTCCACCACCACTTTTCAAATGACCACATGATCTCCATGGTTGGGTCATTTGGTTTTTTATTCAAATGAAGAAACTGTTTGTGGCCAGTCCTAGGATGAAATCTTGAGTTTTGTTGCCTGACCAATTTACAGCTACACTATCTAGTCCTTTTGGTGAGTTTACTAGTGTACATTCATACATTTGTATTTGGCAAGTAGCTCAAATTGAGTTTGAGTCCTGCTTAATTTCTCTTATTTATCAGTCTGGGTGTTACTTGATCTCATCGTTCTAATTCTGTGTTTGGATGGTTCCTTCCTTTTAGTTTGCATTTGTTGTTTCCGTACAAAGATTTTTGTTGTCTGAATACTTGAATGTACAGAATAAAATACAAATCCAATGGATTATGTGTATAGGGATGAGCACATGTGATATCACAATTCTTTTGCTTGCAGCTTACCCATCTGCTAATATAAGCTACTCTGGTTAAAATGTCATAATCAGATGCTGTCAATTCTGACCAAAGAAAAAAAGATGCTGATACGATGTGCATGTTTATAATTATGATTATTATCCTGGTAGCTTACTTGCTCCTTGTGTCTGCTAATGGAAAGACGAAACAGGAACATGAAGAGCGGAAGACAGTACGAGAAAGTAAAGAAGGGAAATAAGAACGGCTAATCTAACATATTGCGATGGAAGTGTCTACAAAGACAGTTATGGCTATCAAGTCTTACCAAAATCAGGCGGAAGTGCTGGTTAAAAACTACTTATTAGCGGATCCCTTCATACCATATACTTGCATTATCGGAGGCATAATTTTGTGCAAAATGGTATGCTCATAATCTTTTAATTCCTTTAATATTTAATATGGTTCTTAAAGTTGAGCCCTTGGGTGCCCCATACAGGTTGTAGATTTGGTTTTCCATTTTCTTATTAACTCATTATATATTACAGGTATATGATCTTACCCAGTTAATTAGTAGCTTTTACATCAAGACTTATGCTAGTCTTACAAAAATCCAACGAATTGAGTGGAACAATCGGTGAGGATACCCACTTTCCAACTGTTGAATTTCATCTGTAATTACTTGTGCGTTTATTAATTTGAAAAAGTAACTTTTGCAGAGGTATCTCCAGTATTCATGCCATTTTTATCACAGCTCTATCCTTACACTTTGTTTTCTGGTCCGATCTCTTTTCTGACCAACCGCATGCCGGCCTTGTTACATTTCGAAGCTCACCACTGTCTGTTTTTGGTTTAGGGGTATGTGCTTCCTATTATTATCTTATGTAATTGGCCACTCATTTAATATCAAAGTATCTGCACTCCCTACATATTGTTCGAATGTAAACATTCTTGTTGGTTTGACCTTAAGCTGTTAGGAAATGCTGAAGTGAGCCAAAAATTAGTTTTAATTACTCAATTATCAATACATTTATGATGTCATGTTGAGATCATCATCTGACCATGCCTAGACTAGCAGTTAAATGTTAACGCATGAGCCAATCTATCAAGGATTCAAGAGTGATCTGGACCTTTTGTTTTAATGGGTTTGTCTAGATACACTTTTTTTTTTGGTATCTCCTAACATTTTTCTACGGACTTAACTAAGATGATTTATGACAGGTTTCTGTTGGATACTTCTGTGCGGATCTAGGAATGCTATTATGGCTATACCCTTCTTTAGGTGGAATGGAGTATGTAAGTAATTTCTCCATGGAAGACAATTCTTATATTAGTCTAGAAGCACATGCATATACATATATGTTTATATGTCTGTTCTAACCTTCTTGACATCTGGTCAGAAACATCATTTACCAATGTTATAACTTATAACAAGTCTCAACAAAAACCAAGAATAAAAAAAGAAAGGAAAGAGAAAACAGAAAATAAATCACATTTGCATATAATTTAAGTACATTCCTAGTCACATTTGATTAGACTCTGGGCTTCCCGATGGGCATCGGTTTCATTTTTGGCTATCTTTTATGAACGAGGAGTTGCTGTGGTTTCAGTTTAAAGTATGTTCTGTTTTATTTTTGTAGTGGTTGGCATATGTGTTGTTAGACTTTTATGGTTGTACTTTGTTGGTGGACCAGTCCACCAATCTTGTACTCTTTTTGGTAGTAAAATGAAGTTGTTTCCTTTCAAAAAAATAATAATGAATAAATACTAGGCAACATATACACAAATCTTTGATTAGAGATGAGTAACGTTTGCCATGTTAAAGGCTGTATAACTCTTAATATGGTGGTGTTCAATTACAGGTTTTCCATCACTCACTTTCTGGAATTGCAGTAGCATACTCCATGTTTTCTGGAGAAGGGCAACTTTATACATACATGATCCTCATCTCTGAGATCACTACTCCAGAGATCAATATGAGATGGTAAGTTTTACAAGAAATATGGTGTTTAGGTTATAGTATTCCATCTTTAATATAAACTTTGGGTTTCATGAAGGTATCTTGATACAGCTGGTATGAAGAGGTCCAGCGCATATCTCATAAACGGCATTGTGATATTTTTATCATGGCTGGTCAGTTGAAGTCCTCTTGAATTGTTGTCATTTTGTTGTTAAATGTGGTGGCTTGATGCTCAATATGTACTCATATTGACTTAGTTGCAACTTACAACACTTTCCTATTACTTTCACTTATAAGATAAAGCGAATTTTTCCATCTCCAAGGAAAACCACTCTGATCCCAATTCTGCCTTCGGGGCTTCAACTCTCACATAAAGTTCTTGTTTCGGCAATTCAAATGTAGCAGGACTAATTCATTTCTTAGACATCTATCTTAATGTGAGCCAGCATCATGAGCATGTATTGTTGTTTCAAAGTTGCCGGATTTTCCAGTTGGTTATACAACTTTTATCTCTGTTAGATATGCTTTCTGAAAAGAAAATATGGAATGCAGGCTGCAAGAATTCTGCTGTTTGGTTACATGTTTTACCATGTTTACTTGCACTATGATCAGGTAAGTCGCAATTCCCTGAAGATATGTACTACCTACACTTGATTTTGCTTGCTGTATACTTTCACTGTCTTGAAAAGTTGATTTATACTTCAGACCATGCTGACATAGTTCTCTGAGAAGGGGAATGAAATTTTGGATCTTTACATTCTGCTTTTTTCTTTCCCTCTTTTGGGGTGCTTTTCTTGGGCAGCAGTCGCAAGCATCAGTGTGCCCCTGATTATGCTTCCTATTGTCTATTCCTTAATAAAATTTTGAAAGTTGCATATGTAGTGCAATAGTTTTCAACTGTTCCTGAATATTCTACATTGCTCACTTCCTACTTATTGAAACGAAGAAAGAAAAAAAGGCCAAAACCTCTCTTGTTTTTGCCTGTTCCCTTCAAAGAAATCTTCGGGAACTTTTATGAATTATCAAGTGCTATACAACTGCATAATTATGTGATTTGTCAGAAGTACTAAATTAAATTAATTTTAATTGTATGGGCAGGTCATCCAGATGCACACCTTTGGGTATCTGCTGGTCTTTGTTGTGCCATCAGTGCTAGCAATAATGAACTTGATGTGGTTTGGAAAGATTATCAAGGGATTGATCAAGCAATTAGCCAAGATGCAATGATGGATATATATGTTCCAATTGAGTCTAAAGTCCTCCCCTTAAGATGGGTCTGCTGTTGTGCATTCTTCTATTTTGCTCACTGTATAAATGATAGGGCCCTCGAGGGGTTGAAAAAGAAATTGAAACGGGAGGCATTTTGGTGGCCACAACTGCTGTAAATGGTTCTAAAATTTTTGTTGTTGTTAAATTACAAGGGGAATCGAATCTAAGATCTCTACTTTTTACCTCACTCCACTGTATGCCACTAGAGTTAAAGGTTAATGGACGTAAGTGATTCAAAGCTGCTTGTTATGGATGAGTAGCAATTTCTCCTTACAGGTTGAGATGGGCAAAACAAAATGTAGATTTGCCAACTTTTTATTTTTAAAATTTTTTTGGGTCCAAATAGATTATACAAAGGGGAGTAATGCATGAGGAGCCAAGCATTAATTTTTCTCCTTTTCTTATGCCATGAGTATGAGGAAACCCTGATCTCAAGCCTAAGTTGTGATCTGTTGATTAGTAAGAAAAGCAAAAACTAGGTTCTGTTTTCCCCCTTTATCTAACTTCAAAACTCAAATGGGTTTGTTGATGGCAACAAAAAAGTAGGGAAAATCTTGAGGATCATCCTAGTACTGCACCTGCATAGTTTTTGTTGTCCTTGCTACTTTTAATTTACTATCTAAAACAGAAAAGCCACTAAACAAAGTATAAATTGGGCCCATATTATCTACTTTCTATTCTAAAGTGGAGAGGGAAAATCTCTTAACTAATTTTATAATTACTTACTAAAAACACCCATGCTTAAAAAGAGTTGTGAAAGCATTTTGTACTGCACCTTTTGTGTACAATACTGTTTGCAACAAGTGTATAAGTGACCTTTTATATGCAACACGAGGAAGGTTTTGAAAGGAAAACCAGTGTGCCTCATAATAGCATGATGGACTTTATAGTGGAACTGTTGATCCACTGAGGAATCCAAAGTTTTGAGTGAGCAGGTCTCTCTAGCTGGTGATGCAGCCGTATAGTCCATATCATAATTGAATGCGTGATTCACATTTATGGTCTTACAACATAACATTTGTATGATGATAAAATATTGCCGTGAAATGTATATATAATATACGTGGTAGAATTTTTTAGGATCTAACCTATAATGTAGATTTGAACTGTGGAAGTGTTCCTTTTTACCTTGGAGCTTTGTATTGCTTTATTTACTGTTAGTTAACTTTGCCAAACCCTCGTAGAAAATATTGACCATGAATTTGCCGATTGATGCTGTTATTGACACTTCAAAAACGTTATCATGCCCTCATTTAAGTGCAATTTCTCCCTTCTATATTTATAAGGGATAAGTACATATAACTTTTCTAGAATGCCAATAACATCTCCCTTTAGTGATATATTCAAACATTCTCACTGAAATCTGGCCCACTTAGGTATCCAAAGTTTTGAAGCTCTTCCTCAAACTAACATCATAGTGAGAAGAATAGTGAGACCATGTGAGTCATGAGTGAGTAGTCTTTTTGCTGATGATGTAGCCGCATAGTGCAGATCATAACTGAATTAGGAGAAAGCTAATGTGACTAACTTTATAATTTTTTAAGTAAAGCATATTCCAACTAAAAGTTATATAGAACCATATATCATGCAAGTAGTTAAGATCATATTCGACCAGAGCCAATATCAGCACCAATATTAATTGAAGCAGAGGTGGTATCACTCACTTCCCAATATCGTGCTTAATTTATTAACTCTCCATCCGGTACTTTCTTAATCATCAGTTAAACAAATGCAGTCAAGTACACTAATTAGCAATTAGTGGCATGTTAATTGATGTTTTGATTCTAATCAATTGAAAGTACAGCCTACAGCCTAGCGTTATTGTATATACAAATACAAATCTTCCTGAAATAGTAGCAAATGCCATGTGAGAATCGAAATGGCAAGCAAACAGTTGATCAGTCCTCGTCAGTATCTCTGTAGTTTGAGAGGAAGGCTCCAAACTTCCATGTGTATATGACGTGGGTCCAGATTAATTATATTGTTCTTGATTTTATTTAATGTTGAAACCCCATAAATTCCGCAGAGTTGAAGTTGAAGTTCACCCGATTCGCAGGGCCATGATCATGAGTGCCACTATCTTGCAGAGCTTTTGTTATGAGCACGGTTTGTTTCTTTTGGTCAGAGGAGCTGAGCTCATTACTATATATAAGCTAAATATTGACCTCACTTAAGTTATCTCTATAGACTTTATTCTTCATTGATCCCAATGGCAGCCTTCGTTAAAACCTGCACTCTCCTTTTCCTTCTAGCCATTGCAATATTCTTGAACTTCAACCAAACCCTAGCCAAGCACAAGCCAAGTTCTACTTCCCTGGTACTTGGTCTAACACATTCTTATACTTCCCTTCCCATTCCAAAAGCTTCTGCTAATTCGAAAAAGATGCCGTCACAAGTGTCAGATATGATGGAGCCTTTGAGGGGAGTTAGAGATGGATATTTGATATCCCTTAACTTGGGGACACCCGCACAAGTCATTCAGCTTTACATGGATACTGGGAGTGATCTTACTTGGGTTCCTTGTGGAAATATTTCTTTTGTTTGCATGGATTGTGATGACTACAGGAAAAGCAGACTAATGCCCATATTCTCTCCTTCTGCTTCCTCTTCATCACTTAGAGACCTCTGTGGTAGCTCCTTTTGCCTTAACATCCATAGTTCAGAAAATTCTATCGATCCGTGCACCATAGCCGGATGCTCAATCACTACCCTTCTTAAGGCCACATGTCCTAGACCATGCCCTTCATTTGCTTACACTTATGGGGGAGGTGGGGTTGTCACAGGGATACTTAGTAGAGACACACTTAGGGTTCATGGAATTAGTAGCACCCCTGATAATGTTGTCACAAGGGAAATTCCCAAGTTTTGTTTTGGGTGCATTGGGTCTACTTATAGAGAGCCTATTGGGATTGCGGGGTTTGGTAGGGGAGCACTTTCCCTCCCATCCCAATTAGGGTTCCTTCACAAGGGTTTCTCTCATTGTTTCTTGGCTTTCAAGTATGCAAACAACCCTAATATTTCAAGTCCATTAGTGGTAGGAGATGCTGCTATTTCTTCTAAGGAAAACTTGCAATTCACTCCAATGTTGAAGAGTCCCATGTACCCTAACAACTACTACATAGGTCTAGAGGCTATCACTATAGGTAATGTCAGTGCAATTACCCAAATGCCCTTAAGCTTGAGAGAGTTTGATTCTCAAGGCAATGGGGGAATGTTGATTGACTCAGGAACTACTTATACTCATTTGCCTGAACCACTTTACTCTAACCTTCTCTCACTTCTCCAGTCAGTGATTTCATATCCAAGAGCCAAGGAAATAGAGACAAAGACTTCTTTTGATCTTTGTTATGTGGTCCCATACACAATCAATACTCTCACAAATCCTAATGATCTGTTTCCTTCAATCACTTTCCATTTCTTGAATAATGTGAGTCTTGTTTTGCCCCAAGGAAATCACTTCTATGCCATGAGAGCTCCAGCCAACTCCACTGTGGTGAAATGCTTGTTGTTCCAAGCCATGGATGATGAAGATTATGGGCCAGCTGGGGTGTTTGGGAGCTTTCAGCAACAAAATGTAGAGGTTGTTTATGACCTTGAGAAAGAGAGAATTGGGTTTCAACCAATGGACTGCGCTTCAGCTGCGGCCTCTCGAGGACTTCACAAAAAATAAGTGATCTCAAGCGCTGTGTGGTAGTTAATGGTAGTTCTTGCTGTTATGCCAGTTGTGATTTTCAGCAGACAAAACAATGAGGCTTGACAGTTTGGATATTTTTGCATAATGTATTTCTTTATTAGTTCCGTTTCTTTGACGAATTTAATTTGGTTGTTTTTGTACTTGGCTAAATCTTTGTTAAATTGATCTCCATGCCTTAGATGGTCAAGAAAATGAGCTGGTTATATTCCAATTGCTTGGTAAGGAGGGAACAAATTGAAGTGGAGAGCAGTAATTGGTAATATTCTCTATAATTAATGGGTGAAGTGAAGCCTATATGTGGCCATGCACATGCAAAATAATTAGATATAAATAGACAAGCAGAGACATAAAAGTATGCCAAAAAGTGTTTAAGGAATCTCTGGCAACTATAATAAGATTGCTTTTCCATTGTATATATTCAAATGTTATAAGTTTATATTATGATAGTGCAGTCAATATCATGATAAGCTCACTATGCGCACAATATCAATGATAAGTTTAGAACTATGCGCATTAAATACTGACATAGATGAATAGAGAAGGCTAGTTGAAAACATGCCGCCATGACTTAGCCGAGTTGGCGAGCGAATCTGCTACACACTCTGCACTCAAGTTCGAATTCCCTTTCTCGTAATTTAGATTATATTAAAGTAAAAAATTATTTATATCAAAAAAGAAAAAAAAAAAACTAAGTTTCCTACAAAATGAGTCAATACTCTGAATAACTATTCTATGTCAGTGTATTTAGTGACTTGAGGGTCTTCAAATGGTTGCAACTAGCTATGGGAGGACCATCAACATGTGGCATTTACTTATGTAAATATTCTTACAAGTATTGACCATCTTATATAACTCTTCAACTTTGCGAAAAAGTTTAAGGAGCTTCTGATAGTCTAAACTACTCTAAACCACGAGGTACCTCTTAACCTGCAAATGCTTCTGGCAATATGGAAGTATTACTTCAATAAACTGCAATAGAATTTCAACTGGTTTTTACTGCATAATTGTGTATGTGCTTGCTAAAAATTGCCTGAACTATGTTGGTTTCTCATTAAAGAATAAGAATTCTTATTATTCATTACCAAACCTGGGTATTTGCAAATCAGAGTTAGCATGCCAAACCATTTCATTACATTAAAAAAAACAATCTCCATACGCTTCTCACACTTTGTGAAATTATCTAAACAAACATGCATATACAGATCTGAATAAATGTACACATACATGGGTAACTCTGTAAAACGATACATCATTTCCACTGTGAGTTACGCGACTATTATGGAAATACCGAGCAGGCAGTGGCTGAAAGCACCCTAGAACCTCTATGAGCAACAGGATGAGCTTGCTACCCTTTCAGAAGGTCTGTCCATAAGAACCATTCCTGCAGGGTTCTGCACAGGCTGCACTCGAGGTAATCTCTTTGCTGTACCCAAAACAGAAGGAAATCATAATGATCAGATCACTGGATCTCGATAAAACAAATACCACATGCAGAAAGACTTTGCGTAAATCCATATTTTAATAGTTGAATTTCTTTGCTGAAATGGGTATATGCTCTTTTTTACGGTTGGGAAATGGATAGATGCTATTGGCTTTTAGAAAGACCCTAAGATGCCCAGTAAAAGTATTTTGAAGAAAACTTCTGAATAAATTACCCAACGCCCATCTTGTGAAGTTAGCAGGAAATTAAAGAAATAATTCTAACACACACATATAGAATATGGAACCTTACGATTCAGATACTGACTAATGAATTTGAAACTAATTTAAGTACCTATCTCATAGAAGATGTCATTCACATTGTCTGCAGTTTTTGCAGAGGTTTCCAAGAAGAAAAGGCCATTCTCTTGCGCATATGCCTGTGCATCCTGCAACAACAGCACCAATTATATGAGCAACACTCCAAATGGATAAACATTAACAAACAGATTCTAGTCAAATTAGTTCCACTAACCCATCACACTTTATTATCCAGTTTCTTTGGTTTGTCTATTTTTTAAAGCAACCTCTTATTGATCACAAGACAAGCATTGAAGGAAAAGAAATCTGAAAAGCTCTTGTAACAATTTCTTATGAATTTTATAAAGAATAGGTTTCTTTTTCTTTCTTTTCTCTATGTCTTTTCAATTTCCAGATGTTGCCATATTAGAACTCCAATAATTGCTGAATCACTATTCCTTAATCTACAAGGAGCCTGCCTGAAGATGAGTTTGTTTAATGACTTCCAAAATTTGAAAATTAAGTTGTTGTCTGTTTCCACTACTATCCATTCTGTCTTTCTATGGAAAAGAATACAAGTTATGTGTCAGTTGTTGGCTGGGATATATATCTCTATGTCTGGAGCTATTTGATTCTAACTGAAGTATATCAAAATCTCTCTTTAATTTTTCAAGGAAAAAACTAAAAACTTTAATTTCACTTTACTTATATCTTCTTCCCCATACATGTGATATGTTGGAAACACTAGTTTAGTTTCCAAAACCAGATCCCTGTATCACAAATTGGGTTACACGATCTGGATTACAGTCCGCAGAGTAAGGAAATTGGTTTTACTTTGCTTCAAACTTTCAAAACTAATAATTAACATTGGAAATTTTTTTTTAAAAAAGATAGCTTGCAATCATCCATATCACAAGAACAAAGGATTGTTGACAGGAAAATGATGAGTGATATAGAAATTTAACCAATAAGCAAAACAAAACAACGCAGAAAAATAATAACTTACCTCTGCTGCCACATTCCTTGACTCTATCAGATCTGCTTTATTCCCCGCTAGTGCCATCACCATGTTTGGATTGCCTTGCCATAAGGGAAAAAATAAATTAATATATAATTAACATCATATTGGCAGAAACAAAGAAGCCGGTACCACAATTAAAGTTGCTATGCCCCATCAATGAATACATACATCCACAGTTAAAGCCAGTGATCACCAACTGATGACGATTGTCCAAAATAGCCAAGAAAGAGACAAGTATAAAACATAAATAGAAGGATGCCTATAGGCGACAAGAAAGTGCGAAAGATACCTTGTGATTTGAGTTCCAGTACCCATTTTTTTGCTCGCTCAAATGAGGCCTACAAGAGAAGAAATAAATTTGAATTTCTGTTTAAGATGCATTTGACTAAACCTATCTAGCAAAAAAATGAAACACAAACACAATTTAAATGATAAGAAGTCAGACAGAATCAAATCTCAACTCAGAAAGGCTAAAGATCCTTAAATTTTAGTGAACTAATGCAAGACAAGACAAAAGGCCAACTACTGAAAGTGTCAAAGAACTGAACAGAGAAAGCCCTAGATCATTAGAAAGAACTTTATAACTTTACTGCACTTCCTAGTGAAATTCATTATCTTACTCATTGAATCAGTTTTCAAAAAATAAAGTTTTCTGCCATAACCTACACACTCCAATAAGCTATCCAGGTTTTCAATACACTAATTATGAGTAAAAAATCTATGATGCATTCTATAAATCCAAATTTTAATGAAAATGGCCCAAGTGGGGAAAGCAGCAACTTTAGCCCCAGACCTCAATGGTTAAACCACTTAAGTCCAATGTCTCATCCTCAACTTCACCATCAACAACAAAATAAATTTCAGGGAAATCTAACATTTTAAACAACGGAGAAGAGATCTTGTCTTAATACACTCACTTGATTTGTTAAATCATACACAATTATTGCAGCAGCAGCTCCTCTATAATACATTGGTGCCAAACTATGGTACCTCTCCTGACCTGCTGTATCCCAAATCTCAAATTTTACAGTTGCGTCATTTACAGCCAATGTTTGTGAGAAGAAGGCAGCACCTATGGTTGATTCCTACAATATCATACAACCAAAGTAAAGGTCTGGATCAAAAAGAAAAGGCTTCATTTGAAAGTTGTAGAAATCCCAAAAATTTACAACAGAACCAACCTGGAATTCAATAAATTGTCCTTTTACAAAGCGCAACACCAGACTAGACTTCCCAGCTCCAACATCCCCAAGAAGCACCTGAAGCATAATATCAAACATCACTCTGATGATTACTAAAGGCAATAACCAAAGAAAAATAATAAAAATAAAAAATAAAAAATTTCATCGCATAATGATAAACTATATAAGCCTACACAGAAATAAATATGTAATTTAGTATATTGAAGAAACAACTTTAAAATACATGACAACCTTTAAACCAAACATTCTCTTTTCTCGCATACCGATATCAAAGACCAAGAAAGCCATGAGACTCCAGTCACAGTATGTTTATCATTCTCAGAGACCCTCGGGTTCAAATATCAGAACCAGACCAAGATAAACAAGAGCACAGAAGAGTATCTGATTTCCATTTCCAGGGTTTAAAAGTAAGTAAAGAACTATTCTTAGCCTACATCATTGTAATTAATGAAAAGCAAACCCACAAAGAATAAAACGTAAACCCAGAAATGAACTGTCATAAAAATACGCAAGCATCTGAATATTACGCACAATCATGCAGACCAACAAAAGCGATAACGAAGGTTGGCAATCCAAAATTCACAGCCGAAAATCCAATCATACCCATCTCAAATTATCACAAAAATATGACAGTAATGGATCATCGAAACAATTTCCGTAACAAACAAACCAAACCCACATCATAATTCTCATTGAATCATACACAGACCGATCAGAACTACAAAATTAACAAAAACCCAATTGAAATTACAGAGACAGGACTATATCAAGACAAATCAGAATCACAGAGTTGTATAAAATTAAACATAAAGAAAGCTTAAAAAAGGGTTTTTTTTTTTTGTACAGAAAAAGAAAAACAGACCAATTTGGCATTGATGTTCTTGTTCCCAGTGGTGGCCATGAGAGTGACGGATTGCAGAGAGAAATATTTGAAGAATCGAGCAGAATTGAGGGAGAACGCAGACGTTGACGAAGAAGAAAGAGAGAGGGGTTTTTTGGGTTGAAAGAGAGGGGTTTGTTTGTTGATGCAAGAAGAAGCAGAAGAAGGCAATAGAGGAAGGATCCTAAAAGCCGAAGCCAAAGTCAAGTATACAACAAAGACCCGAACTTTTACTGAAGCTCCATGTTTTTTACGGAGACATACGTAGATTGTTTTTACTTTGTTTATTGCAATGTTTTCCACATGGCAAGCATAACGGACAAAATATTCTTCTTTCTTTGCAGCCCAGCCTGTCTACTCAGCTTCCACTTGGACACGTTTTCGGTTCTCTATAACTATGGGCTCATTGGACGGGCTTCAACAATAATGTTGGGCCGAATATATTCGTGGAAGGGCCTACTGGTTTTCAGGCCCATCTTCTTTTTTTTTTTTTTTTTTTAACAAGCGGGATGCGTGATTCGATTACTTGATTTCGGATGTAGAGGTCTTAACCACTTGAGTTATAAGCCATTTTGTTTCTTTTTCAATTTTTTTACCTTTTTTCTTCTTCTTATTTTTCTATCATTGGAGGTTTTGAATTTGAGACATCATGCACCATTGAGAAGAGAAATACCATTAAAAGTTAGTTGATAAATATTTGTGTTTTTATATACAAATGATATAGGGAAGGAGGGAATTGTACCTAAGATTTCTGGCATATGAGTAAATTCTCTTAACCACTTGAACTATGGTAAGGCTTGGTTGGGGTGCACACTCAAATTTGATATTTACAATTGAATTAGACCATGGTATGATCTTCGGGTTTGGTAACCTAAAAAGTGCACCGACTTACAATGAAATTGGGCAATAATTCAAGTGGTCATTGACAAAGAGGTTGATTGAAAAGCAAATTGTAAAGTTGTTTAAACGTACACTCTTCTTTATAGCAGTTTCACCGGGAGGCCCTAGCCCACCCAAAAGGCCCTCTAGGCCCTCAAAAGGGTTTTCAGCGCCCAAGTCTTGCTAGGACAAGAGATGGGCTCCACTAACCTGGGCAAGCCCAAAGGCAAGACTTGCTTGGGCTACTAACCTAATGTTGACGTCAATAGCCACTACAAAAAAAAAAAGTGGCAACAATCACCATTATTTGGTGACATTTGGTGGGACGACTAAAGGCTTTAGTCGCCCAAAAATGCATTTTTTGGTGACTAAAGGCAAATGTCACCACATAATGGTGACTGTTGCAACTTTTTTTTTTTTTTTTGTGGTAGTGAGCCAAGTTAAATAACAAACAATTTGAAAAAAAAAGAAGAAAAAAACCAAAATTTTCAGAATTTTTTTTTCTAAACACCTAGCAATATTTTTAACTTTCCACACCAAAACTCTATACAAATTCATCTCATCATATCTCATGTGAATAGTGGTTGCCATGAAAATGGGCGGAAAACCAACCAAAATGCCTCCTCTTGTCTTTTGCCATAACAAATGGGTGAAAATGCTCTTATATCATATGTGAGAAGGAAAAAAATGCATAACAAATTAAACTCTAAATAACATATATTAACAGAAAAATTATTGACTTTGAAAAACCAGTGTTGGAATAAGGACTCTGTTGAAAGTGCAGAGGATTATTCATCAAAGAAAAAGTGGAGATGAGATGATTAAATTAAGCACAAGGAAAATAAAATTAAGAAAAAGAACGGGGTAATGTAATGCGCGCGGGTGTTGTTTTTGTATGAAAAGGGCAAAAAGGCTGAAAAAAGTGATTATATATCGAGGCTCCCTGTGATGCCCTCCAAGGGAAAAAGTTGAGCTTTTGTCAGAAACACACAGCGAGGCTACCAAATTAGCCAATAATGACCCTCTCTCCTCTCACACTCACACACAGATAGCTACTTTTGTTTTTGCAACAGCTTTTCTTCTTCTCACTGTCATTCACAGCCTCACAGGAGGAGCAACAAAGAGAAGAGAAAGAAAGAAGTCCAACCAATAATACCAACAAAAGATGGCAGTTTGGTAATTGTTCTGCAGACTCCAAAGGCATCCTCTCTCTCCCCCATCAGAGAGATCATTGACTGGTCGCCCTTTGACCAGTCTTTTGGGAAGCACTTGTCTCAGTGTTTTTGCAGTACTGCTTCTCAGTACTCACACACTCTCTCTCTGTCATCTGTGCCTCATAAATGATACATGAAGAACTCAACTCAACCCCCACACTTGATCTACACTGCGTGAAATACACTACCAATCATGATATATAGAAATACCATATTGTTCTTAATCTCTATATATTAAGTTGATTTTCATATATATATATGCATGGGGTCAAATTTCTCTAATATAAGTACAATTTCAAGACTTTGAGAAACTTTTGTATGACTAAAAGGAGATCAAAGATATAGCAAGCTACTTTACTTTGTGTGAAACTTGAAATGTTCCAAAGATAGGTGGCATGATGTGCAGCTGGAGATGAAGATTATATATATCCAACTACTTTACTTTGATGATGATATATTAATTATAAACACCATATGGTTGCAGATTGTATTGGAAAAGTCCATTGTGATCAAACTAATTTGCTTGTTAATTTCAGATAAACACCCAACATATAATTAGAATCATTAGCCAGTGAATCCAATAGCTTGAACTAAAACACAATTTGAATGTGGTGGATTCTCGAATGATCAGAAGGAAAATAGAACAAATTAATGGGTTTATAAATTATTTACAATCAACCCAAATGGGATCAATAAATTGCCCTCTTTCTCTCTATCTTATCTCATAATAAATAAATGGAAATTATTTGTACTATTAATTAAGATGATGATGATGACGATGATGAGATTACTTTGGAGGTGATTGGTTCTTGTTGGAAGCCAAGGCATGGATAGAATCTGCTAGCTTGTTAATGGCATCAATGAGACCATTAATGCCTTGCCTGTTGATCTCAGTCTTAGTTTCCTCAATCTGCAGCCTTCTCTCTTGCAAACTCAAAAGATCTCTATGCCTTCTGTCTTCTCTCTCCTCACAACCCTGAAGTGCTTCTGCAATCATGGAAGCACCTCTGGAGATGGCAGTGCCCACGTCACTTGAGGTGCTTGCACTCACAGTTCCACTGGTTCCTTGATCTCCACCTCCACCTTCACCTCCACCTCCACCTCCACTTGCCCTTCTCCTCCTTTTGGCTGGTGAGTCTAAATGCTCATGGCTTGTCTCAGACTCTGAGATTTCACACGTCTCCAAAAGGGAAAAATGTGTCACCAAATCAACCAATTAATATATACTAATTCATCATACCATTAATTATTTACCATGCACACAATAATTACCAGTACCAATAAAAAATTTCTAATTCTCCATGGGATAATCAATATGATGGAAAAGATTATTAATTAGCTAGTGTGCTTGTCATTTGGTGCATCACAATCCATTAGCTTTTGATTGGAAGAAATTTTTTATTAAAAAAAATGTATCAGTGGGGAAATTGGCTTCAAAGATACACATAATTCACACCTACCAAATTAGAGAGAGAGAGAGCGAGAGTACCTACTGTGGGCATAGGTTGAGAGTATGGAAGAGCTGGTGGTGGTTGAACAGCCAATGGAACTGGGGGAAGAAGAGGCAATGCTGCAATTGGTGGAACTGAGATGTGATGTTGCAAAACTGGAGGAGGCAGTGAAGCCTGATGAGTACTAGTGCTTATAATAGGCCTCTCCACAACATATCCAATGGTGGGATTGGTGGGAACATTGGAACCAGAAACAGAAGCTCCGCCTACCACTCTGATCTGATGATGGCCGGCTTCTCTCTTCTCCACCACATCAACCAAAGCTTCATATATCTGAGGCACCATGTTGGTAGGCAAGCTCCTCTCTTTCCTCTCACTCTTCTCAAGCTTCCAATAAGATGCCGCTTCTTCCTTCCCTTCCTTCCTCTCATATTCCCTCACCTTCTTGTAATCCCTCATGAGATTGTCCCATTTGTCATTGCACTGGTTTTGGCTTCTCAAACAACCTTTTTTCCAACAGTAGTCTTCTACCCATTTCCATCTGAGCTCAGCTGGTTTGCTTGATCTTGTTTCACTACCTGCAGCATCCCCACTTCTCTTCATTCTTCTCTCATCATCCATCTTCTTTGCCTCAATCAGAACCATTGTCTCCCCCACTGTCCAGTTCCCTTTCCTATAATCCCTCATAATAACACTACTAGAACCATTACCTCCTTGATCAGCCATCACTAAAATGCATGCAGCATCACCCTCTAAACAATACTAAAGCACATACAATATATATACAGAGAGAGAGAGAGAGAGAGAGAGAGAGAGAGAGAGAGAGAGAGAGAGAGAGATTCTTTAAAGAACAGGAGGGAAAAAAGGGTCTAATAAGTATTTTATGGAGAGGTTGATTTGATGGAGGTTGCTGTGGTGTTCAAACCAGTCAAATCTCTGTAAGATTGCTTATTTAGGCAAAAGGGTCATTAATGAGTTTACCTTAAAACGGATCTATGACTCTTAAACATCTCTGTTAAGGGGTCTTGATGTTGACTTGAAGTGTTTGTGGTTTTGTGGGTGGAGAGGGTTGGCTTAGTGGCTTTTGCACCTAGAAGGGTGAGAAGAAATATGGGAAGTAAAGATGAGCTACCTGCTTTCACCACATATGTATATGCATATGCTTTTTTTTTTCTCTCTCTATTTATTATTGTTTCTTTTTGTCTTAAAATTTTCAACCTTTTTGAGATTAAGGGGATTGATTTGCACCATATAAAATCTTCAAAGATTAAAGTTTCAAATCTGAATCTACTTATTCAAACCACTGCTCCCCACAGTGAGAGAGAGAGAGAGAGAGAGAGTACCATTATAAGAAAAGGCCAAGTAAATCCATTCAAACTGACATCAACAAACCCCAAAAAATTTCAGAGAGAGATTTGAAGAGAAAAAGATGCAGTGCCTGCTGGCATTAGAGAGAGAGTCAATGCATGACTACCACTTACCCCTACACGCGGTGTAGCCTCTCATCATCATATCACACCCGTTCAAACTGCAGAATTTAGACTCTTTTCTTTACAACGCTAACCGCAGCTAAAAGTAGAGAATATAATTCTCCTCCAAGTATATGTTGAACTTAAGCTAGCTGATTATTGTGTATTAAGAACAAATATCTTGAAAATTGACTTATTTGTACCTTTTTTTTTGTCGAACTTAAGAACAAATAGCTTGTAATGATGGGTTGAGCCTTGTTGTGCATGGTGAGGCGCAAAAGGACCCTTTTTTACTCTTTAGTTGGGGAAGATCTAGCAGGATAAATCTACATCAAAAGCCTACAAATGACTAAGAATCCTAATCATTTAGATTTGTTAGTTCCCTTAATCCCATGCTACCATGCAAGGATGTTAAAATAATATTTTGCCCATTATGTCGCATGAAACCCTATTAACTCAAACTAATTTACCACACAACCCTAAAACTTGGAGCTTTCTTAGAAGAGGACAGTTTTGTTCTTTATGTGAAATATAGGTGTCAAAATCGTCTTTTGAAGAACTTAAGGTCCATTTAAATTTATTATGAGACACTTCAGCAAATTAATAATCATCCCAAGCTAGGACATGGGGTGGGGGTACATGTGTGATATATGTGACAGAGTTGCTTTGACTAGGGTTTTGACCAGAGGACAAGTCCATGGGGTCATGAAACCCCCGACTAGTCCCTTTCGTTCTTAGTTTTTGGACTCTAGCCTGCACTTTTAGGGTACAGAAACCAAAGGGCAATATGGTCATTTCGGTAGTTCGGCTACTTGGCTCTTGCATTTATGTGTGAATGTGATCTCTCTATATTGGCTATGATTTTAATCGGGTCCCCTATCTGCCATTAATTTAATTTCGACTGTGATGACAAAAGATGGTAGCAATGGTTGTGAGTGAGATGTCCATATATCCAGATATCAGAACCAGACATCCCCAAAGAACGAAGAAAAAAACAGTTCCATGACTTGCACTAAAGAAAACTATATATAGTATTTATTGTACATTAATTCAGAGGCCATGGCCCAAAGGTATGGGCATTAATCCATCATGGGTGATAGAAATTTAATAGCTTTCATCACATGCCCAAATAGGTTGCATGTGGAGTATCTGCAGTGGCAATGACATGGGTTCATTATGTGATTTTCATATATAGTGCATCCAAGTGCCCAACTTAGCCTTTCTTGACTATCATGTGATGAGAGTAGATACAACGAGCTTACAGACTACGTTTTATGTAAGTTTTTATTATTTATTTAAATACAAGCGATAATATAAAGGGGATTGAGAGATTCTCTCTCACATATATTATAAAGATGATATGATTTACAACTTGAGATCACTGATATGCAAATCATTGCCATTTTCTATTAGGTTAGACTCTGTTAGCTAGCCATGTAAGTTTTTATTCTTAAGAATGCAGCACCAGCGGGACATTGAGCAAATGATAAGATTGGACCTGAGCTTGACCCGAAATGCAGCGTGAAGATCGGACATGGAGCCCATCTCTACCTAATAGGCTTGACCCAACTCCATCTTGGCCTTGCTACCAACAACTTTATGTGGCCTGTAAACAAATAAAAGGAATACTAGGAATGAAATTTGAAAAAGCCTTTTTTTTTTTGGAACAATAAAAATGTAAAATATACCGTTATATTACTTCCCTCCCATGACATAATTTCCAACTTCGAGAGAATTAACTTGACACAATTCGACTCAAATTCAAATTATTTAAGGTGGTTTGAGAGGATTAACTAATCATCCTTCTTTTTAAATTCTTATTCCTTTTTGTCACGTATACTTTGAATATTAAAATTCAAATATCTTTTTTCCCATATTTGCTTAAGCAGACTTGACATATTAAATTAGGTAACATAAAACCAGGAAATGGAAATGTGGCTAGCTTTAATCAGCACGTCAAAATTTTATTTATTAAATTCTTTTAATCATGCATGCACGATGCATCAACAGCACCTTTTCACAAAAGTAATTACTTTTTTTTTATAGGACAAATGTAATTACTAATGCATGAGCATCCATGCTCTTCACGCAAGAAGCTTCACTTTTCTTCTGTTTTTTTTCTTTCTTTTGTGTCAAAAAGCAAGAAGCTTTGCTTACTAGGTTTTAGGGCTTGATTTCAAAGGAAGCATAGAATAAGCTTTGCTCAGAAGAATAAGGCTGGAGTTCAATGGAAGCATAGAATTTGGGTCGTCCTGCTCTTTATACATAAGTCGGGGTTTGAAAGTTAGAACCTTGAAGGCTAGAGTTGGAGAATTTGAGTATTGTATTGATGGAGGAAGATTGCTGCGCCACGCAACTCATCCATGGAGATGGTGAGTTTAATGCTGATGGGCTCGACAGGTTCGTCAAGGAAGTGAAACTTGCTGAGTGTGGACTCTCCTATGCTGTTGTTGCCATTATGGGGCAGAGCATTGGTAAAGAAAGCTTATTTATTTATTATTTTTACTTTAATCAATTTAATTGGTTTAGCTTGAGCAACATGGGCGTAATTAATTGCTTAAAAAAAACACAGGGAGAAGCGCTTTAATGAACCATCTGTTCAACACTAAGTTTAGGGAGATGGATGCAAACAGTGGAAGGTTAGTTTCTGAGCTTTTCAGTTGATCATATACTTTTTTTTTCTCTATATATTTATATATATATGTGTGTGTGTGTATCTATTTACTTCAGTAGCCAAACAACGAAGGGTATTTGGATAGCCAAGTGTGTTGCCATTGAGCCTTGCACGATTGCCATGGATTTGGATTGGGAGGGTACTGATGGCAGGGAGGGAGGCGAGGTAATCAGCTTTTTGTTCAAACCCCATTTGTTTGTTTGTTTTTATTTTTGTTAAGATTTAATCGCTCTTCATGCTTCCTCTGCAATTCTATTCTTTTCCAGGTTGATACTACATTCGAGAAGCAAAGCGCCATATTTGCCAGGGCAGTTTCAGACATTGTGCTGATAAATATGTACGCTTGTTTTTTGGTTTATCTACCTTACTTCGTATAGTTGCTGACCGCATAAGTATCAAATCAGTAGAGGTGTCTATTTCAGTTTTAAGATTGTCACACTCACATGTGTTTGTTTTAGCAAGACAAAGTTGGTTTTGATATCATTTCATTCTCATTGAGTGTTTAATTAGGACTTTGCCTTTCATGAAAACAGGGGCTATTCAAATTATGAACTCTTAATTCAGAGTCCTGGATTTAATTTATAGATATTTTTGGATTGCATATATGCATGTAATTTGAAATTAATTTAATATATTAATTGGCGATTGGATTATATTTAGGTGTCAAGAATCAGATAAAGGTAGCGAGCGAGCTGCAATAAGCCCTTTACTGAAAACGGTTTTTCAGGTACTCTAGAACCATGTCTATATCTCTACTGTCTATTCAGCGTTTGATGTCGGTTATTGAAATTCTGGTTTCGAATGTATTTAGGCCATGATGAGCTTATTCATCCCCCGTAAAACGACGTTACTGTTTGTCATACACGATAATTCAAAGGTCTGGGGCATACTTTTTGAGCTTAATAAAGGGACATGTCCAATTATGTTGTCCTGGTGAAATAATTTTCTTGTTCCATATTAACTTTTTCTTGTTTGTGGCCGCTTGCTTAGACCCCGTATGAAAATCTGGAGCCTGAAGTACAGGAGGTAATTTAGTCTTCAGAGCTATGTTGTTTTTATGCCTTCATATCTCTCAGATATTGTAAATTCTACAGCTATGGGATGGAGTTCCGAAGCCCCAAGCCCATAAAAGTACCCCCTTCAGTGATTTCTTTAGTGTGAGATCTCTTATATCCTTCTCTACTCTCTGACAGCTTGTGTTCTTTTCAATGTCTTCATTAGTCAAAGCTTATTGTCACTGATTACAAAATTCTTTGACGTCAAGGTACACGTAGTTACTTTGTCAAGTTACGAGGAGGAGGAGGAGAAGTTTAAGGAGGAGGTAACCTCTCTACTATCAGAAGCAATTCTTTATGTCCAAAATCTATTGGCCATTACATTTTCTCTTTTTTGGGTTTCGATACATGGGGCGTGTTGTAGCATCCACTCAAGGGTTGTATATATATGTACATTTATATAAATGAAGAATTGCTTAATGTCTTTCGTATCAGGGGAAACATTTCTTATATTCCTATGTAAATTCATTCATTGTAAAAGTTTACTGTGATACTTATGGGTTATGTCCTGTATCATGCAGGTTGCTCAACTTAGGCAGCGCTTTTTCGATTCGATTTCTCCAGGAGGGCTTGCTGGTGATAGACGGGGTGTTGTACCTGCCTCAGGATTTTCCTTTAGTGCACAACAGATTTGGAAAGTAATCAAAGAGAACAAGGACCTGGATCTTCCCGCTCACAAGGTTTGTTAGTTTCTTTTTTTCCCATTAGAAAATGATTTGTTGTTTTCACTTCTCATATTCATAGAGCATATACATAATATTGTTAATGATTTAATTAGGTCATGGTTGCTACTGTTCGATGTGAAGAGATCGCCAACCAGAAATTCAATCAGTTGATCTATAATGAGGTATGTACTCATTATCTCCGTTTTTGAGATGCTTGTACTTGTAATGTGATCGAGAAGGTTTTATTGGTCATTCCTGGGATAAACATGATTTAGGGCTGGTTGGCATTGAAAGAAGCCGTCCAAACTGGTCCCGTACAAGGTTTTGGTAAAAGGCTCAGCTCCATTTTAAGCACCTATCTTTCTGAGTAAGTTTCACTCTGGTTTAAATATGTGAGTTTAAAATTCCAAAGGTGAACAAGGGGTTGTGATTTTCCTATAATTAAATGATGAAAGGGGAGGGATTTGATGGAACATCTACGTAGGAGAAGAATCCCTATGTTTCCTTTCTTTTCCATTTAGACAGCTCTCTAGTCTCTCTCTCTCTCTCTCTCTCTCTCTCTCTCTCTCTCTCTATGCATTGAAATTTTTATTGTTAGTGTTCTGACTGACTTTATTTGTATGTGTTGATCTTGCTTGTGCATAATAGATATGACATGGAGGCCATCTACTTTGACGAAGGTGTAAGGAATTCAAAACGACAACTGTTGGAGTCAAAAGCATTGGATGTAAGGTTACTATATTTGTCTTTCTAATTTAATAGAAGTCTTAGTTAGGTTTTCAATTGCTTAGACAATTCTTGGAAATAAGGAGGTCGTGATTCGTAGTGGTTTTTTAGTTTTATAATTTTAGTACCAATCTCAAAATGAAGGGCATGATAATGGAGTGGTTTTAAAAGGCGCACAACTAGGGGTGGGCATCGAGATCGGAAAACCGAAACACCGAGCTGCACCGGATGGAAAAAACCGGAAAAAAAACGGGTTGATTAAAAAAGTCAACAAATCGGCACCTAATCGAACCGGACCAGTTTTGGTTTCACACCTTATCGGACCGGACCGGTGGTGTATTACTTTATTTTTTTACAAAATTATTTAAATCCAATTGTAAGACCCGTGTCTTGGGGAAGCAAGAATGGTGAGCAATCCCACATCTCTCGGGGAGGGAAAGGTGAAGTGCCTTATATGTGTGGGCACTTCTCTTCCTAGCACGAGGCCGTTTGGGAGCTCACTCGCTTCAGATTCCATGGGAACTCCGAAGTTAAGCGAGTTTAGGCTAGAGCAATCCCAGGGGTGACCCACTGCGAAGTTGCTCGTGAGTTCCCAAAAACAAAACCATAAGGGCGGGGCCCAAAGCGGACAATATCATGCTATGGCGGAGCCGATCCGGGATGTGACAGAATGGTATCAGAGCCACTCTGCCGTGTGGTGCGAGTGTGCCGACGAGGAGGTCGGGCCCCTAAGGGGGGTGGATTGAAACATCCCACATTGACCAACGGAGAGAGGGTGATGTGCCTTATATGTACATGCCCACCTCTATCTAGCACGATGCCTTTTGGGAGCTCACTGGCTTCGGATTCCATCGGAACTCCGAAGTTAAGCAAGTTTGGGTTAGAGCAATCCCATGATGGGTGACCCACTGGGAAATTGCTCGTGAGTTCCCATAAACAAAACCGTGAGGGCGGGGCCCAAAGCGGACAATATCGTGCTACGACGGAGTGGATCCGGGATGTGACAGAAAAATGGGCATTCATTAGGACCCAAACCCAAGAAATGAAACAGCCTAGAAAATAAAAAATGGTTAATTTCAGGGGCAAACGTGCCTTAAGGATAAGAGATAAGGGTACTAAATCGAAATTAACCCAATAAAAAAGAAGTAGGGAAAAAATACCAAAAATGCTATACTATATCTATAATTTTAAATATATACTCATGTTATGTAATATATGTTGAGGCTTACGCTTTGCAAGGCTCTTGATGAAACACATCACCCTACGCCTTAACGTTTGCTTGATCTTTATAGTTTATATTGTCTTTAAACCCAAACTGATTAAAGGGTGGGATGGATTTGGTGTGGTTGGTTTTGAGGATTCATAGTAGCCACTGATGGCAATTATCATAGTTCTAATCTCGCTTTGCTCTTAAATTTCCAGTTTGTTTACCCTGCTTACACGACCATGTTGGGGCATGTACATTCTAAAGCGCTTGAAGATTTTAAAGTGAAGCTGGAACAATCGTTAAACAAAGGAGAAGGATCATCCGTTCGTACCTGTACTCAGTCTTCCATGCTTGAGTTTGACAAAGGATGTGCAGGTAATTAACATGTTTGTCCAACAAACAACCTTTGTTATTAGTATTACTTAATATGTTTGTCCTTTCAGATGCTGACGTACAACAAGCTAATTGGGATGCTTCAGGAGTTCGAGAAAAACTTCGATGTGATATAGATGCACATGCATCATTCGTTTGTAGTGCAAAGTTGTCAGAATTGAATGTCAACTATGAGGTAAGGATACTACTTGCTTCCTTACCGGAAAGGAGATATTCCTTCATGCAAATCACAGTTTAACACATATGCAAAAATAATTCATCAAAAACACAAAAAGAAAAACTTCTGCACACATGTCACACTACTATTAGCAGGAATGTAGAAGCTCCTACTTACCTGGTAAGAAGGAAAGTATTTTCCATGAGGTAATGTTTTGATAATCTATTAAACTCCTGGTTATTATATGACATAGAAAAGTTAAGTTGATAATTTGTTGTTACTCAAAGTTCTTAATAAAAATACCCTTTAATTTTGCAGAAACAATTGTCTACATCTTTAGCTGGACCAGTAGAAGCTCTACTTGAAACTGGTGGAAAAGACACTTGGGCTTCAATAAGAAAACTTCTTAATCGTGAAACTGAAGTTGCGGTATCAGAGTTTTCAACTGTAGTTGCCAATTTTGAGTTGGACAAAGAAACAGTTGCCAAAATGTTGCAACATTTAAGGGATTACTCAAGGAATGTCGTTGTGAAAAAAGCAAGAGAAGTGGCTGCAAAAATCATGATCCTCATGAAAGATCGGTAGAGGACTTGTGGTCAATATATTTTCTCTTCTTTTTTTCATTGTGATTTTGGTTGCTTATCATTTTTGTTAACATTTCTCAGGTTTTCCACAGTCTTTAATTATGACAATGATTCAATGCCTCGGGTTTGGACTCAGAAAGAAGACATTAGAAGTATTACCAAGGATGCTCGCTCTGCGGTAATCATTTTGAACTTTTATGGAAGAGTAAATATCTATCTTTTTGTGTCAAAGTGATATTTGTCCTTTATTATATCTTTGTTGCAGTCTATGAAGCTTTTGTCGGTCCTGGCTGCCATCCGCTTGGAGGAGAAGCCAGATAATATTGAAAAACTTCTGTTTTCTTCTCTGATGGATGAAACTGGTACCGTTTCATCTTCACAAGATAGGGGAATAGGAGCTTTTGCATACCCTCTTTCCTCAAGTACTTGGGAAGAGGTACCATTAATGGCCTTTGGTTTATCTGTATACTTCTATCATCAAACTTGTTTCTTATTAAAGGTTAACTTTGAACTAGGTTTCTTCAAAGGATACCTTAATTACTCCAGTGCAGTGCAAGTCCTTGTGGATACAGTTCAAAACAGAGACTCAGTATAGTGTCACTCAAGCTATTTCAGCACAGGTATATCTTAAAACTTCTCTTACCGCTTGCTTTAACTTTAGTAGTTTAATTGTTTTCATTGTCACTTGAGCACTGCTGCATACATAATAAATGGATTTGTGCATTTCCTTAAACTTTTGTATATGGATTTGAATTCTGGAGATCTAAATTGTGATGCATGTTCTTGCAGATGTAATGGTCAACTAGTAGTAGAAACTTGGAAATATGATGTGTGCATTGTGTATGACATTTTGGGATGGAGTTCTTATTCATGTAGATTAGATTTGGTTTAGTAGTGAAAAAAGAAACATTGTATATATGAAGTCCCGAAACATATGGAAACACTTAATATTGAAAAATGAGCTAACTCTTGACTTGGTAACGACAGGTTTATGTATTCTTGTTTTCCTACAAAGAAAACCCGGCATCCTAATATTTTCAACAAACTGCCTATCTTTATGCTCAGAAGCTCACTGTAATCCTGCAAACGTATGTATGATTCTGTTTGCTTTTGTATTCTCAGGAGGCTTACAAGCGGAATAACAGCTGGTTGCCTCCAATGTGGGCTATTATGGCGTTGGCCGTTCTTGGTTTCAACCAATTTATGCTCCCACTACTACGGAAAAAGAAATAGGCGACGAGAATCCACCGTTGTTGTGATGCTTTGAAAATTGTCGTTAAAATGGCCTACATCTTTTGAATGTCAAACTACGAGGGTAATCGTCATGGTTTGAATGGAAAGACGACGGGTGTGAAGTATTTTCAATTTCTTTTTTATGTTTCCTTGATTTAACAATATATTGAGGTCCAAATATGCAATATTATTACCCACACCATGCAAATACTTAAAAGTCGCTTATCTCATAAAATTTAAAGATTATTTAATATTCATTACATTACCAATCTTGATTCCTACCATCCATGCAAAGTACCACATCTAACCAAGGAATGCCCAAGGATTTACAGCTCCTTATTTGATTGGCCACACATTTTCCAAGTTGTTGTATTCCCCTCCTCTATAGCAGTATGAGTATCATGGCCATACATTTTCCAAGCCGTTGTACAAACTACAACAAAAAAAACAGTTACACAAAGAAGAGAAAAGCAACTAAAAACTGATGATTTCTAGACTAGTCAACGAAGCAGCCAAAATGAAAAATTATCCGCACAAACGTTTCTCACGTCAAAAAAATTGGTGGGATTTGACTGGCTTATTTCTTATAAATATGAATTTTCTTTTTTGCTACAACCTCAAGATATTGAAAAATCTTGTTTTATGCTGCTGCTTATCATTATTTAATTTTTTTGCTGATATAAAACTACTTGAAAACTTGTACAAATATATAAACAAGCATTTGTATTGCAATTTGCAATATCATGAAGAAGCAGAAAAATGCCCAAAAGGCAAAATAAATAAATAAATAATAAAAATTTCATGTTAGATCTACGATGGGCCATTGACAGCGCCCACAATCTTCTTCTTCTCTACTCTCTGGTTTGTATGGATTTTCAAATCCTCAAACGCAATCTTTCCCAACACCAAAACCTAGGCCCCTCTCTGTCTCCCACTTCTCCTCCCCACCGTCCGATCAAACTCCATCACAGACCAAACCCCTAATCTCAGATGATGTAGTGGTCGGATCCTACATCGTAGTCGACGTCTATGATGATCTTGGTGTGTGGATGAAGGCGATGACGTGCTGGAGGTCGAGCATCTTGCGGAATTCCAAATAACGCCTGGTTAGGCATTACTTCAGAATGAGATTTGGGCTTTACAAATTCCCTCCTTTAAATCCCAAGAATTTCTGACAAAAAATCACTATTTTATTAAAACATGAAGATACCTTTAAATTATGTGCAACAGCTGACGCTGGGCTAGAACGATCAATCTATATTACAAAATACCCGTTTCCTGTACCACTGACTTCTGGGTTTCATTAGTTGGCAAGGAATCAATATTCTGCTCAGGCATTTCGTCGAGCAGCTGGTGGGCAACTCCAAGGGGTCGCACCACCAGCTCACATGGACTTCCAAGCCTATTCCCATGGCTTCCAAGGGGTCATTTGACCTCACTGACCCCATGGTGGCTCTGTTTCAGATATTCTTGCAGCACCTACAAGATTGTATTCGCCCAGTAAACAATAATACTCATCAAAAGAACATAGTATCATTTTTTTTTTTTTTACTCAGAAGAATAAGAAGGCTTGAGTTCAAAGGAAACATATAATATGGGTCGTCCTGCAGCCAACAAGACTTCATGTGGGCTGTAAACAAATAAACGAAATACCAAGAATAAAATTTGAAAAAGCAATTTTTACTTCCCTCCCATGACATAATTTCCAATTTCGAGAGGATTATCTAAGGCAGTTTAAGTTGTATATTCATGTAAAAATACCATTGAAATTAATTTAATAAAAACTAATCATCCTTCTTTTTAAATTCTTATATTAAAATTCAAATTTATTTTCTCCCATATTTGCTTAAGCAGACTTGACAGATTAAATTAGGTAACATAGAACGAGGAAATGTAGCTAGCATTAATCAACATGTCAAAACTTTTATTTATTAAATTCTTTTAATCATGCATGCATATCAACTGTACCTTTTCACAAAAGTAAATTTTTTTTTTTTTTTTACTACTAAATTAAAATTACTAATATGAACATCCATGTTCGACCAAAAAAAAAAAAAAAAAAAAGTTATATTAATTATAAGGTAGTAAACACACGAAGCTTTAGAGTAGAGAGAGAGGAATTATGTGGCGAATCCTAACTGCAGTTCCTCTGTCTACTTTTTTTTTTTTTTTTTTTTTTCATTTCCTCTGTTTGTTTGCTCTTCAAGCAAGAAGCTTCACCTTTTTTTCCTTTTTGTTGTCAAAAAGCAAGAAGCTTTACTTACTCAGAAGAATAAGGCTTGAGTTCAAAGGAAGCATATAGAATCTGGGTCGTCCTGCTCTTCAAGTTAGAATCTGGAGCCTTGAAGGCTATATTTGGGCTCTCAGAGTTGGAGATTTTGAGAGAGTATTGTATTGATGGAGGAAGATTGCTGCGCCACGCAACTCATCTATGGAGATGGTGAGTTTAATGCTGATGGGCTCGACAGGTTCATCAAGGAAGTGAAGCTTGCTGAGTGTGGACTGTCCTATGGTGTTGTTGGCATCGTGGGTCCTCAGAGCAGCGGTAATTAAAATGCAGCTTTTTTACTTTAATCAATTTAATTGATTGAGCTTGAGCAATACGGGGTAATTAATTGCCTAAGAAATCACAGGGAAGAGCACTTTACAGAACCATCTGGTCAACAATAAGTTTAGAGAGATGAATGCAAACAGTGGAAGGTTAGTTTTTTCTGAGCTTTTCAGTTGATCATATACTCAATTTGCTTGTTTTGCTTTCAGAATAGGTGCTATATATGTGTGTATCTATTTACTTCAGGAGCCAAACTACAAAGGGTATTTGGATAGCCAAGTGTGTTGGCATTGAGCCTTGCACGATTGCCTTGGATTTGGAGGGTACTGATGGCAGGGAGAGAGGCCAGGTAATCAGCTTTTTATTAAAACCCCAATTTTTTTTAATCAGATTTAATAGCTCTTGGTGCTTCCTGAAATTATATTCTTTTCCAGGATGCTACTGCATTCGAGAAGCAAAGCGCCCTATTTGCCCTGGCAGTTTCAGACATTGTGCTGATAAATATGTAAGCTTGTTTTTTGGTTATCTTGGAATTACCTGGCTAGTAGCCTACCTTACTTTGCATAGTTTGTTTTAGCAAGACAAAGTTGGTTTGGAATTGGTTTTCAACATCTATATTCCTAGGAAAGAAGCTTTTGATATCATTTCATTCTTATTGAATGTTTAATCTGGACTTTGCCCTTCATGAAAACAGCAAGGGGTATTCAAATTATGCACTCATAATTAACGCTCCTCAACCACAGATGACGACGAGGCAGGAAATGTTCAAAAGGTGGGCTAGCTAAAATATACATTAAATCATATCAATCATATGCATGCTAGTTCATAGTTCTATTGACTGATTTTCAATAAGCTTTAACATAAAAATAATATATATTAAAATATTATATAGTGGCCGACCTTTTCAATTGTATCTTGCAAAAATTTATCGAATGAAACACATACGTATTTTATTTGTACTTTTTCAGTTGTAGCTAGAATATTTACTTGGGTTGGGTGTTCAACCTGGAGCAATTGGTTCTGGATTTTTGGCTCTTGAAGAAAAGAAAGAAAGAGATTGCTCTGTATTTTTGGCTCTCGAAGAAGAGAAAGAAAGAGAAGAGCGTGGAGAAAGACAAACCTGTTAAAATCTGGAAAATATGGAGAGAGTGAGAGATGAGTGATGAGAGATGAGAGATGAGAGTGATAGAAGAATTTCTGATTTGATTCAACTTAATTTTTTTGTATTACTTTCACCCACATTTATACAATGAGGAAACTTATCCTCCAAGCTCACACAACAACCACATTAATCACAAGGAGTGAAATACAAACTAATCCCAAGGAGTGAAAGTCTCCAAGAAGAATATTTGTATTTCCTAGGTAAGTTACTAAAGTCAACATTTGAGTTTCCATTCAGCCAACAAAACCTTTACTTGAAACATGACTTTTTATCAGCGAATCATGTCAATATATACGATTGCACATATACATGTAATTTGAAATTAATTTAAGATATTAATTGGAGAATGGATGATATACATATAGGTCTCTTGACGAGCAAGACAGACCTTTTCTTGAAACATTTTTTCAGGTACTCTAGAACCTTGTCTATATCTCTACTGTCTATTCAGCATTGAATGTCGGTTATTGAAATTCTGGTTTCGGATGTATATAGGTCATGATGCGCTTTAGCATCCCTCGTAAAACGACATTACTGTTTGTTATACACGATAATTCAAAGGTCTGGGGCATACTTTTTGAGCTTATTAACGGGATATGTCCAATTATGTTGTCCTCGTGAAATAATTTTCTTGTTCCATATTAACTTTTTCTTGTTCGTGGCTGTTTGTACTTTAGAACCCGTTTCAACATTGGCACCCTGGTTTGAGGAGATTTATACTGAATCTATTATTTGGTATAGCGCTAGAGGAGGTAATTCTGTCTTCAGCACAATGCTGTTTTTATACCTTAGTTGTTTTCTTCGTATCTCTCAGATATTGTAAATTCTGCAGATATGGAATGGAGTTCCGAAGCCCCAAGCCCATAAAAGTACCCGCTTCAGTGATTTCTTTAGTGTGAGATCTCTTATATCCTTCTCTACTCTCTGACAGCTTGTGTTCTTTTTAATGTCTTCATTAGATCTTATTGTCATTGATACCAACATTCTTTGACGTGAAGGAAGAAGTAGTTGTTTTGTCTAGTTATGAAGAGAAGGAGAAGTTTAAGGAGGAGGTAACCTCTCTACTATCAGAAGGGTTGTGTATGTTTATTAATTCATGCGTGTTGTAGCATCCATTGTACATTAATAGTATATGAAGAATTGCTTGACGTCCTTCGTATCCGGGGAAACATTTCTTATATTTCCTAAGTAAATTCATTCATTGTAAAAGTTTACTATGATACTTACGGGTTATGGCCTGTATCATGCAGGTTGCTCAACTGAGGCAGCGGTTTTCCCGTTCTGTTTCTCAAGGAGGGTTTGCCGGTGATAAAAGGGGTGTTGTCCCTGCCTCAGGATTTTCCTTTAGTGCACAACAGATTTGGAAAGTAATCAAGGAGAACAAGGACCTGGATCTTCCAGCTCATAAGGTTTCTTAGTTTCTTTTCTTTCCGTTAGAAAATAATTTGTGGTCTTCACTTCTCATATGCATAGAACATATACTGATAATGATTTAATTAGGTTATGGTTGCCACTGTTCGGTGTGAAGAGATTGCAAACCATAAATTCAATCAATTGATATATGATAAGGTATGTACTCATTTATCTCCATTTTTGAGATGCTTATAAGTATAATATCAAGAAGGTTTTATTGGTCATTTCTTGGATGGACATGATTTAGGGTTGGTTGGCATTGGAAGAAGCTGTTCAAACTGGTCCTGTACAAAGTTTTGGTAAAAGGCTCAGCTCCATTCTAGGCACCTATCTTTCTGAGTAAGTTTCACTTTGGTTTAAGAGCATCTCCAAGGGAGATGTCAAATACTAAACATCAAATTTAAATTTGATGGCTTATGTGGCAATTTGACATATTGTGAAACTTTTTATCCAACCAATATGTCAAATATACATATTATTTTATTATTTTTAAAGGCAAGTGTGCTCAATATTTAAGAGTAAAATATTAAATAGGGTAAAAACTATATATTGATGAGGAGAGAAGGAGTGGGCCTAGTATTAAAATAATAATAAAAAGTGAAGGATGTCAATCCAGCTAGGATTTGGCATCTCGGTTGGAGGCTTAAAACTGTCTTTTTTTTTTTTGGGTCAAAACTTGCCACATTGGAATTGGCATATCGGTTGGAGATGCTCTAAATATGTCAGTTTAACATTCCACAGGTGAACAAGGGGTTTTAATTGTCTATGTTTGTGACATTCTTATAATTAAATGATGCGAGGGATTTGGTGGAACATCATGTTTCCTTTCTTTTCTCTTTAGACAGAATTTATATACCCTACACCAGTTTTGTTTTTAACTTATGAAGTATGCTCTTCATTTGTTTCATTGTAAAAAGAGATTTGGAAGACCAAACACCAGTGAAGTGTTGTTACGTTTGCTTTTTTTTTATTTGAAGTGTTCTTGTTATTCAATAACAAGTGTAGATTGGTGGCGTAAGACGTGAGGAAGAGAATACACTATAATATGCTTTCAAATTCATTTTTTCCTCTGGTTGTAGTAGTTTCATGTGATCTGATTATATCTGATTGTTTCTCTCTCTCTCTCTCTCTCTCTCTCTCTCTCTCTCTCTCTCCAAAGTAGTCATTCCAAACTATTCAGATCGCTGGGCGTGCAACATTCTCACTCCCAACCATATATATATTAGAGCTTTTTTTTTTGTCATGCTTTTTGTCAGTAGTTTTTGGGTACTATATTAAAATGAAATTATTGCGTATTTCTGTTTTACCTTATAGTGATGCAGGATGCGTAGGACCTAAATTTATTAGTTTCCTACATTCTCTAGTTTTCCAAATTCTAGTAGGATTTCTACTTTTCCAGATTTCCAAATTTCTAGTTTTAAGTTTCCTATTTTATTTGGGTTAGGATTTCTGTTTAAGAAAGTGATTTTTATCCTATTATGTCTAGGTTTTAGTTAGTTATAAATAACCTCATGTAGTTCTTTAAAATTGAGATTTTGGATATTGAGTAAACCTTCTCTTTAAACTATGTGATTCCTGTTCTTCCTTCTCGGTTCTTTGATTTCGGTCCTTTCTTTCGTCCATTCGATCTATATTTTCGTCTCCTCGACCTCCGATATTCTTCTTGTTCTACTGTTCTGCCATTTCTTTCGTCCTTTTGATCTTTATTTCGTCTCCTTGATCTCTTATATTCTTCTATGTTCTATTGTTTGAGTGCTTAATCTAATACATATGGACTGTTCTACATCAATTGGTAATCAGAGCCTTCCCTCACTTTCTCTTGCGTTTGCTCTTTGCCATGGCACCCCAAACCGTGGCCAGCCTTGCAGAACAATGTCATGTGTTCCAAGACAAAGTTTCTGACGATATCGCTGGCATGGAAACCCAGCTCTCCAAGCTCAGCGCTAACCTCAAAGAAGAGTTGGCACAGGCTCATAAACATCGTGCGACGACGGACCTTGCCATCAACAAACTCCAAGACTCCATTCAGATGCTTCTCAATCACTTTCGGCTTGGAACGACTGAGCATTCTTCTACCTCAACGGTGCTCTCGAGTTTGTCTATGCTGCCGCCAAAAGGTGGCTTTCTTCACAATCCACCGATGGATCAAAAACTCAAGGCCGTGCCACAAGGTATTCCGAATCAGTCAACGGGACTATCGATTGACATGCCCAAGGCTCAACTGGAGCCCATCTTTTCTTTTGGTTCTATGCCGCAACCCACACATACCCAACATACGATGAGTTCTCCTCTGGTTGACGACAACATTCCCGTCCCTACCCTGCCACCCCGACCACATGACAAGAACTTTATGCACCGACACTTGGATTTTGAGATAGCCTGACATGCCAAGCCATGTGTTTTCCCTAAACCAAGGCACTCTGGCGACGACTTACGAACACAATGTATTGAGGGTCTATCACACCCACACACACGCTTGCATTCGTTGGCCAATCATGTTCATCATGGGTCTAGGCAGAGCTCTCTATTTGCCATTCTTACAAGGACTAATGTTCCATGCTTGCGGAACGGCTGGTTTCAAGGTGGCAAATATGATGATGATCTTGAAGAACTAACGAACGCCACACGCCTCTTCACACTTCCTTGGGATTTTGATTTTGTCGCTGTTTGCTCGTCGAAGTAGAGTTCTTTTCGGCGGAGGAGAATGATGCAGGATGCGTAGGACCTAAATTTATTAGTTTCCTAACGTATTTGTTAGTATCCTAGATTCTCTAGTTTTCCAAATTCTAGTAGGATTTCTACTTTTTCAAATTTCTAGATTTCTAGTTTTAAGTTTCCTATTTTATTTGAGTTAGGATTTCTGTTTAAGTAAGAGATTTTTATCATATTATGTCTAGGTTTTAGTTTGCTATAAATAACCCCATGTAGTTCTTTAAAATTGAGATTTTGGATATTGAGTAAACCTTCTCTTTAAACTATGTGATTCCTGTTCTTCCTTCTAGGTTCTCTGATTTCGGTCCTTTCTTTCGTCCCTTCGATCTATATTTTCGTCTCCTCGACCTCCGATATTCTTCTTGTTCTATTGTTCTGCCATTTCTTTCGTCATTTTGATCTTTATTTCGTCTCTTCGATCTCTTATATTCTTCTATGTTCTATTGTTTGGGTGCTTAATCTAATACCTACGGGCTGTTCTACATCGTATAGTTATAGTAGTTTTACATTGTCTATTGGATTGACCACTTATTCAAATAGGTTTGAATGCATTTTTCATATGTTACCGAGCAAGTATGTCACGATCCGACTCTCCTAGCACGATATTGTCCGCTTTGGGCCTCGCCCTCACAGTTTTCTGTGAACTCACGAGCAACTTCCCAGTGGGTCACCCATCCTGGGATTGCTCTAGCCCCAACTCGCTTAACTTCGGAGTTCCAAGGAATCCGAAGCCAGTGAGCTCTCAAAAGACCTCGTGATAGGAAGAGAAGTGCCCACACATATAAGGCACTTCACCTTTCCCTCCCTGAGAGATGTGAGATTGCTCACCGTTCTTGCTTTCCCAAGACACAGGTCTTACAAAGTATACCAAGTAGTGTTTCTGTGTTGTCAGATTCTTAAATGTGTATATGCCTGCTTATTTCTGTGTGCGTTTTCTATGCATTGGAAGTTTTATTGTTAGTGTTGTATGGGCTTGTTTCTTGTGCTGACTTTATTTTTATGTTCTTGCTTGTGTATCATAGATATGACATAGAGGCCATCTATTTTGATGAAGGTGCAAGGAACTCAAAACGACAACTGTTGGAGTCAAAAGCGTTGGATGTATGGCTACTCTCTTTGTCTCTATAATTTAAAATATATTTTAGTTAGGTTTTTAGTTGCTTAGACAATCGTTGGAAATAAGGAGGTCGTGACTAGTAGTTGTTTTTCCGTTTTAGAAGCCTCCAAATTATTTTCAACACCACTACTCGTGTCCCCAATATCGAAATGAAGGGCATGATAATGAAGTGGATTGGCAGCGAAAACTTTCTCCCTCAAGTAGCCCTATCAAAAAAAGTTGTATAATGTGCAAAAAAACATAATTACCGAAGCATGACTCCTTCTAATTAGTTACAAAAGCTTTAGATTGACAAAGCTCAATGAGAAATTGAATTGACAAATGGAGTTTGCTTGTTATGTAATACTTAAAAGTAGCATTGCCTGATGTTTATAGTTCAAATTGTCTTTAAACTTGAACTTATTAAAGGGTGGGTTGGATTTGGTGTGGTGGGTTTTGAGAATTAACAGCCACTGATGCCAAGTATATATCATGCTTATTTTAGTTTAAATCTCGCTTTGCTCTTAAATTTCCAGTTTGTTTACCCTGCGTACACAACCATGCTGGGACATGTACATTCTAAAGCGTTTGAAGATTTTAAAGTGAAGCTGGAGCAATCGTTAAACAAAAGAGAAGGATTTTCTTCATCTGTTCGTACCTGTACTCAGTCTTCCATGCTTGAGTTTGAGAAAGGATGTGCAGGTAATTAGCATGTTTGTCCACCAAACAACCTTTATTATTAGTATTACTTAACATGTTGTTCCTTTCAGATGCTGCCATACAACAAGCTAATTGGGATGCTTCAAGAGTTCGTGAAAAACTTCAACGTAATATAAATGCACATGCATCATCCGTTTGTAGTGCAAAGTTGTCGGAATTGAATGTCAACTATGAGGTAAGGTTTTGATAATCTATTATATCTTGTTTATTATATGACTTAGAATACATTTAAAATTATGTTGAAAATCTGTTGTTATTCAAATTTCTTAATGAAAATAACCTTTAATTTTGCAGAAACAACTGTCTGCATCTTTAACTGGACCAGTAGAGGCTCTACTTGAAACCAGTGGAAAAGACACTTGGGCTTCAATAAGAAAACTTGTTAATTGTGAAACTGAAGTTGCAATATCAGAGTTTTCAACTACCATTGCCGATTTTGAGTTGGACAAAGAAACAATTGCCAAATTGTTGCAACATTTAAGGGATTACTCAAGGAATGTGGTGGAGAAAATTGCAAGAGAAGAGGCTACAAAAATTATGATCCACATGAAGGATAGGTAGAGGACTTGTCAATATATTTTCTTGTCATTTGTCATTTTCATTTTGGTTGCTTATCATTTATGTTAACATTTCCCAGGTTTTTCACAGTCTTCAATTATGACAGTGATTCAATGCCTCGGGTTTGGACTGAGAAAGTAGACTTTAGAAGTATTACCAAGGATGCTTGCTCTGCGGTAATCATTGGGAACTTTTATGGAAGAATAGTTATATGTCTTTTTGCGTTAAAGTGGTAATTTAGTGTCTTTTATTATATCTTTCGTGTAGTCTATGAAGCTTTTGTCGGTCATGGCTGCCATCCGCTTGGATGAGAAACCAGATAATATTGAAAAAGTTCTCTTTTCTTCTCTGATGGATGGAACTATTACTGTTTTATCTTCACAAGATAGGAGAATAGGAGCTTTTGTAGACCCTCTTGCCTCAAGCACTTGGGAAGAGGTACCATTTAATGGGTTTTGGTTCATCTGTATTCGTTTTCTATCATCAAACTGGTTTCTTATTAAGGGTTTACTCTGAACTAGGTTTCTTCAGAGGATACTTTAATTACTCCAGTGCAGTGCAAGTCCTTGTGGGCAGAGTTCAAAACAGAGACTGAGTATAGTGTCACTCAAGCTATTTCAGCCCAAGTATATTTTATAACTTCTCTTAGCTTAACTTCAGTAGTTTAATAGTTTCATTGTCATTTAAGCACTGCTGCATCAAGGATAAATGGATTTTGTATTTCCTAAAACTTTTGTATGGATTTGAATTATGGACATCTAACTAGTGATGTGTGTTCTTGCAAATGTAATGGGCAAGTAGTAGAAGAAACTTCAAAATATGACATTTGGGATGGAGTTCTTATTCATGTAAATTGGATTTGGTTTAGTAGTGAGAAAAGAAACACTGTATGTATGAAGTTCCGGAACATATGGAAACACTTAATATTGAAAAATGAGCAAACTCTTGACTTGGTAACGGCAAGTTTATGTTTTCTTGTTTTTACCAAGAAAACCGGACATCCTAATATTTTCAACCTATCTTTATGTTTAGAAGCTCAATCTAGTCCTGCAAATGTATGTATGATACTGTTTGCTTTTGTATTCTCAGGAGGCTTACAAGCGGAGTAACAATTGGTTGCCTCCTCCGTGGGCTATTATGGTGATGGTCGTTCATGGTTTCAACCAACTTATGCTCCCACTACGAAAAAAGGATTAGGCGACGGGAATCCACCATCATTGTGATGCTTTGAAAATTGTCGTTAAATCGACCAACATCTTTTGAATGTCAAACTACGATGATAACCGTCGTGGTTTTAAAAGAAGACGGATGCAAAGCATTTTACATTTTTTTTATGTTTCCTATGATTTAATAACAAACTGAGGTCCAAATATGCAATATTATTACCCACACAATGCATATACTTAAAAGTGCTTATCTGATAAAACTTGAAGATTTAATATTCATTACATTACCAATCTTGATTCCTACCATCGATACAAAGTACCACATCTAACCAAGGAATGCCTAAGGATTTACAGCTTCTATTGTATTTGATTGGCCACACATTTTCCAAGTTGTTGCATTCCCCTCCCCTATAGCAGTATGGGTATCATGGCCATACATTTTCCAAGCCGTTGTACAAACTACCAAAAAAAAAAAAGTTACACAGAGAAGAAAAAAGCAATGATTCAAAACTGTTGATTTCTGGCCTAGTCAACGAAGCAGCCAAAATAAAAAATTAAACCACATCATCAACTATAGTCCAAAACTCATATAGTATAGAACCCTCACCTTGTCTGCAAGTGCATAACTAAAATTCGAAATTGAAATCATGGACAAATTATAGAACAAGGTTGAAACCTATAGCGCAAAATATAAAGTATAAAACTCAAACAACTAGTGGGCAACTCCAAGGGGTCGCACCACCAGCTCAAATTGTAACATCCCGCCCTCAAGAATAAATTTTATTCCTAATTTTTAAGTCAAAGGACAATTTTACCCTTAGGGTTTCTTAGTGGTTTATGGTTGATTTTTGTTCGGAAAGGAATTTGGGGAATTGAGTTGCACCGTTGCGTAGAGCTCATCGATACGAATTTGTAGACAAGCGGTAAGCTCAATTCTGAGCTATAATGAGGGAGAAAATGTCTAAAAAGGGCATTAAAGTCAATTTAAAAATTGTGAGAAAACCCTAAAACTCTCGGTCCTCTCTCTCCCTCTCTCCCTCCCTCCCCATTTCTCCGCATTCTTGCCACCTCAGTCCACGAGACAAGTCCCAAAATCTTCCTCTCTTCCTCCTCTACCTAGCCCACCCCTTTTCCCGTCTTGAAAATGCAACGAACGACGATTGGAATGAGGAGAAAATTTGCCAATTTTTTGACTCCTTTTTCAGCAATTTCGGCTGCCAAATCCGTCGAGTGAGGTATGGTTTTTAATCCTCTCAACGTCCTCTAGCTGTTTATGCAAGTGATTAGGATCGATTTCATTGTTTGAGGGTTCGATTTGGAACCCATGTAGCCGGCGGCTTTGCCTTGATTTTGGCTAGATCTGGCCACTTTTTGGCCGGGGTCCAAGAATTAAAAACACTCTTTTAACTATGCTTGACATATTGGTATAAGGGTTGACAGGTGATTTGGGGATTTTCCAGATGCCATAAATCTCTCAAGCCACTCACCGTTGGCGGCAGCGCGTCAGCTGAATGTCGACCACTAGTTATGGATCTAGAATTGTCCCCTTGTCGTCCCGAGCACGATGGTATGCTCGGATTAGTGATAGGTTGCCGTTTGACTATCAAACGGATATTGTGCATATTAGTCAATATCCGGGTTCGATAGGTTTGGACCGTTCGATTGGTCCCATTTTCAAATATGTCAATCCCTGTAGCTCTAGGATCATGTAAGAACTTGTGGATTGAGAATCAGAGTCTCGGATATTCCGAATCAAAGATTTTAAGGTTAAGCAAATCAGTCGCCTTCTGATCATGTGATCGACGTTAATTTGACCGCTCGATCGAGGTCAAACTCTTGGGACATGTTTAGTGGTCTATGTTGGGCTTATAGAAACTTTTGGATTAGTAATCGGAGGTCGTGGGCTCGGTTTACCAATATGGGAAATTTAACCGTATTATTGACCACGGGTCTTCGGAGACCGTTTCACTTTTCAGGAAGTGATTAAATTGGTCTAGGAACTTTATAAGTCGTACACACACTTTAAATTCATGGAATTTGGTTTTTGAATAAAGGTTTGAAGCTAGGTATATTTATTAATTAAAATCGTGTATTTTCTCAAATAGGTTCACGAATGCCATGTACCACTCCAGATGCACCCAATTAGGGTTAAGCAAGCTTGGACTCCCAGTGAGTGGATATTTGTTTTATAAATGGTTTTTATGAAATGTTTTATGAATGATTTAATTATGGTTTTTACTTTCCGAGCATTCAGTTTTGATTGAGATGATTTTATATTGTTATTCATATTGTTAAATGTTATTAGCTCGGAAAGTTGAGAATGATTTGAGAACTGGATTCGAGAAATGATTTGAGTTAATAGTTTTACAACATGTTTAGGAAGGGTTTTCAAACCCACACCCTAGGTACCCTAATTGTTGCATTTCAAAACATTGTTGCCTTCAGATTGGCCCCACGAGTCTCGAGGACACCCGAACCGTATGGTGCTAGGATTTGCGTTTCGGGCTGACCTTGTGTCCCTCGATTCTGCTAGGATTTGCTTCTCGGGCCGATCACCCGATTCTGCTAGGGGAATTGACGGAAAATTATTGGAATTGACGGATTTTATATGGGGTACACCTAAGTGGAAAGTATTTATTATTTTCAAATGCTTTATAGTGATTTCGATGATTTATGTTGTGGCATGAGAAATATTATGTATAAATATGAATCTTGTTTTTATGTACCAATATAGAACAACAGTTTGAATGGTTTCAAAATGGGTTTTAAACGGTGGGGTCAGTACGTTCTTATTATTTTTAATAACATTTATTTTTGTCCACTCACGCTTTTACTGTTCTGCGCTCCCAGGCCGTAGACGAGTACCAGACCACCACTTGAGGGTATTTCTCCTTCCGCTACTCTTCCAATTTTCCTCTTGTAGGATTTTCTTTGTTTATAAATGTAGATTTTCCTTGTTGTAAACTAAATTTGAATAGAATTGCTATTATATAACCCTGAATGTCTGTAAGGCCTGAGGCCCTTCAGATTAAATATTTCAATGTGTGTGAACCTATTTTATGCATGCTGAACGATTGAGGATTTTAAAAGTGTGTTTTATACAGGTGGAAATTGTTGGAAACGAGCATTTTTCAGGGGAGACTCTGCCGGTTTTCCGGTAGAAGTCAAACTCTTAAATAGGTTCATTTTGGTTTAGGGCAAAAAGGCCATGTTGGACTATCGTGCCCGGCACTTGCCAGGTGTTGGACACGCACGGGGTTCGACACGGATTTCAAAGTGGAATTTGGGTTGGGTCCTGTCACAAATGGACCTACAAGCCTATTCCCATGGCTTCCAAGGGGTCATTTGACCTCACTAACCATGGTGGCTCTGTTTCAGATCTTCTTGTAGCAACTACAAGATTGTATTCACCCAACAAACAATAATACTCATCAAAAGAGAATATTATCATTTTTTTTAAGGGTTGTTAAGGGAAATACCCACGTAATTCTTATTTTATAGATATAAATTCAACCGTTTCTAAATGTTTAAGATAAACCCAAATTTGAAATATGCTGCCATTTAAGATAATATTTGCCCTAGTATTATTAATTAATTACAATATGTGCCACTAACCTTCATTAATTCCTTCATTTGCAACTGTACATTGATTCTTTTCCTAATAAACGGTGGATGATCCCTTCCTTGCCGTAAATTTGTACTGATTTCAAAAAAGTAATAATAAAAATAATTGTTGTACTGATAGGAATTTTTTTATTATATATAAATGGCATGTATATTTCTTTTACAATGTACCTACAATGGTGCTCATTTCTAAATAAAAATAATTTACCTGTATGACATGTACCTACATAGTAACCTATTATCCTTTATTGATAATAGGTACATTATGTATTTTTAAAAAGAGGTACATTATCTTTTATTGATAATGTCAATTTACTTATTATCTCTTATTGATAATAATTTACCTATTATCTTTTATTGATAATAGGTAAATTATTTTTATAAGTTATTAGGTACATTATTTTCAAAAATGCGTTACATAAGTTGGGTATATTATTTAAATCATAAGTAAATTTATAATCAAAACTAATGCATAAAGAGTATTGAATTGCAGTTACAAAAAAAAAAAGAAAAAAAAAGAGAATTGAATTGCAGGCTAATTCGGTGGGAGAAATCAAAACAATAAATTCAGGAACTAAAACTTAATACACCCACCACATAACACATTAATTTGTAAATAGGGGTAGTTTTGGAATCCAAAACATATAATAAATCATATTTTGAACTAGATTAGGTAACTTGCTTAGTTGGATCATAGTCATTGAGTTGTATTTGAAAAAAATGGATATTTTAAATAGAAAAATAAAGAGAAGGTTTGTAGGTGATTAAAAATGAATTTTATGGATCTAAGCTCAATTTACTCAGAAGAATAAGAAGGCTTGGTTCAAAGAAAACATAGAATACGGGTCGTCCTGCAACCAACAAGACTTCATGTGGGCTGTAAACAAATAAGCGAAATACTGAGAATAAAATTTGAAAAAGCAATTTTTACTTCCCTCCCATGACATAATTTCCAATTTCCAGAGGATTATCTAGGCAGTTTAAGTTGTATATTCATGTAAAAATACCATCTTATATTAAAATTCAAATTTATTTTCTCCTGTATTTGCTTAAGCAGACTTGACATATTTGCTTAATTAGGTAACATAGAACGAGGAAAAGTAGCTAGCATTAATCAACATGTCAAAACTTTTATTTATTAATGCATCAACAGTACCTTTTCACAAAAGTAAATTACTTTTTTTTTACTAGTAAATTAAAATTACTAGTGTGAACATCTATGCTCGGCCAAAAAAAAAGAAAGTTTTAAATAAAAAATAGTTATATTAATTATACGGTACTAAACACGTACGAAGCTTTCAGTGTAGAGAGAGAGAGAGAGAGAGAGAGGAGTTATGTGGCGAATCCTAACTCCAGTTCCTCTGTCTACTTTTTTTTTTTTTTTCTTTTTCATTTACTCTGTTTGTTTGCTGTTCAAGCAAGAAGCTTTACCTTTTTTTTTTCATTTTGTTGTCAAAAAGCAAGAAGCTTTACTTACTCAGAACACTAAGGCTCGAGTTCAAAGGAAGCATAAAATCTGGGTCGTCCTGCTCTTCAAGTTAGAATCTGGAGCCTTGAAGGCTATATTTGGGCTCTCAGAGCCTTGAAGGCTATATTTGGGCTCTCAGAGTTGGAGATTTTGAGAGAGTATTGTATTGATGGAGGAAGATTGCTGCGCCACCCAACTCATCTATGGAGATGGTAAGTTTAATGCTGATGGGCTCGACAGGTTCGTCAAGGAAGTGAAGCTTGCTGAGTGTGGACTCTCCTACGGTGTTGTTGGCATCGTGGGTCCTCAGAGCAGCGGTAATTAAAATGAAGCTTTTTTACTTTAATCAATTTAATTGATTGAGATTGAGCAATATGGGGTAATTAATTGCCTATGAAACCACAGGGAAGAGCATTTTACAGAACCATCTGTTCAACACTAAGTTTAGGGAGATGAATGCAAACAGTGGAAGGTTAGTTTTTTCTGAGCTTTTCAGTTGATAATATACTCAATTTGCTTGTTTTGCTTTCAGAATAGGTGCTATATATGTGTGTATCTATTTACTTCAGGAGCCAAACTACAAAGGATATTTGGATAGCCAAGTGTGTCGGCATTAAGCCTTGCACGATTGCCATGGATTTGGAGGGTACTGTTGGCAGGGAGAGAGGCCAGGTAATCAGCTTTTTTGTTAAAACCCCAATTTTTTTAATCAGATTTAATAGCTCTTGGTGCTTCCTGCAATTATATTCTTTTCCAGGATGCTACTGCATTCGAGAAGCAAAGCACCCTATTTGCCCTGGCAGTTTCAGACATTGTGCTGATAAATATGTAAGCTTGTTTTTTGGTTAGTAGCCTACCTTACTTTGCATAGTTTGTTTTAGCAAGACAAAGTTGGTTTGAAATTGGTTTTCAACATCTATAATCCTAGGAAAGAAGCTTTTGATATCATTTCATTCTTATTGAGTGTTTAATTAGGACTTTGCCTTTCATGAAAACAGCAAGGGCTATTCAAATTATGCACCCATAATTAACGCTCCTCAACCACAGCTGATGAGGCAGGAAATGTTCAAAAGGTGGGCTAGCTAAAATACACATTAAATCATATCAATCATATGCATGCTAGTTCATAGTTCTGTTGATTGATTTTCAATAAGTTTTAACATGAAACAAATACTTGTATTTTTTACATATTATTGAATAAAAATAATATATATTTAAAATTTTAAATAAATTATATTAAAATATTATATAGTGGCCAAACTTTTCAGTTGTATCTTGTGAACATTTTGCTGAATAAAACACGTACGTATTTTATTCGTACTTTTTCCGTTTCGTATTTTACTAACTATAGGCTATCCACCCCAATGAACAAAAATCCAGCATCGATCCCATCTTCATTCTCAAATTCCATCTTCTAGAAATTAATTCTTTTACCAGCTAGCAAATAATAAAACAGGGAATCCACCGCTTGTGGTAACACTGTTGGCACTCGATTTTTTTTTTTCATAAATAAAAAGTTCTATGGTTGTGTTGGAGTTTTTGGCCCCCGGTTCAGAAAAAAAGAAAGGAAGAAAAAAAAAATCTATGTTTGGTTGAGGCGAAAAATAGTGAAAAAAAATTCTGATTAAGCAAAACCCAGTTTTAATCTTTTCATTTTCCGATGTTTTTTCCTTGAGCAATTACCAACTTTCACTATTAAAAAAAACACAGAGGCTAAAGAGAAAGAGGGTGGAGATAGAAAAAGGTTTAGGAATTTTATGGGTTTAGAAGGAAAGAGTTGTGCTCAATATTTACTTGGGTTGGGTGTTCAACCTGGAGCAATTGGTTCTGGATTTTTGTTGGCTCTTGAATAAGAGAAAGAAAGAGATTGCTCTGGATTTTTGGCTTTTGAATAAGAGAAAGAAAGAGAAGAGCGTGGAGAAAGACAAACCTTTACTTGAAACATGACTTTTTATCAGGAAATCATGTCAATACGATTGCACATATACATGTAATTTGAAATTAATTTAAGATATTAATTGGAGACTGGATGATATATATATAGGTCTCTTGACGAGCAAGACAAACCTTTTCTTGAAACATTTTTCCAGGTATACTCTAGAACCATGTCTATATCTACTGTCCATTCAGCATTGAATGTCGGTTATTGAAATTGTGGTTTCGAATGTATATAGGTCATGATGCGCTTTAGCATCCCCTGTAAAACGACGTTACTGTTTGTTATACACGATAATTCAAAGGTCTGGGGCATACTTTTTGAGCTTATTAACGGGATATGTCCATTTATGTTGTCCTTTTGAAATAATTTTCTTGTTCTATATTAACTTTTTCTTGTTTGTGGCTGTTTGTACTTTAGACCCCGTTTCAACATTGGCACCCTGGTTTGAGGAAATTTATGCTGAATCTATTATTTGGTACAGCGCTAGAGGAGGTAATTTTGTCTTCAGCACTATGTTGTTTTTATACCTTAGTTGTTTTCTTCGTATCTCTCAGATATTGTAAATTCTGTAGATATGGAATGGAGTTCCGAAGCCCCAAGCCCATAAAAGTACCCGCTTCAGTGATTTCTTTAGTGTGAGATCTCTTATATCCTTCTCTACTCTCTGACAGCTTGTGTTCTTTTTAATGTCTTCATTAGATCTTATTGTCATTGATACATTCTTTGGCGTGAAGGAAGAAGTAGTTGTTTTGTCTAGTTATGAAGAGAAGGAGAAGTTTAAGGAGGAGGTAACCTCTCTACCATCAGAAGGGTTGTATATGTTTATTAATTCATGCGTGTTGTAGCATCCATTGTATATTAATAATATATGAAGAATTGCTTGACGTCCTTCGTATCAGTGCAAACATTTCTTATATTTCCTCAGTAAATTCACTCATTGTAAAAGTTTACTATGATACTTACGGGTTATGGCCTGTATCATGCAGGTTGCTCAACTGAGGCAGCGGATTTCCCGTCCTGTTTCTCAAGGAGGGTTTGCTGGTGATAGAAGGGGTGTTGTCCCTGCCTCAGGATTTTCCTTGAGTGCACAACAGATTTGGAAAGTCATCAAAGAGAACAAGGACCTGGATCTTCCCGCTCACAAGGTTTCTTAGTTTCTTTTCTTTCTGTTAGAAAATAATTTGTGGTCTTCACTTCTCATATGCATAGAACATATCCTGTTAATGATTTAATTAGGGTATGGTTGCCACTGTTCGGTGTGAAGAGATTGCAAACCATAAATTCAATCAATTGATATATGATAAGGTATGTTCTCACTTATCTCCATTTTTGAGATGCTTATAAGTATAATATTATCAAGAAGGTTTTATTGGTCATTTCTTGGATGAACATGATTTAGGGTTGGTTGGAATTGGAAAAAGCTGTCCAAACTGGTCCTGTACAAAATTTTGGTAGAAGGCTCAGCTCCATTCTAGGCACCTATCTTTCTGAGTAAGTTTCACTCTAGTTTAAATATGTGAGTTTAACATTCCAAAGATGAACAAGGGGTTGTAACTGTCTATGTTTGTGATTTTCTTATAATTAAATGATGCAAGGAGAGGGATTTGGTGGAACATCATGTTTCCTTTCTTTTCTCTTTAGACAGAATTTATATACTCTACACCAATTTTGTTTTTAACTTATGAAGTATTGCTCTTCATAAGAGATTTAGAAGACCAAATACCAGTGAAATATTGTTACGTTTGCTTTTTATTTGAAGTGTTCTTATTATTCAATAACAAGTGTAGATTGGTGGCGTAAGATGTGAGGAAGTGCATACACTATAATATGCTTAAAATTCATTTTTTACTCTGGTTATTGTAGTTTCATGTGATCTGATTATATCTGATTCTCTCTCTCTCTCTCTCTCTCTCTCTCTCCAAAGTAGTCATTCCATACTATTTATATCACTGGGCGTGCAACATTCACACTCCCAACCATATATATATTAGAGTTTGTTCTAATGAACCAAGCATATGTTCCTTATGTAAGGGCTCCTTGTTCTGTATTCCATCAGCTGGAAATTAATTGTGTCAAAAAATAAAAATGTTTCCTAAAGTTTATCCAGTCAGAGTTCTGAGGAACCATACTAAACATGGAGGGATTAATACTTATGGCCCGACACTCTTCCTTGCCAACGTAGGAACAGCATCTTTTATCATCCTGGCCAAAGAAGCAACCAAATGCTCGAATATGATGTGGCCTGACATTTCTGTGTTTGTTATTTCACTCTATAATAACAGAGCAAACACCTTAGCCTCTGCTTTTCAAATAATCATTTTGTCTGTTGTTTTTTTTGTCATGCTTTTTGTCTGTAGTTTTGGGTAGTATATTAAAATGAAATCATTGCGTATTTCCGTTTTATCTTATAGTTATAGTAGGTTTACATCGTTTATTGGATTCATCATTTATTCAAATAGGTTTGAATGCATTTTTCATATGTTACCAAGCAAGTACCAAGTAGCGTTTCCGTGTTGACAGATTCTTAAACGTGTACGTATGTGCCTGCTTATTTGTGTGTGCGTTTTCTATGCATTGGAAGTTTTATTGTTAGTGTTGTATGGGCTTGTATTGTTTCTTGTTCTGACTTTATTTGTATGTTCTTGCTTGTGCATCATAGATATGACGTAGAAGCCATCTACTTTGAAGAATGTGCAAGGAACTCAAAACGACAACTATTGGAGTCCAAAGCGTTGGATGTATGGCTACTCGCTTTGTCTCTATAATTTAACAGAGATTTTAGTTAGGTTTTCAGATGGTTAGACAATCCTTGAAAATAAGGAGGTAAGATTATTAGTGGTTTTTCAGTTTTCGAAGTGCCCAATCTCAAAATGAAGGGCATGATAATGAAGTGCCCTATCAAAAAGTTCTATAATGTGCAGCAAAACATCATTACCGAAGCATGACTCCATCTAATTAGTTACCAAAACCTTAAAGTGAGAAAGCTAAATCTGAGAAACTAAATTGACAAATGGAGCTTGCTTGTTATGTAATACTCGAAAGTAGCAATGCCCGATGTTTATAGTTCATATTGTCTTTAAACCCAGACTAATTACTCGGTGGGTGGGATTTGGTGTGTTTGATTTTGAGGATCATAGCAGCCACGTACTGATGCAAACTATCATACTTCCAATTAAATTGCTCTTAATTTTCCAGTTTGTTTACCCTGCGTACACGACCATGCTGGGACATGTACGTTCTAAAGCACTGGAAGATTTTAAAGTGAGGCTGGCGCAATCGTTAAACAAAGGAGAAGGATTTGCTTCATATGTTCGTACCTGTACTCACTCTTCCATGCTTGAGTTTGACAAAGGATGTGCAGGTAATTAACAAGTTTGTCCACCAAATAGAACATTTGTTATTAGTACTACTTTAACATGTTTCTCCTTTCAGATGCTGCCATACAACAATCTAATTGGGACGCTTCAAGAGTTCTCGAAAAACTTAAACATGATATAGATGCACATACATCATCTGTTTGTATTGCAAAGTTGTCAGAATTGAATGTCATCTATGAGGTAATGTTCTGATAATCTATTAAAGTCTTGGTTCTTATATGACTTAGAACGCTTTTAAAGTTATGTTGATAATCTGTTGTTACTCAAATTTCTTAATGAAAACAACCTTTAATTTTGCAGAAACAACTGTCTGCATCTTTAATTGGACCAATAGGGGCTCTACTTGAAACTGGTGGAAAAAACACTTGGGGTTCAATAAGAAAACTTCTTCAAAGTGAAACTGAAATTGCAGTATCAAAGTTTTCAACGGCAGTTGCTGAGTTTGAGTTGGGCAAAGAAAGAATTGCCGGAATGTTGCAACATTTAAGGGATTACTCAAGGAATGTAGGGGAGAAAAAAACAAGAGAAGAGGCTACAAAAATTATGATCCACATGAAGGATCGGTAGTGGACTTGTTGTCAATATATTTTCTCTTCTTTTTAGTTGTCATTTTGGGTTGCTCATCATTTACATTAACATTTCTCGGGTTTTCCGAGTCTTAAGTTATGACAGGTGATTCAAAGCCTCGGGTTTGGACTGGGAAAGAAGACATTAGAAGTATTACCAAGGATGCTCGCTCTGCGGTAATCATTGGGAACTTTTATGGAGGAATAGTTCTCTGTCTTTTTGTGTTAGAGTGTTATTTTAGTGTCTTTTATTATATCTTTCTTGCAGTCTTTGAACCTTTTGTCGGTCATGGCTGCTATCCGCTTGGATGAGAAGCCAGATAATATTGAAAAAGTTCTCTTTTCTTCTCTAATGGATGGAACTGTTACTGTTTCATCTTCACAAGATAAGAGAACAGGAGCTTCTGTAGACCCTCTTGGCTCAAGCACTTGGGAAGAGGTACCATTTAATGCGTTTTTGTTTATCTCTAGACTGCTTACGTGATCCAACTGGTTCCTTATTAAAGGTTAACTCAACTAGGTTTCTTCAAAGGATACCTTAATTACTCCAAAGGCAAAGGCAAGTCCTTGTGGAGACAGTTCATAGCAGGCGAGAATAGTGTCACTCGAGGCTATTTCAGCCCTGGTATATTTTATAACTTCTCTTACCTTACGCTTAACTTCGTATGTTTTCTTCGTAATCTAAGCAATGCTCCATCAAGACTAAATGGATTTTGTTTTTCCTAAAATTCTTGTATGGATTTGAGTTCGGATATCTGAATATTGGTATATTTTCTTGCAAATGCAACGGGCAACTAGTAGTATAAACTTTGAAATAGGATGTGTGCATTGTGTATGACATTTGGGACCGAGTTTTTGTTGAGATTTCGGAGGGACGTATCCTTGGCCCTCTACTAGTAACATCAATATTGTCCCCATTAACCACATGTTTACCAGTGTGGGATTTTATACAAAATGAGTCGATTTTATTAGGAGTGGAGCCATTCATTATATGAGTCTTTCTATTTTTTTAAGTTTCCGATGTGGGAGTGTGTATTCTTCAACACTCTCCCCCACGTGGATTACTTTTTATTGAGCCACACGTGCAACCAATTCCACATCGGCCACCCTTTTTTAATTTTTTTAATTTGGGGTTTGTTTGATTTTGGTTCAATTTGGGGTTTTTCTTCTTTGGTTTGATTTGGGTTTAATCGGGCCTACCAACCGCCCGCTCGATACCATGTTGAGATTTCAAAGGGACATACCCTTGGCCCACTACTAGCAACATCGATATTGTCCGCAACTTAACCACTTGTTTAGCAGGTGTGGGGTTTTATACAAAAGGCCTCAATTTTATTAGGAGTGGAGTCATTCATTATATGAGACATTTTATTTTGTTAAGTTTCCGATGTGGGACTATGTGTATTCTTCAACAGTTCTTATTGATGTAGATAGGATTTGGTTAGTAGTTTAAAAGAAACATTGTATATATATATATATATATGAGGTTGGAACATATGGAAACACTTAATATTGAAAAATGGGCTAACTCTTGACTTGGTAATGGCATCTGGTGTTTTTCCTTGAAATGAAAATTCATTCTTTTTAAAACTATATTATATATATTTTTCATGGTATCTTTCACTATAATATATTTTTTTCACATATTTTTATTACGCCTTTGAAAGGCCTAAAAAGCTTATGTCTCAACGCTTCGACTCTTATGCCTTGCATCACAGGAGGTAAAATGCCTCGGGTTACGCCTTAGGGTTTTCGAACTTTGCTTCTCATATGCATAGAACATATACATAAGCAATTCTTTTAATGATGTAATTAGGTTATGGTTGCTACTGTTCGGTGTGAAGAGATAGCCAACCAGAAATTCAATCGATTGATTTCCGATAAGGTATGTACTCATTTATCTATGTTTTTAGATGCTTATACTTACTATGATCGAGAAGCTTTTATTGGTCATTCATTGGATGAACATGATTTAGGGTTGGTTGGCATTGGAAGGAGCTGTCCAAATTGGCGGCGTACAAGGTTTTGGTAAAAGGCTCACTCCATTTTAAGCACCTATCTTTACGAGTAAGTTTCACTTGGGTTTAAATATTTAATTGAGTTTAAAATTTCAAAAATGAACGATGGGTGGTTGTAACTATCTATGTTTGTGATTTTTCGTATGATGAAATAATAAAAGGAGAGGGATTTGGTGGAACATCTAAGTAGGAGAAGAAACACTATGTTTCCTTTCTTTTCCCTTTAGCCTGCATTTATACTCTGTGCGCTTTGTTTTGTTCAAAAATTATAAAAAAACTTATGAAGTATTGTTCTTCGTTTGTTTCATTGTAAAACGAGATTTGGAAAACCAAATACTAGTGAAGTATTGTCACTTTTACTTCTTTTTTTCTTTGAAGTTTTTTTTATTTTTTATAATACAATACAAGTGTAATTTTGTAAATTGAACGTAGATTGGAGGCGTAATATGTGAGGAAGTGAATGCACTATTGGGGTGGGCATCTCATCCCAAAAATCCACGTACCGACCGCGTACCGTATCGACGGTCTGGTTTGGCTAAATTATAGCATTAGTAAAAAAATATTTTTATTCTCAAGAGTTTTTGTTAAATGGCACTCCGGCTTACCGAATTAATTAATCCGAACAGAATAAGCGGTTAACCGATATGAACGGTTAAAGGTTCTAATGGTTGGTTAATGGAAAAGAAATTGCTCTACCAAAGTCTTTGGTTTGGTTAATGGAAGAGCCCTCTACCGTTCCAAACCGATCCTTGCCCAGACCTGCACTATAGGATGTGCTTAAATTCGTTTTCCGCTGGTTGTAGTAGTTTCATGTAATCTGATTATATATGCATATGCTTGTTTTCAGTCATCCCTCTATCTCTCCCCAAAGTAGTCATTCCATGCTAATTGGGGGCCGGCAACATTCTCCGAGATAATTTATTGTCTCTGTAGCTTTGGGTAGTATATTAATCGGAACTCATTGTACTGTCTGTAATAATGGAGATGCAGGATTAGTGTATGTCTATTTTATGCTTCTAGAATGAATCAGATGCTATTAGAGCCCATATATCTACGCTTACCATAAGATGCTATTAGAGCCCATATATCTACTCTTACCGTAGAGTTATTGTAGTTTTACATTGTCTGTTGGATTGACCACTTGTTTCTAGTTCTGACTTTATTTGTATGTCTTGATCTTGCTTTTGCATCATAGATATGACATAGAGGCCATCAACTTTGACAAAGGTGCAAGGAACTCAAAACGACAACTGTTGGAGTCAAAAGCGTTGGATGTACGGCTACTCTCTTTGTCTCTCTAATTTAACAGATATTTTTGTTAGGTTTTCAGTTGCTTAGACAATCGTTGGAAATAAGGAGGCCGTGATTAGTAGTGGTTTTTCCGTTTTAGAAGCCTCCAAATTATTTTCAACACCACTACTCGTGTCCCCAATCTCAAAATGAAAGGCATGATAATGAAGTGGATTGGCAGCCTTAGCTTTCCCCCTCTGGTAGCCGTATCAAAAGGTTGTATTAATAATGTGCAGCAAAACACCCTTACCCAAGCATGACTCATTTTAATTAGTTACCAAAAGCTTAAAGTGTTAAAAGCTAACTCTTAGAAACTGAATTGACAAATGGAGCATTGCCTTATGTTTATAGTTGATTGTCTTTAAACCTAAACTTATCAAAGGGTGGGTTTTGAGAACCTATAACAGCCATTGATGTCTCATTATCATGCTTATTTTAGTTTAAATCTCGCTTTGCTCTTAATTTTCTAGCATGTTTACCACTGCGTACCACGACCATCTTTGGGACATGTACGTTCTAAAGCGCTTGAAGAGTTTAAAGTGAGGCTGGCTCAATTGTTAAACAAAGGAGAAGGATTTGCTTCATATGTTCGTACCTGTACTCACTCTTCCATGCTTGAGTTTGACAATGGATGTGCAGGTAATTAACAAGTTTGTCCACCAAACAGAACATTTGTTATTAGTACTACTTTAACATGTTTCTCCTTTCAGATGCTGTCATACAACAAGCTAATTGGGATGCTTCAGGAGTTCGCGAAAAACTTAAACAGGATATAGATGCACATGCATCATCCGTTTGTATTGCAAAGTTGTCAGAGCTGAATGTCAACTATGAGGTAATGTTCTGATAATCTATTAAAGTCTTGGTTCTTATATGACTTAGAACACTTTTAAAGTTATGTTGATAATCTGTTGTTACTCAAATTTCTTAATGAAAACAACCTTTAATTTTGCAGAAACAACTGGCTGCATCTTTAATTGGACCAATAGAGGCTCTACTTGAAACTGGTGAAAAATACACTTGGGCTTCAATAAGAAAACTTCTTAATATTGCACTATCAAAGTTTTCAACTGCAGTTGCCGAATTTGAGTTGGGCAAAGAAAAGATAGCCGGCATGTTGCAACATTTAAGGGACTACTCAAGGAATGTAGTGGAGAAAAAAGCAAGAGAAGAGGCTACAAAAATTATGATCCACATGAAGGATCGGTAGTGGACTTGTTGTCAATATATTTTCTCTTCTTTTTTAGTTGTCATTTTGGGTTGCTCATCATTTCTGTTAACATTTCTCAGGTTTTCCAGAGTCTTAAGTTATGACAGTGATTCAAAGCCTCGGGTTTGGACTGGGAAAGAAGACATTAGAAGTATTACCAAGGATGCTCGCTCTGCGGTAATCATTGGGAACTTTTATGGAGGAATAGTTCTCTGTCTTTTTGTGTTAGAGTGTTATTTTAGTGTCTTTTATTATATCTTTCTTGCAGTCTTTGAACCTTTTGTCGGTCATGGCTGCTATCCGCTTGGATGAGAAGCCAGATAATATTGAAAAAGTTCTCTTTTCTTCTCTAATGGATGGAACTGTTACTGTTTCATCTTCACAAGATAAGAGAACAGGAGCTTCTGTAGACCCTCTTGGCTCAAGCACTTGGGAAGAGGTACCATTTAATGCGTTTTTGTTTATCTCTAGACTGTTTCTGTGATCCAACTGGTTCCTTATTAAAGGTTAACTCTGAACTAGGTTTCTTCAAAGGATACCTTAATTACTCCAAAGGCAGTGCAAGTCCTTGTGGAGACAGTTCATAGCAGACCGAGAATAGTGTCACTCGAGGCTATTTCAGCCCTGGTATATTTTATAACTTCTCTTACCTTACGCTTAACTTCAGTATGTTTTCTTCGTAATCTAAGCAATGCTCCATCAAGACTAAATGGATTTTGTTTTTCCTAAAATTCTTGTATGGATTTGAGTTCTGGATATCTGAATATTGGTATATTTTCTTGCAAATGCAACGGGCAACTAGTAGTATAAACTTTGAAATAGGATGTGTGCATTGTGTATGACATTTGGGACCGAGTTTTTGTTGAGATTTCGGAGGGACGTATCCTTGGCCCTCTACTAGTAACATCAATATTGTCCCCATTAACCACATGTTTACTGTGTGGGATTTTATACAAAATGAGTCGATTTTATTAGGAGTGGAGCCATTCATTATATGAGTCTTTCTATTTTTTAAGTTTCCGATGTGGGGTGTGTATTCTTCAACACTCTCCCCACGTGGATTACTTTTTATTGAGCCACACGTGCAACCAATTCCACATCGGCCACCCTTTTTTTTAAATTTTTTTAATTTGGGGTTTGTTTGATTTTGGTTCAATTTGGGGTTTTTCTTCTTTGGTTTGATTTGGGTTTAATCGGGTCCAGTCAACCGGCCCGCTCTGATACCATGTTGAGATTTCAAAGGGACATACCCTTGGCCCACTACTAGCAACATCGATATTGTCCGCAACTTAACCACTTGTTTAGCAGGTGTGGGGTTTTATACAAAAGGCCTCAATTTTATTAGGAGTGGAGTCATTCATTATATGAGACATTTTATTTTGTTAAGTTTCCGATGTGGGACTATGTGTATTCTTCAACAGTTCTTATTGATGTAGATAGGCTTTGGTTAGTAGTTTAAAAGAAACATTGTATATATATATATATATATGAGGTTCTGGAACATATGGAAACACTTAATATTGAAAAATGGGCTAACTCTTGACTTGGTAATGGCATCTGGTGTTTTTCCTTCGAAATGAAAATTCATTCTTTTTAAAACTATATTATATATATTTTTCATGGTATCTTTCACTATAATATATTTTTTTCACATATTTTTATTACGCCTTTGAAAGGCCTAAAAAGCTTATGTCTCAACGCTTCGACTCTTATGCCTTGCATCACAGGAGGTAAAATGCCTCGGGTTACGCCTTAGGGTTTTCGAACTTTGCTTCTCATATGCATAGAACATATACATAAGCAATTCTTTTAATGATGTAATTAGGTTATGGTTGCTACTGTTCGGTGTGAAGAGATAGCCAACCAGAAATTCAATCGATTGATTTTCGATAAGGTATGTACTCATTTATCTATGTTTTTAGATGCTTATACTTACTATGATCGAGAAGCTTTTATTGGTCATTCATTGGATGAACATGATTTAGGGTTGGTTGGCATTGGAAGGAGCTGTCCAAATTGGCGGCGTACAAGGTTTTGGTAAAAGGCTCAGCTCCATTTTAAGCACCTATCTTTCTGAGTAAGTTTCACTTGGGTTTAAATATTTAATTGAGTTTAAAATTTCAAAAATGAACGATGGGTGGTTGTAACTATCTATGTTTGTGATTTTTCGTATGATGAAATAATAAAAGGAGAGGGATTTGGTGGAACATCTAAGTAGGAGAAGAAACACTATGTTTCCTTTCTTTTCCCTTTAGCCTGCATTTATACTCTGTGCCAGTTTTGTTTTGTTCAAAAATTATAAAAAAAAACTTATGAAGTATTGTTCTTCGTTTGTTTCATTGTAAAACGAGATTTGGAAAACCAAATACTAGTGAAGTATTGTCACTTTTACTTCTTTTTTCTTTGAAGTTTTTTTATTTTTTATAATACAATACAAGTGTAATTTTGTAAATTGAACGTAGATTGGAGGCGTAATATGTGAGGAAGTGAATGCACTATTGGGGTGGGCATCTCATCCCAAAAATTCACGTCACCGCTGCATCGTGTCGACGGTCTGGTTTGGCTAAATTATAGCATTAGTAAAAAATATTTTTATTCTCAAGAGTTTTTGTTAAATGGCACTCGGCTTACCGAATTAATTAATCCGAACAGAATAAGCGGTTAACCGATATGAACGGTTAAAGGTTCTAATGGTTGGTTAATGGAAAAGAAATTGCTCTACCAAAGTCTTTGGTTTGGTTAATGGAAGAGCCCTCTACCGTTCCAAACCGATCCTTGCCTGCACTGCACTATAGGATGTGCTTAAATTCGTTTTCCGCTGGTTGTAGTAGTTTCATGTAATCTGATTATATATGCATATGCTTGTTTTCAGTCATCCCTCTATCTCTCCCCAAAGTAGTCATTCCATGCTAATTGGGGGCCGGCAACATTCTCCGAGATAATTTATTGTCTCTGTAGCTTTGGGTAGTATATTAATCGGAACTCATTGTACTGTCTGTAATAATGGAGATGCAGGATTAGTGTATGTCTATTTTATGCTTCTAGAATGAATCAAATGCTATTAGAGCCCATATATCTACGCTTACCATAAGATGCTATTAGAGCCCATATATCTACTCTTACCGTAGAGTTATTGTAGTTTTACATTGTCTGTTGGATTGACCACTTGTTTCTAGTTCGACTTTATTTGTATGTCTTGATCTTGCTTTTGCATCATAGATATGACATAGAGGCCATCAACTTTGACAAAGGTGCAAGGAACTCAAAACGACAACCGTTGGAGTCAAAAGCGTTGGATGTACGGCTACTCTCTTTGTCTCTCTAATTTAACAGATATTTTTGTTAGGTTTTCAGTTGCTTAGACAATCGTTGGAAATAAGGAGGCCGTGATTAGTAGTGGTTTTTCCGTTTTAGAAGCCTCCAAATTATTTTCAACACCACTACTCGTGTCCCCAATCTCAAAATGAAAGGCATGATAATGAAGTGGATTGGCAGCCTTAGCTTTCTCCCTCTGGTAGCCGTATCAAAAGGTTGTATTAATAATGTGCAGCAAAACACCCTTACCCAAGCATGACTCATTTTAATTAGTTACCAAAAGCTTAAAGTGTTAAAAGCTAACTCTTAGAAACTGAATTGACAAATGGAGCATTGCCTTATGTTTATAGTTCAGATTGTCTTTAAACCTAAACTTATCAAAGGGTGGGTTTTGAGAACCTATAACAGCCATTGATGTCTGTTATCATGCTTATTTTAGTTTAAATCTCGCTTTGCTCTTAATTTTCTAGCATGTTTACCCTGCGTACCACGACCATGCTGGGACATGTAAGTTCTAAAGCGCTTGAAGAGTTTAAAGTGAGGTGGCGCAATTTTTAAACAAAGGAGAAGGATTTGCTTCATATGTTCGTACTGTACTCACTCTTCCATGCTTGAGTTTGACAATGGATGTGCAGGTAATTAACAAGTTTGTCCACTAAACAGAGCATTTGTTATTAGTAGTACTTTAACATGTGTCTCCTTTCGTATGCTGCCATACAACAAGCAAATTGGGATGCTTCAGTGTTCGCGAAAAATTAAACAGGATATAGATGCACATGCATCATCCGTTTGTATTGCAAAGTTGTCGAACTGAATGTAAACTATGAGGTAATGTTATGATAATCTATTAAAGTCTTGGTTCTTATATGACTTAGAACACATTTAAAGTTATGTTGATAATATATTGTTATTCAAATTTCTTAAAGAAAACATCCTTTAATTTTGCAGAAACAACTGTCAGCATCTTTTATTGGACCAATAGAGGCTCTACTTCAAACTGGTGAAAAAGACACTTGGGCTTCAATTAGAAAACTTCTTTATAGTGAAACCGAAGTTGTTGTATCAAAGTTTTCAACTGTAGTCGCCAAATTTGAGTTGGATGAAGAAACAATTTCCGGAATGTTGCAACATTTAAGGGATTACTCAAGGAATTTGGTGGTGAAAAAAGCAAGAGAAGAGGCTACAAAAATTATGACCTACATGACGGATCGGTAGTGGACTTGTTGTCAATATAGTTTCTCTTCCTTTTTTAGTTGTCATTTGGGTTGCTCATCATTTCTGTCAATATTTCTCAGGTTTTCCACAGTCTTCAGCTATGACAGTGATTCAAAGCCTCGGGTTTGGACTGGGAAAGAAGACATTAGAAGTATTACCAAGGATGCTCGTTCTGCGGTAATCAATGGGAATTTTATGGAAGAATAGTTCTCTGTCTTCTTGTGTTAAAGTGTTATTTTATTGTCTTTTATTATATCTTTCTTGCAGTCTTTGAATCTTTTGTCGGTAATGGCTGCTATCCGCTTGGATGAGAAACCAGATTATATTGAAAAAGTTCTATTTTCTTCTCTAATGGATGGAATCATTCGTTTCATCTTCACAAGATAGGAGAATAGGAGCTTCTATAGACCCTCTTGGCTCAAGCACTTGGGAAGAGGTACAATTTAATGCGTTTTCATCTTCTCTAGACTTTTTCTATGATCCAACTGGTTCCTAATTAAAGGGTAACTCTGAACTAGGTTTCTTTAGAGGATACCTTAATTACTCCAAAGGTCAAAGGCAAGTCCTTGTGGAGACAAGTTCATAGCAGAGGCGAGAAAAGTGTCACTCAAGCTATTTCAGCACAGTATATTTTATTACTTCTCTTACCTTACGCTTAACTTCAGTGTGTTTTCTTTGTAATCTAAGCAATGCTCCATCAAGACTAAATGGATTTTGTTTTTCCTCAAATTCTTGTATGGATTTGAGTTCGATATCTGAATATTGATATATTTTCGTGCAAATGCAATGGGCAACTAGTAGTATAAACTTTGAAATAGGATGTGTGCATTGTGTATGACATTTGGGACGGAGTTCTTGTTAAGATTTCGGAGGGACGTATCCTTGGCCCTCTACTAGTAACATCAATATTGTCACCATCATGTGGGATCATGTACATAAGTTTCCTATTTTGCTTCTAATATGCATAGAACATATACATAAGCAATTCTTTTAATGATGTAATTAGGTTATGGTTGCTACTATTCGGTGTGAAGAGATAGCCAACGAGAAATTCAATCGATTGATTTTCGATGAGGTATGTACTCATTTATCTCTGTTTTTAGATGCTTATACTTTTATGATCGAGAAGTTTTTATTGGTCATTCCTTGGATGAACATGATTTAGGGTTGGTTGGCATTGGAAGAAGCTGTCCAAATTGGCGGCGTACAAGGTTTTGGTAAAAGGCTCAGCTCCATTTTAAGCACCTATCTTTCTCGAGTAAGTTTCACTTGGGTTTAAATATTTAATTGAGTTTAAAATTCCAAAAATGAACAACGGGTGGTTGTAACTATCTATGTTTGTGATTTTCGTATAATGAAATGATGAAAGGATAGGGATTTGGTGGAAAATCTAAGTAGGAGAAGAAACACTATGTTTCCTTTCTTTTCCCTTTAGCCCACATTTATACTCTGTATACTGCTCCTGTTTTGTTTTGTTTAAAAATAAAAATGAAACTTATAAAGTATTGTTCTTTATTTGTTTCATTGTAAAAGAGATTTGGAAAACCAAATACTAGTGAAGTATTGTCACTTTTACTTTTTTCTTTGAAGTTTTGTTATAATACAATACAAGTGTAATTTTGTAAATTGAACATAGATTGGAGGCGTAATATGTGAGGAAGTGCATGCACTATAGAGGTGGGCATCTCATCCCAAAAATTCGCATACCAACCATACCGTATCGACTGTTTGGTTTGGTTTGGTTAAATTATTACTTTTTATTTTTTTTATTTTTCCAATCCAATCCTTACCAAAAGTGTTTGGTTAAAAGGTCGGGGAACACTATCCCTAACCCGACGAATATCCTTACCGAACCGAACTAATGTATGTGATCTATATATATATACACACACACACAAATACGTGTTAGAATATAAGCCTAAAATATACTATCTTGCATTTTTCATGGTGCTATATTCTATGTACGTTTCATTATTTAAGTACCCACATAAAAATATCAAGATATGCAAGTACGAATTTTCCAACTCCTAACCAAAACCTCATGAAATGATCCCTGATAAAGACGGGATCCCTGAATTTGACATATCTTTGTCTATTGGGCATTTTGTTAAATGTTGAGTTGGAGTTTTTTTAACTAGCATTAGTAATTAAATGGCACTCCCGGTTTACCAAATTAATTAATCTGAACAAAATAAGCGGTTAACTGATATAAACAGTTAAAGGTTCTAATGGTTGGTTAATGGAAGAGAAATTGGTTTACCGAAGTCTTTGGTTTGGTTAATGGAAGAGCCTTCTACCATTCCAAACCGATCCTTGCCCAGGCCTACACTATAGGATGTGCTTAAATTCATTTTTCTTACGGTTGTAGTAGTTTCCTGTAATCGATTATATATGCATATGCTTATTTTTAGTTCTCTCTCTCTCTCTCTCTCTCTCTCTCTCTCTCTCTCTCTCTCTCTCTCCCCAAAGTAGTCATTCCATGCTAATTGGGGCCGGCAACATTCTCCGAGATAATTTATTGTCTCTGTAGCTTTAGGTAGTATATTAATCGGAACTCATTGTACTGTCTGTAATAATGAAGATGTGGAATTAGTGTATGTCTATTTTATGCTTCTAGAATGAATCGGATGCTATTAGAGCCCATAGAACTACTCTTACCATAGAGTTATAGTAGTTTTACATTGTCTGTTGGATTGACCACTTGTTTCTAGTTCTAACTTTATTTGTATGTCTTAATCTTGCTTGTGCATCATAGATATGACATAGAGGTGATCAACTTTGACGAAGGTGCAAGGAACTCAAAACGACAACTATTGGAGTCAAAAGCATTGGATGTATGGCTACTCTCTTTGTCTCTCTAATTTAACAGATATTTTTGTTAGGTTTTTAGTTGCTTAAACAATCGTTGGAAATAAGGAGGTTGTGATTAGTGGTGTTTTTCCGTTTTAGGAGCCTCCAAATTATTTTCAACACCACTACTCGTGTCCAAAATCTTAAAATGAAAGGCATGATAATGAAGTGGATTGGCATCCTTAGCTTTCTCCCTCTGGTAGCCGTATCAAAAGGTTGTATTAATAATGTGCAGCAAAACACCCTTACCCAAGCATGACTCATTTTAATTAGCTACCAACAGCTTAAAGTGACAAAAGCTAACTCTTAGAAACTGAATTGACAAATGGAGCAATGCTGATGTTTATAGTTCAGATTGTCTTTAAACCTAAACTTATTAAAGGGTGGGTTTTGAGAATTCATAATAGCCACTAATGTCGGTTATCTTGCTTATTTTAGTTTAAATCTCGCTTACTCTTAATTTTTCAGTTTGTTTACCCTGCGTACACGACCATGCCGGGACATGTACATTCTAAAGCGCTTGAAAATTTTAAAGTGAGGCTGGAACAATCGTTAAACAAAGGAGAAGGATTTACTTCCTCAGTTCGTACCTGTACATAGCCTTCCATACTTGAGTTTGACGTTGGATGTGCAGGTAATTAACATGTTTGCTCACCGACAACCTTTGTTATTAGTATTCCTTAACATGTTGTTCCTTTCAGATGCTACCATACAACAAGCTAATTGGGATGCTACAAGAGTTCGCGAAAAACTTCAACGTGATATAGATGCACATGCATCATTCGTTTGTAGTTCAAAGTTGTCGAATTGAATGTCAACTATGAGGTAATGTTCGATAATCAATTAAAGTCTTGGTTATTATATGACTTAGAAAACTTTAAAAGTTACATTGATAATCTGTTGTTACTCAAATTTCTTAATGAAAATAACCTTCTTCTTTTTCTTTTCGTAAACAACTCGCCTCGCATCTTTAATCGACCAAGAGAGGCTCTACTTGAAACTGGTGGAAAAGACACTTGGGCTTCAATAAGAAAACTTCTTAATAGTGAAATTGAAGTTGCAATATTTGAGTTTTCAAGCTGCAGCTTGCCGAATTTGAGTTGGACAAAGAAACAATTGCCGAAATGTTGCAACATTTAAGAGATTACTCAAGGAATGTGGTGGAGAAAATTGCAAGAGGAGAGGCTGCAAATATTATGATCCACATGAAGGATCGGTAAAGGACTTGTTGTCAATATATTTTCTCTTCTTATTTCATTGTCATCTTGGTTGCTTATCATATATGTCAACATTTCTCGGGTTTTTACAATCTTCAATTATGATAGTGATTCAATGCCTCGGGTTTGGACAGAGCAAATAGACATTAGAGGTATTACCCAGGATGCTCGCTATGCGGTAATCATTGGGAACTTTTATGGAAGAATATGATCTATCTTTTTGTGTTAAAGCCATAATTTAATGTCTTTTATTATATCTTTCTTGCAGTCTTTGAACCTTTTGTCGGTCATGGCTGCCATCCGCTGGATGAGAAGCCGATAATATTGAAAAAGTTCTCTTTTCTTCTCTAATGGATGGAAATGTTACTGTTTCATCTTCACAAGATAGGAGAATAGGAGCTTCTGCATACCCTCTAGCCTCAAGCACTTGGGAAGAGGTACCATTTAATTGGTTTTGGTTAATCAGTATACGTTTTGTATCATCAAACTGGTTTCTTATTAAAGGTTAATCGTGAACTAGGTTTCTTCAAAGGATACCTTAATTACTCCAAAGTGCAATGCAAGTCCTTGTGGGGAGAGTTCAAAACAGAGACCGAGTATAGTGTCATTGAAGCTATTTCAGAGCAGGTATATTTTATAACTTCTCTTACCTTACGCTTGCTTAACTTGAGTAGTTTAATAGTTTTCATTTGTCATTTAAGCACTGCTGCATCAAGAATGAATGGATTTTGTATTTCCTAATTTTTTTTTATGGATTTGAATTATGGAGATGTAACTAGTAATGCATGTTCTTGCAAATGTAATGGGCAAGTAGTAGTGGAAACTTTGAAATATATGATCTGTGCATTGTGTATGACATTTGGGATGGAGTTCTTATTCATGTAGGTTGGATTTGGTTTAGTAGTGAAAAAGAAGCATTGTATATATGAAGTTCCAAAACATATGGAAACACTTAATATTGAAAAATGAGCTAACTCTTGACATGGTAACGACAAGTTGATGTATTTTTGTTTTTCTACCAAGAAAACCCGGCATCCTAATATTTTCAACATATCTTTATGTTTAGAAGCTCAATCTAATCATGCAAACGTATGTATGATGCTGTTTGCTTTTGTATTCTTAGGAGGCTTACAAGCAGAGTAACAACTGGTTGCCTCCTCCGTGGGCTACTATGGTGATGGTTGTTCATGGTTTCAACCAATTTAAGCTCCTTTTAAAGTAATTATGGCCGTTCAAAGTACTAAGTTTGTGCACATTGTTAATTATTTGGGCGTCCTAACTATCTTCTCCATCTGTTAAACATTGTTCATTTTCTCTTCAAATGAAACAATGGTTTTATTTGTTGCAATTTTTTTAGAATAGACAATAGTTTTTCTTGTCGATAAAAAACAAAAGTACAAAACACAACATGTTTAATTGATCTAGAGAGAATCGACACAACCCAAAGATGACTAAAATCCCTAATTCAGCATTTAGAAGCACATGTACTCAAACCTGCAATACACATCCACCGCACAATTGCAAAAACATCAAATTCGTATCGAAAGCCAAAGGTAAATAAAAATAAAACAACCTAAAGATAAGACAAACCATAACAAACTTCTAAATAGTTCATGATAGTTATTAGACTTAAACAAATTAAAAAGTGTTGCTCCACATCCTCCGAAGCAACCCGAAGAGAGACATAACACCATACCGGCTATCGCAAACCCGATGCAGCCCGACATCTTCCTTGTATGTGTGGGCCAAAATAAAAAAATAAAGGTAGGGAAGGGAGGGAAGGAGAGGTGAGGTGATGAGGAGAAGATAGGGAGGGAGGCCACCGTCACGAGATTTTTCCTTATGGTTTTCTATCACCCAATAGTAAACTCCCTATTGAGGGCATGTTTACTTACCTGGAATGACAAAAGTAAGGAATCAGCGAATTTAGGAATCGGGAAGTAATGAATCTGTATAGCAAGAATCATTCCCATTACGCTGTTTACTAACCATATGGAATCAGCACATGAATATGAAAGGTATTAAGGGAAAATATTATAGGGAATCGGATAGACTACCTCCCTTTTTAATTGATCAAATTCTTGATTTTGAGGGGATGTGATTAGGATTTTGAAGTAGGGCCCACATATTTTTAATTCATGATTCAAGTAAATATAGGGAAGTTAGAAATGGAAATCATTCTCTTTCCTCTCATACCCATTAGTGATACGTAAATATGCTAGAGTTTAAACCAAAGCTCCCTAGTCTTATATACAAGAGGGAAGGGAGATTCTCTCTCACACACTATGACAGGACCCGACCCGAATTTCTCCTTGGAATATGTGCCAAACCCCGTTAGATAGGACCCGCCCGAATTCTTCGTCGAAATTCGTGATGAATACGGCATCCTCATCCGGTAACCAACCGTCGCTGCACCCACTTACTAACAACAAACCATCCTTTTCTCGAAACAAAGGAAAAAAGGCCGAGACTTCTCGAAATTTACAGTAGTCTCTCCTAAAAACGGACATTTACCAAATTTTTGCACTTGTCAAAACACACAGTTTAAAACTACCCAAACTTCAGCACACACAATTTTCAAAATAGGCCTCCGGCCTCAAATTCAATCAATTACTCAAACTTAGTAAACCAAAACTACATAAAGCTTAAATAGTTACTCCATGATTGCACCTAGGTTAACCTAAGTTGCCTACATACCCTTATTAAGAGATCCAGAACACGTAGTTCTTTTAAACCAATACTTACTATTCATATAATAATATCAATCAAAATAAGCTTAAGTTTAAAACCTGACTCTTAGTTACTTTAATTTCGACCAAAGGGAACCATCATAACTTTCCGAAGGCAACAATATATATTTTCCGAAGGCAACCGGAGGATGGGGGAAAACTGGCCAACCACATGTGCAAACAAATCGGGCAGGTAACTTGGGGAAATCCTGGCACGGTACCCTCAGAGCAAGCTCAATGCAGGTATAGGCAAATCGCTGGAGGCAAATGGGGATGGGGAAACTGTCCAACCATATGTGCGATCAAATCGGGCAGGTGGCTAAGGAAGATCTAAACCGGACCTGCAGAGCAAGCTCAATGCAGGTCCAGGCAAATCAATATATCCAGATTCTTTACCACATGCCAAAAATCCAACACCATGTGTGGTAAAGTAACTAGATTCAATAGCTAAAGAAGCCCACACGTCGGTACTATCCAACGCCACGTGTGGTTAAAGCAACAATGAACCATATTCAAATGAGCCTACATGCCGATACTATCCAACTCCACGTGTGGCTCAACTGCCCGCCAAGGCCTACGGTAGACCCGACCAAAGGTGCCCGAACCTCTACTACACGCCGAAAATTCCAATGCCACTTTTAGTAAAGTGAAAGTAACCAAATGGGTCCCCACACGCCAGAAATTCCAACGCCACGTGCGGATACCGTATTTATTATCAAAGTGAGCGCACACGCCAAGATTATCCAATGCCAAGTGCAGCCCAACTCCAAACTAACTAAGCTCATAACTCAACTCGCATACACTTGCCGTAACAAAGTCGAGTCCCAAAGGCAATCTTTCACAACCTAACACAACCAAGGACTCCAACTCCACATACATAACCAACCGGACAACAGTAGCGCCCGTACCCACTACCCAATTATATAATCAACAAATAGACAACAACTCTCGAAACATATAATCCAAACACAACCACGTATTCCAAATATCAAAGCGTCCGAAATTCCATAATGTAAGCAATATATATAAACGTCATAACATAATATTACATCCAATACTCACAATTAAACATTATCTTAAATCTCAACGTTATAACACAATACATTAACATTCCACAAGTCCTAAGGCCATTCTAGTACTTTCCAAAAGATGGGACAGTCTCAAAAGATCACACATCAACAATCCGATCAAACTATTCCATATTGGCCAACTTGGCCCAAGGGGCCCATGACCTCATGTAACATCCCTGACCCGATTTCACTATTCAATCCCAATTGTTTAGTCAAATAAATAATTTTGGTGAAATTACAATTTTGCCACAGGGATTAAGGGTATTTTAGGCACTTTAAATTTCCAAAAAGAATTTGGAGAATTGAGTTGCGCCGTTGCGTCGGCTCGTCGAAACGAGTTCGGGATATGTTGCACGCTTAATTCCGGGTTGTAACGATCGAGAAGCGATTAGAAGGAAAAAAAAACCAATTTCTGATTTTTACCGTAGCGTCTTCTTCCCCGACGGCTCTCTCTCCTTCTCTCCCATTTTTCTTTCTCTCTTGGGCCAGATTTTGACTGGCGATTTCTCTCTCATCCGAAGTCCGTTTCAGGTGATTCCAGTCCCTAAATCTTCGTCTCTTCCTCCTCTACATAGCCTACCCATTCCCCCAGCTCAGAAACCCAAGGATTTTAAACTGGAGCGACTGAAAGTTCGATGGTTTTCAAACTTTCCGACGAGTTTTCCGGCGACTCCAAAGAACTGCTTTGGTCGAGTGAGGTATGAAACTTCATCTACTCTTCATGCTCTATCCATTTATGTATGTATTGTAGATCGGTTTCAAGCCTAGGTTGTTCGATTTAAAAACCTATTTTAGGCCGGTTTTTAGTTGAATTTCCGCCACTTGCCGGCCAAACTAGGTGTTGCCGTAGTTGAATAAAATGCTCCACTTGTTGAGTTAAACCTATACCTAAAGTCTTGACCCTTGGTTTGGAGTTTTTCCGGTCACCGGAATTAGTATGCACACCCAATTCCGGCGGGTTCCGGCACCGTTGTGGTGGTGCATTGTGTCCTAAAATGTTCCCCATGTCGTCCCGAGCGTAGGTGTGCTCGGATTCCAATTTGGTTATCGTTTGACGGTCGAACGGATTTACGCCTATTATGCGTTATCCGGGTTCGATATGTTCGGGCCGTTGGATCGGTCCCATTTCCAAGTATGTTGTTTCCGTACCTCTAGGATCATGTAGGAACAAACAGATTAAGAATCGGAGTCCGGATACTCCGAATCATTAACCCTAGGGTTAGGTAACCGATTCTGTCCAATCCTGCGATTGGTGCGATTCCGACCGCTCGATCGAGACCAAACTGCTTGGACGTGTTTAGTAAACCTTGTTGAACCTTTAGGAATGTTCGGATCTGAAATCGGAGGTCGTGGGCCGGAGGCCCGGTTGACCTATTCGGGAAGTTTGACCAATCGGTTGACCGTGAGTCTTCCGAGGTGGTTTCACCTGTTGAAGAGCATAGTTTGACTCTAGAAACTCCCGGTAGTCGTGTACGCTTACTTTGAGACCCGAGAACTAACTTCTTGAGTTAAAGTTTGTTGTTGAGTACGCGTATTAATTAAACCGTTTATTCTCTCAAATAGGTACTCTTGCTTCGCGTACTCCGGAAGAAAAGCTCTCTAAGGATTGAGTAGCATGGACTTGTTGTGAGTGGACATTTGTTTTGAACGAGCATATTTTTAAAGAATGAATTGCAATGCATATGAAATGATTTATCTTGATGATTGAGATTTTAAATGCGGTCTTAAATCTTGGATTTGATTTTGATTGAATTATCGGAAAATTTATGCATATAAAACTAGTCACTTTGACTCTTGGATAGAATATTTTATGAAGTTATTGGAGTCCCGGTTTAATTGTGGGAAATTGGTGGCTATACTTTAAATTAAAGGTTTTTGAGTATTAAATTTGGGACGGGACCATCGTCCGGTAATCTTTGTATACAGTTTGGATATGGTGAAATACCCGGGAATTTCTTGAATTTTATATTTGACAAATTGAGGATTTATTGTTACGTCGGTTTTCGTAATTATTTACTTTGGTTATCTTGAGCTTAGAATTTTTATATTGTTTTAAATCAAGGAATTTTCGATTGACTTTAATATTTGAAATTTATACTGTCGTGAGTGAGAATTTATTGATTTTGGGAATTTATAATTTATAATTTATATTTTATATTTATACGTTGATTTAATGTTTTGAGTCTTGGATTTCTCGTTTTTAAGAAATTATATCTAATTTTCGATTATGGAGTTATATATTTGTTTCAAGTTTGGAATTGGTATTATACGGATTATATTTGATGTTGGAGATTTATGAATACTTTGGTTCTGGATATAATTATGTTTAGACATTTGTGTCTATATGCTTATTGTATATATTTTGGGTGTCAATTATGGACGGGTAACGTACGGATATTATTATGTTCGGGTTTGGAGTGCGGGCTGAATACCCTGGAATTTAGGGTATGTCGGGGATTATGTATACTAGATGGAGTGCTATTCGCACCACTTTATGTACCTCCCGGATACTTGGTTACGGATACGAGGATACAATGGATCCGGTTCACCCTTGGCGAGGTGTTCAGTAGGCCCATGTCGGGCGCGATGCACGCAGCGTAGGACTTTATTCAGCCGCACATTATTGAGGTATTTTCTTTTGTGCGTGTAAGGAGTTAGTCCCAGCTTGGGACGGCTTTTTCCCTGGCTACGTGGTTGTTAAGGGATTTTTCTCCATGTAGTCGATCAACAATCCCCTTGTTGGATTGTTTCCCGGTATAAGTATTGGTCTAAGAGTCTTACTATTTATATAAGTATGTATATATATAGCTATTACTATACGTCCATTCTTATTTTCTGTTAAGTGAGGATCTTTCCTTACTTGCCGTGCCCTACGGGCATTGCGTCGGGAAAAAGTTGGTTGGGAATTTGGTTTTTCTTGGTTTTTGGTCGTTTTAGTTTTACATTTTCCTTGTTGGGATTTTCTGAGATTTTACATTTATGTTTTTATAAATATATATGTGGGTGTGTCTATGGATGTTATTTCCAGGATTTATAACATTTCAATATGTGCACCGGGACGGTGATGCACAGTGCATGATTTTAAATTAAGGTTTGAACCTGGACAGGTTGGGTTCCAGGAAAAAGGGAAGTTATTCAAAGGAGTTAATTATGTTTTACTTAAACGGGATATTTTTGGATGGATTCAATTCCATGGTTTTTATTTTAAGAATACAAAGTGTTCAAGTTGTGCTTTCAAGAATTTACTAAGTAGCAAAGCTACATTTTTCATTATGGTATTTCAAGGTACAAATTTAATACAATTGTTTTCAAGTATCGGTTTGTATAAATATGTACATTTATACAAGGATTTTTGTTGCATAACGCTTGTCATTATTTGCGAAAACGGAGGGGGTTATATGTTCATTGAAAAATGAGGTTTAAAGTTTGATTTTTCGTCCACTCACATTTTCTGTTTTGCGCCCCGTGTACTAGATCCCGAGGTCAAGACCACCACGTCGAGGCATCACGGCTAACGGCTCTTGTAGGAGTTTTCTTGTATTTTTACTTTGCTATCATTTGCATAGGTTGTAAAGTTTAAATTTCTTTAGATTACTCCGTAGTGCTCACCTAGGATTGAGGTAGAGGCCGGAGGCCTCCTATTAACTGTGTGCTTCTCGCTTTGTGCATCTTGCTTGTTGGGAAATTTTCTGTTGTTTTTTAACGGTGGAAATTTTGGGAAAGTCCATTTTTCAGAGGAGACTCACGAAATTTCGGCGTAAGTCGACTCACCTATTTCCCTAAACCAGGGTTAAGGGCGTTTTAGTAAAGTAAGTTCTGCGTCGGGGTAGTGTCGACGGGAGACGGGGTTAGACACGAGTTCCGAGGGGGAATTCGGTCCGGTCCTGTCACCTCATATTTCCAATCTGAAAGTTCCTAAGGGTTCAAGAAAGTCTACTAAGTATGTCATGTAAGTTTGGTCTCGATCGAGTGGTCGGAACTAAGCCAATCGCACGATCGGACAGTTGATCGCTTTCGCCTAAACTTAGTCTCAATGTTCTGGAGTATCTGGGACTCCGATTCTCAATCCGCGAGTTTATACACGATCCTAGAGGTACAGAGATCAACATACTGGAAATTGGAACCGATCCAACGGTCTGAACATATCGAACCGAATAACGCCTAATAGGCGTAAATCCGATCATTCGTCAAACGATAACCAAATTGGAATCCGAGTACACCGTCACTCTCGGGACAACACGGGAAACATTTTAGGAAAAATTGGGCCACCATACATGGGCCCATGCGCCACCACACGCGCTTGGCAGATTTGGGTGTCTTAAGAAATTTTCGGCGACGGAAATTTCTCGAAATACCCGACAATACCTATGCCAAAACGCCAAAGAAAATTAGGGGAGCAACTTATTCGACTGGGTCGACCTCCAATTTGGCCGGGAAGTGGCCGAAAAACTCACTCAAAGTCTGACAAAACCTAGGTTTCTAATCAAGCTTCCAAAACACCAAATTGATCGAAACTACCTACCAAAACATCAAGAGGACACAGAAGGAAAAAGTGGCCCGAATCGCGTGGCTAGCGTTGTAACGACCTGACCCAAAATTAAAGAAAAATAAATTAATTAATTGAGTTAAACAAATAAAGAATTAAAAAGGAATTTAAAATGAATTAAAAGGATTTAAAATAATGAAATTTGAATTAAATAAGAACTTAATAATTAAAAAGGGCATTTTGGTCAACTTAATTTTCGGACGACAATTTGGCGAAGCGGGTTGCGCCATTGCGTCCGACGCGTCCACGAGTCCGGGACGTGCGGCACGATCAATTTGGTTAACGAACGATAAAGTGGAATATTTTAATAATTTAAAATGGGATAAAAAGAAACAAAGAAAAATTCTGATTGGTCACTCTCTCTCTCTCTCTCTCTCTCTCTCTCTCTCTCTCTCTCTCTCTCTCTCTCTCCCTCGGACACGTGAAAACCCCCTACAAAGATCCGGCGGTTTTCCCTTGCCGCCGCCGCCACTGCGCCATCGAGGCTGGGACCGGTCCCAAAGACGGCCAGCCACCCGGTTCCACCCGGCCAGTCCAGGCCTCGCTCGGCCACGGAGCGTCGTGAGATCGACTTTTCAGGCGGTTTCTGCTCAATTTTCGTCGGCTTCACGGTGGTTTCGCGACCATTTCTTGCGATCCAGGTGAGCTTTTTCATCCTCTCGATCACCTCTAGCTTGTTTGTATAATTGGTTTCCTTCGAATTGTTAGTTTTGGAACGGATCTGTGAACCCCAAATCTGGCGGATTTGAATTGATTTTCCGGCCAGTTCACGGCCGGTTCTTGGCTGATTCAGACTGGTTTTGGACTCTCCTCATCGTCTAGATCGATTTGGTATAAGCCTTGTCCCTCGAATCGACGAAAACCCGAACACCCAAATTTGCTCAAGGCAACCACGCCTTTGCCGACGCGTGTGGCGGCGCGTGGGCACTGTAGCAAGGTGATTTCTTCATTCCGTTGTGTTCCCCATGTTGCTGTGAACGCGTACATATGTTCGGATTTCGATTCGGACGTCGTTTGGACCTCGAACCATTGTACGCCTATTATGCGTTGCGTGGGTTCGACGTGTTCAGACCATTGGATCGAAACCGAATTCACGTATGCTGTTCCCGTATTTCTAAGAACGTATAGGATTTGACGGATCGTGATTCGGAGCCCCGGATGCTTCGGATCAATGACTTCAAGTTTGAGTTAAACCGTAATCGTCCGATCGTGCGATCGTGAGCAATCCGACCGTTCGATCGTGACCAAACTTTCAAGACTTGTTCTCTAAGCCGTAGTGAACCTATAGGAACTTTCGGATCTAAGTTTGGAGGTCATGGGACCCACGGGCCCGGTTTGACCTATTCGGGCTAGTTTGACCAAGTTTGACCAGGGTTGACCGAGCGTCTCCTGAGGTCGTCTCGTCTCCTAACGAACGTCATTGACCTTAGAATTCCTCATACGACGTTTTGGTACACTTGAGTTGAGTTTGGTTAAGGTTGACTTTTAAGGTTATCGCTTCGGTCCGGTTGTTAACCTTAATCCTCGTGTTCTTGAATTAGGTTCTCAAGCGCTTCGTGATCCTCGTGTGGAATCCTTTTCGGGTTGGGCAGCGTGGGACCAACGGTGAGTGGACTTTGTTTTCAAACGAGCATGATTTTAAAGAATTGAATGTGATGCATGTAAATGATATTTAAGTATTGTTTTAAATCTTGATTTGGCCTTTGTTGGATTTTATTATGATTAGATTTGGTGTTTGAGTTTTATATTTGATTTGGGTTGCCGGTGTGTTTGTGGGGCCCGGTTGGCTATATTTTATTATTATGCTTATATTTAAGTATTGATTTTGGGATGAGTCAAGCGTCCGGTAGTTTTTATGTACGGTTTTGGAGTACGGTGGAATTTGATGGATTTTCCTTGAATTATATTTAATATTTGAGTTTATGGTTTCGTTGGGTTTCGGACTTTATTATTTTATTATTACGTATGTCGTGAGTATACTTTAAGCCTTTGGAATTTATACTTTATATTTTTGGGAAACTTATATATATATCTACTTTGACTATATAAATATACCTACTTTGAATTGAGTATTTGGGCGGTAAGTTTTGGACACTAGTATAGTCCGGTTGTTTACGTATTTGGTTTTGGTATTTAAAACTTATTAATTATGTTCATGCTAATACTTTGGTTATATATATATATATATATGTATATATATATATATGTATATATATATATGTATATATATATATATATGTATATATATACATATAGATCAACTTGGAAGGATCATGTCGGATCATTGAGGCTATCGAGAATACATGTCGGATAAATGAGGCTATCGGAAATATATGTCGGATTATCGGGAATTGATCATATGTATATATATGTATATATATGTATATATATATATATCTACTTTGAATATATATTACATATATATATCTACTTTGAAAATAAGTATGTATATCCACTTTGTATATGTTTACATATAATTGCTTTGAGTATATGTATATCTACTTTGTTATGAAGTTTTCGAACATATATGTATACGGGTTTGGACTTTCGGTTATATTTTATTGTACCACTATTTATGTTGTTTAAAGTATGAATTTCAAGGATGTCGAGTTATACGTAGAATTTGAATGCTTGAGTTTGAGTATTGTATTTTAAAGGATAATTATGTTATATATATATATTTGTATATGTATATATACGTGTATATTTTGAATAATACGTTTCGGGGCTTGACTTTATATTTTTAAAGAGTAGTACCTACTATGTTTTGAAGCATATGTTTTACTTGGGGTTTGACTTGATGTTTTCTTGACTTGTGTTTTGATTATGATTTGATTGTGCATTTTCCGTGATTTGACATTTTATTGGTTTTTGGATTTGTTATACCGTCGTTTGACGCTTGTACCTATTTTAACTATAGAATTGTATGTTTGGGACGGTGATGTCCTCATTTGAGTTTATTTGGTGTTATCAGATTTGTTATACGTATATATATTCTGGTGTGTGATATTTTGGGGTTTGGGTACATGTGGTTAAATATGTATATGTGGATTATCGTGTGGTGTTGGTTTGAGTGCAGTTGGCACTGTGTTATGTACCTCCCCCTGTTCTTGATATGGTGACTGTGACATGGAGTATGGTTCGATCCGGTGCATACCTTAACGGGTGTAGCCGTAGACCCTTGATTGGGTAGTCTGCGCGTATGACTAGTTTCGGACGCATGGTTATTGAGGACTCTGCCATGCGGGCGGGGAGCTTAGTCCCGCTTGGGCGGCTCGACCACAGGCATGAGGCCATTGCGATGCCGTCCGATGTCCAGATTATCCTGGGCATGAGACCATCGTGAATGTTGTCCGGTGTCGCTTAAACAATCCCCTGTTGGATTGTTTCCCCTGGTACTTGTATTTGGTGTCGAGGTTATATTATATCTATACGCGTGTGTTAATACCTTCGTATTCGTATTTTCTTTCGGTGAGGATACTTCCTCGCTTGCAGTGCCTACGGGCATGCGGTTATTTGAGTGTGGGGAAGAAAGGGTTAAAGTCTTTTAAAGGGTTTTTATATTACTTTGTGGTGGTTTTGGATTTCTTGGATTTATCTTGATCTTTGGACATTTTACATTTGTTTTGTTATTTGGAAACTTTATTATTTTCTCATGCTTATGATTTTCAAGTTCTTTCGGTTTTTAATTATTTTATGACTACTCGGATCAGTTTTGGGAGGTTATGCCTCGAGTAAAGAAAAAGGTTTGGGAATGGTTTTATTCCTTGATTATTTTGAGATATTGGTTTTTGAATCAATTATGTATACAACGGATTTTAATTGCATGGTTTTGAAACGGTGGGGTTAGTACGTTGTTTTGAACTACTAAACTTTGTTTTTGTCCACTCACACTTTTTCTGTTTTGCGCCCCCCAGGCCCTAGTCGTGCTACTGTACCGTCCGGCCGAGCGCTTCTCTTCTCGAGCGTCGACTTAATTGTAGGACCTCGTGTCCCTTATCTTAACTTTGAATTTCTGCTGTTAAACTTGCATACTCTTAGTTGCTCTGTTATTGCCCATTAGGGTCGAACTTGTTGGCCGGAGGCTGTTATGTATTTATTGCATCTTTGTGAGTTGGTTGTACATATTCTACTTGTTTTGAACAGGTTGGAACTTTGGGTTTGGTTGTTTTTCCGGGGAGATTCTGCCCGTTTTCGGCAGAAGTCTTGACCCCTTTGCCTGTTGTCTCGGGAAGAGGGATTACGTAGTATGTGGGCCCGACATCGGGTTGATGTCGGTTGTCGGCCAGGATTCGGCACGGGTTAGGGGTGGAATCTGGGTCGGGTCTGTCAAGCGTCATGAAAAATCCTGAAACTTCTCTCTCTCCTAGTCGCGAAACATTTCGAAATTGATGCAGGAAAAGGGCTAAAAAACATCGGAGGATGAGTGTAAGCCGTCGAGGGGGTTGCATTTTTACTGTAGCATACTGTAGCTGCTACAGTACAAATCTGGAAAAAAAAACTTTCTTTTATTTTTTTACACCTTTTCTTGATTGTTACAATTGAATTGAGCGTGCCGCCGGTCTACGGCACAACTTGTTTCTCCAAATTCTTTTCCAAACTTAAAATGACGTTTTTACCCTTAACTTATTAAATAAAATTTTTATCTCATTATTTATTTTAATTTGGTTCGGGATGTTACACACTACCAAGGTGTTATGAAGGTTAAAATATGAAACTACTTGTGTGTAAGTCAAGACCCTTTTTCCAATCTATAGGCCATGTAAGTTTTTATTTTTGTTTTCTTTATTTTTATTTTATACAAACAATATTCTATTTTAATATAATCTAAACTACATGAATGGAGATTCGAACTCGGGTGTAGAGTGTGGAACACATCAACTCTAACCAACTTGACTAAGGTCATGGGTTGGTGGGTTGTACACAGGTTGACAGGTATTTTAGCGGGTTGGTGAGTTGATTTTTCGCGGGTTGGCGGGTTGACACGACCCGTTTAATAAACGGGTTAAACATGTATTTTAGCGGGTTGGCGGGTTGACCGAAACTCACCCGTTTATAAACGGGTCGATGGCGGGTTGACCCAAAAATGACCCGTTTATTAATCGTGCAAGTTCGTATCGTGTTTTTTTCGTGCGGATTTGAGTCGTGTATCTAGTCGAGTCGGAAATTGCCACCTAATGTTACACACTACCAAGGTATTATGAGGGTTAAAATATGAAACTATTTGTGTGTAAGTCAAGACCCTTTTTCCACTCTATAGGCCATGTAAGTTTTTATTTTTGTTTTCTTTATTTTTATTTTATACAAATAATATTCTATTTTAATCTAATCTAAACTACATGAATGGAGATTCAAACTCGGGTGTAGAGTGTGGAACACATCAACTCTAACCAACTTGACTAAGGTCATGCTTGCTGGCCATGTGAGTTTTATTCTTAAGAATACGGCACGAGCAGAGGACATTGAGCAAATGATAAAACTGGGCACAAAATGGAGCTTGAAACTCGAAGGCCGAGCCCATAACTCCCTACTAGGCTTGACCCAACTTCATCTTGGCCTTGTTACCAACCAGACTTCATGTGGGCTGTAAACAAATAGAATTACCAGGAATAAAATTTGAAAAAGCCTGTTACTTCCCTCCCATGATATAATTTCCAATTTCTACAGGATGCACTTGACACAATTGGACCCAAATTCCAATTAAAAATACCATCTAAGTTTATTTCATAAAATACTAATATCAGCATGTCAAAACTTTTATTTATTAAATTCTTTTAATCATGCATGCATCAACAGTACCTTTTCACAAAATTAATTATTATTTTTGTTGGACACAAAGGTAATTATTGCTTGTAGATGAACAAAAATAATGTGAAAATATGTAATTATATTTTTAAACAAATAATATAACTTATACGGCGGTAAAATTCACCGAAATAAATTTATTTGACAAGTGACCGATAAACACAGAAGCTTTCAGTGTAGAGAGAGAGAGAGAGAGGAGTTAGGTGCGAATCCAATTCTGCCACCAACGATAATACAAAGGAATTCCAACGACACATCGCCAATTTTCTTGAAACCAGAAAAAAATTTGAAAAAGAAGAAGAGATTTTGATACTACGAAAAATCGAGATTAGAAATTTAAAAGAGACACTAGTTCCTCTCTCTACTGTCTACTTTTTTATTTACTCTGTTTGCTCTTCAAGCAAGAAGAAGCTTTACTTGCTCAGAAGAAGAAGGCGGCTTAAGTTCAAAGGCAGTATAGAATCTGGGTCGTCTGGCCCTTCTAGTTTATATAAGGCGGCGCTTGAAAGTTGGAACCTTGGAGGCTAGATTTGGGCTCTCAAAGTTGGAGATTTTGAAAGTATTGTATTGATGGAGGAAGATTGCTGCGCCACGCAACTCATCTATGGAGATGGTGAGTTTAATGCAGATGGGCTCGACGGGTTCGTCAAGGAAGTGCAGCTTGCTGAGTGTGGACTCTCCTATGGTGTTGTTGCCATCATGGGTCCTCAGAGCAGCGGTAAAAGAAAGCTTTTTTACTTTAATTAATTTAATTGGTTGAGCTTGAGCAATATTGGGGTAATTAATTGCTTATGAAATCACAGGGAAGAGCACTTTGCTGAACCATCTGTTCCACACTAAGTTTAGGGAGATGGATGCATACAGTGGAAGGTTAGTTTCTGAGCTTTTCAGTTGATCAAATACTCGGTTTGTTTTTCTGATTTTAGAATAGGTGCTAAATATATGTGTGTTTGTGTGTGTGTGTGTATCTATTTACTTCAGGAGCCAAACAACAAAGGGTATTTGGATAGCCAAGTGTGTTGGCATTGAGCCTTGCACGATTGCCATGGATTTGGAGGGTACTGATGGCAGGGAGAGAGGCGAGGTAATCAGCTTTATGTTAAAACCCCATTTGTTTTGTTTTTGTTTCAGATTTAATCGCTCTTTAAGCTTCCTCTGAAATTCTTTTCTTTTCCAGGATGATACTACATTCGAGAAGCAAAGCGCCCTATTTTCCCTGGCAATTTCAGACATTGTGCTGATCAATATGTAAGCTTGTTTTGTGGTTTATCTTGGAATTACCTGGCAGATACCCTACCTTACTTTGCATAGTTGGTGGCCATATATGTAGTGGTTACTCCAATTTGTTAGCGGGTTGTAACTTGTTTTGGTAAGTGTTATGTCAAATGAGTAGAGGTGTCTATTTAAGATTCTCACATGCATTGGTATCTCGTGTCAGTTTGTTTTAGCAAGACGAAGTTAGTTTGAAATTGGTTTTCAACATCTATATTCCTAGGAAAGAAGTTTCTGATACCATTTCATTCTCAGTGAGTGTTTAATTAGGACTTTGCCTTTCATGAAAACAGGGCTATTCACATTATGAACTTTTAATTCAGAGTCCTGAAGTGGATTGACATTTGAAGATAACAGTATATACATAGGCTCATAGTGACAACTATATTCCCTGTACATGACTTCTTATCGGGAAAGTCATGTCAGTACATATTTTTGGATTGTACATATACATGTAATTTAAAATTAATTTAAGATATTAATTGGAGATTGGATTATATATAGGTGGTGCCATGATATAGGTCGCGAGCAAGCTGCAAACAAACCTTTACTGAAAACAGTTTTTCAGGTACCATTGACCCATGTCTATATCTACTGTCTATTCAGCATTTGATGTCGGTTAATGAAATTCTGGTTTTCAAATGTATATAGGTCATGATGCGCTTATTCAGCCCCGTAAAGCGATGTTACTGTTTGTTATACGCGATAAAACAAAGGTCTGGGCATTCTTTTTCAGCTTTTTAACAAGATCTATCCAATTATGTTGCCCTTGTGAAATATTTTCTTGTTCCATATTAATTTTTCTTGTTCATGGCTGTTTGTTTAGACCCCATTTGAATATCTGGAGCCGGTTTTGAGGAAGATATACAGAAGGTAATTTTGTCTTCAATGTTATGTTGTTTTTATACCTTAGTTTTTTTTCTTCGTATCTCTCAGATATTGTAAATTCTGCAGATATGGGATGGAGTTCAAGCCCCAAGCCCATAAAAGTACCCCCTTCAGTGATTTCTTTAGTGTGAGATCTCTTTATCCTTCTCTACTCTCGGACAGCCTGTGTTCTTTTTAATGTTCTCATTCGTCAAACCTTATTGTTGCTGATTACAACATTCTTTGGCGTGAAGGTAGAAGTAGTTGCTTTGTCCAGTTATGAAGAGAAGGAGGAGAAGTTTAAGGAGGAGGTAACCCTCTACTATCAGGAGCAATTCATTATGTCCAAAATCATATTGGCCATTATATTTCTCTATTTTTGGTTTTCGATTCCTGGGGCATGTTGTATCATCTACTGATTGGTTGAATATGTATATTTATAAATGTGAAGAATTGCTTGATGTCCTTCATATCAGGGGAAACATAATCGTTTGATTTCCTTCACATCAGGAGAAACATTTCTTATGTTCGTAAGTAAATTAGTTCATTGTAAATTTACTGTGATCCTTACTGGTTCTTGCCTGTATCATGCAGGTTGCTCAACTGAGGCAGCGCTTTTTCCATTCTATTTCTCCAGGAGGGCTTGCTGGTGATAGACGGGGTGTTGTCCCTGCCACAGGATTTTCCTTTAGTGCACAACAGATTTGGAAAGTAATCAAAGAGAACAAGGACCTGGATCTTCCCGCTCATAAGGTTTCTTAGTTTCTTTTCTTCCCATTAGAAAATTATTTGTGGTCTTCACTTCTCATATGCATATGACATATACATGATACTGTAAATTAAATTAGGTTATGGTTGCTACGGTTCGGTGTGAAGAGATTGCCAAACAGAAATTTAAACAGTTAGTCTACGATGAGGTATGTACTCATTTATCTCCATTTTTGAGATGCTTAGCCTGCTAATATGATCTATAAGGTTTTATTGGTCATTCATTGGATGAATATGATTTAGGATTGGTTGGCATTGGAAGAAGCTGTCCAAACTGGTCCCGTACAAGGTTTTGGTAAAAGGCTCAGCTCCATCCTAGGCACCTATCTTTCTGAGTAAGTTTCACTCTGGTTTAAATATGTTAGTTTAAAATGCAAAGGTGAACAAGGTGTTGTAACTGTCTATGTTTGTGATTTTCTTTTAATTAAATGATGAAAAGAGAGGGATTTGGTGGAACATCTAATTAGAAGAAGAAACACTATGTTTCCTTTCTTTTCCCTTTAGATAGCATTTATACTCTGCACCGATTTTGTTTCTAACTTTCAAAGCATTGTTCTTCATTTGTTTCATTGTAAAAAAAAGAGACTTGGAAAACCTAATAATACCATTTAACTGTTGTTACTCTTAATTTAAAGTTTTCTTGTTATTCAATAACATGTGTTAAAATGGAATATATATTGATGGAGAAAGATATGAGGAAGTACATACACTATTAGATGCTTAAGATCATTTTCTCGGGTTGTAGTAGCTTCAAGTGATCTGGTTATATATGCTTGTTCTCTCTCTCTCTCTCTCTCTCTCTCTCTCCAAAGTAGTCATGCCAGGCTTTTATATTGCTGGACTTGCAAACACTCTCACTCCCAACCATACATATTAGAATGTTTGTTCTGAAGAACCAAGCATAAGTGTCTTATTTAAGAGCTCCATCTTCTGTGTTTCCACCAGCTGAAAGTTAATTTCGTCAAAAATAAAACTTCTCCTAGGTGATAGTGCTTTTGGCGCGACAATAAGTAATTTTTAATTATCCTTCAACTGCTTGCAAGGAAGCAACCAAATGCTGTGAGTATGAATGTAAAGTTCTTAATATTTGATAGGCCAGACATTACTCTGTTGGTTATTTCTCACTATAATAACAAAGCAACCACTGTAGCCATTCTGCTTTTCAGAGAATAATTCTTGTCTGTGTAGTTTTGGGTAGTATAGTGTATCTCCATTTTATGCTGCAAATATCAATCAGATGCTGTTTGAGCCCATGTACCTACTATTACCTTATATTTGCAGTAGTTTGACATTGTCGTTGGATTGATCTCTTACTCAAAAAAATTGGATGCATTTTTCACATGTTACTCCGTCCACTGGTTTTGGCTTTACTACTAAAACTAGCGAGTAGTGTCTCAGTGTTGAGGGATTCGTAACGTGTATGTGTGCTTATTTTGTGTGCTTTCTATGCGTAGGAAGTTTAATTGTCAGCGTTGTATGGGCTTGTACTGTTTTTCATACTGGCTTTATTTCTATGTCTTGATCTTGCTTATGAATGACAGATATGACATGGAGGCAGTCTACTTTGACGAAGGTGTTAGGAACTCAAAACGACAATTGTTGGAGTCAAAAGCATTGGATGTATGGCTACTTTCTGTCTCTCTAATTTAATAGAGGTTTCAGTTAGGTTTTCAGTTTCTTAGACAATTCTTGGAAAATAGGGAAGTCGTGATTAGTAGTGGTTTTTTCATTTTCAGAAGCCTCCAAATTAATTTTATACCGCATTACTGTTGACACCAATCTCAAAATGAAGGGCATGATAATGAAGTATATTGGCAACATAAACTTTCTCCTTCTGGTAGTCCTGTCAAATAATTATATTTAAAATAAGCTGCCAAACATCATTACTGAAGCTTGACTCCATCTAATTACATACGAGAAGTTTAAAGTGACTATAGAGCTTGCTTGTTATGTAATACTCGAACAGTAACAGTGCCTGATCTTTATAGTTCAGATTCTCTTCAAACCCAGACTAATCAATGTGCAGGATGGATTTCATATCGTCAGTTTTGAGAATTCATAGCAGCCACTGATGCCAATTATCATGCTTATTTTAGCTTAAATCTTGCTTACCTATGAATTTTCCAGTTTGTTTTACGCTGCATACACGACCATGCTGGGACACCTACGTTCTAAAGCACTTGAAGATTTTAAAGTGAGGCTGGAGCAATCGTTAAACAAAGGAGGAGAATTTGCTTCATCTGTTTGTACCTCTACTCGGTCTTCCATGCTTGAGTTTGACAAAGGATGTGCAGGTAATAGATTTATGCAGGTACTTCATGTGCTTGTCAACCAAAAAATCTTTGTTATTACTTATCTTTTATGCTCTTTCAGATGCTGCCATACAACAAGCTCATTGGGATGCTTCGAGAGTCGGGGAAAAACTTAAACGTGATATAGATGCTCATGCATCATCCGTTCGTAGTGCTAAGTTGTCGGAACTGAATATCAACTATGAGGTAATTTTCTGATAATGGATTAAAGTCTTGGTTGTTATGCGCCGGATGATACTTTTAAAGTTATGCTCATATTATTTGTTACTCAAAATACTCAATACAAATACCCTTTAATTTTGCAGAAAGAACTTTTTGCATCTTTAACTGGACCTGTAGAGGCGCTACTTGAAACTGGTGGAAAAGACACTTGGACTTCAATAAGAAAACTTCTTAATCGTGAAACTGAAGTTGCAGTATCAGAGTTCTCAACTGCAGTTGCTGGTTTTGAGTTGGACAAAGATACATCTACCAAAATGACACAAAATTTAAGGAATTATGCAAGAAATGTGGTTGAGAAAAAGCACGAGAAGAGGCTGTAAACATTATGATGCACATGAAGGATCGGTAGAGAACTAATCAACAAATTTTCTCCTTTTTCTCCATTGTCAGTTTGGTTGCTTATCACGTTTGTTAACATTTCTCAGGTTCTCGACAGTCTTCAATTATGACAGTGATTCAATGCCTAGGGTTTGGACTGGGAAAGAAGACATTAGAAGTATTACCAAGGGCGGTCGCGCCGCGTAATCATTGGGAATTTTTATGGAAGTATAGTTTATCTGTCTATTTGTGTTAAAGTGATATATTAGTGTATTTTATGATCTCTTTCTTGCAGTCTCTAAAGCTTTTGTCGGTCATGGCTGCCATCCGCTTGGAGGAAAGGCCAGATAATATTGAAAAACTTCTCTTTTCTTCTTTGATGGATGGAACTGTTACTGTTTCATCTTCGCAAGATAGGAATATAGGAGCTTCTACAGATCCTCTTGCCTCGAGCACTTGGGAAGAGGTACACCATTTAATGTGTTTTGGTTTATCTGTATAATGTATGATCAAACTGGTTTCTTATTTAAGGTTAACTTTGAACCAGGTTTCATCAACGGATACGTTAATTACTCCAGTACAGTGCAAGTCATTGTGGAGACAGCTCAAGGCAGAGACTGAGTATAATGTCGCCCAAGCTATTTCAGCCCATGTATATTTTTACTTTCTTTTATCTCGACTCTAACTTCAGTAGTTTAATTGTTAATATTATCATTTAAATGGTGTTGCATTAAGAATAAATGGATTTTGTTTTTCATGAAATGTTTTGCAAAATTTTGAATTAGGAAGATCTGGATATTGGAGTAGGAACTTGGAATTAGGATGTGTGCATTGTCTTCAAATGACATTTCTTTGATTTTATATGTAAATTAGATTTGGTTTAGTATTGAAACAAAACATTGTATATATGAAGTTCCAGAGCATATGGAAATCCTTAGTATTGAAAAATGCACTAATTCTTGACTTTTTAACTGCCTAGTCTGATTGGATCAACGTATTTTCAAGTTCAATGCATTCTTGTTTTCTTTTTTCTACAAAGGAGACCCTAGCATCCTAATATTGTTAACCAACTCCCTACCTTTATACTTAGTAGGTCAATCTAATTTTGCAATTTTATTTATGCTGCTGTTTGCTTTTGTATTTTCAGGAGGCTCACAAACGGAGTAACAACTGGTTGCCTCCTCCATGGGCTATTATGTTGATGATTGCTCTTGGTTTTAACGAATTTATATTCCTTGTAAAGTAAGTTTATTAAGAGTAATAGGTTCTCCACATTTGTTAATTGTTTGGAAGTCCCTAAAGTCTGGCTCATCTGTTAATCAACGTGGCTTTTCTCTTCAAATAAAACAGGAACCCTCTCTATCCCATAGTTCTATTTGTTGCATATTTAATTTCAAGGGCCTTGTGGGTACAGATGGACATTGAGGGAGAGTTCCAACATGGCATTGTGAGTATAAAATTGAGTTTTTTCTGGAATTTTCCTTGTTTAAATCAAGGTTCTAATTTTAGTTTCCTTTGTTTGGTGTTAGCAGTTGTCAGGAATACTATCTATTTTATCGAGGTTTCTTCCAACTGTTATGGATCTTCTAAGAAAACTTGCAGAAGAAGCTCAGGGTAATCCAGCACCTGAAGCACCCAGGCGGCCAGTTGCTGTTGCTTCCCAGAGTCATAGAAATGAAACCCCCTGCCAAACACAATATCAAGCTCAATTCCTGAGTCATCTGTGTCATCTAATATCTCGTCATCGGATGGTGGCGGCGAATACTCAAACCCTCCCTTGAGACAAAGGCAACCTACAAATGTTCGAGAAGTCGAACTGTCGTGACGTATATGCTTTATGTTGTCTGTACCGTGTGTATCACATTAGAATTACAACGCTGTTGTGGCGTTAGTTTTCTTTCCTTTTTATTTTATTTTATTTCTTGTTCGAAATTAATGAAATAAATGGGGGCTTGCTGAAATACCGTGGTCTTACAAAATAGTTTAGCTGTTATTTTTGTTTCTGGGTGAAGGTAGAAATTAGATTGTAAAATCTGTGCGCTACATATGTCTACATTTATATAATAATGAAATATCATTTTAACCTTTCGTCTGCTTTCTTGAGTACTTTTTGTGGGATGTTTCTCTTGACTAACACTGGTCTAATTTGAAGCTGACCTGAAAATCTTGACCAAAAATACTGAAAAGGCCATTTTCGTAGGGTTTGAGTTGAGCAAGTCTCTACCATTATACAGTTGGCCTGAAATGAATACTTTCATCCAAGTCGAGGCTGCCAACCCTCTTAATAGCAGAAGCCACTATATGAGCGAGCGGGAACTAGTCAGGTCCGCTCCACCAGCACCGCCTACGTACGTCATATATGGTCAAAATGATGCCAAGGTTTTTGTTAATCTTACTTATGATATATATGAGCTACAGTCATAATCTCTTGAACCCTTAGGGTCAGGAATTCATGATCACCCATTGTTGGATTTAAATCTAACGGTCCACCTCTTCTGCACTCATTTTAAGAAACTCTATCGTAGTTGGATTTAAATCCAAAATATCATGACTGATATGAGCTAATTAAGTTTTCAATCACTTCTCTTAAGTCTCTCTTTTGTCTCTCATCAGTCTCCTCTCTACTCTAAGATCTATCTAGGGCAGGGCTCATAGAGGAGAGGATGATGAAGAATCGAGAATGCTGCTGCTGCGCCACGCATCTCATCGACGGCCACTGCCAATTCAATGTTGCTGGGCTCGACAACTTCTTAAAGACAGTCAAGCTTGCTGAGTGTGGTCTCCCCTATGCGGTCGTTGCTATCATTGGCCCTCAGAGTAGCGGTAATAAATTAGTTAATGTCTACTTACTTGACAACTGGTTTTTGTTTGAACCAAAGCAAAAAAAAACAGCTGGTTAACTTGAGAAATAAATTGGTTGCCTTTTTTTTTTCAACATTAGTAATTAATTTTGTCTTGTCGTTTGTTCAGACCCCATTTGAAAATCTGGAGCTTATTTTAAGGGAGGATTTTCATAAGGTAATTTTGTCTTGGTCAGCTTTATTTTGTTTTTGTTAGTTACATATAGTCATATATATTGAGTGACGTGGGATCCTAGCACTTGTGACCTCGACTGTTGAGTCAAATATGTGGGTTTTTTTGGGGACAAATATGTGGGTTGCTTGATCCATATTTACCATATCCAAACTAAAATCAATTTGGTTATGGATTCTTTTTATTTTTATTTTCTGCAGGTATGGGATGCAGTTGCGAAGCCTCAAGCCCATGAATCCACCTTGCTCGGTGACATTTTTAATGTGAGATCTTTGATATAAGGTTTTTTTAGAAGGATCTTAGCTTGAGATCTTTTCACTTTTATATTAAGTACAATATATATATATATTATAACATATGGATGTCCGCACGTTATTAATGAGAAGCGAATGGTTGGGTATCAAGACCAAGAGCTTAAGACATCTAAATATTATTATTTAAGTGTCATAAGGCCCAAAATTGGAAGCCCAAAGGGGTTTGAACTAAAATGCATAAGTAAATGTGTATGGAAATTGTTTCATAAACTAATTAACATACAAACATAATCCAACATCAACCAAATAGGTTTGGGAGATCAAAGAGAGGTAAAGAGAGTTTTCAAGAGTGAAACAGTTTCATCTTTCAAATGGTTTAGATTGAAACCAATCTTGAGAATCTTGCACTTTACCATCTTTGAGGCTGGTCCTCTTGGGGGCTAACGTCGTTGCTCTATGTCTCCTCGTTGAGGCTGTGGGGCGTTCTCAATCGGTCGAGATGATGAAGCCTCGGTAGTACCGCTGCGAGTCCTCTTCATATATGAAAAAAATATTAAGTACAAACTCGATGTCGAATTCGTAAATGATCACCCAGAAACAAGAAACTAGTTCAAGAGACTACCACCGAAAGATGGAAACAAATTGAGTGAACTACCACTGAAAACCCTAAATAGATTCAATGGACTACCACTAAAAAACGAAAATATATTCGGTAGACAATCACTGAAAAACGGAAACACAATTGGTGGATAGCCACCGAAAAACGGAAACAAATTCTGTTGATAGCAACTGAAACATGGACATAAATTCGGTGGAATACCACTGAAACAATGCAACGATTTTGGTGGTAACCCACCGAAAGTAACATCTCTTTCGTCAAAGCGGTCGAACCATACTCTTCCACAGCTTAATCAACCCTCATAAACATAAATATAGAAATCAAAATTGAAATTAAACCTTGGCTTTTCCGAGGATTTACAGCTCACCCTTCTCCTCTTCTCTCTCCTCTCTCCTCGCGCCCCTTTGTTCGGAACCTAATAGCCGGCCACTTTGGCCGACGTTTTCATGCGTTGCGGCCCACGGCTGGCCCAGCCACCACACCCAAACTCTTCACCTCTCTCACCTCTACACATATAGGTGAGTATCTAACCACAATTTTTGGACTTTTGCGCGGAATCTTGAAGCGAAACCCGACTCACGAAATCGGCCTTTCGAACCCGTGAACCTCCCTTGTTTTTCCGGCCACCAAAAGCCACGGCCGGCTTCCAAAACTCCTCCAAAACATCCTCCCAGCCCTCCTCTATGAAATACATCAAAGATCCGGTTCAAATCCTTCGATAATCTCACGGTCCGAACCTAGAATTTTCTAGGATTTCTTGTTGAAAAACCAGCTGTTCGAGGCGGTTCCCAAGCAAATTGGTCATCGAGCCGATTGGGTAAGTTGCTCCACTCTTCATACTCTTTCAGGTTGTATGAATTTTGCAAGGTGGTTTGGAGATTTTGCGTCACCGAAAAATCTCTCTAGCCACCCATGCTTTACCCGACACACTGTGGCGGTGCGTGGGCCCACTTGTGGCAGTCCATTTCAGTTCCTAAATTATCCTAATGTCATCCCGAGTGAGGCAGTACGCTCTGATTTGGAATTGAATATCGTATGACGATTGAATGGATTTTCGCTTAATAGGCGATATTGGGGTTCGATATGTTCGGACCGTTGGATCGATTCCAATTTCAAATATGTTGGTTCCGAACCTCTAGGATCGTGTAGGAATTCATGGATCATGGATCGGACCCCAGATGCTCGGATCATTGACTTAAAGTTTAGGTTAATGAAAACCGTCCGATCGTGCGATTGCAAGAAATCCGACCACTCGATCGAGACCAAACCTTCAGGGCGTGATTAGTTGACTTTGTCAGACCTTTAGGAAGTTTCGGATAGGGAATTTGAGGTCTTGGGCCCCAGTCCGGTTGACCAAAATGGGTAGTTTGACTACTCGAGTTGACCGTGAGTCTTACGAGGTCGTTCCATCTTTCAGAAAGTACTAGCTTGATCCAAGAACTTGTGAAATGTTTATTTATTAGGTTATATTATCGAGACTATTTTATTTATGTATTTGTGTTGATTATTTGATCTTTTTGTGAGTTATATATTGCTTATTATTGGTTTCTATATGTTTAATGGTGTTTCTTTATGCGAGGTTAATCTTTTAGTGTTTAAGAGGATTTTGGGTATTTAATTTATATTGATAACGCTTGGAATTTAAATTGTGGATTATATGTTGTGGTTTTTAGATGTTATATTCTTATTCTTATTATTATTATTATTATTATTATTATTATTATTATTATTATTATTATTAGTATTATTATTGTTACTAGTTTTTATGATTCTTATTAAAGTATGTGAATTGGGCGATATGAGATTTGTTATGAAAGTAATTTCACGTATGATATGGCGTAATTATATATTTGGGTTATGATTGTGGTATATGTACATGACTTGGGTTGTGGGAAATGTTATGTTGGAGTGCTACGGCACCACCTTATGTACCACCCACGATACTTATCCACACGTGGTGTTGGAGATTTTCGCGTGTGAAGCACATGCGAGATCTTTGTTACTTTACTACACGTGGCGTTGGAATTTTCGACGTGTAGCAGAGGTCGAGGCACCCTTAGCCAGGTGTCTTTGAAGGGCTTGGCGGGCAGTTTACGCTCGTAGGACTTGAGTTTAGGTCGCACGTGTGATGTGATTCCGGCTTGTGTTCTCACGAGCAATAGTCCCCAGGTTAGATGACCCAACACTAGGCCAGGATGATGTGATGTCGTCCGTGTCTAGCCAAACAATCCCCGGATGGATTGTTTCCCTGGTACGTGGTGTACGCTATGATATGTACCTCCCATGTTACGAATACTTGGAGATGATGGGATTGATGAATAGTGGGTATGTCCGGGCACCCTTGACGAGGTGTTACCGAAGGCCCTTTCCAGGGCGGTTTGCGCACTTAGGACTTGTGTTTGGCCACACATGCGATGTGATGCAGGTGTGTGTGCTCTGAGTATCAGTCCCTTATTGGACGGCTCAACCCTAGTCACGAGATGATGTGATTTCGTCCGTGTCTAGCCAAGCAATCCCCCAATTGGATTGTTTCCCCGGTACAAGTATGGGTGCAGCAGTATATTATATATGTATATATATTAAATATGTTATGATTTAGTCTCTTGGTTGAGATATCATGCTTGAAGTCGAGTTCGTTTTGTAAAGGGTGTGTGTGTGTGTGCGCGTGTGTTTTTGTTTTATAATTGAGAAATCCTGTATTGGGAGTATAACCTACAGTCCACAATGAGAATTAAATGACTAAGTACGTGTTTATGGGGATTTATAAACGAATCTAAATTTAAATGGTTAGTATTACTTTTTATCGCTATGTACGGTTATTTGTAATTGTTAGTTTAGAGAGTTACATGTGACTGGATCCCGCATGGAGGGTGCGTAGGCAACCTAGGATAACCTAGGTGCAGCCACAAGATGACCGTTTGATTTTCGTTTAATTGTCTTGGTAAGTTGGTTAAAGGACTAAAACCTAAGGTCGGAGGCCAAAACTGAAAGTGTGTGGTGGCGCTTGGATTTTATTTCCATTATCTTTAACAAGGTTAAACCTTGGGGAAAGTCAATTTTGAGACTCTGTCGCAATTTCGTGCGAAGTCTCCGCCCTATTTGATTTTAACTTGGAAGAGAAGAGTGCTAAATTAGCAAAGGGGTTGGAATTTGTTTAAATTGTTGTAAAAACCACAAGGTCGGTTTCGGGTTCCGAGAAATTTGGGGCAGTCTGTCAAACCTGCTGCTTTAAAAAATTTGGATCTTAAATGTCTTGTTGCAAAACCTTTAGATAATCTTCGATTTGACACTCTTAGAAAGTCTTTAGGTATTTGTTATTTTGAATAATTGTTTGTATGCATGCCAAAAGACTCCAGCTATTCTCTTCTTTGTTTTTGTAACATAAATTGGATTAAATTCTAAGTACTTTGTTCAGCACGTGTAGGGATTGATAAGTGATATCAATCCTGGCGACGTCTAGGAGTTTTGTTAATCTAAGATTGGATTTTTGTCGTTGGATCACTTTGGGCAAATCAATATTAGGTTTATGTGAATGGTTCTCAACTGTCTTTGTTTTTTATATGGTAAATTAAATGCTCTTAATATTAAATCTCATGTCTCACATAGAGCACATATACTCCAATCATGCTTAATAATTTTCAATGAATCCTCACCTTACCCTTGTCTTCATACTAGATTTGCATTTTACTTTTTGCTATTAAGCTCACAAATTCATAACATCTCCTTAATTACTTTTTGCTGATTTTTGCCAAGTAACCGGGCCTCTTGTCTAACCCATGTCTAGGTTCGCATCAAAAAGCTTTGATCTTGTACACATTGCTCCTCTTTGTAGCCTACATGACTCGGGTTAGTACATCCGAGGGGTGCTTTAACACTCATTGTCTTAAAGTCAACTGACTTGAGCACATTGATTTATCACCCGTTACATGGGTCTTGTAGAAAGCTTGATAAAGTTAGCATTGAAAAAAAAAAACAAAAGCAGGAAACAAAACAAAACAAAGGGTGAAAGTGGTGAGCTATGTATGCATTTTGTATGTGTGTTTATCCTATGTTCTTGGCTTGTTCTTGGTTGGACTTTTTCTTTATTATTAAGCAAGTTTAGTCACATAACAAGAGATTGGGCTTTGATATTTTCTCATTTGATGGACTTTATTTCTTACAAATACTTTTGATTATCCATTTTTATAATCCTTGTGTTTGATTAAACCTTTGTGATTTGATGTGTCTTAGATCCAGAAAGGCTTTGCTTCAAATGCTTCTAGACAAATATTGGTATTGGCCTTGCTTGTCTATCCATATGCATAGTGTTGGCATGTACTTATAATTTTTTTGACATGTATGAAGGAGGAGTCGGTATAATGTCGAGCATGGTCGTTGGTATTTAATTATGGTGTTTTTATTTTTGTGTTTTAGTTTATACCCCTTATTTTTATCTTATTTTTTGGGTGCTATAATTGTCTTCATCCCTGGCATATCTTTAGGGGAGAGTTATTATTCTAGTGCACAAGATGATATGATCATGTTTATTATTTTTCTTTCAGTGATGTGTTTTTCTTTTAGTGGTAGTTTTTAGTTTTTAGTTTAAGTCCTTAAAAAAATCAAAAAATAATCTTTTTGTTTTCAAACATAGTGTCGTTTTATGGTTCTTGTTTAAGCTGTGCAGCTAGGATTTGCTTCATGTTGCACCTCGAGCTTCACTTGAATATCAAAATTACTAAGACGGACACATGATAAACTAAATACGAGGATTGCAGTGTCATTATCAATCCTGTCGATTGCGGTAGTCGCACAACATGTTCACAAGAACATTCCTTTGGAAATATGTATGACAAAATGAAAAGCAAAAGACACGCACACAAAGAGGCCGTACGTATCATGTATTATGTTTATATGATTGAATCTAAAATTGTGTATGGTGCTCTTGTAGGTGTTGAATGGATCTTGGCTATGAAAGATAAGACTTTTGCACCCATTGCACATATGGAATTGGTGAGGTTATTGCTTCTTGTTACTTGTCAAGCCAAATGGACATCAAAAGTGGCTTCCTTAGTAGTGCTTTCAAGTAGCAACACATGTTGAGCAACCTGCGATGTGAGGACCCGACCAGATTCCACCGGAACCCGAGCCGGACAACATTGATGGGCCCACAACAACCCAGTCGGGCCCATATCCTAAAACGGAGTTACCCTCTTCCCGAGATTAAACCTATAAGGAGTCAAGACCTGCTTAGGAAAGCGGCGAGTCTCCCCTACAACAAGGACTATCCCAAAACTTCAACTGTCAAACAAACAACGGATAAACAACCCAAGCGCCGATGCATACAAAATATACATCACGAGGCCTCAAGCCAAACTAATTCAACCCTAGAGATAAATACAGAGCAACTAAGAGTACGAATTCAGCAATGGAACAGAAATAATAGAATACAAAGTTTAGGGTTCAAGGATGACAATCCTACCCTTCCAACGATGCTTTCGAGAAGAGGCGCGACTGTTAAACGATGTGAACGCAGGCGTACGACTACGGTCTAGGGGGCGCAAAGCATGAAAGAGTGTGAGTGGACAAAAACAAAAGGTTTTACGCATACGCTTAAAACAAAGTATTAACCCCAACGGTTTAAAACCATGCCAAACATGCATAGCAAATCGTTTATCACGTTTGGTTGATTTGAAAAACAGTACTATCTCAAAGTCTGATGAAAACATTTCCGGTTTAAATCCCTTTTTAAAATAAACTAACATTGTACTTTCGAGGCATAACCTCCCAAAACAAATCCCTCACAAGTGTTTATAAAACATAAACTAAAGGATTTATTAACGTAAAAGCATAAAGATGGAAATATATACATTATTAGGTAAAACAAACCTTAAAATGAGAAAAGCACCTTACAATAAGCAAACCAAGCTTGATAGCCATATGGGCATAGATTGCAGGTTCAAATCATTTGTATATATATAAACATATACATAAGAAAATCGAGCTTCAGGATTCGAAACCAAAATAAACCTAATAAATATCTGTAGTCGAACAAGCATATCACACCCAGCGAAACAGGTAAACAGCTTCCCAACTTCCCCAAACTCATAATCACGCGTGCTCACCAAAGCACGCACAAGCGAGGAAAATGATCCTCACACAAAAAGGAATATAGATATGAATGTACTAACACACGCCGTATAGGTATAGCACTAACTTCACAATACACACACAAGTACCAGGGAAAACAATCCAAGAGGGGATCATTTGGTGGACACCAGATGCAGTCTCATCGAGAAGTTTCATAGGGCCAGGTTAGTAAAGTCCAAAGTGGGACTAAACTCACCAAGACTATATCGTAAAAAACTTACCAACCATAACTCCGAAATAAATCTGTCCTACGCGCAGACTACCCAATTAAGTTATGACAGTGATTCAAAGCCTCGGGTTTGGACTGGGAAAGAAGACATTAGAAGTATTACCAAGGATGCTCGCTCTGCGGTAATCATTGGGAACTTTTATGGAGGAATAGTTCTCTGTCTTTTTGTGTTAGAGTGTTATTTTAGTGTCTTTTATTATATCTTTCTTGCAGTCTTTGAACCTTTTGTCGGTCATGGCTGCTATCCGCTTGGATGAGAAGCCAGATAATATTGAAAAAGTTCTCTTTTCTTCTCTAATGGATGGAACTGTTACTGTTTCATCTTCACAAGATAAGAGAACAGGAGCTTCTGTAGACCCTCTTGGCTCAAGCACTTGGGAAGAGGTACCATTTAATGCGTTTTTGTTTATCTCTAGACTGTTTCTGTGATCCAACTGGTTCCTTATTAAAGGTTAACTCTGAACTAGGTTTCTTCAAAGGATACCTTAATTACTCCAGTGCAGTGCAAGTCCTTGTGGAGACAGTTCATAGCAGAGACTGAGAATAGTGTCACTCAGGCTATTTCAGCCCTGGTATATTTTATAACTTCTCTTACCTTACGCTTAACTTCAGTATGTTTTCTTCGTAATCTAAGCAATGCTCCATCAAGACTAAATGGATTTTGTTTTTCCTAAAATTCTTGTATGGATTTGAGTTCTGGATATCTGAATATTGGTATATTTTCTTGCAAATGCAACGGGCAACTAGTAGTATAAACTTTGAAATAGGATGTGTGCATTGTGTATGACATTTGGGACCGAGTTTTTGTTGAGATTTCGGAGGGACGTATCCTTGGCCCTCTACTAGTAACATCAATATTGTCCCCATTAACCACATGTTTACCAGGTGTGGGATTTTATACAAAATGAGTCGATTTTATTAGGAGTGGAGCCATTCATTATATGAGTCTTTCTATTTTTTTAAGTTTCCGATGTGGGACTGTGTATTCTTTAACACTCTCCCCCACGTGGATTACTTTTTATTGAGCCACACGTGCAACCAATTCCACATCGGCCACCCTTTTTTTTAATTTTTTTTTTTAATTTGGGGTTTGTTTGATTTTGGTTCAATTTGGGGTTTTTCTTCTTTGGTTTGATTTGGGTTTAATCGGGCCCAGTCAACCGGCCCGCTCTGATACCATGTTGAGATTTCAAAGGGACATACCCTTGGCCCACTACTAGCAACATCGATATTGTCCGCAACTTAACCACTTGTTTAGCAGGTGTGGGGTTTTATACAAAAGGCCTCAATTTTATTAGGAGTGGAGTCATTCATTATATGAGACATTTTATTTTGTTAAGTTTCCGATGTGGGACTATGTGTATTCTTCAACAGTTCTTATTGATGTAGATAGGCTTTGGTTAGTAGTTTAAAAGAAACATTGTATATATATATATATATATATATATACCAAAAGGGTATAGAGACCAGACTTAGTAAGAAGAAGGGAAGGGTAATTCTAAACAAGTGTAGAACCAGACTATGATTATATTAATGCAGCGTGTGAAAATGAACAAATATGACAATATTAAATTAACTATGCAAATCAAAGTAATGAAATTATAAAATAGAATTAGGATGAATCTAATTACGTGAATGAAATTGGAAATTAACATAATGCTTATGAGTGAAAGCAATGTGATGGTATTTGTTAACAAATTTAAAACTGATAATTAAAATTAATAAACTGATTTGGAAAATAATGCAAAGTATGAAGATAAAAATAATCAACATTTAGGCTTACTTGAAATTATGAAGTTTATTTCTTGTTTGCTCTCATGTCTTACAGGGATTCTCCAGAGTATTGTTTCTGAGAGAATGTTTTAAAACTGAGAAGAAGAAAAAACTTGAAACTAACAGACTCGCAGGTCTGCTTAAGTAGAGAAACTGACTAGAAATGTCGGCATAAGAAAACAAAATAACTTTTACAAAAGGAAAATTATTACAGACTTTACTTTAAGTTAAAGTAAAGTGAATAAACTTTAACTTTGGGGAATTGCTTTTACTTCAGTTGAAAAACACCGAAAAGAGTGACTGGGAATCTGCTTTCCGTGACTCCAGGCTTTTGCTTTTCTGCATTTTGCAGTGGAAGCATGTGCTGGCAAGTAACTTCGCTTTTACTCATCATCTTTATCCAAGTCGTAGGCATCATAGGGGTCTTGGCTGTCTGCCGGGTAATCAGCCCACGCCATTTTTGGCTCTTTTTTCTTTTGACTAACTTTTGCTTGATTGGAGGACGACCCTTGGGATGAGGGTGACTTTGGAGTGGCATCTTCATAATCATCCAAGTGGGCGGCATGTGCAAGAATTTCTTTGGCTAAGGCTTTTAATTCTGAACTTGACTTTCCTTCAATTTGAAGGGAGCCTTGGGAGGCTTCAGACACAGTTGACTGTTGGAATTTCTGTACTTGAGGGAACTCTTCATAGACTTGCCCCATGATTCTGGAGACTTTGAATCTATCCCATCATTTGACTGTAAAAATTCTGCGAAGAACTCTTAGATCCGGATTGACTTCATAGGACCATTTAAGGATCCAAGGAATTTTGTATTTGGCTATAAAAATTAAAAAGGTGGGGAAGAACTTCTCTTCAGGAGTTGGCTTATATTTGCTGGAGAAATAACTAAAAGTTTGACTGAGTTCAGGGGGAAGGAGGTCAAGATTGGGACCATGAGTTTCCCACCAAGAACGGAACCAATAGGGGATTTCTCTATGGAATTTACTGTCGAAATTAATGAACCAAGAGTGACTGAAATCAATATGCTGGTGTAAAAATATTTTGTACCAGGCTTCAATGTAATCAAAATAACTGTAATGGAGGGTTGATTTTAGGATATGGAGAGTATAAGGATGTTCTCCCCATTCATGCTGACTCAGAATTTGACGGATATAGAGGGAATGGAAAAGAATGATTTTAGGGTCATTCTTGTCTTTAATTGGCTTAATTTCAACTGACTGGGTTTCGAATAAAATGTCCTTATAAAATTGGAGGGATTTTTGGGGATGGAGAGGTAGGAAATGGTAGTTAGGAGGGAAATACGACTTAGCAATTAAAGCTGGATTACTTAGATTGGTAAATTGGGGTTCAATAACAAATAAGTTTTGTTGACTTTTGAATTGATAGGGTGAAGACTTTTGATAACTTGGTGAGGATTGGGAGAATTGGGTGACTGGGACCTGAAAAGGGTCGTAACTGGACACAAGGGCTGACTGGTAATTGGGACGAATACTCTGGGTAGTAGACCTAAGAGAGGTAAATCTATTGGTGATTTGAATAGGGGAGTATCCCGGGTAGGGGACGATTTGGGAAGGTTTTTGACTCATTGATGGAGGGAGTTTTCTGTATTGACTGGATACTTCTTTGCCTTTGTCTTTTGACTCTTTTCCTGCCATTTCTTTCCCTGTAGAAATTCTCTCGTAAGGAAATCAGGAATGCAATTCTCACTTCCTCTCAAATATTCAATATCAAAATCAAAAATACTTAAAATAGCTTGCCAACGTGCAAAAATCTGTTTTGATGCAATATTTTGAACATCTTTTTCCAAAACATGTTTTGCACTTTTGCAATCAACTCGTATTAAAAAATTTTGATTTAATAAATCATCTTGAAATTTTGAGATGCATAAAACTATAGATAATATTTCTTTTTTAATAGTACTATAATTTTGTTGTGCATGATTCCAAATACCAGAATGAAAACGGACAATTTGCTCTGTTTGACTCGGAGGAATTTTCTGTTTGAGGATGCCACCATAACCAATTTCAGAGGCATCAGTTTCAACAATTTTGAAAGAATTTACTGAAGGAATGCCAAGGCAGGGCAATGTCTTGACATGGATTTTGATCTGTTTGACTATTTCTGTGTGGCTAGATGACCAAGGAGGAGGATTACTCTGAAGCCTATCAAACAAGATTTTACATTGTTTTATGAGATTTTTATAGAAATCAGAAACATAATTGAGGGAACCTAAGAACCTTTGAAGTTGACTTTTATCAAGGATTTCATCAGGAAATTTATCAGCAAATTGGATGACTCGATCAATTGGATTAATTTGGGACTGGTGGATATTGTATCCGAGAAATCTAATATTGGTTTGGAATAACTTAATTTTCTTAGCAGAGACAACTAAACCATTGCTTTTGACTATCTGGAGAAACTTATACAAGTGTTTCCAATGTTGTTCTATTGACTGAGAAAATATGAGAACATCATCAATGTAGACTATAGAGAATTCACTAAATGGGTTGAAAATTTCATTCATTATATTTTGGAATTCACTAGGGGCATTTTTTAAACCAAAAGGCATAACATTCCATTCATAATGACCAAAGGGAGTGACAAAGGCGGTTTTATACCTATCGCTCTCTTGAATTTGAATCTGCCAGAATCCGCTTTTCATATCAAATTTTGAAAAGATGACTGAGTTACTTAATCTTTTGATTAGGTCTCTTTTATTAGGGATCGGAAATCTGATCCATTCTAAAACGTTATTTAAAGGTTTGTAATTGATGACTAATCTAGGGACTCCTCGTTCTAATTCAGCATTTTTCTGGACATAGAAGGCTGGACAAGACCAAGGGGATTTGCTATTGCGTATGATTTTCTTTTGGAGTAATTCTGCAATTTCATTTTTACAAAATTCCATAACTTCTTGACTCATTTGAATTGGTCTGGCTTTAGTAGGGATATTTTTCTCACTAAAGTCTTTAACATAAGGAAGACTGACTATGTGCTGTTTTCTGTGCCAAAAAGCATTGGGCAAATCAGAACATATTTCTTTCTTAAGGTTTTCTTCGAAATTCTTAATTTTTTCTTGGAGAGATTTGTCTTCAAGTTGTTGGTCGATTCTTTTGAATTTAATTTCTTCTTTAAGAAAATTGACCTGTTTGCTTTTATTTTGAATTGTCCGAAGTGATTCGGACACAACATTATTTTGAAGGGCTTTTAGGGCTCTTAAATCTGGTTTAGATAAAAATTCAAATTTAACTTTTTCTCCTAAGTGGTTTGAGGTGACTCCATCATGTTCCACATTAAAAGGATAGAGAAGTGCTATGAAAGGTAAACCTAGGATGACTCCGTCTGTAATATCTTTTATTAGGACAAATGAAGTTTTAAAACAAATTTTATTTTGACAGACATGGGCTTTAGGAATTTCATATTTTAAATGTAATTTTTTACCAGAAGCGGTTCCTAAAGATTCTCTGGACTTTTTGTAATATTTAGTGGGTATTAAACCTTCCTGAATGCAATTAAGATCTGCACCTGAATCGAAAAGGGCTATTGTTTTTAACTCGAAATCATTAATGAAAATGTTTACTTTTGAGTACCATTTTCTAAAACTTATTTGTTTAATTAATCCAAGGGTATTTTCGTTATCCGAGGGTTCTGCTTCTTGATCATTTTTACTAGAAGATGCTTTGTTCTCGGCTATCAGATTAATTAAGTCTTGCTTTATTTCAAAATTCTCATTTTGTAAGGCTTGACTTATTTGTTTTAAAGTAGTGATTTCATTTTTTATACTTTTGACTTCTATTTGTAAATCTTGTAAAGTGATTTCTTTTCTTTTGTTGAATTTTTCCAAAGTGGTGGCTAAACTTATACGTGGGGTTGGAGTTTGGTTAAATTGACTAGTTTCACTTTGGTTTAACAACTTTCTAAGCTTTTTAAGGTATTCGGATTTTAAGTCGGGATTGTCTATTTTACCGATTAAGTCAATTAACAATTCTTCTTGTTCTTCTTGCTTAGTAAGGACTTTTATTGACTTAGTGCTACAACAATTATCCTTGCAACCAAATTGAATATTGGGTGAACTAGACTGGTAATTGGAAGAACTAGAGTAATCTGAACTGGTTACTGAAATATCACTTTCACTTGACTCGGTGTTGCGTAATTCAAGGACTTTAATTAACTGGTCTTTTTCTGCGTCAGTAATTTTTAACTGTTTAATTGTGTCTTTTACTTTACACTCATTGGCGTAGTGGCCAAATTTCTTACACTTAAAGCATTCTACTTTACTTTTGTCGGTGACTTTACCTTTTCCTTTACTTTTGTTGTAACTTTGTTTCTTATAGCTTTTCCTGGGTGGTTTGTTCCAAGATTTCTTTTTACTGTGATAACGTGGTTTGTAGAATTCATCATTATCTTTGAAAGATTGTTTTCTTCTTTTGTAATGTCTCCTTTTACTGGTTTGACCATCATGTTTTCTGGATGGAGGGATTGAATTTAAACCGTATTGTTCACAGAAATCTCCTAATTCGTATTTAGCTGAATTTCTTTCTGACTGGACTTGTTTACCTATTTTTAAGTCTACGCACATTTTCATTCCTACTTGATTAATCGTACTAATTATACTACCGTAAGTGAGATGATCAAAATCTATGTGACCTTTGTCATTACTTAAGACTGTTCTTATTTTATGGGCGAATAAATTAGGTAAACCATTAATGAATTTTTCTTTCCAAAAGGGTTGGTTACTGTCATCTCTAAGCATGACTCTGGATATGAAAACATCTTTATACCACCTAAAATCACTTAATTTTGGACATCTAAGGTTACTAAGTTGATCATGAATTCTAGCTGTGGTGTTACTAGGGGTTCCAATAAAATGTTTAATTATTGTGTATAACAGGGTATTAACTCCATCTTCAGTTCCCATATTAGGAACTTCAGCATCAAATATTGGTAAACCTTCTTCATTTATTTTGACTGCGTGAACTATACTAATCCTGATTTCTTCAGTGAGATGTTTATCCCACCAAGCTCTTAGGGTTCCTGTGAACCCTGTTTCTAAAAGGGTAACTACTTCGGACTGTCTTAGACTATGATTAGTGACATAACTGTTGGCTACCATTGACATGTGTTGTAATTTATTTAGTATCTGTTGTTCAGACAAACCATCAATATTCCATTCGTATAATTTATCTGAAGAGACTGAAAATTGATTTTGTGAATTTTGTTCTTCAAATTGAATATCTGGTGGTGTAGGCTTGGGATACCAATTTTTGGTTAGACTGGTAGGATTAACTTTGTTTTTCATTCTATTAATTTTTAAATTATTAAAAGCATTTTCTATTTTGCTTATGTTACTACTTTCAGAGTTGTGACTTGAGCTACTGTCTGAAGAATAAACTACGTCTTCTGTTAGGACACTAATAACTGGGTCTTCTTTAATGGCCTTTCCTTTACTAATTTGCACAAGCATTTGTTCAATTTTTTGTAAAGTGGGGCTTACTTTTAGGGAAGATCCAGGTTTTATTTCTGGGAATTCTACTAAAGGTTTTCCTTTTGTTGTTTTGACTTGTATTTCCTGACCAAGGACTTTATCTACTTTTGTTTCTATTTTGTCTAATTGTTTTCCTAAAATTATTAGACTCTGGTTTGTGTAATTGTTTTGTTCTACTAATTTTTTATCACCGGACTCGGCTAACTTGAAAGGACTGGCTACTATTTTGGCTTTCTGATGATTTATGATTATGGTTTCTACTGGAGGGTGACTAGAGGTTACTTCAGTATTATCTTCTTTTTTCCATTTTTCTAAAGTCAGAGTTTTTACTTCTTGGCTTGTCTTGGTTTTTCTCATTTGTTGTCTATAATAATTTAATTGTCGATCTATTTCTTCTCTGCTTAGTTGTCTATTAAGAGTACATAATTGATTATTTACTGGGTGAGCAGGGTAGGTTTCATCTACTTCGAAGTCTGTTTGAGTTGGTGAAGTTGGTTCTTTTTCTTCAACTGTCTTTTTTGACTTTGAATAACAAGGTTGGTCTATTTGGGCGCTTTTCCTAAGAGATTCTAATTTTAAATCAATTAGGGCTTTTTCTATTTCTAGATCTCTTTCCGTTGTGGAGGAAGATCCTGCATAGGAATGTCTAGCTGGGTTGTGTCTTTGGGATTGACTAGGAGTTGGCAATTGTTTTAATTGGACTGAAGACTTTAAAGGTTGGTTACTAAAATTAATTTTAACCGTTCCATCTAAATACTGCTGGACATAATCTAAATTGGGTAAAGTATTTTGAATTGGCGTTGGTTGGTTTTCTGCAACTAAAGTCCAATCTGAAGGAAGGGTGACTTCTGACCACTTAATGGCTCGGGGAACTCTAATATTAGCATTTGTTTGATTACTTTGGATTAGCAAGGTTTGGTCTTTTGGACTCTTGCTAAGGGCTTGGAAATTCATATTAGTTCCTGTGACTTTGTAATAAATTCTATAAATTAAAGCTAAAGGTTGAGATCCGTGTAAAATCTCGTATCCTGAAGTTTTAACATTTAAAGTTAATATTTTTAATATGTGAGGGTCACTAAGGCTGACTGTAAAATCTGGGAAACAATTAAAATGAACTGGGCCATTACATAAACTAGACTCAATTATACCTAGGGTACTGTCATTGAAGTTAAGAAATCGAGCATCTCTTAAGCAAAGTAAAATTGAAGCATTAAGACCGATTCTGGTTAAGGGTTTGACTGCTACTTGTACTAGGCCTATGTGTAGGAAATTATTTCCGTCTTTTCTATGTTTCTTTATTGACTCAAGGTTTAATAATTGGCATGTTTCGTGTTCTTTATTTAAGGCATAAACTTGTTCAACCGTTTTAACATGGGTTGTTGACTTAAAGGACGCTAAGGACCATTTTTTACCTTTGTAAATTTCGGACGTAGAAACTTTGGGGATATTCCAATCTTTCCAACTTACTTCACTATTTGTATCATATTCTAATTGTTCTTCATTGACTATATCTGGGACTTTACTAAGACTGGCTCTAGAATCAAGCATCGCCGTAAGAGTTTGATCTAAATAAGCGACTCATAATTCCTAGTTGTTTGAACTGACTCACAAGTAACCTAGAATCTAGAGATCTCTCCCTCTCCGCTCATGCCGTATCCGCTCATGCCTCACCTGGGACTTATTGTTTGGACCTGGGACTTATTGTTTGGAGACACCAAGAAAGAAGACAGACTCTTGGGAAACAAATGAATAAGCAACAAACAATTTGGACTATGAATAACTCTATCGGATCGCAACGCTTATGGCTGGATACCAAAAGGGTATAGAGACCAGACTTAGTAAGAAGAAGGGAAGGGTAATTCTAAACAAGTGTAGAACCAGACTATGATTATATTAATGCAGAGTGTGAAAATGAACAAATATGACAATATATATATATATATATATATATATATGAGGTTCTGGAACATATGGAAACACTTAATATTGAAAAATGGGCTAACTCTTGACTTGGTAATGGCATCTGGTGTTTTTCCTTCGAAATGAAAATTCATTCTTTTTAAAACTATATTATATATATTTTTCATGGTATCTTTCACTATAATATATTTTTTTCACATATTTTTATTACGCCTTTGAAAGGCCTAAAAAGCTTATGTCTCAACGCTTCGACTCTTATGCCTTGCATCACAGGAGGTAAAATGCCTCGGGTTACGCCTTAGGGTTTTCGAACTTTGCTTCTCATATGCATAGAACATATACATAAGCAATTCTTTTAATGATGTAATTAGGTTATGGTTGCTACTGTTCGGTGTGAAGAGATAGCCAACCAGAAATTCAATCAGTTGATTTCCGATAAGGTATGTACTCATTTATCTATGTTTTTTAGATGCTTATACTTACTATGATCGAGAAGCTTTTATTGGTCATTCATTGGATGAACATGATTTAGGGTTGGTTGGCATTGGAAGGAGCTGTCCAAATTGGCGGCGTACAAGGTTTTGGTAAAAGGCTCAGCTCCATTTTAAGCACCTATCTTTCTGAGTAAGTTTCACTTGGGTTTAAATATTTAATTGAGTTTAAAATTTCAAAAATGAACGATGGGTGGTTGTAACTATCTATGTTTGTGATTTTTCGTATGATGAAATAATAAAAGGAGAGGGATTTGGTGGAACATCTAAGTAGGAGAAGAAACACTATGTTTCCTTTCTTTTCCCTTTAGCCTGCATTTATACTCTGTGCCAGTTTTGTTTTGTTCAAAAATTATAAAAAAAAACTTATGAAGTATTGTTCTTCGTTTGTTTCATTGTAAAACGAGATTTGGAAAACCAAATACTAGTGAAGTATTGTCACTTTTACTTCTTTTTTTCTTTGAAGTTTTTTTTATTTTTTATAATACAATACAAGTGTAATTTTGTAAATTGAACGTAGATTGGAGGCGTAATATGTGAGGAAGTGAATGCACTATTGGGGTGGGCATCTCATCCCAAAAATCCACGTACCGTATCGACGGTCTGGTTTGGCTAAATTATAGCATTAGTAAAAAAAATATTTTTATTCTCAAGAGTTTTTGTTAAATGGCACTCCCGGCTTACCGAATTAATTAATCCGAACAGAATAAGCGGTTAACCGATATGAACGGTTAAAGGTTCTAATGGTTGGTTAATGGAAAAGAAATTGCTCTACCAAAGTCTTTGGTTTGGTTAATGGAAGAGCCCTCTACCGTTCCAAACCGATCCTTGCCCAGACCTGCACTATAGGATGTGCTTAAATTCGTTTTCCGCTGGTTGTAGTAGTTTCATGTAATCTGATTATATATGCATATGCTTGTTTTCAGTCATCCCTCTATCTCTCCCCAAAGTAGTCATTCCATGCTAATTGGGGGCCGGCAACATTCTCCGAGATAATTTATTGTCTCTGTAGCTTTGGGTAGTATATTAATCGGAACTCATTGTACTGTCTGTAATAATGGAGATGCAGGATTAGTGTATGTCTATTTTATGCTTCTAGAATGAATCAGATGCTATTAGAGCCCATATATCTACGCTTACCATAAGATGCTATTAGAGCCCATATATCTACTCTTACCGTAGAGTTATTGTAGTTTTACATTGTCTGTTGGATTGACCACTTGTTTCTAGTTCTGACTTTATTTGTATGTCTTGATCTTGCTTTTGCATCATAGATATGACATAGAGGCCATCAACTTTGACAAAGGTGCAAGGAACTCAAAACGACAACTGTTGGAGTCAAAAGCGTTGGATGTACGGCTACTCTCTTTGTCTCTCTAATTTAACAGATATTTTTGTTAGGTTTTCAGTTGCTTAGACAATCGTTGGAAATAAGGAGGCCGTGATTAGTAGTGGTTTTTCCGTTTTAGAAGCCTCCAAATTATTTTCAACACCACTACTCGTGTCCCCAATCTCAAAATGAAAGGCATGATAATGAAGTGGATTGGCAGCCTTAGCTTTCTCCCTCTGGTAGCCGTATCAAAAGGTTGTATTAATAATGTGCAGCAAAACACCCTTACCCAAGCATGACTCATTTTAATTAGTTACCAAAAGCTTAAAGTGTTAAAAGCTAACTCTTAGAAACTGAATTGACAAATGGAGCATTGCCTTATGTTTATAGTTCAGATTGTCTTTAAACCTAAACTTATCAAAGGGTGGGTTTTGAGAACCTATAACAGCCATTGATGTCTGTTATCATGCTTATTTTAGTTTAAATCTCGCTTTGCTCTTAATTTTCTAGCATGTTTACCCTGCGTACACGACCATGCTGGGACATGTATGTTCTAAAGCGCTTGAAGAGTTTAAAGTGAGGCTGGCGCAATTTTTAAACAAAGGAGAAGGATTTGCTTCATATGTTCGTACCTGTACTCACTCTTCCATGCTTGAGTTTGACAATGGATGTGCAGGTAATTAACAAGTTTGTCCACTAAACAGAGCATTTGTTATTAGTACTACTTTAACATGTGTCTCCTTTCAGATGCTGCCATACAACAAGCAAATTGGGATGCTTCAGGTGTTCGCGAAAAAATTAAACAGGATATAGATGCACATGCATCATCCGTTTGTATTGCAAAGTTGTCAGAACTGAATGTAAACTATGAGGTAATGTTATGATAATCTATTAAAGTCTTGGTTCTTATATGACTTAGAACACATTTAAAGTTATGTTGATAATATATTGTTATTCAAATTTCTTAAAGAAAACATCCTTTAATTTTGCGTAAACAATCACGCATCTTTAATTGGACCAATAGAGGCTCTACTTCAAACTGGTGAAAAAGACACTTGGGCTTCAATTAGAAAACTTCTTTATAGTGAAACCGAAGTTGTTGTATCAAAGTTTTCAATCGTAGTCGCCAAATTTGAGTTGGATGAAGAAACAATTTCCGGAATGTTGCAACATTTAAGGGATTACTCAAGGAATTTGGTGGTGAAAAAAGCAAGAGAAGAGGCTACAAAAATTATGACCTACATGACGGATCGGTAGTGGACTTGTTGTCAATATAGTTTCTCTTCCTTTTTAGTTGTCATTTGGGTTGCTCATCATTTCTGTCAATATTTCTCGGGTTTTCCACAGTCTTCACTATGACAAGATTCAAAGCCTCGGGTTTGGACTGGGAAAGAAGACATTAGAAGTATTACCAAGGATGCTCGTTCTGCGGTAATCAATGGGAATTTTATGGAAGAATAGTTCTCTGTCTTCTTGTGTTAAAGTGTTATTTTATTGTCTTTTATTATATCTTTCTTGCAGTCTTTGAATCTTTTGTCTGTAATGGCTGCTATCCGCTTGGATGAGAAACCAGATTATATTGAAAAAGTTCTATTTTCTTCTCTAATGGATGGAACTGTTACTGTTTCATCTTCACAAGATAGGAGAATAGGAGCTTCTATAGACCCTCTTGGCTCAAGCACTTGGGAAGAGGTACCATTTAATGCGTTTTCATCTTCTCTAGACTTTTTCTATGATCCAACTGGTTCCTGATTAAAGGGTAACTCTGAACTAGGTTTCTTTAGAGGATACCTTAATTACTCCAGTGCAGTGCAAGTCCTTGTGGAGACAGTTCATAGCAGAGACTGAGAAAAGTGTCACTCAAGCTATTTCAGCACAGGTATATTTTATTACTTCTGTTACCTTACGCTTAACTTCAGTGTGTTTTCTTTGTAATCTAAGCAGTGCAAGTATTTTGTTTTTCCTCAAATTCTTGTATGGATTTGAGTTCTGGATATCTGAATATTGATATATTTTCGTGCAAATGCAATGGGCAACTAGTAGTATAAACTTTGAAATAGGATGTGTGCATTGTGTATGACATTTGGGACGGAGTTCTTGTTAAGATTTCAAAGGGACGTGCCATTGGTAACATCAATATTGTCACCATCATGTGGGATCATGTACATAAGTTTCCTATTTTGCTTCTAATATGCATAGAACATATACATAAGCAATTCTTTTAATGATGTAATTAGGTTATGGTTGCTACTATTCGGTGTGAAGAGATAGCCAACGAGAAATTCAATCAGTTGATTTTCGATGAGGTATGTACTCATTTATCTCTGTTTTTTAGATGCTTATACTTTTATGATCGAGAAGTTTTTATTGGTCATTCCTTGGATGAACATGATTTAGGGTTGGTTGGCATTGGAAGAAGCTGTCCAAATTGGCGGCGTACAAGGTTTTGGTAAAAGGCTCAGCTCCATTTTAAGCACCTATCTTTCTGAGTAAGTTTCACTTGGGTTTAAATATTTAATTGAGTTTAAAATTCCAAAAATGAACAACGGGTGGTTGTAACTATCTATGTTTGTGATTTTCGTATAATGAAATGATGAAAGGATAGGGATTTGGTGGAAAATCTAAGTAGGAGAAGAAACACTATGTTTCCTTTCTTTTCCCTTTAGCCCACATTTATACTCTGTGTCTGCTCCTGTTTTGTTTTGTTTAAAAATAAAAAATGAAACTTATAAAGTATTGTTCTTTATTTGTTTCATTGTAAAAGAGATTTGGAAAACCAAATACTAGTGAAGTATTGTCACTTTTACTTTTTTTTTCTTTGAAGTTTTGTTATAATACAATACAAGTGTAATTTTGTAAATTGAACATAGATTGGAGGCGTAATATGTGAGGAAGTGCATGCACTATAGAGGTGGGCATCTCATCCCAAAAATTCGCATACCAACCATACCGTATCGACTGTTTGGTTTGGTTTGGTTAAATTATTACTTTTTATTTTTTTTATTTTTCCAATCCAATCCTTACCAAAAGTGTTTGGTTAAAAGGTCGGGAACACTATCCCTAACCCGACGAATATCCTTACTGAACCGAACTAATGTATGTGATCTATATATATATACACACACACACAAATACGTGTTAGAATATAAGCCTAAAATATACTATCTTGCATTTTTCATGGTGCTATATTCTATGTACGTTTCATTATTTAAGTACCCACATAAAAATATCAAGATATGCAAGTACGAATTTTCCAACTCCTAACCAAAACCTCATGAAATGATCCCTGATAAAGACGGGATCCCTGAATTTGACATATCTTTGTCTATTGGGCATTTTGTTAAATGTTGAGTTGGAGTTTTTTTAACTAGCATTAGTAATTAAATGGCACTCCCGGTTTACCAAATTAATTAATCTGAACAAAATAAGCGGTTAATCGATATAAACAGTTAAAGGTTCTAATGGTTGGTTAATGGAAGAGAAATTGGTTTATCAAGTCTTTGGTTTGGTTAATGGAAGAGCCTTCTACCATTCCAAACCGATCCTTGCCCAGGCCTACACTATAGGATGTGCTTAAATTCATTTTTCTTCTGGTTGTAGTAGTTTCCTGTAATCTGATTATATATGCATATGCTTATTTTTAGTTCTCTCTCTCTCTCTCTCTCTCTCTCTCTCTCTCTCTCTCTCTCTCTCTCTCTCCCCAAAGTAGTCATTCCATGCTAATTGGGGCCGGCAACATTCTCCGAGATAATTTATTGTCTCTGTAGCTTTAGGTAGTATATTAATCGGAACTCATTGTACTGTCTGTAATAATGAAGATGTGGAATTAGTGTATGTCTATTTTATGCTTCTAGAATGAATCAGATGCTATTAGAGCCCATAGAACTACTCTTACCATAGAGTTATAGTAGTTTTACATTGTCTGTTGGATTGACCACTTGTTTCTAGTTCTAACTTTATTTGTATGTCTTAATCTTGCTTGTGCATCATAGATATGACATAGAGGTGATCAACTTTGACGAAGGTGCAAGGAACTCAAAACGACAACTATTGGAGTCAAAAGCATTGGATGTATGGCTACTCTCTTTGTCTCTCTAATTTAACAGATATTTTTGTTAGGTTTTTAGTTGCTTAAACAATCGTTGGAAATAAGGAGGTTGTGATTAGTGGTGTTTTTTCCGTTTTAGGAGCCTCCAAATTATTTTCAACACCACTACTCGTGTCCAAAATCTTAAAATGAAAGGCATGATAATGAAGTGGATTGGCATCCTTAGCTTTCTCCCTCTGGTAGCCGTATCAAAAGGTTGTATTAATAATGTGCAGCAAAACACCCTTACCCAAGCATGACTCATTTTAATTAGCTACCAACAGCTTAAAGTGACAAAAGCTAACTCTTAGAAACTGAATTGACAAATGGAGCAATGCTGATGTTTATAGTTCAGATTGTCTTTAAACCTAAACTTATTAAAGGGTGGGTTTTGAGAATTCATAATAGCCACTAATGTCAGTTATCTTGCTTATTTTAGTTTAAATCTCGCTTTACTCTTAATTTTTCAGTTTGTTTACCCTGCGTACACGACCATGCTGGGACATGTACATTCTAAAGCGCTTGAAAATTTTAAAGTGAGGCTGGAACAATCGTTAAACAAAGGAGAAGGATTTACTTCCTCGGTTCGTACTGTACACGTACCTTCCATACTTGAGTTTGACGTTGGATGTGCAGGTAATTAACATGTTTGCTCACCTGACAACCTTTGTTATTAGTATTCCTTAACATGTTGTTCCTTTCAGATGCTACCATACAACAAGCTAATTGGGATGCTACAAGAGTTCGCGAAAAACTTCAACGTGATATAGATGCACATGCATCATTCGTTTGTAGTTCAAAGTTGTCAGAATTGAATGTCAACTATGAGGTAATGTTCTGATAATCAATTAAAGTCTTGGTTATTATATGACTTAGAAAACTTTAAAAGTTACATTGATAATCTGTTGTTACTCAAATTTCTTAATGAAAATAACCTTCTTCTTTTTCTTTTCAGAAACAACTGTCTGCATCTTTAACTGGACCAGTAGAGGCTCTACTTGAAACTGGTGGAAAAGACACTTGGGCTTCAATAAGAAAACTTCTTAATAGTGAAATTGAAGTTGCAATATTTGAGTTTTCAACTGCAGTTGCCGAATTTGAGTTGGACAAAGAAACAATTGCCGAAATGTTGCAACATTTAAGAGATTACTCAAGGAATGTGGTGGAGAAAATTGCAAGAGGAGAGGCTGCAAATATTATGATCCACATGAAGGATCGGTAAAGGACTTGTTGTCAATATATTTTCTCTTCTTATTTCATTGTCATCTTGGTTGCTTATCATATATGTCAACATTTCTCAGGTTTTTTACAATCTTCAATTATGATAGTGATTCAATGCCTCGGGTTTGGACAGAGCAAATAGACATTAGAGGTATTACCCAGGATGCTCGCTATGCGGTAATCATTGGGAACTTTTATGGAAGAATATGATCTATCTTTTTGTGTTAAAGCCATAATTTAATGTCTTTTATTATATCTTTCTTGCAGTCTTTGAACCTTTTGTCGGTCATGGCTGCCATCCGCTTGGATGAGAAGCCAGATAATATTGAAAAAGTTCTCTTTTCTTCTCTAATGGATGGAAATGTTACTGTTTCATCTTCACAAGATAGGAGAATAGGAGCTTCTGCATACCCTCTAGCCTCAAGCACTTGGGAAGAGGTACCATTTAATTGGTTTTGGTTAATCTGTATACGTTTTGTATCATCAAACTGGTTTCTTATTAAAGGTTAACTGTGAACTAGGTTTCTTCAAAGGATACCTTAATTACTCCAGTGCAATGCAAGTCCTTGTGGGGAGAGTTCAAAACAGAGACCGAGTATAGTGTCATTGAAGCTATTTCAGAGCAGGTATATTTTATAACTTCTCTTACCTTACGCTTGCTTAACTTGAGTAGTTTAATAGTTTTCATTTGTCATTTAAGCACTGCTGCATCAAGAATGAATGGATTTTGTATTTCCTAATTTTTTTTTTATGGATTTGAATTATGGAGATGTAACTAGTAATGCATGTTCTTGCAAATGTAATGGGCAAGTAGTAGTGGAAACTTTGAAATATATGATCTGTGCATTGTGTATGACATTTGGGATGGAGTTCTTATTCATGTAGGTTGGATTTGGTTTAGTAGTGAAAAAAGAAGCATTGTATATATGAAGTTCCAAAACATATGGAAACACTTAATATTGAAAAATGAGCTAACTCTTGACATGGTAACGACAAGTTGATGTATTTTTGTTTTTCTACCAAGAAAACCCGGCATCCTAATATTTTCAACATATCTTTATGTTTAGAAGCTCAATCTAATCATGCAAACGTATGTATGATGCTGTTTGCTTTTGTATTCTTAGGAGGCTTACAAGCGAGTAACAACTGGTTGCCTCCTCCGTGGGCTACTATGGTGATGGTTGTTCATGGTTTCAACCAATTTAAGCTCCTTTTAAAGTAATTATGGCCGTTCAAAGTACTAAGTTTGTGCACATTGTTAATTATTTGGGCGTCCTAACTATCTTCTCCATCTGTTAAACATTGTTCATTTTCTCTTCAAATGAAACAATGGTTTTATTTGTTGCAATTTTTTTTTAGAATAGACAATAGTTTTTCTTGTCGATAAAAAACAAAAGTACAAAACACAACATGTTTAATTGATCTAGAGAGAATCAGACACAACCCAAAGATGACTAAAATCCCTAATTCAGCATTTAGAAGCACATGTACTCAAACCTGCAATACACATCCACCGCACAATTGCAAAAACATCAAATTCGTATCGAAAGCCAAAGGTAAATAAAAATAAAACAACCTAAAGATAAGACAAACCATAACAAACTTCTAAATAGTTCATGATAGTTATTAGACTTAAACAAATTAAAAAGTGTTGCTCCACATCCTCCAGAGCAACCCGAAGAGAGACATAACACCATACCGGCTATCGCAAACCCGATGCAGCCCGACATCTTCCTTGTATGTGTGGGCCAAAATAAAAAAATAAAGGTAGGGAAGGGAGGGAAGGAGAGGTGAGGTGATGAGGAGAAGATAGGGGAGGGAGGCCACCGTCCTGAGATTTTTCCTTATGGTTTTCTATCACCCAATAGTAAACTCCCCTATTGAGGGCATGTTTACTTACCTGGAATGACAAAAGTAAGGAATCAGCGAATTTAGGAATCGGGGAAGTAATGAATCTGTATAGCAAGAATCATTCCCATTACGCTGTTTACTAACCATATGGAATCAGCACATGAATATGAAAGGTATTAAGGGAAAATATTATAGGGAATCGGATAGACTACCTCCCTTTTTAATTGATCAGATTCTTGATTTTGAGGGGATGTGATTAGGATTTTGAAGTAGGGCCCACATATTTTTTAATTCATGATTCAAGTAAATATAGGGAAGTTAGAAATGGAAATCATTCTCTTTCCTCTCATACCCATTAGTGATACGTAAATATGCTAGAGTTTAAACCAAAGCTCCCTAGTCTTATATACAAGAGGGAAGGGAGATTCTCTCTCACACACTATGACAGGACCCGACCCGAATTTCTCCTTGGAATATGTGCCAAACCCCGTTAGATAGGACCCGCCCCGAATTCTTCGTCGAAATTCGTGACGAATACGGCATCCTCATCCGGTAACCAACCGTCGCCAGACCCACTTACTAACAACAAACCATCCTTTTCTCGAAACAAAGGAAAAAAGGCCGAGACTTCTGTCGAAATTTCGGCAGAGTCTCTCCTAAAAAACGGACATTTACCAAATTTTTGCACTTGTCAAAACACACAGTTTAAAACTACCCAAACTTCAGCACACACAATTTTCAAAATAGGCCTCCGGCCTCAAATTCAATCAATTACTCAAACTTAGTAAACCAAAACTACATAAAGCTTAAATAGTTACTCCGCAGTTGCACCTAGGTTAACCTAAGTTGCCTACATACCCTTATTAAGAGATCCAGCAACACGTAGTTCTTTTAAACCAATACTTACTATTCATATAATAATATCAATCAAAATAAGCTTAAGTTTAAAACCTGACTCTTAGTTACTTTAATTTCGACCAAAGGGAACCATCATAACTTTCCGAAGGCAACAATATATATTTTCCGAAGGCAACCGGAGGATGGGGGAAAACTGGCCAACCACATGTGCAAACAAATCGGGCAGGTAACTTGGGGAAATCCTGGCACGGTACCCTCAGAGCAAGCTCAATGCAGGTATAGGCAAATCGCTGGAGGCAAATGGGGATGGGGAAACTGTCCAACCATATGTGCAGTCAAATCGGGCAGGTGGCTAAGGAAGATCTAGACCGGACCCTGCAGAGCAAGCTCAATGCAGGTCCAGGCAAATCAATATATCCAGATTCTTTACCACATGCCAAAAAATCCAACACCATGTGTGGTAAAGTAACTAGATTCAATAGCTAAAGAAGCCCACACGTCGGTACTATCCAACGCCACGTGTGGTTAAAGCAACAATGAACCATATTCAAATGAGCCTACATGCCGATACTATCCAACTCCACGTGTGGCTCAACTGCCCGCCAAGGCCTACGGTAGACCCGACCAAAGGTGCCCGAACCTCTACTACACGCCGAAAATTCCAATGCCACTTTTAGTAAAGTGAAAGTAACCAAATGGGTCCCCCACACGCCATAAATTCCAACGCCACGTGCGGATACCGTATTTATTATCAAAGTGAGCGCACACGCCAGTACTATCCAATGCCAAGTGCAGCCCAACTCCAAACTAACTAAGCTCATAACTCAACTCGCATACACTTGCCCAGAACAAAGTCGAGTCCCAAAGGCAATCTTTCACAACCTAACACAACCAAGGACTCCAACTCCACATACATAACCAACCGGACAACAGTAGCGCCCGTACCCACTACCCAATTATATAATCAACAAATAGACAACAACTCTCAGAAACATATAATCCAAACACAACCACAGTATTCCAAATATCAAAGCGTCCGAAATTCCATAATGTAAGCAATATATATAAACGTCATAACATAATATTACATCCAATACTCACAATTAAACATTATCTTAAATCTCAACGTTATAACACAATACATTAACATTCCACAAGTCCTAAGGCCATTCTAGTACTTTCCAAAAGATGGGACAGTCTCAAAAGATCACACATCAACAATCCGATCAAACTATTCCATATTGGCCAACTTGGCCCAAGGGGCCCATGACCTCATGTAACATCCCTGACCCGATTTCACTATTCAATCCCAATTGTTTAGTCAAATAAATAATTTTGGTGAAATTACAATTTTGCCACTGGGATTAAGGGTATTTTAGGCACTTTAAATTTCCAAAAAGAATTTGGAGAATTGAGTTGCGCCGTTGCGTCCGGCTCGTCAAACGAGTTCGGGGATATGTTGCACGCTTAATTCCGGGTTGTAACGATCGAGAAGCGATTAGAAGGAAAAAAAAAACCAATTTCTGATTTTTACTGTAGCGTCTTCTTCCCCCGACGGCTCTCTCTCCTTCTCTCCCATTTTTTCTTTCTCTCTTGGGCCAGATTTTGACTGGCGATTTCTCTCTCATCCGAAGTCCGTTTCAGGTGATTCCAGTCCCTAAATCTTCGTCTCTTCCTCCTCTACATAGCCTACCCATTCCCCCAGCTCAGAAACCCAAGGATTTTAAACTGGAGCGACTGAAAGTTCGATGGTTTTCAAACTTTCCGACGAGTTTTCCGGCGACTCCAGCAACCGTTTCGGTCGAGTGAGGTATGAAACTTCATCTACTCTTCATGCTCTATCCATTTATGTATGTATTGTAGATCGGTTTCAAGCCTAGGTTGTTCGATTTAAAAACCTATTTTAGGCCGGTTTTTTAGTTGAATTTCCGGCCACTTGCCGGCCAAACTAGGTGTTGCCGTAGTTGAATAAAATGCTCCACTTGTTGAGTTAAACCTATACCTAAAGTCTTGACCCTTGGTTTGGAGTTTTTCCGGTCACCGGAATTAGTATGCACACCCAATTCCGGCGGGTTCCGGGGCACTGTTGTGGTGGTGCATTGTGTCCTAAAATGTTCCCCATGTCGTCCTGAGCGCGTAGGTGTGCTCGGATTCCAATTTGGTTATCGTTTGACGGTCGAACGGATTTACGCCTATTATGCGTTATCCGGGTTCGATATGTTCGGGCCGTTGGATCGGTCCCATTTCCAAGTATGTTGTTTCCCGTACCTCTAGGATCGTGTAGGAACAAACAGATTAAGAATCGGAGTCCCGGATACTCCGAATCATTAACCCTAGGGTTAGGTAACCCGGTTACCGTCCAATCCTGCGATTGGTGCAGTTCCGACCGCTCGATCGAGACCAAACTGCTTGGACGTGTTTAGTAAACCTTGTTGAACCTTTAGGAATGTTCGGATCTGAAATCGGAGGTCGTGGGCCCGGAGGCCCGGTTGACCTATTCGGGAAGTTTGACCAATCGGTTGACCGTGAGTCTTCCGAGGTGGTTTCACCTGTTGAAGAGCATAGTTTGACTCTAGAAACTCCCCGGTAGTCGTGTACGCTTACTTTGAGACCCGAGAACTAACTTCTTGAGTTAAAGTTTGTTGTTGAGTACGCGTATTAATTAAACCGTTTATTCTCTCAAATAGGTACTCTTGCTTCGCGTACTCCGGAAGAAAAGCTCTCTAAGGATTGAGTAGCATGGACTTGTTGTGAGTGGACATTTGTTTTGAACGAGCATATTTTTAAAGAATGAATTGCAATGCATATGAAATGATTTATCTTGATGATTGAGATTTTAAATGCGGTCTTAAATCTTGGATTTGATTTTGATTGAATTATCGGAAAATTTATGCATATAAAACTAGTCACTTTGACTAAGGGGTTTTAATGATATTTTGAATCTTGGATAGAATATTTTATGAAGTTATTGGAATTTAAGTTATATTCAAAGTTTATGCATGTTTTGGGGTCCCGGTTTAATTGTGGGAAATTGGTGGCTATACTTTAAATTAAAGGTTTTTGAGTATTAAATTTGGGACGGGACCATCGTCCGGTAATCTTTGTATACAGTTTGGATATGGTGAAATACCCGGGAATTTCTTGAGTTTTATATTTGACAAATTGAGGATTTATTGTTACGTCGGTTTTCGTAATTATTTACTTTGGTTATCTTGAGCTTAGAATTTTTATATTGTTTTAAATCAAGGAATTTTCGATTGACTTTAATATTTGAAATTTATACTGTCGTGAGTGAGAATTTATTGATTTTGGGAATTTATAATTTATAATTTATATTTTATATTTATACGTTGATTTAATGTTTTGAGTCTTGGATTTCTCGTTTTTAAGAAATTATATCTAATTTTCGATTATGGAGTTATATATTTTTTCAAGTTTGGAATTGGTATTATACGGATTATATTTGATGTTGGAGATTTATGAATACTTTGGTTCTGGATATAATTATGTTTAGATATTTGTGTCTATATGCTTATTGTATATATTTTGGGTGTCAATTATGGACGGGGTAACGTACGGATATTATTATGTTCGGGTTTGGGTACGGGCTGAATACCCTGGAATTTAGGGTATGTCAGGGATTATGTATACTAGATGGAGTGCTATTCGCACCACTTTATGTACCTCCCCGGATACTTGGTTACGGATACAGGATACAATGGATCCCGGTTCACCCTTGGCGAGGTGTTACTGTAGGCCCATGTCGGGCAGTCTGCACGCGTAGGACTTTATTCAGCCGCACATTATTGAGGTATTTTCTTTTGTGCGTGTCTGGGAGTTAGTCCCCAGTTGGGACGGCTTGTTCCCTGGCTACGTGGTTGTTAAGGGATTTTTCTCCATGTAGTCAGTCAACAATCCCCTTGTTGGATTGTTTCCCCGGTATAAGTATTGGTCTAAGAGTCTTACTATTTATATAAGTATGTATATATATAGCTATTACTATACGTCCATTCTTATTTTCTGTTAAGTGAGGATCTTTCCTTACTTGCTGTGCCTACGGGCATTGCGTCGGGAAAAAGTTGGTTGGGAATTTGGTTTTTCTTGGTTTTTGGTCGTTTTAGTTTTACATTTTCCTTGTTGGGATTTTCTGAGATTTTACATTTATGTTTTTATAAATATATATGTGGGTGTGTCTATGGATGTTATTTCCAGGATTTATAACATTTCAATATGTGCACCGGGACGGTGATGCACAGGTACAGATTTTAAATTAAGGTTTGAAACTGGACAGGTTGGGTTCCAGGAAAAAGGGAAGTTATTCAAAGGAGTTAATTATGTTTTACTTAAACGGGATATTTTTGGATGGATTCAATTCCATGGTTTTTATTTTAAGAATACAGTGTTCAAGTTGTGCTTTCAAGAATTTACGGAAGTAGCAAAGCTACATTTTTCATTATGGTATTTCAAGGTACAAATTTAATACAATTGTTTTCAAGTATCGGTTTGTATAAATATGTACATTTATACAAGGATTTTTGTTGCATAACGCTTGTCATTATTTGCGAAAACGGAGGGGGTTATATGTTCATTGAAAAATGAGGTTTAAAGTTTGATTTTTCGTCCACTCACATTTTTTGTTTTGCGCCCCCCAGGTACTAGATCCCGAGGTCAAGACCACCACGTCGAGGCATCACGGCTAACGGCTCTTGTAGGAGTTTTCTTGTATTTTTACTTTGCTATCATTTGCATAGGTTGTAAAGTTTAAATTTCTTTAGATTACTCCGTAGTGCTCACCTAGGATTGAGGTAGAGGCCGGAGGCCTCCCTATTAATCTGTGTGCTTCTGCTTTGTGCATACTGCTTGTTGGGAAATTTTCTGTTGTTTTTTAACAGGTGGAAATTTTGGGAAAGTCCATTTTTCAGAGGAGACTCTGTCGAAATTTCGGCAGAAGTCGACTCACCTATTTCCCTAAACCAGGGTTAAGGGGCGTTTTAGTAAAGTAAGTTCCTGCGTCGGGGTAGTGTCTGACGGGAAGCAGGGTTAGACACGAGTTCCGAGGGGGAATTCGGGTCCGGTCCTGTCACCTCATATTTCCAATCTGAAAGTTCCTAAGGGTTCAAGAAAGTCTACTAAGTATGTCATGTAAGTTTGGTCTCGATCGAGTGGTCGGAACTAAGCCAATCGCACGATCGGACAGTGATCGTTTCGCCTAAACTTAGTCTCAATGTTCCGGAGTATCTGGGACTCCGATTCTCAATCCGCGAGTTTATACACGATCCTAGAGGTACAGAGATCAACATACTGGAAATTGGAACCGATCCAACGGTCTGAACATATCGAACCCGAATAACGCCTAATAGGCGTAAATCCGTTCGACTGTCAAACGATAACCAAATTGGAATCCGAGTACACCGTCACTCTCGGGACAACACGGGAAACATTTTAGGAAAAATTGGGCCACCATACATGGGCCCATGCGCCACCACACGCGCTTGGCAGATTTGGGTGTCTTAAGAAATTTTCGGCGACGGAAATTTCTCGAAATACCCGACAATACCTATGCCAAAACGCCAAAGAAAATTAGGGGAGCAACTTATTCGACTGGGTCGACCTCCAATTTGGCCGGGAAGTGGCCGAAAAACTCACTCAAAGTCTGACAAAACCTAGGTTTCTAATCAAGCTTCCAAAACACCAAATTGATCGAAACTACCTACCAAAACATCAAGAGGACACAGAAGGAAAAAGTGGCCCGAATCGCGTGGCTAGCGTTGTAACGACCCTGACCCAAAATTAAAGAAAAATAAATTAATTAATTGAGTTAAACAAATAAAGAATTAAAAAAGGAATTTAAAATGAATTAAAAGGATTTAAAATAATGAAATTTGAATTAAATAAGAACTTAATAATTAAAAAGGGCATTTTGGTCAACTTAATTTTCGGACGACAATTTGGCGAAACGGGTTGCGCCATTGCGTCCGGCACGTCGAAACGAGTCCGGGGACGTGCGGCACGATCAATTTGGTTAACGAACGATAAAGTGGAATATTTTAATAATTTAAAATGGGATAAAAAGAAACAAAGAAAAATTCTGATTGGTCACTCTCTCTCTCTCTCTCTCTCTCTCCCTCAGACCCGTGAAAACCCCCCTACAGCAGTCCGGCGGTTTTCCCTTGCCGTCGCCGCCACGCTGCGCCACTGGAGCTGGGACCGGTCCCAAACTGACCGGCCAGCCACCCCGGTTCCACCCCAGCCAGTCCCGACCTCGCTCAGCCACCGGAGCCGTCGTGAGATCGATTTTTCAGGCCGGTTTCTGCTCAATTTTCGTCGGCTTCGTACGGTGGTTTCTGGCCACCATTTCTTGCGATCCAGGTGAGCTTTTTCATCCTCTCGATCCCCTCTAGCTTGCTGTATAATTGGTTTCCTTCGAATTGTTAGTTTTGGAACGGATCTGTGAACCCCAAATCTGGCCGGATTTCGAATTGATTTTCCGGCCAGTTCACGGCCGGTTCTTGGCCGGTTCAGACTGGTTTTGGACTCTCCTCATCGTCTAGATCAGTTTGGTATAAGCCTTGTCCCTCGAATCGACGAAAACCCGAACACCCAAATTTGCTCAAGGCAACCACGCACTGCCGACGCGTGTGGCGGCGCGTGGGCACTGTAGCAAGGTGATTTCTTCATTCCGTTGTGTTCCCCATGTTGCTGTGAACGCGTACATATGTTCGGATTTCGATTCGGACGTCGTTTGGACCTCGAACCATTGTACGCCTATTATGCGTTGCGTGGGTTCGACGTGTTCAGACCATTGGATCGAAACCGAATTCACGTATGCTGTTCCCCGTATTTCTAAGAACGTATAGGATTTGACGGATCGTGATTCGGAGCCCCAGATGCTTCGGATCAATGACTTCAAGTTTGAGTTAAACCGTAATCGTCAGATCGTGCGATCGTGAGCAATCCGACCGTTCGATCGTGACCAAACTTTCAAGACTTGTTCTCTAAGCCGTAGTGAACCTATAGGAACTTTCGGATCTAAGTTTGGAGGTCATGGGACCCACGGGCCCGGTTTGACCTATTCTGGTTAGTTTGACCAAGTTTGACCAGGGTTGACCGAGCGTCTCCTGAGGTCGTCTCGTCTCCTAACGAACGTCATTGACCTTAGAATTCCTCATACGACGTTTTGGTACACTTGAGTTGAGTTTGGTTAAGGTTGACTTTTAAGGTTATCGCTTGGTCCGGTTGTTAACCTTAATCCTCGTGTTCTTGAATTAGGTTCTCAAGCGCTTCGTGATCCTCGTGTGGAATCCTTTTCGGGTTGGGCAGCGTGGGACCAACGGTGAGTGGACTTTGTTTTCAAACGAGCATGATTTTAAAGAATTGAATGTGATGCATGTAAATGATATTTAAGTATTGTTTTAAATCTTGATTTGGCCTTTGTTGGATTTTATTATGATTAGATTTGGTGTTTGAGTTTTATATTTGATTTGGGTTGCCGGTGTGTTTGTGGGGCCCGGTTGGCTATATTTTATTATTATGCTTATATTTAAGTATTGATTTTGGGATGAGTCAAGCGTCCGGTAGTTTTTATGTACGGTTTTGGGTACGGTGGAATTTGATGGATTTTCCTTGAATTATATTTAATATTTGAGTTTATGGTTTCGTTGGGTTTCGGACTTTATTATTTTATTATTACGTCTGTCGTGAGTATACTTTAAGCCTTTGGAATTTATACTTTATATTTTTGGGAAACTTATATATATATCTACTTTGACTATATAAATATACCTACTTTGAATTGAGTATTTGGGCGGTAAGTTTTGGACACTAGTATAGTCCGGTTGTTTACGTATTTGGTTTTGGTATTTAAAACTTATTAATTATGTTCATGCTAATACTTTGGTTATATATATATATATATATATATATATATATATATATATATATATATGTATATATATATATATATGTATATATATATATATGTATATATATATATGTATATATATATATATGTATATATATACATATAGATCAACTTGGAAGGATCATGTCGGATCATTGAGGCTATCGAGAATACATGTCGGATAAATGAGGCTATCGGAAATATATGTCGGATTATCGGGAATTGATCATATGTATATATATGTATATATATGTATATATATATATATCTACTTTGAATATATATTACATATATATATCTACTTTGAAAATAAGTATGTATATCCACTTTGTATATGTTTACATATAATTGCTTTGAGTATATGTATATCTACTTTGTTATGAAGTTTTCGAACATATATGTATACGGGTTTGGACTTTCGGTTATATTTTATTGTACCACTATTTATGTTGTTTAAAGTATGAATTTCAAGGATGTCAGTTATACGTGGGAATTTCGAATGCTTGAGTTTGAGTATTGTATTTTAAAGGATAATTATGTTATATATATATATTTGTATATGTATATATACGTGTATATTTTGAATAATACGTTTCGGGGCTTGACTTTATATTTTTAAAGAGTAGTACCTACTATGTTTTGAAGCATATGTTTTACTTGGGGTTTGACTTGATGTTTTCTTGACTTGTGTTTTGATTATGATTTGATTGTGCATTTTCCGTGATTTGACATTTTATTGGTTTTTGGATTTGTTATACCGTCGTTTGACGCTTGTACCTATTTTAACTATAGAATTGTATGTTTGGGACGGTGATGTCCTCATTTGAGTTTATTTGGTGTTATCAGATTTGTTATACGTATATATATTCTGGTGTGTGATATTTTGGGGTTTGGGTACATGTGGTTAAATATGTATATGTGGATTATCGTGTGGTGTTGGTTTGAGTGCAGTTGGCACTGTGTTATGTACCTCCCCCCTGTTCTTGATATGGTGACTGTGACATGGAGTATGGTTCGATCCGGTGCATACCTTAACGGGGTGTAGCCGTAGACCCTTGATTGGGTAGTCTGCGCGTATGACTAGTTTCGGACGCATGGTTATTGAGGACTCTGCCATGCGGGCCGGGGAGCTTAGTCCCAGTTGGACGGCTCGACCCTGGGCATGAGGCCATTGCGATGCCGTCCGATGTCCAGTTATCCTGGGCATGAGACCATCGTGAATGTTGTCCCGGTGTCCAGTTAAACAATCCCCTGTTGGATTGTTTCCCCCTGGTACTTGTATTTGGTGTCGAGGTTATATTATATCTATACGCGTGTGTTAATACCTTCGTATTCGTATTTTCTTTCGGTGAGGATACTTCCTCGCTTGCAGTGCCTACGGGCATGCGGTTATTTGAGTGTGGGGAAGAAAGGGTTAAAGTCTTTTAAAGGGTTTTTATATTACTTTGTGGTGGTTTTGGATTTCTTGGATTTATCTTGATCTTTGGACATTTTACATTTGTTTTGTTATTTGGAAACTTTATTATTTTCTCATGCTTATGATTTTCAAGTTCTTTCGGTTTTTAATTATTTTATGACTACTCGGATCAGTTTTGGGAGGTTATGCCTCGAGTAAAGAAAAAGGTTTGGGAATGGTTTTATTCCTTGATTATTTTGAGATATTGGTTTTTGAATCAATTATGTATACAACGGATTTTAATTGCATGGTTTTGAAACGGTGGGGTTAGTACGTTGTTTTGAACTACTAAACTTTGTTTTTGTCCACTCACACTTTTTCTGTTTTGCGCCCCAGGCCCTAGTCGTGCTCTCAGACCGTCCGCCGAGCGCTTCTCTTCTCGAGCGTCGACTTAATTGTAGGACCTCGTGTCCCTTATCTTAACTTCGAATTTCTCTTGTTAAACTTGCATACTCTTAGTTGCTCTGTTATTGCCCATTAGGGTCGAACTTGTTGGCCGTAGGCCTGTTATGTATTTATTGCATGCTGGCGTTGGTTGTACATATTCTACTGCTTTTGAACAGTTGGAACTTTGGGTTTGGTTGTTTTTTCTGGGAGATTCTGCCCGCTTTTTCGGCCAAGTCTTGACCCCTTTGCCTGTTTGTCTCGGGAAGAGGGATTCAGAGTATGTGGGCCCGACATCGGGTTGATGTCGGTTGTCAGCAGGATTCGGCACGGGTTCCGGGGTGGAATCTGGGTCGGGTCCTGTCAAGCGTCATGAAAAATCCTGAAACTTCTCTCTCTCCCAGTCGCGAAACAGCTCGAAATTGATCTGGGAAAAGGGCTAAAAAACATCAGAGGATGAGTGTAAGCCGTCGAGGGGGGGGGTTGCATTTTTTACTGTAGCATACTGTAGCTGCTACAGTACAAATCTGGAAAAAAAAAAACTTTCTTTTATTTTTTTACACCTTTTCTTGATTGTTACAATTCGGAATTGAGCATGCCGCCGGTCTACGGCACAACTTGTTTCTCCAAATTCTTTTCCAAACTTAAAATGACGTTTTTACCCTTAACTTATTAAATAAAATTTTTATCTCATTATTTATTTTAATTTGGTTCGGGATGTTACACACTACCAAGGTGTTATGAAGGTTAAAATATGAAACTACTTGTGTGTAAGTCAAGACCCTTTTTCCAATCTATAGGCCATGTAAGTTTTTATTTTTGTTTTCTTTATTTTTATTTTATACAAACAATATTCTATTTTAATATAATCTAAACTACATGAATGGAGATTCGAACTCGGGTGTAGAGTGTGGAACACATCAACTCTAACCAACTTGACTAAGGTCATGGGTTGGTGGGTTGTACACAGGTTGACAGGTATTTTAGCGGGTTGGTGAGTTGATTTTTCGCGGGTTGGCGGGTTGACACGACCCGTTTAATAAACGGGTTAAACATGTATTTTAGCGGGTTGGCGGGTTGACCCGAAACTCACCCGTTTATAAACGGGTCAGTGGCGGGTTGACCCAAAAATGACCCGTTTATTAATCGTGCAAGTTCGTATCGTGTTTTTTTCGTGCGGATTTCGAGTCGTGTATCTAGTCGAGTCGGAAATTGCCACCCCTAATGTTACACACTACCAAGGTATTATGAGGGTTAAAATATGAAACTATTTGTGTGTAAGTCAAGACCCTTTTTCCACTCTATAGGCCATGTAAGTTTTTATTTTTGTTTTCTTTATTTTTATTTTATACAAATAATATTCTATTTTAATCTAATCTAAACTACATGAATGGAGATTCAAACTCGGGTGTAGAGTGTGGAACACATCAACTCTAACCAACTTGACTAAGGTCATGCTTGCTGGCCATGTGAGTTTTATTCTTAAGAATACGGCACGAGCAGAGGACATTGAGCAAATGATAAAACTGGGCACAAAATGGAGCTTGAAACTCGAAGGCCGAGCCCATAACTCCCTACTAGGCTTGACCCAACTTCATCTTGGCCTTGTTACCAACCAGACTTCATGTGGGCTGTAAACAAATAGAATTACCAGGAATAAAATTTGAAAAAGCCTGTTACTTCCCTCCCATGATATAATTTCCAATTTCTACAGGATGCACTTGACACAATTGGACCCAAATTCCAATTAAAAATACCATCTAAGTTTATTTCATAAAATACTAATATCAGCGTGTCAAAACTTTTATTTATTAAATTCTTTTAATCATGCATGCATCAACAGTACCTTTTCACAAAATTAATTATTATTTTTTGTTGGACACAAAGGTAATTATTGCTTGTAGATGAACAAAAATAATGTGAAAATATGTAATTATATTTTTTAAACAAATAATATAACTTATACGGCGGTAAAATTCACCGAAATAAATTTATTTGACAAGTGACCGATAAACACGAAGCTTTCAGTGTAGAGAGAGAGAGAGAGAGAGGAGTTAGGTGCGAATCCAATTCTGCCACCAACGATAATACAAAGGAATTCCAACGACACATCGCCAATTTTCTTGAAACCAGAAAAAAAAAATTTGAAAAAAGAAGAAGAGATTTTGATACTACGAAAAATCGAGATTAGAAATTTAAAAGAGACACTAGTTCCTCTCTCTACTGTCTACTTTTTTATTTACTCTGTTTGCTCTTCAAGCAAGAAGAAGCTTTACTTGCTCAGAAGAAGAAGGCGGCTTAAGTTCAAAGGCAGTATAGAATCTGGGTCGTCTGGCCCTTCTAGTTTATATAAGGCGGCGCTTGAAAGTTGGAACCTTGGAGGCTAGATTTGGGCTCTCAAAGTTGGAGATTTTGAAAGTATTGTATTGATGGAGGAAGATTGCTGCGCCACGCAACTCATCTATGGAGATGGTGAGTTTAATGCAGATGGGCTCGACGGGTTCGTCAAGGAAGTGCAGCTTGCTGAGTGTGGACTCTCCTATGGTGTTGTTGCCATCATGGGTCCTCAGAGCAGCGGTAAAAGAAAGCTTTTACTTTAATTAATTTAATTGGTTGAGCTTGAGCAATATTGGGGTAATTAATTGCTTATGAAATCACAGGGAAGAGCACTTTACTGAACCATCTGTTCCACACTAAGTTTAGGGAGATGGATGCATACAGTGGAAGGTTAGTTTCTGAGCTTTTCAGTTGATCAAATACTCGGTTTGTTTTTCTGATTTTAGAATAGGTGCTAAATATATGTGTGTTTGTGTGTGTGTGTGTATCTATTTACTTCAGGAGCCAAACAACAAAGGGTATTTGGATAGCCAAGTGTGTTGGCATTGAGCCTTGCACGATTGCCATGGATTTGGAGGGTACTGATGGCAGGGAGAGAGGCGAGGTAATCAGCTTTATGTTAAAACCCCATTTGTTTTGTTTTTGTTTCAGATTTAATCGCTCTTTAAGCTTCCTCTGAAATTCTTTTCTTTTCCAGGATGATACTACATTCGAGAAGCAAAGCGCCCTATTTTCCCTGGCAATTTCAGACATTGTGCTGATCAATATGTAAGCTTGTTTTGTGGTTTATCTTGGAATTACCTGGCAGATACCCTACCTTACTTTGCATAGTTGGTGGCCATATATGTAGTGGTTACTCCAATTTGTTAGCGGGTTGTAACTTGTTTTGGTAAGTGTTATGTCAAATGAGTAGAGGTGTCTATTTAAGATTCTCACATGCATTGGTATCTCGTGTCAGTTTGTTTTAGCAAGACGAAGTTAGTTTGAAATTGGTTTTCAACATCTATATTCCTAGGAAAGAAGTTTCTGATACCATTTCATTCTCAGTGAGTGTTTAATTAGGACTTTGCCTTTCATGAAAACAGGGCTATTCACATTATGAACTTTTAATTCAGAGTCCTGAAGTGGATTGACATTTGAAGATAACAGTATATACATAGGCTCATAGTGACAACTATATTCCCTGTACATGACTTCTTATCGGGAAAGTCATGTCAGTACATATTTTTGGATTGTACATATACATGTAATTTAAAATTAATTTAAGATATTAATTGGAGATTGGATTATATATAGGTGGTGCCATGATATAGGTCGCGAGCAAGCTGCAAACAAACCTTTACTGAAAACAGTTTTTCAGGTACCATTGACCCATGTCTATATCTACTGTCTATTCAGCATTTGATGTCGGTTAATGAAATTCTGGTTTTCAAATGTATATAGGTCATGATGCGCTTATTCAGCCCCCGTAAAACGATGTTACTGTTTGTTATACGCGATAAAACAAAGGTCTGGGCATTCTTTTTCAGCTTTTTAACAAGATCTATCCAATTATGTTGCCCTTGTGAAATATTTTCTTGTTCCATATTAATTTTTTCTTGTTCATGGCTGTTTGTTTAGACCCCATTTGAATATCTGGAGCCGGTTTTGAGGGAAGATATACAGAAGGTAATTTTGTCTTCAATGTTATGTTGTTTTTATACCTTAGTTTTTTTTTTCTTCGTATCTCTCAGATATTGTAAATTCTGCAGATATGGGATGGAGTTCCGAAGCCCCAAGCCCATAAAAGTACCCCCTTCAGTGATTTCTTTAGTGTGAGATCTCTTTATCCTTCTCTACTCTCGGACAGCCTGTGTTCTTTTTAATGTTCTCATTCGTCAAACCTTATTGTTGCTGATTACAACATTCTTTGGCGTGAAGGTAGAAGTAGTTGCTTTGTCCAGTTATGAAGAGAAGGAGGAGAAGTTTAAGGAGGAGGTAACCCTCTACTATCAGGAGCAATTCATTATGTCCAAAATCATATTGGCCATTATATTTCTCTATTTTTTGGTTTTCGATTCCTGGGGCATGTTGTATCATCTACTGATTGGTTGAATATGTATATTTATAAATGTGAAGAATTGCTTGATGTCCTTCATATCAGGGGAAACATAATCGTTTGATTTCCTTCACATCAGGAGAAACATTTCTTATGTTCGTAAGTAAATTAGTTCATTGTAAATTTACTGTGATCCTTACTGGTTCTTGCCTGTATCATGCAGGTTGCTCAACTGAGGCAGCGCTTTTTCCATTCTATTTCTCCAGGAGGGCTTGCTGGTGATAGACGGGGTGTTGTCCCTGCCACAGGATTTTCCTTTAGTGCACAACAGATTTGGAAAGTAATCAAAGAGAACAAGGACCTGGATCTTCCCGCTCATAAGGTTTCTTAGTTTCTTTTCTTCCCATTAGAAAATTATTTGTGGTCTTCACTTCTCATATGCATATGACATATACATGATACTGTAAATTAAATTAGGTTATGGTTGCTACGGTTCGGTGTGAAGAGATTGCCAAACAGAAATTTAAACAGTTAGTCTACGATGAGGTATGTACTCATTTATCTCCATTTTTGAGATGCTTAGCCTGCTAATATGATCTATAAGGTTTTATTGGTCATTCATTGGATGAATATGATTTAGGATTGGTTGGCATTGGAAGAAGCTGTCCAAACTGGTCCCGTACAAGGTTTTGGCAAAAGGCTCAGCTCCATCCTAGGCACCTATCTTTCTGAGTAAGTTTCACTCTGGTTTAAATATGTTAGTTTAAAATGCAAAGGTGAACAAGGTGTTGTAACTGTCTATGTTTGTGATTTTCTTTTAATTAAATGATGAAAAGAGAGGGATTTGGTGGAACATCTAGTTAGAAGAAGAAACACTATGTTTCCTTTCTTTTCCCTTTAGATAGCATTTATACTCTGCACCGATTTTGTTTCTAACTTTCAAAGCATTGTTCTTCATTTGTTTCATTGTAAAAAAAAAGAGACTTGGAAAACCTAATAATACCATTTAACTGTTGTTACTCTTAATTTAAAGTTTTCTTGTTATTCAATAACATGTGTTAAAATGGAATATATATTGATGGAGAAAGATATGAGGAAGTACATACACTATTAGATGCTTAAGATCATTTTCTCGGGTTGTAGTAGCTTCAAGTGATCTGGTTATATATGCTTGTTCTCTCTCTCTCTCTCTCTCTCTCTCTCTCCAAAGTAGTCATGCCAGGCTTTTTATATTGCTGGACTTGCAAACACTCTCACTCCCAACCATACATATTAGAATGTTTGTTCTGAAGAACCAAGCATAAGTGTCTTATTTAAGAGCTCCATCTTCTGTGTTTCCACCAGCTGAAAGTTAATTTCGTCAAAAAATAAAACTTCTCCTAGGTGATAGTGCTTTTGGCGCGACAATAAGTAATTTTTTAATTATCCTTCAACTGCTTGCAAGGAAGCAACCAAATGCTGTGAGTATGAATGTAAAGTTCTTAATATTTGATAGGCCAGACATTACTCTGTTGGTTATTTCTCACTATAATAACAAAGCAACCACTGTAGCCATTCTGCTTTTCAGAGAATAATTCTTGTCTGTGTAGTTTTGGGTAGTATAGTGTATCTCCATTTTATGCTGCAAATATCAATCAGATGCTGTTTGAGCCCATGTACCTACTATTACCTTATATTTGCAGTAGTTTGACATTGTCGTTGGATTGATCACTTACTCAAAAAAAATTGGATGCATTTTTCACATGTTACTCCGTCCACTGGTTTTGGCTTTACTACTAAAACTAGCGAGTAGTGTCTCAGTGTTGAGGGATTCGTAACGTGTATGTGTGCTTATTTTGTGTGCTTTCTATGCGTAGGAAGTTTAATTGTCAGCGTTGTATGGGCTTGTACTGTTTTTCATACTGGCTTTATTTCTATGTCTTGATCTTGCTTATGAATGACAGATATGACATGGAGGCAGTCTACTTTGACGAAGGTGTTAGGAACTCAAAACGACAATTGTTGGAGTCAAAAGCATTGGATGTATGGCTACTTTCTGTCTCTCTAATTTAATAGAGGTTTCAGTTAGGTTTTCAGTTTCTTAGACAATTCTTGGAAAATAGGGAAGTCGTGATTAGTAGTGGTTTTTTCATTTTCAGAAGCCTCCAAATTAATTTTATACCGCATTACTGTTGACACCAATCTCAAAATGAAGGGCATGATAATGAAGTATATTGGCAACATAAACTTTCTCCTTCTGGTAGTCCTGTCAAATAATTATATTTAAAATAAGCTGCCAAACATCATTACTGAAGCTTGACTCCATCTAATTACATACGAGAAGTTTAAAGTGACTATAGAGCTTGCTTGTTATGTAATACTCGAACAGTAACAGTGCCTGATCTTTATAGTTCAGATTCTCTTCAAACCCAGACTAATCAATGTGCAGGATGGATTTCATATCGTCAGTTTTGAGAATTCATAGCAGCCACTGATGCCAATTATCATGCTTATTTTAGCTTAAATCTTGCTTACCTATGAATTTTCCAGTTTGTTTACGCTGCATACACGACCATGCTGGGACACCTACGTTCTAAAGCACTTGAAGATTTTAAAGTGAGGCTGGAGCAATCGTTAAACAAAGGAGGAGAATTTGCTTCATCTGTTTGTACCTCTACTCGGTGTTCCATGCTTGAGTTTGACAAAGGATGTGCAGGTAATAGATTTATGCAGGTACTTCATGTGCTTGTCAACCAAAAAATCTTTGTTATTACTTATCTTTTATGCTCTTTCAGATGCTGCCATACAACAAGCTCATTGGGATGCTTCGAGAGTCGGGGAAAAACTTAAACGTGATATAGATGCTCATGCATCATCCGTTCGTAGTGCTAAGTTGTCGGAACTGAATATCAACTATGAGGTAATTTTCTGATAATGGATTAAAGTCTTGGTTGTTATGCGCCGGATGATACTTTTAAAGTTATGCTCATATTATTTGTTACTCAAAATACTCAATACAAATAGCCTTTAATTTTGCAGAAAGAACTTTTTGCATCTTTAACTGGACCTGTAGAGGCGCTACTTGAAACTGGTGGAAAAGACACTTGGACTTCAATAAGAAAACTTCTTAATCGTGAAACTGAAGTTGCAGTATCAGAGTTCTCAACTGCAGTTGCTGGTTTTGAGTTGGACAAAGATACATCTACCAAAATGACACAAAATTTAAGGAATTATGCAAGAAATGTGGTTGAGAAAAAAGCACGAGAAGAGGCTGTAAACATTATGATGCACATGAAGGATCGGTAGAGAACTAATCAACAAATTTTCTCCTTTTTCTCCATTGTCAGTTTGGTTGCTTATCACGTTTGTTAACATTTCTCAGGTTCTCGACAGTCTTCAATTATGACAGTGATTCAATGCCTAGGGTTTGGACTGGGAAAGAAGACATTAGAAGTATTACCAAGGACGGTCGCGCCGCGGTAATCATTGGGAATTTTTATGGAAGTATAGTTTATCTGTCTATTTGTGTTAAAGTGATATATTAGTGTATTTTATGATCTCTTTCTTGCAGTCTCTAAAGCTTTTGTCGGTCATGGCTGCCATCCGCTTGGAGGAAAGGCCAGATAATATTGAAAAACTTCTCTTTTCTTCTTTGATGGATGGAACTGTTACTGTTTCATCTTCGCAAGATAGGAATATAGGAGCTTCTACAGATCCTCTTGCCTCGAGCACTTGGGAAGAGGTACACCATTTAATGTGTTTTGGTTTATCTGTATAATGTATGATCAAACTGGTTTCTTATTTAAGGTTAACTTTGAACCAGGTTTCATCAACGGATACGTTAATTACTCCAGTACAGTGCAAGTCATTGTGGAGACAGCTCAAGGCAGAGACTGAGTATAATGTCGCCCAAGCTATTTCAGCCCATGTATATTTTTACTTTCTTTTATCTCGACTCTAACTTCAGTAGTTTAATTGTTAATATTATCATTTAAATGGTGTTGCATTAAGAATAAATGGATTTTGTTTTTCATGAAATGTTTTGCAAAATTTTGAATTAGGAAGATCTGGATATTGGAGTAGGAACTTGGAATTAGGATGTGTGCATTGTCTTCAAATGACATTTCTTTGATTTTATATGTAAATTAGATTTGGTTTAGTATTGAAACAAAACATTGTATATATGAAGTTCCAGAGCATATGGAAATCCTTAGTATTGAAAAATGCACTAATTCTTGACTTTTTAACTGCCTAGTCTGATTGGATCAACGTATTTTCAAGTTCAATGCATTCTTGTTTTCTTTTTCTACAAAGGAGACCCTAGCATCCTAATATTGTTAACCAACTCCCTACCTTTATACTTAGTAGGTCAATCTAATTTTGCAATTTTATTTATGCTGCTGTTTGCTTTTGTATTTTCAGGAGGCTCACAAACGGAGTAACAACTGGTTGCCTCCTCCATGGGCTATTATGTTGATGATTGCTCTTGGTTTTAACGAATTTATATTCCTTGTAAAGTAAGTTTATTAAGAGTAATAGGTTCTCCACATTTGTTAATTGTTTGGAAGTCCCTAAAGTCTGGCTCATCTGTTAATCAACGTGGCTTTTCTCTTCAAATAAAACAGGAACCCTCTCTATCCCATAGTTCTATTTGTTGCATATTTAATTTCAAGGGCCTTGTGGGTACAGATGGACATTGAGGGAGAGTTCCAACATGGCATTGTGAGTATAAAATTGAGTTTTTTTCTGGAATTTTCCTTGTTTAAATCAAGGTTCTAATTTTAGTTTCCTTTGTTTGGTGTTAGCAGTTGTCAGGAATACTATCTATTTTATCGAGGTTTCTTCCAACTGTTATGGATCTTCTAAGAAAACTTGCAGAAGAAGCTCAGGGTAATCCAGCACCTGAAGCACCCAGGCGGCCAGTTGCTGTTGCTTCCCAGAGTCATAGAAATGAAACCCCCCTGCCAAACACAATATCAAGCTCAATTCCTGAGTCATCTGTGTCATCTAATATCTCGTCATCGGATGGTGGCGGCGAATACTCAAACCCTCCCTTGAGACAAAGGCAACCTACAAATGTTCGAGAAGTCGAACTGTCGTGACGTATATGCTTTATGTTGTCTGTACCGTGTGTATCACATTAGAATTACAACGCTGTTGTGGCGTTAGTTTTCTTTCCTTTTTATTTTATTTTATTTCTTGTTCGAAATTAATGAAATAAATGGGGGGCTTGCTGAAATACCGTGGTCTTACAAAATAGTTTAGCTGTTATTTTTGTTTCTGGGTGAAGGTAGAAATTAGATTGTAAAATCTGTGCGCTACATATGTCTACATTTATATAATAATGAAATATCATTTTAACCTTTCGTCTGCTTTCTTGAGTACTTTTTTGTGGGATGTTTCTCTTGACTAACACTGGTCTAATTTGAAGCTGACCTGAAAATCTTGACCAAAAATACTGAAAAGGCCATTTTCGTAGGGTTTGAGTTGAGCAAGTCTCTACCATTATACAGTTGGCCTGAAATGAATACTTTCATCCAAGTCGAGGCTGCCAACCCTCTTAATAGCAGAAGCCACTATATGAGCGAGCGGGAACTAGTCAGGTCCGCTCCACCAGCACCGCCTACGTACGTCATATATGGTCAAAATGATGCCAAGGTTTTTGTTAATCTTACTTATGATATATATGAGCTACAGTCATAATCTCTTGAACCCTTAGGGTCCAAGGAATTCATGATCACCCATTGTTGGATTTAAATCTAACGGTCCACCTACTTCTGCACTCATTTTAAGAAACTCTATTGGGCCGTTGGATTTAAATCCAAAGGTATCATGACTGATATGAGCTAATTAAGTTTTCAATCACTTCTCTTAAGTCTCTCTTTTTGTCTCTCATCAGTCTCCTCTCTACTCTAAGATCTATCTAGGGCAGGGCTCATAGAGGAGAGGATGATGAAGAATCGAGAATGCTGCTGCTGCGCCACGCATCTCATCGACGGCCACTGCCAATTCAATGTTGCTGGGCTCGACAACTTCTTAAAGACAGTCAAGCTTGCTGAGTGTGGTCTCCCCTATGCGGTCGTTGCTATCATTGGCCCTCAGAGTAGCGGTAATAAATTAGTTAATGTCTACTTACTTGACAACTGGTTTTTTGTTTGAACCAAAGCAAAAAAAAACAGCTGGTTAACTTGAGAAATAAATTGGTTGCCTTTTTTTTTTTTTTCAACATTAGTAATTAATTTTGTCTTGTCGTTTGTTCAGACCCCATTTGAAAATCTGGAGCTTATTTTAAGGGAGGATTTTCATAAGGTAATTTTGTCTTGGTCAGCTTTATTTTGTTTTTGTTAGTTACATATAGTCATATATATTGAGTGACGTGGGATCCTAGCACTTGTGACCTCGACTGTTGAGTCAAATATGTGGGTTTTTTTTTGGGGACAAATATGTGGGTTGCTTGATCCATATTTACCATATCCAAACTAAAATCAATTTGGTTATGGATTCTTTTTATTTTTATTTTCTGCAGGTATGGGATGCAGTTGCGAAGCCTCAAGCCCATGAATCCACCTTGCTCGGTGACATTTTTAATGTGAGATCTTTGATATAAGGTTTTTTTTAGAAGGATCTTAGCTTGAGATCTTTTCACTTTTATATTAGTACAAGCATATATATATATTCTCTTATATGGATGTCCGCACGTTATTAATGAGAAGCCCAAATGGTTGGGTATCAAGACCAAGAGCTTAAGACATCTAAATATTATTATTTAAGTGTCATAAGGCCCAAAATTGGAAGCCCAAAGGGGTTTGAACTAAAATGCATAAGTAAATGTGTATGGAAATTGTTTCATAAACTAATTAACATACAAACACAATCCAACATCAACCAAATAGGTTTGGGAGATCAAAGAGAGGTAAAAGAGAGTTTTCAAGAGTGAAACAGTTTCATCTTTCAAATGGTTTAGATTGAAACCAATCTTGAGAATCTTGCACTACCATGCTGGGGCTGGTCCTCTTGGGGGGCTAACGTCGTTGCTCTATGTCTCCTCGTTGAGGCTGTGGGACGTTCTCAATCAGGTCGAGATGATGAAGCCTCAGTAGTACCGCTGCGAGTCCTCTTCATATATGAAAAAAAAAATATTAAGTACAAACTCAGTATCGAATTCGTAAATGATCACTGAAACAAGAAACTAGTTCAGTAGACTACCACTGAAAGATGGAAACAAATTCAGTGAACTACCACTGAAAACCCTAAATAGATTCAATGGACTACCACTAAAAAACGAAAATATATTCGGTAGACAATCACTGAAAAACGGAAACACAATTGGTGGATAGCCACCGAAAAACGGAAACAAATTCTGTTGATAGCAACTGAAACATGGACATAAATTCGGTGGAATACCACTGAAACAATGCAACGATTTTGGTGGTAACCCACCGAAAGTAACATCTCTTTCGTCAAAGCAGGGTCGAACCATACTCTTCCACAGCTTAATCAACCCTCATAAACATAAATATAGAAATCAAAATTGAAATTAAACCTTGGCTTTTCCGAGGATTTACAGCTCACCCTTCTCCCTCTTCTCTCTCCTCTCTCCTCGACGCCCCCTTTGTTCGGAACCTAATAGCCGGCCACTTTGGCCGACGTTTTCATGCGTTACTGGCCACGGCTGGCCCAGCCACCACACCCAAACTCTTCACCTCTCTCACCTCTACACATATAGGTGAGTATCTAACCACAATTTTTGGACTTTTGCGCGGAATCTTGAACGAAACCCAGCTCTGAAATCGGCCTTTCGAACCCGTGAACCTCCCTTGTTTTTCCGGCCACCAAAAGCCACGGCCGGCTTCCAAAACTCCTCCAAAACATCCTCCCAGCCCTCCTCTATGAAATACATCAAAGATCCGGTTCAAATCCTTCGATAATCTCACAGATCCGAACCTAGAATTTTCTAGGATTTCTTGTTGAAAAACCAGCTGTTCGAGGCAGTTCCCAAGCAAATTGGTCATCGAGCCAGTTGGGTAAGTTGCTCCACTCTTCATACTCTTTCAGGTTGTATGAATTTTGCAAGGTGGTTTGGAGATTTTGCGTCACCGAAAAATCTCTCTAGCCACCCATGCTTTGCCAGCACCTGTGGCGGTGCGTGGGCCCACTTGTGGCAGTCCATTTCAGTTCCTAAATTATCCTAATGTCATCCCGAGTGAGACGGTACGCTCTGATTTGGAATTGAATATCGTATGACAGTTGAATGGATTTTCGCTTAATAGGCGATATTGGGGTTCGATATGTTCGGACCGTTGGATCGATTCCAATTTCAAATATGTTGGTTCCCGAACCTCTAGGATCGTGTAGGAATTCATGGATCATGGATCGGACCCCCAGATGCTCCGGATCATTGACTTAAAGTTTAGGTTAATGAAAACCGTCCGATCGTGCGATTGCAAGAAATCCGACCACTCGATCGAGACCAAACCTTCAGGACGTGATTAGTTGACTTTGTCAGACCTTTAGGAAGTTTCGGATAGGGAATTTGAGGTCTTGGGCCCCGCGGGCCCGGTTGACCAAAATGGGTAGTTTGACTACTCGGTTGACCGTGAGTCTTCTGAGGTCGTTCCATCTTTCAGAAAGTACTAGCTTGATCCAAGAACTTGTGAAATGTTTATTTATTAGGTTATATTACTGAGACTATTTTATTTATGTATTTGTGTTGATTATTTGATACTGTGAGTTATATATTGCTTATTATTGGTTTCTATATGTTTAATGGTGTTTCTTTATGCGAGGTTAATCTTTTAGTGTTTAAGAGGATTTTGGGTATTTAATTTATATTGATAACGCTTGGAATTTAAATTGTGGATTATATGTTGTGGTTTTTAGATGTTATATTCTTATTCTTATTATTATTATTATTATTATTATTATTATTATTATTATTATTATTATTAGTATTATTATTGTTACTAGTTTTTATGATTCTTATTAAAGTATGTGAATTGGGCGATATGAGATTTGTTATGAAAGTAATTTACGTATGATATGGCGTAATTATATATTTGGGTTATGATTGTGGTATATGTACATGACTTGGGTTGTGGGAAATGTTATGTTGGAGTGCTACTGGCACCACCTTATGTACCACCCCTGATACTTATCCACACGTGGTGTTGGAGATTTTCGCGTGTGAAGCACATCTGGATACTGTTACTTTACTACACGTGGCGTTGGAATTTTCGACGTGTAGCAGAGGTCAGGGCACCCTTAGCCAGGTGTGCTGAAGGGCTTGGCGGGCAGTTTACGCTCGTAGGACTTGAGTTTAGGTCGCACGTGTGATGTGATTCCGGCTTGTGTTCTCCTGAGCAATAGTCCCCCGGTTAGACAGCCCAACACTAGGCCCGGGATGATGTGATGTCGTCCCGTGTCTAGCCAAACAATCCCCCGGATGGATTGTTTCCCTGGTACGTGGTGTACGCTATGATATGTACCTCCCATGTTACGAATACTTGGAGATGATGGGATTGATGAATAGTGGGTATGTCCCGGGCACCCTTGACAGGGTGTTACCGAAGGCCCTTTCCGGGCAGTTTGCGCACTTAGGACTTGTGTTTGGCCACACATGCGATGTGATGCAGGTGTGTGTGCTACTGAGTATCAGTCCCCTTATTGGACGGCTCAACCCTAGTCACGAGATGATGTGATTTCGTCCCGTGTCTAGCCAAGCAATCCCCCAATTGGATTGTTTCCCCGGTACAAGTATGGGTGCAGCAGTATATTATATATGTATATATATTAAATATGTTATGATTTAGTCTACTGGTTGAGATATCATGCTTCTGAAGTCGAGTTCGTTTTGTAAAGGGGTGTGTGTGTGTGTGCGCGTGTGTTTTTGTTTTATAATTGAGAAATCCTGTATTGGGAGTATAACCTACAGTCCACAGCGAGAATTAAATGACTAAGTACGTGTTTATGGGGATTTATAAACGAATCTAAATTTAAATGGTTAGTATTACTTTTTATCGCTATGTACGGTTATTTGTAATTGTTAGTTTAGAGAGTTACATGTGACTGGATCCCGCATGGAGGGTACGTAGGCAACCTAGGATAACCTAGGTGCAGCCACAAGATGACTGTTTGATTTTCGTTTAATTGTCTTGGTAAGTTGGTTAAAGGACTAAAACCTAAGGTCGGAGGCCAAAACTGAAAGTGTGTGCTGGCGCTTGGATTTTATTTCCATTATCTTTAACAGGTTAAACCTTGGGGAAAGTCCAATTTTGAGACTCTGTCGCAATTTCGGCAGAAGTCTCCGCCCTATTTGATTTTAACTTGGAAGAGAAGAGTGCTAAATTAGCAAAGGGGTTGGAATTTGTTTAAATTGTTGTAAAAACCACAAGGTCGGTTTCGGGTTCCGAGAAATTTGGGGCCGGTCCTGTCAAACCTGCTGCTTTAAAAAATTTGGATCTTAAATGTCTTGTTGCAAAACCTTTAGATAATCTTCGATTTGACACTCTTAGAAAGTCTTTAGGTATTTGTTATTTTGAATAATTGTTTGTATGCATGCCAAAAGACTCCAGCTATTCTCTTCTTTGTTTTTGTAACATAAATTGGATTAAATTCTAAGTACTTTGTTCAGCACGTGTAGGGATTGATAAGTGATATCAATCCTGCTGACGTCTAGGAGTTTTTTGTTAATCTAAGATTGGATTTTTGTCGTTGGATCACTTTGGGCAAATCAATATTAGGTTTATGTGAATGGTTCTCAACTGTCTTTGTTTTTTATATGGTAAATTAAATGCTCTTAATATTAAATCTCATGTCTCACATAGAGCACATATACTCCAATCATGCTTAATAATTTTCAATGAATCCTCACCTTACCCTTGTCTTCATACTAGATTTGCATTTTACTTTTTGCTATTAAGCTCACAAATTCATAACATCTCCTTAATTACTTTTTGCTGATTTTTGCCAAGTAACCGGGCCTCTTGTCTAACCCATGTCTAGGTTCGCATCAAAAAGCTTTGATCTTGTACACATTGCTCCTCTTTGTAGCCTACATGACTCGGGTTAGTACATCCGAGGGGTGCTTTAACACTCATTGTCTTAAAGTCAACTGACTTGAGCACATTGATTTATCACCCGTTACATGGGTCTTGTAGAAAGCTTGATAAAGTTAGCATTGAAAAAAAAAACAAAAACGAAACAAAACAAAACAAAGGGTGAAAGTGGTGAGCTATGTATGCATTTTGTATGTGTGTTTATCCTATGTTCTTGGCTTGTTCTTGGTTGGACTTTTTCTTTATTATTAAGCAAGTTTAGTCACATAACAAGAGATTGGGCTTTGATATTTTCTCATTTGATGGACTTTATTTCTTACAAATACTTTTGATTATCCATTTTATAATCCTTGTGTTTGATTAAACCTTTGTGATTTGATGTGTCTTAGATCCAGAAAGGCTTTGCTTCAAATGCTTCTAGACAAATATTGGTATTGGCCTTGCTTGTCTATCCATATGCATAGTGTTGGCATGTACTTATAATTTTTTTTGACATGTATGAAGGAGGAGTCGGTATAATGTCGAGCATGGTCGTTGGTATTTAATTATGGTGTTTTTTATTTTTGTGTTTTAGTTTATACCCCTTATTTTTTATCTTATTTTTTGGGTGCTATAATTGTCTTCATCCCTGGCATATCTTTAGGGGGAGAGTTATTATTCTAGTGCACAAGATGATATGATCATGTTTATTATTTTTCTTTCAGTGATGTGTTTTTCTTTTAGTGGTAGTTTTTAGTTTTTAGTTTAAGTCCTTAAAAAAAATCAAAAAATAATCTTTTTTTGTTTTCAAACATAGTGTCGTTTTATGGTTCTTGTTTAACTGTGCAGCTAGGATTTGCTTCATGTTGCACCTCGAGCTTCACTTGAATATCAAAATTACTAAGACGGACACATGATAAACTAAATCTGAGGATTGCAGTGTCATTATCAATCCTGTCAGTTGCAGACTGTCGCACAACATGTTCACAAGAACATTCCTTTGGAAATATGTATGACAAAATGAAAAGCAAAAGACACGCACACAAAGAGGTACGTATCATGTATTATGTTTATATGATTGAATCTAAAATTGTGTATGGTGCTCTTGTAGGTGTTGAATGGATCTTGGCTATGAAAGATAAGACTTTTGCACCCATTGCACATATGGAATTGGTGAGGTTATTGCTTCTTGTTACTTGTCAAGCCAAATGGACATCAAAAGTGGCTTCCTTAGTAGTGCTTTCAAGTAGCAACACATGTTGAGCAACCTGCAGTGACAGGACCCGACCCAGATTCCACCCCGGAACCCGAGCCGGACACTGTTGATGGGCCCACAACAACCCAAGTCGGGCCCATATCCTAAAACAGTTACCCTCTTCCCGAGATTAAACCTATAAGGGGTCAAGACTTCTGCCGGAAAACGGGCAGAGTCTCCCCTACAACAAGGACTATCCCAAAACTTCAACCTGTCAAACAAACAACAGATAAACAACCCAAGCGCCAGCATGCATACAAAATATACATCACAGGCCTCCGGCCAAACTAATTCAACCCTAGAGATAAATACAGAGCAACTAAGAGTACGAATTCAACAGCGGAACAGAAATAATAGAATACAAAGTTTAGGGTTCAAGGATGACAATCCTACCCTTCCAACGATGCTCGAGAAGAGGAGCGCACTGCCGAACAGTAACGAAGCGACGACTACGGTCTAGGGGGCGCAAAACAGAAAGAGTGTGAGTGGACAAAAACAAGGTTTTACATACTTAAAACAAAGTATTAACCCCACCGTTTAAAACCATGCCAAACATGCATATGAAATCGTTTATACATTTGGTTGATTTGAAAACCGTACTATCTCAAAGTACGAGAAAACATTTCCAGTTTAAAATCCCTTTTTCTGAATAAACTAACATTGTACTTTTCCCGAGGCATAACCTCCCAAAACAAATCCCTCACAAGTTTATAAAACATAAACTAAAGGATTTATTAACGTAAAAGCATAAAGATGGAAATATACTCACATTAGGTAAAACAAACCTTAAAATGCCGAAAAGCTTGCTTACAGCAAGCAAACCAAACTTGATAGCCATATAGACATAAATTGCAGTTCAAATCATTTGTATATATATAAACATATACATAAGAAAATCAGTTTCAGGATTCGAAACCAAAACAAAACCTAATAAATACTGTAGTCAAAACAAGCATACTGCAACCGAAACAGGTAAACAGTTTCCCAACTTCCCCAAACTCATAATCACGTGCTCACAAGCACGACAAGCGAGGAATGATCCTCACTAAAAGGAATATGAATATGAATGTACTAACACACGCGTATAGGTATAGTATAACTATAATACACACACAAGTACCAGGGGAAAACAATCCAACAGGGGATCATTTGACGGACACCTGCAGTCTCATCGAGACACCGGGCCCAGGGTTGAGCCGTCCAAAGTGGGACTAAACTCACAAGACTATATGGTAAAAACTTACCAACCATAACTCCGAAATAAATCTGTCCTACGCGCGCAGACTACCCAATCAAGGGTCTACGCTACACCCGTTAAGGTATGCACCGGATCGTATCATACCAGATCTAGGTAACCGTATCATCGATGTCGAACAGGGGAGGTACAACACAAGGTGCTAACAGCACTCAAATCAATCGCCACGCGATAACAGTATATAAATATACAAACACAATGTACCCAACCCCAAAACAACAGACACCAGGACATGTACAAGTCCATCAAGCATATAACCCATATATATACTCAAAATCAGGAAATCACTGTCCAAAACATATATTTCTATATTCAAAATAATTACAAGAGTCAAACGACCGCATAACAGATTAATATTAAATCAAACATCCATTTCAGTGAAAAACCATATTTAAATCTCATTCAATGCTAAATCCAAGCATACAAAATCATAATAAAATCTACAGTCTCTAAGACGTCAAATCTAAGGTATATATATATATATATATATATATAACCAAGTATTGATAACCCTTTTCTTAAAGTAGATAAACATATATATATATATAATCAAGGTACATACATATATATATATATATATATATATATATATATATATATACAAACCAAAGTATGGTGGTCCTTTTCTTAAAGTAGATATACATATATATATATATAATATATATATAATCAAAGTAAAGATATATCAATATATATATATATATATAACCAAAGTACATATATATATATATAAACATTTTCCACTATTCAAGTACTTACTCAAAGTAGCTATATATATATATATATAAGTTTATATATATATAATCAAAGTATACGTATTATAAATCATAGGGTTTTAACACTAAAACCGAATATGAAATCAAACGGACTATACTAACGTCCATATATTCAATTATATAATTAAAATATAATATAACGGTTCCAAGCTTAAAATAGCTCATTTATATATAAAAAATCCAATATGAAAATCACCGGGGGTTCACCACGTCCCATTCAATACCCCAAAGGTATAAATACTAATAAAATAGCCATCAGGGCCCCACAAATAAATCGGCAACCCAAATCATGCATAAAACTTCAATGCGATTACTTTTAATATAAATCAACCAAAGTCATGTCAAGACTTAAAACACTTATCCAATTCAAGATTTAAAACTATTATTAAATCTCATTTCATGCAAATCATTCAAGTCATGCACATTTGAAAACAAAGTCCACTCACCGTTGGTCATATGCTGCACAACCCTCAAAGGGTCCCGCTCACAAAGTACGCAGAGTCAAGGTACCTAAAGCGTTAAAGACGAGGATTGGATTAGTACCGTGAACCGTACGAGAACCTTAAACTCAAACCCTAACCAAACCCCACTTAACGTGCCCGTACGTCCTACGAAGGATTCCAAGGTCAAACTACCTCTTAAAACCAGTGGGACCGCCCCGGAAGACTCACGGTCAACCGACGGTCAAATACCCCGTTTCGGTCAATCGGGGCCCGCGGAGCCCAAGACCTCCAAAACGATCAGGACATTCCTAGAAGTCTAACAAAGTCAACTGCATGACAAACAGACCTCGGGAGACACTCGGTCAACCCTAGTCAAACTTGGTCAAACCGACCCGAATAGGTCAAACCGGGCCCGTGGATCCCATGACCTCCAAACTTAGATCCGAAAGTTCCTAGAGGTTCAACACGACCTAAACAACGTGTCCTCAAAGTTTGGTCTCTATCAAACGATCGGATTGCTCACGATCGCACGATCGGACGATTACGGTTTAATTCTAACTTCAAGTAATCGATCCGGAGTATCCGGGACTCCGAATCACTATCCGTCAAATCCTACATGATCCTAGAATTATCTAGATCAACATATCCAATAATGGACACGATCCAACCGTTCAATCCAATCGAACCCGAGAATCGCGCAATAGGCGAGATTCGTTCGATGCCCAAACAATCTCCGAATTGAGATCCGTCAACACCCACGCGCTCACAGCGATACGAGGATCTCAGAGGACCCAAGAACCGCCACCACACCGCCAGCACGCGCCGCCACACGTGCCACCGTGGGTGGCGGGTGTCTTTAGCGATTCCGGCCGACTACGAAACTTCACACCGGCCAACCAAACCTATACCAAACTGATCTACAGGACCGACCGACAAATGGCTGAACCGCCGCCTCGAACTCCGGCCAAAATCTGGGGTTTTAGATCCAATCCTAAACCTTCAAATCGATCGACACCAGCTGTTGTAACGACCCTGACCCAAATTTAAAGGAATTAATTAAATTAAATTGAATTTTGTAAAATAAGAAATTAAAAAGGAATAAAAAGAGATTAAATTTAAGAAATTGGAATTAAATAAGAATTTAATTATTAAAGGGGCATTTCGGTCCACTTAATTTTTGGACAAGAATTTGGCGAAACGAGTTGCGCCATTACGTCCGGCTCGTCGAAACGAGTTCGTGGATATGCGGAACGCCCAATTCCGAGTTGTAACGAACGCGTAACGGTTTAAAGAAAAGAAAAAATAAATAAAAAGAATTTCTGATTTTTACTGTAGCGGCTACAGTACCGCTACAGTAAAAATCGATTTTTCTGATCTTCTTCTTCTTCTCCCTCATTTTCTCCTCCCTCACTTTGAATTGCGATTTCTCCTCCGTCCCTTGTCCGATTTGGATGATTCCAGTCCCAAAAGTTTCGTCTCTTTGTCCTCTACCTAACCCATCCAAGTTCCCAGCTCAAAAGCCCACTGATTTTAAACTGGAACGACTGAAAGTCCGGCGGTTTTCGAAGTTTCCGACGAGTTTTCCGGCGACTCCGGCCACCATTTCCGTCGAGTGAGGTATGAAACTTCATCTACTCTTCCTGCTCTATCTATTTCTATAGGTATTGTTGATCGATTTTGAGCCTAAGTGATCGGATCTATAACCTAAGTTTTGTCCGGTTTTGAGGTTGAATTTCCGGCCACTTGCCGACGTCTATGGACGTTCTCATAGTTGAATAAGTTGTTCCACTCATCGAGTAGTATAGGCTGGTGGAAGGACAGCTCTTGGTTTGGAGTTTGCCCGACGACGGGTTATCGCTTTGGGCACCCGATACGCTGCCAGTGTGGGTGGCTGTGTGGGACCCACTTTTAATTGTCAAACTTTCTGCTATAATTATCCTTACGTCGTCACGAGCGCGTAGGTGTGCTCGGATTCCAATTCGGACGTCGTTTGACTATCGATCGGATTTACGCCTATTGCGCGTTATCCGGGTTCGATATGTTTGGACCGTCGGATCAATCCCAATTCTTAGTATGTTGTCCCCCGTATTTCTAGGAGCGTATAGGATTTGACGGATCGTGATTCGGAGTCTCGAATACTCCGGATCAATGACTTGAAGCTTGAATTAAACCGTAATTGTCTGATCGTGCGATCGTGAGAAATCCGACCGTCCGATCGAGACCAAACTTTCAGGACGTGTTCTCTGAGCTTTAGTGAACCTATAGGAACTTTCGGATGTAAGTTTAGAGGTCATGGGACCCACGGGTCCGGTTTGACCAAGTTTGACCAGGGTTGACCGAGCGTCTCCCGAGGTCGCCTTGCCATGTAGTTGACGTTTTTGGACTTTTAGGAATGTCCGGATCGATTTGGAGGTCGTGGGCTCCGTGGGCCCGGGTTGACCGAAATGGGGTGTTTGACCGCCGGTTGACCGTGAGTCTTCCGGGGTGGTCCCACTGGTTAGAAGAAGTAGTTTGACCTTGAAATCCTTCGTAGGGCGTTGGTGCACGTTAAGTCGGGTTTTGGTAGGATTTGAGTTTAAGGTTCTCGTTTCGGTTCGATTACTAATCCAATCTTCGTACTTATCGCTTTAGGTACGTTGACTCTGCTACACAGCAGGCGGGACCCTTTTAGGGTTATGCAGCGTAGGACCAACGGTGAGTGGACATTGTTTTCCAACGAACATTATTTTAAAGAATGAATTGAAATGCATATGAAATGGTTTTCCTCGATTATTGAAATTTAAATATTGTTTTAAATCTTAAATTTGGATTTTAATGGAATTTCTTGAATATAAATGATATTTGAGCTTATGCATGTCTTGGGTCCCGGACTTTATGCGGGACATGATGATATATTTTCATATTGATTTAATATGGGATTTTTGGCATATTATGAATTTATTGGATTATGTTAATAATCAAGTTTGGCGGTGAATTGAGTATTAGTGAAGTGTTTGGGATTTTAATATTATTTTGGTATTGAATTATGGATTTCTTGGGTTATGAGACATTGGGGTTTTGTATGGTTTTTAAGTTATGAATTTGAAGGATATTGGAAATTGTGAGACTTGCGAATACTTTGGGTTCGGTTATTATACTTTAAAAATAGTTATTTATACTTTAAATATGTTTGATAAGTTAAGGTTTATGATTTACCGTATTTTGGACCTTATGGAATTGGGTTATTGAATCTTGGGATTCTATATAGTTCTAATTATGAAAGTTTGTATTTACTTTAATATTTGAAATCTAAGAACATTGTGGGTTATATTTCGTACCTTAGGAATATATATATTTTATGTACTTTGTGAAACCATATTGTATATCTTTAAGAATCTATATTCTATACCTTTAGCGAATTTATATATATATATATATATATATATATATATATATAGATATATATCTCTTTTGGGAAATTATTTTATATATTTTTGAGAACTTATATTATACTACCTTAGGAAATTATACTCTATATCTTTGGGAACCTATATGATATACTTTTGGGAGATTATGTTTATACTATCGGAATCGATATTTATAATTTGGATTAAATATTTGGGCGGTTAATTTGATAAAGGTTGGGTTTCGATTATATTCGGGTTATTTGACTTTGGAGTTTTCATATTATTTTAAATTATGGATTTGTCGGGAATTTCTAATATTTGGGATTTATAAACCTAAGGGGTTCTCTATATATATATTTTCATAACTAATAGTGATTTGTGAACTAAATATCTTGGGTGTTGGATTTTACGTTTGAGAAGTACTATATACTTTTCGACTATGGAACTTTATTATTATTTAACTTTGGGGACTTGTATTATACGGATTAATTGGGTCACTTTTGATACTTGGAGTTTATGTCTGTATGAGAATTATATTTTTGTCTCATGTTGGTATTTGGATTTTGGTGGCTATTGTGAGTATATACTTTGGGTATTGAGTTTTGGTGTGTATATGTATATATTCGGGTTTTTGGCATATTGCAAGTATCTTGTGTTATGTTATAATATTTTCGAGATTGAATATATTTTATGTTTGGTTGTGTGTGGGATACGTGGGTGTGGTTATTGTGGAAAGTGAGAAGTGTTTGGTTATGTCAGTTGAAGTGCTATAAGCACTACCCTATGTACCTCCCCCCGGTTACGGAACTTTGGAAAGTGGAGACTTGTGGAAATGGATACTTGGATATGTCGGATACCCAGTGCACCCTTGACTGGGTGTGACTGTAGACCCTTAGCGGGGTAGTCTGCGCGTGTAGGACTTGTCACAGGCGTACGAGTATTAAGGATTTTGCTGTACGTGCTGATAAGCTTAGTCCCAGTTGGACGGCTTGTTCCCTGGCCACATGGTTGTTGAGGACTCCTCTATGTGGTGCAGTCAAACGATCCCCTGTTGGGATTGTTTCCCCGGTACAAATATTGGTGTGAGAGTCTTACTATATGTATTTAGTATTATTTATTATTATTATTATTATTATTATTATTATTGTTATTATTATTATTACGGTTCCTTCTTCTTTTCTTTCGGTGAGGATACTTCCTCGCCTGCAGTGCCTACGGGCATGCGGTTGGTTGAGTGTGGGAAAGCAAAGGGGTAAAGTCTACTTAAGGTGTGTGTGCCTTGTCATTTTGTTGTCATTTTGAGTTGCTTGATTTCACCTTGGTTGTGTGAAGTTTAATGCCGTTTCGACGTTGAGAATTTCCTTTATTTTCATACTTACGATTTTCAAGTGGCTTTCTGTTTATTATCACATGAGGATCAGTTTTGGGAGGTTGTGCCTCGGGAAAGGAAACGAAAAATGTTTGAAAGTTAATTATTCTTTTATTTTAATAAAATATTGGTTTGGAAGTCCACTACGTATTTAAAGGATTTTATTTTACATTGTTTGTATCGTTTTATAACTAAAAGGTGGGGTTAGTATGTTTGTTTTAAGTAGTGAAACTGGTTTTTCGTCCACTCACACTTTCTGTTTTGCGCCCCCAGGCTGTAGCGCTGCGAACCGAACTTTCTAGACGAGCTTTCCTTCCCGCGAGCTTCGACCGAAGGGTAGGACTTCTATGTCCCTTTCTCTTGAGGTTGAATTGTCCTTTAAATTCAATCGCCTTTAGATATGCTCTGTTATCGCCCATTAGGGTTGGAATTAAAGGCCAGAGGCCTATTTCTGTATTCGTAGTTGTTGCTGGTGCTTGAGTTGTAAACTGTTGTTTGTTTGGCAGGGTTGGAAATTTGGGTAAGTCAGTTTTTCAGGGGAGACTCTGCCGAAATTTCGGCAGAAGTCTCGGCCCTTTTACTTGTGATTCGGGAGTAGGAAGCGTTTTTCTTAGTAAGTGGGCCCGACATCTGTCGGATGTCGGAAAACCACAGGGTTCGGCACGGATTCCGAGGGAATTCGGGTCGGGTCCTGTCAATACAGGAAGCTAGAGGGGGAGGAGGAGAGTTGTTTTCATACCTGGATCGCCGTCGTTGGTCACCGGAGACGCCGAATCGAAGCCGTGAACTTCGGAGAAAACCGGCTCGTTTCAGATTTTTCCCTAAATTTGAAATGACGCTTACGTCCTCCGAACCATCCGTAACTCGTATCGAAACATTCCGCCCGTCAACGGACTCGTTTCGACGAGCCGAACGCAATGGCACAACTCGTTTCGCCAAATTCCGTCCTGAAAATAAAGTGGACCAAAATGCCCCTTTAATTATTTAATTCCAATTAATTCCTTTTTAATTACTTTAATTCCTTTTAAATTCATTTTAATTATCCAAATTAATTAATTAAATTAATTAACTCATTTTATCTTTTAAATTGGGTCAGGGTCGTCACATGCAGTCACGACAAGATAAAGTCCCTTAAGTGTTTCATTGGTTCATCTTTATGCCTTTATATGTTTGTAACATCCCGACCCGAAAATAAGAGTTTTAAAATTTAAAATACAATAAATTAAAATAAATAGATTAAAACAAGAAAATAAATTAAATTAAATAAGTTAAATAAACCAACATAATTAATTAATAAGAAAATTTTGAAATTTAAAATATTAAATAATAATTAAGGGGCAAAAGGGTCAATTTAATTTACGGGAAAGAATTTGGTTAAACGGGTTGCACCATTGCGTCCGACTCGTCGAAACGAGTTCGTAGACTAGCGGCAAGATCGATGTCGAGTTAAAAGGGATTCGAAAACATCTAGAAACTAAAAGGGCAATTTGGTAATTTTGAAAATTGGAATTTTAAAACACTTACACGCTGGCCAATTGGCCAGCGCGTGCCTAGACCCCTCCAAATTTTTTCTCCGTTCGAGCTCTCCCCCTTCCATGCAAACAAGACTACGGTAAGATGCCGTCCGGCCAAATCAACCCAGACAACCACCTCCACACCTCTCTCTGCTCTTCCCTCAACCCATCTCCCACCTGATACCGGCCAAAACTCCCCGAAAAGCCCCCTGTGAAAACCAAAGAAAAACTGCCGGATTTTCAATTGAAAATCCGGCCACTCCAACCCCTTCAACAGTCGATCCAGGTTAGTTTTTGCTTCCTCTTGGCTTGATCTAAGTGTTTTTGGAGGTTGTTGTGGTTAATTTGAGGGTTTGGTAAAGATTTGAAAGTTAGGGTTTTGGGTTCGGGTTTGGCTTCGATCCGGTGGGTTTCGGCCATTTTTGGCCGGTCACCCAGAACAAAAAAAGTCTCCGTAGGTTGCCTTGAGTCCATAGGTACAAGTATTGCAAGTTTTCTTAAGAATTTTCCGTCTTCGGAAAATTACTCAAGGCACCCACAAGCAGCTAGCAAATGTGCGGGAGCGTAGGCCCACTTGTGGTGACCCAACTTCATTCCAAAACGTTCCCCACGTCATCCCGAGTGCGACAGTATGCTTGGATTTGAAATTGGATATCGTATGACAGTCGAACGGATTTTCACCTAATAGGCAATATCCTGGTTCGATGTGTTCAAACCATTGGATCGATTCCAATTTCAAAGATGTCGTTCCTTGAACCTCTAGGATTGTGTAGGAATTTTTGGATCGTGGTTCGGAGCCCTGGATGCTCCGATTCATTGACTTAAAGTTTAAGTTAACGAAAACCGTCCGATCGTGAGAAATCCGACCGCTCGATCGAGACCAAACCTTCGGGACGTGATTAGTTGACTTTGTTGGACCTTTAGGAACATTCGGATCGAAAATTTGAGGTCGTGGGCCCGCGGACCCAGTTGACCAAAACTGGAAGTTTGACCGCCGGTTGACCGTGAGTCTTCCAGGGCGGTCCCACTTGTTGAAAGTCGTGGTTTGACCCTAGAAACTCCATTTGACGTGCACACACTTCGAGTCCCTGGAAAAAGTTTAGGGTTTCCGTTTTAAAGTTTCGTTCGAAGTACGGTAAACTTTTGTATTTTTACAATTGCCCTCTATGAATTTGGGCAATTTTGTTTTTGCTAATGCAATTACATAGCTCCTGTTTGGTAATTGTGTCTTCCATTAATCCAGCCGTGTGTTAAGTAAATCCTTGTATTTTGAGTAAATGTTTTGTGGAAACTGTGTATGATATTTTTATTTCACCTTACTAGTTAAGTAAATTCCCAAGGACAATACGACTTTTTCATTGATTATTGGCAGTAGGATTTCTTTGATTGACTGTTGTTAGTATCTTTAGTTTTGCAATTATATTTCAGATATGCAATTACCTACATCCTGTCTAGAAATTGGTTGTTTCACCTATCCAATTAGGCACTAGTTTCCCTATTCTGTTATTGTTGTGTTTTTTTCGATGGTGGTGCAGTTTCTTGTTTACTTCAGCTCCTAGTTATGTGGATTTCTTATCTACTCTTTGTATTAGTTTGATTGCTTTAATATTAATCGTGTCTTCACTTTTTATTATAGCTAGATTGCTATGTTGTTTCGTGCAATTGCCAAACAGCGAATGGGGTTTTGGATTTCAAGTTGGTAATTGCCAACGCGTTGGGGCCTTTTTATGTTAAGTATTTAATTGGCAAAATATAATGTGTGTGCCCTTTTTTCTTATTAATTATAAATTAAAAGGATGTTACCCATTTTCAAGGAATGGATGTCGAACCAAAAAAATGTTGTGGAGTTCATGATCATAGCTCCATGGCCAACACTGGATGTCAAAGCTCTATGGCCAACACTGAAGGTTATTTTGCAGAGGGTGAGTCAGCAGAAGAAAAAAGAAATGACTCCTCTTTGTGAGATTTCGACACTACAACACAAGAAACTATTGAGATTAATGGACATTTGGAGTATGATGGGTTCAGTTTTCTTGAGCTAATAATAATTATAATTGGACTGTCCTCAGAAGATTTCAGTTAATTAAGTGGTCTAATTTCAATTAATTGTAATTAAATTGATGTAATGAAATAATGTTTCAGAACCAGAGGCATCTGGGTAATTGGATATCCATTTAAATATTAAAAAAGTTGATATAGATCCAAATTCCCATTGAGAAATTTGGTTTAATCCTCGGATTTGGTGACTTTGATACAAGTCCTTTGACTTTTGTGCCACATAGGATTACATTCCTTTTTAAATATTTTCTTATGTAATCTTTTTTAAAAAAAACAAATTGTACCAGTGTTGCCCCTAATCCCTTAAATCGGGTGATAATAATTTACAAGACAATAATTACAAGATTTTATTATGATTTTAATATAGGAATATACATAAGCTAATAAATCCCATAAATTTTAGGGTAATTTATTATTTTGAATATACCTTCTCCTTGAATAATATGGGTGCATGCGGCAGCGGGAGGGGGTGGAGTAACAGCACGAGATTGTGATGGGATTATGGCCAAGACTTGCTTCTTTGCACATAATATGTCTGCCTTACATGTAGAGACTCTTGCCCACTGATTTTTGTGGCTACTTGGGAACCAGAGCATTTGATTGTGGAAGGTGATGCCCATCCCTTGTTTTGGCGATCCAAAGTCCACACTCCTAGACAACTATGTTTTGGGGTGCTTGGTGGATGACTGTAGGTCTATTTTGGCTCAATTTGCTCGAGCCTCTATTTTACATGTTTTTAGGGAAGCAAATACAGTAGCACATCGTTTAGCACATGAGTTATAGGTAACAATTTTTTTTTGTTCACCCTATAGTAGAGGTATATTATATACTCTTGTAGATATAGCACACTATGGTGTAGGTATATTGTTCTATTTGCCTATTGCATAGGTATATATGTGTCTTTCATATTTTAGATAATGAATAAAAGAATTTTATGTACCTTTTTTTTTTATTTGGCGATCCATAGGTATATATGTGTTTTTTTATAGGTAACATACAATTTTTATTTGTTTACTTTTGTATCTAACTTATAGGTAGTCTTCTAATTTATGTTCCTAACCTATAGATAGTCTTTTAATTTATGTTCCTGACTTATAGGTAACACGATTTATCACTAAGTTTTTTCTATTGCTAGTAATAACACTATTTACATGTATGTCGTGGATCTTTACTTTCATTAATTAAATTGTATTTTATACATATATTAGGTAAACATTATCAAGGAAAGAATTCAAAACTTAAATTCTGAAATTCAATTACAAGGAAATAATGCATTAAATTTAGATTTTCAATGTGTTTTCCTTATTTACCTCAATGGGTAAAATCGACACAACCAAAAAAGTAATAAAAGTCAAAGGACCTACATCTAAAACCAAAAGCGCATTGACTAAACCCAATATCAGCTAATCGTTTTGGACCTAGATCTAAGAACCCCATTTAAATATCTATGTACCTGTTGCATTCGAGGTTATTTATGTTGTGTGGTATTTTGGTATTTTGCAAGCACAATGCAATTGCAAACAAAGCCATGTCCTATGCTTGAAAGAAAAACAGATAAGATGTGGATTAGACTAATTAGTCACTGTATCCATCCATTTGCACCCGAGTTCAATCCCTTCCATGTCCCCAATGTAAAGCAGTGTTACCAGGGACGAACCCATCAATTCAAAATGGGGTGGGCTAGATTTACCTTAGTGGACTGGTAGATTTTAGGCTCAACTAAACCTTATAGGGAGGGTGATGAAATTAATCATAAATATATATAAATTTAATCATTTTTATTTTATTGATTTAAAGAGGCCTATTTTACACCAACAATGCCAACATCAATTGATTATATATGCTTAAAATTAACACTAATTGACAGCACACAACTCCTCTTGCAACTTATCCTTCCTGCTATAATATATATATATATATATATATTTTATACTAACTATAAGAAAAGAAAAGAAAAAAATTCACTTGGGCTATAGCCCAGGTTGTACATGCCTTGGGTCCGTCCCTAATTGTGTTACATTAACAAGAAGGGTTTATTGGTCTGCTTAATGAAAATTACAGCATGTCCCTCCAAATTTCCAATCTGATGCAGGAGAGGGATTAAAGAACTGATTTTAAAAGTTCATATGAGAGATCATTTAGCTTCAGACGGAGCCTAATACTTTAATTGAATCCAAAGCAATACTAACATTATTATTATTATAATACACAGAGAAGAAGGTCATATAAAATGAGGAATTAGTTGTTTTTTTTAATATAATGATATTCATTCAAGAAACTTAATGGGTTGCTTGACTTTGAATAGTTAGTCCTTTTTCTCATCTAGAGGCATTTTTGACACGATTGAGTGAAAACAAATTGATTGCCTTAGTTTAATCTTGCCTTATTTTTGTAATCAGATATTACTTAAATGATGAGAGGAATATGGACATGTTCAGCTTATATTTCAAGTGTAATTTACTTCAACTTTGAATGGAAATTATATAATTTGATTCAATTCCCAATTCTAGAGGCAATTCGGCAATGGTTTATGTTATGTGGACCAACTTCAGTTGGTATTTTATATATTATATTTAATGTATTTTCGGATATCTCAAAGGTGCAAACAAAGGGTGATACTTCTTAGGTACGGTTAATGGATAGGTGGTCACGATTTTGCATACTAATCACCATTAATTGAATGTAATGGTGACTATTGATTTAAATATGATAAATAAATCATAAACAGTATAGGTGGTCACGATTTTGCATACTACTCACCATTATTGTTTGGTTAATCAAGTTCTTGACATGTTTTGCTTGGATTATTCTTGTGTTTTACTTGGATTATGCTTTTGTTTTTTTCACATGTCTCAGATGATGAAGATAGATGTGGGAGTCACCAAGAACGACTCAAGAATACAAAATAGAAATTGTAATTAATCAATTATTGAATTGTAATGAAATTGCAATCAAAGAATTTTTCTTTATTGAATTGTTTACTCTAAGCCTTTTTATTTATTTATTAAAATCCATTGTAATTTTATTGATAACACAGAAAAGAGTACAGAGTAGCCGCAATGCCAAATATGAGTACAACATCTCTAGTGACCAAACACAAAAATAAATTGGTTTGATCCGGAGAGAATTATGCATGCAAGAAAAACCTAAAACCTCCAATTCGGCAAACAAAAGCACCTATACTCATACCTACAATACAGATCCACCACGCAACGGTAATAACAGCAAATCCGCATCGAAAAGTCGAACACTAAATACAAACATCAACAAACTCTTATTGAGTTTCTGAGAATTATTAGACTAAAATAAACACAGAAACAAGGACACCGCACCACATCCTCTCCAGCAAACCAAAGAGACTCATCGCACCAACATGGCTAAACCTCTTATTTTGCACAGACAAAACCTGATCCCACACAAACCGGCAACGATCACTTTTCCAATTCCAAACACTGAACTGGAGCAAAATCCATGTGAGTGGACCAAAAGCTGCAACAAAATCATGGCGTCTACGGTGGATTGCAGTACTTGCTTAAAAAACACAACGAAAACCAAAGAAAAAAGCTGGGTCAACAACACCACAATGCAGCCATCCCAGCGACAGCAAGACACATCCAAGAACAACAAAAGTCACCAAGGACCTCCAACAGAAAACACACAAACAAACAAAAGACAAAATCCAAATAGATTTGGGCAAGAGACCCAAAATCCAAACGAATCTGTAGAAAGAAGAGGAGAGGGGAAAAAAACTAGGAAATGAGAAAGGGAGATGAGGAGAGAATGAAAAGGAAAGAAGTATACCAAATAGAAAAGGAAGAAATATACCAAATAAAAATTGTAATTTTCTTTTGAAAAATGTAATACTCTAAAATAGAAAATATGGTGACTGTTGGCCCAAAGAAGTCACAAAAGAAAGGTTACTATTGCCTAATTTTTTTTTTAGTGTCTGGATGACTGTTTTGTTGTACTTAACGCACACCTAAGACTTTGTTATATGAAAAACTCACAACTAACCACGAAGAATCATACACACACCAAAAATAATTTGCAAGTTAAAAATATGTGGTCCACTAGTAATTTCACCGAGGTCTTTCCAGATAAAATCCCACACATGGAGACGTCCATTGAGCTTAACCAACCCAGGATATTGGACCTAATTCAAAGAGAAAGCGATAATTTCATATTTGTCAGTAAATCAAACTACTTATGACCCAGTCAATCTTCACACCAAGAAGAAATTGCTTTAAATTCCAAGTAAATGTATTAGAAAATACCAAGAATAATAGCTGTCACCTGGTGGCCTGGTTGGAAATTGGGCTCCACTTGTGGGTTTTCAGTAATTCTCCAACATTAATATTTTTGTCTGGAACTACGGTACTCTCTATAGTGATTGCTGGATTAAAATTGATATTAATTGACCATAAGCCTATGTATACGTATTATAAATGGTTGCTAACAGATTCTTTCCCACGCACACACACTCTCTCTCTGCTTCCCTATACTTAGAGATGGCGACGAAGGAAGATTGTTGTGCCATGCAACTCATCGACAACAATGGCGTATTCAATACTGCTGGGTTCGACCGCTTCGCAGAGAAAGTGAAGCTTGCTGACCACGGGCTCTCCTATGCCGTCGTTGCCATCTTGGGTCCTCAGAGTAGCGGTAAATAATTAAGCCTTTTAGTATTAATTACTTCAATCACTCAGTTTGGTTATGATCATGTCTAATTTTGAGTGGGTTAAATTGCCTATGAACAGGAAAGAGCACTTTAATGAACCATCTCTTCCACACTAACTTCAGGGAGATGGATGCATACGACGGAAGGTTGGTAGTTAATTCTGTTTGCAATATATTTCTTTGCTTCCGACACAAGTAAAGGTTAATTTATATGTTTCCTACGTTCCAGGAACCAAACAACCAAGGGTGTTTGGCTAGCCAAGTGTGTTGGCATTCAGCCTTGCACCATCGCCATGGATTTGGAGGGTACTGATGGCAGCGAGAGAGGCCCGGTATATATTCCGCATTTTTTGTTAATTACCAGAGATGTAAAATTGTCTAGTTAGGTTTCTGTAGAGTCACGGTGTGGCCCAGATTCACAGTTTGAGAAGACTCTATACAATATTTTTCTTTTTCTTGAGAAATATTCCCTACTAGTCTTAATCTCACGTATATATATACTTACCAACTACATATTATCATTATTAACCAACAGATTTAGTTCATTTTACTGGCACCTCATCATCAAGTTCCGGTGTATAATCTCCCTCCCTTAGTCACTGAAAAAGGAAGTTTTTTAAAAAAAAGAAAGCATCCAGGGAGTAAAAATTTATTGGGTAAAGTTTTTCTTCTAGCAACTATATGTTAAAATTCTCAGATAATTTACTAACTCTTCATATATTCTTCTTCTGCAATTCTATTATTTTCAGGATGATATTGCATTCGAGAAGCAAAGCGCCCTATTTGCGCTTGCAATTTCGGAGGTTGTGATCATAAATATGTATGTTTAATTATTATTATTTTTTTCGGGAATTACACTTCATCTTAATTACTTTTTTTTAGTAAGCAACTACCAGATAAATGGGATATTCTAATTTGGTAAATTAGTTAAGGTGATAAATGGGATATATCTGTTCTTTGAATGCGGCCTTGTGCTGCTAAGGCAGTTTGGGGCCTTATTTTGAAAATCTCAATAAAGCATGTGTATTATGGTTCATATGGTATTATATATATAAAATTTGGGGCACTTTAATTCTGAGGCCTATGGCGTCGCCCTCGGCGCCCAGCTCCGGGCAGGCCCTGGGTAGTAGGTATCTATTGCTTTTGTTTTAGCAAGAAAACGCTGGTGTTAGTTTGGGTCACTGAATGTTTGAGTAAGTAGTCATGCTGCGAATTTGAATGTGGAATTTATTCTTTCTAATATTGAAACCTAATTTGAACTTCAAATCTCTTCTAATATTGAAAACATCAATTCCTTCTTAAACTTAGACAGTTAGACTAAAGTTGGTAGGTTTAAGTAATAGTTTACACGTGCGATCATAACAACAAATTATGTGAGAGATCAGTGAATTAAATACAAGTAATTTAACCTTAATTTTTTGTTTTTTAGATATATGAATTGCAGATTTGATTTTATGTACAGGTGGTGCACCGATATTGGTAGGGAGAACGCTGCCAACAAACCTTTGCTAAGAACCGTTTTTGAGGTACTATATATTAAATAAACAACCACGTCTGCATGAATTCGTTGTCGTTTAATTACACACATTCTGGTTTCTTAATGTACGGACGCAGGTGATGATGCGCATATTCAATCTGCATAAAAGGACCTTACTGTTTGTCATACGCGATAAATCAAAGGTCTGGCTGGGCATACTGTTTGTCTCGGACAAAGTACACTCATATTTTTACTCAACGCATATTAAATAATTAATTATTTCTTGTTTGTGGCTGTTCGTTTGTTTAGACCCCGTTCGAAAGGCTGAAGAATAATCTAGAGAAAGATATGCAGAAGGTACAAGTAGTTGCTTATATTATATATATATATGCAAAGCTCTACGTACTCTTATATTATAAATTCTGCAGATATGGGATGGAGTTCCGAAGCCACAAGCCCATGAAAGTACCTTGCTCAATGAAATTTTTAAAGTAAGATCTCTTTCATTTCTCTCTGAAAGCATATGCTCTGCGGGTTAATATCCTATCTGAATCTGATTATAACAGTCTTTGACATGAAGGTAGAAGTAGTTGCTTTGTCCCATTATGAGCATGAGAAGAAGATATTTATGGAGGAGGTAACAATACCACAGAAAGCAGTTAAATTTTTTGTTCTGTTTCCTTTTTATGTACCAGTATATATCTTATGGGCTGTGTCATGCAGGTTGGTGAACTGAGGCAGTGTTTCCCCAACTATATTTCTCAAGGAGGCCTTGCTAGTGATAGAATTCCAGCCTCAGCATTTTCTCTTAGTGCACGGGACATATGGAATGTAATCAAAGAGAACAGGGACCTGGATCTTCCTAATCACAAGGTTTGTTAATTAGTTGATCTTCTTTTTTTATTACAAAATATGATCTCAATTTGGTCTTCACTTCTCTCTTCCCATATATATATATTGAATTAATTAGGTTATGGTTGCCACCGTTCGGTGTCGAGAGATTGCCATTGAGAAATTCAATCAGCTGATGGAAAACGAGGTATGTGTATCTCCGTTCTTAATTAACATGTGCTTCTACTTCTAGAACGACGAAAAAGGGTTTTCGTTTAGTCTTAAGTTAACTTGAATGAACTTGATTTAGGATTGGTTGGCATGTGTAAGAGCTGCTAAAACTCGTCTGGTACCAGGTTTTGGTAAAACGATTACCTCAATTCTACACACCTATCTTTCTGAGTAAGTTTCAGTACTTGTTACTGCTGAGGGAACATTTTTCGTGTGTGTATGTATATGTGCGTGAATTTGTGTCTGTTTTTGTGTTTAGCCCCAAGTTTTATATTATTTCTAGTTCTGACATTTTACGGTATTTCTTTGATCTTGCTCATGCGTCATAGATATGACAAGGAGGCCATGTACTTTGACGAAGGTGTAAAGAACGAAACAAAGAAACTGCTGCTGGAGTCGAAAGCATTGGATGTATGGCTACTCGTAAAACCAATTACCCTTGTTTCTTTTTTCTTTTTATATAAAAAAATAATTGTTATTAATGAAAATTGTACTCTCCTTTGAACTAATTACAGTCTGTCCATGCTACCTACACTACCATGCTTGGACACCTATGTTCTAAAGTACTTGAAGAGTTCAAAGTGCATTTGGAGAAGTCATTTAAAGAAGGATCATTTGATCCATCTGTTAGTGCATCATGTATTTCGTCTTCCATGATTGAGTTTGACAAAGGGTGTGCAGGTAATGGCAGTATATGTATCGGATACTTCAAATTTGTGTCCCTGCTAACAATTCATCTACTTGCAGATGCCACTATACAGAAGGCGAATTGGGATTCTTCAAGCATTCGAAAAAAACTTTTTTGTGTCTGCACATGCATTACTGGTTCATGATGTAAAGTTGTCGGAGTTGAAAGATAAGTGTGAGGTAATGTTAACTATATAATGTATTAAATTTTTATTAAGTTTAGGTTCATTATATTTATTATTAATTAAATTGTTTAATGCACTTATTACTCTTTTTTGCTTCCTCGGCTTTCAGAAACAACTTTCTACATCTTTAACAAAACAGGTTGAGGCTCTTCTTGAAGATGGTAGGGAAGACGTCTGGGCTTCAATAAGATCCATTCTTCATGATCGGACTGAAGAAGCGGTATCAAAGTTATTAACTGAAAGAGTTGGTTTTAATGTGGACAACAAAACAATTGCCAAAATGGAACAAGACTTAAGGGGATGTGCAAGATATGTGGTGGACAAAATAGTAAGAGACTAGACTGAGGATCAAATTTTGACGCTCATGAAACACCGGTAATTAAGGAACTTGTCAATAACTTTTTTTTCCCCTATCGTTTTGGTTGCTTTTATGATATCTTTTGTTAACATTTCTCCAGGTTTGAAATAGTCTTCCACTATGATAGAGATTCAAATCCTAGGGTTTGGAAAAAAAAATAAAGTAATTAAAGCTGTTACCAAGGATGCCGGCTCTGCTGTAATTACTCGAAACTTTTTTCAGTGGAAGTATAACATTTATCTATATTTTGGTGTTCAATGATACTTAATTTAGCGAATTGATTTGACTATATATCTTTGATGCAGTCTCTCAAGGTTTTATCGGTTATGGCTGCCATTTGCTTGGATGATGGGAAGCCCAATAATATTGAAAAAAGTCTCTTTTCTTCTCTAATGGGTAAAACTAAAGCCCCTGAAGATCCTCTTGCCTCAAGCACTTGGGAAGGGGTACTAACTATTTAATCTCTGCTCTCTGTATAGATTAGAATATTGATATATCATTTTCCATTTTCTAAAATTATTAAGAATTAACTCTGAATTACTAGGTCTCTCGAAGGGATACCTTAATTACACCAGTGCGGTGCAAGTCGTTGTGGGAAAAGTTCATACTAGACACTCGTCATCACGTCACTCAAGCTAATTCAGCGCGGGTATATTTTATGATGTCTCTTCTCATACATTTAAATTCAGTAATTTAAGTCTTTAGCATTGTGTGCATGCAATGTGTTCAAAATGAAATTTAGGGTTGAATTCTGGAACCGATCGTTTTCACCTATATTCATACTTCTTGTTTTCTTTCTTTAGTAGTAAACTAGCAAAAGTGCCAGCGATGCCGCGGGTTTTGAAATCATGTGAAATGTGAACAAAGTCGTGAAAATATGCAGGAAAGATGATACTATTTATATAAACATGGAGATCTAAATAGTTATATCGTGCTTAGTTTAGCAAACGAATTGTTCGGTGCCATATCCCAATAATGAATGCATATTTTCTTCTCTTTCAATTGCTTCAATGATGGGGACAACATAGATTGACAAATTCTTATATGAGAACATCCTAACCTTTGTTAACATTTCCATCTTTCGAATAGAAATTTGGGATCGCCTGGTCAGTTTGAAGCCTTACTTCTTTACATGTGTATATTTGGTTATTGTAGTGCGAAGTTGCAGCTTGAAGCATTTCCGGTTGGGACATCATTTTTCTACAAACTTATAGATGCTACCGCATGGATGAGCTCGAAGGTATGATTTAAACCTAGGTATTTTTACGACAATTAAGTTGTTTTCTGTTCTGAACCATGTGTACATTTGTGTTCAAATGAACTTGTGTTTTTTACCTCAACGTGCAGCACATTGACATGGCGACATTTCTAATACGAAAAAGGCAATTTTGTCATCCTATGGTGTTTGGAACCAACTGGACGACGGCTGATTATCATATTCAAGTAAGAATGTGTAAATGTTATTAACTTCATTGTATCTGTTGCATTGGTGGTGTTTTATTATGTTAGATTTTATTGGTTCCTAATTATGTAATGTGTGTTAAAATTGTTTGCAGCAATTTTTAGACCCAGTAAAACCGGCTACAAAGAAAAGAGGAGGGAAGAAAAAAATTCCAATACCGGTTACTGTCAACCTTCCAGCTCACTGCATCCAAAATGTACATCACTTTGTGCAAGGAACATGCCAACATGGGTATGCACAAGCATGGAGCAAAGTGCGGAAGGTGTATGTCCCATACAATCTTCGAGGGTGCCATTGGGTTGCACTAGAAATCGACTTTGCCAACCATACAGTGACTGTGTACGACTCATATTCTTCTTTTACCCGACTTAGGGACCTTGCTAAATATCTCACGCCAATTAGCAATACACTTGCACGAGTCCTTTATGATATGCACTTCTATGAGAGGTCTGAGGTTGAGGAAGTGAAGAAACGGGTGACTAAGAACCCCAACTTTATGCCTTTCACAATGTGCACCGTTGGAGATGTTCCACAACAAGCTGATGGGTAAGTTGTATTACTGAAATGGATTTTATGTAACACTTGTAAACTAAATTGTTCTAGTTTTTAGAAACCTCATTTTATACTGAAATGGTGCTACACATGTCTGAGGTTAGTAGCAGACTTTGATAATGATTTCTACTTGTACACGTGTTTTTGGTTTAATTCAGGTTACCGGTTATTTTCGTTCAAATTAAGGCCACTCCTAATTTACTTTTTTTTTCGTGGGCAGTGCGTCTTGTGGCATTATGACAGTGAAATGCATTGAGTGTCTCAGTGCCGGCATTCCATTGCATACAATTGACCCTTCCAAGTGTGCCTATTACCGATTGAAGCTTGCAATAGAGGCTTTGAGGGAGGAGGCTTATCTATGATATGAACTTTGATATTTTTGAGTCCTTTCTATTGACGAGGTTTAATTACCGACTGAATTGCAGCTATTGGATTGGACTGTCAGTTTTAGGGTTTAGCTAATTGTGATAATGTTACTCTTTCATTTTGCACGATCAACCTTATCTTTATGGGATGAGACTTAATTACTAACTTCATCGCACATTAGGTAGTCATGGTTTGTAATATTTCAAAGGTTGTTAATTGTGGTAGTGCAACCAAGCGTTCTGCTGGGTGTTTTGAGATTAATGATTCCAACCTTACTGTTTTCTGATTATTGCAACCAACTAGTGTTCTCATCACCATATTTTTGATGGTATTTTTATAGCAAGACTATCTTACGTTATCGTACGTTATTGTAACAACGTAAAGTTATCTGAAGTTACCATATATTGTAACTTCATCACCTTATCTTACGTTTGCAAGACTATAGCTATGACTTGTTCGTAAAGTTATGTGTAGCATTGTGCAATACACAATTTGTTTAAGTTTTTTTGGCTTCAAAAATATTTTTACCTACAACAAGAAAACTGTCCGGCATGACGGTACTTTAACAGATGATAAGTTTTGTTTTGTACTTGTTCACAAATGAGAATTCAAACTTAGATTTTCTTTACAATTTTTGAATAATAATTAGTTTTGGACCGATACTATATACATAGTATGTATATGATTTGTACAAATACTTTGACTACAGTAGCAAATATATGTTGTTCACTCTTCTCCCAAATTCCCAACTCCTTTATGTTGTTGCGTACACAGAAATTTGGGATCTGAAACTCTTTCAACTGGAAAATTATAAATGTAACGTAATCATGTGACTAAAAATTATTGAATAAACAAAAGGACATGGCACAGGGCTGCGTTTTGAATGGCAATGGGAAACTAATTTTAGGAAAAAGACCATTTCTTGGTAAGCGATGAAAGAAACATTCAACCCCTTCCATTACATCCAATATCTAACCAACATTAACTTGTCAACTGTGAAGGACCAAACCTCCCATTACATTTATCAAACAACAAGAAAATTACCATTACAAACATGAAAACAGAGACCCAAAACCATGGGTTTTTCTTCTTGCCTTTTCGACAATTTCTTTCTTCTTCCAAGCGGTTTATTTTTCTAAGCAAACCTGGAATTATTTGCTTCGATCTGGCACACATCTCTGGGTCAGCCCATTCCCAAAATGTACATCCATTATTCTGCATAAACCGAAACACTATATTTAAACACAGTGCACCTTCAGATTTGTAATGACAGAAATCTCACATATGAGCACCACGATAGAAATCCCCAATTTGAGATTCCTAAGGACACAACTATTACTTACCCTTGCACATACTTGAAACCTCATTCCAGGATGTGAATCCGTCCATGAGGTAAGCGTTTTAACAACGTTCCCACAGTAGCAGATTCGTGACCACTCTGAACTGGCCTCTTCCATGTCCCATCCAGATCTTGAACTGGACTGTTGACCGTGCAAGCGAGAGCTGACAGACTGAGCAGCTCCGGTACGGAGGTTCCTCCGACTCATCTCTTCTTTCCTTGTGTCTGTATCAACTCCTCTTCAAGTTGTGGGACTATTACACAGCTAAATAGGGCCAGGTTGTATTTTAATGGGTTTACTTCAGTGTGAACAATTCGGAGGGAAAACGGTATATATGACGCCACATAATGAACATAATAATCAATTTTGCCTACAGCGTTTTATATTTTATGACTTTTTCGGTCATGTATTGTACTTATGTTGATCTCATATTGGTTTATATTGCTATTATATTGCACATATATTGTAGTATCAATGTCAGTACATTGTTCTTATATTGCGTAATGCATTGCTTTGACAATGTGAATTGGGTATGTACGAAATCAAACTGCGTGGATGAGTATCTCCAATTGGTGTATTTTCTTTCAAGTCCTAACAAGTACAATATGGCTAATTACCGTCGTACGCCTACTACCCCTTCTTTTGAAATTACAAATTCGACAATGCGGGGGCCAAATGTTGCCAAAATACAAATGAAGTCTCCCTACCAACTCTCGTCGTCTTTGCATGGTATCCCACCTCCTAAACATCCATCTACAATTGGGCAGCCGATGCTTAATGTTGGGGTAGAACGAGGAAGTAGCAGGATGTTTTGCGGTGTCATTGTTTTCAATTTGGGGGAGGTGATGGTGCAATACATTGTTAAGGCATCTATGGTGCATATATACAGTTGACCATGTTGTAGGTGTCCTATGTAGCCCACTTGTAGTTGGGTACACGACATTTTGGACTGAAAACGCTACTAAATTCCAGAAATATTCCACTAATTGTAGTTTTGAAACTGACATATTACGAAATAGGAGGTCACGTCACCTCATACCGACATAATACAAAAAGCAGGCCACCTTATAGTTCAAAAAAACAAACTGTTGCCACTAAAGTTCACATGGTGGAAAGTTATATTACAAGTACAACATTTTGACTGTTGACACATTCCGAGTTGCATACCCTTCAATTACGGCGACCGCGACCCATTAAATTCATGACCCCGGTCACAGTGATGTCGTCCCACTTTCCATCTGGATGCACAATTTTTGCAAACTTATGAAATAGATTGAAGCCGGCTTCCACTTTTTGTTGCTTCAACTGGGCCATTTCGTCAGATTCCTTGAATAACATAACTGCAGTGGCAGGAGCAATCTCAATTTTTGCTTTAACACCCTTGATATGTAGGAGATGCATCCGGGCATGATAGCAAGAGCGAATAGTGCGTTTCTTAATGACACCCCACCTTGCTTGGCCCTCCACAATTTTTGAAACTATGTGTGCATGGAGATTCTTCCAAAACATGGTATTAGCTCTACATTGCTACAGCCCATGGACCAAGTCTGCAGTGAGTTCATTTGCTGAGTTGGCTGCGGTTTCACCGTCCCCTACTTGATAATTGAAAGCGTGGGGTTTGGTTCCATGGTTGGTGAGTAATTACTGTGGGTTGGTGTTGGAATAACTTGGCCAACAAAGTGGGAGTTATTGTGTTGTGAGTGAAATTTTGTGGGGAAGGTAATGGATGGAACAAGGAGTTAATGTGATGCAAAATAGTGGTTGATGTAGTTGGAGTTACAGTTGAGGGATATAAAGGGGGGATAATGGGAGGTAATAATGATCGTGATTACATGGGAGACTGAAATTGGCGGGAGTCCTTGGCGGAAAATATTGGCGGAGTCAATGGGTGGGATGTCATACATGCTATTTGTCAGGGTATATCACTAAATGTTTTTGTATTCCCAATGAATTGTAATCTCGCATTTGCCCCTTATTGACTTATCCATTCCTTTTAAAATTATAGAAATCTCCCAAATGTCCCAATATTAATATTAAGAAATGTTCCAATATATTCGTACGCCATATGACTTTTGTGGTTTGTCCCTTTGTTTACGTTTTGGAATTTCCCTATTATACTATATAATTTTCAATTTGTAGTTGTCTAGTTGGTGTAATTTGGGAAATAAGGAATTTGGTAGAAACCTATTAGTAGGGGTTTATATCCTAGAATATATATTATTTTGGACCCAATTGTTTTCCTAATTGACCCCAAAATTTGAAATACACACCAACATTTTGTTATTTAAATATTTGCACATTTAGCAAAAGGTGTGACTGACGGAGAAGAGTATTTGGTATGGGTTGCAATCACATCAAAGTAATGGCCCAACAACATACACGTATCCTGACTGTCGCATAGACCTCTAACTTTCTCCATCACTTAAACATACCACAGAGTACTTATTATATATAAGAGAAAGTGTGTGTAGTAAAGCAGAGCACGTCCTTGGTTAGCAGTTATGACTACTCACAAATGCACAATTGAAGCTAACATTTGATCTTTTGCAGACTGCATGTGTGGATTATCCTGCAGCATACTTTAAGATGTCGGACGTAGCCCCTGAAAACGACAATGGCTGTTACCCGGGAGACCAGCCATGGCATGTGCCATTCCCATCTCCACCTGGGACTCCAAATGATGATCCCACATCATCTGGAAGTGAGGCCGACGACAATGATCCGCTTCACAAAATATCTGAAGTGAGGCAAGACTTGCAATATTTGTGTCGTGCAACGAATTGGTGGGAGACTAAATGTCAAATTCATGGCCAAGTGATGGGGAACTTGGCGAACAAGTTAAACAAGGCTTATGTTGGAGAAGTTAAGCAAACTTTGAAAGCAACCAATCGGACCGCAGTTACACTCCCTAGAGTTAAAATTGGAAGAAACAAAGAAAGTCATTGTCCATAAATTCAAACACTCAAGAGTTTAACCATGATTTGGTCGTAAGTTTCAACAGTGGGTTTGACATGTTCCGAGATTATGCATCTGTCATCTCACCAGACTAAAATTGGAGCGAAATAGATGTTGGTGGAGTCTGGGAGGTGCTCAATAGGTCTGGACCAAGAAGGGCTGATCATAGGCTGGTGCATGTGGCCAGGAAGAAGCGCAAGGACATGGATCTTATGATGGACCTCTAAATATAGGGAATTTGGTAAGGTTGGTGCAGCTGGTCAAGGTAAGGCGTGGATGTTTTGAAGAACCTTTAAACATATGTATTTTACATAGGTTGGTGCAACTGGGTCAGGTTAGGGTCAGTGCAGGTTTTATATTTTTCGTGGGGGGTTTTGCAAAGTCTATTAATGTCCTGTCTTGGTTATGGCTTCTTGGTATTGTAAGGGTTGGGTAGCAAAGTTGTTTCAATGTATATATAGAACGTACTCAGAATGACTACAAAATGACTACACTTTATCTGCCAAGTGTACAAAAAGCATAAAAATCATGTGCAAAAGGTCTCACCATTTCCTAATACATCACATTAGGTCTCACCATTTAAAACATGGGAAAAAAGGAGTGAAGTGAATAGCTGTATCAACCTCCAAGAAGCATGACAATAAAAAGGACACATGTGACACCTCAGCTTTCATATAAAGGGAAAAATTAAAAATCCTAAATTTCAACTAATAATTGTAATAACTCATTGAATACACTTGCAAGAATAATGAACATGATAAAAGTTTAAACAAACAATGTATAACAGATTACGCAATACATATCAAAATATTTGCTTTCATAGACTTCACAATCCACCCAACACCAAACCGAATATGAATACAATTCAAATTAACAGTACCTACCAAAACAACACAATTCATAATGTATGTCGAACATTAGGTAGTGGAACATTATTTTTACAAGTGCTTTTATTGTGGCCTGTGCCACTGCACCTTGAGCACTTTCTCCTAATGATATCCTCTCCTTGCGAGGGAATCCTTCGCTGCTTTCATCGGCCTGGCATGACCTTTGCATTGGGAGGACGCACAACTCTACTTTGGACATCTTCAGGAATAACCCACATGTCATTTGGTTGAACCGGGTAGATGGTATCCGAATAAGCATCCAACCATGTATTTCGAGTGTAATACTGAGAAGCCATGGAGTATACATTTAGGTTCAAGAAACGGCAAACTGTAACTACATGCTTGCAAGGTAGCTGTTCAAGCTGAAACTTCCTACAACTGCAAGTGTTATTTGTCAAATGTACGTGGCCGTCCATATCACCATCCACAACATTATACTCCACGTGATTGAGTTTCACAACATTCATCCTTGAAGCACATTCCAACCTGTGTCTCAGCTTTTTCTCCCCAAAGTCAGGGCACAATGTTGATGTGCACTTCAAAGCAAAATCACGCCGTTTGCTGAACCATTTCACAAGCAAATTTATGATTTCATCAATCAAATGCACTACTGGTAGCATCCTTGCGAACCGAAGGACTGAGTTGATTGACTCCGCAATGTTTGTTGTCATTACATTGTATCGACGTCCATCCATGTGAGCTCTAGACCACTTGTGTAATCCTGCACTTTCAAGATATTTAGCAACCTCTTCATTTTCCTTGATCTTGCGAAAATGACGATCAAATTCAGCGATACCATAAGATTTCGCAGCTTGTTCAAAGTATAGCAAAAGTTTATCACGTTTTTTCAACTTGAAAGTGCATTTCATGTTCCCCTTCATATGGTAAAAGCATATGCCATGTTGCGCTGTTGGAAAAACATTGTACCACACATTCTCTATGCTCAAATTCCGATCAGAAATAATCACAAGATTTGGACAGTCACCAATGGCTTCATGAAGCTTACAGAAAAACCAATTCCATGATGCATCCGTCTCTAAATCCCCAATTCCAAAAGCAAGAGGATATATATTTCTATTACCGTCAAATGCATTGGCAACAAAGAGGACACCCTTAAACTTATTTTTTAAATGTGTGGCATCGACAGCAATGACTGGACGCATTGAAGATTGAAACCCTCTAATACATGCCCCAACAACCATAAAAAATACACAAATTGATTGTTCTCATCGGTGTGGATGTGTGTCCTTGTGCCGGAATTCAAACGCTTTAATTCGTGACAATACGCAGGAAGGACAGAATATGCCTTCTCTTTTGAACCTCTACTATGCATTAGAGCTAACTCCCTCGCTCTCCAAGCTTTGCAATAATTAATGGTGACACCAAAGTTCTGTTTCACATCTCTGATTATATCACTTGCAGTGTATATTGTGCGACTATCTTTGAACTTCCGCTTCACTTTGCATTACCAACGACTTTAGCACTTGCGTGACGATGCTTGTCATTTATAAACCTCATATCGCAATGATGGATCGGATTATATTTCACAATGATGAAGTTCTTTTCTCCATAACTAGATGCACGAAGCCGCCATAGGCATGGAGCATGAGAACAAACCACAACTAATCGGGCCTTGCAAGACTTCTTCACCGTAAATTCAAAGTGACCTCTTAATGCCGCTAATTGTAACTTGTTGGACAGGGCTTCCTTAGTACAGAAAATTTGGCCAACTTCCAATTTTGGATCCCAATTAGTCCGTGAATACGCACTTTCGATATCTTCTTCTTCCTCATTTACAGTACCCAAATTGTGCATGTTTTGTTCACCCATTTGGCTCCAATTATGTTCACTCCAAACTTCAGACGTTGTCCCCAAACCCATCACATCCACTTGTGAAACTGTCTCCAAATGGCCCACAATAGGAGGGGCTGAGTGCATTTGTAAGCCATGCATTTCTGTACCATGATCACAACTATGCATCCCCTCCACCCCTGCAAAATCAATCCTGTCTACATATTCTGCTCCAATATCACCATTTACATCACCATTGCTTTCAACTATGGCATTTGAAGAACGGGCCATCCGACTCATATCCGTCATGATATGCAAACGATCACCTGCATCATTTGTCAGTCCTCTGTGTTCTATGCTCACCAGTAAAGGAGCCACTTTTGAAGGAATTACGTCACAAATGTACTTAATAAAAAATTGAACATCATCGTTATCCTCAATCTTGATGTGCTTATAGTCAGTCGATGATATTGAAACGCAGAACTTTAAACAAAGCTTGTCTTCCCTATTGCCTCTATTAACAATCTTCTCGACCCGTTCCAAAAGCTCACCAAATGTGATGTTTCGCGATACTATCACGCCTTTTGAGTCACCCCCTTCATATTTGCAGTTGTTCTTTGAGGTTACCCATTTTCCATTGTAGCAAACCAAAATTGCAATTGTGTCCATTTCTGACCATCGCAAAATTTCGTTTTCTTAACTCATGTTAAGGTACCAATAAAAAATATATGAATTATTGGATAAACCGTACAAATAAAACATCAATTCAACATCAAGAACCACCAAATTTAAAACCTTAGTATTATGCAAACCGAAACTGCTCAGCAAGCAACAAAAACTAGCATGTGCAACTAGCTATGTTTCGTGCTCCAAAGATGGAAGGGATGTGTCAAGAACTTTCAAAGTGAAATCCAACCCAAACCCATTAACCTAGGGTATCTTATTACTAACTAACTATTTACAAATTGGCAGACCTTGACTGTCCAAGGTTGTTTCATATCGAATATCATACCACCCAAACCCATTATTACTAACTAAGCATCTAAATTGCATTTAGATTGCCCACATTTAGTTCCCCAACATACTACAATAAATTGAGCATACAAGTTGGATCCACTTCCCTACCAAGTTTGATAGCATCAGATGTGCCTATATATTGGTTCGCTGGAGATATTGCTACTATGATGCTATTAGGCTACGTACAAAGTCACCAATTGTAACGGTTCTGCTTGTTTCAACTTATTATCCAAACACTTCTGCTTGTTTCAATTTCATATATGTATTGGGAATATTTTTTCCTCCTCCAATTGGAATGAAAATCTAATAAAAGAAACTAGAATCTAAATTTGGTTTTGCTAAAAGTATTGCACAAATATTCGGTTTTCATCAAAATCAAATGCAACCAATTACAAAGAACTAAAACTATCCATTTTCAAACTAACAACAGAAACAATCTTCAAACATCCTCATCAATATATAACTTTTAAGACTGCACTCTCATTCTACAAAAACATCAATATCTCGCTCAAAACAAGTGAAAACAATCGGCCAATATATCACGTAAAACACTTGTTAAATTGCCAAACTCTAATTTCAACAGTTCAACACATTAACACTAACATGGCGAAGTATCATGACAACATTTCCCTAAGACATGAATATGTGTGTAAGCATGCATAAATAAAGAACTTGAGGCAGGACATATTCACCAAAAAACATACAACACAATATAAGTGATGAAATACTTTCGTAATTCATAAAAGGTCCGACAAATTCTTATAAATTCTAAACGCATGATACTCAAAACAATTCATAAATTAACTGAACAAATGACTTACAAAGAAGCCAAACCCAGCCACAACCAACATCAGAATCACTGCCTCTACAAACTTCTCTACGAAATATGTAAAGGACCAAAATCCTTTTCAATCTGTGAAGGACGCCTAGTTTGGGCATGTCCCCAACTCCTGGTTGCATGGATTCCCAAAAAAATCATGCTTCCACACCTACAAGGATAAAGCCAAAGCATCACATCTCATAATCCCAAAATTAGAGATGGAAAACAAACTCAATTTGCCGCCTTCTTCAATATCAACTATCAAGAACATGTCCATTTCAAACTCTTAATAACGAAATGTAAGTCTTGTAAGTGTCATGCCCATGCCACATTCAGGTTGGAGATACTGCTACATAACTTTTATTTCATAAATCTAACAGTTTCCTCTTTAATGATTACTACACACTTCTAGTTTCCTATCCTTCTAAGCTCCATATAAAGAAATTGTTGTTCATTTGGAAATCACTACATCAATAATTACACTTGAATCTCAATGCTAAAGCTTATACAAGTAATTTTGAGCACTTATACAACACCTAATTAAACCAAACCCAAATACAAGAACAAGATCCAAAATTTATCTGTTTATGACCTTATCGTACACCAAAGTTACAAAAATTTTAAACAAAATAAGGCTGAGGCACATACAGACCTAGCAGCTGAGATATGGCTTTGGGGAACTTAGAGATGGTGGTGGCGCAACTCCTCCCACAAATCTTCTCCCAGAAGTCTTCTAAGTGTCATGCCCAAACCAAATAAATGTTTCTCGGACCAGTTGCTAACGTGAATGACAGAGAGCGCTGTCAGATTTTTGGGGAGAGAAACAAAGAATTGGGCTTAGAAAGAGAGAGAGAGATAGAGTGAGTGAACGAGAGGGAGAGGAAGAGGGAGAGGGAGAGAGAGCAGAGTAAAAAGGGAGGACTTTTTAGAGGGGACAAATTTGATTCAGTCCAATAGGGAGTTTTTATAAGGGTCATTTTTGAATGAGTTTCAAAAGGAGGATATTCTTGAATAAATTAGGCCAGCTGGGGAGAAAGCCGCATATTTCCCCAATATGATTGCCACATAGCCCAAGTGGCTTAATAAATATAGTAGCCAATCCGTGAATCAAGGGATAAACAATCACATGCAAATAATGATCAATATGCAGCTTGTCAAACTTGCTTTTCGCATTTTCAGCTTTCTTCACATGGCTTTTGTTCCCTTCTTTTTGACTCGCTAAAAGATTCTTTCCCACGCACACACACATAAACACACTCCTCTCTCTCTGTTTCTCTCGCCTTCCCCATACTTAGAGATGGAGATGAAGGAAGATTGTTGTGCCATGCAACTCATCGACGACAATGGCGTATTCAATACTGCTGGGTTCGACCGCTTCGCCGAGAAAGTGAAGCTTGCTGACCACGGGCTCTCCTATGCCGTCGTTGCCATCTTGGGTCCTCAGAGTAGCGGTAAATAATTAAGCCTTTTAGAATTAATTTGTATTAATTACTTCAATCACTCAGTTTGGTTATGATCATGTCTAATTTCGAGTGGGTTAATTGCCTATGAACAGGAAAGAGCACTTTAATGAACCATCTCTTCCACACTAACTTCAGGGAGATGGATGCATACGACGGAAGGTTGGTAGTTAATTCTATTTGCAATTTATTTCTTTGCTTCCGACACGAGTAAAGGTTAATTTATATGTTTCCTACGTTCCAGGAACCAAACAACCAAGGGTGTTTGGCTAGCCAAGTGTGTTGGCATTCAGCCCTGCACCATCGCAATGGATTTGGAGGGTACTGATGGCAGCGAGAGAGGCCCGGTATATATTCGGCTTTTTTTTGTTAATTACCAGGGATGTAAAATTATCTAGTTAGGTTTCTGTAGAGTCACGGTGTGGCCCAGATTCACAGTTTGAGAAGACTCTACACAATTTTTTTTTTGTTGAGAAATATTCCCTGCTAGTCTTAATCTCTCATATATATATACAATTACCAACTACATATTATCATTATTAACCAACAGATTTAGTTCATTTAACTGGCACCTCATCATCAAGTTCCGGTGTATAATCTTTTTTTTTGTTGAGAAATATTCACTGAAAAAGGAAGTTTAAAAAAAAACATCCAGGGAATAAAGATTTATTGGGTAAAGTTTTTCTTCTAGTAACTATATGTTAAAATTCTCAGATAATTTACTCACTCTTCATATATACTTCTTCTGTAATTCTATTATTTTCAGGATGATATTGCATTCGAGAAGCAAAGCGCCCTATTTGCGCTTGCAATTTCGGACGTTGTGATCATAAATATGTATGTTTAATTATTATTATTTTGTTCGGGAATTACAGTTCATCTTAATTACCTTTTTTTAGTAAGGAACTACCAGATAAATGGGATATTCTAATTTGGTAAATTAGTTAAGGTGATAAATGGGATATATGGTATTATATATATAAAATTTGAATGCAGCCTTGTGCTGCTAAGGGAGTTTGGGGCCTTATTTTGAAAATCTCAATAAAGCATGTGTATTTATGGGTCATATGGTATTATATATATATAATTTGGAGCACTTTAATTCTGAGGCCTATGGCCGTCGCCCTCGGCGCCCAGCTCAGGGCCAGCCCTGTGTAGTAGGTATCTATTGCTTTTGTTTTAGCAAGAAAACGCTGGTGTTAGTTTGGGTCACTGAATGTTTGAGTAAGTAATCATGCAGCGAATTTGAATGTGGAATTTCTTCTTTCTAATATTGAAACGTAATTTGAACTTCAAATCTCTTCTAATATTGAAAACATCAATTCCTTCTTAGACTTAGACAGTTAGACTAAAGTTGGTAGGTTTAAGTAATAGTTTACACGTGCGATCATAGCAACAAATTATGTGAGAGATCAGTGAATTAAGTTACAAATACAAGTAATTTAACCTTAATTTTTTGTTTTTTTTTAGATATATGAATTGCAGATTTGATTTTATGTACAGGTGGTGCACCGATATTGGTAGGGAGAACGCTGCCAACAAACCTTTGCTAAGAACCGTTTTTGAGGTACTATATATTATATAAACAACCACGTTTGCATGAATTCGTTGTCGTTTAATTACACACATTCTGGTTTCTTAATGTACGGACGCAGGTGATGATGCGCATATTCAGTCCGCATAAAAGAACCTTACTGTTTGTCATACGCGATAAATCAAAGGTCTGGCTGGGCATACTGTTTGTCTCGGACAAAGTACACTCATATTTTTACTCAACGCATATTAATTAATTAATTATTTCTTGTTTGTGCCTGTTCGTTTGTTTAGACCCCGTTCGAAAGGCTGAAGAATAATCTAGAGAAAGATATGCAGAAGGTACAAGTAGTTGCTTATATTATATATATGCAAAGCTCTACGTACTCTGATATTATAAATTCTGCAGATATGGGATGGAGTTCCGAAGCCACAAGCCCATGAAAGTACCTTGCTCAATGACATTTTTAAAGTGAGATCTCTTTCATTTCTCTCTGAAAGCATATGCTCTGTGGGTTAATATCCTATCTGAATCTGATTATAACAGTCTTTGACATGAAGGTAGAAGTAGTTGCTTTGTCCCATTATGAGCATGAGAAGAAGATATTTATGGAGGAGGTAACAATACCACAGAAAGCAGTTAAATTTTTGTTTTGTTTCCTTTTTATGTACCAGTATATATCTCATGGGCTGTGTCATGCAGGTTGGTGAACTGAGGCAGTGTTTCCCCAACTATATTTCTCAAGGAGGCCTTGCTAGTGATAGAATTCCAGCCTCAGCATTTTCTCTTAGTGCACGGGACATATGGAATGTAATCAAAGAGAACAGGGACCTGGATCTTCCTAATCACAAGGTTTGTTTAGTTGATCTTCTTTTTCCATTACAAAATATGATCTCAATTTGGTCTTCACTTCTCTCTTCCCATATATATTTACAATAATTAGGTTATGGTTGCCACCGTTCGGTGTCAAGGGATTGCCACTGAGAAATTCAATCAGCTGATGGAAAACAAGGTCTGTTTAACCGGTTTATCTCCATTATTAACATGTGCTTCCACATACTTCAAGTACGATGAAAAAGAACTTTTGTTTGGTCATAAGTTAACTTGAATGAACTTGGTTTAGGATTGGTTGGCATGGGTAGAAGCTGCTAAAACTAGCCCGGTAACAGGTTTTGGTGAAAAGCTTACCTCAATTCTAAACACCTATCTTTCTGAGTAAGTTCTGGTACTTGTTAGTGCTGAGGGAACATTTTTCGTGTGTGTATGTATATGTGCGTCAATTTGTGTCTGTTTTTGTGTTTAGGCCCAAGTTTTATTTTATTTCTAGTTCTGACATTTTCGGTATTTCTTTGATCTTGCTCATGCGTCATAGATATGACAAGGAGGCCATGTACTTTGACGAAGGTGTAAAGAACGAAACAAAGAAACTGCTGCTGGAGTCGAAAGTATTGGATGTATGGCTACTCATAAAACCAATTACCCTTGTTTCTTTTTTCTTTTTCTTTTTATAAAAAAAGAAATTGTCATTAATGAAAAGTTGTACTCTCTAATTACAGTATGTCCATGCTACTTACACAACCATGCTTGGACACCTATGTTCTAAAGTACTTGAAGAGTTCAAAGTGAGTTTGGAGAAGTCATTAAAAGAAGGATCATTTGATTCATCTGTTAGCGCTTCATGTATTGCGTCTTCCATGCTTGAGTTTGACAAAGGGTGTGCAGGTAATGGCAGTATATGTATCGGATACTTCAAATATGTATCTCTGCTAACAATTCATCTACTTGCAGATGCCACTATACAGAAGGCAAATTGGGATTCTTCAAGCATTCGAAAAAAACTTGCTTGTGATATAGATGCACATGCATTACTTGTTCATGATGTAAGGTTGTCGGAGTTGAAAGATAAGTGTGAGGTAATGTAAACTATATAATGTATTAAATTTTTATAGTTATATTTTTATTAAGTTTAGGTTCATTATATTTATTATTAATTAAATTGTTTAATGCACTTATTACTCTATTTTTCTTCTTTTGCTTTCAGAAACAACTTTCTACATCTTTAACAAAACAGGTTGAGGCTCTTCTTGAAGATGTTAGAGAAGACGTCTGGGCTTCAATAAGATCCATTCTTCATGATCGGACTGAAGAGGCGGTATCAAAGTTATTAACTGAAGGAGTTGGTTTTAATGTGGACAACAAAACAATTGCCAAAATGGAACAAGACTTAAAGGGCTGTGCAAGATATGTGGTGGACAAAATACTAAGAGGCAAGACTGAATATCAAATTTTGACGATCATGAAACACCGGTAAGGAACTAGTCAATAAATTATTATTTTTCCCTTATCGTTTCGGTTGATTTTATGATAACTTTTGTTAACATTTCTCCAGGTTTGAAATAGTCTTCTACTATGATAGTGATTCAAATCCTAGGGTTTGGAAAAAAAAGAAAGTAATTAAAGCTGTTACCAAGGATGCCGGCTCTGCTGTAATTACTCGAAACTTTTTTCAATTGAAGTACAACATTTATCCATATTTTGGTGTTCAATGATACTTAATTTAGCGACTTGATTTGAATATTTATCTTTGATGCAGTCTCTCAAGGTTTTATCGGTTATGGCTGCCATTTGCTTGGATGATGGGAAGCCCAATAATATTGAAAAAGATCTCTTTTCTTCTCTAGTGGATGAAACTAAAGCCCCTGTAGATCCTCTTGCCTCAAGCACTTGGGAAGGGGTACAAATTATTTAATCTCTGCTCAATGTATAGATTGATATATCATTTTCTATTGTCAAACTGGTTTTGCTAAAATTATTACGAATTAACTCTGAATTACTAGGTCTCTCCAAAAGATACCTTAATTACACCAGTGCGGTGCAAGTCGTTGTGGGAAAAGTTCATGCTAGAGACTCGTCATCATGTCACTCAAGCTAATTCAGCGCGGGTATATATCTTATATATATATATGATGTGCCTTCTTATAGCTTTGTGTGCCCTGATCAGCCGGGCTGCATTTTTTCTTCGTTATTTTTCTCCAATAAAAAAGCACTCAGCGGCTCAATCCTAAAATCTGCTAAGTTTACGCATAATGCTGTTTGCTTTTGTATTTTCAGAAAACTGGAGGGACGGATTGGGCACTTAGTGCCGCAGGGCTTGTTTTGTCAATTATTGGAGTACCAAATGGCAATTAATTGCGGCTTTGAATAATATTCTTCTGTGTTTAAAATTAATTGCAGTTGGGGGACGAGGATTGCAATTGGTACCGCAACTGGGGTTGTTTCGGCAATTACTGGACTCCCAATAGCAGGCGCACTAGGAGGATTGTAACAAAGGGGTAGATGGACTGGACTGGAATGGATTGGATGGGCTAGATGATGCCCTCCCTGCAATATTAATTGCGGCTTTGAATAATGTTCTTCTGTGTGTTTTATTTTTTTACGAATTTCTGCTCCTTCAAAATTATTTGCAGTTATGTTCATTCAGAGTACCCAACTCCTGAACATCTGATATATATATTTATATGATATCAATAAGGTGACATACACTGGCAGAACCAATGTAAGATCCCACATCGGCCAACTGAGAGGGGGTGATATGCCTTATATGTACATGCCCACCTCCAAATAGCACGAGACCTTTTGGGAGCTCACTAGCTTCGAAGTTAAGCGAGTTGTGGCTTAGAGCAATCCCAGGATGGGTGACCTACTGGGAAGTTGCTCGTGAGTTCCCAGAAACAAAACCGTGAGGGCCCCGGCCCAAAGCGGACAATATCGTGCTACGGCGGAGCGATCCCGGGATGTGACAATTTTGTTTAACTGGACACCGGGACAACATTCACGATGGTCATTGTGAGATCCCACATCGGCCAACGGAGACGGGGTGATGTGCCTTATATGTACATGCCTACCTCCAAATAAGCCACAACTCGCTTAACTTCGAAGTTCCCACAACTCCGAAGCCAGTGAGCTCCCAAAATGCCTCATGCTATTTGGAGGTGGGCATGTACATATAAGGCACATCACCCCCTCTCCGTTGGCCGATGTGGGATCTCACAACCAAGTTAATGACTAAGGTGGACTGTAACCGACGGATGTTTTTGGATGGGAAAAAATAAACTTATATATTTTGCTTGTTTTAAATAAAACTCAGTATGTATTAATCTAATAAAGTCCATAAAAGTTTAATTATTTATGAATTTAGTTGCACTCCAGCAATAAAAATACATGTTGAAATAGGTTCACTTTCAATTTTATTTTTGAACTTATTTTCATTTAGATATTGAAATTGGTACTTAGGTGACAAGGGGTTAATTTAAATGCTATTCAAAAGGACACAACAATATTCACACATTACAAAAACTCAATCAGATAGGATTATGACTAGTCAACTACTAGTCATGAAAAACCAATTTAAAGAGCACACACAGAGAGCATACCAATATTTACCTGCAAGCCTAGAAGATTACTAGTGACAACCTAGGCACTCAGAAGGACCCGTCAATCTAGGCATCCCCTGTGCTAGCAACAACTATGGTGTAAGTGTGTGAATCCATTGCAGTCAAATAAGTAACAAGTATCAGATAGATATGACTAGTCAACAGTAAGAACACAAACCCAGAATATGAACACCATATGATGACTAGTCAACTACAAGAACATAAACTCCGAAAAAATAATACTTTGCAAACTAGAAATTTGTTTACCCAGAAACCCACCTCTAGGAAAAACTGGGGGTCATCAACCGACCAGGCAATCTACTAAGCAAAGAAGATTCTTACAAAGAGACTCAAGCAAGCTCAAGAAAATCCTAGGTCTATTTAGGAAAATAAGCTATACCTCCTTTGTGCAATCTTCTTCTCCAACTTAGCAAAGCTTGAAACTAAGTCCTTCATGGCAATGACAGCTCCTTCTCCAGCTCTTTCATCCCATGACACCAACTTGCAAGCTCAACCTGAACAAAAACCAATAATTTGGATTCAAGGATAAAAAGACCAATTTCTTCAAGAAACCATACTCTTGAAGACACCAATCTTGAATCTGACCTAGAACTAAATGAGAGTGTATTTGTTCTAGCTAGATGCAGATTTCATATTTCAAAAGCAGTTTTCAAAAACAATTTAGAAACCTCATAGATGAAAAAATGGTGCACTACAAAAAAAATGTCTTTTTATGACGCATATTTAATGACGCATTGAAAATACACGTCATTAAATGTGATAAACTATGACATGTTTTTAAAATGCGTCATTGAAGTGAGTTTATGACACCATTATCACGACGTATGCTTGGCGCGTCATTAAAATCATTTTCCATGACGCGGGATGTGTGTCATTGATTTGAGTACATTTAGACGACGCCTATTATACGTCGTTAACATTGTGAATTTAACGACGTCTTCTACACGTCATGAAATACTTATATAATGACGTAGAACCTGCGTCATAGTTGTATCCTATACGACGACGCAGGACCTGCGTCATAGATTTTTCTTAAATTAACGACGTCTTCTACACGTCGTGAAATACTTATCTGACGGCACGCAGACATGCGTAGATGTAAAAAATTTAACGACGTCTTCAACACGTCATGAAATATTTATAGGACGACGCATAATGTGCGTCATAGATGTTTTCCTATAGCGCCTTTTTTTCACAAAAATTCTAATTTCGCGCTTTATTCCCTCTGGAACCCTCTCGCGCTCTCACCCTAACAAAAATTTCACGCTGTCTCTAAGCCCCAAATCAAAACAACACTCCCTTCCTCCTCCAGACCCAAACCCTAAAACTCTCTCTCTCTCTCTTCCTCCTTCGATGAAAGGTCTGACCTAAGAGCGTTGTTGGATCTCTTCCTGTAAGTCTCTCTCAGTCTCACTTCTCATCTGCTTAGCCTTCATTTAGAAGATGCAGTCCGGGGAGAACTTGAGAAGCTTTTCTTCGATAAGGTTTGTGGCCTGATATATATTTTTTCTTGATAGATTTTGAATTTTGCCCTTTGTTTCTTATTCACAATGTTGTTACTCTTTTTCTGTGGTGCATCACAATGTTTTAAAGGTCAGAGCAGCACGGCACCGTATCTCACTCTCAGCATTCTACGGTTCTCTCACCTGTCGTCCCTCCGGTCGGTCAAGTTCGTGCCTATGGCTTCCCACGGTCAAACCCAAACTAACGAGACCAAGGAGGGGGTTCGAGAGCTCAAGGAGGTCGAGGTATTATTACTTTTTCCTTAACAATTTCCAGACATGAGCCCCGTTTCTCTGTGTGTTGATGAGAAATTGATTTTAGAAACAAGTACGAACCAAACTTGCGTTGAATTTGTTTCACAAGCTGCTTCTTTTGCCTTACATTAATTGAGTTTTTAGCTCTGAAAGTGAATTTTTATGGTTGGAACGGAAAAAGGTTCATAACCCAAAAACTTAAACTGCTGAAAATTTAAAAGAAGTAAATAAATTGAACTCTCCATGACTATTATATATGTAGTTCCATTTTTTTTGTTCACATGTTTTTTTTTAAAAAAAATTTGCAAATGAAGCCAGGGAGAGGTAGGTCTGAATTATGGAATGAGGTTTTTATTGCTTTGAATGGTTCATGTTACTACTACAAGGGAACCATTGTCCTTCTGCTTCCATATTTTGAAGCCTTGAAGGCCTGGTGTCCATCCTTTAAACATCTCTTCTAGGTTGACCTTTTTTGGCATGCTGATGTGTGGGTGTGTGTTAAAGATGATCTCTGAACAGCATGGTTAGAGAAGTTAAAAGAGAGAGTCAAAGCTCAGTCAAAGTTTGTTTAGTCTTAGTTAGAACTTTGTTATGACAGATGTGATCTTGTTATAGGTTAGTTACAAAGCTTGTGTATATAAGCTACTGATGTAACTTAATCAAAAAACAATGAGAATCATTTTATTTCAACATGTGTTACTCTGTGTGTGAGCGCGCACGAGCTCGTGTGTCTGTTTCAAGTAAAACTTTGAAGTACTGATGCAGAGATATCAGATTCTTCTTTATTTATTGTTTACTTCTTAATTCCCTTCACATGAAGACATATTTAGGCAGAACTGAAGTAATTATCCATTATTAGGAAACATTTGAATTCATTACTCACTTACATAACTGTCATAGTGCATCCATATCCTATATTTTCTCCTCTGTGCAGTGGTTCTCCTAAAATTATAAAGAGATGACAGAGTCTCTCTATAATTTCTTGACCGTACCTTTTAACATGTTTGATTATAAACATCTATATGAATTTTTGTTGTGGTAGCTTTCTTATTGCATCTTTTTTTTTCTAGAATCTTTTGTTAGGATTATGCATGTTAACAATTGTTTTTACTAATATGTTGTTCAATCGTGGGTGAAGGAAGATACTCCAAGAAGAACTATCAATGGAAGGTCTTACCTCAAAAAATTTGCAGAGTAATTCCTATTCTCCAAAAATATTGTTCTCCACATGGACATTATACAAGTTGTTCTATATAGTTCTTGTAACATGGTATCATAATATACCCTAAATGTTTTGTTTGTGGATCACAAACAGCTCTAAATTGATTTATTAATCAGGACTGGTGATTATAACTACAAATAGTAATTGATGGTAGTTTACATCACACATCACATGAGTACCTGTGTCTGTGTGAATTTGGATAATATTATACAAATTAAGTTCTTCACACAATGTTCAAATTTTATTTTGTTAGTTCTGTTTTTCCTTTCTCTTATTTAATGATTATTTATTAAATAAATTAAAGCACAGATTCAGATGGGACACACATCAAGTTTATAATGTGCATGTGTACAATTTACCAAAAGAAAAAAGGTTAGATATGAAACTTGAAAATAAATTTAACATATGTGAAAACAATTTAGAAGGAAATAAAAGTTTAAATTGATCAATTCAGTACAATTTCGTAACATATCTTCACTATAAGATGAATATGACAGCTTTAAATTTTTTTATCATTGTGGTGACTTCTGTATCATTTTCTGTTGTTTGTATTTCCACTTATTGAGGGACTCTTCATGCAAGGAACAAAATGTGATAGGATTAGTGTCTAGTATTTCTGGAAATTATTTTTTTCAATACAATCTTTTAAGTAGATAGATACTTTTTATTTAGTTGGTGGGAATCATCTTTGTGTATCATCATTTTATTGCAGAGTTTTTTGAGAACCTTTTGGTTACTGGGCTTATTAAAGTCATGAAGAGGCCATATGTACCAGTATCTGCATTCTTAGTTGGACAAAGCTTATGGCTTATCTCTACTCCAATGGCACAATCAAGTGATATTATCAAAACAAATGTCGTTTATGAGACGGGGGAGTTATTTGAATTAGGAATCCAGCTATCATACTTGCTACTATTGTTGGCATTTCTTGGATTGGAACCTTCTTTGTGATTCGTCAAGTGCTTGTACGTAGAGAATTTGATCTTTCTGCCAAAGAATTGCAGGTATGAACCTGTATTTTCTGTCCAGCATTGTTGGTCAACATACTTTGCTTCAACCTTGGCACTTACTACACATCCAACCTGAATTTTGAGCACTACATACAGACATTAAATTCATTAATATTTTTTATAACTGTAATGGACGTGGAACAAAGGCAGTCTACAACCAGTTACTCACATTATCTTCTGTTTTTTCTAAATACCAAGAGCAGGTAAGGAGCGGTGACGCTGATGCAACTGAGTTTTTTGAATGGAGATCATCTTTTAGTACCATTTACAACAACTTTTGGACATGAAGCATCACATCCTCTCAAACTATCATGGAGATCATCTTTTTGGATGTTTACTATTTTTGGACAATGCAAGTATCAAATCTTCTCTAACTTCATAGGATTGACTTTGTGGGATTAGTTAAAGACAATTTTAATGTACTAGAATCATTTTGAATAATAGAAATATAATTTTGAGTACTTTGCCTTTGTGTCTTCATTTTTGCTTTTATATATTAATTTCTTTTTGCTTAATTAAAATGATGGGATATATATACAGATTAAGAACTTTTATTAATAAAAAAAATTAAAGAATTTCAACGACGTCTAAACTGTGTCATGAAAAAATTTTCAATGACGTCTCATCAGCGTCGTTAAGTTCAATGCCTTCCACGACGCAAATCAGACGTCATAGAATTAGAATTATATATATATGTATTAGAATTATTATTATTATTATTTATTAAAATTTCAACGACGTCTAATATGTGTCGTCAAAAATATTTCAATGACGTCTCCAAAACGTCGTTAAGTTCAATTATGAATATTTAATTTATTTATTAAAATTTCAACGACGTCAAATATGTGTCATGAAAAAATTTCAATGACGTCTTCTAGACGTCGTTAAGTTCAATGACGTCTATTCTGCGTCATAGAAAGCCTAAATAGACGGCGTCAATACAAACGTCATAATATTCATGACGCGGATTCGACGTCATTAAAAATACATCTATGACACATTAGACGCGTCATCGAAAAAATAAGACGACATGCAAACCGCGTCATTGAAATTACATTCTATGACGTCATTCAGACGTCATGGTTTTAAAAAAGTTTCCATGACCCCCCCTTCTATGACGTAGGTTACGACGTCTGGACCGCGTCATTAAACGTCTTCCATGACGCATATCAGACGTCGTGGAATGGTTTCTGTCTTGTAGTGGTGGTTTTCTCTTGGGGAAGAAGATGAGCAAAAGAGTTTGCAAAAACCTTTTCAAACAATCCTCAAAATGGATGGCTGCCCAAAGAGGAATGATTGAGGTTTTACCCAATCAATTTAGAAAAAACCCATATATGAAAATGGAGGTTCACTCAAGGAAGAAGAAGAGCAAAGGAGAAAAGAAACCCTTTCAAAAAGCTCTTCCAAAAGTGACGGCTACCAAATGAGTAATGATTGGGGTTTTACCCAAAAATTCCTAGGTCTGAAAATTCCACATGGCTGTTGAGAAAATTCGTAGAATATGACAAAATTTGGTGGGATCCAGCTGGAAATCATACTGATGCAAAAGTTGACTAGTCATACGAGAAACAGATGACTAGTCATAATTACAGGAATTTAATTGAATGCATAAGATGAAATGCACAAGTTACCTTTGTCAAATTGCATGAACCACCAGAAGATAGCAGCTAGATAAGAACACCTAAAGTAGTTATTCTTAATCTAAACTTGAGCTTGAGAAATACAATGAAAGTCCTATTACAATTTTGTCAAGGAAAGCCAAAAGAAACAAACTTAGACAATTATAAACCTAACATATATAATATCTTTTTTTGTTGCATTTAGGCTTTATATCACAAAACGTCCCTGAGGTTCTCGAAATTATCAGATTGCTTCCTTATTTTTTTTTGTCATTCGTGGTCCTCAAGGTTACTATGTATGCTCACAAATAGTCTATTCCATAAAAACTCCGTTAGTTTGCTGTTGTGGCATACATGAGAAATCCACATATCAACCAACAGAAAAGCTGTATTTTAAAATTTAAATTATTTTTAAAAATATATATTTTTTATTTTAAATACGCATGACACTATATTATTAGATATATGGGCTTCAAATATATGTCACATCAGCAAACTAACGGAGTTTTTGACGGACAAACTATTTGTGAGCACGCATATCAACCTTGAGGACCATGAATGACACAAAAAAACAAGCATGATGCAATTTGATAATTTCGTGAACCTCATGGACGTTTTGTGATAAAAAGCCTTGTATTTGTTTATGTTAAATTTTATTGAAAATTAGTCAATGGAGCAATGAACTAGCGCGCTTTATGTTATTTAATATACACTTTTATTTTTACAAAGACTAGAGAAATTGTAAGTACAAAAAAAAAATGTCCATTAGATTTTACCCTAACCCTCAACGTCTGAAATTGCAACCGCAAATAGGGCGCTTTGCTTCTCGAAGGCAGTATCATCCTGAAAAAGAAAAGAATTGCAGAACAAGTATACATGAAGAGTGAGTCAATTATCATAGAATTTTAACATATAGTTACTAGAACAAAACTTTACACAAGAAATTTTTATTCACTGAATGCTTTTTTATTTTATTTTAAAACTTTCTTTTCCAGTGACTAAAGAGGGAGATTTTACACCGGAACTTGATGATGAGGTGCCAGTTAAATGAACTAATATGTTGTAATAGGGGTGAAATTCTATTTTAAGGACATTGCAATTCTGCAAGCCTATATGTGCAGGAATAGTCACTGATTTACTTTACTGTTTGTCGAATTTCGTTTATCTATTTACTTTTATATATTGTTGTTGTGTTTATTTAATTATATATAAAGCAAAATGCAGAAAATGGTGAAAACATTTAAAATACCAGAAAATGCTCTTGGTTAATACAAACATTAAGAGTTGAAATTATTAATTAAATGAGGATGATATGTTAAATTAACACCTTTTCAATGGATTAATAAGAATAAAATATGAAGGGAGATTTTATACCGGAACTTGATGAGGTAACTAAATCAACTAATCTGAATCTATATGTACCTGGCCTCTCTCGCTGCCATCAGTACCCTCCAAATCCACAGCGATGGTGCAAGGCTCAATGCCAACACACTTAGCTGTCCAAATACCCAGTGGCGGATCCAGAAATTTTTCAAGGAAGGGGCAATATTTAAAAGGCTAAAAGTTCCAAAAAAAAAAAAATCTTTTATAACCAAATACCCTTAAAATCAATCTTATCTTGTTCGTTTATTTGTTAAGCGCGGTAATAGTAACAATCAAGTTTTTGAAAGGTGAGGCATAAGTGTTGAACGTTAAGACGTAAGCCTTTCGAACATTAATTTATTACAATTATATTGTAAAGTTTTATTAAAGGAAGCTAATTTTCCAACTCCTCTTTGTCCACTTACACTCCCTTTGTTGGAAATTGTATGTTCCCACTCATGTTTTATCCGCTTACACTCCATTTTTTGTTATAATAAAAAGTATTAAAAAACAAAAGGTAGTGTAAGTGGACAAAAGGGTTGTGAGAAAATCATCACCCTTATTAAAATATACTAATCTATCAAATAAACGAACAAGATAAGAAATATTTTTGAAAATTAAAAAAAAAAAATGGAAATAGAATAAAATTTGGGAAAATGAACAAAAATATGGAAATAAAATCTAGTACAAAGAGAGAAAGGATAAGAAAGGATATTAGTTAGATTGGTCTGAAGTTAAATAATGTTTAAAAATTAAAAACAAAAACACAAAAGGGATTTGCTGCTTATCAAACGCAACGTTCCTTTTAAAAGAAGGGCTTCACACGCTTTAAAACCAAAACATAATATTTAAAAATACAAGGTGTTCAGCTATAAAAACAAAAAAAAACAAAAGCAATTGAAATGTAGGAAACGACACCGTGTCGTAAAAAAAAAAGCCCTAAAAAGAAAATAGAATGCGTCGTCTTCGTCTTCCTCGCACAGATGCACCTCGCAGCCACAAGCGGCGCTTCACACAGACACAGCCATCTTACACCTCACCATTGACATGCACGGTAAGAGTACTAAGAACTAAACAACGAAATACTGAGGCCATTTTCTGCGCAGCAAACAAAGCTTCTTTGAGGCATTTCATCGAATACTTTGTGGGCACAGCGGAGGGGCATATTCCGGCATCACCAAGGCATTTTCCGGTGAGGGGAGGTGCAGCTGCACCTCCTTGCGCCTCTGTAGATCCGCCAGTGCAAATACCCTTTGTTGTTTGGCTCCTGGAATGTAGAAAACATATAATAAATTGACCTACATACATATACATGCGTGCATGCACGTACATATGACTTGTGCTGGAAACAAAGAAGCAAATTGCAAACAGAAAATTACCAACCTTCCTGTTCTGCATCCATCTCCCTGAAGTTGGTGTGGTAGAGATTGTTCATTAAAGTGCTCTTTCCTGTGATTGATTGATCGATTTCATAGGCAATTAACCCACTCAAAATTAATTAAACATGATTGATCGTCATAACCAAATTGAGAGTGACTGAAGTAATTAATACTAATTAATTAAAAAGCTTAATATTTACTGTCAGTGGCGGATCCAGGAATTTTCATTCCGGGGGTCAATGTGTAAAAAGTGAAAAAAAATTCTATACAAAATAGACCCATCGAAATGAAATGATAATACTCTAATTCATAGTCAATAGATAAAACCATACAAAATACTCATGTTCATTATCAAAGAGAACTGCATCAACTTCAAAAAATAGATACACATTGCAATACACTAGAAATATCTTTAAGAATTTGATAATAAACCAAAAAATTAGCACAATCCTCTTTGTCTCTCAAGGCGTCTCGTCTTATTTGACATAAGAAGTGACACATATTAGCGCAATCCTGCTTATTTTATGGCATTTACGTCATTTTTTAGGTCCGTCGTCATTTTGATTTTGGGCTTTATCTGCATTTCTTTTGGGTTCTAACTCTCAAACTTTGGACCCTTATGAGTATTGTCTTAGGGGGAGCTTATTCAAGCAAATATTTCTTCAATACGAAGAGTTAGGTTATTCTTGTAAAACTCTTTGTGGATTGAACATCTAAGGCTTTTTACCTAGATTGACTTTAGGTCTCTTTATGCATTCATATCATACATGAAAAATTGTTTTGTGTGAAAATATTGGCTAAGTATGAAAAATGGTTTTTCGGAACAATCATTTTCTCAATATAATTTTTTGGCGGCTTTTATTCCTTACACATCAAATAAGAAAACTTGATTTTATGGGATTTTAGTATGAAGTATATATTGACTTAATGAGCCATCATTTTTAGCCTAAATCGTATTTTGCACTAAAACTGATTTTTCATATTTTGATTTGGTAGGAATTTGATTTTCTAGTATTTTTATTTTAATCCAAATATGGGGTACTTCCTTATTTACATTGTAAACTTAAGTAAATGGAGTAATATAAAAATAAATTAAAGTAAAAGGACATAGACATTTACTTAAATGTTGAAAGTAGAAATAAGGTAATCAGTCTGTTGTGCTAGTATGCTGCGCCCTCTAGAGCGTTCTATCAAGCAGTTTGTGGGCAATTTGCAGAGGTCAACATCTTCGCCTCCAATGGTGAATTCCGGGCTTGCAGGGGTCAATTGATCCCTCTAGCCCCTATGTGAATCCGCCCCTTACCGCTACTCTGAGGACCCATGATGGCAACGACGGCATAGGAGAGCCCGCAGTCGGCGAACTTCACTTTCTTTGCGAACCAGTCGAACCCAGCAGCATTGAATACGCTGTTGCTGTCGATGAGTTGCATGGCACAACAAATCTTCCTTCATCGCCATCTCTAAATATATATATATAGAGAGAGAGAGAGAGAGAGAGAGAGAGAGAGAGAATCTGTGTACGTAGTATTCTATTCTTGACACAGTTTACATATATTTATGGATAGGCTTATCTTTAATTATGTATAACCTTGTGATAAATTTCTCTCTTTATTCCAGTAATCACTCTTTAGCTTCAAACAAATGTAGAAGAAATTATGGGTTCAGTCGTCTGAAATTGTCACTTTGTGTGGAAATTAAAGGCTGAGATTTGACATCTCTTTGATTGCGTCAGCTTTTTGGACAATATGACGTATGTGGGTTTTGGAACTAATGTTTGCTAAATTGACGTGGAATATATAAGTCATTGAGAAGAAAAAGTTTGACTAAGCTTACAATATATTGGTTTTAAGCCAAACTTACTTATATTGTGTTTTCTTTTTTGGTAGCTAGGGCAACGCAAACCTCAAACCTGTTGTCATTTCTCAAGTGAAAAAAAGAAGATAAACTGATAAATTATAATAGGGCCCTCTTGAGAAGAATTTTCTTTTTCTTTTTCAAGAAATTTGTTTATTTGTGGGGCTTCAAACCATCTATTTTATGTGCCTCAATTCAACTATTGTTAATGAAAAGAATATTAGTTAAATTGAAAAACATTGAGTTCGTCTACTTCAGTTTGTCACAATTAAATGTTTTCATAATTTTTGGTGTATAAATTCTTTTGCAACGAAGATATTTAAATAAAAAGGTGAAAAATAATTAGATGATTAAACGAAGTAAAATACTAACCCACAAGCAATAAAACTCATTTCTTGCACACAAAAAAAAAAAAAAAAAACTTACCTTGAAAATGTTAAAAACAAAACCTACCTTGAAAATGTTAAAAACATGTTTTTTTCTTTAGTAATTGTGCTTAGACCCATAAAATTCACTTTAAATCACCTATAGCCCTTCCCTTTATTTTTCTATTTAAAATACCCAATTTTTTCAAATAATACCCAATGACTAAAATCCAACTAAGCAAGTTACCTAATATAACTTAAAATCTGATTTATTATATTTTTCGCATTCCAACACTACCCTTATTTATAAGCTGACGTGTTATGTGAGGGGTGTAATTAATGACACACGTTGAATTTGGAAAGATCTCCAAATGGTTGTAATGGATGTAGGAATTAATTTAGAAACTTATTTGAAATTAAATATTAAATTCAACATTAACGTATTAGTAATCTTTAGGTGATTAACGTTTTGGTTTATTTAATAAAATTTTTGTTGTTGTTTTCCTTTTATGAATTATATGACTAGTAATCTATTAAGTTCAACATTAACGTATTAATAATCAATATCAATATTGGTAGGGTAGGGTATTGACTCCATATTAATAATCAATATCAAAATCGACTCCATATTAATAATCTACCTCATATTATTAAAAGATAATAATAGGTAAATTACTGTCCAAATTTTTATCCAAAAAAAAGTCCAAAAAGATAATAGGTAAATTACTGTCAATAATATTATCTACTTATTATTGACAGTAAATTACATATTACTCCAAAAATGAAAAAAAGGATGTTAAAATATATCAATATTGATAATGATATCGATGTTAAAAATATCAATATATTGATATCAATATTGATATTGATATCGATATCAATATATGGATATCAGTCAATATTGATATTGATATTATCAATATTAATATTGATATCAATATTAATTGATATTGATCAGTTTATTTAACTTAGATAAATTGACTCCATATTAATAATCTACCTCAAATTATTAAAAAATAATAATAGGTAAATTACTGTCCAAAAATAGGTAAATTACTAGGTAAATTGGTTCGTTATACTAGGTAAATCGACTCCATATTAATAATCTACTTCATATTATTAAAGGATAATAATAGGTAAATTCTTGTCCAAATTTTCGTTAAAAAAAAATTATGTCCAAAGATAATAGGTAAATTATTGTCAATAATATTATCTACTTATTATTGACAGTAAATTACCTATTACTACAAAAAGGAAAAAAAAGGGATGTTAAAAAATTGATATAAATATTGATAATATTGATAAGGATATTGATGTTAAAAATATCAATATATTGATATCAATACCGATATTGATATCGATATGATCAATATCAATTAATATTGATATTGATATCAATATATTGATATTGATATCGATATTGATATTATTATTATCAATATTATTAATATTTGACAGACCCGACTCAATTCCACCTCTAATCCGTGCGGACCACTGTGGTTGTTCCGACATCAACCCAATGCCGGTCCACAAACTTAACAGCTTACCCTCTTCCCGAAACCAACGTGAAAGGGGCCAAGACTTCTACCGAAAAATCAGGCAGTCTCCCCGAAATACGAACAAACCCAAAAGTTCAACCCGATAATATACAACGAGAATATGTATATACCAACTCACAAAGATGCAATACAAATACATCCTGTGCCTCGGCCATCAAATTCAACCCTAAAGGGCAATACAGAGCATATCTAGAGTACTCAAGTAAAGTGATAGAATAATCGTTTACGAGATAGGGACAAGTGTCCTACCTCAAGTCGTAAGCTCGAGAAGAGATGCGCTCAGTGATCAGATTTTAAGCAATGACTACGGCCTGGTGGGCGCAAAAGCAGAAAGAGTGTGAGTGGACAAAAACAAAGTTTAGTAGTTTAAATCAACGTACTAACCTCACCGTTTCAAAACAATGCAAACCATGCATATGAAATCATTTATATACATAGTCATTCAAATCCCAATAATTACAATATAATGACACAATAGTCATACCATAGTAATGTTTCCCATTCTTTCCTACTCACAGACAACCACATGCCCGAGGGCAATACAAGCAAGGAAGGATCCTTACTAAAAGAAATACGAATACGAAGGTACTAACATATACATATAGGTATAATAAACCCTCAACACCAAATATAAGTATCAGGGGAAAACAATCCAACATGGGATCATTTGACTGGACACCGGGACAACATTCCTGATGTGACTCGTGCCCAGGATTTAACTAGACACCGGTCAAGATCACAATGGCCTCGTGCCTAGGGTCAAGCCGTCCTAATGGGACTAAGCTCATAGGCCCGCAAGGTAGGGACCATCAATACCACTATGTCCAAAACAATTCATACGCGCAGACTACCCAATCAAGGGTCTACAGCTACATCCCGTTAAGGCATGCACCGAATCGAACCATATTCAATATCACAGTATCAGTATCATAAGAACGGGGGAGGTACATACAGTGGTGCCCACAGCATTCCACTCAACACAACTCAATATCCAATATTCACATATTCAATCACATGTACCCGAACCCCAAATCATCAGACACTAGGACATATAAAAGTCCAATAATCCAATAACATCATATATACTCAAGATAAGGACATCACCGTCCAAAACATATAACTCCATAGTTAAAATAGTAACACGCGTCAAATGACGGCATATCAATCCATAAACCATTAAAATGTCATAATCACTGAAAATGCATAATCAAACCGTATTCAAAACTCAAATCAAGAAAACGTCAAATCAAACCCCAAGTAAAACATATGCTCCAAAACATAGTATAGGTACTATCCCTTTAAAAATATAAAGTCCAAACCCCGAAACATTTATTCAAAAAATATATATATATATATAAAACATAACGATCCATTAAAATACCATAACTCAAGCCGAAGCATTCGAAATTCCCACGTATCACTGACATCCCTTAAATTCATAGTTAAAACAATATAAATAGTGATTCATTAAAATATAACCGATAGTCCAATCCCATGTACATATATGTCCCAAAACTCCATATCAAAGTAGATCTACATAATTATATTCAAAGTAGATATATATATATATATATATAATCAAAGTATAAGTAATTATAATTCATAAGGTTAAAACATCAAAACCGAATACGTAATCAACCGGACTATACTAACGTCTAAATCTTACCGCCCAAATACTCAATTCAAAGTATAGGTATAAGTTTCCCAAAAAGATATAAAGTATAAATTCCAAGAGCTTAAATTATAATCCAAAGAAAATCCATAAAGTTCCACTGTACCCAAATCCGTACATAATTTCTACCGGACGCTTGACTCGTCCCAAATTCAATACTTCAAAATAATTATATCAATAAAATATAGCCATTAGGGCCCATAAACAAACCGGAAACCCAAATCAAGCATAAGCCTCAAATATCAATTCAATCATAATGAATTCATCAAAAGTCAAACCAAGATTTAAAACAATTATTAAATCTCAATTATATGCATTTCATTCAATCAATCAAATCATGTTCTTTTGAAAACAAAGTCCACTCACAGATAGTCCCAAGCAGCCTGATCCAGCGAGGGTCCCGCCTGAGGATCACAAAAAGCCTGAGAACCTAATTCAAGAATACGATGATTAGTTACAAACTGAACCGGAACGACAACCTTAAAAGTCAACCCTAACTAATCCCGACTCAAGTGTACAATTACCTCGTACGAAGAATTCTAAGGTCAACGACGTTCGTTAGAGGACGAACCAACCTCGGGAGACGCTCGGTCAACCCTGGTCAAACTTGGTCAAACTATCCCGAATAGGTCAAACCGGGCCGTGGGTCCCATGACCTCCAAACTTAGATCCGATAGTTCATATAGGTTCATTACGGCTTATAGAACAAGTCCTCAAAGTTTGGTCTCGATCGGACGGTCGGATCGCTCACAATCGCATGATCGGACGATTACGGTTTAATTCACACTTTAAGTCATTGATTCGGAGCAATCGGGGCTCCGATCCACGATCCGTCAAATCCCATACGATCCTAAAAATACGGGGAACAACATATTAAGAATTGGGACCGATCGGATAGTCCGAACATATCGAACGCAGGTAACGCGCAATAGGCTAAATCCGTTCGACTGTCATACAAATTCCAAATTGAAATCCGAGCACACCTACAGGCTCGTGATGACGTAAGGATAATTTAGGAATGAAGATTGACAATTACTAGTGGGCCCCGCGCAGCCACCCACACTGGCAGCGCATTGGGTGCCCAAAGCGATAACCCGACGTCGGAAAAACTCCAAACCAAGGGCTATCCCTCCACCTACACATACTACTCGATGAGTTGAACAACTTATTCAACTACGGGAACTTCCATAGACGTCGACAAGTGGCCGGAAATTCACTTGGAAAACCGGCCAAAACTTTGATTCACATATCCGAAACATACGCTACAAATTGATCAAAACCAACCAACCATCAGCTAGAGCTCGGAAAATAGATGAGGTTACATACCTGGATCGAAGGATTCCATCGTCGGAGGAGCCCGTACGAGCTCCGAGAAGTTTAGAGAAAAACCGGCCACTTAGCTCGATTTTCCAGCGAATCCAGAGGTTGCCAGCGTCGAGGAAGGTGGGGGACGGGTCGGCGGAGTCTGGCCGGTCTTTTTGTGACCGGTCCCAGCCTCCGGTGGAGGATCAGTGGCGCGGCGGTGGTTCAAAACCACCTGCAGTGCACGGGGAGGGGGTTTCAAGGGTCCGAGAGAGAGAGAGAGAGAGAGAGAGAGAGAGAGAGAGAAGCTGGGCCCATTTTGTTTTTATCCAATTTTTATTCAAATTTCGTAATTACCTTTACGTCCCAACTCTTGTTTAAACTCCGATCCGAGCGTGCCGCACGTCCCCGAACTTGTTTCGACGTGCCGGACGCAATGGCGCAGTCCGTTTCGCCAAATTCCGTCCTGAAAATATAGTTGACCAAAATGCCCCTTAATTATTAAATTCCAATTTAATTCCAATTATTCCTATTTAATTCATTTTAATTCCTTAATTAATTAACTCAATTATTTATTTTATTTTCCTTTATTTTTAGGTCAGGGACGTCACAATATTGATATTGATATTAATATTAATTGATATTGATCAGTTTATTAGGCTTAGATAAATCGACTCCATATTAATAATCTACCTCAAATTATTAAAAGATAATAATAGGTAAATTACTCTCCCAAAAATAGGTAAATAGGTTCGTTATACTAGGCAAATTACTGTCCCTGTTCTGCATCCATCTCCCTGAAGTTGGTGTGGAAGAGATGGTTCATTAAAGTGCTCTTTCCTGTGATTGATTGATCGATTTCATAGGCAATTAACCCACTCAAAATTAATTAAACATGATTGATCGTCATAACCAAATTGAGCGTGACTGAAGTAATTAATACTAATTAATTAAAAAGCTTAACATTTACCGCTACTCTGAGGACCCATGATGGCAACGACGGCATAGGAGAGGGCGAACTTCACTTTCTTTGCGAAGCAGTCGAACCCAGCAGCATTGAATACGCTGTTGCTGTCGATGAGTTGCATGGCACAGCAAATCTTCCTTCATCGCCATCTCTCTCTCTATATATATATATAGAGAGAGAGAGAGAGTGTACGTAGTATTCTATTCTTGACACAGTTTACATATATTTATGGAATCTGTGTACGTAGTATTATATTCTTGACACAGTTTACATATATTTATGGATAGGCTTATCTTTAATTATGTACAACCTTGTGATAAATTTTTCTCTTTATTCCAGTAATCACTCTTTAGCTTCAGACAAATGTAGAAAAAATTATGGGTTCAGTCGTTTGAATTTGTCACTTTGTGTGGAAATTGAAGGCTGAGACTTTACATCTCTTTGATTGCGTCAGATTTTTGGACAATGTGACGTATGTGGGTTTTGGAACTAATGTGGATTTTTGGACAAGAATTTTATTTTTATTTTTTCAAGAAATTTGTTTATTTGTGGGGGCTTCAAACCATCTATTTTATGTGCCTCAATTCAACATGTCACGAATATGTGTTGTTAACTCAAAATTGAAAATTCATATTGAAAAACCAAAAATGACATGACCCGACCCAGATTCCACTCCAGAACCCGAGTCAGACCCTGCTGGTTTGCCCGACATCAACCCATGTCGGGCCCACAAACTAAACAAGTTCCCTCTTTCCGAAATTTACAAAGAAGGGGCCAAGACTTCTGCCGAAAATCGGGCAGAGTCTCCCCTAAAACATTGACTATCCCAAAATTCAAACCTGCCAAACAGATACCAGAAATACAACCCAAGCGCCAGCATGCATAAACAAATACACAACAAGCCTTCAAATCAAACAGCGGAATTGAGATAACAGAATACAAAGTTTAGGGTTCAAGGACGACAATCCTACCCTTCAAACGAAGCTCGAGAAGAGAAGCGCACGGCCGAACAGTAACGAAGCGACTACGGCCTGGGGGGCGCAAAACAGAAAGAGTGTGAGTGGACTTAAGGTTTTACATACTTAAATCAAAGTACTAACCCCACCGTTTAAAACAATGCGTACCATGCATATGAAATCATTTATATACCTTATTGATTTAAAAACCATCCTACCTCAAAATAGATGAAAACATTCCAGCTCAAAACCTTTTTCCTTTTCCGAGGCTTAACCTCCCAAATTACCAAAGACCTCATTTATACCGAGAAAACCAAACCCGACAACAATACATAACTCAAATGTAGTTCAAAGCATTTATATAAATATATATAAGATCAGGATTTACAATCCAATAAGTAAAACATATCAAGTACTGAAATCCAATCATTTACTGTAATCGAATCAGGTAAACAGTTTCCCAAACTTCCCCACTCTCACAACCACGTGCTCACAAGCACGACAAGCAAAGAACGATCCTCACTAAAAGAAATATGAATACGAAGGTGTAACAACCCTGACCCGAAATACCAATTAAAATAACCAAACCAATTGAATAAAATGAACTAGATAATTTAATAATAAATATTGAAAAATAAATTAACAAAAATTGGAAAATAAAATTTTAATCTAATTAATGGAGGAAAAATGTCACTTAATTTTCGGACGAGAATTTGGCGAAACGGGTTGCGTCGTTCCATCCGGCTCGTCGAAACGAGTCCGTTGACGGGTGGCACGTTCGCATACGAGTCGTAGAACTCCAAGGGCATTTTCGTCTTTTCAACAAAAATCTAAAAAATGGATAAAATACCCCAAATGGACCAATCAGCGCGTTTCTCTCTCCTCCCTCACGATTTCTCTCTCTTCTCTCTCCTCTCCCGATAGCTCTCTTTCTCTCTCCGACGGATCTTCGTCGTCCGGTCACGGCCGGACCCGATATCGGTCGCAAACGACGCGGCTCATCGTCCCGGTCAGAACCCACCCCTTTTCCCTGCCGTTTGTCGAGAGTTTGGCAGGCAGTTTCGTCTGCAAACCTCGCCGGAAACTGGGTTCGTGTTAAGGTGTTTCCGGCAGCGATCGACGGCGCTCAAGTTATAAAAACGAACCTCCTCCACCTCCTTAAACCCTCTGCAAGCTTGGTTGGGATCGATTTGGCCGTTTCATGGCTCGATCCCAAACTCACATTTGGCTGGTTTTCGATCGTGGATTCCGGCCAGATCCCGACCGGTTCTGAGCTCCCCTTTAGGTGGTGGTTCGAACCATGTGGGCGGTGCTGGTTGGTGGTGAGTTTGGGGTCGGAATTCTCTCTACACACCCAACCCATGGTGGCGCGTGGGCTGGGGTGTGGCGGCGGTTCGGCGGTCCATTTCATTCCCCGTATTGTTATGAATGCGTATGTGTGGTCGGAATTCGATTCGGACGTCGTTTGACGGTTGAACCCAATTACGCCTATTGCGCGTTGTTCGGGTTTCGATGTGTTTGAACAGTTGGATCGAGTTCAATCTCATGTATGTCGTTCCTCGTATTGCCTAGATCGTATGGGAATTGACGGATCGAGAAGTGGAGTCCCGGTTACTCCGAAACTCCAAACCCTAGGGTTAAGTTGACCGTAAACGTCCGATCGTGAGCGATCCGACCGTTCAATTGAGACCGAACTTTCAGAACGTGTTCTCTAAACCGTAACGAACCTTTAGAAACTTTCAAATCTAAGATTGGAGGTCGTGGGCCCGGTGGGCCCGGGTTGACCAAACCGGGAGGGTTGACCACTCGGTTGACCTTACGTTTCCCGAGGCGGTTTCCTTTGAATCATAAATTGACGTTAGAACTTCCAAACACCAAACTTACACTTAAATAATGGGAATTGAGGAATTTACTTTAATTCCAAGTTTAATTCGATTATTCATTAATCAAGTCTCGTATTGTTCGGATTAGGTACTCCGGCTACTCATACTTCACAGGCGGGACCCACTCAGGGTCAAGCAGCGTGGGATTACTTGTGAGTGGACAATGCTTTCAAAGTTTTTGCATTATTTTGGAAAGTAACCCGTGCATGATGTAATCATTTATTTACGTTATACGAATAAATTATGATATTATGTCTATGATTTTATATACTTTGCAACCATATTGATATATTTGGGTATTTGACATATTGTGAGTATCTTGAATTATGTTGGATTGATTTGAGTATGTTATATATGTTTATTGGATTTTACGTGGGGTACTTAGGTGAAATTGTGAGAAAGTGAGAAGTGTTGATTATGTTGGTTTGAAGTGCTATATGCACTACCCTATGTACCTCCCCCGATTGTGGAACTTCGGATATTGGTTACCTAATGGTTTGAATACTTGGATATGTCGGATACCCGGGGCACCTTTGACGGGGTGTCGCTGTAGACCCTTGACTGGGTAGTCTGCGCGCGTAGGACTGGTCACAGGCGTACGAGTATTGAGGATTCTGCTGTACGTGCTGATGAGCTTAGTCACTTTGGACGGCTCAATTCCCTAGTCACATGGTCAATTGAGGACTCTTCCATGTGGACTAGTCAAACAATCCCCGTGTTGGATTGTTTCCCCGGTACAAACTTGGTGGTGATATTGTGTCTTTTATATTATCTATTTATGTACTTATACCTATATATATATATATTATACTTACACATATTCGTTCTGGTTTGGTGGTGAGGATACTTCCTCGCCCGATGTGCCACCAGGCACGCATTCTGAGAGTGGGTTCGGGGATGGCTTATTAGTACCAGGTTGACTTTGTTATTAAACGTGAATTGTGGATTTTTTTGGATATTATTAAAGTTTCAATGCTTTCACTTATACCCATATATTATCTCTATATATTTCGAGTAGTGCTTGTGGTTTCGGTTTGGCTTCGTCTTCTTAATTGGTGGGGTTATATTATGTTGTTTTCACTGTTAACTAACCTTGTTTTCGTCCACTCACAATCTTCTGTTTTTCGCCCCCCTCAGGCAGTAGTTGGTGCTACCGCACGACCGATCGTGTTGCTCCACTTTCCGAGCATCGCCTGAATTGTAGGGCTTTATGCCCCTTATCTGTAAACTTTGAATTCTATTGTTTAAACTTACTCTACTTTTAGTATTGCTCTGTTATCGCCCACTAGGGTTGAATTTAAGGCCTGAGGCCTATGTTTAAACTTAAATGCATACTGGTTGTTGGTGTGTATTATTTATGCTGTACTTTCCAGGTTGAATTTGTTTTGAGTTTGTCCTGTTTACAGGGGAGACTCTGCCGAAATTTCGGTAGAAAGTCTCATTTTCTTTAGTTGTGGGCCCGGAATTAGGTTAATGTCGGTTAAACCACAGGATCCGGCACGGGTTCTGAAATGGATTCGGGTCGGGTCCTGTCAGAAGGTACTAACACACGCGTATAGGTATAGTATAACCACAACACCAAACACAAGTACCAGGGAAAAACAATCCAACAGGGGATCATTTGACTGGACACAGGTATAGTCTCCTCGAGACCCCGTGCCCAGGGTTGAGCCGTCCAAATGGGACTAAACTCACAGGCCTATATGGTATAAAATTCACAACCATAACTCCGAAACATGTCCTAAGCGCGCAGACTACCTCGTTAAGGGTCTACAGCTACACCTCGTTAAGGTATGCACCGGATCGAACCATAAAATTTAAAAATGAAAAAAACCAAGGGTTTAGGGTTCATAAATGGTCCTCCAGGTTAAAATCCTTCTATAAATGGTTTTTTTAATTTTAAATTATTTTTAAAAAACTTCATTAGTTTGTTGATGTGGCATATATGTGGAGCTCACATCTTCAAAAATATAGTGTCACGTGTATTTAAAATACAAAATATATTTTTAAATAATTTAAAAAAGAAAGCCAAAAATTTATGAATTTTAAATGAAAAAAAAAATTCGCAGGGACCATTTGTGATAGGTGCGTGAACCTTAGGGATGTTTTGTGATATATATATATATATATATGCCACGTCGACAAACTAACGGAGGTTTTGACGAAACCTAACGGCAGGGACCATTCGTGATCACACATACTAACCTCGAGGACCAAGAATGACACAAAAAAACATTAAGGGGTGTATTCAATTGAGATTTTAAAAATAAATAAGTCCAGCGGATTTTAAAAGACTATTTAGGAATGTAATGACTTATAAGATTTTATTAAAGATTTTTTAATCAGGATTTTTTACTTATTGGATTTCAAAAGATTTATATCATAAGAATTTATAAGATTTGAAAGGACCACCACTACAAGACAGAAACCCTTCCACGACTTTTGATATGCGTCATGGAAGACGTTTAATGACGCGGTCAGGACGTTGTAACCTATGTCATAGAAGGGGGTCCTGGAAACTTTTTTAAAACCATGGCGTCTGATATACATCATAGAATGTGCTTTCAATGACGCGGTTTGCGCGTCGTCTTATTTTTTCCATGATGCGTACGATATGTCATAGATGTATTTTTAATGACGTCAAGTCCGCGTCATGAATATTATGACGTTTCTTTTGACGTCGTCTATTTAGGCTTTCTATGACGCAGAATGGACGTCATTGAATTTAACAACGTCTATAAGACGTCATTGAAATATTTTTCATGACACATATTTGACGTCGTTGAAATTTTATTAAATAAATAAAATATTCATCGTTGAACTTAACGATGTTTTTGAGACGTCATTGAAATATTTTTGACGACACATATTAGACGTCATTGAAATTTTAAAAAAATAATAATAATAATTCTAATACATATATATATAACCCATCATTTTAATTCTACAAAAAGAAATTAACATACGAAGCAAAGCTTTCACATAAAGGCTAACATACTTTACATTAATATTACTCAACATGATTCTAGTACATCATGACAAGTTTAAAAATTGTCTTTATGACTAATTCTACAAAGTCTTCTACGAAGTATGAGAAGTTCTAATACTTGCACCGTCCAAAACAAAATAGACATCCAAAAAGATGAGCTTGATGATAGTTTGAGAGGATGTGATGCTTCATGTCCAAAAGAAGGTGTAGATGGTACTAAAATAATTACAACCACCATTAATACACCTGCTTTAAAACAAAACAGAAAATGAGTGAATGTCTAGAAATTTTGAGCACACATGCATGAAAATTATCCAAGTCGATAATGATATCTAAGGTCTTACTACAGTAGTAACTACAAATGGCTAATACAGGTTCCCGTGTAAGCAAACTTGGTCAAACCAAGAACATGAGATCTTGAAAGATTTGTTACAGTAGAGTATAACAGCTCTGTGATTAACAATAAAGTTATAAAATTTTCATACCTAACAAGCATAGAGAAACAAATAAAACATTCACATTGCTTCAATCACTCTACATGCACACAGCTCACTTTCACTAACAACAGAGGCTATATTTTCTACATATACACTAACTTTTTCTTTCTCCACGACTCACCTCTAGGCTGGTGACAAACCCAGCTCGTGTCATGTGGAGGACCAAAATATTTATTCATCCACATTGCTTCAATCACTCTACATGCACACAGCTCACTTTCACTAACAACAAAGGCTATATTTTCTACATATACACTAACTTATTCTTTCTCCACAGCTCACCTCTAGGCTGGTGACAGACCCAGCTCGTGTCATGTGGAGGACCAAAATATTTATTCATCCACATTGCTTCAATCACTCTACATGCACACAGCTCACTTTCACTAACAACAGAGGCTATATTTTCTACATATACACTAACTTTTTCTTTCTCCACAGCTCACCTCTACGCTGGTGACAGAGACCAGCTCGTGTCATGTGGAGGACCAAAATATTTATTCACTTGGTAAAAAAAAGCACAAGTGGGTCTTCAAAATTGTTGGTAAAAATATTTAAGCCTGTAGAGACTTGTATCTTTGCCATGTTTAATGAGGATCAAAAAATAGGGCTGGTGACGCAAAGATTATTATATTTTGAAGGAAAAATAAAGAAAAATTCAATATAACTATGTTATCAAATGCCGGACATTATTGATACAAAATCCATCCCAGTTTGAACATATGCTTATTAGAAAAAGATAGACAAGCTTGTGCATTAAATCATACAAGCCTAATAAGAACATAAAATAAAATGTCAAAAGCATTGCTGTCACTTCTCTATGATTAAGATAGTTGATTTTCACTCCTTTTTTGGGTTAAGTTATTAATGTGCATTACTAATACCAGTATATCTGAAAATTAGAAACATATTGGCTCATAAATGTAAAATACACACTCCCTACGCAACCACATTTGCCATTCAAACACACCATACCTATTTAGTACAAATTTCCTACCACAACAACAACAACATAAAGCTTAGTTCAAAAGTTCAACTGAAATTGCATAAAAATTACCTCGCTTGCGATGTCGAGATCAGCTTGTGCACCGGTGCTGAATCCGGCGCGGACTCGGCCGAGCCTCGAATCGTGGAATCGCCGGTGGCGGAGTTAGCTGTTTCGGTGATCGCTACGCCGGTGGCGGTGGCGATTGTAACTGCAAATGCACGTGCGATTTTGCCGGTGAGTTTTGTGACAGCTGCGCCTGTGACGATGGCGTAGCTATAGTAGCTGTAGCCGCACCTCGTGCAACGCCGCGTTCGCCGACGCCGACACACCGTCGTGAAATCCAATTGCCTCGCCAATTTCTTTGGTGCGATTTGGGAGACCGTTTTGCTCTGCTCCATTAATCTCCAATAAATTCAAACTCAAACATGCACAATCAACCTCGAAATCCACATTTAAAATCTGACAAAACAAACTTAAAACGGGTTCAAGAAGAAATTCAAAATTATGAGTTCAAGAAGAAATTCAAAATTCCTTGAGCTCTCTCAAGGAATCTGGCCAAGTGACTTAATGGCTTTATGCGGCTCTCTCAAATGTCCCCGAGAAGAAGAAATAGACAATTAAATCGATAACAGACGCACAACAAAGACCCGGATGATAGAACGCAGTAAATTTGATGAACTGACCTTAAAGAAAGCATTGTTGGTGCTATGAGAGCCAAGCATGAGTGAAGAGTGAACAGAAAAAGAAAAGAAAGGGAAGGGATAGATGAGAAGATTTGTGGTTGGGCTCAAAGAGAGAGATCCTTACACTAGGTCTGAGAATGAAGAGAAGATTTTAGAATGATAGAGAGAGAGAGAGAGAGAGAGAGAGAGAGAGAGAGAGAGAGAGAGCCTTAACGAAGGGAATAAAGCGGGCAAACTAAAATTTCACCCAAAAAAAGAGCGCCATGCGAAAAAAATCGGAGAAAGAAATTCTAGATCTATGACGCAGGTTAGCCGCCATGTTCAAAAAAACCATGACGCAGAGGATGCGTCGTTAATTTAATGACGCATAGACGACGTCGTTAAACTATAAACCTATTAACGACGCGGATCTTACGTCGTCTATTACCAATAGAATCCATGACACACATTCCGCGTAATTGAAAATAATTTTAATGACGCGTCTAGCGAATATCATAATAACAGTGTCATAAACTCGTTTCAATGACGCATTTTAAAAACACGTCATAATTTATGACATTTAATGACGTGTATTTTTTATGCGTCATTAAATCTGCGTCATAAAAAGCCCCTTTTTTTTGTATTGCACATAGATTTTTTACTTTTATGATGCTAACCAACCAACTTTTAGTCGGATGATAAGCAATGACTATCTAGTTCAATGACACATTCTTTTTTTTTTTTTGGGGTTGGATGATTTATTATTTAATTGTTACTTTATTGCAAAAAGTTTACAACAGATGCCTCTTTTTGTATCAATATCATAGATTGATTCGTGTGAGCCGGAAAAATAGTAACTTTTGTTGTTTTTAGAACCGGGATCATATGGAATGGAACCATAAATAAAAAGCCAATAAAAATCAATTGGTTCAAGCTGTGGCAAAGAAATGATAAGTTTAATAAAGAAAAGCAAAAGCCAATACAATTTCCCCCAATCTTTTAATAGCCAATTTGATGTAGCTTCATGTCCTCCTAAGTAGCATTTCTCCACATATCTAAAGCTATGCTAGCCCTCCATGCATTAGCATCTTCTCGTTGCTGCTCTTGGGTCTGAACAATATGTTCAAAGTTATCTTCTTCATTAACTGGTAATACTGAAGATGAAGATTCGTCTATTGGTTCAATTGGAAATTCATCAGAACGACACTCTTTGCGAAGAAAGTTATGTAGTGCTACACATGCTAACACAAGCTCTGCTTGTGTCTTAAATTGAAATGGAGGCACTGACTTAAAAATTGTGAACCGCGATTTAAAAATGCCGAATATCCTCTCGATCACATTCCTCAAGGACGCATGGCGAAGATTGAACAATTCATTCTCATTTTGAGGGTCATTACCATGACCTACAAAATCTTGGAGATGATATCGCACACCTCGAAATGGAGCTAAAAATTGACGTCAATTAGGAAATCCACAATCCACTAGGAAATATTTACCTAATTATATATACAATAAATATAAAATTAGTATGAAATATAATATATATATATATATATATACATGTTTATCATTTAAAAAATAAGTACTTACCTTGGGGCACTTTATGTCCGTTCCTCCTTGATAAGACATCATTTAGCGACTTTGAATCATGAGTGAACCCTCCCACCCGCTAATAACGTACATGAATTCCAAATCAAAGTTACAAGCTGCTAATACATTTTGTGATATCTTTCCATGACGATTACGATAGTTGCTTACATTGCGTCCCCTCACCATTGCGGAATATGTGTACCGTCAATAGCTCCGATGCAATCCTACAATAATGACAGGACTGACCCGAATTCCCCTCGAAATTCGTGCGAACCTTGTGGTTTTCATACATCCGACAGATGTCGTGCCCATTTACTAAGGAAAATACACTTCCTACTCCGAGTCAAACGGAAAATGGCCGAGACTTCTACCGAAATTTCAGCAGAGTCTCCCCCTGAAAAACTAACTCAACCAAAACTTCAACCCTATCAAACGAAACACAGTTTACAACCCAAGCGCCAGCAAACAACCACGAATACAAAATAGGCTTCCGGCCTTCAATTCCAACCCTAATGGGCGATAACAGAGCATATCTAAGGGCAATTGAATTTAAACAATAATTCAACCTCAAGAGAAATGGACATAGAAGTCCTACCTTTCGCTCGAAGCTCGCGAGAAGGAAAGCTCGGCTTGAAAGTTCGGTTCGCGGCACTACAGCCTGGGGGCGCAAAAACAGAAAAGTGTGAGTGGACGAAAATAAGTTTTCAATACTTAAAACAACATACTAACCCCACCTTTTATTTTAAAAATGATGCAAAACATGTAGATCAAAACCTTTGTATACGTAGTTGATTTCCAAACCAATATTTTAATAAAATAAAAGAATAATTAACTTTCAAACCATTTTCGTTTTCTTTTCCCGAGGCATAACCTCCCAAAACTGTTCCGCAATGTAATTATAAACAGAAACCACTTGAAAATCGTAAGTATGAAAATCAAAGAAATTCCCAATATCAAAACGGCATTAAACTTCCAATAACCAAGATAAAATCAAGCAACCCAAAACGACATCAAAGTGACAAAGCACGCACACCTTAAGTAGACTTTACCCCTTTGCTTTCCCACACTCAACCAACCGCATGCCCGTAGAGCACCGCAGCGAGGAAATGTCCTCACCGAAAGAAAAGAAAGATGAACTGTAATAATACTAATAATAATAATAATAAATACAAATAGTAAGACTCTCACACCAATAATTGTACCGGGAAACAATCTCAATAGGGGATCGTTTGACTGAACCACATAGAGGAATCCTCAACAACCATGTGGCCAGGAACGAGCCGTCCAACTGGGACTAAGCTTATCAAAGACGCATGCAGAATCCTCAATACTAGTACGCCCGTGACCAGTCCCCACGCGCGCAGACTACCCAAATCAAGGGTGCAGCGACACCCGTCAAGGGTGCCCCGGTATCCGACATATCCAAGTATCCAAACCATTAAGTATCCACTTTCCAAAGTTCCAGAATGGGGTACATAGGGTAGTGTTTATAGCACTTCAACCGACATAACCAAACACTTCTCACTTTCCACAATAACCACACCCACGTACTCCCACACGTAACCAAACATACATATATTCATTCTCGAAAATATTATATAACTCAAGATACTTGCAATATGTCAAAGACCCGAACATATATATACACCATAACTCACAATAGCCACCAAAACCCAAATGCCAACACATATCCCGATAAATTGATAAAATAGCATACTTGCAACATAAGACAATAATATAAACCTCAAACGGACATAAACTCCAAGTATCATATGTACCCCAATTAATCCGTATAATACAAGTCCCAAAAGTTAAATAATAATAAAGTTCCATAATTGAAAAGTAGATAATAATTCTCGAAACGTAAAACCCAACACCGAAATATTTAGTTAACATACCAATATTAGTTATGGAAGTATATATTGAAAAACCCCCCTATGTTTATAAATTCCAAATATTAGAAATTACCCGACAAATCCATAATTAAAATAATATGAAAACTCCAAAGTCAAATAACCCAAATATATAACCGAAACCCAACATTTATCAAATTAACCGCCTAAATGTTTAATTCAAATTATAAATATAAATTCCGATAGTATAAACATAATTTCCCAAAAGTATATCATATAGGTTCCGAAGATATAGAATATAATTTCCTAAGGTAATATAATATAAGTTCTCAAAAGTATATAATATAATTTCCCAAAAGATATATAATATAAATTCACTAAAGGTATAGAATATAGATTCTTAAAGATATACAATATGATTTCACAAAGTATAGAATATATATATTTCCAAGGTACGGAATATAACCTGCAATGTTCTTAGATTTCAAATATTAAAGTAAATAGAAAATTTCATAATTAGAACCATATAGAATCCCAAGATTCAATAACCAAATTTCATAAGATCCGAAATACGATAAACCGTAAACCTCAACGTATCAAACATATTTAAAGTATAAGTAACTATTCTTAAAGTATATTAACCAAACCCAAAGTATTCGCAAGTTTCACAAATTTCCAATATCCTTCAAATTCATAATTTGAAAACCATATGAAACTCCAATGTCACATAACCCAAGAAAACCATAATCCGATACGAAAATAATATTAAAATCCCAAACATATCACACAACACTCAAATCACCACAAAACTCGATTATTAAACATAATCCAATGAATTCATAATATGCCAAAGATCCCGTAATAAACAAATATGAAAATATAATTATCAAGTCCGCATAAAACCCGGGACCCAAAACATGCATAAGCTCAAATATAATCTATATTCAAGAAATTCTATTAAAATCCAAATTCAACATTTAAAACAATATTTAAATTCCAATTATCGTGGAAAACCATTTCATATGCATTTCAATTCATTCTTTAAAATAAAGTTCGTTGAAAAACAATGTCCACTCACCGTTGGTCCCACGCTGCATAACCCTAAAGGGTCCCGCCTGCTGCGTAGCAGAGTCAACGTACCTAAAGCGATAGATACGAGGATTGGATTAGTAATCGAACCGAAACGAGAACTTTAAACTCAAATCCTACCAAAACCCGACTTAATGTGCACGTACGTCGTACTAAAGATTCTAAGGTCAAACTACTTCTTTTAACCAGTGGGACCGCCCCGGAAGACTCACGGTCAACCGGCGGTCAAACACCCCTTTTCGGTCAATCCGGGCCCGTTGGGCCCACTACCACCAAAAGGTTCCAGACATTTCTAGAAGTCCAACAAAGTCAACTACGTGGCAAGGCGACCTCGGGAGAGCCTCGGTCAACCCTGGTCAAACTTGGTCAAACTATACCGAATAGGTCAAACCGGGCCCGTGAGTCCCATGACCTCCAAATTTAGATCCGAAAGTTCCTATAGGTTCACTACGGCTTAGAGAGCACATCCTGAAAGTTTGGTCTCGATCGGAAGGTCGGATTTCTCACGATCGGACGATTACGGTTTAACCTAACCTTTAAATCAATGATCCAGAGCATCCGGGACTCCGAATCACGATCCGTCAAATCTTATACGATCCTAAAAATACGAGGAACCACATACGTGAATTCGGATTCGATCCAACGGTCCGAACACATCGAACCCACGAAACGCGCAATAGGCATACGTTGGTTCGATCGTCAAACGACGTCCGAATCAGAATCCGCGCACACGTACGCGTTCGTAGCGACACAAGGATTGCATTGGGACAAAGAACCACCACCACACCACCACCACGTGCCGCCACACGCACCACCGTGGGTGGTGGGTGGCTTGATCATATCCAGCCAACCACCAAACTTCGAGTCTCACTACACCGCCTACACCAATCGAACCACCACGTTGAGGTGAGTTCGGAACTGCCATGAACCGCCACAGAACCGGCCGTGAACTGGCAGGAAATTCACGGCCAAACCAGGCCAAACTTAGGTTTTAGATCCGATCGATTCAAGGCCAAATCGATCGAATCCAAAGGCACAGACAGCAAGAGGGTGAAGAGAGGACAAGGTTTCATACCTGATCCGCCGCCGATCGTTGCTGGAGCCGCCAGATCGAAGCCTTGAAGTTTCGAAGAAAAACCGGCTGTTTCTCTGCACTTTCAGGCGACAGGAGCAGCTGCCAGCGTCGGGGAAGGGCTGGGCTGTGACCGGGAGGACTGGCCGGCCAATTTGGCACCGATGTCAGCCCTTGCCGTGACCGAAGCAGAGAGAATCGAAGAGAGAGGAGGAGGGAGGCGCGGTGAGGAGAGAGAGTGTGCGGGAGAAGAGAGAGGGAGAGGAGAGAGAGAGGGAAAATATCTGAATTCTGATTGGGTGAGGGGTATTTAACAATTTTGAAATGACGCTTACGTCCTCTGAAACTTCCGTAACTCGTATCGAGACGTTCCGCCCGTCAACGGACTCGTTTCGACGTGCCAGACGCGATGGCGTAACTCGTTTCGCCAAATTCGCGTCCGAAATTAAGGTTGACCAATTTGCCCCTTAATTAAAATATTCTTATTTAATTAATTATTTAATTCAAATTTTATTATATTAAATCCATTTAATTCCTTTTAAATTACCAAATTCAATAACTCCGTTATTAAATTTTAATTTTTCTTATCAAATGGGTCGGGCGTTACAAATAATTCATATGTAATGATAACCATATGATTAAAAATAAATAAAATAAATAAAATAAATAATATTATTTTAATTATAATTATAATATTAATATAATTAGGTAATCATCACATATATACCTTGAAATAAGGGTAAAACCTTGTGCTTTCCCTTATTTTAGCAGCACAATCGGTCCTGGTTTAGCCATCAAATCAGATGCTATTAAATTCAAGGCCTTCAAAATCTTGTGGAAATTTTCACTAGCAATGAATTGTGATCGGCCAAATGTATTACGAATTACACAATATCGATGATTTTGGCCAACGATTTGTAGGAACGCTGCAAGCATTTCTTTTACACAAATAAATCTTGTATCCTCCAAAAGTGTTTTTTCTCTAAGAATTGTGCATAACTTCCTAATACATCCTGGATACATTCTATATACTTGTCGAAAGATTGCGGGATCATCGTTTAATGCTTGATGTATATAGTCATATCCAATGCTAGTAATTCTCCGTCGAGTTAATGGACGTTCAATATGTTCACCACGCATCATAATCAGAAATTGATTCAAAGACATGCATTATCGCATAAATTGCCATCATCGAATCAGAATGGATTCATAAAATTCTTCATCATCCATATCTTCGTCATCAATTTCTTCTTCCTCTATGTCATTACCTTCATACATGTTCGGTTGTGACATTATACGTATATAAAAAAATATACAAGGCTGCAAAACAATAATAACAATAGTTAAAACATTTCATTTAGTACGGTAACAATAGTTCTTCATTTATTAATAACAAAAAAAAAATTATACTACGCTATGAATATAAAGAAACTTTTTTTAGAACAGGGTAAATTAAGAAAAGTGTCTTACGACTTCTCACAAGAAGAAAGTGTTGGAAAAATTGCCTCACCTAAGGATACAGAGGAAAGAAGCAATCGACAAACAGTCAGTTGAAAATTGCAAACGAAGAATCCAATTGACAAACAATAAGTTGGTAATTGCAAAACAAAGAATGCAATTGACAAACGGTGGTCAGTCCACTGTGCTGAATGCAATTAATTACGAAAACAATTCTATTGTGACTGGGTTGACCAGACATGTTCTTTTCACATACAAACAATTCTATTGTGACCAGCCTTATGCATAGGGGTGGCAATTTCCGACTTCGACCCGTTACACGACTCGAAACCCGCACGGAAAAACACGACCGAACACGACCCATTTATAAATGGGTAATTTTCGGTCAACTCCGCCATCGACCCGTTTATAAGCGGGTGGGTTTAGTCAACCCGCCAACCCGTTTAATACCTGCCAACCCGCAAAAAAATCAAATAAAATGAAAGTTTTAGCACACATGGGTTTCGAACCCTTGCCATGTCCACTCCTCTCCTTGCACCTTATCCATCATGGTGCTGATAAATTTGTGATTATATGTTACAACATTAGAGATTTATAATGTCCTTAGATAATGATGAGCACTCAAATCTTACATTTTTATCCCTAAATTATATTTGTTAGTAATTGTTCCTTATATAATTTGAGTTCATTAAATATCTAGGGATTAGGGTTTAATGTTTTAATCCCAAAATCATAAACCCTAAACCCTAAACCCTAAACCCTAAACTCTAAACCCTAAACCCTAATCCCTAAACTCTAATCCCTAATCCCTAAACCCTAAACCATAATCCCTAAACCCTAATCCCGATTCCCTAAACCCTAAACCCTAAACCCTAAACCCTAAACCCTAAACCATAATCCCTAAACCCTAATCCCGATTCCCTAAACCCTAAACCCTAAACCCTAAACCCTAAACCCTAAACCCTAAACCCTAAACCCTAATCTCTAAACTCTAATCCCTAATCCCTAAACCATAATCTCTAAACTCTAATCCCTAATCCCTAAACCCTAAACCATAATCCCTAAACCCTAATTCCGATTTCCTAAACTCTAATCCCTAATCCCTAATCCCTAAACCATTCCTATTTATTTTCAAAATGCAATAATTATTTTCTTTGTTTCTTCTTCATTTTCTTCAATTTTTTAATTTTTAATTTCTCTTTCTCAATCTTTATACATAGAGAGAGAGAGAGAGAGGCAAAATGAAATAACTATTTTATATCTAAAAATGTAATTACTTGATTAAATTATCAACATTTAGAATTTTTTATTTATTTTTATTTGCTATCACTTAGCGTCGTTAACGGGTTAATGGGTCAACCCGAAACCCACACGAAAATAAATGGGTAAATACGGGTTGACCCGTATTTGACATGAATGCTAAACAGTCAATACGGGTTGACCCGTATTTGACACGCCGTATAAATACGACCACGACCTAACCCGACCCGACACGACCCATTGACATCCCTACTTATGCATATATATATATATATATATATATATGTCATCAAGCTATGACGGCCATAGGGCTATTATATATAAACATGGAAAAGGTAACGACAAACCCAGGAAGGGCCATAGACACCATCTATCCAGCCATGGAAAAGGCAGCAGCAAACCCACGAAGGGTTATAGACATAGACCATATACAAACATGGCATATAGCAAATATACAGACAATAAACGCAAGAAGACACAGCATGAGAAGGAAGCAATACCTTGTTCAAGAAGAGCTATTCAACTTCACGAAGAGCTGTTCATCTTCTCTAGCAGACAAAAAAAATCTCACGTGAAAAAGTCTGATGGGTTAGGGTGAGATTTGATATAGGGTTTGGTATTTATACCTCCCACTAAAAAGTCACACAAATTCCACATTAAAAAAAAATCCTTCGAAATTAGCAAGTTTTTGAATACCAAAAGACTTTTTGTTATTTGTTTAAAGTCTTGATTGAATACCACTAGATTTGGACACCATCTTTAAAAAATCCTAATAGTCCTAATTGAATACCACAAGACTTGTTTAGATTATTTAAAAGTCTTAATTGAATACCACAAGACTTATTTATCTAAAAATAGTCTTTTAAAATCCTAATTGAATAAACCCCCAAGGATGCAATCGATAGTTTAAAACCTTAAGGACGTTTTGTGATATTAAGCCAAAAAAATTAATGTAGGGAATGATAGAATAGGAAAGAAAATCAGCTCCGTATATATATATATATATATATATATAATAGATCTGAATGAACATATATAGTAAAGGGAAGCTAATTTTCTCACTTTCATTGTTCTTTTTTGTTATTTCTCTTTCCTATTCTACCCTTCCCTAAATTAATTTCTTTTTACTTCACTTTTATATTATTTATTTTTCTTTATACTTAAATTTTCAACTTGCATTCCATTTTTAGTATTAAAGGAAAAAAAAAAACTTAATTTCTTACTCCATTTTCAGCATTCCATTCCATTTTCAGCGGCCTTGTAACTCCATCAAGCATAATATTGCTGAACAAATTATATTATATTCTATATATACTAAAACTGATCAGAATTCACTATTCATAAGCACTGTTCCTTGAACAGTGGACTGACGAAAATGCCCCTCCATTTTACGGTTTTGCTTCTGGAGGCTTCGGTTTATTTATGGAACGATTTGGTTTTTGTTGTTTTCTTCAGACCAAACGTATTCTCTCTCTCTCTTTCACCGTTCCTTTCTCTTCCTTTCTCACCCAGCAAATCCTCATCGTCAGTTGAGTATCTTCAATCGTTCTTTGGAGTCCACCATCTCAGATCGTTCTTTCGAGCTCAGCATAGCATCAGTAAGTCGTTAGCTTTCGTATCTTAACCTCTAAACCCTAAAATAAGCATGTTGTTTGATATTGAAAATCATAAAAAAGCATGTTGTTTGATTGTCTCTGTATGTGTGTGTGTTTGAATTTATCCTTTGAGTTTCTTCTCTAAGTTTATTGTCTGGCTTCAATCGAACTGGGTGGTTGGGTATTTGTTGACAATCTGGATTTTGTGGTAGATGCAAGTATCAATCTGATCAACTGTTGCTAAACTTTCAGCACCATAATTGCAACTTTGGGTCTTCAGGAAGTCTCAGAGTAAAAAAAGAAGCTTGAAAATTTGGGAGAAGAAGAACAAGGAGCTGATTTGGTTTGGTGGGTCGTTTTCTGATTGACTAAAGAAGCGATTTTTATTGGTGGGTTTGGCTATGGCTTTTGCTCCAATGTTTTGCTGTGGAAGGGGCTTTGGTCGGTACGTTAATCATTGTTTATTTCCGAACTGAATTTGAAAATTTTGGTTTTGATTATTTTCTGCTGGTTGGTTTGTTCTTTTTTAATTTAATTTTGTTATTTAAGTGAATCTGATTTGGAGAAATCTTTCGCTGTGGTTTTTTGGATGATGAAATGAGAATTGAAGTGGGCTTAGGTTATGGGTTTAGCTCAGATTCGAAGGATGAGCTCATTGGTATTAGGAAGAGTAAAGTGCAAATGGAAGTGTTACCATTTTTTGAATAGCAGAGAAACAAAAAGAAGAGGATTTGCATTCTTGGGTTTTCCTCAGATTAAATAGAGAAGGAAAATGGGTGTTAGCAATAGGAATTTATTAATCCAAATGTGTGGATTGATCTCAAAAAGAGAGGGAAAAAAGGGAATTCCAGACTTAGGAAAGCCCTTTAAATCTCTGAAGTCAAGATGTTGGTTGAAAGAAATTAAATAGAATTTCAGCTTCTGAAAGCTGAGAAGGAAATGACAAAAGGACATAGTGGAAAATCTGGAATTATTTGGTCTCAAGTCAAAAGTGTAGATACACAATAACCACTTCCACATGTCATACTGACAGTAGTTTTGGAGCATTACGTTTTGGAGATGTAAGCTTTAATGAAAAACTAAATGTTGAAAGTCATATAGCATGTATACTTCACGATTTTACTACTGCAAAGCATTCAAAACAGTATACCTTTAAATTGGAAGCTCAATACAAATTATATATATACTTTTTGGGTAAAATTGTTTCATACATTTTCTGGTATTGCTTTCCACTCTGACAATATTTAAGATTCTTTTAGGTTAGGATAAAGCTTGAATTTTCTGGATTTTTCATTTTCTCAAAAACATATTTGATCATACAATATTGAATTTGGGTTTGTTTCCCTTTACATTTCACGGGTCTTTGTAATGTTTGAATGTCTGTACGTGATGGTGTAGAAATGATGAGAATTTTTGGCGTTTTGCAGCCCTTCAGTCTCTTCCGTTCCCAAATTTTTCTTCATCTCATCAATAGGTTGATTATTCTGTTGCCGTGACTCAACGAGTTCAGAAGGTAAAACATGACAAAATATACTTAGTTTCATAAGGTTGATTATTCTGTCCCTGCTCAAAGTTTTTCAGAAAGTTTAGCAATTAAGTTTGTTGCATGTTTCGGAAAATTGAAAACATTGCAGTCTGCTATATATCTTTATATAATACATTATCATAAATAGAAATTAAGTATTCAACTATACGCAGGACCACAATCATCTCCAGTGTACATGTATCTGCTTTGGTGGGAAATTTTTTTCTTTGTAAGAATAAAAGAAAACGGAAACAAAGCCAATCATCGAAACACTAGATTTATTAGTACAATTTATAGGAAAATTTTCATGACGCCTGAAACATATAGTTGGTATAAGTTTAAAACTTGGATCCCAGTCATGCATTAGATACAAATATCTCATCTGTCACACGTCAATTGAGTATGCAACAATGCAGGACTACGATCATCTTCAGAGTATTTGCTTTGGTTTCTAAAATTGTTATAAAAATTACAGAATTATTTCCAAATATGACACCGGAAGATATAGTTGGTTTACGTTTAAAAGTTGGATCTCATTCATGCATTGGATACAAAAGGTTTCTTCTTGGTTACGTATATAAAAACCATTGTTCTTCAATTCTCTGTTTGGCTTCCGAGAAACTGTAGGACAATTCTAGAAATAGCTAAAAGTTGATGTTTGGTTGCATTGCAGGTCTTCGTTCGAAATTGCGTTTGACATTGACGGAACCTCAGGTACTAAGAACTCCATGTTGTCACCGTCTAAATTAACAAATTTCCTTTCTTTTTAGCAAATTGAAAAGAAATGTAGAAATTGATTTTTGTTTCTTATTTTCTGGGCAAGTAAACCTATTAATTTCGCTCAAGTTTGTATTTTGTATTATTGTAAATGATGGTTTTTCATTAACAAGGATTAATGAAAATATTACTTCTTTATAGGTACTTTAAAGGTTCCTTTTCTGTTTTTGACTAATGGTAAGTCATCTGAGCGGTTTTTTCCACATTGGGAGCCAACATGTTTAACTTTAGCTAATATATCCACAAGTAGTCATCATAACTTAAAAAGATTTATATCTGCATTGACATTTAAGAATCTAAGAATGTTACATTTTGATGTCAGCCATATCAAACCAGATTTGCTCAAAGGCCTTGACAATGAGATCATGATATTCGTTTGAGTTGAGTGAGAGATAACAAGCAAGAAAGTCTTCCAAATCCTTAGATGCCCTGATGTTGTTCCCCTCATTCTGATGAAGTTTCCATCTCTAAGTTCCTGTAATTCTCATCTCTTCCCCTCCCTTTCGCTATCTTTCTCAATGTTGTTTTGATATATGTGTTGTATCTAATTAAATTGAGTTGTGGGTTTTGTGGTATGGCAGGATAAAAAGCGGCACGTTTATGGATGGCGGCGATCTCCTGGTTAATAGGGAAGGGGTTCGGATCGTTTCTCATAGAGAAGTTGAAGTTGTAAGATACTTTTCAAAGATCATAACTTTTTCCCAGAAAATTCTTTTTCAATTTTCTGCCTTTATATTATATATAAATTTTATGGTTGTGAATAGAGCATAGGAATTAGCTAATGACATCAATTGACAATTGGTTGGGATAAGTTTGAACTAATTCCTATGGTTGTGCAACTATAAATAGAGCCAAGTAATTCTTATGTGGTTTGAACCAGTGACAAGCTTTTTGATGTATGATCTGTGCTTAGATACATATTGATATTTTTACTTTCTTTTAGTTTATGGAAGATGTGATGTATTTGGAGGGGTTGTTGATAAGACTCATAGGAACATGATATTGTTTTTTATTATACCTTTTGGTGTGCTGGAACATGATAATACTTTTGATAAGAGTTATAGGAACATGATATTGCTTTTGATAAGAGTCATAGGAACATGATATTGCCAGCAAATACTAGAGTGAAGACAATGTAACATGAATCAAAAGCAAAAGGTATAATCAAAAGCAATAATGTGCGTTAACCGAGCAAAAATGATAGATTATAATCGGTGGAAATTTGAAAGGAAGAAGATTTATGATTTAAATTATATGAATTTGTTTTTCTTATTCAGTGTCTCTCTTTGTGTTTGTTAATATAAGTTTTAAAAATAAAATTTAGGAGGTCATTATGTCAACTACAGTTGAATTTTCGGAATGCGGATTCATTGTTTTACATTTGGTACTTGCAGTTGTCAAAGAATTTTTCTACCGCACTTGGGAAGAAGTGAATGTTAAGGTAATGGAACTCTTTGGCTTAACATTTTCTGGGATTGTATGCCTTACCATTTTCATTTGAAAGAAAACAGTACGTATTTGTATTTCCTTGAATATTTTTTCTCTTTAAAAATAGGCATGTGTATTGAACAAGATAGCACTATTTACAATTTCATGTATGTATAAATAGAACAATGTTTCTTGCCTATTTTCATCGCTTTATACACATTTCACACAATTTAAAAACCCGCAGCATCGCGCGGGCACCTTTTGCTAGTATATACTAAAACTGATCAGAATTCACTATTCATAAGCACTGTTCCTTGAACAGTGAACTGACGAAAATGCCCCTCCTTTTTACGGTTTTGCTTCTGGTGGCTTCGGTTTCTTTAGGGAACGGTTTGGTTTTTGTTGTTTTTTTTCAGATCAAACGTATTCTCTCTCTCTTTCACCGTTCCTTTCTCTTCCTTTCTCACCCAGCAAATCGTCATCTTCAGTTGAGTATCTTCGATCGTTCTTTGGAGTCCACCATCTCCGATCGTTCTTTCGAGCTCTGCATAGCATCAGTAAGTGGTTAGTTTTCGTATCTTAACCTCTAAACCCTAAAATAAGCATGTTTGATATTGAAAATCAGAAAAAAGCATGTCGTTTGATTGTCTCTGTATGTGTGTGTGTTTGAATTTATCCTTTGAGTTTCTTCTCTAAGTTTATTGTCTGGCTTCAATCGAACTGGGTGGTTGGGTATTTGTTGACAATCTGGATTTTGTGGTAGATGCAAGTATCAATCTGATCAACTGTTGCTAAACTTTCAGCACCATAATTGCAACTTTGGGTCTTCAGGAAGGCTCAGAGTAAAAAAAGAAGCTTGAAAATTTGGGAGAAGAAGAACAAGGAGCTGATTTGGTTTGGTGGGTCGTTTTCTGATTGACTAAAGAAGCGATTTTTATTGGTGGGTTTGGCTTTGGCTTTTGCTCCAATGTTTTGCTGTGGAAGGGGCTTTGGTCGGTACGTTAATCATTGTTTATTTCCGAACTGAATTTGAAAATTTTGGTTTTGATTATTTTCTGCTGGTTGGTTTGTTCTTTTTTTAATTTAATTTTGTTATTTAAGTAGTAGTGGAATCTGATTTGGAGAAATCTTTCGCTGTGGTTTTTTGGATGATGAAATGAGAATTGAAGTGGGCTTAGGTTCTAGGTTTAGCTCAGATTGGAAGGATGAGCTCATTGGTATTAGGAAGAATAAAGTGCAAACGGAAGTGTTACCATTTTTTGAATAGCAGAGAAACAAAAAGAAGAGGATTTGCATTCTTGGGTTTTCCTCAGATTAAATAGAGAAGGAAAATGGGTGTTAGCAAGAGGAATTTATTAATCCAAATGTGTGGATTAATCGCAAAAAGAGAGGGAAAAAAAGGGAATTCCAGACTTAGGAAAGCCCTTTAAATCCCTGAAGTCAAGGTGTTGGTTGAAAGAAATTAAATAGATTTCAGCTTCTGAAAGTTGAGAAGGAAATGACAAAGAGACAGTGGAAAATCTGAAATTATTAGGTCTCAAGTCAAAAGTGTAGATACACAATAACCACTTCCACATGTCATACTGACAGTAGTTTTGGAGCATTACGTTATGGAGATGTAAGCTTTAATGAAAAACTAAATGTTGAAAGTCATAAAGCATGTATACTTCACGATTTTACTACTGCAAAGCATTCAAAACAGTATACCTTTAAACTAGAAGCTCAATACAAATTATATATATACTTTTCGGTAAAATTGTTTCATACATTTTCTGGTATTGCTTTCCACTCTGACAATATTTAAGATTCTTTTAGGTTAGGATAAAGCTTGAATTTTCTGGATTTTTCATTTTCTCAAAAACATATTTGATCATACAATATTGAATTTGGGTTTGTTTCCCCTTTACATTTCACGGGTCTTTGTAATGTTTGAATGTCTGTACGTGATGGTGTAGAAATGATGAGAATTTTTGGCGTTTTGCAGCCCTTCAGTCTCTTCCGTTCCCAAATTTTTCTTCATCTCATCAATAGGTTCATTATTCTGTTGCCGTGACTCAAATGGCACCTCCTTGCCGTGACTCAATGAGTTCAGAAGGTAAAACATGACAAAATATACTAAGTTTCATAAAGTTGATTCTTCTGTCCCTGCTCAAAGTTTTTCAGAAAATTGTGCCGTTTAGCAATTAAGTTTGTTGCATGTTTCGGAAAATTGAAAACATTGCAATCTGCTATATATCTTTATATAATACATGATCATAAATAGAAATTAAGTATTCAACTATACGCAGGACCACAATCATCTCCAATGTACATGTATCTGCTTTGGTGGGAAATTTTTCTTTGTAAGAATAAAAGAAAACGGAAACAAAGCCAATCATCGAAACACTAGATTTATTAGTACAATTTATAGGAAAATTTTCATGACGCCTGAAACATATAGTTGGTATTAGTTTAAAACTTGGATCTCAGTCATGCATTAGATACAAATATCTCATCTGTCACACGTCAATTAAGTATGCAACAATGCAGGACTACGATCATCTTCAGAGTATTTGCTTTGGTTTCTAAAATTATTATAAAAATTACAGAATTATTTCCATATATGACACTGGAAGATATAGTTGGTTTACGTTTAAAAGTTGGATCTCATTCATGCATTGGATACAAAAGGTTTCTTCTTGGTTACGTATATAAAAACCATTGTTCTTCAATTCTCTGTTTGGCTTCCGAGAAACTGTAGGACAATTCTAGAAATAGCTAAAAGTTGATGTTTGGTTGCATTGCAGGTCTTCGTTCGAAATTGCATTTGACATTGACGGAACCGCAGGTACTAAGAACTCCATGTTGTCACCGTCTAAATTAACAAATTTCCTTTCTTTTTTAGCAAATTGAAAAGAAATGTAGAAATTGATTTTTGTTTCTTATTTTCTGGGCAAGTAAACATATTAATTTCGCTCAAGTTTGTATTTTGTATTATTGTAAATGATGGTTTTTCATTAACAAGGATTAATGAAAATATTACTTCTTTATAGGTACTTTAAAGGTTCCTTTTCTGTTTTTGACCAATGGTAAGTCATCTGAGCGGTTTTTTCCACATTGGGAGCCAACATGTTTAACTTTAGCTAATATATCCACAAGTAGTCATCATAACTTAAAAAGATTTATATCTGCATTGACATTTAAGAATCTAAGAATATTACATTTTGATGTCAGCCATATCAAACCAGATTTGCTCAAAGGCCTTGACAATGAGATCATGATATTCGTTTGAGTTGAGTGAGAGATAACAAGCAAGAAGGTCTTCCAAATCCTTAGATGCCCTGATGTTGTTCCCACATTCTGATGAAGTTTCCATCTCTAAGTTCCTGTAATTCTCTTCTCTTCCCCTCCCTTTCGCTATCATTCTCAATGTTGTATATTATATATGTGTTGTATCTAATTAAATTGAGTTGTGGGTTTTGTGATATGGCAGGACAAAAAGCGGCACGTTTATGGATGGCGATCTCCTGGTTAATAGGGAAGGGGTTCGGATCGTTTCTCATAGAGAAGTTGAAGTTGTAAGATACTTTTCAAAGATCATAACTTTTTTCCCAGAAAATTCTTTTTCAATTTTCTGCCTTTATATTATATATATATATATCACACACAAAAAAATTTATGGCAAGATTTGGCTGTATGAAATTCAAATTTCTCTGTGTTGTCTTTGTAGCATGCTTTAGACGATTTTTAATTAATTAACTAATTCATTTATGGTTGCGTAGCGATGATGAGGATATATTCCAAGAGGAAAATTCGGAGCTGGACTCAGGGTTTGGCAACATAATTGTTGTTGATAACCTACCGGTGGTTTCTAAAGAAAAGTACGAGAAGCTTGAAAATGTCATTCGTAAAATTTACAGTCAGATTGGTCTTATCAAGGAAGATGGGTTTTGGATGCCACTTGATCCCGAAACCCAAAAAATATTGGGCTATTGGTTCATCGAGTATAATACTCCTTAGGTATCATTGTCTATTAAAAATTAACTATTTATGTGTTCTTTTGTCCTCCGAATGAATTTTCACCTATTGATACAAAAGTATGACCATTAACCATCACTTGGGTTCCAAACTATGTTTAAATACGTGAACAATTGCATTGAGATATGTGACCATGTGTTAATGTAATTTTAGGAAGCTGAGCTTGCTAAGGGAGAAGACTCATGGATACAAGTTGGACCGATCAAATATTTTTGTTGTCAACATGTTTGACGACTTTGATAGGTTCATGAAAGTTCCAGATCAATGGGCCGCTCCAGAAAGTAATCCGTATAAGCCAAGGGCAATTATGCTCTGATCCATCACTTCTTTGTACATAGTGAATTAGGTATTATTAGGCTCAAGCACTTATTCTGCTATCTACTTGGACATCATTGCAGGAGAATCTTCAGGTAATTTCTCTTTTGTTGATTCATGTTGTTTTCGTTTTTGTTGATTTATATATGGATATGTGTTTTCCCTATGTGGTTTTCTTCTCCAATTTTTCAGTTTTTTTCTTCCTTTTTCTTCCTTTTTCTTCTCTTTTTTTTTTAAAAACCATGTTTTCTTTTTATCTTTTGCAGGTGGTCTTTTGTTGCTTTGAATAGAGCAGTTTGGTAGCAAGAGGTGAGTTTCTAGGTTGAAATTCCAATTAATTGTTTTAACTTTTGTGAATAGAGCATAGGAATTATTAGCTAATGGCATCAATTGACAATTGGTTGGGATAAGTTTGAACTAATTCCTATGGTTGTGCAGCTGTAAATAGAGCCAAGTAATTCTTATGCGGTTTGAACCAATGACAAGCTTTTTGGTGTATGATCTGTGCTTAGATACATATTGATATTTTTTACTTCTTTCTTTTAGTTTATGGAAGATGTGATGTATTTGGAGGGGTTGTTGATAAGACTCATAGGAACATGATATTGTTTTTTATTATACCTTTTGGTGTGCTGGAACAAGATAAGAGTTTTAGGAACATGATATTGCTTTTGATAAGAGTCATAGGAACATGATATTGCCAGCAAATACTAGAGTGAAGACAATGTAACACGAATCAAAAGCAAAAGGTATAATCAAAAGCAATAATGTGCATTAACTGAGCAAAAATGATAGATTATAATCGGTGGAAATTTGAAAGGAAGAAGATTTATGATTTAAATTATATGAATTTGTTTTTCTTATTCAGTGTCTCTCTTTGTGTGTTTTAATATAAGTTTTAAAAATAAAATTTAGGAGGTCATTATGTCAACTACAGTTCAATTTTCGGAATGCGTATTCATTGTTTTACATTTGGTACTTGCAGTTGTCAAAGAATTTTCTACCGCACCTGGGAAGTAGTGAATGTTAAGGTAATGGAACTCTCTGGCTTAACATTTTCTGGGATTGTATGCCTTACAATTTTCATTTGAAAGAAAACAGTACGTTTTTGTTTTTCTCTGAATATTTTTTAACTTTAAAAATAGGCATGTGTATTGAACAAGATAGCACTATTTACAATTTCATGTATATATAAATAGAACAATGTTTCCTGACTATTTTTATCGCTTTATACACATTTCACACAATTTAAAAACCCGCAGCATCGCGCGGGCACCTTTTGCTAGTATATACTAAAACTGATCAGAATTCACTATTCATAAGCACTGTTCCTTGAACAGTGGATTGACGAAAATGCCCCTCCATTTTACCGTTTTGCTTCTGGAGGCTTCGGTTTCTTTATGGAACGGTTTGGTTTTTGTTGTTTTCTTTAGACCAAACGTATTCTCTCTCTCTCTCTCTCTCACCGTTCCTTTCTCTTCCTTTCTCACCCAGCAAATCCTCATCTTCAGTTGAGTATCTTCGATCGTTCTTTGGAGTCCACCATCTCAGATCGTTCTTTCGAGCTCAGCATAGCATCAGTAAGTCGTTAGCTTTCGTATCTTAACCTCTAAACCCTAAAATAAGCATGTTGTTTGATATTGAAAATCAGAAAAAAGCATGTTGTTTGATTGTCTCTGTATGTGTGTGTGTTTGAATTTATCCTTTGAGTTTCTTCTCTAAGTTTATTGTCTGGCTTCAATCGAACTGGGTGGTTGGGTATTTGTTGACAATCTGGATTTTGTGGTAGAAGCAAGTATCAATCTGATCAACTGTTGCTAAACTTTCAGCACCATAATTGCAACTTTGGGTCTTCAGGAAGTCTCAGAGTAAAAAAAAGAAGCTTGAAAATTTGGGAGAAGAAGAACAAGGAGCTGATTTGGTTTGGTGGGTCGTTTTCTGATTGACTAAAGAAGCGATTTTTATTGGTGGGTTTGGCTATGGCTTTTGCTCCAATGTTTTGCTGTGGAAGGGGCTTTGGTCGGTACGTTAATCATTGTTTATTTCCGAACTGAATTTGAAAATTTTGGTTTTGATTATTTTCTGCTGGTTGGTTTGTTCTTTTTTTAATTTAATTTTGTTATTTAAGTAGTAGTGGAATCTGATTTGGAGAAATCTTTCGCTGTGGTTTTTTGGATGATGAAATGAGAATTGAAGTGGGCTTAGGTTCTGGGTTTAGCTCAGATTCGAAGGATGAGCTCATTGGTATTAGGAAGAATAAAGTGCAAATGGAAGTGTTACCATTTTTTGAATAGCAGAGAAACAAAAAGAAGAGGATTTGCATTTTGGGTTTTCCTCAGATTAAATAGAGAAGGAAAATGGGTGTTTGCAAGAGGAATTTATTAATCCAAATGTGTGGATTGATCTCAAAAAGAGAGGGAAAAAAAGGGAATTCCAGACTTAGGAAAGCCCTTTAAATCACTGAAGTCAAGATGTTGGTTGAAAGAAATTAAATAGAATTTCAGCTTCTGAAAGCTGAGAAGGAAATGACAAAAGGACATAGTGGAAAATCTGGAATTATTAGGTCTCAAGTCAAAAGTGTAGATACACAATAACCACTTCCACATGTCATACTGACAGTAGTTTTGGAGCATTACGTTTTGGAGATGTAAGCTTTAATGAAAAACTAAATGTTGAAAGTCATATAGCATGTATACTTCACGATTTTACTACTGCAAAGCATTCAAAACAGTATACCTTTAAACTGGAAGCTCAATACAAATTATATATATACTTTTCTGGTAAAATTGTTTCATACATTTTCTGGTATTGCTTTCCACTCTGACAATATTTAAGATTCTTTTAGGTTAGGATAAAGCTTGAATTTTCTGGATTTTTCATTTTCTCAAAAACATATTTGATCATACAATATTGAATTTGGGTTTGTTTCCCCTCTACATTTCACGGGTCTTTGTAATGTTTGAATGTCTGTACGTGATGATGTAGAAATTATGAGAATTTTTGGCGTTTTGCAGCCCTTCATTCTCTTCCGTTCCCAAATTTTTCTTCATCTCATCAATAGGTTGATTATTCTGTTGCCGTGACTCAACGAGTTCAGAAGGTAAAACATGACAAAATATACTTAGTTTCATAAGGTTGATTATTCTGTCCCTGCTCAAAGTTTTTCAGAAAGTTTAGCAATTAAGTTTGTTGCATGTTTCGGAAAATTGAAAACATTGCAGTCTGCTATATATATTTATATAATACATGATCATAAATAGAAATTAAGTATTCAACTATACGCAGGACCACAATCATCTCCAGTGTACATGTATCTGCTTTGGTGGGAAATTTTTTTCTTTGTAAGAATAAAAGAAAACAGAAACAAAGCCAATCATCAAAACACTAGATTTATTAGTACAATTTATAGGAAAATTTTCATGACGCCTGAAACATATAGTTGGTATAAGTTTAAAACTTGGATCCCAGTCATGCATTAGATACAAATATCTCATCTGTCACACGTCAATTGAGTAGGCAACAATGCAGGACTACGATCATCTTCAGAGTATTTGCTTTGGTTTCTAAAATTGTTATAAAAATTACAGAATTATTTCCATATATGACACCGGAAGATATAGTTGGTTTTACGTTTAAAAGTTGGATCTCATTCATGCATTGGATACAAAAGGTTTCTTCTTGGTTACGTATATAAAAACCATTGTTCTTCAATTCTCTGTTTGGCTTCCGAGAAACTGTAGGACAATTCTAGAAATAGCTAAAAGTTGATGTTTGGTTGCATTGCGGGTCTTCGTTCGAAATTGCGTTTGACATTGACGGAACCTCAGGTACTAAGAACTCCATGTTGTCACCGTCTAAATTAACAAATTTCCTTTCTTTTTTAGCAAATTGAAAAGAAATATAGAAATTGATTTTTGTTTCTTATTTTCTGGGCAAGTAAACAGATTAATTTCGCTCAAGTTTGTATTTTGTATTATTGTAAATGATGGTTTTTCATTAACAAGGATTAATGAAAATATTACTTCTTTATAGGTACTTTAAAGGTTCCTTTTCTGTTTTTGACCAATGGTAAGTCATCTGAGCGGTTTTTTCCACATTGGGAGCCAACATGTTTAACTTTAGCTAATATATCCACAAGTAGTCATCATAACTTAAAAAGATTTATATCTGCATTGACATTTAAGAATCTAAGAATGTTACATTTTGATGTCAGCCATATCAAACCAGATTTGCTCAAAGGCCTTGACAATGAGATCATGATATTCGTTTGAGTTGAGTGAGAGATAACAAGCAAGAAAGTCTTCCAAATCCTTAGATGCCCTGATGTTGTTCCCCTCATTCTGATGAAGTTTCCATCTCTAAGTTCCTGTAATTCTCTTCTCTTCCCCTCCCTTTCGCTATCATTCTCAATGTTGTATATTATATATGTGTTGTATCTAATTAAATTGAGTTGTGGGTTTTGTGGTATGGCAGGATAAAGCGGCACGTTTATGGATGGCGATCTCCTGGTTAATAGGGAAGGGGTTCGGATCGTTGCTCATAGAGAAGTTGAAGTTGTAAGATACTTTTCAAAGATCATAACTTTTTTCCCAGAAAATTCTTTTTCAATTTTCTGCCTTTATATTATTATAAATTTTATGGTTGTGAATTGAGCATAGGAATTAGCTAATGGCATCAATTGACAATTGGTTGGGATAAGTTTGAACTAATTCCTATGGTTGTGCAGCTGTAAATAGAGCCAAGTAATTCTTATGTGGTTTGAACCAGTGACAAGCTTTTTGATGTATGATCTGTGCTTAGATACATATTGATATTTTTTACTTTCTTTTAGTTTATGGAAGATGTGATGTATTTGGAGGGGTTGTTGATAAGACTCATAGGAACATGATATTGTTTTTATTATACCTTTTGGTGTGCTGGAACATGATAATACTTTTGATAAGAGTTATAGGAACATGATAAGAGTTTTAGGAACATGATATTACTTTTAATAAGAGTCATAGGAACATGATATTGCCAGCAAATACTAGAGTGAAGACAATGTAACACGAATCAAAAGCAAAAGGTATAATCAAAAGCAATAATGTGCGTTAACCGAGCAAAAATGAGATTATAATCGGTGGAAATTTGAAAGGAAGAAGACTTATGATTTAAATTATATGAATTTGTTTTTCTTATTCAGTGTCTCTCTTTGTGTGTGTTAATATAAGTTTTAAAAATAAAATTTAGGAGGTCATTATGTCAACTACAGTTGAATTTTCGAATGCGGATTCATTGTTTTACATTTGGTACTTGTAGTTGTCAAAGAATTTTTCTACCGCACCTGGGAAGAAGTGAATGTTAAGGTAATGGAACTCTTTGGCTTAACATTTTCTGGGATTGTATGCCTTACAATTTTCATTTGAAAGAAAACAGTACGTATTTGTATTTCCCTAAATATTTTTTAACTTTAAAAATAGGCATGTGTATTGAACAAGATAGCACTATTTACAATTTCATGTATGTATAAATAGAACAATGTTTCCTGCCTATTTTCATCGCTTTGTACACATTTCACACAATTTAAAAACCCGCAGCATCGCGCGGGCACCTTTTGCTAGTGACATCAGAAAGTTGACTGCACTGCAGTCTTATATTGCAAGCAATGGCTTAAAAATCTTACAATTAGGCAACCAAAAACCGCTATTATAAGGTCAAAAATACCACCAAAATTAGTAAGTAATTCTGTTTTAACCTCTAACAGATCTCTTTGGGAGATGCATCTTCCAAACATATCACCAATGGGGAAAAAATGCTGCTCTGTTAATAGGTTCGCAGATAACAGAACATGATTCGATTTCATGAGCGTGAGCCTCTCTTGTTGCGTAGTTTAGTGATGGTCAGGTCTGCTTCCCCAAACCCATCCATTATTGCATTTGCTGAAGGGAACTCAGCTCGAGCCGTCAAACTACAGAGATTACGTAAAAATAATAATAAGAAGAAGCCAACTAGACCTGGTAAACAAGAAATCAAACTATAGCATCTTCTCAGTGGACTTTGGTCACAGCATGCACATTTCACTTCCGTAATTTGAAACAGGCAGGAATTTGTTCTGAGCAATTCTAAAATTAAGCATGCAAGATGTGGTGATATGGCGTGGCCAATCGTGTGCCTTATAGCTTGGAGCAAAAGTTTTCCATATATATATTTTCAGACTGAAACCATCCTTTCAAAATGTGCATGTAGACTGGTATTTAACAAAATGAATATTAAGAAAAGAGGGAGTAACAAGCCTTCACCTGTTTCTTAACACAGCACAGGGCATGCCCACTCGCTCAGCTCCTGCCACACCAGACTGGCTTCCTGCAATAAGAACACAATCGCATACTGGTAGTCCAGCATTTTCTGCCCCAGCCCGCAAGGTAGCAATGACCTTCTCTAAGCTGGAAAACAATTAACAAGTCAAATAGAGGTTGAAATCAGCACAACCAAACAAATAATTCGGTGATAGTAGAAAAGACAATACATACTCTAATCAAATCATAGAACAGGCAACTGATATGAGCTAGAATTAATGGGCCATAAGATGCTAGAAATATTCAAATTAAGATGAAGAACAGTCAATGTCTAAAAAGAAAAATAATAATAAAAGACATGAACTTGCTCAGCATTTTCCTACCATAACATAGTAAAGGCAAAATTAACTACATTAACTGCAAAATATATTCATATGGTGCATTATTTTAGGTTTTCAACACTAATGTAAGCAGAATCAAAATAAAAGTCACAAGTCAAAAGTTTCTCTTTTAAACCCTGAACATCAGAAACCCCATAAAACAAAAATAATAGATAGACACAAACCAATCCTTGACGGGATCGAATTAGCAATAACAAAAAATAAAATAAAATATGCTACCTTTTAGATGGGGTAGTATCAATCTCCACATTCAGCTTGAGCAATGATGCAACCTCCTCTGCAATCCTTTGTTTCTCAGCAGAAACTGACCCAGAAAGCAAGAAGAGAGCCTTTTAGTACCCAACCTTCTGCACTGAAAAAATGTATTTAACAAAACATTTACATGACTATTAACGCAAGATAAAGAGCCTACCTGCTTTTATTGCCTCCTTAGCTAGTTGCTCATCCATACCAGAAGAAAAGTCGTTACTATTTGTTAATTGGCCATACAAACTCTCTTCAACTTCCTTATCTCCAACGACCTTTTGCTTTAAAATTATTTCCTGGCCAAGCTTTTCAGTAATTGATCTAACATTTATAAATAATTGGTGTATTAGCTTTCCCTCCATAAAGCACGCTCAACTAGAACTGATAGGGTGGTGATAGATAGTATCAGAAGTCTATCGAAAGAGAATAAATTCCTTAAAGTATTAATTAAGCAGTAGAAAATCATTCAGAAACAGGAAACTATAAAACTACTCAGTTTGTCTCCAATGATTCAAACCTGAGACAAGGTGATCCCTCATGAGCAGTGCAAACCTCATTAGATAAAATTGTGGATTTTTTTATATCTATGTTGACATATGTAAGTGTATGTAAGTGTATGTAAGTGTATATGTGCCTGTCTGTGTGTTCTTATTTACAACTTTTTGCAAATATTACAGTATTTAAGTGGTAAACAAGATGAATAGATCAATCAGCTGTATTAAAGCTTATATCGTAATCTCACCAAAATACCAGGCAGCTAATGTATGGTGTAACTGAATTTGCAACAATGGAAAATTGTATAACTGTCAGATGACACTAGAATCTACGCTACTGCAGAAATTTGGAAGAAAAACAATTTGCACTTATAGTCATAGTTACTGTGCATTCTAACTTCTCCAAAAGCCAGGGCATGTTGGTAACCGTCTAGAAATTTATGAACCAAAATAAACATAAAAAAGAGAAGAAAAAATGTTTGTCATTACCTGGCAATTTAATCCCCACTCTTACTATAGGCCGTCAGAATGACCACAGGTATTCCTTCGTTGTATGCATCATCAATAAATCTGCAAATGGATAGGAGAAAACGAGTGTAACTGTTAAATACTAATGGAGGAAAAAGAAATCCCCAAATGGGCAACCAGACATGGCATTGATATATAAATGAAATCTCACTAAAACTCAAGTGAAATTATTATTTCTTGTACGGTTGTTTTTGTTTGGTTGTGGGTTATTCTTACTTTCTATAGATTTGGGGTTATCAGTTTATCTTGGAATATAAACCAAAGAACTTTCAAATCATTTTGATTAGTCATCGAGAATAAGACCCCTGAAATGTTTAAGACGTGGTCTTAGCCAAACTTCTAGGATTTCCAAATGTTGATCATGGTGAAATCGTGACTCTTTATATTCCAAGTTCTATTTATTGTTTATGCTCGTTCCAAATTTTGGAAATTCTGAAAAGTTTGAAACCATGAATGACAAAATTAATACCAATAAAAAGGTTTAGCTCATGGTTTTGGTCTAAGCTATTCATATCTGAAGAAGTAAAATATCATGCGGAAATTTAGTATCAGTATATTTGGTACATGTTCATAAAACATATGAAAATGAAAGAGAAACATAAGGTAGTATACAGCATAAAACCCAATGTGACTAATATTTTACGAATTCGAACAATAACGATGATATTCCAAATAATTCTTCACTGCAATAGCCTTCAATTTAAGTCTGAGAGAGCAACACTAACCACAGAATCTCATGATATTCCTATGATCTTGGAGAATTAATTCAAAATATCATACAGACTTTTAAGTTTCAAATGGATTAGTGATTTAGAGAGAATATAAAATTAGATGCATAATTTACAATGAGCTAGGATGAGGAAACTTACTCTTCAACTCCAGGTCGTTAAGGTAAACTTTCTGACATAAAAAACTCATCCATTGCAATTTTCTGTAAAAAAACTAACCAATCATTATTAGCTACTTTCATTATAAAATAGGGTAGAGCTAAAATATTGTGTGATCATATCTCAGTAAATTTGAAGCGCAGCACGATTTAAATACATGCTTATGTTAACATATACAGACTATAATCTTGTATATTGATTCAAACAACAATGTAATTCCACTTAATTGAAAGAATGCAGAGAGATTTAGCTAGAGTAAAGAGGAGAGAATTTTCAGAGAGGTAGAGAGAGCTTGGAGAAGAAGCTAGCTGGAATGAATACCAGCTCAGCTCTAAACATGCATATATTGTGTTTCTGACAAAACCGTTAGGAATAGAATATTCCTCATTACATCACTCAATCTTAGCCTTTCATGCACTACCCTATGAGATAATGACAAGTGGCATAAGCAATTACATTCTCTGCTGTACACTTGGACCATGATCCAACGCAGCCTTTCAAATAAGAATAGAACCTTCCTATTCTAATTACATTTCAGCAAACACACTTATACACCAACACTCCCTTCTAAGTGTTGTGCTGAAATGACTCCTAGAGCTTTCCTCAAATACTCAAACCGATCTCTTGCCAAAGGCTTGGTGAAAATGTCGCAAGTCGCTTCTTCAGCTTTGCAATATAGTAGATCAATCTCACCATCTTGAAGTGCATCTCGAATAAAATGATACCTTCGATTAATATGTCTGGTCTTGTGATGATGAACAGGATTCTTCGAAATAGCAATAGCTGAAGTGTTGTCACATAGCAATTTAGTTGGTTCAGCTTGTTCTTCACCAAAATCTGTTAACACAAACCTCAGCCACATAGCTTGTGCAGTAGCTTCTGCTGCACTCATGTACTCAACCTGCAATCGAAAGAGCAACACCGCTCCGCTTGATTGAAGCCCAAGAAAACACACCAGATCCCAGGTTAAAAGCATAACCTGATGTGCTTCTCATGTCATCCTCACTTCCACTCCAATCACTATCACAATAACCAATTAACATTGCTCCTTTGCCTTTCTCATAAGCAATTCCATAGTTAATAGTACCTTGTATGTATCTCAAAACCCTTTTAGCTGTTCCCATATGCTTCTTGGTAGGATTGTGCATGAATCTAGCCAAGAGGCTTGCTGCAAACATGATGTCCGGTCTGGTTGCGGTCGGATAAAGCAAGCTTCCCACCATCTGTCTATACAGAGTTTCATCTGCCAGTTCACTCCCATCTATCTTTGAGAGCTTTTCATTCATGACTAAAGGTGTTGCAACTGATTTGCAATCCTTGAGGCCAAACTTTTCAAGTAAAGTCTTTGCATATTTCTTTTGGTGCAGAAAAATGCAAGTTTCTGTTTGCAGAACTCCAAGACCAAGAAAGTGATGAAGCAATCCTAAGTCTGTCATCTCATATTGCTTCATCATCTCACACTTAAACTCAGCCATCATTTCCTTTGAGCTCCCTGTGTAGATAATGTCATCTACATATAGTGACACAATGAGAATGCCACTGTGAGATGTCTTGGTATAAAGGGTGGCTTCACTTGGACTTCTATAGAAACCAGCCTTTGTAAAATAGGAGTTTATCTCTTCATACCAAGCTCTTGGAGCTTGCTTCAAACCATATAATGCCTTCTTAAGCTTGTACACTTTCTCTTCTTTGCCTTGTATTACAAAACCAGATGGTTGATCCACATACACTTCTTCATTTAGCACTCCATTGAGAAAAGCTGACTTTACATCCAACTGAATAGCTTCCAACTCTTACGTGCAGCTAAAGCCACCAAGGTTCTCACAAGATCAAGTCGAGCTACTGGTGCAAAGGTCTCATTAAAGTCTATACCAGGCTTTTGAGAATATCCCTTTGCAACCAGCCTTGCTTTGTTCTTCTGCACAGATCCATCTAGGTTCAGTTTAGTTTTATAAACCCATTTCACTCCAATAATTGGTTTGTCGATGGTCCGTCAACCAAATCCCAGTGTTATTTTTTTCAATCATCTGAATTTCAGCTTCCATAGCTTTCTTCCATGAGTCATCCTTTCGCTTCTTCAAAACTCTCTGGTTCTATAATACACATATTACATTTTTCATAGATCTCTGCAATGCTTTTGTATTTAAGAGGAGTATGATCAATATCTTGTGGACTGTCACCCTTCCTTGATCACTAATGTCGATTGCTTGAGCTAGGCACATCTCTCACTTCACATGGAGTTTCAAAATCACAAAAGCTCTCTTCATGTCCTTGTTCGGCACGATACCTCAAGAACTGAATGTTCACGCTTTTCTCCTTCGATCATTCCAATCCCAACATGCATCTTCATTGAATACAACATCTCTCGAAACAATCACTTTTCCAGTTTCAATGTTATACAACCTATATCCCTTTTCACAGCTGCCATATCCCAAGAAAACACATCTCTTACTTGCTAAATCCAGTTTCTGTCTTTGTTGGTTTGGTACATGTGCATAACATAATGAACCAAACACCTTTAGATGTTTAATTCCTGGCTTTCTACCACTATAAGCTTCAAATGGTGTTTTCTTGCTCGGGGCCTTGGTTGGACACCTATTCAGAATATACACAGAGGTGTTCACCGCCTCAGCCCAAAACTCAAGTGGAATCTTCTTCTCAAACATCAAACACTTGGCCATTTCCACAATGGTTCTATTTTTCCTTTCTGCCACACCATTTTGCTGTGGAGTGTATGGTGTTGTAAGCTGTCTTTCAATACCCACATCTGCACAAAAGCACAAATTCTGTGAGGTGAACTCTCCTCCTCGATCACTTCGAACTTCTTCAATTTATAGCCACTTTGCAATTCTATCGTGGCCTTGAATCTCTTAAATACACTAAGAGCTTCAGATTTGTTTCTTAGGAAATAGATCCAACACATCCTAGTGTAATCATCTATGAATGTAATAAAGTATCTATTTCCAGCCTTTGTAGTTGTCTCGCATTGGACCACAAATGTCACCGTGAACAAGTTCTAGAGGAATTGATGCTCTAGTAGATGCTTCTTTTGGAAATGCCTCCTGCATTGCTTTCCCAAAACACAACCTTCACACACCTCTTTAATAACTTTAATTTCTGGCAATCCCATTACCATTTCTTGCTCTTGAAGCAATTTCAGGCTGCTCATGTTTAGGTGGCCCAATCTTCTATGCCATATTGCAGTAGATTGACACACACTTGCCTTGTAAGCAAAATGCAACTCAGCTTGCAATTTCATTGGAAAACTTCTATTTCCTCTCATCTTGATCCTTGCAATCAAGTTGGAATAAGAGCTGTCATTGTAAATCTCCACCTTGTGATCTCCAAACACCAAGTAATAACCATGCTCTATCATTTGGCCCACACCGAGCAAGTTTTCCTTCAAACCAGGCACCAACATAACTTCTTTGATGTACCTCTTGCCCATTTTGGTTTCAATCACAAGGCTGCCTTTTCCAAAGGACTTCAACAAGTCGACCAGCTTCCCATTGCTACTTTTGCAGTCATATTTCTGTCTATATCAACAAGCAAATCCTCCCTTCCAGTCATATGATTACTACATCCACCGTCCAAGTACCAAACCTCATCACCTCCTTTTATACTAGCATCAGATTTATTGCTAGCATAGAACATGGTTGGAGTAGCATCTACTTGATTAGCATAATTGACTTGCTGAGTTGGTTTCTTCGTAACAATCTTTGGCAATGTGACCAAATTTATCACAGTTAAAACACTTTGGTTTGCCTTTGAACCGACATTCTCCAAAATGTAATTTGCCACAGTGTTTGCAGGAATTTTTAGCACCTTCAGTTGCTTTGTTATCCCATTTCTTGCCCTTTGTTTTCCAATTCTTATGTTGCTTAGAATTCTGCTCACTAGGTTTGACAGATTTAGCATCCATACTAAGACTTGCAAATGCCTTTTCAGTTTTATCTTCTTATGTCCTGTCTAGCCTTAATTCAAAGCTCTTTAATGAAGCTACGACCTCTTGCACTTCAATTACATTCAGATCTCTTGAATGTTCAATAACAGAGCAGATAGAATCATAAGCGGATGGCGGACTAATAAGCAATTTTTGAACATCCCTTTCTCTAGATAATTCCTCTCCATAACTTCGCATTTGGTTTATCAAATCAAACAACTTAGTGATATAGGCAGTTAATGATTCATTATCCTTCATTCTTGTGTACTCAAATTCTCTTCTAAGACTTTGTAATTTAACACTTCTTACCTGCTTATCTCCATGGTACTCTTGCCGCAGGATATACCAGGCACCTTTTGATGTCTCCTCATGAGAGATTCGTGGGAAAATTTCATCGAAACTGCTCCTGAATCAGTCCCAATGCCTTGGCATCTTTCATAAGCATCTCTGCTTCAATCCCACTCAAACCTTCCTTCTCTTTCTTCTTTTCATCAGATTCGCCAGCACCACTTGATTCTTCCTTCTCCTTCTTCTTTTCATTAGATGCAGCAACCTTCTTCAGATCTGAAGTGTCAAATCCTTTTTCCACCAAATCCCACAATCCATGAGATTTGAAAATGGTCTTCATCCTTATACTCCAGAAATCGTAGTTTTCACCATTGAAAACTGGTGCTCTCAAATCACCTCCACTTGATCCAGCCATGTTAGACTTAGATCTCTAGAGCTCAAAACTCTGCTTCAATTCTCGGTAGCTCACAGATCCAAACGCCCCAAGATTAGTTGATCAAACCTGGCTCGATACCATGTTAACATATACAGACTATAATCTTGTATATTGATTCAAACAACAATGTAATTCCACTTAACTGAAAGAATGCAGAGAGATTTAGCTAGAGTAAAGAGGAGAGAATTTTCAGAGAGGTAGAGAGAGCTTGGAGAAGAAGCTAGCTGGAATGAATACCAGCTCAGCTCTAAACATGCATATATTGTGTTTCTGACAAAACCGTTAGGAATAGAATATTCCTCATTACATCACTCAATCTTAGCCTTTCATGCACTACCCTATGAGATAATGACAAGTGGCATAAGCAATTACATTCTCTGCTGTACACTTGGACCATGATCCAACGCAGCCTTTCAAATAAGAATAGAACCTTCCTATTCTAATTACATTTCAGCAAACACACTTATACACCAACAGCTTAGCCCTTCTTTGATCACTGGAATACTTATTTGAACTGAGATAATACCCGAGCATCCATACAACACAGAATGTAGGTCCAACATCAAGAATAATAGTGTTATATTCTGTTTGTTAGATTAAACAAAATAAGCTATCAAGTGAAGCAAGACTTTTTAGTTATCTCAGAGAAGCTATTTCTTTTGTGTAAAAATGATATAATTCATAGGTAGAAACTTCAAGAGGAACATAAAATTTCTAGTTCTTGATTTTTTCTAAGCTACTTTAAGGTTATGGTTATCTAATATTCAGTCTGCCATCAAATAAGGTTCTGTTATTTTTAAATCAGGATTGCAACTCACCTACCCTGGAAAAATATACAAACAGTTCTCTTAAAATAGGAAGGGGATTATAACCGAAAGCAGATTGCTTATCAAACCTGAAATTATAAATTCCGCCATATTTTCGTTTCCTCCATAGTACATGTAACTATATGATCAAAATGGTGATTCAAAAACTATAACCTCCATTTGTGCATATCCTACTTGCCGATGGAATCCTCAACATTAAGGAAGCATTGAAATGATAAGTGATCAATAGCTTATCAAGCTCGTAAACTTGAACCCATGCAGCCCAAGTAATAAAATGCTAGAAATATACCTTTTGTGTTAAGGAACTGAGCCTAGACTTGTATCTAAGTTTGTTAGATCAGATATCGATATGAGATGCATCCCTACAACCTAAATTAAGCCCTTAATTAGACGTCATCTTAGATATGAAATACCTTGTTTTGCAGAACTTTTTGCACAAATGACGCCTTCTCACTTGTGGGCAACGAACTAGGCCAACCAGTCTGCAAGACAGATCATTGATTTAAAAGAAAAAGATACAGAATAAAGGAAATTTTCAAAGAACTACCTTAAGCATTCATACTTTTCAAAGACAACTAAAGAGTAACACACCCGATTGAAATACAAATTCAGCATCTTTTCCTCATCACCAGCACTCTTCCTGAAAAATTAGCATAAACTACTGTGAACAACCTTAGGCATAAAAGTTGATAAAACCTTAACCAAACATTTTCAATTCGTTTTTCCAAACCAAATAAGAGGAAAATAAGACAAGGCATAATTGTGCAGCAAAAAGCAATCTGAGCCAGAACCTTGGGATTTTCCATATGTAAAAACTTTTATGACCCAAATGCACACACGGCAATGTTATTGTTGGTGCAGAAAAGGGTGCCCTGGGTCGGGCTGTCCTCCTCGTGCCTCGAGAGCCGGGTCTCGGCAACAAGACGCCCTGTCTGGTCCTCTTGGATCCTCTCCTGGCTAGTGTGCCGATTGGAGCGGAGTGGACAAGTTACAATCTTCTTTTTATAAAAATTGAAAGTTCAATCAGGTTGAAATGTCAGCGGGAAACCTCCTCTGAACTCCGACCGAATTGCGAATGCGGGCGTGCCACCATCGAATGAGACCAGCCCAAGAGACCTGGTATATGAGTTGTAGATGGTGATCCGATGAGTTTGCGCTCCTTCTCTGGACTTCTTGATCAAACCATTGTACTTCGAGTGGGGTATTGGCTCGAATGAGTTCTTTTCTATGCCTCAATGAAGAGGACTTCAAAATTCTTTCAATCGTGTGTTTGTGGCTTTGGAAGATACGAGTGGTACCTAGCCAAATAGAAAAACCGAGTTTCAGGTTAATGATCCCTTGAGTGGGTTCGGAAAACCTTGATTCGGGCCCATGATTCTGATCATTTCGGGCCTAAATATGAAGATTCGGGCTTAAAGAAGCCCTAGCTTCGGACCTAAAAACTCTTTTATTCAGGCCTGTCCAACAGTAAACAACGATATCACTTTTAAGTTAAAGACTTGAATTTAAAGCACGGGAAATATAAAATTCAAGGTAAACAATCGAAATAATGCACGCAAGTAACTTAAATTGCATTAAGAACAAAACCCCTGGGAAAGGAGATTTCTCTATCCAATCCAGGTATGGTAAATAAATAAAGAAAGCAAAACTAAAGATTTCTCTATTTAGCTTTGAAACAAGGCAAATTACAGTAGTAAAGAAACTCGATAACAAATCCAATCCAGGTATGGTAAATAAATAAAGAAAGCAAAACTAAAGATTTCTCTATTTAGCTTTGAAACAAGGCAAATTACAGTAGTAAATAAACTCGATAACAAAGTGACTGGAGATTTCTCTATCCAATCTATTACAAGTTTGAGCTGATTTTACAAGATGGCTAACCCGAATGTTTTAAACAAAGATCATACCAAGAGGATGGCAGAGCATTAAAAGATAAACGCAGGAGTTGTCAACTGGTTATCTGGAGAGAGCAGGTTGTTTTGAAGGCTTGAAGGTTTTTCAAGTTATAGACGTTGAGTCTGATTTTGGAGAGAGAGTCCTCGAGCGCTGCTGTGGAGCTTCCATATTTATAGGCAAATATCTTCAGTAATGGCGGTACGAGAAAGAAACTTGGGTGTATGCCTGAATACTTTATCCTCGTGAGCTGGTCCCTGAATAAAATAATTATGATATTTTGGATGAAGGCAGGTTCTGAGGGGATGGATCTGTGAGTTTCTTCAGTCTGAAAGAGTGGAAGATCGACGATTTTTGCTTCTTTTCTGGTCGTCAGACGGCTGGCGTGCTTTCTGCTAAGAGACGCCAGTCACTTCGCTCTTAATGGTGAGGAAACTCAACCTTGCTTTTACGTGAGTCATACCTGCCCAACCTCAACCACTTCTGACGTGGTGGGTCTTGGTTTGGGATATTTTCAGAAAAAGGGAATGGGTCTTTTGACTTCTGGGCCCTAGGTGAAAAACTTTTCTTTTAAGGATAGAAAGGCCCTTTCATTTCGGAGTTGGGCCTGGGTCTAGTGAGTATGAGTTTAAGATATACCAATTTTGGCATTTTACCAAATATGGTACAAACAGTTATTCAATTCACTCGCATGTAAAAAAGCTTGAAGCAAGTCAAGATTTCAAGCTTACAGAGAATCTTTACGCATAATTTTAATTTCACACCTCCAGATAAACAGGTTCTGTCCAACTTGCACAGTCAAGCCCAAGCTTTCGAAATGCTGAAAATATATCACAAGAAAACACGGTGAGATAAACACATAAAACTCATACTCAACAATTTGCTATTGAATTCTTTTACACAAATGCATATAATGACCGCATTTTCTCACCGGCATTGAAAGTTTGTCGGTTCCCCAGGCGATATGCATCCATAAGGACCCTGAAAGAAAGACAATGCGTCATGGAAAATTCTTCAAGAAAATCCCAACGTCAATTGAAAAAAACGATGCACCAAACAATAGCTTGAAAGAAACAAGAAAACGCGAACGATGACACAAATTAAGTAAAATGCTTGAACTCGAAGTAAGAGAAAAAAGAAAATGTCACCCGTCAACTTCAAGAAGAACTGCGAGTTTCTGAGATGGATTCTGGTCCTGGGAGCCGGAAATGGAGCTGAAAGCAGGGAAACGATTGCAGTGCAGACATTTTCCCGGGAAAGTGGAGGAAAATGGAGGGGCCGAGCTGAGATTGTGCTTGGATGAATGCCATGAAGCACACAAGTGGGTGTTGCTGGCGTTGGCGGGAAGAATGAGTGTTGAAAATGGCTGAGCTCTGAGAATTGAACAAGAAGCGAATTCCATGTCAGTTGGTCTATTGGCGTCCACGGTTTGTTGATTTACAGCTGACTGTGGAAGGAAATATCAGCTTTATAGAAAGAAAAAAAAAAACCTCCTTTTGCTACGAAATGACTTTTATGCCCTTCTTCGCGGGCCGGGTCGACCAGGGAAAAGCTCAATTGAAATTGGGCCTGGGACCTAATCCAGAAACCCAATCTTAAGTCCTAAAAGAATGCTAAAACTGTTGCTTAACAGCCTAACCATCCAACAGAATTAGAAACTAACTAAACACGTGGTTACCACGTGAGCTAACCACCTCCAGCTCCAGCTGTCTTCAGTTAGCAGAATATGCCAATGTGATGATGACGTGAGCGAAAGGTCATAATTATAGAAAATAAAAATAAAATATTGCAAGCAACCAACAATCCTTATCTCACTTCTCATGTGTTGGAATATTGAATTTGTTAATGTAAAAATAAAATAAAATTTTATGGAAATTGGAAAAGTCAAAACGCATGCCATCGTTGATCACCTGAGTTTTTGGCAGGACCTGAATGTCAATTATTTTATGAAAACTGTCTTAATCCATAGATTGAAAAAGATTTCTTGCTCTCTTTTAATAGTTGAGCTGAGTTCTATAGTTTTGGTCACCACAAATTAAGTTTCTTAATTTGGAAATACAATTCTTTAATGTTTAATCCGACTTTGCTTTTAATCTGTTTGCCTATGTCGATAAAATAAAAATCTTCCGTTGATATTTCATTGACAAAAACTTACATGTTACGAGTTTTTTGATTTATTATCACGTGAAAAGTGAAATAGGGAGAAAACTATCCATTTCTACCCTCCTTAGACTGCCATATCTTTTGTTTTTTCTTTTTCTTTTTGTATTTTTAGAAATATATATAATCATATCGACATTAGATCGACAACTAGCAACCATCGATCAGATCGACAAATGAAAAACCAATCAACAATGGGTCAAACAATCTGGCAGCAGCCACCGGTGCATTAATTATGAAATATTTCTGGCACTCAAATCACAATTGGCATGCCAATTAAAGGAAATGAAATCTGTATATGAACCTACAAGTAATGTTTGTAGGTTTAGATCAAAAGTCGCTAAAATTTATCTAACAAGTTGACCTTTTGTAAAGATCCCAATCTAGTTATTTTTTCGAGATGAAAGATTTTATTCTTCGGAATAAATAATTGTATATACCTAATCCAATTAATGAGCCTTAACTTCGGGATTTCTTTGTACAATTTAAGCATGAATATAGGACATGATGAATGCATGGGTTGATGAAAATGACACGAACCATATGCATGAGACTTGGTCCAAAACCGTTTATAATAAGGTAATACAATAAAGGTTCTCTCTTAGGAAACACTACATAATAATAATATATGTAATATGTCATAGCCATGACACGATTAGTTTTTTAGTGAGACTGTATTATTGTTGCATGGTGTTACTAGTTTATTAGTACTATAAAGATGTATTTTTATTAATACTACACCCTGATATGTCCGTCATCTTCTCATTATAACACCTAATTTTAATACCATACAATAAGTTTCTTAAGGTGTCTAGATTGCATGCCCTGAAAATTTGACAAACTGAAAACCAGTTTCTCACTCTCAAATGAGAAATAAACATAGGTTGAGGTTTACATAATGGCCACAACTACTAATAGATTGCAAATTTAGTCAAAATTGTTCCTCTCAATGACTTATCTTCCTTTAAATTTAGCAAGCCTTTTCAAAACCAATACGTCACATTATTTTAATTCTCTTTCACTCGGTCCAAACATCTGACCCAATTGAAGACAATCATGATATGATAGTCGCAACCTTTTTGTTCTCCACCCAAAAGTGACAAATTCATCTTTGTCAGTCAAGCACACGACTTTGACCAAAACACTCTCTTCACACTACAAGAAGGGTAATTGGCTTTAAGTCCTCAAATAAATGGATCAGAAAACCGGAAGAAACTATACAGAAAATGGAGGTTCAGAAGATGATGAGTGATTCAAACAACATTAAGGAATATGCAAATTTGCTTCCTGGGTATCGTTTTCATCCCACTGATGAAGAGCTTGTGAGGTTTTATCTTCGGAGGAAGGTGGAGAACAAGCCCATTCGTCTAGAACTCATCAAACTTATTGATATTTACAAATATGACCCTTGGGATCTTCCAAGTATGCTCCTCCATATCTCTTCATATATGTTTATGATTTTATGTAGAAAACTTCTACCCAATATTTGTTCATATATATGATTTTGGTTCTCCATTGTTGAAAATGTAGAAGCTAGCGGCATTGTTGGGGGCAAGGAGTGGTACTTCTTTTGCAGAAGGGGAAAGAAGTACAGAAATAGCGTAAGACCCAACAGGGTCACAAAATCAGGGTTTTGGAAAGCCACTGGTATTGACAAGCCTGTATATTCTGTTGGTGACTTTCACAGTTGCATTGGCTTAAAGAAATCCCTAGTCTACTACCGGGGAAGTGCCGGAAAGGGTACCAAAACGGACTGGATGATGCACGAATTTCGCCTTCCGGCTAGTTCAATCACGGATCACACTTCTAACACCAGGAACTATACTCAAGAAGCAGTACGTTCTTCTTATATATATATAACATGTTGAATAGCTATTAGATTCTCTCTTAGTTGCCCGTTTCTTAATTACTAGATATTTGACATGTTATGTTATCAAACTATATGAATTTAGACCACACGTTCAATCCACCTATAATCAATACTTCAGATGCATGTTTTTGTTATTCTCTACATACAAGAGATGGTATATACCTAACTAGTTCTTTCGTATAATTGCAGGAAGTTTGGACACTTTGCAGGATTCTGAAGCGAGATAATAATTATTCTTACAGAAAGTGTGGACCAAATTGGCATAAGACAACTTCGAATCCAAAGCAAATTGTGGCTGACTCAAGTTCTAAACCATGCAGTCCTAAGTCAGATATAAGTTTTGGTGCTTTCGCTGCTAATAAGGATCAATCTGAAAGGAGCCCTATTTTCTATAACGATCATATGCAGGAAGGAAACCGATTTTCCGCAGGTGATCAGCTGAGTTTAAAGGGTGAAGTCGATCCAATGGTGAACTCATACATAAGCTTTTCGAATCCAAATGAAGATCAGATGTTAAGATCAGATGGAAACTGGGATGAGCTAAGACCAATGGTCGACTGTGTTCTAAACCCATCACTGCTATGTAGTTTTAGGTAGTGGAAACTATGCTCTCTAACCTTGTCGTAGTTAGTGGATTAGAGACCCATAAAGCATGAGGACTACGGTAGGGTTTTGTCTCCATGTTTTTATTTTTCTTTTCTTTTTTCACTCTTGGATATGTTAATGCTTCTCTACATGAATAATATTATAACTTTTTTCCATCTATTAAGATATATCTAGGGTGGGCGCAGTCCAGTCCGGTTCGGTTTGGAGCTCATACCAAAATCGGAATCGGTAATATTCATCCTATCTGGTTAAAGTGAATTTTTTTAAAAAACAGGCCGGTCCAGTTCTGACCGGTTCCGGTTTTAAACTTTTTTTTTAAAAAAAAAATACAAATTATAATAAAATAAGTTATTTTTTGGGTTTGAAAAATAACAAACGATCCAATTCATACAATGGGAAATATTTTGAAGTTGAACTTGGAAAAATATTAATTATAAAATTAAAAATATAGCATTAGATTTTAAAAAATTTGTAATAAAAAAAACAACCAGTCCAGTCAGGTGTGGTGCGGTGTGAAACCGAAATAGAAACCGGTTGGAACCGGTTTGTTTCGGTTCCGGTCCGATTTGTTGACTTTTTTGGTCAACCGATTTTTTTTCCCCCGTTTTTCTCCTAGTCTGGTTCGGTGTTCCGTTTTTTCGGTCCAGATGCCCACCCCTAGATATATCCAGGGACGGAGCTAGGTATAGACCTGAAGTTGTCATCACTCCGGCCTCCATATAGCACGTTCACCCTAACCTATTCTTCTTGTTCAGAAGAAATTTTTTTTTAAGTAGATATATATATCACGGGCACACAATAATGAATTAAGATGTTCAAGTCAATGTTTCTGTATGTATGTATGACTTCAATGCTTTATATGGGTGGCAAAGGTTGGTGGCGGCCTTTATTGTTTTCCTGTTATGGGTCCTGTATGTACTATTGGTTTTTATGATAATTTGCAAGTAGCTAGAGAGCAGCAGTTTTCAGTTGAACCCTTTAAAATGGGAGAACTTATTATCTATTCTTTTGACTATTCATTTTGATTTTGTAGCATATAACTCGGTCGCTCTCTTTAGTTTGACTAAATTCGTCCAAGCTAAGATTAAATTTCAATGGATGTTTGGTGGTCGAAAGTTACATGGGGCCATTTCCTCCCTTTATTAATCAATACATAGCTGCAAAACCGTGAAATGTTTGTCTCAAAGAGAGAGAGAGAAGAAGAAGAAGATACCACACACAAATACAGGCAGATACACTAACAAGCCAAAATAATATATATAAATAAAGCTTAGAAAAATTATTCTAAATAAACCAGTAGAGTTATTAGAAGAATATATATAAATAAAGCTTGGATGACATATATAATTAAAGTTTGTGTAACGCTACATGTCATATTTACTCACCACGTTCTTTGATCATGTTTATGAGACCGATGTGTATATATAGGTTTCATTCTTGCCAGAAATGTGGTCAGTAAATATATGACACATATATAATTTACTAGTTACAGTCGCTTGACAACTTCCTTCATCAAATCAGGGTTGGCACGTTGGAAAGCGAATAGCTCGTCGAGTGAAATGAATCCATCGTGATCCATGTCGATCTCCCCATTCTCTTACGGACTTCGTCTGGCGAAGAAGAGCCAAGTGCTGTGAGTGCATCAGCGAGCTCGGTCAATGAAATCTTGCCATCACCATTGACATCAAAGCGCTTAAACACACGCTCACATTCAGCCTTAGCACCTGCATCATCAGCCATTATGTTGGAATTGTGATTCAAGTGTCAAATTTTGTTCTTGAGTTTTGGTTTTTTATTGAATTTGACATGAAAACAAATAGTTGAGAAACCCGGTATTATTGCTTAGGAAACGGATTATGACCTAAAAAGAAGGAAACCTTATTGATCTCAGACATATTAAGGGTTAAGCATAAATTATGGGTCTTTTGTGGTCATTACAATATGAATATGACATGATCTGTACAAATATAAATTGAAAAGAAAAAGTGTAATATTTATATAAATAACATTTTTTTTATTTAATCCTGATTAATGGGCTTTTAATTATGGCCAATCAAAGTTGAAGATTTATGAAATCAAAGTAGCATTTATTTAATTTACGTAAAACATGTATTATACAAAAGAGTGTCTAATAACAAAATTATAATTACCAGCTCCCAAACTAAGCAAAACTGGGGCTAGCTTAACAAAATAAAATGAATTATAACCTAAACAAAAAAAAGAAAATTACAACTCAGATCTAACACATGATACACATCAAGCATCTGAAAACCCTAATCAGCAGTCCTCTGAAATTTGATCTTGCCATCGTCCACGGTGGTCGTGTGCTTCCTCTTCCTGGAAAACCCAGTTTGCTCATCTGTGAACTGAGCAGCTGTTCGAGCCCGTAGTTCTTCCAAGCTCTCACCTTCCTTTGCTCTCTCAAGAACCTGGAGTTAAAAGGAAGCAATTATAGAGCTGATTTCTACGTTAAAAAGGAGAACTCACCTGTCTCAAATACTTTCAATGCCTTACCAGATGGCGACCATACAAATGCGTGCTTGAAAGTGCTTTAAGAGCATTTTCCGCCTCTTGCTTTGTGATGAACTCCACAAATGCAAAGCCTCTATGCTGTCCGAACTTCATCGGCAAGCGTAAGCTTTTAACCTGGAACATAAAAAGAAATAAATAAAATTATAGAATCACAAAATATTGGTGTACTATGTGGAGATTTATCCTCATACTCGCATGGCTCACATGGCTCGATAGAATTAAACTGTGAGGCAATAACACAGGTTGTCACTCATGCTATAAAAATCATTTGCCAATTGCCCCTTGGGGGGGCCAAGGGCATGCTTACGATGGCTAAAACAACATCATCTTAGAGCTCAAGGGGTAACATATTTATGGTTTAAAATTTACTGTGTAGGAATTATAGTTGACAAATAAGTAAAACGAGGTTTGAAATGACATAGTTTAAGTCAAAAATACAATATCAGCACGGGAAACATAAGGGATCCGAAATCTAGTAGTTAACTTGTCAAAGTTTAGCAAGTCACCTGACCAAATGGGCTAAATAGCTGTCTGAGGTCTTTCTCTGTAGCCTCAAAGGCTACATTTTTCACTAGTAATTTTGTTGAACTTTTATCCTTGTCAACTTTTTTTGGCACTTCATCTTTCTTGGCATGACAAAGTTGCAAAATAAGAGCGTGTCCATCCAAAACAGTTCCCTGGAAAATGGTAAATATTTAGTTGCAGTGAATTTCCGAAATTGCACATTTTATGCAGATTAATTTTGACTAGATTCTGGCTTTACCTGTAAATCCCTGCAAACGTTTGTCACTGTCTCCACAGAATCAAACTCTATAAAACCAAAACCCATTGAAACATTTTTCCCGTTTTTCAAATGTTTCTTCACCTGCACATAGAGATAGAGGGGATATAGAGAAGAAAAATATATCAAGTAAATAAAAGTAATGATTTTGGCCAGCTGAATTATCACCTTGACACTAAATATTTTTCCCTCCTTCACTTGTTCACTAAAATGATTTTTCAAACTCTCGTCGGAAGTCTTAAAGCTCAGGTTCTTGACATATAGAGATCGTGACTGGAGAATGTTACACAACAAAGACAGAAAAATTAATATATTAGGTAGACAGAAAAATAGGCAATATGTAACAGAACAAGAAGGAAAAATGGGGAAAATAACCCACAGGTGTCAACAATCACAAAACAAGAAAAAGCAGCATAAATCAGGAAAAAAACCATATACCCCCAGCGTTAATTTATTTAACAGAAGAATCAAGTTTCGTCACATGGCACACGCTGTGCTAACACTTAATTTCCGCACACATTATTGCTTGTTATACCTAATGAATATACAATTGCACACATTCTGTTCTTATCGTCAACAAGCTAGAATTTGTCTTCTAGAAGTAACCTGAACAATGTTTGCATGGATTTCTCTTAGATGATTAAAACCAAATAAAATCAAAACATGAGCTTCCTATTGCAAAATAGTTGTCAAACTACACCATTTAAAAAAATGATATCCCGTATCAGGAATTTGGTCCAGTTACTGTTATAAAAACCAAAATAAAACAAGTATGGTCACTTAGAAGCCAGCCAAAGATGCTCGTCTCCCAACAATACTAATTGTGTCTCATCATGACAAACAACAAAGAGTTGTGTGCAAAGGATTGTGAGTACAGTTTCTCGAACTGCACTTAGAAAGTAAGATGTAGCATACCCAGTTTTGTTTCTGATATGGACAGATGTGTAGACAAAAAGGAAGAGAAGATAAAGCTAAGGGAAAAAATAAAAGCATATAAAAACTAACCTCCACTCTATCAGGATCAGCATCCACATCAGATATTCCTTCCACATATTGCTCTAACATAACCTTTTTGACATCATGCTCACCAACAACGGCACTGTTCTTTTCAATGCTCTCAGTTTTTGAACTTTGACTAAGAACATTGCCAGGAGCCCATTCCAAATATAAAGGACCATCCCTGTATCATTTTAAATGGTGGGAAAATGTTTATAATGTGACATAACTGTGTAAAAAAAGTGAAATTTATTCCAACTGTTTCAACAAAGATCACATAAGTTTTACGTAGTGTTCTACTTAAGCACCTGCTTCTATACAATAGATAACCTACACAAGAAACCCAAATATTTATCCATGAACATAATAAGTGGCATGAGAAGCGGGGTTACTGAATGATGGACCAGCTAAGGTGCTTGAATAGACTTGTCTAGTTGTTAACAACTCAACTTCGAATTTAGTAACTGCTGATTCATTTGGTTTCTTCATATTAGCTTTCGAATCAGGGGTACTTTTACAATTTCATTTTTGTGGACATGACATATAGTTCTGGGCCTTATGGTCATTGGGACTTGTTTTACATGTTCCTTGTGGTCGATGGTAAGACTTTGATTTTGACTTCAAGACCAGACAATTGTCCTTTTGAAAACTTTCAAATCATTGAGAAACTTTCTATAACTAATATTGTAGACTACCTTGTTTTAAACTGGATAACAAGCTTAAGAGAACACAAACATAAAACAAAGGAACCCAAGCTGCATACAACTTACAAGATTTTGCAACACTTACTTGTAACGCTTGTATGCTAAACCTTTAAAAGCAGCTCGTGCGGCAGCAGGTTCAAGAAAAACAACCTGAAGGATAATAATTGAAGAAAAAAATTAGCATAGAACCACATATTAACAACACAACATCATAGGAAACTAATATCATCGATCATTAGGATATTTCTTCCCCTCTGCAGTATCAAAAGCTTGGGATAAAAAAAGTATATAAGACATCTGATCGTCCAAGTGTCAACGAGGAGAAGAAAACCTCCAACTAATTAAACAAAACCAAAAGCAAAGTGTCCAATTTCCTAAAACACCACAAAACTACTCTCTTCTAATCCAGGATGGTCACAAGCCAAGTCTGGCCAGTCAGAATAGATCTTAAATCTTAATGACTCATATAACCTTGTCACTTCCACCCATCCATCTCTGTAGTCTGAATTATCACAATCAAGCCGTGTTGCACACCCAGGCAAACTACCAGAAACTATCAGACTACAATGCAAAAACCTCCACTCTCCTAAACTTAGCAAATCTACAAATAGATCAAAACTAACAAATAGTCATTGATGGAAGAACGCATGAATGCATACCACGGCCAATGTCTTTGTCGGAGGGAGAACGATTTTTTCCAAACCCCCAAATTTCCCAAACATCTTCGCCAGTTCACCATCTGTAGAACCATATGGCAAGTTCTTCACCAGTAAAACATGGTTGCTTCTTTTACTACCATCAGTTTTCCCAGCAGCAAAATTCTCTAAAGATTCTACATTTACTCCAGCATTTGTAAGAGCCTTTTTTGTCTCTGCAATCACTTGAGTTTCTCCCAATGCGATACGTACAGCAAGATCATCAGCTTCCCGGTCAAGTAAATCACTCTTACTCACCCCATACTTCCGAGCTATGTTCTCAATAACCTATTAAATACGACATAAAATCAGAAATGGAGCATCATTAAACCAAAAAAAAAGGAACTTAATAAAGCAGGGGGCAGCGAACATAATGATGCTATTCCTACTAGAATCAGGGAATCAAGATCAAAACAAACAATTAAGGTTTTCCATGTACTAGAGAAAAGTATTAAAAAATGATAAGTATGGAGGAGGATGATAGAACAATCTCAAGACCAAAATAAATAAATTAACATGTTCAGATGTCATGTCTTTCTGGAAACTGTGCATATACTGCAACTGTGTTTAACATACCGTATCAGATCTCATATACAAACTGTTCCATGCTCTTGTATCTCCACTAGCTTCAGATGCTTTCCTCTCATCCTCTCTTCGTTGTTTAAGAGTTTTTGAACTTTGGCTTGCGGAATTATCAGCCCTGTACAGTGAGCAATGCGAAATTCAACAGTAGAGTGCAAGTAGAAAGTCAGGATCAATCCCAATATAAGAGTAATCGCAATAAAAATTCCCTAGCAAATGAAGTTGGGAAAAGAGGCCAATTGAGGATAACCACTTACCCTAGCTTCTCAGATGGATTTTTTTGTTTTGCTGGCATAACATGCAATAGTCTTCCTTGGAAAATTGAACCATCTAATTCTTCCAGTGCCCTTCACAAAAAATAGAGGAAAGACAAATCAACAAACAATGTACGAACCTATAAACATATTTTTTTAAACATGTATGAACTAGCAAATAAAATCATCATGCACTGGCTCAAGCACCATAACAAATATTAGGACACTTGAATGCAGAGATAAAAAAAAACAAGAAAAGTTCACGGAAGAAAGAACTGTAAATCCTAAATTTTTCTTTTTGAAAAATAACCTAGATAAAACAGGAATTGAAACAGTTATTTCATAAAATTCTACTTCTTGTTGATTTATCAAGACTCAAGGCATGATATGAAACTTGAAAAATGCAGGTTTCACAAAGGTTGAACTTTTTCATGGATGAAATCATTAAGTTATTGCCACAATAACTCCAATGAAAACAAGAAGACACATGTAAGCTTTGAAGCAAAACGAATACCTTTCTGCAGATTCCGGAAGCGTGTAAAGAACATAAGCGAATCCTTTGGAACGATTAGTCTCTTTATCAATAACAAGATGGACCTGTGCATCGCCAAATTTGCTAAAAACCTCTTCCAATTCATCCTCCGTTGCTCTAAATGGCAGATTACGAACAAATAGACGACCACTTTCAAGCACTTCTTCTTTCTCCTCCTCTTTCGAAGTGGATAACTCATTGCTCTCGTCGAGTACTTGGCCATTAGCATCTTCTGAAGCACCTTCCTCTCCAGCCTCTTTTTCATAAACTTTACTTTGTTCCTTTGCATCTACTTTTTGAAAACCCTTCTCCTTCTTCTCCTCCTCCTCCTCCTCATCATCATCATCACTACCACTGCTTTCTGAATCCGACCATTCAGTCTTCACTCTACTCTTGAAATAATCAATATCCGAAATGGCACCGTCTTTAGCAACATTGTGCAAATCATTCTTCTTAACACCTTTGTCTACCTCCATATCCACTGGAACTGATTTCTCTTCACTTTCCTTCTTGGCTTTGCCAACTTTCTCAGCTACAGGAGCTACCAACGTGTCGTTTGCCCACAATTTCGACTTAGCCCTTGGCTGCATCACCTCAAAAAACTCTTGAAGCTGAAGATCACCAGTCTCATGTTTTACCGGCGGCTCAAGACTCCGACTTTTACCGACGACACCTTCCTTCTCCTTCTTATTCTCTTTCTCATCTTCACCCCCTTTCGTCTCCTTCTTCTGAGAATGGCGACTCCATGGCCGAGGAATCTCTGGATCCCCAACCTTACGAGCAATCTCACAAGTAATCCTACAAGTATCGAGAAATGACCTGTTGTAGTATTTCATGGCCTCCTGAGCTTCGCTCTCTGTACGGAACCCAATGAAAGCGAACTGCCTGCTCTTGCCTTCCTTTGTCCGCATCAGTTTCGCGTCTGTAATCTCTCCTCTCTCCGAGAAGAACTCTCGGAGTCGGCTCTCGTTCACATGCTTGGGCAAATTCTTCACGCAAATCCTTGACCTGAAATTGTAAACCTTTTTCCATGTAAGTACCTGAAAATTTTCCTGGAAACCAAACAGAACGTTCGAGAATAAATTGAAACTCACATTTTGTTAGGAAGCTTCAATTACAGGCCTCAGATTCTTCAACCGAATTGGAACGGACGACGGTGACGTTTTGTTTCTGATTCTGAAAATCGACTCTATTGAGAGGGCAGGGTTTAAGGGACTAGAGCTGTGGTGGTGGCGGTGAGATTTTCGGTTTTGCGCCTTCTTGCCCCCAAAATTAAATTAAATTAAATTATTTATTTTATATAAAAAAAATCTTTTTATTTTTATTTTTGTGGCTTTGAAAGCTCTTGGGCCTTTGGTATTGGGCTGGAGACGAGACGAGGGCTTTGTGTAGAATTTGAGTATGGGGCTTTATTAAGCGCCCGTAACACAGAGAAGACATATATCAAAAAGAGAATGCAGAACCTTCTTCTCTAATCTTCTTCCTTTTTTCACATTTACACACGCCATTTTTTACACTTAAAAAATGGAGATTTTGACATAAAGGTTGTCTAATGTAATAATGACATTGTTTTAAGTTGTAAATTCGACACGCCATAAAGGAGGAAGATACAAAAGCAGGCTGTTGTAGAGGCCAAGATTCCCTATGAAAAACTGTTGGACGAAAAATGACGAGGGGAAGGGTGGTGGTGAAGGGAAGTGAAAAGAATGTACATAAAACGGTGCATGCATAAATGATTCGTTTTCAAGTTTTTGTTTCATTCATTCTCTGCTCTTGGTTCTCTCTCCTCTCCTTCCCACCATGAATTTATCAAGCTTCTGTTTTTTTTTTATTGGTTGCAGACAACTCTTATAATGTACCACTGGGTTGGTATCATTGCGCTGAACATAGATGATATATTGCACACATCTTAGCACAACATATTTTCAGGGGCGTTGTTTAAATTCAAATCATTGCAACGACAAATGCCAGGAAGAGGGATCCATTTGTGGAGTCTGTCATCATCCTATAATATGGAAATGCTATTGCTACGGCCATGCCTGGAAATGTTGAAGTATATATATTTATGTGTTGTGATAGTAACACAACTTAATTAGTTTGTTCATTCGCGTTGCATTGGTCAATTGAACTAACGTCTTAGGTAATGTTTGATGAACTTGTAAATGATGATACTGAACTTATTAAATTGTACCAAATAGACCCAACTATACATTTCGATTTATAATCAGGCAATGCGCACAAGAATCAAAATGCTCTATTGTAATGTACAAAAAAAATCCACATTAATCACATTAATGGAGCTAGTTCTCTAGCTAGTTCGTTTAATCATGTTAGTAGTTCCGTTTGGGTTTAATACTATTAGGGCTCGTTTGGTACATTATACTGTACTGACTAATTTATGTCGAATAGTGGGCTCGTTTGGGAGTGATTCTGGATAAGTCAATAATCACATTTATGGAAAATCACTTCTCCATATAATCACTTTCAGTAATTTTGGGCCCCTTTGTGAGTGCTTTTGGAACAGTTAAAAACGCTTTATGACAATCAAAAGCTCTTCTGATAGTGTTTGGCAAAAAAGTTTAGAAGCGATTCTAGGTCATAGAAGCACTTTCTGGAGAAGCACATGGCATATGCTTCTTTAGAAAGCACTCCCAAGTGCTTTTCCAAGAAGCACTTCGATTTCTTATGAAAATTTCAATGTCTTTATAATAAAAGCACTTTTGCTAGAAGCGCTTATAAGCAGAAGTGTTTCCTAGAGAAGCAATCCCAAACGAGCCCTAAATGAGTTTATGGAGAAACGCATAAAAGGTTGCTGAAGTACTAATGAACTTTTGTTCAAGAAGTTTGAAACTTCAAATTGGAGTGAAATTTGTTTTTTCTCTTTTTTTTCATAAATATAAGCGATAATCTAAACTACGGGGTGGGATTTCTCACACACACTATCAATGTGTTATAGGAATTCGAACATGATACCACTAATATGCAATTGTAAGTCAAGGCCCTTTTTCGATTGGGCTAGCCCGTTGGGCAGTGAAATTATTAGTCACAAAGTCTCCATGCATAATTAAATTAATAGTCATTGATGACGATGGGTTCCAATCATCCAAAGCTTTCTCTTTAGACATATAATTGAAAAGCTTAGCTGTATAGACCACTGCTTGGTGGTCAATTGCTTTTTCTATAATTCTTCATGAACTGACCGATTCACAATCACATGATAATTTATAAAATAACGTTGTGACATTTCTTGCTAGAAGGTTCAGTTTTCTTGAGCTAATAATAATTATAATTGGACTGTCCTATCCTATGCTTGAAAGAAAAACAGATAAGATGTGGATTAGACTAGTTAATCACTGTATTCATCCCTTTGCACCCGAGTTCGATCCCTTCCCCGTCCCCTATGTAAAGCAGTGTTACATTAACAAGAAGGATTTATTGGTCTACTTAATGAAAATTACAGCATGTCCAAATTTCCAATCTGATGCAGGAGAGGGATTAAAGAACTGATTTTAAAAGTGCATATGAGAGATCATTTAGCTTCGGACGGTGCCTAATACTTTAATTGAATCCAAAGCAATAATACACAGAGAAGAAGGTCATATAAAATGAGGAATTAGTTGTTTTTTTTAATATAATGATATTCATTCAAGAAACTTAATGGGTAACGGGTTGCTTGACTTTGTATAGTTAGTCCTTTTTCTCACGTATCTAGAGGCATTTTTGACACGATTGAGTGAAAACAAATTGATTATCTTAGTTTAATCTTGCCTTATTTTTGTAAATGATGAGAGGAATATGGACATGTTCAGCTTATATTTTAAGTGTAATTTACTTCAACTTTGAATGGAAATTATATAATTTGATTCAATTCCCAAATCTAGAGGCAATTCGGCAATGGTTTATGTTATGTGGACCAACTTCAGTTGGTATTTTATATATATTTCATGTATTTTCGGATATCTCAAAGGTGCAAACAAAGGGTGATACTTCTTAGGTACGGCTAATGGAAGGCCTGCTTCTGCTTGGTTGATCCAAGAAACTGCAAATCTCAGCATTGGAAGACCACCTTTTAAAAGCTAGTGAAAGTGAAAGAGAAAAAGACAATTCTCTTGCACCATTGTTTATTTGGATTTTGATATTTCCTATGATGAGGGCCAATGTTATAACCAACGGTGCTAGTTCTGTTATGAAAGTCTGTTTGATGAGTGGAAAGGACAGAAGCTTCAGCTTCAGTCACATTTTCTTATAGTTGAAGAGAAGTTGGTCTGCAAATGTAAAAGAGTGAAGCTCTCAAATTCATTTATTGTTCAGAAAATGCCAGGGTCATCTGGAAAAACAAAGAGGAAGATCAGATGGAGTAAACTGTATTCCTTTGCATGCTTGAGGCCTGTCACTGCTGAGCATGATCCTAGCCAGCAGCTCCTTGGTCAGCCAGGATTTTCGCGGGTGGTTTTCTGCAATGAGCCTCTGCTACACAAGGCTAAGCCTTACAAGTATCCCAAGAACTATGTTTCCACAACTAGGTACAATGTTGTGACTTTTCTTCCAAAAGCACTTTTCGAGCAGTTTCGGAGGGTTGCCAATCTTTATTTTCTGTTAGCAGCTGTGTTGTCCATCACTTCTTTGGCTCCTTTTACTCCAACAAGTTTGATTGCCCCTCTGGTCTTTGTGGTGGGGGTTAGTATGATTAAAGAGGCAGTGGAGGATTGGCACAGATTCTTGCAGGTAAAACAAACAAATGTTTAGTTTTCTATTCTTCCCATATTTTATCTTTTATTCATGTTTCTTGAAAATTTTAGCTCCCATTTTCCCATCGCAGAAGGAGACTAGTTATGATTGCAAAATTGTAAATATGTTGTGGGAGCAAATTTCCCCACGAGAATATTCGGTTGAAAAAGATTCCTCTTTCTTCTTCGCCGCCTCTTTCTCCCTGCAAAATAGAACCAATAAGAAGACCACACCCGGGGGGTGTTGGCCAAAGGCCCTCCGATGACTAAGTTAGTTCGAGAGTTTATGAGAAAAACACTAGCTAACTAGGGTACGAAGATATATATGTTTATGGTGTAAACCGGGCGGCCGGAGCCTTATGTAAAAGAGGGAGAGAAAGGAGGTGGCTAGAGTTGCATAGAGAAATTTAGACGTAGTTTGAGTAGTAATTCTGACGTACCTCAACCCTTTGTGTGGCCATGTATTTATAGGGGGCCTCGACGAGGTTGGTGAGGTTGGTGTGGTTGGTGTGGTAGGTGTGGTAGGTGTGGTTGGTGTATTTAGGGATTTGATTTATTAGGGTTAAATCAAATCCCAGGTATTCAATCAATCCCTAACTTAATTAGGTAACTCCTCCTTTAATTGGGAATTGTGGTAGGTGCCAAATCAATTCTCAACCCAATTAGGTAACACTCCATTTAATTGGATAATCCCCAATTAAATCGAATAATTCCCAATTAGGTTGAATAATTCCCAATTAGGTCAAATAATCCCCAAATGGAAGGAATTATTTGACCTAGGGTTATGACTAAATTCGGTTCCCACACATGTCATCTAAATTGACTCCCTACTTCATAATCTCCTGCCTGCTTTAAAATTTAGTATGATCAAGAACCCCTTTAGCTTTCCTGTTCTGTTTTGCTAGGAACCTATCGTTTTTCCAATTTTCAAAATTGCAATGGCTGTATTGTTTACTTGTGACACTGAATTCCAAATGTGTGTCTGTGCTTTATATAATATTGATGAAACAATTTATTTTGTCTTCAAGGATTTGAATGTGAACTCAAGAACTGTAAAGGCTCATGTTGGAGAAGGCAAATTTATTGACAAATCATGGCAACAGCTTTCTGTAGGAGATGTTGTTAAGGTTAACAAGAATGAATATTTTCCCGGTGATCTCCTCTTACTATCTTCCAGCTATGAGGATGGCATATGTTATGTAGAGACCATGAACCTTGATGGAGAAACTAACCTGAAAGTTAAAAGATGCTCAGAAGCCACGCTTGGCTTGATCAATGATCAAGCATTTGTTTTATTCAGCGCTACTGTCCGCTGTGAGGACCCAAATCCTCATCTTTACACCTTTGTGGGGAATTTAGAGTTGAAAAATGTATCATTTCCCTTGTGCCCTGCTACACTTCTTCTAAGAGATTCAAAACTTCGGAACACTGATTATATTTATGGAGTTGTGATCTTCAGTGGACCTGACACAAAAGCAGTAAGGAATTCAACAAGATCACCATCTAAGCGTAGTCGGATTGAAAGAAAGATGGATCTTGTTATTTACCTTCTCTTTACAATGCTTCTCTTAATTTCACTGGTCACTGCATCCGGTTTTTCGCAGTTTCTGAAGTCTGAGATGGTTAAGTGGTGGTATCTTTCTCTTGAAGATGATGATCCATTGTTTAACCCGTCAAAGCCAGAGGTATCTGGTTTCCTACAATTCATAAGGGCCCTTATTTTGTATGGCTACTTGATCCCCATTTCTCTCTATGTTTCTATTGAGGTTGTCAAAGTTTTACAAGCCATGCTCATTAACAAGGATATAGAATTGTATGATGAAGTTACACATAAGTCAGTTCAGACCCGGACATCAAATTTAAATGAGGAACTTGGTCAGGTAGGGATGATTCTGTCAGATAAAACAGGAACTTTGACATGCAACCAGATGGAATTTAGGAAATGCTCTATTGCTGGAATTTCATATGGGGGTGATATAAATGAAATCGACCGGGCAGCATCTAAGCGAATGAATGTTGATGTTGAGTCTTATCGTTTCAGTATTGATGAATTTGAAACAGCAAGCCAAAGCTGTGAAATGTTTGAGTTCTCAGTGGGGGACATCAGCACTGAAAGAGCTGTTCTAGGTGGACAAAGACATGCACAGAATTCAAGTGCAGAAAATTCAAGAATGTCTTATGTGGAGGAAGAATCTGTCATCAAGGGTTTCAACTTTAGGGATGATAGACTTATAAATAAAAAGTGGATTTATAGGCCCAACTTATCTGATGTGACAATGTTCTTTAGAGTCATGGCTCTATGTCACACAGGCATACCTGTTGAGGAGGATGATCAAACTCATAAGCTAAAGTATGAGGCAGAGTCACCAGAAGAAGTATCTTTTTTAATTGCTGCACAAGAATTTGGATTTCAGTTTTTTCAAAGAAGTCAGTCTGTTATGTTTCTTAGGGAGTTTGATCCTTCCACTGGAAAGGAGGTTGAGCGGTAAGTCCTATAATTCCTTATAAGTTCTTTATGGTAGCATGGCCAAGCATGACGTGATGCTTATTTTCAGGAAGTACAAACTTTTGAACCTTTTAGAGTTCTGTAGCGCACGGAAGAGGATGTCTGTTATAGTAAGCAACGAAGAGGGCCAAATCTTTCTACTCTGCAAAGGTGCAGATAAGTATGTTTTCTTCTTTAACAATTCATCTACTGATGCCTGCACCTTCTTTTCCTTTTTACCCTTTTTTGTTAATGGTGTCTTACATTCCTAATTATCAGTCTTTTTGTTCTAAGTTGGAAAAGCTCAATACTATTTCCACCAACTAACTTATTTATATTACTTGTGGTTGTCAGCATTATCTTTGATAGGCTTGCAGAAAATGGAAGGGCATACCAACAGGCAACAACTCTACACCTTTCAAATTATGCAGAAGATGGATTCCGAACTCTGGCATTTGCCTACCGGAAACTTGGGGTTACTGAATATGAACAATGGAACTCAATATTTAAGGTGGCCAAGACCACAATAGGTCCTGAAAGAGAAGAAATACTAGAGAAAGCATCTGAAATGATTGAAAAGGATCTAATTTTACTAGGGGTTGCTGCTGTTGAAGACAAGTTACAAAAAGGGGTTAGTTATCTGTCTCTTTGACTGAAAGACTGGATGGACTGCATATATAAGGTGGACTTGTGTGGCATTTGTATGTCAACATGATCTTTCTCATAGTTGATACTTTCTTGTTTATGTCAGGTTCCAGAATGCATAGATAAACTTGCCCAAGCAGGGATAAAAATATGGCTGCTCACTGGTGACAAGAAGGAAACTGCAATAAATATTGGGTAAAGCTTTTGACAGTCATTTACTTGGTCTACTTGTAAGTCTTAAATATTCCAAAAGGGAAGCTAAACGGATTTTCTTTTGTTTTCCTTTTCTTACTTCCAATTGGCAGGTTTGCTTGCAGCTTACTTCGGCAGGATATGAAACAATTTCATATAAGTTTGGGCAGAGAAACTGGAACTACTAACCAACTGAAGGTGGAAATTGACTTCAGAGAGCAGTAATATTAGACAGCTTGCATTTGAATTTGGTCATCTAATACTGAGAAACAATGGCAAATATACTAAATTTCGGAAACTCATCCATACCCCAGGGGACTTGTATGAATGCCAGATTCTAGTTTCTTATCAAATGCATCCCAACAATGGCACACAAGTCAGATCTATTTTGCAGTGGCGTTTTTGAGGAACTTAACATTTTTGTTTAGATGTTTTATGGGGATAAATTGAATTTGAGTTTGAAACAGACACTTGCAGTTTGCAAGTTGTCCACGTTTTTTAAACATCATCTTTTATAGAAGTTGAGTTGGTATTCACAATTTCACATAGTTTCTTTTTTCTAGTTTCCAGGCGATGAAAGAAGACATTTTAAACCAACTTGAAAGTTTTCAAAAAGTGAAGTCTGAAGAAGGTAATAAAGATGCACCCTTGGCTTTGGTAGTAGATGGAAAAGCTCTTGAAATTGCTCTGAGAAGTGATGTGAAGGACCAGTTCTTACCGTTGGCTGTTAATTGTGCTTCTGTTATATGCTGCCGGGTCTCTCCAATACAGAAGGCTTTGGTAGGTCATTTCCTGCATCCTATTCATATTGAGTCCAATGGCTATGCATATTCATTCTTTTCATTTTGTCAAATGCGAGTTAATCACGCAAATGTGGTGATTCAGATTACACGATTGGTAAAGGAACACTCAGGAAGAACAACCTTGGCCATTGGAGATGGGGCAAATGATGTTGGCATGATTCAAGAAGCTGATATTGGAGTAGGAATCAGTGGCATGGAAGGAATGCAGGTAAGCTTCACAGATGACCTTTGGCTTATTTCTGGGCAACCTTTCTTTGTTCATCTTGAGTTTGCTTTAGGCTTGGTTTCAAATGCTTATTTTTATCAAGTCCTTGTTTCTGATATATTCCAATAGACTAGTATATTCTTCAGCTGGTTACTAAAATCGTTTCTTGCCATGGCATCCAAACTATGTCTACTTTCTAAATTCAACATTAGCTATCACAATTTCATATTACATTGACTGTATCCAACCGTGAAGTATCAAATCTATAGACTATCATACACATGTTCTGCTAAAGCAATATAGAATTAAATAAAAGATGCACAGATTGCACTTCCAATCATAGCTAAACATTTTCCTGGAACACCACCTGCAGGCAGTGATGGCCAGTGACATCTCATTGCCTCAATTCCGGTTCTTGGGGAGATTACTTATAGTTCATGGACACTGGTGTTACAAGAGGATCACAAAAATGGTAAACTCTTCCATCATACTTAAATCAATAGACAATATCTTTTTATATGGTAATCCGGAGCTATGATGTTAGACTAAACCCTTTTCTCTGTCCAGATTCTCTACTTCGTGTACAAGAACATCGCTTTCGGGCTTACGCTGTTCTACTACGAATTATACACAAGGTTTGCAGGGGAGGTCTTATATGATGACTGGTATATGGCCCTATTCAATGTGATTTTGACATCTTTACCTGTTATATCATTGGGAGTGCTTGAGCAAGATGTTTCATCAGAAGTGTGCCTCCAGGTAAACAAATTAGACTAAAACCACACATAAATTAAGAAAACACATAAGATTCTTGTATACAACTGCTGTATACATAACAATCATAACATATATCAACTCTTTTTGTACCGATTAGTACCATATTGGAGATGACAGATTCACTCTACATAAATTCTGGATGAGATTCTTGATGGATTTTCTTTTTCTCTAAATGGAACAGTTTCCAGCTCTTTATCAACAAGGACAGAAGAACATATATTTCACTTGGAAGCGCATTCTTGGTTGGATATTAAATGGCGTGGTTGCTTCTCTAGTCATATTCCTTGCAAACATATACACTCTCTCCCCCAAAGCATTTCAGAAGAATGGTGCTGTTGCAGACATCACACACCTTGGTGCCATGACATACACCTGCATAATCTGGACCGTCAATTGCCAGATTGCTCTGATCATCAACCACTTCACTTGGATCCAACATCTTTTCATATGGGGCAGCATCTTGATCTGGTATGTGTTCTTGTTGATATATGGTGCACTCCCTCCTGCCTACTCACAACGAGGATTTCGGGTTCTAATCGAAGCTCTTGGCCCTGCACCATTGTACTGGACTGTCACATTGTTTGTTGTAGTTGTTTCTCTTCTTCCCTACTTCATCCACATCATCATCCAAAGGTCGTTCTATCCGCTGGATGATCATGTGATCCAAGAGATGAAATATTTCCGGAAAGATGTTTCAGACAATCAAATGTGGGAAAGGGAAAGAAGCAACTCCATTAAGTGGACTCAGATTGGATTTTCTGCTAGGGTTGATGCAAGAATTCATTTTCTGAAAGAACACTTGCACCAGAAGAAACAGTTGATATATAGATCAGTGACAACCAGTCCAATATTTAGGTCACTGACAAGCAGCCCAGCCTAGTGACAACAATTACATTTGCTTTCTTCATCCTCTTGAAGGGCTAATTAGTCTAGTTCTTCATTCTTTAATTCATTAAACTTGTAAGCAGTCTGTCTAGAATTCTCAGTTATATAAAAGTGAAGTTGGCTTCTTACATTGATTGACTGTGATCAAATATAAAATATTTCTTTTTGTTTGCCATGAAAAGTACACAAGAATTGCAAGAACACAATGGATTTGGCTTTGCCAAGATCATTCTTACTAAGTTAAGGGTGTTTTTATATATATCATTTATTAGATAAATTCGCATTTTAGTTCATAAATCCAAACTTTGCTAACTGTGTTTCAATGACTGTTCAACTTTCAAGTTGGCATCCAAGTAGAAAAATCAAATGACAAAACAAATTATATATTGCAAAGGACCCACTAGTGTAGTAGTTTTGAGTATTTACTTTCATAGACGAGGTTAAGGTTCAGTCACAACGTTCGTGTAGTGTGTGTGAGTTTAGTAGGAAAGGTCATAAAAAAAAATTTATATATCAAATTCTAAAACAAATCATATATCAAATACTAAAACAAATTATATATCAAAAAACAAAAATTGGATGAGGTGAGCTGTTGGCTGTAAACTGAGGGTTGTGGTTTTGTGCTGTTGAATGTGGGTTATGACATAAAATAATAAAATAACATAAAACAAAAACAAAGACCCAAAAAAAAAAGCAAAAAAGCGCCTTCCCTTTCCTTCCCAGCCCCCAGCCCCCAGCCACAACTCCTCTCCTACCCCCACCCCGGAATCCCTTGGCCCACCCACACGTCACCCCCGGAATATCTACAACAACCAACAAGTCTCAGACCCAGAAGCGCTTCTGAAGTGGCTCGACGGCGAGAAGCTCAGACTGTTCTGGCCAGCTCAGCTTTAGCGGCTCGACAGCGCCGGCGGCTGCGGCTGCGGTTGCGTCTGAGAAGCCACGGCAGTACCCCGAAAGTAAATTCAATTTTTTCTAAGGATGGAAGGGATTTTAGGGCAGAACAGGCTTGAAGATGTGAGTTGGCTTTGCTCCCTCTCCGAGTCCGAGCTTGTAAGTTTTTTTTTCGCCATTAAAGCAACTTAATTCGTTGATTTCGTTTGTTGTTTGTGATGGGTCATATCAAATTCTGCATAAAGGTTGAATTTTTGACGTCAAAAATCAGCGCCTTTATGCTTGTTGATGTTGGAAATTGGAAGTAACCACACATATTATGGCAGGACATGTTGATTAGCTTAAAAAGCATTGTTCTTCAACGTGCAAGAATGATTGGGCATGAGGAACTAGCCAACAAGTTTGATCTCAAGATGCTTCGAGCTCTTGGTATGTATGACCGTCTCTCGTTCTCCTATTTACCGCCATTGTTGATAAAATGATAGCTTTATCTTTGTTCTGTTATGTTTTGGGGATTTATGGTTGGGTGTAGTACCAAACTTTAAAGGTTTTTGAGAATCTTAGCTGTCTAACTTTGAATTTGGCTCTTTAACTAAGCTGTGTATAAGCATAATCCTCTGTGTATTACATTCTGTATAAGTGCCAAACTTTGATCATTTTGTCTGAATAGCATACTTTAGCAAGTTATTTTCCAACTTCCATTTAGCAAGTGAAAAATTTCGTTTAAGTCTCATACATTTAATTGTGTTATTAGCATCATAAGCAGAATATTATGAGTATTCTTGATTATGATCTCTGAATGGATAGAGATTGCTTATGTATTCAATAATGAAAGCCAAAAGAAGATATTTTAATTGCAAAAATATTTATTGATGAGGGAAGTTGTGATTGCATCTGTATTTATTCACAGCGAAGATATTAGATTCAGGGAGAGAAATTTATTCACAGCGAAGTTGTGATCACTTAAATATTAGAATACATGTTGGCGTTCATTGCTTTTTGTCTGATATGCTTTTCCATTGAGGCCTAGTCTTATCATCCATTGTTGCATTGCATCTACATTTAATTGGTTGCAAACATACTTATATAGTTTGATTTCAAAGTGGGATGGGTTTGGGATTGAAATAGATAACCGAATCAGCGTTCAGGTTTGAGGTATGTTTTTCAGACTAGAAAACTGAATATCTGAACCCGACCTAATTAGATTATTTACTAAAGTATCCTTTCATTTCTTTTACTACACAAAAATAGGGCTTTTCCTCTCCTCTCTCTCTCGCTCTCACATGAATATGAACATGTTTTGAACACTTCTACAGAGATTTCCATCTGAACCTGAAGACATTGATCTCATTTGCATCTCTCTTTCTTCAAGTTTTTGTCTGCTTGCACTACTTTCTTGGAGTTGTGGCTTTGAGATTTGTAGCTTGGATTGTCCTTCTTTTTCAGTGGTCATCTTCATGATAATTAGTCTTTTTATGCTTTTATAATGCTGAAATTAGTAGAGGAAAAGAAAACCGTCTTGTTTATTAGATGTGACTTTGTTTGTTTCATTTGGGAAGGTTTGGTTGTATACCTCAAATCCTAGTCAAAATTGGGACGGGGTTTGGTGGGTGGGTGGGTGAGGGGATGGTTTCGGGTTCGGGATTTGGGATGGCCTCACTGTCCCGACAAGGTGTTGGAATTCCTCCCTCCTACCTGATTTGTATGCTCTTTAGTGTTAAACATGCAAGGCATTTATCAAATTTGAAGTTAGTAATAGCTAGTCAATTTTTGGAATTTTTTATTTGAGTTTCTATGTTTGGCAGCTTAGAATTTTCTGACTTGTATTTCCTCGCTGAGGATTTGTGTAGCATTTGTTCTTATGGAATGTGTCAGAGATAAGATGAAGGATTTGACACTGGCCGAATCTGCTGCATTTATGGAAAGTTGCAATCTATTAAAATACAACCTTGGTGATGTAATGAGTCTTGAAGAAATAAGGGCATGTATTGGGATTGATTCAAGAAAGGGTCCAATAAAAAGGTTAGTTGAGGCAACAAGGCTCAATATTGCTTCATTTTGGGTCAGAATATGATGTTTGTGAGTTGTACTTGTTTATATGTCTGTGAGTTTATCTTTTTTATGTATAGCATGTGTATATGTATACTGTATTTGTGCATCAGGGTGGCTAATTGTCTTTTCTGTCCCTAGACTGTTCTATTCACTTGTGGTCTTGGTTTTTCATGCGTTTGGCATTAATGTATGTCTAATAATGCAGACAACAATAGGCTTGCAGAAACAACTAATGCGTCTTGGTTTCATGCTGTTGATATGGATTTATACTTTCTTAAGTCTTAGGAACCAGGGATATTTTTGTAAAGTAAAATTTCCAGATTTTCTGGAGATGGGTTGTTGTTTCAGTTGATCTATAAGTAGAGTTTTGAGGATTCATTGTATGAAATTTTCTTGAGTATCTTATGAAATTTACAATGCAAATGGTGGTTGCAAATTCAATACAGTTTTTAAAGCGAATTTATTTTCTTTTTAGCTTGCATTAAGTGGTCGAAAATCTCACCAATTTCCTTCCCCTTGGCTAACCTGTTCACATTATGATGCTGCTCTCTCTCTCTCTCTCTCTCTCTCTCTCTCTCTCTCTCTCTCTCTCTCTCTCTCTCTCTCTCTCTCCCAGCGCCCATCATTCTTGGAACACTAAACCTTGCCATAGTTGGCATAAGCAGGATGTTTCTTTATTTTTCCAGAAGTTTTTTTTCCTGCCAAAAAGAAATGCAAAGGTTTTCAAAGGTCAAAAATGTGTTGTACATATGCAATGCATCATGTATTACTTTTAGCTCCTTGCCATTAGTGGATTAACTGTGGTTACTTTTTTCCTGTACCAGAAGACCACACAAAGAAACAACGATAAATCAGAAGAAACAGAAAAGTGAAACCAGCAAATCATGAAAGCAAGCGTTGCACAGGTAAAGAGGATTAGTCACATATTTGAAACAAAGCATTGAGTTTCCAGAGAGCTAGTAAACCCTGCCTCTAGAAAATAGGTTGCAAAATGTACAGTTGTACTTGAGCAGATCATTCACATTTTTGAAATTCATCATTTTTTTTTCTTGGTTAGATTACATGTGTGAAGTCCAAGGTCTAATTCCTTGGAGTTTTGATATTCATCTCGTGTAATTTACAAATATGAATGCAAGGTTACATTACAATTTACAACTTTAGTCTTGTAGCTGCTTCCCATTATTTTCTTAGATGAATAGCTATTGAATAAAAATATTAAACTCAAGTTAGATTATTTTTTTAATTGAAGTCTTGAATCTTAATGGGGTCCTGTGATCTTATCCCTCTCACTTTTCTGAGCATGTTTGGTGTGTGTGGGTGAGTGTATGAGAATCCTTTTGTGCTGCATGGCATAATGAACTGAAACCCCATGATGGGGTTCATGGGATTCCTAGGGGACAAAGGAGGAAGCTGATGGGCCTGATGGTCGAAGAAGCCAATTATAAACCGTGCTTTGCCTCTTCCACCTATACTGAAAGGTCAGGCCTGCGGTTGCCGATCACAGCCTTAAGGTTCATGGCCTTCAGGCTTATTATTATTTTCTTTTTATACAAGCGATATTTGGGAAGGGGGGAATTGAACCTAGGACCTCGGGTGCATGGGTGAATGCTCGTAACCACTTGCCCCTTGCTTCAGGCATATTATTAAGTCTTAGGAGAATGAGGTGCTTGGCTCTTCTCCCTCCTTTTGTGAGACAGTCCATGTTAGTTGAGGCCAATGAAACTTTTGTGCTGCATCTGGAAACCACATGATGGGGCTTGGCTCATTGGGTTCCAAGGGGACAAAAGAAGGGAGGTGATGTTTGAAGCCAATAACTAAAATCAAACAGCTTTTTCAAGAAGAGTGAAGTCATTTCTCCACACTAACTTGTGCTCTCTCTGGTGACAAGAGCATGATTTGCTTGTTGCCCCATGCTTTTGTTTGTTTGTTAGGCACCGCATGGCAATAAAGGTCCTTTGGGGCCCTCATGTTCAACAAAATTCTTTCTCACACGTCCAATCTTCTTCAACCCCATTTGCCGTCCTACTCCATTTGGGCATTCAACATGCTTCAAATTCAAAACGCACCCTATAATTAAGCATAATTAATTAATCTATAATATACATAAATATACTTTTCTTTATGTACTGGATCAAAGATACAGAGCAGAGCCTCTATTGTGGAATTCCTTTTTGGAAGCAGTGTTTCTCCAAAGTCAAACTCATCATGCCATTTACCAAGATATCTCCCATGCTTTGTTTTGTAACCTCCAAAGAAAGAGCATAATATTAAAGTTGTAGTTCATAAAGTGTGATTAAGGCCAAATTCATGATTAAAGAGATTCCTGTCCCCTTCACCACCCAAATTTTATTTTATTTTTAATTTTTCTTCTTCACATGCTTTTAGCTATGGCGTTTTAATTTATCGTATTCATTGCACGTGCATACAATCAACAAGCTATATCCTGCTAGCTAGTTAGCTTCTCACTATTTAAGATGGAAAAAAAAATATTGTATGAGATCTTCATACCACGTCAGCATATTCCCGAGACAGTAAACTTAATCTCCAAAAAATTTACAAGCACTCTAACTTTGAATGTTTATCATATCAATTTGGTTTTATATGGAGGGGAATGTGTGTCAAGGAGATGCCACAAAAGTACATGTCAACAAGAACAGACATGCATGGGAATCTTATCGCATCTAAACACTAAAGATTATTATTTCTGTTGTCGGTTTGCTTAAATAAACAAATGGTCCCCTAATAACTTTGAATTGGTGGATAATGGGGCATTATTAGACGCAAAAGATTTGCTTAAGCATCAAGGGACTCGCTCTCAATGATGTTATATCTTCCAATAAAAAATCTCCCCACCATGTGATCACTAAACATGGGATGTCTGACCTAAAAAAGTTCTTTCAAAGCAATGTGAGAGTTTCAATTTTTGCTAATATTTCATCATTATTATATATCATACATGTTTTTATATATGACTTTGGATGAATGACTAAGATGAAGACATTTCAAGGTCAATGTCATCATGGCCAAAGAAAAAGAAATATAATTGCTTGAAAAAATTATTCCATAAAAGGGTCAGTGTCCCCGCGACAATCCTTTGATTTCTTCATGTCATGTCAAGCTCCAGGCAGGATCTTCCAACTGTAATCAAGGGAAAATCTTGGTGACATTACTTCACTGTAATTAATTATAATTGTTAAGTATTCTAAAGTTTTTATTTTATTTTTAAAAGGCAATTATATAACATCACTACCACACTCTATCCCTTTTATTGGTGATGAAAAGATTTAGTTGATAATAAATCTGATTACTTAATTACACTGCTTGCTTGTATACTTAGGAAAAGCCTGAGATGCAACTGTCGTGCATGTGCGACTATTTAAACTATTTTTCTTAGTGTAGCCTAGTCGATATACAATAAGAAACTTGGATGATATTATGTGTATTTTCCCATACAAGATATGAACGTTTGGAGCACTTTCACTCATAAGTGCTTTTAGTAAATACACAATGAATACTTTCTGAGAAGGTACTTTTTCAAAAAATAATTTCATAATCGAGAAACACGTTTAATTTTAGCCAAACGCTTCAAGAAACGTTTTTAGTCAGTCTAGAAAGAATCCCAAACATAATGTTGTATGTAAAGCGCATTTATATGTGAGCTATATACCTTGTCTCGTGCATGTTAGAATTTCTATACCTAGGATGCCTTACATAAATTCAACTTTCTCTTATATATTGCAAATCACTTTAGCCATGCCATGGAAGATAGTCTTGATAGACATGTGAGAAAGTCAAACACTCAGTTTGTGCATGAACCTTAGCAGCTCATGAGAAGAAAATATGATAATGAGAAAGACTTCTGCACAATTAGACTGCCTTATAAATTAGGTGGGTAAATTAAACATCTCATGCCATCCACATGTGCTCCCTCCCTCGTCGTTGGAGAGACATTGGTCCTTTTGGTTTTAAATGTGATAATGGAAAGCATGAAATCCATATAGTGGAAGGTGCTTTTGGGGACAGAAAGTTGATCATTTCTACCAATTTGGGACCTTTCGCTTTGAAAATTCATGCTTTTTTGGGTTTCTAAATTTGAAATTATTGTTGCTAATTCCCTCCTTTTTTCTATCTACACCAACCCAAATGGTGTCCTTTTTCCCATCCAAAGATCCCCAACGTGATGTCCAAGTCCAAATGGACGGAGCTTGACCATCCAATGGCTGTCATGTGATCACTGTAGATTGTCTGGAAATATTTTCACCGTTTTGTTTGACCAAATAATACCTAATTGCGTGGTCCTAATAAAAGGCAGGTAATTGGTTGTTGATTTCTCCACGAGCCAAATGATTGAGAAAACCAAACTCACCTGCCAATGGAATATTTTGTTTGCTCTCTCATGGCCCATATACAGATAAGATACGTAACATCCATGTTATGTATGTATACCAAATATTAGGTAATCATATATTGCAAAATAATGTATAAGCTCTTTCACATAATATTTCATGTTGAGCTCTATATTGTTAAAATTAACAGTTTGATAACATAATAATTCGACAACCAGCCCTGCCATAAAGAAGGATAAGTAGTAAATTCGTGGTGATTAACTTTTAACCTCAAATGTTGATTTGAAGTAAAAAAGCAAATAGGGTGGACAAAATTATAGCCGTACGAATTTCATTCAAATTGGAGCAGCAGAACATTGTCAAAAGCAACCACATAATTAGTAGCATTTACATAATTATAATTTGCAAATTTACAACAGAATAACCACAATCAGTTCAAGAATTTTCTTGGGCCAGCCATAATTTGTTGTAATAATATGGATTAGACATCAAGAACTCGGGTTTTCAAAGTATGAAATTTTTTTAGGTTTAGGAACCCAAAAACAACTGATTATTAAGAATTAGTGATGATTTGCACTAGTTTAATTAATTAATTTATGGATAAAGAATGATTTGCATTATTCAGGTGTGCTATCATTTACTCAACAGTCGCTAACATAAGAGAATTTAAAATTTGCTAATCCCATTATTAAACAATTCGAAATTCGGGTTGCAATGCGGGTTCGGATTAGGGTCCATCTCCCCACAAATTTCAACGACCATTTGACGTAGTTGTTTTCTTTAACCTTTGCCAATCATATTAGGGTTACGTAGTGGAGCTCTAATCAGTGTTCTTGAAACATAATCATTGACCAACTGCCAGTAGACCCCCTAGTTGACTGTTAAATAATTATTGAAGCCATGAACTCAAAGATCTTCCCAGTTGAACACCTCATTATGAGTTTGTTTGTTTCTGGGGCCATCTGTATGCATATCCTCCATTGCCTTGCAAACTTTTTTGTGTATAAAAATATTGATTTAGGTGTACCTAAAAAAATAAATCTTTTTAACACTGTTACTCCAGAATATATATGATATATATGTGGCTTTAATTTTAAAGCTTTGCAAATATTGGGACTGGGGCTTTTTTATAAAAGAAAAAAAAACAATAAGACTTGAAATAAGAAGAAGAAAAAAAGAAGGTGATTCTCATGAGTTCAAATTTATCAACTAAAATGTGTACTTTTTTTAGCCTACTCCTATAAAAATTCCTGAGTCGGCCATTAGGTGGAGGGGGCCTTCATAAGGGTATGCCGACAGTTTCCAATACGGACATATCTATATAAGTATGTAGACATATATATTCTCCTATTTCTAAGACGTTTGTCCTTCATTATTACTAAAATATCAACGTGTTATCGATACATTATTATAGATAATAAAAGAAAACGTACTAGAATTCTCGACATATATCGATATAGGTAGACACTACAGGTTGTTTTAAAATGATGTTGACTTGACTTGTATCATGTAGTGTTGGAAGTTGGTCGTATCATGTAGTGTTGGAAGTTGGTCGTTAATTGCAAACCCTCATGTTAACATGTGCATGCGCAGTACTTGCGCACCCAAACACCACACATGCTCAGCCGCCACCCGCCGCAGTAATTCTATATGCATGCATGCCTCCCTTTGCGTCCCGATCGAGCCATGAACTTGTCAAACAAAACCATGAAATGATCTCATAATGAAGAAGAAATTTGCATGCTGTCATAATTTGGGTAAAGATCGCCATCATCTTTTTATAACCCATTAGAGAATTTCCAAATGATTTAACAGCCGTTAATAATATTTGCTTTTATATTGGACCTGCTAGCTCATGGACCCAATTTGAACACATGGAAGTTTTTCCAATTTCAATATGCACCACCTAACCACAAACCTGACAAAAGAAATGAGAAGTATGCAACATGCCAGACCTCGTCATGGACCAAACTTGGACTTTGAATGTATATATTTGTCAAAATTTGAATGCACCGAACCAAAACCTAACAAAAAAAAAGGGGGATAAATACTACGCATAATAACGTAATTGATTCATGTGTGCACTGTACTTTATTTGTTTGTATAATTCGTCACGCACTTTCTTTGTCATGAACATGTTAATTTGTGTTAAGTTATCTGCTATTCAATTGTCGAGAGTTATTACTCCTCATGATTCGATATGATTTACGATTTAACTTCTGTGGTACGGTTAATGCAATGATTTAAGTTAATGTGACGATGCCAAGGTTTTCTAGTTGGTAATCATATTGTGTCCCATTAGAATTAGGAGTGGGAGCACTTTGATCCTCTTGCACTAAGTCAACGGCAATTACTTTTTACTCAAAAATTCACATAGGTTAAAGTAAAAACATTCAACATTTCAATTATTTGGTATATGAATTTTTTTATTTTTAGAACCAGCAGAATTTCATCAAATACAAGAGATTTACATGAAGAAGACATCCCAATTGTAGGTTCTTGCATACAATGAATCTAGAAAAATAAAATCCAGCAACACAATGAGTAATAACCATACAAGATTAAGTGCAGCTCACTCAAAGTTGATAGAACAACATATTCTGTACTAACAAGGAACCAAAAGTGAAAGGGTCTAAGAGCATTTCCAGCAGGAGGTCCCATTTCCAATGGCGCGGGCTTGCCATGGCAAGCGGTGGGCTCCACCAGCCCGAGCAAGCCCAAAGACAAGACTTGCATGGGTTGTTGCCTGGGTAAGGTGACTTAATGCTAACATCACAATGACATCAGCAACCAATTTAAATTACAAACAAATTGAAAAAAAACAAAACAAAACAAAACCAAAATTTTCAATTTTTTTTTTTCTAAATACCTCATATTCTTTACTTACCACACCAAAACTCTATACAAATTCCTCTACTCATATCTCATGTGAATAGTGGTTGCCCTTGGGTTGCCATAACAATGGGTGGAAAAACAACCAAAAAAAATTATTAGGGCAGGCACTATTCATGTGAATAGTAACAGTCATTGCCTCCCATTGCCTTTTGCCATGGCAAATTGGTGGAAATGCTCTAACCGCTCAACATCCACTTGGACAGAGAAAGCCACAGTATACCTCCAACATCATATATGATCCTACAACACCCAATAATGAAATATCCACCCATATCTAATAACTCCACTTCCACAATACAAAGGAACCTTAAAAGCCAGTTTAGAAAGACTGGAGAGAACAAACCCAACATAAAATTAGGGAAAACAAAACCCAGCATAAGACTGGGTGAAATGCTCTCTACAACACGACGGGGAAGAGGGATGCAATATATAAAATGAAGTTATAAAGATAATGACCAAACTATTTTAAGTAGTTTGTAATTTTAACTCATTAATTATTTGTTTCACTTCTTTCTCTTAAATAAAACAAACAACAAAAACTTATCAGACTACTAAATTCTTTGATATGGACCTAATTATTACGTCCCAATATACTTTTTCTTTTCCCTTTTCTTAAAGACAACGACTGATACATGGGCCGAATTGTATCTTCAAAAAGCAGTACATTTTGCAATATATACTATGCCCCATAAACATTTTGCAAATGACAAAGGCTAATAAGTAGAGAAATTAATTTATCTCATAAGTAAGAACTGCATGCGTCGAAATCAGTTCTACTTTGTTGTAATTAGAGCCCACTAATTGATTAGAAAAGATGACAATTACCATTTTGCTAAAATATGGTTTGTGGAAGTTGGGGACCAAAGTGTCACCCTCCAACTTTTTAGAGCAGAGAGCCTAGAAATTTCCCTTGTTAACTTTAAAAGACCATCTCCATTCTCCATGTCAAAAAAGAAAGACTTTGGAACATTGGACTTTGATTTTGCTTATGTATGCAAATCCGGATTAATCCACCGTCCAATATATATATGTCTCATCGTTTTACAAAAGATAATAAAGATTATATCTTTCCTTGGGATATAGCTTTAGTATATTCTTATCCAAGAACTGCTACATAAATTTTATGAAGTCATAATTAATTATGAAGAAAGTTGAGGTTCTACTCCAAAATTAATTGGCAATGAGAGGAGTAGCCCAACTCTTTATAAGCCCTTATTAGGTTTCTCAACTTTCCAATGTGGGACTTTTTACCTTCACATTCTCACACGCCCTCGCACGTGTGACGAATTTTCAAGCTTGACACGTGGACAACACATTTTGGATGACGTGGAGCATGTATGGCAGTTGAGCTTTCACACGTGAGCAACCCATTTTGATACCATGAAGAAAGTTGAGACTAAAACATGTTATGCTTGAAAGTTCGCCACACGTGTGGGGGCGTGTTGAGAGTATTTGTCCTACATTGAAAAGTTAAGGGATCAAGTCTGGGTTTATAAGGAGTTGGGTTACTATTGCCAATTGATTTTGGGATGGAACCTCAACTTCCTTCAAATCATATCTATTGAGAAGCAAATATGGTGGTTGATGAATATTTTAAAAGGGCATTCGGTTGATACTAGCTGTATTTGGTTCGATAATTTTCCTACAGAAGTTGTACTTAAAATTAATTTTGATTTGTATGGTTATAAGATCCGTAAAGTATCTACTTTGTAACGTGTTTCTCTTTTCTAAAAAAAGAACATTAGTATATTCCAAAATTTCCAAGTGTCCCACAACAAGTCCATAGGTTCACACCAACATCTGGTTTTTGGTTTTGCTGCTCTCCATATCATGCTGCACATAAAGATATACGTCGAAAAGTGGGGAACACAAGGCATATGGATGCTTCTGTACTGTACATACATTGGATCCTCAACTATAATATATAACATAAACTATTTTTCTTCTTCTTATGATTAAGATTTAGAGTAACCGTTGGTAAATAAATATATTTTGTTCAGCCAATGGCACGCTTCACATTCACAATTAGTGGTGATGGTTGACATGTGTAGACCTCAACGGTACGAAACGAACCATCACTCATCACACACACCAAAAGCATACTTAATAATTTCAATTTCATTTTTCTATTCATTACCTTATATATTTATTAATTTAATTTTTCATGTTTACTAAGAGTATGTTTGGGATTGTTTTTAACTGTATTTTCTAATAGTTAAAAGTGTTTATGGATCGGAAAGAATCCACTAGTATAGTAGTTTGGAGTATTTACTCTCTCAGATAAGGTCCTAGGTTCGAATCTTAGCATTCGCATAATATGTATGAATTTAATATACTATTGTTCCCCTCTTAATAAAAAATGTCCTAAAAAAATTGTTTCTAGGTCAAATAAATGCATGTGCTTTTTCAAGAAATACCTGAATTTTTAATAAAATTGTTGACGTACTTCTTCGAATGAAAGCATTTCCAATTAACTTTCATCCCCAATTAAAGTGTTAATGAGCATAAATATTTCCTATATAAGAAAGTCTCAACTAGGTTCATAGTCTAATAGGATGAGTACATTATAAAATTAACTAGTAAAATAAATTAAGCATATGTTATAATCTATGTTATCTATATGAGAAAAAACAAGTTTAAAATGGCGCCAAATAATTAGTCATGTCAGGATAGAAGTTTTTGGTCGACCAAAATCTAAAGGAGTTTCGAGTAGGACCCACCCCAGATGTAATGCTGCATAGGCCTCTTCTTGTTATATAATGCCCACCACCTCCCACTTCACACCTCCTCATCCTTTTTCTATTTCGGTCTTTCAGCCTTTCACTCTCAGCTCTCTCTCTCTCTCTCTCTCTCTCTCTGCTTTTTCTTCTTCAACCAAATACTAGCTTGCTCTTTGGGTTTTGTCTCTCATCAGCTTAGATAGGGGCCTTTGTCTTTTTTATTCCAAGGGCAAAGCAAGCAATTGTACCCTACAAAACTAGGACTATCATCAATTGCCCTACAGTTGGGGTTTGTGTTTTTGCAGCAAACAATTGAAGGGACACGTGGCAGCATGAAGGAGAATGGCAGCAGGAAACAGGGTGCGCCCTCACCCTGTGCAGCATGCAAGCTTCTTAGGAGGAGGTGTGCGCAGGATTGTGTGTTTGCTCCCTATTTTCCTGCTGATGAACCCCAGAAGTTTGCCAATGTTCACAAAGTGTTTGGCGCCAGCAATGTCAACAAGATGTTACAGGTAATTCCTACTCACTTCTTTCTCAAAGACATGAAAAGGGTAGTTTTGGAAGCAACTTTCTTCTTATAACTTATAAATGACAACATGAAATGCATATTTGAATAACTGGAAACATTCTGAAGAGACTACCAAATTGTCTCCATATTATCAATTTACTTGAGAACATTGCTACAATAATAGCGCTATTTAAGAGTTTTTTCGATTCTTCGTTTCGAGTAAGACGTGATGCCTCATAGATTTGTTTTTGTTAGTAGGACATGATACCTCAACCAATAAAGTAACAGACCGTAATTTGAGACCATAAATTTTGTTCAACCAATATGAAAAAGCATGGCTGATGACGCATGATTCAGATCCAGCAAAGATCATAGAGTGATGTGATCATTATATCGAGCCAACTTGTAGGACCTAGGGCCTTTAATTTGGCACTTGGGTTCAGACCAATATTACAAAATTTTGGAGCCATGGCTAAGACCAAGCTTAACTTTGTGACACTTGCAGGAGCTGCCAGAGCACCAGCGTGGAGATGCAGTCAGCAGCATGGTGTATGAGGCAAATGCCAGGGTGCGAGACCCAGTTTATGGGTGTGTAGGGGCAATTTCGTCTTTACAGCAACAAATTGATGTGCTCCAGACCCAACTGGCTCTGGCTCAGGCAGAGGTGGTGCACCTTAGGGTTAGGCAGACTACATCTTTCTCCAACCACGGGCTAAGCCTGGCTAGCCCAAGCAATAGCGGATCGCCGTCTTCGAAATTCATGGGCTCGCAGGCCCGGCCCATTTTCGACATGGATATGATGGTGGACCATACCAGCTTGGGACTGGGAGAGTCCATGTGGTCATGCTAAGCTTAATTAATTACTAATGTCTACTACATCTAGAGTAATTAATTTTGGTAATCATGTTTAATTTTGCTTTGATACTTATGTAATCCTTACTATACACCGGGGTAAATGTAAGTGCCGATAATGACAAGGAAAAGCGGTGGCAGGTGACGGAAATGGTGACCGGTGCTATTCGCCCGCTTTGGTATGAGAGGGGGTTTTTTTTTTCCTAATTAATAACTAGATTGTAAATATTAATTTAACTTTCATCTATTGGGTAATCATATATTTGCTTGTGGGACTTTTTATTTTTGAATTGGATCAAAGTGAGTTGATGACTTTGGCTATCCACCAAACCTATTTATAGTGTGGGAAGTAGAGTTGGGCACAAAAATTTGAAAGAAGATTGTACTAGTTTGAAGATTGTGGAGCATAGTAAATGTAAGGGATGCTATATCTATTGGCATGAAGATGTTTGGTGAGTTCTTTTTGTATAAATATATTGTTTCTCTTCTTGTATGTAATACAAACCAATTATAATATGACACATATAAAAAATAACTTATTAAAAATAAAGTTCTTGAACACATGTCAAATTGTGATTAGTTTGCAAAATGAAATTACCCTTTACATATTTTCCATATTTTATCATTCGTTAATTTCCTAATTTGGAAGAAGGCTTTGGTTTGTTTCTGAATTGCGTACATGCTTTATTTGGGGTCCAATGCAGTACAAAAACTTACATGTAATTAAGATAACACTCTTTTGCTGGATATTCTCGATCAATAACACAATGATAAATAAAGAAGTTACCACACATGTTACACGAGAGTTTCTCTTCCAATGGAGGGGCTTGCTTGCTTTTTTTCCAATGACTTGCTTGATGGGATTGATTTGTTCATGAGGTCTTGTCTAAGAATTCCCTTTTTGACAAGTGAACAAAATAATCCAATGGAGCACGTTTAACCAGCATTTGCATCTACCTTCGCCGAAAGAAGATGTTGATATTCATCCTACGTGTAACACATATTATCCAATTTTTCTTCGCTAATCAATCATATTAGCAAGTCGTTGGACACAAATGCTTTATGAAATTATATACACGGTACACCAATGGGCTCATTGGATAATCATCCTACGTGCAAAATGTTTTACCCATTTTTTCTTCAGGAAATATTCATAGACCTCCCAAATTAAGACCTCAATTGAACTTAATCCTCCGAATTAAAAAATTAGTTAATTTAACCCTTGAATTATATTAAAATGCCTAATTTAGCCCTTGCCGTTAACTATAAGCTGATGTCATGAGGTTAATTTCTATAAGGGTCATAGTTGAAAGGGTAAAACGGCTGAAAGTCCTAGATTTTATCGCAAGTTTACCCTTATAGTTAACAGAAAATTGGATGAAATTCACAAAACTTAACGGCATGGATGGAATTGGCTATATTTTTTTTTGTTCAGGGACTAAATTGGCTGATTTTTTAGTTAAGGGGTTAATTTCTACATAGGTCATAGTTCAATGGGTAAAATGACTGAAAATCTTTTTTTCTTTGCTAATCCATCATATTAGCAAGTCATTAGACACAAGTGCTTTATGCAATTACATACACCAATGGTCTCGTATGAGGCTCATGAACATTATGGTGAAATGATTTCCAAATGCGGTATATTAGTTACATTCATATATGAATAGATTTTATATAAATAAATAAAGCTTAATTACTATTTTTGCCCCCTAAAACGAACGCTCGTTCTCATCTTACCCCCTGAAACAGAAATTTTCTCTCTTAACCCTTGAATCTCTAAAGATTGTTGAAATTTTCTCACTTTACCACTTTCGTCCAATTCTGTCTACAAAACCATTTAGTGTGCTGACGTGACATGGGCATTTTAGTAATTTTAGCTCCTCCATCTTCTCCATTCTCTCTTCCCATCTCTTTTCGCTTTTCTCTTTGTCTCTCTCTCTCTCTCTCTCTCTGTGTCTCTCTACCTAATGCGCACTTAAATGTGATGGATTGTTTATTGTTTCTCATTAACAATTGCTTAGCCTTGTTCAATCAAATCTAGAAACACCCATCTAATGCAGCTTGTGAGAAACCCAACCACAATCACAAATGAGAATGTTTTCAATGTGTTCGATGGAATGCTTCACATGCACAGAGAAGTAGGGGTGGGCATCTAGACCAGAAAACCGGAACATTGAACCGCACAGGACGATAAAAAATCGGAAAAAAATCAAGTTGACAAAAAAGTCAACAAACTCACACCAGACCGAACCGGACCAATTCAAACCTATTCCGATGCCGATTTTATACCTGAGAAAACTGGTCTGGGCCAAACCTAACCAACTTGCATTAATTTATCTTTTTATTTTAAATATCTAATTATTTAGCCAAATTCTCCTAACACCTCAGAAGCCTAATCCAGCAACTATCCTCCTAAACACATTTGAAGCTCAATTTACCTTTTTAGCCCAATTCCTTTTTCTCTTTTCGAATGCCAATCTCTCTCTCTTTTTCACTTTCTTTTTTCTTCCCGAAGCTCACTTTCTCTATTTTTTGTCTTTCTTTTTCTTTTTATCATTCTCTCTCTCTCTCTCTCTCTCTCCCCTTTTTCCTTTTTTTTCTTCTTTCTTCTCCTCTACTACTTCACTCTCCCTCTCCCTCTTCCCTTTTTTTTCTTCTTCTTTGCGACTTCACTCTTCTTCTTTATCTCATTCTCTCTATGTTTTCTTCTCCCTTTTCCATCTCTCTATTTTTCTATTTTTCTTTTTTATGTGTTTCTCCTTTTCTCCTTAACATCGCTAGTGTGCTTCGTTTCCGTGGTCGTTCGTTGATTTCGTTTCCGCAACCGCTCGTCTTCTTCGTGCTTATTGGTTGCAAATCTGGTTTGTTTGATTGCAAATTAGGGTTTGTTTATGAAATTAAAATTGAGGTTTGTAGAAATTGATTTTGGGGATTTTGTTTTAGTTGGGTTTTTTTTTTTTTTGGGTGTGTGTGTGTGTGTGTGGAAATTATGGCTGTAAACTATGGGGAATGCATATTGTTTGATGTGCTTTTGAAGGTAGATTGTGCAACTATATTGTTATAGCTTTTTGTTTCGTTTTTTGTTTTGAACTTTTGGGCTAGTACCTAGGGAAAAAATGAAGCCGGTGCAAAATCGAAAACCGGAAAACCACACCGAAAATTGGCAGTCCGGGTTAGTTCGGTTTCCCTCCCAATTTTTCTAAAAATCGCACTGAACCGCACCGGTTGAATAGTGCCGGTGCTAGTGTGAGGTAGAAACCGGACCAAATGGGGCCGCTCCCACCCCTATAGAGACGAGAGAGTGAGAATGAAAGAAAGGCATAAAGGTAGAGAGAGAATAGAGAAAAGAGATGGAGGGAAGGGTGGGGTGTTTGGGGTTGGTGGTTGGGCGTGTTCGATGGAATGCTTCACATGCATAGAGAAGAGAGAGAGAAAGAGAGAGAAAGAGAGAGAGACACACACACACACACAGTGGTAGCACTACTACAAAAATCGCAATAGGCAGCGGTAATTTACCGTCAGAATTTATTTCTTTCTCAACCGTCGAGGAATCGACCGACATCTTTACGCATAAAACCACGCACGGTAAAATACCGCCGTCTATATTATATATAAAAACGACACTTTTACTAAAACCGACGTCTATTAATTTAAAGATCGACGTGTTTTTATAAAAAAATGACGTCTATTATAAGTAAAGGACGGCGTTTTAAGAATACCTATTATGAAATAACGTGATCGTCTATTATATGTAAATACGCTGTTATGAAATAACAGTCGTCTATTATTGTAGAAATATGTCATCTATTATGAAATGTAACAGTCGCTATTATATGTAAATACGTTGTTATGAAAAAAATGTCGTTTATTATATGTAAAGAAGACGATTTTGTGATAGAATAGTCGTCTATTGATGTAAAGGCGATGGTTTTTGAAAGAACTGAGGTTTATTATATCCAAAGATGTTTTATTTTTACATTTTACCTTTTTTCCTTGCTTCCAATTGTTCTCTACAACGATTTTAGCTAAAAAAACAACCATAATGCTTTGTGAACAATAAATTCAGCTCCAAATAATCCATCTTCCTATGAATCTAGAAGAATAATTTGTTTCATAAAACTTGAATATTCAATAATAATTACAAAATATCAATCTTCATTCCTATATATCATATCCATAATATTAAACTATATATCTCTACAACGATCCGAATTTCATCAATTTGTTCTTTGTGTGTATGAGTTACCGTTGCCTTCTTGCACTGCAAAAAGGATTAAAAAAGGAAGCAAGTTTTAGTTAGAGATACATTTAACAGATTAAAAAAAAAACAAGAAACAAAAGCCGGAAGTGGGAAGCGTAAACATTTGGATTTCTTCCGACTTGGAGCAAATAAACTTCAAATAATTTGAGAAACCTGAAAATCGGAATGAAAGATTAGAATATGAGTGGAATGAAATGTACCTCTGACTTGGAGCAACCTAATGGAGAAAGAAAACTTTAAGGTCGAATATGAGTTGAAGAAAGATAGCGAAATGTTATATATATAGGGTTTAGGAAAATTCGAAAAATTACAATTGCGGTCAAATTTTTCAAAAGACCGTTTTAAAGACGAGAAAGTAAAATAAAACGACGTATAAATTAAAATATACACGACGGTTTTTTAAATAATACGGACGTTATAAACATATACTACGCCTGGAGTTATTTAAAAAACCGACGTCTTAAATAAAAAAACTTTGGAGAAATAGAAATTTGTGCTAACAAGAAACTAAATATACAATCCTACTTGAGAACTCAGTTCTTGTTTTACACCCAACCGAAGTTCTTAGATGGCAAGAAAGACATTCTTGCATGAGAGGTGAGAATTGAGATATACGTAACGCGTTTGGAATAAAAACAGCAATTTAAAGCAATTATTTAGAATTGGAAAACTAAAAGTGACTTTATTAAGACTTGAAACCGAAAAAGGGCCTTTATTTCGACTTGGAAACCTAAAAGCCGTTTGATTCGGTTCCCAATTTGGCAGATAAAGCGTGCCGATTCAGTTGAAAGTTTCGAAATTGAAACCTACAACGCACGGTATTTATGTTTACAAGTCGTTATGTACCGACGCTTATTTGGACTTTTGTTGTCGCGCTTGTTTTAAACAACAACGGCGGTATAATTAATATAAACGCAGCGTGAAAATGATTTACAACGGCGGCGATATAATGAATAGAGCGTAAATATTCGAACAACCACGTCGTTATATTATATTATAACGCCGTAGTAATGATTTACCACCACCTTTATTTATAAGAACTGTAAGTAGTCTGGCATCTAATACGGCGTAAAATAATAAAAAACAGACGTGGTTAATTACCTTTACATGTCGAGTAATTATAAAATTACGGTCGTATTAAATAGCACTTGTTACGTATGTTAATATAATGCGTCTATTATATTTAAAAGCGTCAGTTTTTATGAAAAAATGTCGTCTATTATATATAAAGGCGACAATTTTTTGAAAGAAATATGTCGTCTATTATAGGTAAAGAAGTCGGTTGTGTGATAGAATTGTCGTCTATTAATGTAAAGACGACGGTTTATTTGAAAGAAGCTGCCGTTTATTATATCCAAAGATTTAGTAATTTTACATTTTATATTTTTTTCTTGCTTCCAATGGTTCTCTTGCAACGATTTTTTTCTTGCTAAAAAACAACCATATATAATGCTTTGTGAACAATAAATATACTCAAGAATAATTTGTTTCATAAAACTTGAAGATCAATAATAATTACATACAAAATATTTACCAATCTTCATTCCTATATATCCATACAAAATATTTACCAATCTTCATTCCTATACATACAAAATAATTTGTTTCATTAAACTATAATTCGATCCGAATTTCTTCAATTTGTTCTTGTGTGTGTATGAGCTAGCGTTTCCTTCATCTTGCACTGCAAAACCAAGATTAAAAAAAAAAAAAAGCAAGTTTTAGTTAGAGATACATTTATAAACTTATTTGGATTTCCTCTAACTTGGATATAAAACGACTGGAAAGTAAAATTAAACCGTATAAATTAAAATATACACGACGGTTTATAAATAATGGGCGTTATAAAACCTATACTACGTCGATTAGTTACAAAAACCGTCTTAAATACAAAAACAACAGAGAAATAGAAATTAATTTGTGTTAAACAAGAAACAAAATTTTAATCTTTGGGAACTCAGGTTGTTTTTGCACCAAACCGAAGTTCTTAGATTGGTTTGGTGCAAAACACAATGAAGTTCCAAGAGACATCTTGCATATTTGAAACCATTCAGAGATGTGAGAATTCAGGCCGATCAACGTTTGGAATAAAAACTACAATTTAAAGGAAATATTTAGAATTGGAAAACTAAAAGTGACTTAATTAAGACTTGGAAACCGAAAGAGGCCTTTATTTCGACTTGAAACCTAAAAGCCGCCAGTTTGATCTCAATTACGCAGATAAGCGAGGCGTTTGATTGAAAGTTTCGAATTTGAAACTTACAACGACGGTATTTATGATTTCCATTGCGTTATAATCGACGTTTATTTCACTTTTGTTGTCGCACTTGTTTTAAATAACAACGACGGTATAATTAATATAAACGACGTTAAAATTATTTACAACGATGATATAATTTTATAGAACTCGTCGTATTATCTGAAAAACCACGACGTTATATTATATTATGACGACGTAGTAGCTGTTACCACCACCTTTTATTTATAAGTATGTGTAATCCAATGTATAATACGGCGTAAAATAATAAAAAAGCAGGGTGGTTAATTACCTTTACATGTCGGTAATTATAAAATTACGGTCATATTAAATAGTACTTGATACGTCTCTAATAATACAATTCTTTGTCGTGTTCATTGGATGTTCAAACGGCGGTATTATATATAAAACGTCGTCTATAATTACTACGTCGGTATATTTATACATACCGTCGTTGTTTATTTGTTGTCTTTTTTCTGATCGGAATGACATGTTTAATAAAGGCGACGCTTTTAAAGTTTTATGCGTCGTGTTTTAAAAATGCCCAAATGAATTTCAATTTTAGGTGTTTTAGTTTCTGATCCACGTCGGTTTTATATTACGTCGTCGTTTAAAAATTTAACGACGGTATTTATTTTAATAAAATCGTCATTTTACCGACGTCTATTTCGATTTTTGTAGTAGTGTAGACAGAGAAGAGAGAAAAGAGATGAGAGAAGGGGAGGGTGGGGTGGGGTGGTGGTTTGGGGTTGGTGATAGGGTGCGATAGGAATTGGGTCGGGGAAGGAATGTGAGAGAAAAGAAAGGCAAATGGAGTGAGAGAGAGAGAGAGAGAGAATAGAGAAGATATATGAGCAAAAATTACTAAAATGTTCATGTCATGTCATCACGCTTAACGATTTTGTGGATGGAAATGGTAAAGTGAGAAAATTTCGGCAATTTTTAGAGATTCAAGGGGTTAAAAGAGAAAATTTCAGTTTCAATGGGTAAAATGAGACCAACCGTCTGTTTGAGGAGGTAAAACAGTAATTAAGCCTAAAAAAATAATTATGTAATGTGAGTAGTGATTTTTAGAGGTGTATACAACTGATTCAATACGTTGAATTTTAAAAAGAGAATTGAGGGTTAGAACGTACAATTTATTTATTTTTTGAGTTACGAAGGGAAGTTTCGAACCCAAACCAGCCACTTCAGGTCCTCTGTCCATATTTTTGTGTGTCCCTCTATATACATGTCTTAATTTTTTGACACCTGTCATCCCACTTTAACTCTGTTATATATATTTTTTTCTTTTTGTTTTCCCCCTTCTCTCTCGTCTCTCCTCTTTCTTCTTCTTCCTCCGCAGCTCCGCTTCTCGACCTAGACCACCAAACTAAACTGAAATAAAATAACAAATCTCATATCCATCTACATCACTGCCATTAAAAAAAAACCCATCTCACATCCCCAGGATCATCAGAAAACGACATGTCGTGTTGGAGTGTATTGCATACTATATTGAGGAAACTACACTTTATGATCTGAAAGCCCCAAAACAGGAAAATGGCTGAAGCTTTATACGAGCTGGAGCAACGTCTCAGGTCCATACATGTAAAAATTTCACTCTCATTTCATGCCCATCTGCAAAATTTCACAAATTTCAGTCACCAAAATCCTTCAAACCAAAACCCAATTCACATTGGCCGAAACGGTAGCTAGCCAAAAGCGCCCATTAATTGCTAACTTTGTTGTACCCAATGTTTCAGGTCACGCTTGAAGAACGAACGCTTCTTTTAACTTGCAAGAACGAGGCTTTCAGGGAGTTTACATTTGTAGGTCTTGCTACTTGTACTAATGTCTGTGCAAGTCTCTCGTTTGACATTTCTCTTATTTTAGTTTAAGTTGACCTAGTTTGGTGGTCTAGGTCGAGAAGCAAAGGAAGAAGAAGAAAGAGGAGAGACGAGAGAGAAAGTAAAAAAAAGATAACAGAGTTAAAATGGGGTTAAGTGCGATGACATGTATCAAAAAATTAAGACATGGATATATAGAGACACACAAAAATATAGATAGAAGATCTAAAGTGCAAACTAGCTGGGTGATAAGATAAGTGGGAGGCAAGCCAACTACGCCACTTCACGTCCTTTAGAACGTACAATTTTTTTCTTTTAATATGGATTGGAATGTACAATTTATATGTGCAGATATGTAACTACATAGATACGGGGCATTTTAGTACACGGGACCTTTTAGTGTCTAGATAAGTGTGCGTGAGCAAAATAATGATGAATTTGTAGCACTTATTATTTGGTGTGTATGAGAGGTGACATGCGAGTAGGAATAAAAGATTAGAAATCCCCAATAGATAATAAAATATGAATGTTAATCTTCATCGGGTGGTCGTGCCGGAGTGGTTATCGGGCATGACTAGAAATCATGTGGGCTTTGCCCGCGCAGGTTCGAATCCTGCCGACCACGTTTTTATTTTGTCAAAAGAAGAAAACACTATTATAAATTCTTTTTTTTTTGGTTCTCTTGAATGCGTTTATAGTACTTTTTGGGCTTCTACAAGTTGGTTTTTTGTTGGGTCTTATATAATTCCGATTTCATGGCCCAATTGTTGTGGCTGTAAGGTTGCCAATTTGCTTACAACTGAGACTCGCAAAATTCTTTGCTTTTTAACTTCTATGTCCATTTTATATTGTACCATTTTTTGGATCATCAATGAAGTTTTAGGCCCCAAAAACAGAAAACTTCTTTATTGTAAAAATTCGATTTCTTCATGGTGATTGGAATTTGGAAGCCACTTTAAACCGTTAATTTAAAGTGACACATGAACACCTGCATCCTAGCTCCTAGGTTCGATTCTACCTCTCATACATTGCTTATATACACACACAAAAAGTGACACATGAACATCATATGACTGTGAAGTGTGCTTAGGTACCACAACTAGGACTGTTAAGCGGATCACTTTGAAACACAAGCATTTGGTACACATAATAATTCCAAGTAAAATTTTACAAATTATACAAGAAATTCAAAACAAATAAAAGCCAACCCAAAAGCTTAAACGTCCTTGGCAATAAGGTCACCGTTCAAGAGCTCTCTGTAAGCAGCCACAGGCCAGATAAAGCCTCTGAAAACCAAGCTAGTGGCCAAAGGCACATCAATGATGATCTCCTTCTGCGTTGGCTTCTTCTCATCCCTGATGGCAATCAAGTAGCTCCTGCCAACCCACCCAATCCACCCAGCAATGTACAGGAACAGAATGCCGGGGGTGATAAATTCACCCCAGTGCCTCTGGTCACCGCTGACAATCAAATGGGGAAGCCCATCAGAGCCACAGAGCAAACCCTGCTTGCCATAGTTGGCAAACCTCCTCTGAGTCTTCTCTATGGTGGCGTTGATGGCCAAGGCTGGTGCACTGTCAGGTGCATAAAGCTTCAGTGAAGACTCAAGCTTCTTGATTTGCTGCTTCTCACGCTTGGCAAACTGCTTGGAGTCTTTGCAGGGGGTGAGGCCTGAGATGTCTGCCACTGCAGGCATGGGAGCTGAGCCCAGGAGGATGGAGGACAGGGCAAGTGCAGCAGAGAAAGCCTGCATTGGTGATGCAGTGGATATTTTCTCTGGGGTAGGGTTTGGAGTTTGAGAGGCTGAGCAGAAGACCATGCTCCTTGGCAGCTTTGTGGCCAATGGGGAGCTGAGTTTTGGCTTCAACATGGGTTTTGAGAGGTTTGTGGGAATTGTGAGAGACATCTTTTTTTTTCTTTTTTTCTTTCCTCTCTGTTTTTTCTTTGGGCTATGGGTTGTGATGCGGAGCAGAGAGGAAGGAGAAGATCTGGAGGGGTGAGTGTGGAGGACAGGTTTTTAGATTCTTGGAGGGTGAGATTGGTGGTGTAGGAGAGAAGAGGGAGAGTGGATAAGGTGGAGGGAGTAAGGAGGCTGAGTTGGATGATTCTAATTGGTTGGCGGTTGTTTGCTTGTGGGTTGATTAAGATTTTCTCTCAATCTATATCCTACCAGAAAAGCCATCTGCAGATAATGAGAAAGTCTACCATGACTAGTGGGTATTGTGAGCTTTCCATCAACTTTTTAAAAACATATTGAATTTTTTTTACCCTTTTAGTCCTAATCTTCAAATTCAAGAACATTGTGTATTCCCTATTATCCCAAGAAAAGAAAGTATTACTATTACATTTAGCATTGCTAATTTATGTTCAATAAAAACATTTTTTATTATATAATTTGTGTCAAAATAAACAAGCTTTTTTTCTTTCTTCAATATTTATTACCAATTCGATGAGGCCAAACATCATAAAACTTAAAATTTGGAAACACAGCCTACGTATTAAACTCTACCATTATTATGGTGGTGTCTTGGAAATTTCTCTGTTAAGTTATAATAGTACACAACAAAGTTGGAACATGTTAAAAAAATTTGACAAATTTTTTGAATGTAACAAGATTGTGGCAGATAAGATCTCACTCACCTTATGACAGTTATAGGGTGGCCAGGAAGTTTATGTTCAGATACATTACTGCAATGCAGCATCCCAGCACCTCAACTCAAATTATACAGTATCTAAGAAACATTAGTCGATTTTAACTTGGACTCTTGAAAACTCAGTATTATTACTGGCCCTGAGCAGTAAGGTGCCATAGAGCAGGAAATCGTTAGTCGCATCTCAAACTTCTACGCCTGCATGTTTCTCTAGAGCTTCATCGGGTCAAAAATGAATGGGTAACCAGGATATGGTGCTTGAAGTTTCTTTCCCATGACAAAGGTGGGCTTGCTGATGATCACAAGAAACGCTTGTATTCCGTGTAACGATCATAAAGCTTGCCACATGGAGCTTCTTTTGTCCAATGATACTCTACAAACTTGGGACCCGAGTCCAACATAAAGATGAAAAAATCTCGACTCCCATAACTTCAGCAATACACTTCAAGATAACCTTTGGATTTGTCAAAAACCTGAAATCTGAGCCTCAAGGAGAATCCAGAGCATAGACTTAAAGGCAACCCAGCCTCAAATCTTCAATTTCATTTATCACATCAACTCTTTTGGATTATCGGGTCACAAGCCAACCTGGTTTTACTAGGACATCTTGCTTAAAGTTGCGACCAGTGACTGAAGTAGACTCACCCTGACGACGGAAACACTGCACAAGGAAGTAAATTTAGAAAAATCTGTGTTTAGCCATGAACAAGTAAAATGGATAACTATAAGAACGAGATGCGCTTAAGACTTTTGTACTAAAGCAGAATGTTTGAATACTAGAAGGTTGCATAACACTTCCAAAGATCTTATTGCATGTAGAAGGTCACCAAACTGGTTTGCCTTAATTTCCCTTGCTCAATATTGTATGAACTCGTGCAAAACAATTCTCATTAACTTAAAAGAGTATTCTCTGAGGCAGGGGTAAAAATTTTTGAATCGTGTGATTGATCAAAACAGCAGTTCCTACTTGCAAAAGTGCACGTGCTTCCCAGTGTCTCAACAGTGAACCACATGAGACATCTTAGTAATGCTATAACAGTACAATACCAGTTTTATTCTGCAAAGCTTAGGAAAGCGGGACTATTGAGGTTCAATAAATCATCCTCATTACATGATTAAAAGGTCAGAATCACCAACCTTGTAACAGACTATGGTGTCATCTGGATACATAGCAAAAAGTTTAGTTCCAAGCCGTGCATGACAAGAATCACAAAGGCTTTCATCATTGATCTGCACATGCCTCGACTTTTCCTCTAATATTGCTAAACTTGCATCAGTATCTAGAGCACGGGACAGATTATGCACAATCTGAAAAGGCAATCATGTATCAGCTCAATAGGGGATGAAAAGCACAAAAACATGGAAGAGGCTTCATGCAAGAGAATGATTTGAGTAACACAGATATCTAAAGATAGCTTGCCCAGCAATCACAATAAAAAATTAGAATGACTAATTAAAAGATCATATTATGGAGGAAAATAACTGAATACTGCAAACCTTATAGCTCAATGACAAGAACCTGAAACACAAACAAAAAGCTTACACGTCCTTGACGGTGATGATGAAGCCGAGCTCTCAACATTCTCAATATAGTTTCAGAGGCGAGTTCAAGGGGCATATCAGGGGACAATCTCTGCACCATTAACCAGAAATTTTGTACAGAACATGAGAAACATGATGTTTCAAACATCAAATATTTGGCAGAGTCCTCAACAACAGAATTTGGCTATTAACAAAAGCAACTAAAGAAGGGTATGTGCATCAGTGAGACCTTCCATTTTCACTTCTCACCGAGAGAGAGAGTCATATACCTCTAAAACTTGCAAAGGATCCAATGATTCGCCATGATTGTGAAGTAGTCGTACAGCGGCTTTAAACATAGGCTCTTTACCATCTTGTGGATCCAAATACATATCAAGTAACCTGAGTTTCACAGCACAAACAAGGAAAATCCAGAAGCAATTTTGGATACATTAGAGTCATACTTCATATGTGTGTGCCTGCATGTGTTTATGGGTGTTTTTGTGTGCTTGTTCGTGCACATGTGGGAGAGAGAGAGAGAGAGAACCAACTGCATATAGACATCTGGCCTCCCAATCTCAGCACAATATTGCTCAGCAGCTTCACTGTTTTCCAGCTTCCTAAAAAGTCATTGTATATTAGTTTGCAGAACTTTGCTCCAATTCGGTTTTCATCTATAAAACAATTATTTCTTCAAATTTCAGCTGATGCTACTGCATCCCATGTATTTGGGATTAAACTACAGTTACTACTACGTTCCAACATGCCTTGAAGTGTAATTAACCATTCTATTATCTTAACCCAATTTAAACCATAAAACTAGCAAAAAGAACAGAAAACTCTAAGCGAGAACGTAGATCAGCACTTGCCAACTTACTAACCCCATAACTGAAGCATATTGGACACCACAGAAGGTGGTAGACAATATAATGGAGAGAGAGAGAGAGAGAGAGAGAGAGAGAGAGAGAGAGAGAGTGCCAAAACCTACTTATACGCTATCTGAAAAATTTCTTAATATTTCTCAATACAATTTTATGTGCTATAACAAAAGCTATTACAATTATTACTAGTCATAAACCTCAAGTGATTCAAGAAATTGCTAAATGCATAACTTTTCATACTTCACAAAAGATGATAAAGAAATTTAAGAAATGCACAAAAGAAACACCATTGTCAAGGTAACAATGAAATTTATCATTGTTTTCTCTTTCGGGAAAAATAGGGATGGTGGACATTCACATACAAACAAGAAGCCTGAACTTGTGCCAAATTAATGTGAAATGATGCCCACATGAGGTGGCACCTTGGCATAGGATATATTGTTGCGAATATTTTAGAAAGGAAGATGAAACTTACAAGGCCAAAATTTGGAGCACCAATGCCTCTTGCCCTAGTTTTTTATAAAGAATAGCCTGTTGAATAATGCAGAATCAGAGATTAGCAGTAGCAGTATCAAATGAGAAGACAATCATTTTGGCACGACAAATTATCAATGCCATCCATGAGAGACAAACAGCTAAAAAAAAGCAAGCTTAGTAATTAACTTGTCCAAGGCCTCAGAGTACATAATCATTATATTCAGCTAGCCATGGTTCAGAAACAGAATTCAAGACAAGGTCCATAATGAGTAACGACAAACCTTCTCTGACCACAATTCTGATCCCTCAATCAAGTCAAGAACCTCCTCTGGGTCATACAAGTCGGAAGACTCTAAAAATATCTGCAGTCTTTCCCGAACAGGACTTTGAAAGATCAAAGTTGTCCTATGATCAGAAATGTTTGTCTCTTCTATTCTTCCAGGATCAAGGTTTTGGGAAGCAATTTCTGCTTGAAAAGCTTCAATGGCTGACTTGGCCAGTGAGAGAGCATATAATGTGTGGAACTGACTGTCATAAGATTCTTGGTCTTCAATTAACCACTGAAGGTACCTGTGCAGATAAGAGGTTAACATCAAATATGTGCAGTGAAGATCAATTCACATAAGGAAGAACTTTTCTTTTCTTTTTGAAAGTAACAAGTGCAAATAATAAAAAGCAAATAAAGAATATGACAAATGCATTTGACAAAAAAAATGACACTTTAACGAAAATATTGCACGGGTAGTTTATCATGGCTTCCTTGCATTGTAAGTTATAATGGTAACTATGTGATTCCACTTTGTACTCTTACAAACTGTGGCTGACACCATGAAACCAAATTCAATAATGCCATCATGTTTTTTTAACAATAAATCATAATTAGGTCAAGACATTCAACTTGAACCCATATACAGTTAGAATGAATCAGGATTATCAGACTCTCACAAAACAACCACACAATTTTAAAGATTATTCCAAAAAAAAGTTTGACATTGCATACTTTGCCAGTTATTTAGAGCTCTTTTTGCTGGAATAGCTCAAATATAATGCAAAACTGGACAACCAGGGAATCAGTTTCATTCCCTGGCCAAAGAATTAATTCTCAGAAAATGTAGGCCAAACAAAAGAGATTTTCTGATTTCAGATGGACACAATTTCATTTACTTCCAAATGGTTAAAGTGAAAAAAACTATGGTACAGGAGGTTAAATGAACAGTACAATGACCTCAAATCCCCAAGTGCATACATGTTGACACTATATGACTTTCTACCATCCTCTAAACTCTCTCAAGTACATGGGGAAGCTGTAGTGCAGTCCAGGTTATTGACATACCTTTGGAAAATCTCTACCTTCTTTGGATCAATAGCTGCAATAACTTCATCTGGAGTAAAAAGAGCGAACAATATTTTGAAGGATCAACCACAGAAACAAAGTTTTTCAAATAAATAAAAACAGGTTTACGCATGATCAATAACCATTGATGCCATACAGACAACAAAACAACACGTTAACACAAAAGTCTAAGATGTTTTCTTATAAATTTTTTTTTCAAAAAGGTCATATAACAACAATTTAATAAAAGTAGAGAAATTTTTTGATGCCTTACTTCATAGAGATGCTCAAATTGAATGCCTAGATGGGCGCATTCTGGCTCAATTGACGGGTGGAGAGACATAAAGGTGTTAACCTCTTATAAATCACTCCCCTAACAACTGGATACTTTCCTTGTGCTTTGGAGACTTTTAGGTCAATTGAAAATTTCTTTTTCTTCAAAACCCATTATTACTAAGATACTTTTCCTTGGTGGCACTCAACGAAAGTTGCAAACATAATTATAATTGACAATGAATTGTCAAACCAAAATGCAAATGAATACTAAAATTCTGAATTAAACTTGATGGAAACTGAAATAGTTCACGTTTTTTATATCAGAAACAAAAGATTTTATTAAGAATACGATGAAATGTGGATACAAGTACTGTCTGCAGGAACTATACATAAGAAAGTTTACACAAGTAGCAACTTCAGGTATGCTTAACTATGAAGTCAAAACCATATTCATCAAGGTATGAACGAATCCCACCTGGTGGAAGTTGATTAACTCTTTTTTCTGATGTTAAAACCTGAACTGCAAAAACCTGGTTGATATCTGCAACCTAACAAGACCAACCAGCTCCTTATTAAACATTGGACTTGCGAAGCACAACACCTTCAGCTTTCTCTAAAATAGTCAAAATTGTGAAACTAAAACAAGACAAACCAACCAAGATAAAGTAGACACAACACTGCAGATAATTGACACATACCCATCCAAGATGTTGTAGAACAAGCTCTGGATCAGAAGACTCCTCAAGAAGCTTTGATGCCTCAGCTGCAGCAGTCTCCTTACCAGACAGAATATTTTTACCACCATCCTGTGAGCCACTCTCCATGATGGGGTCTTTCCAAAGGCCAGATGAATAATGTCTTGCCAAGATGCGCCAGATACCAAGAGCCTTCGAGCTCATTCCTTTACTTGCATATAGGAAGGCAAGTGTACGTAAATGCCCAGAGTCATGTAGCAAAGTTTCCAACTCCTCCTGCACCGCCCATGCAAGTTCTACAGTCATCCTTCAAGCAGGCTCCAGACAATGGCCTCTGTTTTGCAATGCATTGGAATGCTAAGATTGTTTACCAACATCTTCACAGTGCATTGTCTCGAGGCCTATAAAGTTTGTTGCTTTTGATTCTAAAATTAAACATAAATTTAATGTCTCCAAATCCAGGACATGTGCATGGTTCTTACAATTGCTACCATCATTTGGTGCCCTTTCTAGCTGGTTAAAATCCCAAAACCGTGTCTTAGAAATTAAATATAGACAGAATCTCAACCCCGGCTCCCTACAAATGAAAATGAAGCTTTTCTATGTTGATTTCATCTTAGCTTTTCTTTCAACTACAGTAACCATCAATCTCCTTTTCTTATCCTAAGAATCACTACTTCATTTTCTCTGATTTACACTCTGGTACAAATGAAAAAAGCAGATATGCTGAAGTGGATGAAGGGTCTACAATGACAACACTAGTTTTTCTTATGATTCAAATAACAGTTAATATACTCAATAGTTCTCAAGACACCATCTGATAACCTTTTTCCATCCATTTCCTTTGGTACTAAACCAAAACCAAATCTTTGGCACTAGATCATATATAATCTTCTTCTTTGTTTTTTACTTTTTTCTAAATTCTAAGTAGTCGTGTATAGGAAGAAGACTAGAAGTACCGCAGGAGGAAACAGGAACCCCCCGTTTTGGAAAGTTGTAAAAGCACAATCCTTGGGCATGCTAAATGAATATATTAGAGGACATAGCAACGGTGAGAAAAAAAATATAAGAACACATACCACAACGCAAGAATTTGCTGATGTTGCCAGCTTCTCCATGTCATAGACATTATTTAAAGCTCTATAGAGGTACATTAATAGAGTGTCAACTCCCTCCTTCACTGATGGAGTCAACTCTTTCTCACGAGAAACCTCCAAATACCTGTAGCAAGAATGTGTATACAAGAAGATATTATGATCCAAATGCTAGTTGCCAAGAAATTAAATTCTGGATAAAAAAATGCAACAGAAATTAAGAGGAAAAACATTAGACAAATAACCAGAGGTATGCAGTCACCTAGTAATTGATTTGATGGCAGACCGCAACAAATTATCTCTACTTGGCGGATTCAGGAGAAATGCATCGTCTACCACAGTTTCTACACCTGCTTTCCTGAGAAATATTGCCCTTTGGATTGCCAACAACCCATCATCTACAACATCTTCCAGAGGCGCAGGGGGAGGATGCAAACCCCAATAGCGGTTTCTTGGAACCTAAAAACACAAGTTCTATGCTATGGTTACAAAATTCAGAAGGCTTACTAACACAATAGTCTGAGCCAACATTCAAATTATTTGAGAGTGTATTTTCACTGACTACCATAAAAGCACAACAAAGTTCTTTCATAGTTGTTCGCATTCACACTGTAGTATTGATTGTTACATAAAACATATAAATGATAAATCAAGTATCATTACCCATTTTTCTATCGAACCACACATTGGCTTTTTCTGGTAATTTAACATTCCCAACAAAATGCAACAAGAATTTTAACCTTTATATTCTAATGAGTATCACAGTCCACGTCATTAATTGCTTACTACACATTTTTTTGGGCAGTTATCTTCTAAAGGAAGCAAGTTTATGATGCAATCAATGAGCTTTAAAGCATGCTTGCCAGACTCTCCTCTCCTTTTCTATTAAGGTAGAGACAATATAGGTGACTATCGGAAGGTAGTATACATGAGCTGAATACCCTAATTATGTGCACAAAAGACCATACCAGTAGTGACCATCGATTTGGATCTCTCATTATGAATGGAAAAACTTCAGAAGGCTGCATTGCCTCAGACTGCAAAAAGTGAGTCACTGCTTCCTCAAAATGCAAGTCGAAAAGCAAGAGAAAACCCACTTGAGCATGAACAAACGAGAGCATATCCTTTGATAATTCACCCTCACACTCAAGCTCCTCCACCAAGGAGATGGCTTCCTTGAAGTTCTTTTTTCTCAATAGATCTTTAATCTGTTCTTCAGAAGGTAATTTCCGAAAGCAAACAACCTAGAAATTTGCAACATGGAAAGGACATATAAGAAAACTACGAAAACCAACAAAGCAACCATAGAAAGCATATGCATCACTGTCAACACTTAAAGGTTAATACTTGATCGATCAATTCTCAAACAAACCAGCACAAGCTGCAGTGACAACTGTGTTCATGAGGAAAGCTTAAAGTTTATGAGCTCTTCTACCACCTATATACATATTTTCAGGTAAAACGTTCTTAAAGTATTTTGCAAAAGCATGTTTGCGATTATAAACATGCAAATCGCTCAAGTCTGACCAAATATACAGATACTATAACTTTAATGAGTCTATTTGTCTTTAATCAAATTCAGGAGCAAAATTTCACAGCAACAGACTAGACGATTGAAACTTGCAGGTTTTTTGCTATCTTAGTTTATAGAAATTATAAATGTATAATAAATCCATAGGAAATATATATATATATATATATATATAATTATTAACAAAAGCTAAAACAGGATGCAATCATGTTCCCCCCAGTCATATGTCATATACAACAGTAAAATAACTGGCAATAATTGATCATAAAGAAACTCATAAGTCCTATAACCCATTCCTCACTAGTGTATTTCCATACAACATGCTAGATAGAAAGCACTTTGATGAAGGGAACTTCAAGGAATCACTCAACAACACAATTCCTTTTTTTTGTACCGAGCTCTGAAAACTAGTTTATAATCTCCTCATATGAAAACCCTTGCACACTGAGTACAATCCTCAAACTGATCTTAGTTTAAATGAAAATTTAACTGTAAAGTTAACCAATATAAAATAAGAAACTATTTAACATGCAAATTTATACTTCCACTTCCTCTTATTACTCATAAATGAAATTTATCGTTCATTCCAAGTGATAAATACAGCACTGGTGTAAATGAAAAGAGTATACAAACTAAAAACAAAAACATAGAAAAAAAAGGGAAAAAGTTGTACATGTCTGTAATGAAGCTGCAAAAAGTATAAATGAATCATTGGATCAAATACTTTTCCATACCTTGGTGGGTGTTACAACAACGACAAGCTTTCCAGTTCTATCTTCCTCATCTGCAACAACGCACGGCCCTCCTACCCCTTCGCCACCAAAAGTGACCATCTGAATACAAGTACCAGTTTTCTTATGGTACAATTCCAGCTTTCCATCCCTTGCAACAACCACATATGAAGATATCTCCCCAATAGAATCTGGGTTACTATGGAACACCAAGCTACCACCAACTGGCTGCCCATATGCATTAGCTATGATGCCAACATTGTCCACCAACAAAAGCAAATTCCATTCTTTACACAACAATTTAAGTCGTGGCAGACTAGAACCATCAGGTAACGAAAATATTACACCACGTTGTCCCGTAACACATGAAAACAAACTATATCCATTAACCGTACTGACAATTAGCGAATCATTGAGCCATACCATGGCCATAACCCCATCAATACACTGAATTTCTTTCAGAATTACAAAAGACCCATCATCAATGTCTTGGTCACTTTTACCTACTCTATTAATCAAAACAAGCTCTATCAATACCAATCTTTTTCCAATCACGACCGAGAAAACATGATTGCCTACACGCTGCTGCACTGTTTCTTTCATTTTCAAGCCATTTGCTCTAATCCCACTTCCCAACTTTTGCAAAAACCGCTGACTTGTGCTTGTATGCTCTGACGAATTGCTAAGAGCTGACAAATTCGAACACTCTGATTCACTGCTTCGCAACCTCCTCGTGATGACAGAAATTCCTCTCAAGAAACTCAACCTCTTCACAGGCTGTAACAGAAGTGAATCAACCGTAAACAAAAACCCATCCAAAAGCACCAAAAGCTTCCCAATCTCACCAAACACTTGTATAGACTCCACTGAGGAACTTCCGACCACTACCTTTCGCAAAAGAGAAATGTTATGCGGGACTGAAGGGCTGTTGGAACGATCAGATGGGGTTTCATCATTGGGATTGCCAGGGTTTACAGAGAATAAAAATAGGGCTCCAAACTGAGTCCCAATGTAAATTAGACACTGGAAGTCAGAGACTGTGTAGATAGCGAGGGATGTAACTTGTGCACGAGAGTGGTCAGAGAGGTTGAAGAATGACAGTGGTTCTAGAACAGTCCGAGCACTAGGTTCGGGCTTGGCCATGGATCAAAAGACTAGTGTTTGAAGGTGAGCACCATAAGATACAAGACACCCTGAAATTGCAAGTAACTAAAAACTAATCACAAAGGCTGAGCAGCACTATAATTCTTAGAGCTGTATAGCATAAAATAAAATAAAAAGGTAGTAGACTATAACTAGAATCATTAGAGCAATCCCAGGTTGAAACTAGACTGAATTGCACAGATAAACAACAATCCACATTGTTCAATTTTTTTTCCTTGCCCAACATTATCTCACACACAAAGAAAGAAACATTCTTGTGCAAATTCAAGCACTCGTGCCTTGAAATAATACCCCCCCAATTCCCTGCAATGTAAAATACCTAAACCCATGAAAAAAAAGAGGTGCTATTCTTGTTCATTTCACACACTAATTAATCATTTTGCACATCGAATTGAATTTCGAACAAAAAGAGCAAAAAAAGATGAAATCTTTTGACAGAATATTCATACTTGAGAAGGTGTGTAGATCGCAGGAAGTCGACGGAGCAAGGCGAAACTTGCCGAAGCTTCTATGGTGGGAAATTCCAAACTGTTCGCGAGTTTGAGACTTTCACGCCTACCAGTAGCATCACCAAAAACCTCAAGCGCTCTCTCTCTCTCTCTCTTCTAACGTCAATTCCTATAGGCTATATTTCCTCCACCGCCTTTTGTTTATTTTTCTCATTTAATTCGAATATGAGCTTTTCCGTTGCAACTTCGGAAGTGGTGGTGGTGTGTGGTGATGTTAATTTTTGGCCAAATTTCTTGTAATTTGTTTACCATTAAAATTAGGTGGAAATTATATTTCTGCCAAGTCAATTCGCTTTCTTTTAATTCGGTTCTTATTTCATTTTCGGTCCCATGTGGTTTCAATTTCAGCAATCATACCCTTATAATTTATTGATGGTTGCAATGGTGTCCAAAATCATGATTTTGAACTCAATTGCAATAGCTAATAAATTGTGCAGATATAGTTTAAAAATTTGAAATTACCACCATCTTACAGGAAAAAAAAAGGTAATTTGCCTTTAAATTATCTATAATCAAATTTTCAATTTTGTTTTGTGCTAATTTCCCTTTGCATACTTAATGCTCCCGCTTCTTTTAATCAAAACAATTGCTCTTTTGTGATTCTTGACTGCTTGCCTTATTTTCATCACTCAACCCGCGGCTGGAAAGTACTTATTTCTTTGAAATTTTTAGTGTTACGGTCACACCATCACGTAAGTGAAGCCATAACATCGCGTGATGATGTGACAGTCATATTGAGAATTTACTCATATACCATTCTCCTCTTATGGTACTTTTTCTTCTGAAAAGTGAGAAGATTTGCCAAGATGAACTATTTAGCTCTACCTCCCATGAATCTACCAGACTAAGATAATTATAATCCATGCTTGTTTCTCTCTTTGCAAATGTGGAAAACCAATTGTCAAAGTGGATGCACAAGAATTTCTAGCGATGAAGCTTTGCAATATAGGCTCTCTGTCAAACAATCTCAACACAAGCGCCAGACCTGAAGATGAAAAATGAACATGACCTTAGCGCAAGAGATGAACACAAAGTATGGAATATTAACTTCTAGTGAGAGTGTAAACCCCATTAAACAAACAAGCAGCCAAAATAATATGAAGGCAACTACTGTCAGAGTTTGTAAAAGGTTAATTGAGAGTTCCGATGGCAATTACTAATACTATCAGTCTACTATGAATTAATCCGAGGATGAATGCCGTATCCCTATTCACACCTTACCCAAAAATGAAGTCAAGCTACAAGGCTTGTTTGCACATTGAAGTTAGGCTGCAGGATTAACCCCAAGATTCTGTGACATCCTTACCGTGGTAACCATGGTCGGTGTTTCATAGCCGACGGTTGTGCCAACGCTTGTGCGTGAGCTTCCACCTTCGCTCATTGTGAGAATCTGGGTTGTCATGTCACCCCTAGTTGTGGCTCTCTGCCCTGAATGTGAGCTCAACCCTGAAAGAACATAAGCGCGCCCAGTCTGTGTATACGATTCCATACTTGCCATTCTATCCCTGATTTCTCTAAGCTCAGCTTCAAGCCAATTACAGAGACCATCCCCAGCTTGTGATGCTGCTGTTGTCAAGAGAGTTGATCTACGTTGTGCCAAAATGGCCTGTGCACCTTCTAGATTTCCCATTTCAGCCATCACCTGTGCTTCTGTGATACCTTCGGCCACCAAAATTCTATTCCTCTGACGATCAACCTCCAAACACACTGCCTCATCTGCAGGGGACCAAGCCTCAGGTCTCAGTATCTCTACCCTCTCACCTAGCACCTGGATTAACTCATTTGAGCCTAGATCTTTGTACAAGCATGATACATCTAACAATGATGTCTTCTTCACGCCTTTCCCATTTCTAGTTGCTGCGGATGTTGGAACTAAAAGGTACACCAGAAATCGTTTCTCCTCTTCTGCGTATATATTTCCAACATCAACAACACCTTGTTGACACTCATCAGAAATCTCACTCACATGTCTCCCTGATGGTATTGATACAATCTGCACCCCCCGTGATGCTGACCTAACCATGAGTCGAAGTTCTTGAGCAACAACACTGAGAAGACCACCAATGCACATAGCAAAGGCATCTTGTATCATAGCAACTGATTCAATGAAGGAAAAGGTGCCACCAGATGAATCAGAAATAGCATGCATGGTAGTTGCATCATGGTCAGCGCCAAACCCAAATGCGTGGACTGGAATATTGCTACAACGTACGGAAGCTGGCAATTGGTTCAAAAGCTCAGACAACTGGTTTGCACTTGAAGTAGTATGTGAGCCATAGCTGTAATTGTCTCTGGCATCGGATAAGAGGATGATGCTAGAAACAGGATTCGTTTCACGGCCTTCTTCAAGGACCTGAACTCCTTTCTTGAGTCCTCCCACAATGTCGGTTCCACCATCTGCTCTAAGAGACTCAACTGCTACAATGGCACTTTCACGCCCATCAACCGTCATTCTTTGCAGAGGAAAAACCCTTTTAGCAGTAATTGAGAATGAAACTATGGAAAGTCGGTCATAAGGCCCCAAGTTTTGTATGACAAATTTGACAGCATTCTTGAGAAGGGCAAGCTTTGTGCCAAACATGCTGCCACTTACGTCCAGAACTGTCACAAGGTAAATGGGGGTACAGCCATGGCCATTAGCATCTTGAAGGGGTGGTGCTCGGATGCTGACAAGAACAGGAAATGTAGGCCGAGATTCTGCGGCAGAGATAGCCGAGTACTCTGTATAACTCGTGATTGCTACAGTTTGGGGGCCAGAGAGTCGAGTAGGTGAGGTGGATGGGACAGGTTCACCATCTGAGAAGCTAAGTGGCTCGGGATGGACCTCGGGCTGCAATGGGAGGTGAGACTGGTGGTAGAAATCGGTATGGATCTGACCCAAGTTATTTTGTTGAGGATCTGCAGCATTGGTGGGAGCTTGGAAAGGTACAGCATTCCATTTGGATCGGCAGATTGGGCAGCAAAGGTTTCCATGTTTGACATTGTTGGCAATACAAACGAAGTGGAAAGAGTGGGAGCACTCAGCAGTGAAGATGGCTTGGCCTTGCCCTGCTCTCACGTTACTCAGGCAAATAGCGCAATTTTTCTGTACACAAAACAGTTTAAACAAAAGTCAGACATGAGATGGCCACACCAACGCAGTTTACCTATCAACAATTGTTCAACATTAACACAAATTGAGAAGGCTTTGATCAACAAAATTGAATGAAAAGAACTCTGCCACATAAATAAACTTGTATACATCAGTACTTTTAGCCTGGGATAGTGTTACAATGTTAAGCAAACGCAAGCTATCGAAAACGCAAATTCGGTGCTAACAAGAATCCGTATCAGCATATTATTCTATGGGAAAATAGAAGTAAACTGTCAGTATGTGACAAGCTGAACAATGCAATTCAGCCAAGAGTCATAATAAACACAGCACGACCATATATTTGCAACATGGAAAAGGGGTGAGGAAACTGTGACTTATTCGAATACGGAAAACCAGAATTTCATAACCTAAACTATCTTAGTACTGAAAATTACAGATCAACTGTGCAACGTGTTGTCATCTTTTTGTATTAGCAAGACAAATTAACATTATGGACGTACGTAAAACAATAGTCTTTTAAAATGCAAATAATTAAAAAAACAAAAAGGAGATTCGATGTCCAACAAAAAATCTCTAAACTTATAAAAGAGGATATCATATGACATAATTGTTTGGGCGTGAAAGATAAGCATGTAGCTTTTGACTTATTCGATTTTCTGGGCCTCTATGTCATTGACTTTTTCACAAATGGAATCACTGAATATTTGCCTAACATATCTACAAGATGCTTCACATTATATTGAGAATAATTAGGGAAACCTCAAAGAGTAACTTACAAGGCAAACTCAACAAATTATCAATAAACACAAAACTAGCATATGCAAAAACAAAAACAAAATGACTGTTTCTGTAAATTTAAGGGCAACTCAAATTTGATAACAGCCGCTTGGACAACCTTTAAAATAATATTTATTGACCAAAAAATAAAAACATTTAAAATAATATTAATTAAAACCCCGCCGAATTGAGCCTTAAAGGCCAATGTCTTAACTACACACCTAAACAGAAAGCAACGTGATCAAATGCCCAACTTCTGTATTCCAAAACTGCCACCAAGGAAACGGCCAAATCAACACACATTGGGACCGTAAATACAGGAAGCCTATAGGGGCAAATTGGTCATATTGGGAACTAACTTAAGTCTGTTTCGAGGAGTCAGAAAACGAGGGCGAATTTCTTGGGAAAGAACAACTGGCAGTCTCCTCCGAGTTTTCGCGGCAAATTAACACTTACTCACTCGCCGGAAAGCTCGGGGTTAAAATCTCGCCGGCGACAAAACGAAATAATAAAAAAACCGGGACTGAGATTCCGAGATTAAGGAGCAGGTTTTCTAGGGGACCAAACAGGCACAGAATTACGACGCACGGAAATTAAATTATTTGAATTAAAGACTGAGAGAATTAAATTGAAAATTGTGATAACGATTTACCATTACTAACCTTGGAAAGGCGAGAGCTGAAGCTGCGAGAGAGCTTGGAGATGGCGACGGAGGAGGAGGAGGAGCGAGACGAGGGAGAGGGCCCGACGGTTGCCGAGATTTCGGGGGGAGGAGGACGAGGCGGCCGAGACGACGAGTTGGATGAATCGGACGAGTTTAATGAGAGCTTGTGACTCAAAGACTTCTTCAGCTTCCGCCACGTAGCGGCCATTGTTGTAATTAATAAGAATCTTTAACAACACAGAGAGAGAGAGAGACAGAGAGAAAACAGAGAGTTATGTTCTGGTTAAGCAGTAGATGTGGTGTGGTATTTTATACCGAAAGAGAAAGGTGTGTACTTTTAGAGAGAGAGAGAGAGAGAGAGGAGTGAGTCAAAAGAAATCAGGAGACTGAGACGCATTACCAAAAATAGGAAGACTTGATTTTTGGGTTAGGCGGAGCCTCAGCCTAGGGCAGTTATTGCGTAAATCTGGTTTTCTTTCTCTTTTTCTTTTTTCCTGATTTTATTATTTTCTGATAAATTTTAAGTTGCTTCGCTTGTAAGAAACTATTTACCATAATGTGATTATGTGAGTAATTCAATAAGTGAAATAGGAGCTTGCCCAAAAAAAAGTGAAATAGGAGCAAATAATAGACACAATAAATTTCCAAATAAGAACTAAAAATGTACACTATTTGAGAGGTGTACATCAGTTCGAAACCAATGATTTTTTATCAATCCAATCCAATTCAAATTTTTATTGGATTTGAGATTTTACAATCCGATCCAATGTGTTCGAATGTTAGGATCCAATCCAATGTATTTTGTTTGGATTGGATGATCAGTTTGTATGAAAATATGATAATCGCAAAGATAATCGTATAGAATTCAATCCGATAGAAAATACCATTAAGTATGTACTAAATAGACATAAATAAATTTACTACAACACAAAATTCGACATTTAGAGTTCAAGTTACAGTCATTCCTTAAAAATTAAAAAAAAACATTAAAGTCAACACAAAAACTTATAAATCTAGAATTTTTATGGTATATTAACATATTTTTTAGAAAGAATATCAACAAAGTTGTGTTGGTGCGTTGGTGTAAGTAGAATGTGAAAGGTGGTTTAGGTTAGAACACTAGGAAAGGCAAATATATTTGCATATATTTTTAAAAGGTTGGATCGATTCTGTTTGAATTGGATTTCAAACTCTGGATCCGCTAACCAAACCGATCCAATCGGTTTTTCATTTTTTGGATCCAATCCAATCCGCCAATAATATCAAAACCAATAAAATTGGATTGGATTGGATTGGTCAGTTTTGGCAGATTTGTTTGGATCCTGTACACACTATTTAGTTTATAATCTTTTGAAATATTATTATCTCTTTTCTTAGTTAAGAAAAAAGTTGAAAAATAAAATGACTAGTCCCAGTGCTTTTTCTCACCAAAAAATTGTTTCAGTTAAAAATTAAATAATAAAGCTAATGGGGTAATACCATAGTGGAAAAGTATATTTGGCCTAAGATCAGTAGTCTCAAGTTCAAAAGCCCTAAGCACCAGTGTGTGTAAGTAAATCCCCCTCACACTTCCTACCTTTGACCCCCCAAAAAAAAATAATAATAATAAGTGTTTGTTAAAAATAAAACAATAATCTCATGGCATGTTTACTTATTAGGAATTTTCCTGTGTTGACTAACGAATGAGTATTTGAATTATTACAATTCTTGACTTCCATTGTGTTTACTAACACATAAGGAATAAAAAATTATGTGGTTTCCACATTAAAATCCGTAATTGAATACCCTCGAAATTGGGATTAAACAATAATCTCATGGCATGTTTACTTATTAGGAATTTTCCTGTGTTGACTAACGAATGAGTATTTGAATTATTACAATTCTTGACTTCCATTGTGTTTACTAACACATAAGGAATAAAAAATTATGTGGTTTCCACATTAAAATTCGTAATTGAATACCCTTGAAATTGGGATTAAAATCAACTAGGGAGAAGTAGTTGATCCGATTCTCATACCTTGATTACCCCATCTAAGTTCTCTGATTCATGAGACTTCTCCCATCCCTGATAAGCAAATGTGATGGTATTCTTTCACAAGAAGAAGCGCTTCCTCTAATGAATATTTTGTAATTCCAATAATGTCCTTATTAGGTTTATAAATTTATCATATATCCTGGTGTTTCTCACTCATATTCTCTACTCTCAAGAATTCCATACGAAAATTCTTAATTTGTACCCTAATTAATCCTTGTGGAACGTTTCCGTCGAATTTAAGTTTGGTCTATGTTGGTCTATTACGAGGCATTATTCATATAATTAGCATAAAAACAAAACGAGATGAGATACAATTTTGAATTTTGCAAATTAATCAAGAAAAAGGTCGCTAAAGGGCATCATAATTTGAATAGAGCTTGGAAGGGCCATTTCATGAGCTAACTCTATTCATACACACATGTCATCCCAAAACTACTGCCACGTGGTGAGTTTCTAGAGTAGACAGATGTGCAGCTTCCTCTTTTAGTTCTGCATGCAATGACACATGTTATCTTGCCTTCCTGCATCTCTTGGTGGCGATCTAATTGATTCAACAATAATATTGTAATTCTCAAACCGCACAATTCTTTTTATTATTTTAATGTTTGTCATTTTAAATAATTTTACAAATATAAACAATAAATTTCCATGACATTAGTACCCCATGCATACTTTGACTATAAGCCTTTGACCTAACCACAGTTAATTTCCTGGTTAATTAAGCATATGCTCTGCACTTGGTTTAATTTTTTTGGTAAAAAAGAAATTATGTTCACAACACAATGTCCCAGTCTTTTTCCTTTTTTTGGTAAATATTAAAATATCAATATTTCTTTTCATTTATGGGTAATATTACGATACAGTCAACAGAAAGCAGCTCAAAGTCAGAATTGCATTAACTTTTTTGGTATAGAGAAAGAAAAAGTGATGGTTTTAACGTCCTACACTTCTGAATCTAGAACAATGAGCCGACGTCGTTTTGGTCAATGCTCATTGGTCATACATTACATAGGCAATTTAATTTTTATTTTACTATTCAATTTTCCTCTTAAAATAACACCAATAATTTCTCATTGTAAAGGAATGACGTTTTGTACATAGTACAAAGAAAAACCCTCACAAATTAAAGCAAATTTCTAAACTCAAATTGAAGAAAATAAAAAAGAGCTCGTGAGCTGGCTTCATTTCATTGGCTACAATATTTGAGAAGCTCATGAATATTATATATTAACTATATTCAATATGGTTTTTGGCCTATAAAATTACCAGGGGGTCATAAACACAAGCCAAAATTGTATCTCCACACTTACATTTGACTTTGGAGCAACGAATCTTCAAGCTCTGCCTCCAAACCATCTGTGTATAATGCAAGCAATCTTTGTTATGAGCACAAGTATTAGTCTTGTAAATGTAATTGTAGTAACTTCTCTCTTGTGCCCAAGCTGCAACTGCATCACTTGGCTTCCAAACTTGGCCACTGTGCCCCGGAAAAGGTTCTCACCAAATTTGCTGTTTGAGTGAATCAAAGAGCTCCTTGCCTTTGGTGTGCCCACCAAGAGGCATATTTCTCTAGCTTTTGGCTCCATTTGAGAGGAGGGAGGCCAAGCTTTGATCTTTGAATGTTGTGAGGGATCATATATTGCTGAATGATGTTGTAGGGGGGTAGCCTAGAAAGAGATTGCCAAAACAATGTGGAAAGGAGGAGGTAGGTTCCTAAAAGCCCACCTGAAAATAGTTTCATTGTTTCCAACATGGAGAGAGAGAGAGAGAGAGAATGTGTTGTGGGTGCTTGTGAAGATCCGAACATGATCTAATGGTGTGTATATATAGAGGATTTTTTATTATTGCTAATTACTTTTGATAATCATTGTCAAAACCTATAAACAAAAACAACCAATCCAAACAAGTGTGGTATCTTCTGCTAGTAAGGTGCATTGTTTGGGGAAATTGGAAGAACAAAAAATCTATACAACTCAGTTGCATATATGAAATACAAACGAAAAATTCAATATTCAAATCGAACTTATATCATATCAAGTCACTAACAAATGACCCAATTAGCGACACATTAAGATAACTAACAAGGGAAAACCTGTTTTTACACATTAATTAATAATAATAATATTATTATTATTATTATTACTATTATACTCTCTTTTTTGGTATATTGATTAAGAAGGAATCATTTCACATGTTGTTTTGGTTTTCCCCTCTTTCTTCACAGTATGATGATGAGTGATGATGAGAGGAATCATTTCACATGTACTCACACAGAAAGGAATGTGATTTGCAATATATATAAATAGATCCTCTATAACATAACCAGAAAGGGTCTATTCTTGCATCCATTCTCCATCACATTGTGGGAACAAAAATATCGTATGTATCAATATGGATGGAAATATTTAGTACATGAAATAGTGATTTGCTAGATATATAAATAGACCCTCTATAACATAACCAAAAAAAAAAAGGAAAATGATATGAATAAAATGAAAGATAAAAGTGTAATTCAGATCATAATGAAACACTCCTCTGGTTTCATTCGAAAAGGTGAAAGCTAAGATGAAAAAAAAAAAAAAATCGAATGTTCAAGTATTCAAAATTGCACGGATAGAAATAGGGGCATATCTAAGTATATTAAATATATAATATATAGTATAATATATATGTTATGCGGTATATATCTATATTGAATTTCTGATATAGATGATATAGAAATGATAGAATCATTTCTGATTGGACCAAATACTGGTCTCCGATAGAGATCAAAGAAAATAGACAAGAAATCAAATAGTAGAAAACACTTTTCAATATAGGAACCGGTATCTAATGAATTCAACGGTTCCAGCATAATATAAATGAAAGAAAAAAGGGTGACGGCATCATAATGTGATCCTAATCACATCACAAAACAAAAAAGGGGATATGGCGAAATTGGTAGACGCTACGGACTTAATTGGATTGAGCCTTGGTATGGTATTATTAATTTTAATTAGTATCTGATATATTTTTGTACATTTTTAATTACAATTTTTCAACAAAAGAATCTAATCATGCATTGTTCAACATTATATTTTAAAACTGATCTAACACTGAACATTATTAGCACAAATATCTTCTAAAGGATATTTGTGAGCACAAATTTGTAAGCAAAATTGGTGCTGCTAACTCACATAATATTTGTTCACTTGTAGAAACACCAACACATGAGTCCACGTGAGGCAGAGAGGCACCAACTAATCATTCATGACATGGCTTAGCTTCTGACAAAAAAAAAAAAAAGACATGGCTTAGCTTTGCAGGCATGTGCTTATAGTTTCTTTATTTATATATTTTCAAACACCAAATATATACGCATGCACTGCAACAACTGCTGTTCTTTATTAAACTATAAAACTTTAGTGGCAAAGATACGAGTTTCTCACCGGCTCTGTGCTTTCTCCGAGCTTTTGGGGTGAAGAAATATACAGTTTTTTTTTTTTTGTTTGCAAACCCATACATGATACATCTCTATCTCTATGAATAACAAAACAAGAAATCTCACAATTAAGAGAGAGAGAGAGAGAGAGAATGTGTTATGGGTGTTTGTGAAGATCATAACATGATCTAATGGTGTATATATAGAAGATTTTTTATTATTTTGCTAATTATATCATATCAAGTCACTAACAACTGACCCAATTAGCGACACATTAAGATAACTAACAATGGAAAAATTAGCGACACATTATTATTATTAGAAAATTTTGCATAAATACCACCTAAATTAAAAGGGGTGTGTGCAAGGACTGTAAGACAATATCTTGTCTTAACCATGTTTGTGGTCTTCTAATCACATGTGGACTAGACAGCTTGCATTGATCTAGGAGTATAGACTTAAACATTATCTGCAGTTCTTGTTAAAAGAGTGTTTTAATTGAAAACAAGAACCTTAAGAATTCCTAATTCCATATGGATTAAAACAACCAATTCTAATGAAAATTGGATTACTTGAGTGTTTCTTAATGGGTAGGAAACTTAAGTAAATGCATATAAATAGAAGTCCCTTCCCTAGCAATCGATTACTCACTCATACAGAAATCTCACCCTATTTAGAGAGAGAGCTTAAGGATTGCCTAGGAGAAGAAGATTTCTATCTCACCTATTGGAGCTATGTCAGATCAAGGTTAGTATTAATGAACAAAGGCATGATAAAACTTACATGTGGTATCAGAGCACTAGGTCTTGTTCTTTCATCTAACCTTTTGAATTTATGAAGTTTTCATACAAGTTTACAGTTCTAGTTAATCATTAGTCATGAAGCATGTAGTTTAAAATCAATTGCATATCTTATTTGATAAGGTATGATCAAGAGCATTAAGTGTTGTGCGAAAACACTTCAATACCTTGTTGTTGATGGACTACGCGACGGCACACACACAAACTCTTTGAGAATAAAACACACATACCACAAAGAGAGTAAAACAAACACACAAGGACACAAAGATTTATAGAGGTTCGGCCTCCTGCCTACGTCCTCTTGGTGATCTACCCGAGAAATTCACTAGTATGTAAGAACAACTTTGGTTACAACTGAACCCCCTTAGCTCTCACAAGAACCTTAGATATTTTTTCTCTCACCCTTGCTCAAACCCTTTGATGCCCTTTTAAACACTCAAGAATTCACCCTTGAATTCTGTCTTGTGTTATATCTTTTCTTCTCTCCTTCATTAACCTAACCATAAAAGTCCTATTTATAATGCATAGGACTTTAGTTACAAGTTAATTAGGAATAGGAAACATAAAAGACCCCAAAACTAGGAGAAAATCTGTCCAGATCTCATCGGGAAATTGCACAGCACGTGCGATCCGCTCGAGCGCCTCGAGATCCGCTTGAGCGCTTGCAAAATAATCCCTCTGCCGCTCGAGCGCCTGCAGCTTCCGCTCGAGCACCATACCTTCTTCTTCTCTAGCCGCTGCATCTTATTGCAGCCCTTTTGATTCCTTATTTCCTCCCGCATCATGGTGAGCCAAACTTCAACAATCTCCACCTTGTCGAACCATCCATCACCCATGAACAATTGTTGACCCCTAGAACCTCTTCAACCTCTTGAAAATTGTTTTAGTAATTCCCAAGAGCTCCACCATGGCAAGAAACCTCTTGTCTCAACACACCTTATGTGAAAAGGTGCTCCACCCAATCTTAGACTTGGGCCATCCGGACCTCTTGTGTAGAAGAGAAATCCCCCATGCCGAACTCATCACTTCTTGCCTTCTTGGAATCTTGAATTCTTGACATGCCTTGATATGCAAACCGTATACCAACCCTTGTTCTATAAATCCCCACGTAGCAACCACCTTGCTCTTAGATTTATGAATAAACTCCTTCTTTCTCATCCAAGCACTCATCCAACCTTCCCGCTTCATGCTCCACAAAGCACTCCGAAACGTAGTTGAATCTTCTTTGTCAATCCATCCAAAACCTGGGGACGGTTTAATGGATTCTTTAAGCTCAGATTTTGCTTATGATGAAGGCTCTACCTCAAGTAGAACCCCTTTGTGAGTTTGTTATTGACACCCATCTTCTTTAACCCTTGTGTCAAACTCCACCCGCCTTGGGGTCCCTTCCATGACCACCTTGGTAAGAAGCATCTTTTCGGTTGCCACCGACCCAACAACATTCTCCCCATCATCCCTTGTCTTGACTTCACCCTTGTGGACCTTGTCCGCCACTTCTACACTTTTGAAATCAAGCACCCTTGATGATGAACTCTTAGTCATACAACCTTGACTAACCTTCCTTGCCTAACTAGCCTTGAGCGAACTTATAGCTTCATTCCATTGCACCGGCTCCTTGACAGTAAGATCCTTTGCCTTGATCTTCATTATTCCCACGCCCAAAATATCACAACTTGTTTTGTCTCCTAACAGAATCTTACTACCCTTCATTTCCTCCTATGTATCAAATATACTCCTATTTGAACACACATGATAACAACAGCCGGAATCTAAAATCCAAACTGAAGTTGAACCCTTACCTGAAGAACTTTCCACAACGTCCCCGTTACACTACTCTTCCGTAACCATCAAAAGTTCCTCATTGGCTGCGCTTGAACTTTCGGCATTCTTCATCTTGTTCCGCTTCTCCTTCCATACCGGACAATCCTGTTTCCAATGATTTGTAGACCCAAACTTGAAGCACCCATAATTGTCCTTGAATTTTGGATTCCTCCTATTGCCTTTCTTGCCTTTGCGCTTGCTTGAATGACCCCACTCTCCGGTCCATGTTAATAGACTCGCACCTTGAGAGCTTTCTCCATAATTTTGAGCAAACCCGTGATGCGCCAAGTCTTGCACCACCTCCTCAAAATTGAGAGTACTCTTGTCAATCATCAGCGTCTTCCGGAAGTGTTCATAGGACGGAGACAACAATGCCAACAACATCAACACCTTATCTTCCGTGCTATAAACTACGTCCACCTTCTGCAGCGCCTTATTGAGTTACAACAATATTCTATTCTAAGGGGAGTAGGGGAAGTTTCGAACCTAGACCAATTGGGTGATAAGAGGGAGGGCAAATCAATAGGCCACTTTGCGTCCTTTGGAACGTACAATTTACATGTGCAAATATGTAACCATACATATATGGGGCATTTTAGTGCATGGGTCCTCTTAGTGTCTAGATAAGTGTGCGTGAGCAAAATAGTGATGAATTTGTAACACTTATTATTTGGTGTGTATGAGAGATGAAATGTTATGTGAGTAGGAATAAAAGATTAGAAATCTCGAATAGAATATATAGTAAATTGAGCTTAGACCCATAAAATTCATTTTAAATCACCTATAGTCCTTCCCTTCATTTTTATATTAATATATAATGATAGATTAATTTGTTTACCTTCTATATTTTAAACCCAATTGATATTCAAATCCCTTTAAACCCAACTTTACCCCTAAGTCTAAAGCCCAACTTCACATTTAATTAAGTTGAAGCCCAAATAATAGCCCTACCTCTCTCCCACTCAACCCACCATTCTTCTGTTTCAGCTGCCTCCCACCATTCTTTTCTCCCTCTTTCTTTCTTTCTTCTCTATGTCTGTCTTTCTTGATAGAGTTTGAAAGGAAAAGTACGACTGAAGGAGCACAAGAAGGTGAGCTTCTTTTTCATCCTCAGGTGAACTACGCTACTTCTTCTTCCTCTCAGGCAAACCAGCGAGCAATTGGGAGGGCATTCCATGTGGTCATTCAATCGGCTTAGGTGGGCCTATAAGCCTATTTCCATGGCTTCCGTGGGGTCGTTCGACCCCACTGACCCCCACTGTGGCTCCGTCTCTGCTTCTCTATCTCGACACTCTCTATCTCTTCCTCTTCCTCCTTTTTTCTGTTTTCTTTTCTATGCCTCTCTTCTTCTTCCTTTTCTCTCTTCCACTTTCTCCTTTCTTCTTCTACCTCTTTCTGGTTTCGATTTTCTTTCCCCTTTGTTTGCGTTTCTCATTGCTATCTCTTCTCCCTATTCTCTCACTTTCTCTTATTTCTCTGGTTTCCTCTCTTGTAGATCTTGTACATCTGGGTTCAATTCTTGGAGATTTGGGTTAAAAGGATTATTATAGGTATGTCTTAGTTCTGCTGGGCCTGATAATCAAGCACCCCTAGTCTTGCTAGTGACAAGTGACCAGTGAAATGGTCAATGATGAGGACAATAAACATGCATCAGGCGAAGTTGGAGAAATTAAAAGTTTGGCTACTGTGGAATGTGAAGGATTTTCAGTGGTTGGTAATTTTAGCACTATTATATTCATTCACCTCAAATATTCGATCATTTCATCGTTGTCTGTTGTCATCCTTGACTGTATAACTGAGTCATTGAGAAAACGTTGGCACCAGATCTGTCCAAAGAAGTTTCTTGTTTTGCATGCCTTAACATACACGCCATAACCATGGAAAGTTAAAAATATAATCACTGGACAAATCTAGTAAATCATCCTTGTCCTTGTCCTTTTTATTCTAATTATTTTTATTCGGTAGTTTTTCCTTTCCTTCAGCTTCCTTTGAAACGTTGCCTACAAAATTTAGATGACTGAACCAGTGAGGCATGTGTACTTGAAAAACAACATAAAGTTGTTATGGTTGATCTTGGCATATTGATAGTGGGTCCAAAGTTTTTCTTTCACATGTTTGTTTTGCATCGCTCTATTTTCTTTTCGTCATTCGTCTAATTCAAACTTGTTATAGGTGATTGCTATCCTTTTAAAAGGACGCAATATAAATTTTCTTTGTTATGAAGAAAGATTTTGGCCCTATGGGAATTGCGATTAATGATTTTGTTTTCATCACTATGCAGAGAAGGTATATGAATTTTTGAAGCTTCAAAACCGGGAACCGCAAGAACCGAACTGGAACTGGGCAGGTCCCCGTTGGTTCGGTCTTGCCTGTGGATTTTTGTCAGAACCGGACCAAACCGGTCTTCATTTCCAGTTCAGTTTTTGGTTTCATGAAAAAATCGGCTTGAACCCGATCGTGCCTGCGCGTTGTCTTGTTATGACCTTTAGGTCAGTCAACCTCTGTTGTTCGGCTTTCAAGCGCTGACTCTTGGCTAGCTTCTCGTTCTTGAGTTTTTCTGTGGTGGAAACGATATTGGTGGAAGCGCTCACTCAGAGTGTGGTGAAGGCTACGCATTCGGCCAATATCGTTTCCACCACAGAAAAACTCAAGAACGACAAGCTAGCCAAGAGTCAGCGCCTGAAAGCCGAACAACAGAGGTTGGCTGCCCTAAAGGTCATAACAAGACAACGCGTAGCGTATGTAACTGACTCCAAGCAAGTTTCGCCCTTGCTAAGTGTTGGTATGTGAGGAATGAGGGAGAGGACGGGCCCATTGATGAGGATGAGAAATTAGGACATAAAAGTCCCAATTGGCGTGATTGGAAGACCTTAAGGTACAAAAGCCAGACTTGAGACGGCTGCTGAGGCAAATGACCTGAACTTTGAGGAGTGGGCAGACGTAGACATAGACACATGATAACAACATCCAGAATCTAAAATCCAAACTGAAGTAGAACCCTTACTGGAAGAACTTGCCACGACATCCCCGTTACACTCCTCTTCCGTAACCCTCAAAAGTTCCTCATTGGCTACGCTTGAACTTTTGGCATTCTTCATCTTGTTCCGCTTCTCCTTCCATACAGGACAATCCCGCTTCCAATGATCTGTAGACCCACACTTGAAGCACCCATCATTGTCCTTGAATTTTTGATTCCTCCTATTGCCTTTCTTGCCCTTGCACTTGCTTGAATGACCTCACTCTCCGGTCCATGTTAATAGACTCGCACCTTGAGAGCTATCTCCATAATTTTGAGCAAACCCGTGATGCACCAAGTCTTGCACCACCTCCTCAAAATTGAGAGTACTCTTGTCAATCATCAGCGTCTTCCGGAAGTGTTCATAGGACGGAGACAACGATGCCAACAACATCAACACCTTATCTTCCGTGCTATAAACTACGTCCACCTTCTGCAACGCCTTATTGAGTTACAACAATATTCTATTCTAAGGGGAGTGGGGGAAGTTTCGAACCCAGACCAATTGGGTGATAAGAGGGAGGGCAAATCAATAGGCCACTTCATGTCCTTTGGAATGTACAATTTATATGTTCAGATATGTAACCGTACATATATGGGGCATTTTAGTGCACGGGTCCTCTTAGTGTCTAGATAAGTGTGTGTGAGCAAAATAGTGATGAATTTATAACACTTATTATTTGGTGTGTATGAGAGATGAAATGTTATGTGAGTAGGAATAAAAGATTAGAAATCTCGAATACAATATATAGTAAATTGAGCTTAAACCCATAAAATTCATTTTAAATCACCTATAGTCCTTCCCTTTATTTTTCTATTTAAAATACCCAATTTTTTCAAATAATACCGGACGACTAGGATCCAACCTGAGCAAGTTACCTAATATAACTTAAAATCTGATTTATTATATTTTTCTTAGTCCAAAACTACCCATATTTATAAGTTAACGTGTTATGTGGATGGTGTAAGTAATGACACACGTTCAAGTTGGAAAGATCTCCAAATGGTTGTAATTGATGTAGGAATTAATTTAGAAACTTATTTGAAATTTAATATTAAATTCAACATTAACGTATTAAAAGTTTTGTGTGATGTGTGTAAGTGGAGCTTATCAAATTTGAAAATGCTTTTAGAACGAAAAAAATTCAAACGGAGTTTTGCATGAATTATTTGACCAAATTAAATTGGTTTATTTATAGGTGATTAACATTTTGGTTTATTTAATAAATAAAATTATGTTGTTTTCCTTTTATGAATTATACGACTAGTAATCTATTTTATTATAGTTTTTGAATAATAGTGTACATTCTAATTATGTTGAAAAATAATTTGATAATTTATTTATTGTTTGTTTTATGAAAAACATTTTTTTAAATGAACCTATTTTTCTCTAAATAATGTACCTATTTTTTTTTCTCTAAACAAAGCACCTATTACTTGTTTTATGACAAATAATTTGATCATCTTTTTATTGTTTGTTTTATGAAAAACAAATTTTTTAAATGAACCTATTTTTTCTCTCCAAATAATGTACCTATTTCTTTTTCTCTAATAATGTACCTAGTAAAACCATTTTCCTAGTATAATGAACCTATTTTTCGCTAAATTTTGTATCAATTTTATTCTCTAAATAATATACCTATTACTTGTTTTATGAAAAATATTTTGATAATCTATTTATTGTTTGTTTTATGATTTTTTTAAATGAACCTATTTTTTCTCTCTAAATAATGTACCTATTTTTCTTTCTCTAATAATGTACCTAGTATAATGACCCTATTTTTTTCTTCTAAATAATGTACCTATTTTCTATAAATTATTGTGTACCTATTTTATAAAAAATGTGCATAAATTTCAATTATACAACGTACCTATTTTTTTATAAATTATTGTGTACCTATTTTTAATTTATGAACAATGTACGGAAATTTCAATTACAAAGTAACTGACCTAGTTTTTAAAAAAAAAAATTTGGTAAATAATATACCTATATTTTTATACGTATATATTTATATTTATATTTTTCATAGGTACATTATTGGATATGTAATTTACATATTTTTTTTTTTTTGGTTTTGCAATTTTAGGGGGCGATATGTTAGAGGGAATGGCAACCAAAAGAAATGGGGTGATTGATATGTTATTAATAGGGAGTATTAATTACAATTATGGCAGTTAATGAAATGCTTGAAATAAATTATAAATAAAATATGAAGTCTGATGGTAATGATGTAAAAACATATGAATATTATGACCTCTTATATCATTTAAGTTTGAAATTCGGTTTTACACATAGATTTATAGAATAATGGGTATATGTCTAGGAAATAGAAAATGTAGGGACTTAATGTTCATTGGGTGATCATGTCTGAGTGATTATCGGGCATGACTAGAAATCATGTGGGCTTATACTGTTCCGATTTCATTGCCCAATTGTTGTGGCTGTAAGGTTGGCAATTTGCTTACAACTGGGACTTGCAAAATTCTTTGCTTTTAACTTATAATGAATACATGCTGGCAATTTTCATTAGGATTTCATTCTTAATTTAATTATTTAAAAATTTAATGAATACATGCTGGAAATTTGTTAAATGAAAATTGATGATGTGGTTGGGATGGGATCATGGGATGGTGTCCCTAGCATTACTGCAAATTTAATGTTCAAAGATGTCTCTCTCTCTGGCTTCATTGGCAGCTGCTACTAACCCTGCAAAGCCACCTTCGCACTAAGTGAATGTTGTACAAGCAGATCCTGCATATTAATCGGTGAAGATTTAGTTCTTATATTGGATCAGATCTCCTCTGCAACTATACTTTTGCTATGCAGTTTTGATGCAATCATACATAAAAAAGGGTAGTTGGATGTTCATAAAAAAAAGTTACTTAAAATTATCTCTCGCTTTATGAAAGGCATGCTTGTGTTGCGAGTTCAACAATAATGCAGCAATGGTAAAGCCACACTCTGCATTACTCATTAACAGGTTTTCAATTAATGGTCTCTTGTTTCGTATTTCACTGCCACTCCTCCTGCCAAAGCAACCTTAGCACTTGATATCTCTCATAACTAGAGCCAACCATCCTTTCCCTCAAAAACAAAGAAAATTCAAACACTCGGGTCCACTCAATGAATCTGCATGGGAAAAGACTATAAATACTAGCACTCCCCTTCTTCTACTCCCATTCCCCTTCAGATCCTCTCTATCTCTCTGTCTCTGTCTTTTTACAGAGAAGACACTACTCCCCTTCATATCCTCTCTCTCTCTCTCTCTGTCTCTTGCTTTAATATTTTCTAATTGTAATTTTCTCCACTATCTTTGTTTGTTGCAATGGCAGGTCCATTTGGAAGATACTGCTTCCCTTTGATGAAGTGTGTGGCCAAGGCTAACTATGCTGCAAATGTCGTTTCGACCACAAAAACTCAAGAATGAGAAGCTAGGCAAGAGTCAGCGCGTGAAAGACGAACAACAAAGGTTGGCTGCGCTAAAGGTTGTAACAAGACAAGGCTCTGCATATGTGGACAACCCCGACCAAGTTCTTGCTCTTGCGAAGTGTCGTTATGTGAGGAAGGAGGGAGAGGACGGACCGCTTGATGAGGATGAGCACTTGGGACATAAAAGTCCCAATTGGGAGGACTGGAAGTGGGATGGCGACAAGGTCATCGTCTCTGAACACCTTAAGCTAAAGAAGTCAGAAATTGAGGCAGTGCTAAGGCTAAAGACCTAAAGTTTGAGCAGAGGGCAGACGTAAACTCACTCGGGAAGTGAGTGGGTCGGGCTGGCCTTGGGTTGGGGAATTGCTTTATGTGTTAGTTTTGTTAACGGGTGATTTAGCACACGGATATGACAATCACACATTACACAGATTTAGAGTGGTTCACCCATGAATAGGGCTACATCCACTGGAGAGCTTGGTATTTATGATGGATGAGTATTACAATATACATAAAGAGGCTTGAGAGCCTGAATACAAGAGAAAGAGGGAGAGCTTGGGTGTCTCTGGATATGCCCATGGAGGGGAGAATGGGAGAGTCTGGATCTCTCGTGGAGAGGAGTGTCGGAGAGCCCTTGCTGGAGAGGGGTCTCTTCCCATATATAGGCAAGAGAGGCGGACCACCCATTCTAAAGGTTGTAACAAGACAAGGCTCAGCATATGTGGACAACCCCGACCAAGTTCTTGCTCTTGCGAAGTGTCGTTATGTGAGGAAGGAGGGAGAGGACGGACCGCTTGATGAGGATGAGCACTTGGGACATAAAAGTCCCAATTGGGAGGACTGGAAGTGGGATGGCGACAAGGTCATCGTCTCTGAACACCTTAAGCTAAAGAAGTCAGAAATTGAGACGGCTGCTAAGGCTAAAGACCTAAAGTTTGAGCAGAGGGCAGACGTAAACTCACTCAGGAAGTGAGTGGCTGGCTGGCTGGCCTTGGGTTGGGGAATTGCTTTATGTGTTAGTTTTGTTAACGGGTGATTTAGCACACGGATATGACAATCACACATTACACAGATTTAGAGTGGTTCACCCATGAATAGGGCTACATCCACCTGGAGAGCTTGGTATTTATGATGGATGAGTATTACAATATACATAAAGAGGCTTGAGAGCCTGAATACAAGAGAAAGAGGGAGAGCTTGGGTGTCTCTGGATATGCCCATGGAGGAGAATGGGAGAGTCTGGATCTCTCGTGGAGAGGAGTGTCGGAGAGCCCTTCTTTGGAGAGGGTCTCTTCCCATATATAGGCAAGAGGCGGACCACTTGCCTTTGTTTAATGGGCAAGTGGCGAGGCGTGGGAGACCAACTAGGAGGAGGCATGGGCCTGTCTTCTTGGTACTCGTGGCACGTGGGAGACCAGACTTAGTGGTCCCTCTTTTGGGGAGTGAGGCCAGCCCGGAGAACGAGGGCGATGGACTAGTTGAATGTCGGGATGCACGTGGTGATCCTGCTACCAAAGGCATGCGTAGTGGTTAGCACATAGTGGAGGCATTAGGGGTCGGCTAGCACATATTGATCGGGTGTGACATATTGGGGTCGGGTGTAGGACACCGGGTAGGTGTTACGGCTCGGGTGTAGGATACCCCAGGTGGGGTATTTCGGCTCGGGTGTTTTGGCTAGGACATCGGTAGGACATAGTGGCTAGGCTATCTCCGGTAGGCCATTCCTGGTATAGGCGAGGCCATTTGGTGTCAACCATATATGTATACCAACAAGCCCACAAGTTCTTAGTTGAGAACAAGTTCTTGACTGGGAACTTTCAAGTCAATCTGTTGGCCGAGCCGACGAGCCTTAGCTGCAAATGGTTGGAGGTCAGGCAAGCTAACCACCATTCGATGGCGAACTGAGCCTTAGTAGGTCTCAAGTGGCGAGCCAGGTTATGTCGGTCTCGGTTGGAGAGCTCATATAGGCATTTTGGCGAGCTAAATCATGGAGAGCCGAGCCTTGGGAGGTCTTGGTGGTGAGCCAAGTTATGTCGATCTCGATTGGCGAGCTCGTATAAGCATTGTGGCGAGCTAAATCCTGGAGAGCCAAGCCTTGGGAGGTCTTGGTGGTGAGGCGAGCCATAATGGAGTTCACACATGCGATATCACATTTATACCATGATGAAGATGTATGTGATGATGACATGATGAAGATGTATGTGATGATGACATGATGAAGATGTATGTTATGATGACATGATGAAGATGTATGTTATGTGACACACTTCATACTAATTTACCAGAGATATACCATTTTTTGGTCTCACTTTAACCATGGCGGGACTTCGTTATCCTGTTTCTAACCATGGTGGGACAGGTTGGAGATGGTAGTGAGGCGAGCCGACATACATGGTGTCCCCAAGCCCCCAAGTTTCCAGTTGAGAACTAGTTGTCATACCGGGAACTTTAAGTAAAACCATTGTTGGCGGAGGTGATCAACCTGTACTTTGGAGAGGAAGCTTTTGGTCCTTGGAGAATTAATCACGCAAGGTGATCGTGTCCACTTGTGATGTGGAGATTTAAGCATGCGAGGTGCTCGGGTCGGCTACGACGTGGAGATCGAGCATGCGACCTGCTTGGGTCGGCTATGACCTGTAGATTTGAGCATGCGACCTGCTCGGTCAGCTATGCCATGGAGATTGAACATGAGACCTGCTCGGGTCGGCTATGACGTGGAGATTGAGCACACAACCTGCTCGGGTCGGCTACGACGTGGAGATTGAGCATGCGACCTACTCGGTCAGCTATGCCATAGAGATTGAGCATGAACAGTGCTCGAGCTGGCTACTACGTGGAGATTGAGCATGTGACCTGCTTGGGTCAGCTATGATGTGGAGATCAAGCATACGACCTGCTTGGGTCGGCTATGCCATGGAGATTGAGCATGCAAAGTGCTCGAGTTGGCCACTACGTGGAGTTTGAGCATGCGACTGCTTGGGTCGGCTATGATGTGGAGATCAAGCATACAACCTGCTTGGGTCGGCTATGCCATGGAGATTGAGCATGCAAAGTGCTCGAGTTGGCCACTACGTGGAGTTTGAGCATGCGACCTGCTCGGGTCGGCTACGCCATGGAGATTGAGCATGAGCGATTGCTCGGGTCGGCTACACCATGGAGATTGAGCATGAACGAGTGCTCGAGTTGGCTACGCCATGGAGATTGAGCATGAATAGTGCTCGGGTCGGCTACGCCATGGAGATTGAGCATGAACAATTGCTCGGTTGGGGCTACGTCATGGAGATTGAGCATGAACAGTGCTCGGGTCGGCTACGCCATGGAGATTGAGCATGAACAATCTCGGGTCGGCTACGCCATGGAGATTGAGCATGAACAGTGCTCGAGTCGGCTACACCATGGAGATTGAGCATGAACAGTGCTCGGGTCGGCTACGCCATAGAGATTGAGCATGAACAGTGCTCGGGTGTGCCATGCAACATGGAGATTGGCCATGCAAGTTACTCGGTGCGCCATGCAACGTGGAGGTTGGCCATGCAAGTTACCCGGGTGCACCATGGAACATGGAGATTGGCCATGTAAGTTACCCGGGTGTGCCATGCAATGTGGAGGTTGGCCATGCAAGCTGCCGGGTAGGCCATGCAAGTTGCTCGGGTAGGGCATTGCATGGAGACTGGCCATGCAAGCTGCTCGGGTGCGCCATGCAACGTGGAGATTGGCCATGCAAGTTACCCAGGTGCGCCATGCAACATGGAGATTGGCCATGCAAGTTACCCGGGTGTGCCATGCAATGTGGAGGTTGGCCATGCAAGCTACTTGGGTAGGCCATGCAACGTGGAGATTGGCCATGCAAGCTGCTCGGGTAGGCCATTTTCTCCAAGGTGGTCTGGTTGGCTGTAGTTGTGAGAACATGGTCCTTTTTGGTATGGTGGATATAATAAATCAGGTGAGCCATTTTGGCATAGTAATCAGGTGAGCCATTTTGGCATAGTAATCAGGTGAGACTATTTTGGCATAGTAACCAGGTGAGACTATTTTGGCATAGTAATCAGGTGAGCCATTTTGGCATAGTAATCAGGTGAGACTATTTTGGCATAGTAACCAGGTGAGACTACTTTGGCATAGTAATCAGGTGAGCCATTTTGGCATAGTAACCAGGTGAGACTATTTTGGCATAGTAATCAGGTGAGCCATTTTGGATTTTGGCATAGTAATCAGGTGAGACTATTTTGGCATAGTAACCAGGTGAGACTACTTTGGCATAGTAATCAGGTGAGCCATTTTGGCATAGTAACCAGGTGAGACTATTTTGGCATAGTAACCAGGTGAGACTACTTTGGCATAGTAATCAGGTGAGCCATTTTGGCATAGTAATCAGGTGAGCCATTTTCTCCCACGCATGCAAGGTGGTCTGGTGCGTCACTTCTCCAAGGTGGTCATTTGGCTCATCTTTGCAAGTAGCACACCACGCATGCAGGGTGGTCTGGTGGGTCTTTTTCTCCCACGCATGCAAGGTGGTCTGGTGGCTCACCCTTGGCGGGTCAGTTATGTGAAGTGGTGGATGACCAGACAAGGTGTGGTACCCAGTAGAGCCAATGGTGGTGTGCTATGCCAAGTCCAGTGTTGTTAAACTGAGCACACACGAGGCAAATATTTATTAGTCAAAGTGTATGCCAATTTCCAAAAAGCAGGTGTGACCAACACCGTAAAATTGGTGGTATAACTTTATTAATCGTATAACAATATTCAGGAGGGGTGGTTGTTGTTTCTAGCTGGTATGACTATTTACTACCAAGCCGAGCAGAAAAAATGATAAGCTAGAGTGGATATAAAAATAAGGGGTAAATATGCTGGTGGGGTGTGGTTGTGGCTTCTAGCTGGTATGGGTATTTAATTACCTAGCCAAGCAGAAAACACCGCAAGGTAAGAGAACCAAGTTGGGCACTAAATGTAAATGGGCATATAATGGTGTCAGCATGCTCACGTGACCTCCACACACATAATAATGTATATGTTCTCATGTTGTATAACATTCTAGCAAATGGGAGCACGTTATGAATTTTGCTATCTCCTTGGGTGGTCCCTCAAACAGCACATGGGGTGGGACAAATGATATTAACTAAAGAAAAGGCATTTGCGCACCCCACCTCAACAAGTATTTTTACGTAATGAATGGTAGTGTGATATAACTTTTTATTGTAAGATCACAAAAAAGGTAGGAGAGATTTTCTTATCTCATTTCGTTGGTGGAACAACAAGAGCATGTGGGAGTCGAGCCCTTTTTTTCCCTTCTTACTTTGCTTGTTGCTTTTTGTCTTAGCATGTGTGCTAAGGTCAAGCAGGTCTGGTCGGCGGTGATGGCGAGATCTGCTCGGAAGTCATGGGACTGACCCGTTTCTCGTTCAGAGGTGAGCAGAGCCATTTCTTGTTCGCTGCTCTTGATTTCAAAGGTGGAGGGACATGGCTGACCTGAGTAAATTTTGCAGCAGAGCAGGTGCAACCTTTTTTGCTCGTCTTGGTCGGCTAGGAGTAGCTAGACCATGAATGTGATTTTCAGTGGAGATGTATATGCATATGAGCCGATATGGACTGTGAGAGCATTGGAGCCCATGGAGTGAAGTCCCCAGTTCTGATGGTGACACCGGTGAAGTGGCACCTGTATACATAGTGATAGCGGCGAGTTCTCTGGCGTGCCATAGTTTAGGCGGTGACGGAGGTGGTGCCTGGGAGGAGGAATTGCGTAATGGCATGGGGCCTCAAAAATGGAGGCAGGAAGGTGAGAATGGAGCTTGTGTGCCTTGAGACGTTTTGGCCAGAGTTGTGGCCTGGTTTTTGCACAGTGGTTGGAGAGGTCGGCAGTGTAGGCAATGGTGCTAAGACCGTCGCAAGTGTTTGTATAAGTGCTCGCAGCTAGCGTGGGCATGAGCACTCCCATCTGTTGGGTGGTCGGCAGTGAGGCTAAACTGGGCCTTTCTTTTGGCTGCTGCGTTGTATAAGCAGGGAGACAAATGGAACTATATGGAGGAGAGAGACCATGAAGGCAACCGTTCATGGTGGAGATGAGCTTCACGATGGAGAAACGGGAACAACATTAGCCTTTTGTGTCGTTCCCACATACGGCTCCAACTGTTAACGGGTGATTTAGCACACGGATATGACAATCACACATTACACAGATTTAGAGTGGATCACCCATGAATAGGGCTACATCCACTGGAGAGCTTGGTATTTATGATGGATGAGTATTACAATATACATAAAGAGGCTTGAGAGCCTGAATACAAGAGAAAGAGGGAGAGCTTGGGTGTCTCTGGATATGCCCATGGAGGGGAGAATGGGAGAGTCTGGATCTCTCGTGGAGAGGAGAGTCGGAGAGCCCTTGCTGGAGAGGGGTCTCTTCCCTTATATAGGCAAGAGAGGCGGACCACTTGCCTTTGTTTAATGGGCAAGTGGCAGAGGCGTGGGAGACCAGCTAGGAGGAGGCATGGGCCTGTCTTCTTGGTACTCGTGGCACGTGGGAGACCAGACTTAGTGGTCCCTCTTTTGGGGAGTGAGGCCAGCCCGGAGAACGAGGGCAGTGGACTAGTTGAATGTCAGGATGCACGTGGTGATCTGTTACCAAAGGCATGCGTAGTGGTCAGCACATAGTGGAGGCATTAGGGGTCGGCTAGCACATATTGATCGGGTGTGACATATTGGGGTCGGGTGTAGGACACCCCGGGTAGGGTGTTACGGCTCGGGTGTAGGATACCCCAGGTGGGGTATTTCGGCTCGGGTGTTTTGGCTAGGACATCAGGTAGGACATAGTGGCTAGGCTATCTCTGGTAGGCCATTCCTGGTATAGGCGAGGCCATTTGGTGCCAACCATATATGTATACCAACAAGCCCACAAGTTCTTAGTTGAGAACGAGTTCTTGACTGGGAACTTTCAAGTCAATTTGCTGGCCGAGCCGACGAGCCTTAGCTGCAAATGAGTTAATATGATAGAACTCCAGATTAAAATTAAATTGAACTACCTGGTTTATAATTGTCAGACTAACTTTTGGGTACTTCTAATCAGCTTGGCGATCAGTTTATTGTAACGAGAGCTACTACTCGAACCCAAGGGGACAAGTGAGGATACAGTCTGAGGAAGTTTTTACTCCATATGGTTTTCTTTGATTTGGGGCGTCATGCAAGAAAATCAGTCACTCAAGTGTAGCTTGGAAATGAGTTGAATCTTACAATTTTTGCCTTAATATTATACATTGATTTTTGCCACTCATTTTGCAATTTTTCTCATAAACTCATTACATGGATTGGTGAAACAGATTGGAGCTGATAAGAGTGAAAATTTTATATTTGGAAGAGATGAATAGTTGTTAGCAAAACTTATGCTCTACTAATTATTGAAAAAGATGAATGATTGAATCATAACTAGGTGGAAACCCAAACTACAACCACTGGTAAGCATATTAATGAACACATGATCCATCAACGACAAAATTAAAATAACAAATTGTTTTTTAATTATATATAAATTAAGTAAAGAGCACAACGAATAAAGTAAATAAATGCTTCATGATGGGGTTTTCGAGCCGTGGGATAAAAAAAATTTATTTAAAAAAATAGGAAAAACACTAAAACGCGGTGAGCGTGGATCGAACACGCAACCTTCAGATCTTCAGTCTGATCTGACGCTCTCCAAACCGAGCTATCCCGGCTACGGATATTAAGCATTATATAAAGGGTAAAGTGCGGTTTTGCCCCCTGAACTATAAGGCAATTGAACTTACCCCCTGAACTATTTCGTTTGCCAATTTAGTCCCTCAACTCGTAATAAATAGTCAATTTCTTACCGTTAAGTTTATCTAATTTCATCCATTTTTCTGTTAATAACAAGGGCAAATTTGTAATTCTAACTTAAAATTCATAAAAATATTGTAAATAATTAACTTTTAGAAGCAAAAAAATCTTTGGGGAGAAGAAATCGATGGGGGTGGGGGTTTGTGGGGAGAATAATTTTTTTCTTCTAAAAGTTAATTATTTATAATATTTTTATGAATTTTAAGTTCAAAATTACAATTTTGCCCTTGTTATTAACAGAAAAGTTGATGGAATTAGATAAACTTAACGGTAAGGGGAAATTGACTATTTATTACGAGTTGAGGACTAAATCGGCAGATGAAATAATTCAGGGGTAAGTTCGAATTGTCTAATAGTTCAGGCAAAATGGCTAAAAATCCTTATATAAATAATTCATGATATGAGTATCTAGAATTGTAGATAGATATTTCAAACTCTAAATTAAACTGCTCAATAATAATAAGAATATTCAATGTGGATGTCACTTGGAAAGGAAAAATAATAATATATGCAAAACCTCTGAAGTCAACGTAGTCTTAATGCTGAGGTTTGTCAATGTATGACTAAAATCTAACTGGAAATATTCCCACATAGACATAGGTGAGCATCATCCTTAACATCTGTTTCTCAGCGACCCCAAAAACATTTGTCAACAGATAAATATCTTTCTCATCAGATTAGACGCATTTGCTTCTGATTGTTGAAAATGGCTTGTTCTCTACTCTTTGTGTTAGAACAAGTATTTTAGGAACCATTGGCAATTCAACTTTTGTGCCATCGAGGAGCCAGCGCTCGTGTACAATAACATGATCAATATGAGGAGGATGTTGAAGCAACCGTGGCCTCTTTCGGTGTCTGTTGCCTTCTTTTGCAGCTTATGCTTCTGGTTTCAGGTGTCCATGGCTCAAAATGCTACGACCGATCCATCTGAAGGTAAACTAGCCATGCTTTCCGAAGTCGTACATATTTCTAAGCATCTTTTAAATACAATTAACCCCATCTCAATCATCCCATAAATCCCCTTTTGTTAGTCATCTTGTCTAACTCCCTGTCGCCAGTCCCGTATCACCTAAAAATCATGTGCACTGTGGGATCCCTAAGATCTAGTACCTGCCAAGAGTTAGACTCAATTACACAAAAGATTATTTCCATTACCCTCTTTTTCCATCATTATTTTCTCAACCCAACAATTCCAGCCAATTTCCATGACATGATATAATTATGCATTTCACATATCCTTCACAACAATGTAACCATTTATAACATCACCAATGTATATATAATTATGCCAACATTGATATATAAGTTCAAATCCCAAAAATCCCAATTAATTTTCTTTCATTCTAATTGCTCTCTAACCTTATCATTTTCATGTACGTGCTTCCTTCTATTGTTTGAAAATCGCGCTTCTCTACTCTCTGTGTTAGAATAACTACTTTGGGAAACCATTGACAATAACATGATGATCAATTTATATCTACATTTAATAGGCAAGTAGTTGCAAAGTGTAATCAAAATGAAGATTGGAGTTTTTCTATATTATAATATAATATACCTACATTTAATTTGGAATTGTACTTTAGCTTCCTTTGGCGTTTGGTTGAGGGCACTTTAGATTTAAAATGTGTTTAGGGAATCAAGTTAGTTTTGAGGGCTTGATGGGCCAGTTGCATAATAACTTGATTTAAAGAGAACCATAAATTTTTGGGAAAAAGAAAAAGAAAACAAGTAAACAAACATATTTCCATAATTTGGTTTCGGTCTTTGTTTAGGGCTGGTGTTGTTGTTGTGTCATAATGATGTGTTATTATTTATATAGTTTTTTGGTAAATATTTCCCTTAGATTTTGATCTTGCAGAGGCTAATTTCCAAAATCAACTATGGTGCTTTGGATAAATTAAAGGCTTTTTATCACAAATGGTGCTTTGGATAAAATCGGCCCGGCCCGTTTTACATCTCTAGAGGGAGAGGGAGAGGGTGAGTGCATCGACAAGGGGAGGGAGATTCAAAGACGTCAGATTAAAATACATAAAATGAAAGACGTCGGATTAGAATACATAAAATAAAGGACGTGTAGGCTTCCTCTCCTCATACAGAAGTTGTCAAAGAAATGAATGGTCTTGTGTTATTCGGATCTCACATTATTTTCTCTCAGAAAAATTAATTTCCTAATCTAATCTAAATTACAAGTAAGAAGATTCGAACTTTGGTACAAAGTGAAGAGCACATCCGCCCTAAACTGATAATAGTTTAGTCATTCCCATTAATAAATTTGTGAACAAGAAAAAGTATTAAATTGGAACAGCCATGAGATGAGTATCTAGAATTCTGGATAAATATTTCAATTCAAACTCTAAATTAAATGGTTCAATAGTAATAATAATATTAAATTCAATGTGGATGTCAGTTGTCAAAGAATTAGACCACTGCGAGTGGGAAATTAGAAAACTGGCAGGCATCTGATCATATGCAACTTGGAAAGAAAAACAATGTATGCCAGACTTCTGAAGTCAACGTAGTCTTGATGCTGAGGTAGCCAATATATACATTACCATTATTGATACTAATGAAATCTTTCTCAGTGACCCAAAAACAATTTTCAATAGAAAGTGGTCAATAGTTCATGTACGTGCTTCCTTCTATTGTTTGAAAATCGCGCTTCTCTACTCTCTGTGTTAGAATAACTACTTTGGGAAAGTGTAATCAAAATGAAGATTGGAGTTTTTCTATATTATAATATAATATATCTACATTTAAATTGGAATTGTACTTTAGCTTCCTTTGGCTTTTGGTTGAGGGCACTTTAGATTTAAAATGCGTTTAGGGAATCAAGTTAGTTTTGAGGCCTTGATGGGAAAAAGAACCATAAATTTTTGGGAAAAAGAAAAAGAAAACAAGTAAAAGCATATTTCCATAATTTGGGCTACAAAAACCACTATAGTGAACTGTATAGTAGTGGTTTCGGTCTTTGTTTAAGGCTGGTGTTGTTGTTGTGTCATAATGATGTGTTAATATTTATATAGTTTTTGGTAAATATTTTCCTTAGATTTTGTATAATTGGATTGGTTAATTGCATTAAATTTAATTGTTTTGATTTATAAATGCTCAATTTTTGGAAATACATGGAAAATAAAAAAAAGTGCAATTTTGGGTGTATTGAGTAATTTTGTGGAATTATCTCACTAGGCCTATGCAAAATTGATAGTGGATTGCAGCCCAAACTAAGGAGAAGGAAGTGGGTGGGATATTTGGTGGCTAAATTGGGTGTGCTGACGTGGGGAGAGTTTAATTTGTTTACTTGTGTTTTATTCCTATTTCAAAAAAGACTCCAATTGAAAGTAGGGATTACTTTTCCTACTTTTTCTCTTGGCATTCCGTCGAAGCAAAGGGGAGGAGATCAACACACAATAGAAAGGTGAATAACAGTCAAAGTAGGAATTTTTTCCCACTTTTCCTTGAGGCAAGCCGTCAAAAGGGGGAGAATATTAATTGAAGAAAAAGTTCAAAGGCAGAGGGATATGACGTGAAGAAAAAGTTCAAGGCAGAGGGATATGACGTGAAGAAAAAGTTCAAGTCTACAGGAAGAATCAAGGTGGAAATAAAAGAAAGGCAGAGAAAAAAAAACGCAAAAAGAGAGTTCAAGCTTTTTGGATGAAAGTTGAAGGAGGCTAACGCGCAAGGAGAAGAAAAGGGAGCTCAATAAAGGGGAATTACTTGGAATTGATATGCTAAGAGCATGACCAGTGGGGGTGTATAAGGGGGTGTATAGCACATTTACACCTTATTTGGCCGAAACACATGCAATGGTTAGGTGTATATGGATGTAAAAATACATTGAGTGGCGGAGATGCAAAAAAATGGATGTTTACATCTCTTTTTACATCTTCAAAATGGGTCCCATGGAGAGAAAAGTAGGAGAGAGAAGAGAAAAGTATGAGAGAAAATAATTTTTCTTGTTGGTGGGCCCTTTGCATGTGGGAGTGATGTGCTTGTAGCCGTTGGATTTGCCAAATATGAATATACATCCTTGAATTTACATCTTCCTCATTGGAGCAAAAATCACATTTACACTCACCGGAGGTGTAAAGGGGATGTAAAAGTGGCTTTACACCCCCGAAAATACACCCCCCCACTGGTGATGCTCTAAGGGATTGGGTAAGGAATAAAATATCGATGATATCGAAAATATCGGTAGTCCAAAAATATGGAAATTTCGATGGAAATATCGGAATATTATCGATATTTCGGTCCATGTCGTCAATATTATCAATATTTTGGTTCATGGATATCTAAAATATCGATGGTATCGGAAATATCGGTAGTCCAAAAATACGGAAATTTCGTGGAAATATCGAGGATATTATGGATATTTTATTCCTTAGGATTGATTAAGGTGAAATCGGATGCTCTAGTGTCGTTTTCTCTTGATTTTCCTAAATTTTTTGTGACGTGCAATTCTGTCTTTAGTTTTAATTGCTTTCTTTAATTTTAGTTTTTCTCAATTACAACAAATCAATTTCATCCATTAAAGTTTCTCAATTTAAAATTAGTTTAGTTTAATTGGTAGAAATATTAAGAATTAAATCGATTCTTGTGGGACGATATATGTGCTTACTTAGCTATACTATCTTTTTATTTGTATACTTGCGAGCATTAAATTTTGATTAATTTGATAAACCTGAATTTCGCAACACATAACTTGTGCCGGTTTTGGATGTTATTTTGCTCATTGGGAGATAATGAATTTGAACACATGACGTCGGTATGTGTAGAATTGCTCTTAACCACTTGGGCTAAAAATCCATTATAATTACTATTGGTGAAGTTAGGGGAAGGAGGGGACGACAGAGAGATAGATGGAGAAGAAGAGATTTTTTAATTTTTAATTTTTTATATTAACAAGTAATTATATTTTTTCAATTTTTTGTTAATTTTTAGTTCACTTAAGTAAAAAAGTGGGGCATGCACATGACACATCATCATTTATGGTAAAAAGACTGAAATAGTCATGAATAGAGATAACTGTCGAGGCAAACTGGAACACCAAATCTTGATCAAGGGAGCAAGGTGGGCCACTTCGACTTTCGCATCATCAAACTGCTTAGTAATTCTTCACCCTTGACAGTCCAAAATATCCAAAATACATAAAATCAAGGACGTGTTGCTTCCTCTCCTCATACAGAAGTTGTCAAAGATATGAATGGTCTTGTGTTATTCAGATCTCACATTATTTTCTGTCTCAAAAAAAATTAATTTCCTAATCTAATCTAAATTACGAGTAAGAAGATTCGAACTTTGATACAAAGTGAAGAGAACATCCGCCCCTAAATTCATTCCTATTAATAAATTTCTGAACAAGAAAAAGTATTAAATTGGAAAAGACATGAGATGAGTATCTAGAATTCTAGATAAATATTTCAAACTCTAAATTAAATGGCTCAATAGTAATAATAATATTCAATTCAGTGTGGATGTCAATTGTCAAAGAATTAGACCACTGCATGTGGGAAATTAGAAAACTGGCAGCCATCTGATCATATATATGCAACTTGGAAAGAAAAAAAAAAAGTATGCAAGACTTCTGAAGTCAACGTAGTCTTGATGCCGAGGTTGTCAATATATACATTACCATTATTGATACTAATGAAATCTTTCTCAGCGACCCAAAAACAATTTTCAATAGAAAGTGATCAACAGTTCATGTACGTGCTTCCTTCTATTGTTTGAAATTCGTTTTTCTCTACTCTCTGTGCTAGAATAAGTACTTTGGGAAACCATTGACAATAACATGATCAATTGGAGGAATATGTTGAAGCAACCATGGGCTCTTTCAGCGTCCTTCGGCTTCTTCTGCAGTCTATGCTTTCTCAGCTGCTTCTGGTTTCAGGTGTCCATGGCTCAAAATGCTACTACCGATCCATCTGAAGGTACTACCCATCTTTTAAATACAGAATATATATTTTTTGTGTTTTGTTTTTTCTTTCCTTTTGCAATTGCTGGACAGTCTAGTAACATAAATACGTTATGTGATGTGTACACAACGATTGAATTGAGAGTGCAGTGACGGCGTTGAACTCAATATTCGAGCAATGGGACACGCAAGCCGTGCCGGGGCTGTGGAATATCAGTGGAGAGCCATGCAGTGGATCTGCCATTGATGGAACCGACTTTGAGGATCCAGCTAATAATCCAGCCATCATTTGTGATTGTACTTATGACAAAAATACTACCTGCCACATCACGCAACTGTATGTTACCCTCCTCTCTCTCTCTCTCTCTCTCTCTCTCTCTCTCTCTCCATACTCTTTAGTCTTGTTTTGTTGACTGTAGCAACTCAATTAATTATGTGTTAGAAAACTAAGCAGATCATGCCTGATATATCAATTGTAATATTAAGTGCCTAACTGCTCAATCTTTTTTCTTTCCAGGAGAGTTTATGCTCTCAACAAACGAGGGGTGTTTCCAAAAGAATTTGTGGCTTTACGATATCTGGCCTATTTGTATGAAGTTTTTCCAACCCCCTTCTCTGTTGTTTGGTTTATCACACACAGTTAACATTTCTTACCATTTGAAAATTGTCACAAATATTTTTGATACCCAGAAGCGTTGGTCATTGCATTTTGTTTTAATTCTTGTAGGAAAATTGATCAGAATTATTTCACCGGTCCCCTACCAGCATTCATCGGCAATTTGTCTGCGTTGACGTTTTTGTAAGTAGTGAGAGAACATTTGTTAAAGTTTTAGTACAAATTTTTTTTATCTGTCAAATACTTCTATGAGTTTCATTCCCATGTACAATTTCTATAATTCACTTATAGTTGCTACTAGCAATGGTGCCCACGCGATGCTGTTGGTTTTGAAATCGTATGAAATGTGTATAAAGTCGTGAAAATATGCAGGGAAGATGATACCATTTTTATAAACATGGAGATCTAAATAGTAGGATCATGATTAGTTTAGCAAGCTTAAATTACAAAAAATAAACTAATAACATGTTTTATGTGGTGCTTGGTATTTGAAAATATTGGGCATATTTTAATAAATTAAGCAGCTATAAAAACATCAAAATATGAGCAGTTTTCAGCTGTTCATTGTTCAAAAGAGTTTGAACAGGTGTTTAATATATGGTACTGGGTGGTGGACGGGGTTTCCTCTACTTTGATGGCTGTTGGAAGGCGATCTAGGTCTTGTTGGCTCTGCTGTACAGGTGACTTACGTTCTTTCTACTTCTCTGCGGAGGTTTTGACTATGTTGGCATAAATTTGGCAAATGGCAGGTGTTAGTGTATATAAATGGAAAACTTTGGGCAAGGGCAATAACTATACATCAAGCATTCTATTAATCTGATGGACAAAAGTATAAACTCAATCTATTGAACCAATTGAAAACAAATTCAGAACAATTGCGACAATTATTAAATAGGTATGAGAGAATTAAGTCAAAGCACTTGAGCTTTGATATTCATTTTGTTGCCATAAATTTGGTAAATGGTAGGTGTTAGTGTAAACAAATGGGAAAATTTTAGTGAAGACACTGTCTATTGTTACAGAGTTAAGGCCAACATAAACTGCACAAACCAAAATTTAAATAACCTATGAACACCTAATGACCTATAAATAGAAATAAGATAACCTAATGACCTAATGAGCAAGTTTGTTACAGATTCAAGATAATCTAACGGAGAAGTAAGCTATAGAAGCAGTAATAATCTATAAAAAGCTATAGGTTAAAGCAGTAGAATAAAGGCAGAAATAATAGGTTATAGGTTATAGTTTTGTTCATTACATTTAAAAGAAGCAATGACAAAGAAGCACTAAAATTTGGTTTTATGCGGGAAAATATTAGTATAAAAAGAAGCATCTTCTAAGGTTTTATATATACATGTTGGCTTGGCTGGCTCTCCTCAAAACAGGGCAAATTACAATAGCCTCCGTCATAATCTAAACTGTTGTAAAAGATTACAAACAGAACAACCCACTTGAGTAAATAAACATCTAACATACCCAGAAGTGTTGTATCACAAACAACAACCCTGAATATTTGGACTCAGATGGACACCGCTTATGGCCACCTTAAGAGGTCTAGGTTTCTTATATAGGAAGAGGGAATCTGGGCGTATCTGAAAAAAAGGAAGTTTTACAGATTAGCTAAGCTTCTGAAGAATGTTGGTCTAGGTAGAAGAAACTTGGGAAATCTTTTATGGAACCTTTTGTTGCTATCCTAGGCTGCAATTAACAAAAGCAGCATCCCCTTTTGTTTTACCAATTCCAAACAAACATACAAATAACTACTTAAAATTCCAACCAAACATATACTTAATCAATAGAAAATTGATTAAGAACCAACACTCAGTATAGCAATTACCAAAAGAAAAATAGTAGCTGGTTTTATAAGCAATTTTGTTTAAGATAATAGAAAGCTTTTATTAAATGTAGAGGAATTAACAAAGGATGTATTAGTTGTAATGTACCATATAAAAAACAGAAATGGGACTATGACACTAAAAAGACGAAGTTATTAACTTTTAATACTGTGGGTTATGAACTTGTGAGAAGAAACGAAATCTCCCAAATGGTTAGAATGTTTAGTTTGAACTGAAGCTGATCAAGGTCAGCATTCCGCAAAGCAGGCCGCCATGTGAACATCTTGGATATGTCAGTATCACTACAACCCCAGTTCTTAAGAATTTCTTCAGAGCTCTTGGCTTGGTCTCTAACATATTCTCCTACACTTTCTTCCTGGGCTTGGCAAATGGTTGAATAGGTGGCAGGCGGTAAAAGTAAAGAAGTTGTTGGGAACAGAGTTTTGAGAAAAGATAAAAAATTTCGAGAGGCTGTCAATAAATTTCGGAGCTTAACTAAAGAACCAACTCTAGATTGCATGTCAACAAACTCAAGTTATTGACTGCACATTCTTTGGGAAATTGGAATGCAGCTAAAGAATCAGCATAGAAGCAAGCAGTAAATTTATTCAAAAATTTGAAGCTCAAATCTTTTTATATCAAGCGCTCCTATTAATCTTGGACTGATACACAGTCACAAAGAAGCAGCAAAAATGGTTTTCTTAAATCTTTACCACAAATTTAGTTCTTGATATTCATCATCTCGTCAGAGTCCTGGGCAAAGTTTTAAGCTTTCCATCTACTCCACAAAAAGAAAATATTTATAAGCAGATAGATACTCGAGGTGAATTTCCATAGAGAGAGAGATGAGAGAGATATCTTCGTCGCCTCGAGATCTACGTTATTACAGGGGTTTCAGATTAACAGAGTCATGGCATGGGGAGCCGAAGATATCATAGAGAGAATCTAGTGCTTCACGCAGAAAATCGATCATACAAAGAAAAAGAAAAGAAAAACATAGAAAGAAGATACTTCAGTTCTAATGAACCAAAACGAAAAACATAGAAAGTGAGTTTTAGCAACCATACCTCACTTCTCAGCGCCGATTTCGCAGCAAGGGTTGAAATAGAGTCTTCCGAGCGTCTTAATCTTCAAAGGCCGGTAAGGGATTCGGATTTTGGAATGGGAGAAGAGGAGGCGGCGCGTTCGTTGGAGTCTTTAACTACAACAGGCTATTGTTTTTTTCCATCAAACGCTGTGAACTCCTTTGGTTGTAGAGATTTTGATGACGGGGGAACACTTTGTATTGTTGGTGGATCGATTAATCACCGAATCCACGTTCGAAGCTGCAATTGAGAGCAGAAACCGGTTGACGCAAGCCACATCCTCAGCAATCGACAACGCGAAAATTGATGTTCTAAAGAAAGTCTGAAATCACACCTGGAATGAAAGAGGAAGAAGTGATGAGAACGATGAAGACCCAAGATCGAAAGAGGAAGATGCTTTGTGAACGGAAGAGACGCGGAGAAGAAGGGGGCAAGAAGGGAAAGTAGGGGAAAAAAAGATAGGTTCTGTGCTTATGAATAGGACAAAAGAGAACAAAGAACATAAGTGGGGAAAAAACCGTAATTTCACTGTTCCTAATGAACAGCTTAGGAACAGTGAATTCTGAAACTCAGTTTTAGTGTATATATATATAATTTTCCTTTGTCTCTTTTGTAAGCTTTAAGGAATTACTTACTAATTATAATCTTCGAGGTAAGGCTAGTTGCTTGGTGATTGGCTTTACTTTTTGTTTTTGGTCCTAATATATAAGTTGGAATTGTATTTCTTACAAATCAATCAATTTTGTTGGTTTATTTCTTCTTTGAGGACATGAAAAATAGATCTCCCAAGTGAGTTATACCATATGGTAAAAGAAGCACACAGTACATAATTTTTTTCTGTTTTTATCCTAAATTATAAACAGGTGCTAATTTCTTTAATTGATATTTCCATTCAGGTCAATTGCCATCAATTCATTCTCAGGGCCCATCCCCAAGGAGCTTGGAAACCTTAAGGAGCTAACTAGGCTGTAAGCAATGAAACATAAGAAAGCACAATTAAATTTTGTGTTTTAGACAAATGAGAAATGCTCTATTTAATTCTATACCTCTTCAACATGACTTGTTGCAGGTCCTTTGGATTAAATAATTTCTCCGGAACACTCCCTCCAGAACTCGGTAACTTAGTCAAGCTCGAGCAATTGTGAGTGCTTCATTTAACTCATCGAATTTGAATCGCATGTTGCAATGTGTTTTTACTGGTTTATTTGTTAATTCATTATCGATGAGCAAGGAGTGCGTTTATCATATGAAATTGGTACCAATCAGTTTATGATTTTCACAGGTACATGGACAGCTGTGGACTTAGTGGTGAAATTCCTTCAACATTTGCTAAGCTCATCAACATGCAAATCCTGTAAGAATGGCCCTCAAGTGGTGTTTTAAGTTTTTTTGTTTATTCAGCACTTTGAGATTGCTATTCTGGGATGAGCTTACTATGAGTCAACTTTTTGAATTTTAGCTGGGCAACAGATATTCCTTTCTCAGGAAAGATACCTGCTTTCATTGGGAATTGGACAAAACTAACTGAATTGTAAGTATGGAAAACTTTTAACCTTCTGCAGTTTTTGAAAGCAGACCTGCATAGCTGAGATGGGTCTTTTATTCACAAGCATCTCAAATATTTTTGTAGGAGATTTCGAGGGAACTCTTTTGAAGGCCCAATACCAACCAGTTTTTCTCAACTGACTTCATTGACTTCTCTGTAAGGGGAAATGCTTAATACGTTTTACTCTCTCTCTCTCTCTCTCTCTCTCTATACTGGGCAACACTTATGTTTGTGTATGATAATGAAGGCGAATCAGTGATATATATTATGTGAGCTCCTCTCTTGATTTCACTAGAAATTTGAAGAACTTGACTGATTTGTAAGTTAACATTCTCGTTCTTTCACACATTGTGATCAAACTTCGTTTTCCTTTTCAAATTTGAAATCTTAAGCCATTTACGTGTGCACTAAATTTTTTTTGGTGGTGTAACAGAGTTCTACGGAATACATTAATCAATGGTAGCATCCCTACTGATTTTGGAGAATATCAAGGTTTACAGAGACTGTACGTTCCAGCAGATATATAAGCTTGAATCCCAAAGATACCAATTAATTTTCTTATTATTATAATTGTTCCTCTAACTTATCACTCATGCTGCAGGGATCTGGGTTTCAACAATTTAACAGGCCAACTCCCAAGTTCTTTGTTCAGCTTGAATTCTCTTACATATTTGTAATAAGGCCTGCCTTCATTATTCCCTTTTTCTTCTTATGCCATTGAATTTCCTGCTCAGAAACTAAGTCGTTCATCTGACATTTTTCTTGTTTGTTGGTTTGTTTGTTTCTTTTTTTTTTTTTTTCCTGGGTGCCTCCCATAATTGATATGGCCAGATTTCTTGGGAACAATAGTCTGTCTGGACCTCTTCCAACCCAAAAGAGCAATCAACTTCAGATTATGTAAGTCCTCATGTCATGTCATAAAAGTATGCTATATGGCAATGAAACCAGTACTCTGTGTGTGTGTGCGCGCGTTCGCGTCTGCACTTTTGTGTGCTCATTCTGACAGCCTTTTTCTTACTTAAATTCCTTCGAAATTTCATGCATTTTTGTGCCTTCTCATTCTGTATTGTTATGTGCAGAGATTTGTCTTACAACTATTTCTCAGGAAACTTTCCCCCATGGGTAACCACAATATCGCAACTGTATGTCTCATTTTTATCTTTCACCTTCATTTTTATGGTCCAAATCACCTTCATTGTGCATATATAACGTGGGAGTGATTTTCGTCCCCAAATAATATTCTATCAATAGATTCCCTTTTCTCATTCCTCGAACTCTCTCCCTGCAAAACCAATCGAGGTAAAAGGACCACACCCGTGGAGTGTTGGCCAAAGGCCATCCGATGTAGAAGTTAGTTCAATTGGATCTTCGTAAAGAGACAGCAATAGCTAAAAACCTCTGATGCTTAAGTAACACGATCGGCCCCGAATTCCTCGGAACCCGAAACCGACCCCGTGGTTTTATCGACATCCTACAGACGCCGGGCCCACAACTAATTCAGAACGTGTTCTTTTTCAAGGTTAAGTGAACCCAGGGCCGAGACTTCTGCCTAAAAACGAACATTACCCAATTTAATTTCACATGTAAAACTTCATTTAAAAGTCCCAATCGGCAGCATACAACAGTTTAACAACACACGATTCGGTTTCTGGCCTCCGGCCTCGTAGAATACGACCATAATGGGCAATATCAGAGCATACTAACGAAATTTAACTTTTACAAACCGAATTCAAACAGTTTATTTTGCGGCTACACCTAGATGAGCCTAGGCTGCCTATGTACCCTCTATGAGGGATCAAGCCACACGTAGCTCTTTAAACCTAGCACTCACGATCAACAGTACATAGCTATATAAAGTACTACAAACTATTTACATTTAGATTCGTTAACAAATTCTCATAAAACACAACTTAGTCATTTAATTCACACTATGGCACCAAAGATTGAATCCTCACAACAAGATTACTCAACAACAAAGTGTACAATTAATCCAAAGGCAAATTAAAGAATTGAGTGAATCCCAACACACACACATACTTATATAACAAAAACAACTTTGGAAGCAAGATATCTTAACCTGAAGATGAAACCACAAATATTTAATATATAAATATGTGTAAGACCACTGCACCCATACTTGTACCGGGGAAACAATGCAAGTGGGGGATTGTTTGACTAGACCACGGGACGACATCACATCATCCCGCGACTAGGGTTGAGCCGCCCAACCAGGGGACTGATACTCAGTAGCACACACGCCGGCATCACATCGCATGTGCGGCCAATCTCAAGTCCTACACGTGCAGACTGCCCGTCAAAGGCCTTCGGTAACACCCGGTCAAGGTTGCCGGGACATATCGCAATCTGATCCATATCCATAACCAAATCCAGGGGAGGTACATATCATGGCGTGCACCATGTACCGGGGGAAACAATCCAACCGAGGGATTGTTTAGCTAGACCACAGGACGGCATCACATCATCCCATGACTAGGGTTGAGCTGTCCAACCGGAGGACTGATACTCAGTAGCACAACGCCAACATCACATCGCACGTGTGACCAAATCAAGTCTCCGCGCGGGCAGACTGCCCCGCCAAGGGCCTATGGCACACTCGATCAAAGATGCTCGGATCAGAACATAACTCACATGTCGGCATCCTTCATCGAACATGTGAGCCCACACGCTGGAATCCTGCGTCAGCCCATGTGGTACATTAACATATCAATCAGGGGAGGTACACAGGGTGGTGCTAAAGAGCACTTCAATTCGTCATACTTCACAACTCAACTCAAATAGTCAAAGTAGAGATAGAAATTCTTGAAAGTATAAACTCCAAACCCAAGACCTCCCTCGACTCTCAAATATTAAAGTGTCCGAATCTTTCCAAAATCAAAGCATATTAAAGCTCAGTGGTCTAATAATCCATCTTTAAATTTAATCCAAACCTCAACTGATTAATAAGTAAAATACAAGTGTCTCAAACTTTGATAATTCCAAACATTCCGCAGTCCATAATGACAACAATAATAAAACTAAGCAAGTAAAGTAATTGCCCTTTTAAATACATGATGAATCATACTTGAAAACAATGCTCAATTAAAACATAGATCATTCACAAGATGTAGGCATATATATACATCTAATATAAACCTCAAGCACTTCCACAACTGTACATATATAATCTAGAGGGTTTAAAAGTATAATTATAATGTACTACACTCGCAAAGAATTCAATTTACAAAAAGAATCATAACCGCACTGTCCAACCCAAATCCATATGTAATAATCATAACCGTATTGATAATAATGACAACGATATTATTAATAATAATAATAATCATAATAACAGTAATAATAATAATAATAATAATAATAATAATAATAATAATAATAATAATAATAATAATAATAATAATAATAATAATAATAATAGTAATAACCTATGTATATACATAGATATATATATATATATATCCTTGAAAATCCCGGAATCATATATTTACATGATAAAACTCCAGTTCCTTTGTGACATTCATAGTAAAATCGCGACCAATACCAACGTCCAAATAAACCAATAATAAAGCATAAACATAAAAGCAGTAATCCAAATAAACTGAAAATAAACTCAACGCCCACACGCCAAGACAATTCACCAACCGGCCTTAACCAAGAATTTAATTCACAGCCTAGTTCCCGAAAGTTTAGTCATGATCAAGCAGTCGGATTTCTCTCGATCGCTCGATCGAATGGTTAATTGTTTTCTAACCCTTAAGTCAATGATCTGAAGCATCCTGGGCTCCGAATCTCGATCCACGAGTTCCTACATGATCCTAGAGGTTTAGGGAACGACATATTTGAAATTGGAAGCGATCCAACGGTCTGAACACATCGAGCCCTGATATCGCCTATTAGGCGAAAATTCGATCGATCGTCGAATGGCAACCAATTTCAAATCTGAGCGTATCGTCGCGCTGGGGATGACATAGGGATAATTTAGGAATGGAGTTGGGCTGCCACAAGTGGGCCCACCCACTGCCACACGCGCTGGCAGCGCTTGGGTGTCCAAAGCGATTTCCGGTGATGGACAAACTCCAAATCACCGGGCATAATTCATACCAAAATGACAAGCACAAAGAGTGGAGCAACTTACCCAACTCCCTCGATGGCCAATTTGGTCGGAAAACAGCTTGAACAGCAGGAAAACCGATCGGGAAAACCTAGAAAATTCTAGGTTTCATATCTGCGAAATCGGGATGAAATCAAGCCAAATCTTCTAGGGGTTATGCAAAGGAGGGGTGGGAGAGTGTTTTGGAGGAGTTTGGAAGCCAGTTGTGGCCAGTGGTGGCCGGAATCTCGATTGGTTTTTCACGGGTTCGAGAAGCCGGTTTTTGTTTGAAGTTTCAATCAATTGTATGGGTTGGATCCCAGGAATTGAGCCTGAAAATTCCTACAGACGTGTAGAGGAGGAGAAGGAGAAGAAATCTTGGGTGGTTGCTTGGCCTGCCGTGGCCGGAGGGCGAAGAAAAGTCTGGCCAAAGAGGTGGTGTCGCGACGGCTGCAAAAACCGAATAGAGAGAGAGAGGGTCTGGGTAGGAGAGAGAAGATGGAGGGTTTGGCACGCACCTAGCTGATTGGGCAGGGTGATTTCTAGGGTTTTAAATAATTTTCTAAAAGACCATTATGCCTTTTTGAAGTTCTAGTACCCGAATTCAAGTGTGCCGCACATTTATGAACTCATTTTGACGAGCCAGACGCAATGGCGCAACTCGTTTCACCAAATTCTTTTTCAAAAATTAAATTGACCTTTTTGCCCCTTAATTATTATTAATATTTTAAAATTCCAAAATTTTAATTTAAATAATATTATTTTATTTATTCAATTCCTCTTATTTTAATTTATTTAATTTCTTTAATTTCTTTAATTTACAATATTTTTCTTCTTTTTTTCGGGTCGGGATGTTACACTAAGTTAGTTCAATTGGATCTTCGTAAAGAGATAGCAATAGCTAAAAAGGGTGTTGGCCGGAGGCTTGTAAAAGAGAGGGAGAGAGGCGTCAAGGAGAGGGAATTTCTGCAATATTTTGAGAGCTTAGAATGTGTTACCTCATGCCTTGTGTAGCCTCGTATTTATAGAGCCTCGGGGTAGGGTTTCTGGGAGAGATAAGCCTTTGTAGAGATAAGACTTATCTTTCCTCAATAAATGAGATTTAAATAATTAATGGGGTTTAGATAATTAATGGAGTTTGAATAAATCAAAAATTAGGGATTAGGATAAATCAGAAATTAGGGATTAAGATAAAACCCTAATTTGTGGCAAGAGTCTCTAAATCAAATAACCCCCAAAAATAAGGAAATTATTTGACCCACCAAATCTACGGTTCCACATATAATACCACATGAATGAAATTCAATAAATTAGAAGGGATGGATTTGAAGTACTGATATGTTTAGATCTTGAACACGAAATTTTCTTCTTCATATGTTTTTATCGATTAATGATTTTATGCAGGAACTTAGTAGTCAACAACTTCACATTTGACAGTTCAAACATAACGTGAGTTTCTCTTACCTTTTTTTAGACGGACAGTTCAAACATAAAGTGATTGCTATTACACTTTCGCAGTTTAATGGATTCTTCCACTACACTTTTCCATCTGGATAAATAATAATTGTTCTCTGTGTTTGCAGTCTTCCTGGATTGAATTGCCTCCAGAGGAATTTTCCATGCAATCGAAATACCCCTCCATGTAATCTTCTTTTGTTTCACTAGCCATTTATTAATGCATTATCATGTTACAGGAATAGGCATTAATTGCTTCTCTAACTATATATACATATTGCAAGAGTGTTGTGGGAGCAAATTTCGTCCCACGGGAATATTTGTCTAAGATTCCTCCTTCCTTTTCGTTGTCTCTTTCTCCCTGCAAAATAAACTGGAATAAGAGGACCACACCCGGGGGGTGTTGGCCAAAGGTCCTCCGATGCCTAAGTTAGTTCAATTGATTCGTAGAGAAAACAATAGCTAACGAAAAGGGTACAAAGTTGTGTGTATGGTGTGAACCGGGTGGCCGAAGCCGTGTGTGAGAGAGAAAGAATTATGGTGGCTAGGGTTTGTGAGAGGGAACTTCTGCAAAGTTTCAGAGCGAAATTTAGACGTACCTCAACCCTTGTGTGTAGCCATCTATTTATAGAGGTCTCGGATGCTAGGGTTTCAAAGGAATAATTCCGTAGACGGAAAGGAATTATTCCTCCCCGATTTGGTGAGATTTGATTAATTAGGGATTTGATTTATTTGATTTAAATCAAATCCCTAATTGTGGCAGGAATCAAATCAATCCCAATTTAATTAGGTAACTCCCAATTTAATTGGGTAACTCCCAATTAAATTGAGTAATCCCAATTAGATCAAATAATCCCCAAATGGAAGGAATTATTTGACCTAGGGTTTTGATTTAATTCGGTTCCCACAAGTGTTTTGATACATCTAGTAAGCATATCTGGTTATAAATATGTGATTCAGAAAACATCAGTATGAGTTGAGTTTGAAGTTTTTATCACTAATCATAGCTTGTGCCACTATATTCAATTTTACAGATGCAAACTTCGCAATCAAGTGTGGAGGACCGGAATTGAGAGGAAGTGATGGCATATTGTATGAAGCTGAAGACTCAGCTCTTGGCCCAGCAACATTTAATGTAACCAGTACACAGAAATGGGCTGTTAGCAATGTGGGTTTGTTTTATCTTGGAAGCAATTACTCATCATATGTGGAAAACACCATTATGGAAGTCTCCGGCGCAGATGTGACCCAATACCTTTTCCGGCCTTCAAGAGTGTCCCCAGGTTCACTGAGATACTATGGCCTGGGTCTTCAGAATGGACCTTATACCGTAACGTTGCAATTTGCAGAAACAGTTTTTAATAGCCATGCTACGCAAACTTGGCAAAGTCTAGGAAGGCGTGTATTTGATATCTATATTCAAGTAAGGCTGCTAATGAACTATTTGAAGTAAGGCCAACCTCATTAGACAGAATTATTTAACTATCTCTTCATTTGGTTCCTAGGGCAACCTCATATGGAAGGACTTCGACATATCGAAGGAGGCAGGTGGGGTTAACAGAGCAGTTGCGAGATCCTTCAAGGTTAATGTGTCAGAGAATTACCTAGATATTCATCTGTTCTGGGCTGGTAAGGGAACATGTTGCATACCTGTACGACGTGATAACGGCCCGCTAATATCGGCTGTCCATGCTGCTTCAGGTATATAATATAATGTTAAGTTATGAAGATTTCCTATGAATAGTTTAAATGCATCTTTCTGCTGCTAATTGATTGACACTGAACAATTATTCTATTTCATTGCTCAGATTTTACACCAACTTTTTCTAGGCTTCCACCAACTACTCCAGGAAAGAAGAGCAGGACTGGGTTGATAGTTGGTATTGCAGTCCCTGTTGGGGTTGTGAGCTTGTTATTATTATTTGCAGTTCTATATATGAGGAGAAAAAAATCAGCAAAAGATGACGATGAAGGTAAAAGAGCATATTATTAGTTGTTAATTCTGAATGCGGTTCTAGGTTCTTTCTAGTGTTGATAAGCATAGAGCCTTTGAGAGAAAATACTTTTTATGTGTTGTGACATTAAAACAAATTTTACACTAGCATGTATTGTTTCGAAAGTTAAACCTATGTCATACTCTCTTTTGAATATGCCAGATCTTCTAGGATTAGGTCCCCGACCAAATACTTTCAGTTATGCTGAGTTGAGAGCTGCAACAGAAGATTTTAATCCTTCTAAGAAGCTAGGAGAGGGAGGATATGGACCTGTTTATAAGGTGAAATCTATTTTACATCAATATCTGCTACTTTTAAGTAATGATTTTGACTTCTTACAAAAAGAAATTGAGAGAGAAGCAAAATAGATTCTTTTTTCTTCCCTTTCATGTCAATGAATTGTATTTCTGTATATAGGGTACACTTTCTGATGGGAGGGTAGTGGCTGTGAAGCAACCTTCAGTAGCATCAAGCCAAGGGAAGAGTCAATTTGCAACCGAGATTGCTACAATATCTGCAGTCCAACATCGCAATCTAGTGAAATTGTATGGATGCTGCATTGAAGGAACCCAGCGCATTTTGGTTTATGAGTATCTTGAAAATAAGAGCCTTGATCAGGCACTTTTTGGTAGGTTTTATAGAAACAGAATACTCTGCAGTTTCAAGGACACTAAACTTTCATCCAAGTTTTTTATGCAACCATTTTGTGATAATTTTTCTCTGCTAAGGAGTGAAGATTAAAGTAACCAAAAGAGTAATTATCTGAATCAGAATATTCTGCAGTTTGAAGTTACATCCAAGTTTTTTCCTTGAGAATAAATCTTGTTTCACTGCCTTGGTTTTCTGCTGGCAAATAAAGAAAAAAGAAAACTACTGCTAGTTAGATTTTATTAGTTTTTGCTCTGTATAAGGGATACGTTAAAATCAGACCCAAAAAAGAAAAGAAAAAAGAAGGGATATGTTAAACCAGAAAATATGTATCCTGAACAATTTTGAACACAATAGATTTCAATAGTATCCTGAACAATTTTGAACACAAGAAAATATGTTAAACCAGCCCAAGTCTCATATCAAAACATATTTTCATTCATTTACTTTTTCCCTTTTCTCTTGTACTTCTTCTTGTTCTTAACATGCATTGGTTGTTTTTGCATGCAATGTTTCAGGAAGAAATGACTTGCACCTTGACTGGCCTACCCGCTTCAATATATTGTTGGGAACGGCAAGAGGACTTGCTTACCTTCATGAGGAGTCGAGGCCTAGGATTGTACATCGAGACGTCAAAGCCAGTAATATTTTGCTAGACGCAGAACTCTCCCCAAAAATATCAGATTTTGGATGGGCAAAGCTTTATGCTGACGAGAAAACCCACATGAGCACCCGGGTTGCAGGCACAATGTAAGCCCTCGTTTAAGTTATACATTGTTAATCATGACTAGGGAGGGAGGGTGTAATCGAAGCAACATTTTTAGTAAGCATTTGATAATCTTGTAGAGGCTATTTGGCACCGGAGTATGCAATGCGCGGACATCTGACAGAAAAGGCTGATGTTTTCGGTTTCGGGGTTGTTGCTTTGGAGATCCTCAGCGGGAGACCAAATTCTGACAACAACTTGGATCCTGAGAAGATTTATCTTCTTGAATGGGTAGGAAAACTTTGCCAATCTACCTTTTATTTTAGCATTGTTGTGAAAACTTCTTGATTATTTTCCTTTTTGACCATGCCATGATGTTTGTTTTCAGGCATGGACTCTACATGAAAACGACCAGATTCTGGGGCTGGTGGATCCGAGATTGACAGAGTTTGATGAAAATGACGCAACTAGATTGATAAAAGCAGCTCTCCTCTGCACTCAGGCTTCACCAATGATGAGGCCATCGATGTCACGTGTGGTGGCAATGCTTTCTGGAGATATTGAAGCAAGCGCTGTTATGTCAAAGCCAAGTTATTTGACAGACTGGAATTTCAAAGATGTAACCACAAGTAGCTTTTTGGTGGATGATGATACCTCATCAACTAAGAGCAATGTTCTCCTCAACCATCAGCCTGAAGAGAACACAACTGGTGCTAGCCCCGGGATTGACCCTGCTCTGTCTCCGGTAAATGTGACTGGATGCTCACTGGCATTATAGGAGAAGGAAGGTGATAAGTAAGAAGTTGCCATTGTCTTTCCCTTGCTGTAAATCTGTGACTCTCTCACTGCTAAAACTTTTCTACATTTTGTACTTGTCTTTGGGTCTTTCAGCCTTTAGTTTTTGGGAATGATGATGTATATATAATATAGAAATAAGATACAATTCTATAGATATCTGGTTGCCTTAATCGGCCATTGAATAATAATACATGTCCTGTAGATTTTCTTTTAATTAAGAAAAATAAATAGATATTCCTTTATATATATATAAATTTGGATATCCGCATGTTATTGTAAACAGACAGAAATGCAGGGAGGGATAGTATAAAATACATAGCGTCAACACGATAATAACGTCCGACTATGCGCATAGAAAAATTTATGTATGTATATATATATATAAAACAACAAATTTAATAAAAGAAAAAACTTTATATAAGCGCCTATAAGAAAAAACGTAGTGAATCCCTTCATTTGAATGAAGGGATTGAAAATTGAATAGAATTCTTAAATGACGGAATTTAAATCTCCTTCATTTAAATTTATGGTAATTAAGAATTTCAATGTTTGGATTTATGTATGTCTAATTAGGGAAAATGAATTCATGCTCAATAGAAATTGTGAAATGACAGCTCTTTTGGTGGAAATTAACCTCGAAATCTCGACCCTCAATTTCCGCGTGGGAAAAAACATGGAATTTGGAGGTCTTAAATCCAAACTTTAAATTCTACATAAATAGTTGTCATTTAACAAATTCCAAGAAAGTTGAGTTTTAAAAAAAGACAACTTTACAAATAAACGTTAAATTCCAATCCCTTTATACAATATACTTGATGTACAATTTACAAATCCCTTTGTGAAGTAGTGTTTTAGATGTTCTTTTAGGATTTATTAATACTTAGTATATGCCTACATGGTGTTATAAAAATCACATGAACTATAACATGTGGTATGTCATGGCGTTACACTCACACTCGCATCCAACAATTTCTTAATATGAGTCATTCTATAGTGAGGGCTTATATATGGCTCTTAAGTGATGCCCTATCTCTTAACCGTTGTATCAAGCTAACCAATTTAATCTAACGGTTAAGAGATAAGGTTTCACCTAATGGCCATATATAACTCCCTCACTATAAAATTCTTGTTCTTAATATATCGGATATTTTCTATTTTGTGTTTGTTTGTTGGTTTGGATTTGGAGGATTGGGCTGTGTATTCTGTTTTGTTGGCCCAATCTCAATTAAACCTAGTTTGTTGGGCCTGTTGTAGTCCTTTAACTTTTGGGTTTCGTTCGGTGCTTTTGATTTAGAAAATGAAAAATAAATCTGGACTGACTTGAAATTGAACAAAAGAATAGCTTTTGGGTTCGATCGTTCCCAATTTCGATTGTTTAAAAGAAATAACCCGAATTAGGTCGGTTTGGTGAATCAAGGAATTTTTTTTTTTTTTTGGTCGAAGGATGAAATTTTCATTACGAAAAACTCACCCAATAGGATGATACGTATACAACAATACAAGAAACATAGATCTAATCTGCAATATCATATGAACAGGAGCAACATTTTACCCCGGATAATGATATCAAACAGATAAAGCGATAACAACTAACAAAAAAGAAAAACAACAAAGCAGCAAAAACCACAGAAATTACAAGCTCCACCAAATCGCCACCATGAACCAAAGCAAACACTCAAGGCAACCCCAAGGCAAAAGAAACAGGACCATCGGGACAGGGAGGAGGTGGTGCAAGCACCCGAGCCGTAGCAGTGCCGTCGCTCTACACACCTTCCAAGATAATCGCGATAAATCGCATTGCGGGTTGTCTGCTACACCATAGGAGAGCAGGAACCGGTTGGAGAAACACCAAGGGATAACACTGAGTGGAATAGAATGGTAGAGATTTGAAGGGGCAGTAAAGATAAGAGGCATAAAGCCCACACAGGGAGGCATGAAGCCCCAGCAAAGAGGCATATAGCCCCGGTAAAGAGGCACAAAGCCCCGACAAAGAGGCAAGAAACCCCAAGAGCGAGCAGATGCTCGAGCTCGAATCGCAAAAGAAAACCAAACTCGGGAAAATAGGAAGAAAACTCCAGGTGGGAGGGGAAGAGAAGGAAAGAAAGGAGATGGGGCAAGAGGAGACGAGAGGGGCGAGAGAGAGGCAGGGGAGGGGAGGGGAGGGAGGGAGAGGGGAAGGCAAAGGGGATCACCCACCCCCAAAAGGGGGTGGCGGCTGAAACTTCAAAGCTAGGGTTTTCTTTCGCAGGAGAGGGAGCGAGACAAGTTTTTACATTCCCTTAGGTATCGTAGAATAGTAATTGTGTGAATCAAGGAATTTACGCCGACATTACTCTCCAGTTGATATAAATTCCACAAATTTAAAAAGAACATTTACGTAAGAGAAGGCCTCGGTGGAGTACGCAATGTCACTGCGGATGGTGATGTCTCGTAAAGCCTCTCTAATATTGACGATGCAGAAGGTACGCAGATAATTTTATATATATATATATATATATATTGGTCTTGTTTTTCTTGAGCTGTTTTCATGAATCGTGGTTGCCTATTTTCCTTAAGTTGATGAATAGAAGGTAGATGCTCAAATTTCTCAATGATGATTTGAATTTAATCTACATATCAATGCTCTTGGAATTTCCCTTCATAGTTCATTTGAAAAGTTTTGTTCTTGGTTCATGACAATGGACCACATTTTCCATGTTTGAAAATAAACGGTAAAAATTAATGAAAGACAGTGATCCCGAAACTGAAAGTTACCCCCCTGCCCATGATCCATCAGCTTTGTTCAAGATCACTTCCATCAGAGCCACTTGGTATTGTTAAAGTATATGTGTGTTAGCTGAATATTAGTATTAGTTAATTTGGTTGTTTTACTTTAAGTGTGAACCATTGGATCACGATCCAATGTGCAGCTAGGATGCTTTCTTAGCTTAAGTAATGAATTATGCCAGGTGTTGCTATCTCATAGGATAGTGAAATGGATGGCTAGATTTGGATGATGTAAAAGGGAATTTCTCATTCCTAACGGTTTTATCAATGTAGTGCAGCTCAACTTGTACATGTTGCATGTATGAGATTTACAGACTCATATTTCTTTTCGTCTTCTCCAAGTTCTCTGTAATTTTTCACTCTTTTAGTTTTCTTGAGCTCCATCTACCAACAATCCAAATCCTATCAGATCATAGTCTGATGAATTCTAACATGGCCTCAGAGCCAGGTTCGATTGTTTAGCTGGGCGATTGAATCTGTGAAGAAAGTGAGCTATGATTTGTTGCAGATCTGTGTCTAGCATGGCAGGATCTGGAGGTGGTGAGCTGAGAGCGCCGATCTTTGGCGGTGGTAACTATGAGTTCTGGAGTATAAGAATGAAAACCATTTTCAAATCTCATGGGCTTTGGGAATTGGTTGAGAAGGGAATAGCGTGTTCAGATTCGAAGGGAGCTGGCGAATCTGACGAAAAGAAGAAAGAAAAGGAAGAATCGAGTGGAGCTAAGGAGATGACTCTCACTGAGCTACTCATGAAGGATGCTAAAGCTCTGGGTCTGATTCAAGGAGCAGTATCCGATGAGATTTTCCCTCGAATCTCTCATGAAGAAACCTCTAAGGGAGCTTGGGATATCCTGATGAAGGAATTCCATGGCGATAAACAGGTTAGAAGTGTTAAATTGCAAGGTCTACGTAGAGAATTTGAATATATGAGAATGAGAGATGATGAGTCACTTTCTGCTTATCTTACCAAACTGTTTGATCTGATAAACCAAATGAGGAGCTATGGAGAGGATTTAGCTAGACCAAGGATTGTTCAAAAATTACTAATCAGTTTGCCATCAGCTTATGATTCGATATGTTCTGTTATTGAGCATTCTAAGGATTTGGATGTAATTGAGGTACAAGAAGTGGTTGCTTCTTTGAAGAGTTTTGAATTAAGGCTAGATAGGCACTCTGGAGATAAGACTGAAAAGGCATTTGCTAGTCTTAGTGTGAATCCCAAATTAGAAAAATACAGTGGAAGTCAAAGTGGTTCTAAGGATCAAAAGAATTGGAAAGCAAAAGGCAAAAAGTGGGATAATAAACCAACTGATGGAGCTAAAAACCCTGCAAACATTGTGGCAAACTACATTTTGGTGAGTGCCGGTTTAAGGGAAAACCAAAATGTTACAATTGTGACAAGTTTGGTCACTTTGCCAAGGATTGTTATAGCAAGAAACCAGTTCAACAGCTAAATTTTGTCACTTAGGTTGAAGCTACACCAACTATGTTCTATGCCAACAATGCTACTGACAAGAGATCCATGGAAGATATATGGTATTTAGATAGTGGTTGTAGTAACCACATGACTGGCAGAGAAGATGTTTTGGTTGATGTGGATAGAAATATAACGGCAAAAGTGGCAATGGGGACTGGACAGTTGGTTGATGTTATTGGGAAAGGAAGCTTGATGGTTGAAACCAAGATGGGAAAGATATATATCAAGGAAGTGATGTTAGTCTCTGGTCTCAAAGAGAATTTACTCAGTGTAGGGCAAATGATGGAACATGGTTACTTTCTAATTTTTGGAGACAATAAGGCTGAAATTTATGATAACTGCTCATTCTCTAATTTGGTGGCTAGAGTACAAATGAAGGGAAATAGAAACTTTCCATTGAAACTTCAAACTGATTTACATTTGGCATTACATGCAAGTGTAAGTCAGTCAACTTTGATCTGGCATAGGAGAATGGGACACTTAAACTTCAAAAGCTTGAAAATGCTGCAAAATGAGGGTATGGTGGTTGGTCTGCCAGATATTAAGGGTACAAATGAAGTGTGTGAGGGATGTGTTTTTGGGAAACAATGTAGAGAACCTTTTCCAAAAGAGGCAACTAGTAGAGCCAAAATTCCACTGGAATTGATACACACCGATGTGTGTGGACCAATGCGGTATTACCAAAGCGCAACAGATACTTTCTTTCCTTCATAGACGATTGTACTCGAATGTGCTGGATCTATTTCTTGAGACACAAGTCCGAGGTGCTTAATGTATTCAAAAAGTTTAAGGCTACTGTTGAGTTACAAAGTGGATACAAATTGAAGAAATTGAGAAGTGATAGAGGGGAGAATATACCTCTACTAATTTTGGCGGTCTGTGAAGAAATGGGATTGGAGAGGCAGCTTACGATTGCTTATTCACCACAATGAGAACGGTGTGGCTGAAAGAAAGAATAGGACCATAGTGGAGATGGCTAAGTGCATGCCGGTAGAGAAGAATATGCCTCTAGAATTTTGGGCTGAAGCTGTCAACACAGTGTATATATCCTGAGCAGGATGTCCAACTAAGTCTTTAGACAAGAAAACTCCATTCGAGGCCTATAGTGGAAGAAAGCCAGGAATTAAGCATTTGCAGTGTTTGGTTCTTTGTGCTATGCACATATTCCAAATCGTGAGGCAGAAATTTGATCTAGCTAGCACAAGGTGTGTGTTTAAGGATATGGAAAGCGTGAGAAGGGTTACAGATTGTATAATATTGAATCAGAAAGGTGATAATTTCTAGAGATGTGGTGTTCAAAGAGGAGGCAAGCTGGAATTGGAATACACAAAAGGAGGATAGCATCTCTGTTCCAATTACAGATATAGCTTTTGAGAAAGACGAGGAGATCAATGAATCAAATGTGATTCAAGCAGAAGAGAATGATGAAGAAATTCATGCTGAAATTGACACTAGTCCACAGGATTTTGATCACACACCACTGAAGTACAAAAGCATAGCTGAAATTTATGAGAGATGTAATGTTTGCATCATTGAGCCTGAGACTTTTTAAGAAGCTGTCAAGGATGCAGAATGGCAAAAGGCAATGGAAACTGAACTTGAAATGATTGAGAAGAATGATACTTGGGAATTGGTGAAAAGACCATCTGACAAGCCTATAGTTGGAGTCAAATGGATCTATAAGGTCAAGCTCAATTTAGATGGATCGGTTCAGAAAAACAAGGCAAGGCTTGTAGCTAAAGGCTACACTCAAAAGCCTGGTATAGACTTCAATGAGACATTTGCACCTGTTGCTCGACTTGATATAGTGAGAACACTAATTGCTTTAGCTGCACGAGAAGATGGAAAGCTGTTCCAATTGGATGTAAAGTCTGCGCTGTTAAATGGGGTGATAAATGAGGAAGTATATGTGGATCAACCTCCAGGATTTGTGGTTGAAAACAAGGAGGACAAGGTGTATAGACTCAAGAAAGCTTTGTATGGACTTAAGCAAGCTCCAAGAGCTTGGTATGAAGAAATCAACTCATATTTCACAAGCTGCAGGATTTCAAAGAAGTCCTAGTGAGGCTACTTTATATGTGAAAAGCTGAGAAAGTGGAATTCTAAAAGTTTCTCTATATGTAGATGACATTATCTACACTGGAAGTTCAGAAGAATTGGTGATGAATTTTAAAGCGAGATGATGAAGAAGTATGAAATGACCGACCTTGGTTTACTCCATCATTTCTTGGGTTTAGGGTAATACAAGCTGAGTCCTATATTTTCTTGCATCAGAAAAAATATGCAAGAACATTATTGGACAAGTTTGGTTTCAAGGATTGCAAGGCGATTGCAACTCCTCTTGCTATGAATGAGAAGTTGTCAAAGGAGGATGGAAGTGAGCGGTGATGAACAAGTGTACGGACAGATTGTTGGAAGCCTACTATATCCGACAAACAACAAGGCTAGATATCATGTTTGCTGCAAGTCTCTTAGCTAGATACATACATGGACCTACTAGGAAGCATATGGGGACTGCTAAAAGAGTGCTCGAGATACATTCAAGGCACTTTTGACTATGGCATTGCTTATGAAAAGGGAAAAGAGGCTATGCTTGTTGGATATTGTAATAGTGATTGGGCAGTGTGAAGATGATATGAGAAGTACTTCTGGCTATGCTTTCCACCTAGGATCAGGTGTCTTCTCTTGGGCCTCGATCAAGCAAAGCGGTGTAGCTCTATCCACAGCCACAGGCAAAATATATTAGTGCAGCGAAGCTACTGCACAAGCGGTTTGGTTGAGATTTGTCTTATCAGATTTTGGTGAAGAACAAGTTGAAGCTACTCCACTGCTCTGTGACAACACTTCAGCAATTGCAATAACAAAGAATCCAGTCCATCACCACAGAACAAGGCACATAAATAGAAGGTTTCATTTCATTCGTGATGCTTTGCAAAATGGTGAGATAGATTTGATATACTTTGCAGACGGTGAGCAAAATGCTGATATTTTTACCAAAGCATTGGCAAGGGATCGTTTTGAATATCTGAGGGGCAAGCTTGGAGTCATTTCAGCTAAACACTTAGAAGGGAGTGTTAAAGTATTAGTGTGTTAGCTGAATATTAGTATTAGTTAATTTGGTTGTTTTGCTTTAAGTGTGAACCATTGGATCACAGTCCAATGTGCAGCTAGGATGCTTTCTTAGCTTAAGTAATGAATTATGCCAGGTGTTGCTATCTCATAGGATAGTGAAATGGATGGCTAGATTTGGATGATGTAAAAAGGGAATTTCTCATTCCTAACGGTTTTATCAATATAGTGCAGCTCAACTTGTACATGTTGCATGTATGAGATTTACAGACTCATATTTCTTTTCGTCTTCTCCAAGTTCTCTGTAATTTTTCACTCTTTTAGTTTTCTTGAGCTCCATCTACCAACAATCCAAATCCTATCAGATCATAGTCTGATGAATTCTAACAGGTATATAGTGCTTGGTCTAGACTTATCTGTAAGGTCTGTCTTTCATTTAGATTTGTATATGATCGTTGCTGCAATTTTTTATTTTTGGAATTTTGACATGGAAGGCATGATGCTTGTGGTTTGTAGGTTGTAGGTTGTTGGGTACCTTAACAGCAAGGGGGCGGCACTGTTTAAAAGACTGATTTGGGAAGCAATGAACAAGGACTATGATAAGGTAATGCCTTTCGAAAGCCATAAATTTTATCATATGTGTGTTCACAAGGATTTGGTGCAACGCTAGGGGTTTTCTTAGTTTCTGTTTGTTCCATGGTTTCTTTTTAGTTTTTGTCTATATTTTTGTCTTTTGAGTCTTTAGATTGAAAATCATTGAGGTTATGTAGTTAATCATGATTATCAGGCCCTCCATTAGTTGCCTCTTCATTCTCCTTAGCTCTGTGATCGTGCGGAAAGTCTCAAGTCACTCTCAAAACTTACCTCTTTTCTTGTATTTGAGTTTATGTTTGCTGAATGTCATATGTGCATCGTGCTCTGAAGCATATGCTTGGAAGTCGCATCCAGCTTATTTGCCATTTATTAGAGTTCTTGCCTAGTTCTGACCTGTTATTGGAGCCACTCTGCAGAACTGTGTTGAAAGTTTTCACTTCAATCTTATTTGAATTTGACTATCTGTGTATGTTTTACTGCCAGCATTGAGTCTTATTTATTAATCCCTATATGCAACTATAAAATTGGCAGGGAAAGAGTAGAAAAGGCCAGAAAAGGCTGCCAAAGTTTCTACTGTGATGGATACTAAGAATGTAAGTTAATTAACTTGTTTATTGGATTTTTGGTGCATAAATTTTCCTGCAATGTTGATTGTCCTACTTATAATGTATTTAACAGATACTGTGGCATTTTGATCTTGCAGAGGCTGATTTCAAAAATCAACTATGGTGCTTTGGATAAATTAAAGGCTTTTTATCACAAATGGTGCTTTGGATAAAATCGGCCCGGCCCGTTTTACACCTCTAGAGGGAGAGGGAGAGGGTGAGTGCATCAACAAGGGGAGGGAGATTCAAAGACGTCAGATTAAAATACATAAAATGAAAGACGTCGGATTAGAATACATAAAATAAAGGACGTGTAGGCTTCCTCTCCTCATACAGAAGTTGTCAAAGAAATGAATGGTCTTGTGTTATTCGGATCTCACATTATTTTCTCTCAGAAAAATTAATTTCCTAATCTAATCTAAATTACAAGTAAGAAGATTCGAACTTTGGTACAAAGTGAAGAGCACATCCGCCCTAAACTGATAATAGTTTAGTCATTCCCATTAATAAATTTGTGAACAAGAAAAAGTATTAAATTGGAACAGCCATGAGATGAGTATCTAGAATTCTGGATAAATATTTCAATTCAAACTCTAAATTAAATGGTTCAATAGTAATAATAATATTAAATTCAATGTGGATGTCAGTTGTCAAAGAATTAGACCACTGCGAGTGGGAAATTAGAAAACTGGCAGGCATCTGATCATATGCAACTTGGAAAGAAAAAAACAATGTATGCCAGACTTCTGAAGTCAACGTAGTCTTGATGCTGAGGTAGCCAATATATACATTACCATTATTGATACTAATGAAATCTTTCTCAGTGACCCAAAAACAATTTTCAATAGAAAGTGGTCAATAGTTCATGTACGTGCTTCCTTCTATTGTTTGAAAATCGCGCTTCTCTACTCTCTGTGTTAGAATAACTACTTTGGGAAAGTGTAATCAAAATGAAGATTGGAGTTTTTCTATATTATAATATAATATATCTACATTTAAATTGGAATTGTACTTTAGCTTCCTTTGGCTTTTGGTTGAGGGCACTTTAGATTTAAAATGCGTTTAGGGAATCAAGTTAGTTTTGAGGCCTTGATGGGAAAAAGAACCATAAATTTTTGGGAAAAAGAAAAAGAAAACAAGTAAAAGCATATTTCCATAATTTGGGCTACAAAAACCACTATAGTGAACTGTATAGTAGTGGTTTCGGTCTTTGTTTAGGGCTGGTGTTGTTGTGTTGTCATAATGATGTGTTAATATTTATATAGTTTTTGGTAAATATTTTCCTTAGATTTTGTATAATTGGATTGGTTAATTGCATTAAATTTAATTGTTTTGATTTATACGTGCTCAATTTTTGGAAATACATGGAAAATTAAAAAAAAATGCAATTTTGGGTGTATAGAGTAATTTTTGTGGAATTATCTCACTAGGCCTATGCAAAATTGATAGTGGATTGCAGCCCAAACTAAGGAGAAGGAAGTGCGTGGGATATTTGAATTTTGGTGGCTAAATTGGGTGTGCTGACGTGGGGAGAGTTTAATTAGTTTACTTGTGTTTTATTCCTATTTCAAAAAAGACTCCAATTGAAAGTAGGGATTACTTTTTCTCTTGGCATTCCGTCAAAGCAAGGGGAGGAGATCAACACACAATAGAAAGGTGAATAACAGTCAAAGTAGGAATTTTTTCCCACTTTTCCTTGAGGCAAGCCGTCAAAAGGGGGGAGAATATTAATTGAAGAAAAAGTTCAAGGCAGAGGGATATGACGTGAAGAAAAAGTTCAAGGCTACAGGAAAAATCAAGGTGGAAATAAAAGAAAGGCAGAGAAAAAAAAAACGAAAAAGAGAGTTCAAGGTTTTTGGATGAAAGTTGAAGGAGGCTAACGCAAGGAGAAGAAAAGGGAGCTCAAGTCTAGGGTTTTTCTAAACTTATGTTTTTTTATATTGTGATTTCAATTATGACTATGAGGAACTAATATTCTCAACTAGGGCTACGACGTAGCCTAATCATAAATATTCAATTTTCTTAGTTAATATTAATTTCAAGTTTTTCCCTTTTTATTGAGTATCTTTTTCTGTGCTTAATGTTTAATTTGATTTGGATATCTGATCACCATCTAAGTTGAATTAGTTTGATGCAAGTTAGAGTAGATTTCATACTTAACTTGCGTTTTGCTTCTTGCAATTGATACCATGAATGACTAATTGTAGATGCCATGCAATTAGGGTTTGTGTGATCGCTACATAATTTCCATAGAGCTTAATGAGTTCTTATGTGTCGAATTCATCTGGATGCCATAGAGAATTGCATGTAAAGATACTTTTGATGTAACCAGATGCCATGGCCATTGAATAGTTTAGGGAAATTGATCATCAATAAAGGGGAATTACTTGGAATTGATATGCTAAGGGATTGGGTAGGATTGGTTAAGGTGAAATCAAATGCTCTAGTGTCGTTTTCTCTTGATTTTCCTAAATTTTTTGTGACGTGCAATTCTGTCTCTAGTTTTAATTGCTTTCTTTAATTTTAGTTTTTCTCATTTACAACAAATCAATTTCATCCATTAAAGTTTCCCAGTTTAATTGGTAAGAATATTAAGAATTAAGTCAATTCTTGTGGGACGATATCTGTACTTACTTAGCTATACTATCTTTTGATTCGTATACTTGCGAGCATTAAAATTTGTTTAATTTGGTAAACCTGAAACTATAGTCAAATTCTATATGGTCCCTGGAAGTCGAAGTGATCCATAGGGGTGGGCACGATACGGGATGACACAAGATGGAGGTCATCCCGGTGTCAATTACCGGATAAAAGTTTCGGGATGGTATGACACGGGATGAAGGATTTTCACAAGACGTTCAAACCATACCGGCCCCAAACGGGACCGGTATGGGTTTGGTATCAAATCTGATACTGTTGAGAGTAGGCTAAAGTTTGGGTTTTTTTTTAATTTTCTGTTTTTACAATAGCTGCCAAATAACTTCATGAAATTCAAGTTCCTTCTTCATATTTCAGAGGAGTTTTGTTACTGAAATCAATTATTACAGACCTTAACAAAATTTCCCCCACAAGGAGGTCTAGTATAATCATATTCCAGTACTCTTATATCTTATACCAGTCAATTTTGTTACTATTAGCAATCAATCTTATCGTAATTACCGATATCCATAGGAAATTCCCATTATTCTAAACATTGCACAACCAAGACAAATTCAGTATTCTATCTTGATAAGAAAATGCAGAAACTGTTATTTGGAAACAGATACATACACAGCTCACCAATTAGACCAGTGCAATGCTCAACAATTTACCTCTAAAAATTGGACAAGCATGACATGGACTATTAGCCTTTCACTAAAAAGGACAGAGTCTATGAAAATCGCATGCAATTGTTCATACCCAAAAAAGACAAAGAAAAAACCCTTACACAGTACACTAATGGACCATTAGCTTTCTATCACGATGCAATGCAACACCAGATCCTAAGAAAGACAAAGAATCGAAGGCTATGCATGCTTACCAAATTATACAGTGCAAAGAAAAAAATAGTCAAAATTGGGCTTACCATTCCAAATTGCCAAGCTCCAGATGCAGATGACAGGCAGGCAGAGAGATGAGAAGTAGGTTTGATGTCAAACAGAGAGAGATCGAGATTGAGGAATAGAAGAGAGAGGATGAGGAGATGATTATTAGGGTTCGACTTCGACACAGAGAGAGAGGAAAAGAACATAGAGAGAGAGAGAGAGAGGAGGAGAAGAAGATGAGATTGAGATGGATTGATCGATGGTGGAGGGAAGGACGGAGAGAGACACGGAGGAAGGAAAACAAAGAATTTCTGGATCTAGAAATTTTCGTTTGTGGGAGATGAGGAACATATATAGATACTGAAAATTGGGGATTAAATTAATATTTAACAATAATTGGTTACTATTCGGTATGGTATGGCACTAAACGGGATCACAAATCTAATACCGGTGTTATGCCAAACACTAACGGGATGACACGGTTTCATCCCATTTACACTTCAACACCAAATGGGACGGCACAAAATTGGCACGGTTTAGCACGGTTTCGGGACAATTTCGGTATTCCGATTTTGATGCCTGATGGGCATATTTTATATTATATATTTAACCCTATTCTTAGTATATTTTGGTTAATATTTTGGAAGAATTTTGATACTTTGAATTATTTTGTCAATATAGGACTTTTGACTTCCTCTGGAGAAAAACATAATCAAATGGACGAATTTTGGAGTAATTCCAGTTGGAGGACGTTCGTGAGTCACTTAGCTTGATCGTATCAAAATTTCAGATTTTTCTACGGAGCGGTTATTTTCTGACAGTAAATTAAAGGAGCAGTGCGCGGTGCTGGAATATTGACGTTTTGGGTTTTATTGCGTTTTTGGAGCCCAAGATGACCTCGGATGGGTTCGTGACCTTCTGGAGATGTGTTCAGAATATTTTTATCTTTAAAACAAGCTATCTTGGGCCTGATTTGGAGGTGTTTTGAGCCCAAAACGTGGCTAGGCAATTTCTGGGCAGATTTTCCAAATCCCATTAGGATTCTAAATCTTAGTATTATTTTATTTTAATTAGTTTTCTTGTGGGAAAAGAAAAGCTGTATTGGGCATAGAGGTGTCAAACGGGCAGGGCCGGGCCAACCCAGTCCATTTAACTTCGTGCCTTTAAGTTATTCGTACCTTGCCGGGCCGACCCATTAAATTTATCGGGCCGTGCCGTGCTAGCCCATTTAATAAAATCATTGATCCCAGCCTGGCCCAAAGCCCAAGTCTATATAGAAACGGGCCGGGCCGTACTCGGGCCCATTTATTGTCGCATCAGAACTAGGTAGGGATTTCAACATCCGTTTAGGAGACAATTTGATGAAAACGAGGTGAAAATGGCAGTTTTTGATTCTAGTTCTGATAAATCTCCTGGGGCCTGACTGTTATCAATTGCTTTCTTCCAGCGGAATTGGGATATAGTCAAGGATGAGTTGATGGTTGTAGTTGCGGAATTTTATTCAAATGGAGTTGTGAATCGAGCAATCAACGAAACATATATCTGCTTGATCTCTAAGAAGACAGAGTCTCTTAAAATTGGGGATTTTCGCCCTATCAGCCTACTTACAAGTGTTTACAAGGTAATCGCAAAGGTGCTGGCCAGTAGACTAAAATCAGTTCTAGGTAACACAATAGCCCATTCTCAAGGAGCTTATGTAGACGGACGACAGATTCTGGACACAGTCTTGGTTGCAAATGAAATTGTTGAGGAAACAAGGAAATTGAAAAAGGAGGGATTGGTTTTCAAGATAGACTTTGAGCAGGCCTACGACCATGTGGAATGGAATTTCCTTGATTTTGTGTCAGAAAAAAAGGGTTTCTGAATTAAGTGGAGAAGTTGGATTAGTGGCTGCTTGCATTCAATGAATTTTCCCATTTTAATTAACGGGAGACCTAGGGGAAAGTTTGGCGCCTCTAGGGGGATTAGGCAAGGAGACCCATTATCTCCTTTTCTATTTGTGTTGATAACTGATGTATTGAGCAGGTTGATGGAGAACGCAGTACTTAATCAATTAATTTCGGGTTGGAGTTTTTTTGTATAATTTCTGGGTTGAAGATCAACAAGTCAAAATGCTTGTTATTGGGAATTAACACAGACGACAACAAAGTCCAGAGGTTGGCAGAGTCATGGGATTGTGGAATTGGCTCTTGGCCCTTAAAATATTTAGGTCTGCCATTAGGGGGTAACCCAAAGAGTATTAGCTTCTGGAACCCGGTGATCAAGATAGACTTTGAGCAGGCCGGGATCATTTTTATGTCCACATTGGTGTGTTTGATGCAAGAAGGCAGGGGAGAGTGTGGACCATGTTTTCATGTCTTGTCCTTTTAGCTGGAAACTGTGGAGTCTCTTATTTAAAGAGATTAATGTTTGTTGGGTGGTGCCAAAGGACTGTTTTTAATTTTTCAGTGAAAATTTCAAAATATAAGAAGGTGGCAAAAAGGCTAAATCAATCTGGGGTTGTCTGCTGTTGGGTATTGTTTGGGCCATATGGTGGGAAAGAACAATAAGGTCCAGTCCGTGGTTTGGTGGGTTTAATTGCATTATGAACTGGAGTAGAGGTCTTGGTCTTGGACATATGTCCAGAAAGAATAATTACGGCTCCAAGTCCCAACCTGAGAGATGGGTTTGGAACGAACCTCTCGTTCGTCGTCCTCAACGATCGTTATTTTTCCTCAACGCTGGTTCGTCTTCCTCAACCTCTCGTTGGTTTGCTTCTTCTCTATTCTATTCACTCATCTCTCTTCCATTCGATATCCTCTATCATCTCCTTTCTCCTATCTGTTATTTCCTCTCTCCTTTTGTCAAGGAAAATCTTCTTACTTCTCTAAAACAAGATTCAAATTTCTCTGTAACTTTGTTATTCCACATGAGGCTACAATTTGACAATAATCGCAACTTTTGTTGTGGGATTTCTCATGTGGTTCCGGGCTTATTGCAAAAATTTGGGTTCTTTCTTCAATCTGAGGCAAAAAAATTGCATCAGACAGACCCTCTTGCCTCATGCAAATTAGAAATTAATCGAATAAAATAAATGAAAATACAAAGTAAATTTCGGTATGTTGTTTGGTACTGGGCCAGATTGGAGTAAAAGTCTAAGCCAGTCTACCCCAGCCCAATTCAGTCCTTAAAAGGCCAATCCTAACCCGTTCATGTTAGCTCACCAAACGTGGGCAAGGGGATAGAGTGAAGGGAGTCATTCTATAGGAATGGGGATGTACTGGGAGAAGCAAGTGTGAAAGAAAAGCCTACCTACCGGTTTTTATTTTTTTGGGTAGTTTGTGTGCATTAAAAAACAATGAAAAGAGTCAATGGGTTTTCATCACAGTGGTGGTGGATTCCCCCTCTCCCATGGCACCCAGGATCGAACTCAGTGGAGCTTCTTTCGTCCAATGTAATATATAAAAAAAAAACAATAAAAATAAATAAAAATTCAAATTACTTTAGTTGAAATTGGTATACAGTTCTCTATAAAATAAAATAAAAAAGTGATAAAGAGTGACATTATTATAACAACATGGGACTTTCATATAGTTCTCACCTTAAATTTTTTTTTAAAAAAACAAATAAAATACAATGACTTGAAGACTAGAGGTCTGGGTTTGAATTTCCACGACATCATAATTGTGTTGTGTGTATGTGAGAAATCCCTCTCCCCTCTAGTTTAGACTATCTCTTGTACTAAAAATAAAAAATAAAATGCGAAGGCACGTATAAACAAAATAACCTAGCATTCGTCTTTCTTCCTTGTCTGCTGTCACCAGCTACCAGATTTCGACTTAAAAAGGAAAAGGATTCAACTTTGTGTGACTATTTACCAAACAAATTAATATGGAAGATTTGTTGGAAATGTAAAAGTCATTAATTGGAATTTTTGTAAGTAAGTATAATAATAAATGAATCTATCTCAATGTGGAGTTGTACGTACCTACCAGATACAAAAGCCCAGTAAATGCACATACTCATTGACGTAAAGTTGAAGTCTCCGCGGTGTCATCCTGTCTCCAACACACTCTATTTATGTTGCCTTTATTATTTTAAATTTCAACTAATTCAAGACTGTAAAAAAAGAAGAAAATAATACATCACGATCACATATTAAAAGCAAGAGATATGTGAGGCCTGTCTTAAAACTTGCCGTATGTTTAGAGTAACCATAGTTAAATGTTTCTTTTAAAATACTAAAAAATGTCGTTAGTTCCAAAATACTAAAAAAAAAGGTCCTTAGTTAATGAATTTATTAATAAATGAAAATTTTCATTAAATAAGAATAATATAGTAAATTCACTGTTTTCATATTAAAAATAATAATAATAACTAATTTTCATGGGACACAAAAACTATATCCTTGTTATCCTTTTGAATTATAAAATGTTAAAAAAAACTACCAATATAAAGGGAGAGAGAACATTCAAAATAACCTAGCATTCGCCTTTCTTCCTTCTCTACTGTCACCAGCTACCAGATTTCGACTTAAAAAGGAAAAGGATTCAACTTTCTGTCGTTATAAAAAAAAATCCATCATTTAAACAAAATATAGTAAATCCAGTGGTGGGGACCCACTCACTTAACGTACCCTCATCAATCCCTATTGACTTGACCCGTACAGCAAAGATCTAATCTAACCTAAAACGAGTATGTGTGCATTAAAAAAAAATTGAAATCTATGTATAGGGGGTCTGGGCCCACACTCCTTGGTGCCCAAGTAAAACTGTAAAAACGAGGATGAATGGATGATATTAGGGCACTTCCAGAAGTGAAACCCTTGCCATGGCAGGAGCTAAGCAGCTATGTGAATAGTAGCTGCCCTTGCAAAAAGAATGTGTGCTTCAACAATGCCATGGCAAAGGGCAAACACTATTCATTTTTTTGTTTATTTTATTTTTTACATGAGATTAATTTTAGTTGTATGTATGAAATTAATAATAATAAAATTGATAGGTATGTATTAAAAAATATTTCTGAATTTTTGGATTTTTTCAGATTTTTAAAATATTTTTACGTCGATGACGTCGGCAAAAATAGTGCGACGTCACCCTCGGGCCAGCACAAGGGCTCCCCACGCCTTAGGGCCAGCCCAGGCTTGTGGCCCCCACAGCTTGCCCGGGCCAGCCCTCTCTGCTGGAATCGCATTTTGGGCTCAGCCCCCCCCAAGCCCTTGCCTTCGAACTGGAAGTGGCCTTAGAGCACTTCCAAGCGGTGAAACCCTTGCCATGGCAAGGGGAGCTAAGGCAGCTACTATTCACGTGAATAGTGGCTGCCTTTGCAAAAGTTATATGTGCTTCCAGCTTGCCATGGCAAAGGGCAAACACTATTTATTTTTTTGTTTTTTCACAAATTTGTTTACCTAAACAATTAATTTGGACAATATTTTCGGATAAGATTTTTGGTGTGGGAAGTGAAAAATATGACTAAGTATTTATTTTAAAAAATTCTGAATTTTTTGTATTTTTTAGATTTTTTTAAATTTTTTTGTTCTTGACGTCATCACCGATGTCACCCCAGTTTTGGACACAGGGCTCGCCACGCCCTTGGGCCAGCCCAGGTTCTTTGGGTCCCACACTCTGCCCAGGGCAAATATTTGTTGCTTGGAAACAGATTTTGGCCCAAACCCCCCACTCCTCCCCCTAGCCTCCTTTCTTGGAAGTGCTCTTATATATGGAGAGAGGGCAAGACAGACGCCTTCACTCTCCTCCATTTCAATATTTCGTAGAAAGAAGACAAAAAGAAATATGAAGGCGGTGCGAGTGACCAGGATCTCGCTTCAAAGCATTGGGGAACCAATTTTTACAACGAATCACTCCTCCTCTTGTTGCTGCTCCTTCACCTTTGCCCACCCAATTATCAGGATCCCAAATGCCCCAGGCCGGAATCCGAATACTCCCAAGCAACCCCTGCCTCGACCTCTATTTCCACCGCCCCATGGGATCACGCATCCACTCCTCCAAGTTCGAATTCCATGAGACTCGACGAAGCAGCCGCCGCTGGCCTGGTCCCACGATCCCCTCACCACCCTCAAGCTCATTTGCAACCTCCTAGACGGGTGGAGGGAAGGCTGGAAAATCCGACAAGGAGGCCTTCTACGCGGCAGCGTTTTGGCTCCACCACAACCACCCCAAGACCCTTGCCTGCAACCTCCTGCCTATTGCCGCCGACTTCGGGCATATTATTGACGTTCTTGAAATTCTGTCTCGGGTTCTTCTACAAGGCAATTCCCAGCAGCAGGTTGATCAATACTCTATGACTTGGACCAGGAAGGAGAAGAACAAAGACTTCCAGTCCCAACAATACCAGGTCCAGTTAACACAAAATGAAAGAAAGAAAAACAGGGCAACTTGTCCTCTTCCTCCCCCTAGTCCTAGACAAATTAGGAAAATCAAGGCGGAAAAAGCCAAGAACAAAGCGAGCGCCTTGTTGAAGAGAAGGAAGACAATTGCCACGGCCAACAAGGCTGCTGACAGGTACCACGGTGACCCGGATTATTGGTTCTTGCACGACCGGGTTTCTGATCTTATGGCCGAGTGCTTGAAGCATGATATCCAACAATTCAACCAGCATCAGCAGCAGCGTCGTGAGCGTGAGCAAGGCCAAGACCAAGACCAAAATGAGAAGAACTTGCCAGGCGTTGGAGTTTAACGTAACCGGTGTGGCTAATTGCTTACGATTCGTACACTTCACGGATCAACCGCTGTATGAAAGCGTTGCGAGGAAGGTTTTCCCGCCAGAGAGTCAGACTCAGAATCAGAATTTTCGAACCCAAAGTCTATGAGGCGGCGGAGGCTGCGGAAAGAGATTTTGGTTCCCTTGAGACAAGCCTTGGCGCCGGTGACCATTATGGTGCCACCGCCAACAAGTGGGGTTATAATCCAGGTTACGAACGAGAGCCTCTCGATGTCGCTGCCTCTGCGATTCACAAGTATATGGTGGCGCTGCAAAAGCCATTGCCGCCGCGAGGCCAAGTCCGAGTTCGTGTGCGAGAGCATGATTGAGGCGGTCTTGTGCTTCCACTCCCGATCATACGCTACGCCGAAAATTATAATGGTCGTTACGAGCGAGCAGTGAGCTTGATGGAAGAGAATGGTGGCGGACGTGTAAAAAGCAGGAGGCTGAACAATTGCTTGGCTGTTTGTGACGTGCGGCCGTCGTCTGTCGGTGGCTCGGGGCTGTTTGTGTCTCAACCGAGCGAAGGGCCTTGGGAAGGAAAGGTGGTGAGTTACAGCGAAAACCCTCACTGCATTTGGTACGAGGCGAAGATCTCAAGTCCAAGTTCAGCTTTATGTACGCTTTGGACGAGTGGGACTGGAAGGTTGATGCGGGAAGGTGTTTGATTTGATTCGAAGTGGCGGTGAATGAGAATGTGAAGGCGGATCAGATGGTGAGGAAAGTGTTTGTGTTCACCGCGACAAAGACTTGATGAGGGTCATTGGAAGCCTCACGGGGCGATTATGAGGAAATACAGAGGAAGTTTAAGGAGAAGGGGTATGCCGTGCCGCACTTGGTGATTTGGAATCTCACCGGTGTGAGCTATATGCCGCTGCGTACCGGAGAGCCAGGGGTGACGTTGTTGGGTGGCTTCTCGGAGGCTATGCTAAAGTCCTTCTTGGAGAATGACGGCGAACTTAGCCCCGACCAGGTCATGGAATTAGCCATCTCTCCCAGTGCTATCAAACTCTGTTTGTCTTGTTCGATCGACTATAAGTTGTCGATTGATTTTTATTTATAAAAATGAAAGCGATTTGGCATTTTGATATCTTGTCTAGTTATATGTAAACTTGGTTTTTGTTTATTTTGTTATCAACAACAACAATGCTGAATGAATTCACTCTCATCTTTGTCTCCTCCAGCTGTTGACTGCTGCCCCAAGAAGGTGTTTGATATGAAGGTCTCGTCGCCTTTTTTGGACTAAAATGCCTTCCATTGTGAATTGGAGACATGACATGATTTAAGGTCAATTTAAATATTATAATGTAACAATTATTAACCAAATGACATCTTAATATCACCCATGATTGGTGGCTTTGTTACAACCCAAAAAAAAAAAAACCAACAAGAGGAGCGCCCTACTATTATTACAGCCCAGTTTCAAGTTTCAACATCCCTTAGTAGAAAATAAACAAGTATAAAGGCTCACCCTTTTTACAGATTTAACCCCAAGCGTTTTTACAAAATTAACCCTACTATTAGTATGCATTAGGGGTGGGCACGATACGGGATGACACGGGATGGAGGTCATCCCTGTCAATCCCGGATAGAAGGTTGGTATGAAACAGGACGGGATGGAGGATTTGCGCAACACGTTCAACCATACCGACCCCAAACGGGACCGATGCGGTTCGGTATCAAAGCGATACCGTTTAGAATAGGCTACGCTTGATTTGGTTTTTTTCCAGCTTTTGCAAGAATTGCAATAGTCATCAAATAACTTCGCTTTTGCAAATTGCAAAAGCTGCCAAATCAATCAAATGCACATATTTTTAGTTGTCCCTGCAAAGCATGTGAAGAAGAAGAACCCTGAAAATCACTAGAAATTTATTGGGGTAGGTGGCCAAAATTGCAGGCTTTGCAACATTTTGAAAGATTTTTGTCATGAAGCAAATAATTGAGATCCTACACTTTGTTAAATCTATGTTAAAAGCATCAAAATGATTGGGATGATCAAGCAAAACTAGTACATTTGACCTCAAGTAATTAGAACACACAATGAAGTATATGAACTGAGTTCTCCATCATAGTTTAAGGAGACACCTGCCATGATACATTGTCTATTGGTTTCACAAAAAGAGATGAAAACACACTCACACAAACTCACAGGGCACATAACACAATAGGCTTGTGAGTGCTAAAAACCTTGAAACACACAAATGGAAAGAGAATAAGGAAAGGCTTCATAAAACCTTGAAACACACATCACTGTCTAATATCAAAAAGCATAGGAAAACCCTTGCTGCACCACACACAAGACAGAGGTAGAGAAGGCGACGATTGAGATAATCTTTGAACCATACACCACACCACAGTCTAGAATCACAGCACATATTACAAATTGCAAAATATTTTTAGCTGCGGTTCAATTATGTCGATTATGATAACTTTCATAGTCGTGAATGTGAGCTAGACCCAAAGTTGAAACACAAAACCCTTTTCCCCAATTCGAAATTTCTTCTGCTCTCAATCATCTACTAAAAAGAAAGTTGAAGGTTATGATGCATAGACAAAGAATTGAAGGCTATGATGCATGCTTACCATTCCAAATTGCCAAACTCCGGCTCAGGATGCGGATGACAGAGAGAGAAAGGGTTCGACTTTGACACGAGAGAGAGAGAGGAAAAGAACAGAGAGAGAGAGAGAGGAGGAGGAGAAGAGGATGAGATTGAGATGGATTCGATGGTTGAGGAGGGAATGAGAGATAGAGGAAGGAGACAGACACGGACGGAGGAAGGAAATCAAAAGCTTATGGATCTGAAAATAATTTTTGTTCGTGCGTGGGAGATGAGGAGAAGAGAGTGAATTGAATCTGAAAATTTGGGTTGGGATTAAATTAATATTTATTTTTATTATTTAATATTAATTGGTTATCGTTTATTGTCGGTATGGCACCAAACGGGATCAGAAATCTGATACCGATGTCGTATAAACAAGAACGGATGACACGGTTTCATCCCGTTTAAGCATCAACACCAAACGGTTTGACACGAAATTGACACGGTTTGGCACGGTTTCGGGGACGGTTTCGGACGGTATCGGTATTCGGTTTTGATGCCCACCCCTAGTATGCATTATTTGGGGTGAATTGCATCCTTAAATTGTTAATTCATACTGAAAATGAAACTTTAACTTAAACTTAAAATTTGAATTTGAATCTGTTTCTTAATTGTGAAGCATTTAATATTGCTGTTTTATTATTTGTATATTTGTTTTCTCATTGTGAAGGAAACAATCCACACTATTTGTAATCTTTTTTTATTATTATTTCTTTTTATAATTTCTTTTATTGGTCTAAAAGTAAAAGTATTCTACTATGTAGATCAAAAGTATGGGTCTTTATTGCATCAGTTTAGTATTCCTTCAATTGAAAGTCCAATATTTCACTATAGAAAAGAGTTTTAGTTTTAAAAAATAAAATTTTATTGTGAAACGAATTTAGGATGTGTTTGGATGAGGGATAGTAAAGCAGTATTATTCCCATTGCAACTAAATTTTTCTCCCCATGTAGGGACTATGCTTGGAAACGCCCTAAGAAACGAATCATAATGTCTAGAAATAAGCAACAAGAGACTCATTTAATAATATTTTTTAAGGATATTAGGATTATTTTTACTTTTATTTTTTTGGGTAGGATATTAGAATAATTTTGTAGTATAATTTCCGAGAGTAGGGTTATTATGTGCACTAGAGTAGACTCGGAGAGGAAGCATGTGGGTGGGTGTGGTGCAACGTCTGTAGTTTTTCTTGTTGGTTAATGCGAGGATGGACTGGAGGAGTGAAGTTAAGATTCTATAGATTCCCGTAAAAGTAGATGCAGACGGAAGAAAGGAGATGAGATTTAAATCACTTTCTAACCAAAAACATAAAGGCTCATACATATAATATAGGGTAAATTCCACTTTACTACCCTTAAGTTTCCCAAAATTTTGACTTTGATACCTAAAGTTTTTTCGTGTCAACTTCGTACTCAAAATTTGATTTTCCTATCGGTTTTATTATACATCCGTTAATTAAACCGTCAAATCTTCCATTACCATGCAGACTCACCATATTGTGCCACGTGGATTGAAAAATTTATTATTAAATAAACTAAAGAAAAATGTAAATATATTTAATTAATTAATGAATTAAAATTTTAAAAAAAAAATTTATCTCTCCTTTATCCCTTCATCCCGTCACCACCCTCCTTCTCTCTCTCTCTCTCTCTCTCTCTCTCTCTCTCTCTTCTCCCATTTTCTCCTTATTCATGTCATGCCCCAGTCCCCTCTAGGGGTGGGCATCCGGACCGGACCGAAAGAAAAAAATCGGTTGACCAAAAAGTCAACAATGCTATATTTTTTAATTCTTAAAGTTTAGCCGAAGATTTGCTATCTAAATCATATTTTTTACATATTTTGTAAAATCTAATGCTATATTTTTAATTTTATAATTAATATTTTTCCAAGTCAACTTCAATTTGACCGGATGAATAGTACCAATTCGGATGTGAGCTTGAAACCGAACCGGACCGCGCCCACCCCTCCCCTCCATCTCCCTCTCTCCGTTGACTCAGGCTCCCTCCCTCCCCTCCCCTAACTGACTCCAATAGCTTGCTTAGCTATTCGTCGTTCCTCACGGCCAGTTGGATGTGCCTTGGCACAATACGGTTCTTCTTGTTGTCCCAAAGAAGCTCCAATACCTAAACACCCAATTTCACACCAAAAGTAAGATCAAAAGTTCAAACCCATAGAAATTCCACAACTATAACAATTCAATCCACCACTTTCATGAAAATCTAAACCTATAAAACTCAATTCAATCAAAACCTCCCGACCCGCATCCACACCCCACATCCCCGACCCGGAACCACCCCGCTCCCTCCCCCAAATCCTCTCCACCCTCCCTCCCGACCCAAAATCAATAATATAAAAATGATTAAAAAAACATAAAAATAAAATAAATAAATCCCAGCGATAGCCGAGTCGACTCAGGCTCCAAGCCCAGCCTCTCTCTCTCTCTCCGTCGAGTCCACAAGTTGGTGATTGTAGCCCAGCCCTCCCTCTCTCTCTCTTTCTCATTCTGGCTTGGTAATCGGCATTTCCCTGTCTTCTTCTCTTGTAATTGACTTGGAAGCGCTTCAAGTAGCCCATGGATTTCAGAGATTTCACTTAGGCCATGGCTGAGTGAGAGGGGATGGGAGAAAAGAGAGGAACGGCTGGGTTTTCTTTCTTAAGTTTTATTTATTTTATTTATGTATTTTTAATTAATAGGTGGTGGGCCACAGCAAGAACATGTCGGCGTTTAACGGAGATCCTAACGGCAACATGAACGGATGTATGAAACTGATAAGAAAATCAAATTTTAAGTACAAAGTTGACACGAAAAAAACTTTGGGTATCAAAGTCAGAATTTTAGGAAACTTACGGGTAGTAAAGTGAAATTTACCATATAATATATTTACTCTTTTTCTTCTCGGGCAAGAGCAAGTGACCGTGACCTCTTTGCGGTCAATTATACCCCTATTTATAATTCAACATGTAATGAGGTGGTGTTTTAATTTTTGCTTATCCAGTTTATTATGGTGATTCCCTCCAGAAGTTTTGTCTGCAATTAATTATCCATTTTAATTATGGGGTTGATTATATATATTTTTTGATTTTTTTTATTATGGTTTTAATATACCTATTTTTCGTATCTATTGTTACATATATTTTGTAAATATACCTATAAATAACATTCCTATTTTTTTAAATAAAGAATGTACCTATTTTTAATTTATGAAAAATGTGCAGATATTTCAATTACACAACGTACCTATTTCTTGACCAAAAAAAAAACCGTCTTTTTGTTGTGTGTGTAAATAATGTACCTATTTTTAATTTATAAAATCATTTACAGAAATTTCAATTACAAAGTAATGGATCCTTTTTTTTGTGTGTGTAAATAAAGTACCTATATTATATACATATATATATTTATATTTTTATAGGTACATTATTTATTGGATATGTAATTTAGGGATTTTTTGTTTGTTTGAAATTTTTGGGATTGGCTCTATGTAGAGGGAATGCCAACCAAAATAAATGGGGTGATTGATATGCTAATAATTGTGTGTATGAATTATAATTAAGGTATTTAATGACATGCTTGAAAATAAATTATGAATAAAACATGAAGGTAGGTGGCATATAATGTAATTTAGTTGATAATACTAGGACAAATCTATCTCACATGGCAACCTATTTTAAATTTGAGTTTCCGGTAAAGTTCTAAAAATAGATGGGTGTATGACTAGCATATAGTAGTTGCAAGGGTCTATATCGGAAGAACTCTAAATTATATAATGAATGAAAAAGTGCCTTCAATTATGTTCAAAAGTTTTGAATCAAAACTGGGCTTTAAGTTAAGTGGCCTAAAACTTATATAAAAAAAAGGCTTCAAAAAAATGCCCAAAAACTATCTAGTTTAGCTTTGATGAAGTTTCTAAAAATTGGACATAAAAAATGTTTGGGTTTAAAAACTGAGAAGATGCCTCAAAACTGGACTTCACGGTAAGCCCACCACCGAACCAGACAGTTCGATATTGCGATTGTTCATTTCCTCTTACTTTCATTGACAAGTGCTTTAATTTTACTATAGTTCTAACAAATCGTTGTTTGCTGGTTTATTTATTTATTTTTTTGCTTTCACAATCTCAGCAATGGGGTATCACAAGCCAGTAGCATGGCTTCTGACTCTAACAAAGCCAAGGATTCAACAGCTTCAATATTTCAAATTGAAGAAGTGAAGGGTGGTCTCACACACACAACTATGATGTCGTGTGGATTCAAACATGAGACCTTTGGTCTGCAAGTCAACGTCATTTTCCACTAGGCTGGACTCCGTTGGCAACCCACATGTACCTATGATTGAGCGCAGTTGGCTTTAGGGGTGGTTGTGATTCGGTTATCACAACTTTTCAATGAAACCGCGAATCGACTGACATATTGTGGAATTCTGAAAAAAGGAACCATGAACCGACCGACATATTTTGGTATACCCCAATTATCGGTATATTACGATCGGTGTACCGCTATTATCGGTATAGGAAATTTTACAAATTTAATCGGCTAACCCACTAATAAAATCTAATATTTTACAAACTCATCTTCTTGGCATATGGGTAAAAAAATTTTAATCTTTGCATACTTAATTCTTGTGGTATTTAGTGGCCGTTTACTTACCAGGAATTGAGGAAGTAAGGAATCATGGAATTTAGGAATCGGAGAAATAATGAATCGGTATGAGAAGAATCATTCACATTAAACTGTTTACTAACCATATGGAATCAGCACATGAATGATGTTGATTCCCATTGTTATTGTGTTACCAATTCTCTCAAATCAGAATCTAAATTAATTTGATTACTAAAATGCACTGCCCATATAAATATATTTTTCACATAAGTAACTTGTAAAAAAGCAAATTGATAAAACTTTATTTTACAACTAATATATAATATATGATACTATATGATGAGTGATGAAAAAACTAGTATATAGTAATATAAGGAATATAATAGAAAGAGAAACAACAAATGTGACACAATAATATTAAGAAGCATAACAAGACAAGTAGATGCTAGCAACTAAAGTGAAATACTCTGCAAAAAAAAGAAAAAGGACTGGTAATGGACCGAATGGAAGGAAGATGAAGATGTCTGTCTTCTATTTGGTTAAAATTAAGTTACAGGAGCTAATGTCTGTCTTATATATATATGGGTGAGGATCGGGGGATACACAAAAAACCACACATTTTGACACACTTTTTCACCTGTTAGATCTTTCATAATCCAATGGTTCAGCAATTATCATTTGCAAAAATTATTTATTTATTTACTGAGACATTAAGTCACAGCATAGTCCACAAGGCTTGTAATCTCTCTACATTAAATTATACAATGTTCTTCTCCTTTACCGATTTCTTCCCTACCCCATCCCCCCTCTTCTCTTTCTCTCCCTCCCTCCCTCTGAACTCTGCGCCTCATGAGAACTTGCTGGAAAACGAATGGAACCGACCAAAAGATCAACAAAACTTCATATTGGTCCTCTAACCATTTTATCCCTCTCGTAGCACTTATGCATCCTTCCTCTTCCTTATTAGCATTTAATAGAAGAAAAAAAACAAACAAAAAGAAGCACCAGATCAGATTTCACAAACACAAAGAAGTTTGAAGTATTCCTGATGATAACAAAAGAAGAATCAATTTTCGAACCAATACTTTTCCTAAAAATTGCAGGACATATTTTATGAAGCTGAATTAAGATATTAAATTCTTTAAATGAGAATCAACCAGACAAATGTTGTTATCTTTCTTCTTATTTCTTCAATTTCTAAATGTTAATGACTAATTGTATTAGCTGACATCATACCCAAATAAAATGACGGTGAGAACTACATCCACGTCATTTTTTAAACGCAAAACCTTTAAACTCAGAAAACTCTTATCATGCCCACAAGCTCATGAACTTACTTCATGCCTAAATATGTGTTTTCTGGTGGTTCCTGTCTTGACCTCCATTCACTTTTGTTGAGTTCAGCCACTATAAGGCAAAAATATTTTTTTCCTTCACTCTTTGAAACCATTAAATTCTCGCGACCCTATATTCTTTGCATTTTTTCAGCAACAATGACCAAATGTTATGAAGAAGAAAATAAACTACATGGTCTTTATCTCGCAACAAGAAATCAATGGGATATCCCTTCAAAACTTTTTCTAGCAATCTGAGAATCTCCCTCAACAAACAAATGCGACCCACAAAACTCTTTTCGGTGGAGAATTCATTTGAAAAAGTTTTGAGTGTGGACTCCTATAGAATAAAAGAAAATAGAAGATAAAAGAAAAGGTTCGCCCAGAAGACAAAAATGAAGAGAGAGGAGAGAGAATATAAATAATTAATAGTCTTTATTTTTGTTGGAATAATTAATAGTCTTTTAAAGGTATGCCGGTTTGTTCCCAAAGTTTATTAAATGTTTTAAAAATCATACAAATGCAATCATAGCCATTGAAACTATTACTTAATCCAATGATTTAAAAAGTGTGTTAAAATTTGGATTGAATCTTACATTCATGTTTTTGTGTGTCCTCTATGTTCGTATACGAATTTTGTGACACGTGGTATTATTTTATTTGTATTAAAAGATAAAAGCATTAATTTTGTTAAAGTATAATTAAGTGGAATACCTCGTGTCACAAAATTAAAGCGTGGACAGAGAGGGACATACAAAAGCATGGACATAAGATCTGATCTCTTAAAATTTGTGGTTTTTGTGTGTTCCCGATCCTGGCCCATATATATATATATATACGATCATTCTCTTATCCGGATGCATTAACGTGCGAACGTGCGGATGCATGTGTAAATAGACAGGAAAGCAAGGCGGGAGTATTATAGAATACACTGCGTCCGCACGATAATAACGTTCGGATATCCTCATAAAAGAATTTCTAATATATATATATATATATATATATATATATATTCAATAAGAAATCAAGGTACAACTAGAGAAGCAGGGGTCACGAATTCAACTTGGACTTAAAACAACTGACGGATGGATGAATCTGCATGCAGAGGCTAGGCACAAAATACTGATTAATTAGGTGATCAGTGACTGAATTAGGCATGCTTTTGTATACTTTTTATTTTTGAACCATGTGCATGTAAAATGAGTGAATTTATTTGTCATTCTTCTCTCATGACTCTTATTTTTGGCATGAGCATATTCTTTTTAAGTAGCAGATCAATTTTTGGGTTCATGGTTGGTGATAATTAAGAATGAGGTTTCTTGACAGGTCAATAGAAAAATGCGAGAATTTGATAAGTTCTGAGGGAGAAAAAACATGTAATTCGTTTAATGGTTATTTGTAAAGTAGAAAAATGGGATATTGGAGAAAACCAAATTGAATACCAAGTGTTGAATACCTTGGTTTTTTGGCTGAGATGAAATATGATGTGACCAACTATATAATAGAAAGAGAAACAACAAATGTGACACAATATTTTCAAATGGGCTGCATCTACCATGACAAGGAACCATTTATTGTGAAAGTGTCTCCGCCATTGAGGGAGCCAAATATCTCAAGGGAAAACATGGATGGTGTGGTGAGAAAATAACATTCCATCCCAAAAATCTATACAAGGAAGACATCATCAAGAAGGCTAAAGAGCTAGAACTAGACTTCGGTGAAACAAAGGATTTGGAGGAGTAAATATTTGTTGCTTTTCTTCTGTTGATTATTAGAGCCCTGGTGTTAGTGGTGACAAGTCTGATGCTGAACCCAGTGGCAGTGAGAGGTAGTTTTTGTTGGCGTGACTTGTGGACTGTTGACTTACTTTTCTTACACACCAAGAATTCCTAGTATAATTGTAATTGATTTATTTTAATTACTGATTTTCTACTGTAAATAGAAATTGGAATTTATTATTTACTTGCCCATTTAGGTTTCGTTGTATTATAAATATGACCTCCTACTAGGAGAAGAATACACAGAAAATTCCCAAAACAAATATTCTCTCATAGTTCTCATATTTTAGCATGGTTCAGAGCGGCGATCTTGGAATTGCTGACTCTAATTTCCAACCCCCGCCTCCGCTATGGGGGTTGCTGATTTTTTCAACCCTCATGGAGGTAGCATACTGACTCCTTCTCTCTTTCTCAACCAACCCTAGCCGAGTTGAGTGCCCAGGTGGCTCAGCTCCTACAAATGCAGACTTCGACCCCGAACGTGATCCTGAATTAGGATCCTATTGTTCGACCGAACCCGATCCTAAATCAAGATCCTATTTTGAAGACCCCGACCCCAACTAACACGATGATGACCCTGACCCCGACTACGATGACGATGACCCCGACTCCGATGAAGACCCCGACCCCGACCCTGACCCCGAATTTGTCTATGATTCCGACTCAGATCCCGACTTCGACCCCGACTCAGGCTCAGATCCCGATCCGGATTCCTACTAATCTTGTATCCTATGCATCTTCCGCTGCACAGATGATGACTTCCCGACTAACGACCCCGACACATGGACGAGATTACGCATATTGTGGTGATCTGCGACACACACATGAGACTTGTTTAAATTGCATGGCTACCCCGAATGGTGGGCTACTCACAAAGATCGACCACAACGCGATACGACCAGTAATAGTACTGGTAATGGATTCCATACTTCAGATAAGAGTGATTCCACAAGGTGGATAATTGATTCCGGTGCAACTGATCTTATGACATTTGATCCTGATGATTTTCTGAATACTACACAACCTCGACGAACTTGTATTGCTAACGCCAATGGAGTTACTTATCTGGTGACAGGGGCTGGCACTATTGCACTATCATCCTCTCTCTCACTGTCTAATACTTTACTTGTTCCATATTTATCTAATAAATTGATGTCTGTTAGTCAGCTTACTGAACAATTGAATTGTTGTGTACTCATTTACTCGAGTTTTTGTTTGCTTCAGGATATTCACACTAAGGAGATTCTTGGTCGTGGTACTAAGATAGGGGGCTATATTATGTAGATGACTTCAGTCCCGGCATGGCTAACAGTGTTACACATCCCCTTTATAGCAAACAAAAGAAAATCTGGTTGTGACACCGTTGATTGGGACATCCGTCTTTTAGTTATATGAAGCATCTTATTCCCGATTTATTCTCAGGTTTCCAGGACTCTGACTTCAGATGCGACACTTGTATTTTGGCAAAGAGTCACCGTGTGCCCTATCCGTTGAGTACGAACAAGTGTACTACTCCGTTTATGTTAATTCACTCTGATTTCTGGGGACATTCACCTATCACTGCTCATTCTGGCGTTCGGTGGTTTGTCATATTCGTAGATGATTGTACACAAATGACATGGCTTTATTTGTTGAAGAATAAAAACGAAGTGTTTTCCCGTTTTCAATTCTTCCACCAACATATGAAAACTCAATTCAATGCTCAAATACAGATTCTTCGCTCATACAATAATGGAGAATTTGTCAATCATGATTTTCAATATGGAATTATCCATGAGACGACTTTTCCTCAGATACCACAACAAAATAGAGTTGCTGAACGAAAGAATAGACATCTTCTTGAAACAGCTCGAGCACTTTTGATTGGCACTCATGTTCCTCACCATCACTGGGATGATGCTATTGTCAATGCAGTTCACCTGATCAACCGCATGCCCTCTAGTGTTTTGACCTTTAAAACTCCCTTACAAGTGCCTGCGCAACACGGGCTCCTGCCCTCTGTTTTGGTACTCACACCCCGAATCTTTGGATGTGTGGCCTTTGTTCATCTCCACAAAAATCAACGTAGCAAACTTGATCCATTTGCACTTTGTTGTGTTTTTGTGGGTTATGCCACTCATCAGAAAGGCTACCGCTGTTATCACCCTCCTACCTGACGTACCTATGTCACTTTGGATGTGACCTTTCTGGAATATGAAATGTTCTTCCATGACCCATCATCCAATTCTACGCCTGTGGGGAGATACGAAGTGAAGAATAGAATTGGAGCAACTTGGAAAATGAAGAAATTCTACTATGTATAGAAATGGTCGATCGTCCCCAGTTTGGAGCACGAGATTACTCTATGTCAAAAAGCAATCAATCGTCCATTCATAGCGATCAATTGCCTAACCCACCTGATCCATGCGAAGATGTTTCTGATCCGAGTCTCACACCTACAGAAAATACAGAACAACAAGATGAAGATGAAGACTCCTCTTATAACTCAACAGTACCAACGGACCAATCTCCTGAGAATATCCTTGAGGTAACTACTCCTACTACACTTGTGAATTTAGAGGACAAAAACTATTGGATACCAATTACCTTTCAGGCAGAATCGTGGAAAGCCACCAAATCGTTATTCACCTGATATTGGCAAGACATCAAAGTATCCAATTGCGAATCATGTATCCACTAAGAAGCTGCCTGAACCACTCAAGGCCTTTGTGCATTAGTTGTCTGCTATTCATATCCCAACCAAGGTTGCTGAAGCATTTAAAGATTCTAAGTGGGTTCAAGCTATAAAGGTAGAAATGAAAGCTCTTGAGAAGAATCAGACTTGGACACTGGAAACTTTACCACGAGGAAAAAAGACTGTCGGATGTAGATGGGTGTTTACCATAAAACACAATGCTGATGGATCTATCGAGAGATACAAGGCAAGACTTGTGGCGAAAGGGTACATACAGACTTATGGTGTAGATTATGAAGAAACTTTTGCACCAATTGCAAAATTGAACACAGTTAGAGTCTTACTGTCTCTCGCAGCTAATTTAGATTGGCCACTACACCATTTTGATTTAAAGAATGCCTTCCTACATGGAGAACTCACAGAGGAGGTGTATATGGACATTCCTCCTGGATATAATACTACTCAGACTGGAACAATATGCAAATTACGAAAGGTGTTGTATGGACTGAAACAGTCACCACATGCATGGTTTGGACGGTTCACCATGACAATGAAGAACAATGGTTTTAGACAGAGTAACTCATATCATACTTTGTTCTTGAAACATCAAAAGGGAAGGTAACAGCTTTAATAATATACGTTGATGACATGATTATTAATGGGAATGATAAACATGAAATATCTCAGCTACAAGACTATTTGGCTACTGAATTTGAGATAAGAATCTAGGTGGACTCAAATATTTCTTGGGGATTGAGGTGGCCCGATCACAAAAAGGCATATTTCTCTCTCAAAGGAAATATGTCTTGGACTTGTTGATAGACACAGGAATGCTAGATTGCAAACCTGTAGACACTCCTATTGTTCGTAACCATCATCTTGGAGAATACCCAAATCAAGTTCTAACTAACAAAGAAAGATACCAAAGGTTAGTGGGAAGATTGATCTACTTGTCTCATACTTGACCAGACATTGCTTATGCGGTGAGCGTCATCACCAATTTATGCATTCTCGAGTGAAGACCACATGAATGTAGTTATTCGAATACTTAGATATTTAAAGTCTGCACCGGAAAAGGACTTATGTTCTCAAAACATGGTCATCTCGAATATTGATGGTTACACGTATGCAGATTGGGCAGGAAGTATAATAGATAGGAAATCCACATCCGGTTACTTCACATTCGTGGAGGTAATTTGGTTACATGGAGAAGCAAGAAACAGAAGGTGATCGCCTTATCCAAAGGCGTGTTTCGAGTTCGTAGGTATGACAAAGGAATTTGGGAACTCATTTGGTTAAAGAGGTTGCTTACTGAACTTGGGTATAGACCTACATCTGTAATGAATCTCTTTTGTGACAACAAGGCTGCAATAGCTATTGCATAGAATCCATTCAACATGATCGCACCAAACATGTTGAGGTAGATCGACACTATATCAAAATGTAAACTTCGATGCTAAAGTGATTCAGCTTTCCTTTCATAAAGTCTCGAGGATCAATTGACGGATATTTGGATAAAGGCGATTTCCAGTAAAGCATTCCACAATTCACCGGATCAGTTGGGCATTTGCGACATCTATGCACCAACATGAGGGTGAGTGTTGTCGTGACTTGTGGACTGTTGACTGACTTTCCTTACACACCAAGAATTCCTAGTATAATTGTAATTGATTGATTTTAATTCCTGATTTTCTACTGTAAATAGAAATAGGAATTTATTATTTACTTGCCCATTCAGGTTTCGTTGTATTATAAATATGACCTCCTACAAGGAGAAGAATACACAGAAAATTCCCACAAACAAATATTCTCTCATAGTTATCATATTTTAGCAGTTTTTTGGTTCTTTTTGTATTTCTTCTTCTCTTCTGTTTTAGTTTCAGTAAGATTTAGTATTATCCTGCTTCCTTAGGTTTGTTTTGTTTTGGTGCTTACTTATTACTCTGTTTTCTAGACTAGGATTTGTTTTGTTTTGCTCTTTTCAAGTTTGGCTTGGCAGCGTTTTGTTTTGTTTTGTTTTTTCGCTGGGTGGCTTTGGTTCAAGGCTTGTCTTGTGTATACTATCTATCTGGCTTGTCTTGGTTTTCTCTTGGGAGTATTAAGCTTGGCTTCCTTTTCCTTGTGCTACTTGTTGTTTGGTTTTTTAGTTTATTTTCTTCTATGCTAGCTGGTTTTTTTTTGGTCGAATGCTAGCTGGTTTTTAGTTGGGTGCTGTTAAACGAACCCTAAAATTAACTAAGTACACCCTATGATATAAGTACACCATAATAATTAAATTAAAATGTAAAATTAACTAAGTACACCCTATTTAACTATCAAAAATACCCTCGATACATCTTAATACACTATCACACAACACCCTAATATTAATTACACCATATTTTACATGAATTGGTCATTTGATTACGATGGCAATCATTGCATCAACTACTACATCTGCCATGGCTGAGCCCAGGTTCTCGACTGTTAAGAAGGTCATGAGGTTCCATTTGGAACTCCTCAACGTTACTAATTCCCTAGTTGGACATGAAAATTAGCAGTCTGAATGACAATTTGGAATTCCAATGTCTGGACTGCTAAGGCAACTTCAATGTCTGGACTACAAACATTGAAGACATGCAATAGGTATAATCGCCATTGTTTTTATGTTTTTATAACAAGTACAATTGTCATTCGATCAGACTGCTAATTTTCATGTACAATCATTGCATCAACTACTACATCTGCCATGGCTGAGCCCAGGTTCTGGACTGTTAAGAAGGTCATGAGGTTCCATTTGGAACTCCTCAACGTTGCATTCAGGCCAAGGATAAGCCACGGCACAAGAGAGAGCACAGTTGCAATCACCAAGTACGGAACCCTTTTTCTTCCTTTTATTGGAATACAATCAGACACAATTCTGCATACACGCAATCAGATTTCAAGGGACCAATAAGAAACTGTTAACACAAAAAGGCAACTTCAATGTCTGGACTACAAACATTGAAGACATGCAATAGGTATAATTGCCATTCTTTTTATGTTTTTATAACAAGTACAATTGTCATTCAGACGGCTAATTTTACAAAAACTTTGAATTTTTATCTCAAATCTGTTTGAAATCAAACTCTGAAATTCTAATTTGATTAGGGTTCAATATGTTGAGTAGGGTGTACTTATTAAAATTACTTTTGTTTCAATATTCAATGTATCTTTTTGTCATTTTATATTAGGATAAATTAGTAATTCAATAAATAACTTGATAGTAGGGTGTACTTAGTTAATGGAAAGTAATTGGATTTGCTGTTGGAGTTGGAGATGGATGGGTGTGCACCCAAGAAAATTGTTGCTGCTGTTGCTGTTGTTTTTTAGTTTTATCTTTTTCCCTAAAGGATATATACATGTACTACTGCGCCTAGATATGCATTATCCCCGTTTATTTTTTCCTTTGAGCTCTGAAATTTTAGTTGATTTCTAGATATCTGTTGTGTTGATGAGAGAGGAACATGGGAATTATATCTATGAAGACAATTAATTGCTGTCATAATTTCATATTCAAGCCAGTGCTGCAGATCATACAAACAAACACAGTGCTGATACTGAATATATAAGTTAGTATCTCAAAAAAGGTTCAAATAAACACTAACTGTTACTGTTCCATCCATGGATGAGCTTGCCAAGTGTTACAATTGGATGCTCCAATCTGATTGAGGACTACTTCTGAGTTACAATATTCTAACTTTTCTGTAGCTTCCTCTAAAGCTTGAAAACAATTCCTCAAAACACATTTCTCTCCCACTAAACTTTTCTGACTTTTCTGCAGCTTCCACTAAAATTTTCGAGCCAGAGGATCATATTGTATTGGAAAGTCTCCTATCAAATAACATGCAGATAAGAGAACGTTGAAGCTACCATGAATCATGACTAACATAATTAAAAATATAATGATATAAAAAGGAAATAGAACTTGCCAATCACTGCGCGCAACTCCCATCAGGTTCCTTCAACAAGACACATACTGGAAACTATTTTGGATAAATTTGAAGGTAAGAAAGTCTAGAAGAAATACATGTGTGAGTGCACAAGCATCAAACTTATAACAACCAGTAAGAAGAACGAGTCTATACACAATCACTTATTCATGCTACCAAAACTATTATCAATTTTATCACAAATTTGAACATATCACACATTATTAAAAAGAGAGAATATGGATGCAAAATTACATCAGACTGAAATTCATTACTGATTTAATAACAACCTCATCGTAATCTGCTTGATCAGGAACACCAATAAGCTGCAAGTTGATTCTCTTGGCATTAAGGTAGTAAATGCAGAATAATAAGAAAGTTAAGAAAATATGGATTTCATAATCATTACACAAATTTCATATGCTATAAGGATGGCAGAGCATGCATGCTCAACAATTCAAGCTCACTCTGTTGCACACATAACTGCAGAGGAACACAGAATATGGGAAATAGGGGAAAAAGAATTATTAATTTAGAAACCTATGATACACACATAAAAGGCTAACATAACAGAGGTAGAGAAGTAAATGATAGGAGCACAATAAATCTCAAAGTCTAAATAATTAGACATCCAATGATTGTAAAAGAAATCAGTGACTGCATTTAGAGAAGGTTGAGGTTGAGCTAAATTGAGTGTATATATATGAATTAAATTCTAATTGAATTACAGTACCAATCAGTACCGTAGTTGGTAGCTAGCTAGCACGATTCATAACCAATCTTAATTTAGTGCTTCTCAGAGCAATAGTTTTCACTTCAAGGGAAAGAAACAATTAAGTTAAAGCAAACAGAGATGATGATGATCCATAGTTGGCTTCAGTAGTGAGTGAGTGACTCAATAGTATCAGTCCACTACAACCAGAGATTGAAAGGGTAGGGCAGAGATGACCGCTTCCATGATCTCTTCGGGACTCCTTTCCCCTATTTCCCCATCAGTGTCCAAGAACCACTTGACCAACTCATCGGAGTAGGAGTAGTAGAAGTCGCCCACATTCAAAAACTCTACGCATGGTACCACATCCCCGTACCCTTTTTCCTTGAACTTGCTCTGTATTGCCTCATAATCACTCTCCCTGGATATGCCGAGTCTTCGCTGGTGGTGATCACAAACACCTTGTTGATCATCTGTTCAGGCTTCAAATTCCCATGCACAGCAACTTGCAGAATCAAATCAAACACCTTTTGAAAATCAACCTCCCCCTCCAGGTCCGGGCAGTCCATCCTCCTCAAAAACTCGCACTTGGCCTTGAGGCCATCGCCTTGTGGTATGCAATGCAGACGAGGGTTTCGGCTGAAGTTGATCACCTTTCCTTTCCATGACGGCTCTTCACTCAGTTCAGACACTAACAGTCCCAAGCCCACCGATATATCCCCGAGGTCCTCACTCATTCTTGAGGGGGAGACATCACAAACAGCCAAGCTCTTGTTCAAATTCTTTTTCTTCTTCTTCTTATTGCCATTGTCCTTGATCATGTCCCCCAGCATTTCGTTCCACTGAAGCTCAGCCACTTGCCCGAGATCCTCATCGTTCACATAGCGTATGATCTGATGTGGAAGCAGAGCCGCAGGGTTCTCAATCTTGGAAGCTGAAGCTTTCAGGTCCTCCAAATATACCTGAGCCACGCAGGCGTCTTCCTCACAATCCCGGCGATAACCCCACCTGTTGGACTCAGGATCTTCAAGTGCAATTTCATTGTCTGAGGCCTTCCTCAAGGGCTCCACAACCTCTTTCCTCAGCCGCTCTCGGAGTCTGTACGCGTAACTGGCCTCCTCCTTAACATCTGTTTGTGGGTGTGCGTGCTGAAAAACCTTCCTCGCAACGCTCTCGCACAGCAAAGTGGCTCGATGGTCGAGCCACGTCGCCGCATTAGTGATCTCCAAGCCCCTAGAACAAGAAGACTCATGATCATGATCATGAACATTAATAGTATTCTTCAAAAGTTGAATATCGCGGTTGAGGCAGTGGGCGAAAAGATCCGAAACGCGGTCGTGTAAGAAGCGATAATCTGGGTCAGTCTCGTACCTCTGGACAGCCACCTTGTCAGCCACGGCGAACATCATCTCTTCGAAATTCGAATTACCCTCGTTTGTGTTGGTGTTGTACCTGCTGCCCCTCCTCACGTCTTGGCCTGCAAGAATCCTGTAGAGAATCTCCACAAGGTCACGCATACCCCCGAAATACCCAAAGCAGCCGGCAATAGGCAGGAGGTTGGCGGCGAGGGTCTTGGGGTGGTTGTGGTGGAGCCAAAACGCCGCCGTGTAGAAGCCTTCGTCATCTCTTTTGATACCGCAACGACGCCTGTCTAGGAGGTTGCAGATGAGTTTGAGGGTGGTTAAGGGATTGTGGGACCAGGCAGCCGGGAGGAGTTGCTTCAGATACATGCGGTTGGCTTCTCCTTCGGCCGGGGTGTCGCGTTGGGAGACGTTGAAAAACAGATCATGGCAGGCGTTCTCATTCTTACTGTACTGAACTGTTGTTGAGGGTGAGGGGCGTGGTGATTTTAGCAGTTGTATCTCTGGAGGAGGAGAAGCCATTAATCTTGTGAGTCCGCTGCCGCCGCCGACGACATTCACGTGGCTGCCGCGGAAATTGCCGGCTACTTCTCTTCTTTTGGAGAAGTTCTCGGCATTCTGTACCGGACACTAGAAGGCAAAGACCCACCTTATTCCAGTAGCTTACTCACAGAAACCATCGAGGAGACAGAGGATAAGATCGCCATGGCCAAAAATGCTCTTGACAGGTACGAGCGCGACCCCCATTATCGCTTCTTGCACGACCGCGTTTCCGATCTGTTCGCGGACTGTCTCAAGTCTGATATCGAAAACTTGAAAGAATTGAAGCAGAGGCAATCTCAATCAGATGATGATGATCACAACTACTGCTTGGAGTTAACTCCGGCTGGCAGTTGGTGCCCGCACGTTGACTCCTTGTTCGATTGCACCACTCTGCTTTCTGAGAGCATTGCCAAGAAGATTTTCCCACGAATTTCATACCAAGGTGTTGAAGAAGACGAGGCCGATCACGCAGACAGAGCCCGACAGCTGCTGATGAAGGAGGTTTTGTTGCCCTTGGAGCTCCCCTTGGAGGAAGAGTCGGGTTATCAATACGAACGGAGAACCAATCATGGAGCTCCCTGGCCGGTTCGCGAGTATTTGGAGGAGGTGAAAGCCGGAGGAGGCAAGTGCAAGATTAAGGCCGGCGCTGTGCTTCCGCATAAGATCATAGAATATGTTTACGATTGTGATGAGCTGCGCCAAGTGGCTGAGCTTCAGTGGAAGGTTATGGTGGAGGACGTCTACTTGAAGCAATGCAAGTTTAGAAACTGCTTGGCCATATGCGACGTCTCCGGGAACATGATGAGGGTTCCTATGGATGTGTCAGTGGCTCTGGGACTTTTGGTGTCTGAACTGAACCAGGAGTCAGCGTGGAAAGGAAAGGTGATCACTTTCAATCGAAACCCTCAGTTGCTTGCAATACAAGGCGATGATCTTAGGTCCAAGTGCACATTTGTGAGGAAGATGGACAGCCAGGAGTGGCATTGCAAGGTTGATTTTCAAAAGGTGTTCGACTTGATTCTGGAAACGGCTGTGAATGGGAATTTGAGGCCAGAGCAAATGATCACCAGGTGTTTGTGTTCACCATCTACTTTGACTTTGATGAGATTTCGGCCAATCGATGGGAGACTGATTACGAGGCAATACAAAGCAAGTTCAAGGAGAAAGGATACGGAAATGTGGTGCCAGACTTGGTGGTTTGGAATTTGAGCCAAGACAAATCGACACAGGCGGTGCCTTGCACACAGCCGGGGGTGACCATGTTGAGTCGTTTCATCAACAACAGTTTGGTCCAGTCCTTCTTGGACAATGATGGGGATATTGGCCCTGACCATGTCATGGAAGCAGCTCTCTCTCCCAAAAAGTATCAATCTCTGGTTGTAGTGGACTGATTGACTCTCAGGAATGAGGAGGAGCAGCATCATCATCATCTGTTTTAATGATGGGGATTTTGGCCCTGACCATGTCATGAAGCAGCTCTCTCCTAAAAAGCATCGATCTCTGGTTGTAGTGGACTGATTGACTCTCAAGAATGAGGAACATCATCATCATCATCATCATCTGTTTTAATATAATTGATTCCTAGTTGCGGCGCTGAAAACTGTTGCATTCAGATAGAGGCACTAGAGATTAGTTTCTTATTTAATTAAACTTGCTGGCTAGCTACCAATAAGTGATTGATTACTACTTTAATTTAATGAGAAATTCTAATACAATATTTTCTTCTTCTCTTTTTTTTTTTTTTTGGTACGAAGTCTAATATATTACTCTTTCCATTCTCTTTCTCATTCAATTTCACACCAACCAAACACCACCTAAAGGAATTGATAAAAGTTAGGGTTTTTATCACAAAATGTTTTTGAACTTCACGAAATTATCCGGTTGAGTCCTTTATATTTTTCGTGTTATTAGTGGTTCTTAAAATTAACACCCATGCTCACAGATTGAAAAAAAAAAAAAAAAAAACATGAAACGAAAAAGGAACATCTCCCATTCTAAGTACTGCTAGCCAGGAAGAAAATATACAGCTGGTGAAATTGAACAGGACCAAAATGGCAAAATACAAAGAAACGGTAGCTAGCTAGCTTTAATAACAAATGTTTCAAGTCAAATCTCAATTTGGTTCATTAGGCATAGATACAAACAGAAAGTCGCTAGCCCTGCAGCTGTGCCTCCCTCACCTAATTAACCCTAAGTCTGTAAAATAATTGAGAATCAGCATTGACTTTTTTGACACACACATGAGTCATGACGACACAGGACCTCAGAATAATATCTAACGCTACCAATATTGCATTCAGACTGAATTGACGAAAAAGACTAGTGCTACAACACGATATCTAACTGAAGGACGGCCATAACAATTTTGCGACATGAATGACGAAAAGTAAAGTTGGGTCTTAGTCGAGGGACTATTGCTACAATTTTGCCTAATAAATAATACTTTAAAGAACCTATTCTCTTTCGATGGACTTCTAATATACTCTATATATATTAATCCTTAATTACCACCACCGTACCAGTTCTAGTTCAGCATGCTTTGTGGATGGTATAGGACTAAGCTAATACTCCACTTATCTCTTTAAAAAAGTTGGATCAATTACTACAAAGCAAAACGAATGAAAATGAAGATACCTTCTGATAACAGAGAGAGAATTTAACAACAACAAAATGCAACGGCACAAATAAATAATAATATCTTTAATTATCTATCATCAGATTTGGTTGAAAATTGTACATTAAGCATAATTTAATTTTAAAAAATATTCAATTAATTCGAGAGTGTAAAAAAAGAAATAATCCATCACATATCACATATTAAAAGCAAGAGATACTCTATGTGAGGCCTCTCTTCAAACTTGCCTGCCTTATATGTGTTATGTTTAGAGTATATAACCCCTAAAAACAGCGTAATCAATCTAAAATTTCCTGTTAAATTGCCTGTTAAATCTTAAGTAGTAAGTAAAGCCCTTGGTGCCCTAGTGAAACTGTAAAACACGTAGCCTTGGCTTAGAAACATGGATGATATATGAAGACGGCTTCCATTCTCCATTTCAATATTTCTTCGAAACAGACCCAACAAAGAAAGGAATTCGTAGAAAGAAACAAAAAAATAATAATATGAAAGCAGTGCGAGTGAATGAGATCTCATTTCTGAAAGCATGCGGAAATCAATTTTTACAACTCACAAGAAGAATCACTCCTTCTCTAACTTCACCTCCACCTTCACCTTCACCCATCCAACCACAAACCCAAGTATCCGGATCCCGAATACTCTCAAGCAGCAGCAACCCCTGCCTCGACCTCTATTTCCACCGCCCCACGGGATCAGGCATCCACTCCATGTTGGAATTCCATGAGACTCTGACCAAGCAGCTCCTGCCGCTGGCTTGGTCCCACGATCCCCTCACCACCCTCAAGCTCATTTGCAACCTCCTAGACAGGTATAGGGACGGTTCAAAATCCGATGACGAGGCCTTCTACGCGGCAGCGTTTTGGCTGCACCACAACCACCCCAAGACCCTTGCGTGCAACCTCCTGCCTATTGCCGGCGCCTTCGGCCATATTCTTGACATTCTCCACATTTTGTCGCGGCTTCTTCTGCAAGGCAATGCCCAGTAGCAGGTTGATCAATACTCTATGACTTGGACCAGGAAGGAGAAGAACCGACACTTCCAGTCCCAACAGTTCCAGTTCCAGTTAACACAAAATGCAAGGAAGAAAAACAGGACAACTTGTTCTCTTCCTCCTCCTAGTCCTAGACAGATTCGGAAAATCAAGGCTCAATAGGCCAAGGAGAAAGCAAGCGCCTTTTTTAAGAGAAGGAAGACGACTGCCATGACCAACAAGGCTCCTGAAAGGTACCACGGCGACCCGGATTACCGGTTTTTGCATGACCGGGTTTCTGATCTTATGGCCGAGTGCTTGAAGCATGATATTCAAAAATGGAACGAGCATCAGCAGCAGCGTCGTGAGCATGACCAAAAGGAGAAGAAGATGAAGACATTGGAGTTGAACATAACCAGTGTGGCCGGTTGCTTAGGTTTCATGTCCCCCCCCAACGGATCAACTGCCGTATGAAACCGTTGCGAGGAAGCTTTTCCCTCCAGGAGAATCCGAATCAGAATTTTCAAACCCAATAAGACGGTGCCAACAAGTGGGGTTATGATCCATGGCCGGCGTACGACCGAGAGCCCAATGTCGCTGCTTCTGCGGCTCACAAGTATATGCTGGCGCTGAAAAAGCCATTGCCGCCGCTGAGTCTGAGTCCGAGTCCGAGTCCGTGTACGTGTCCGAGAGCATGATTGAGGCCGGTGCTGTGCTTCCACACCGGATCGTACGCTACGCCGTGGAGTATAATGGTCGTTACAAGCGAGCAGCTGAGCTTCAGTGGAAGAGAATGGTGGAGGATGTGTACAAAAAGCAGGGGAGGCTGAACAACTGTGCTTACGGTATGAGGAGAGAAAATAGTATTTGAATAAGATATTTCCATATTTAACCTTCCTGACTTGGCAATCTTGAAATTGATATTCCTCCTCTGCTCTGTTATCCCCCTCCCCTGTTTTTTGGTTATTGCATATAGTGATAGTCTGCCAATTTTCAATTCGGATAATAATCAACATTTTAAAAAAAAAACAAAACAATGAATAAATAAATTTATGTTTCATCAGTTATTGATTCAAATTACAACAAATATGCACCAACCCACATGCCCAATTGGGGGTTTGTCCCCAACACAGCTCAAATTCACACAAAATACACATTAAATAAAAGGAAAACCACACACCCTCTCTTTTGCTCTCTGAACAAGACGAGACATCATATGAAGAAGCTAAGGAAGGAGGAAGGGGCTTAAATATTGGAAGAGTTGTCATGCTTGAAAGGATGTGGTGGAGGAGATGAAGGCAGAGAATTATTAGCCCCTGGTGGTGGAGTAGGCACCCCATAAACCTGAGCTGAGGCAATTGCGTCTTTTCGCCCTCTCGCTCTTCCAAAGAAGTAGCACCCAAAACCAAGCAGTATGGTGAACAAAATAAAAGGCAGAGAGATCACCACAACCATACCCATCTTTCGTTTCTTTTCTTCTCTCTTCTTACTAGCTCTCTGTAACTACTTTCACTTCTCAAAGCTAATCTTTGAGTTCTGATAAGACTGACTGGGTGAGTGTATATTATATGGTCTGGCGCCAATCTGGAGGTTTCGGATTCTGTCCAGAAGAGCAAAGCAAGTTCAACCATTATAAATATGCTGGAAAAGGGTAGGCTTAACGTTCAAATTTCTAACGGTTACTTTTGGTGGGGCCAATAGAAACGAACAAAATGTGGGCCTGGACTGCCTCATGTGATCTGGCGGGTACACTTAGGTTAGGAATATGCTTCCAAGGAAAAGAAAATAAAAAGACTTTAGAAAATTTGTATGTTTTCTGGAGCCCAACAACCATTCTATGTCACATGTTTAGTACGCTAAAGCGTACATGATGATTGACGTTTCTTGCTTTAGAAAATCCTTTTGTTCATATTTTTCTGTTGCTGAGATTTGCTTTGGTGCTGAGTTGCTTGTGGATCAATTTGAGTTCGTTGTGACATTTTATTAATCAAACTGTTTCACAGTCGCTCACATACGCGGACAACTAAAATTTACCATTTAGCTATTAATGTCCCTAAATTTGCGAGACTTTTGCTTATAAGAAATTATGTAAAGTTGTTTCCTTAATTAAATTTACTGAGCCATCAAAAGGAAAAAGGAAAATCCATTTCTTTTTCTTAATTAAAAGAAAATTGACGCCAACAGAGTCTAGTCAGGTGGAAAAAGACATCGACTTGACCAAATGTCTCGCGTTTGAATCCCCACTGCATCATAGTTTTGTGTGTGTGAGAAATCTCCCTCCTCTCTAGTTTAGACTATCGCATGTAAATAAAAAATAAAAAAATCGACAGAACATGTATTATTATTCAGTGGGGAAGAAGGCAACCAGATATCTATAGAATTGTATCTTATTTTATATATACATCACCATGGCCAAAAACTAGAGGCAGAAAGTCCCAAAGACAAGTACAACATGTAGGAAAGTTTTAGCAGTGAAAGTCACAGATTTACAGCAAGGGCAAGACAATGGCAACTTCTTAGTTCTCACCTGCCTTCTCCTACAATGCCAGTGAGCATTGATTCAGTGACATTTATCGGAGACGGCGAAAGGTCAATCCCGGGCTAGCACTAGTTGTGCTCCCTTCAGGCTGACGGTTGAGGTGAACATTGCTCTCAGTTGATGGGGTATCATCATCCATCAAAAAGCTACTTGTCGTTACATCTTTGAAATCCCAATCTGTCAAATAACTTGGCTTTGAAATAACAGTGCTTGCTTCAATATCTCCAGAGAGCATTGCCACCACGCGTGACATCGATGGCCTCATCATTGGTGATGCCTGAGTGCAGAGGAGAGCTGCTTTTATTAATCTAGTTGCTTCCTTTTCATCAAACTCTGTCAATCTCGGATCCACCAGCCCCAAACTTTGGTCGCTTTCATGTAGAGTCCATGCCTGAAAACAAACATCATGGCATGGTCAAAAAGGAAAAAAGTAAAAAAGTTTTCACAACAATGCTAAAATAAAAGTAGCTAGGCAAATTGTTTGCCTACCCATTCAAGAAGATAAATCTTCTCAGGATCCAAGTTGCTGTCAGAATTTGGTCTCCCACTGAGGATCTCCAAAGCGACAACCCCGAAACCGAAAACATCAGCCTTTTCTGTCAGATGTCCGCGCATTGCATACTCCGGTGCCAAATAGCCTCTACAAGATTATCAAATGCGTACTGAAAATGTTGCTTAGATTACACCCTAGTCATGATTAACAATGTATAAGTTAAACAAGGGCTTACATTGTCCCAGCAACCCGGGTGCTAATGTGGGTTTTCTCGTCGTCATAAAGCTTTGCCAATCCAAAATCTGATATTTTTGGGGAGAGTTCTGAATCAAGCAAAATATTACTGGCTTTGACGTCTCGATGTACAATCCTGGGCCTCGACTCTTCATGAAGGTAAGCAAGTCCTCTTGCTGTTCCCAACAATATATTGAAGCGGGTAGACCAGTCAAGGTGCAAGTCATTTGTTCCTGAAACATTACATGGGGGAAAAACCAATGCATGTTAACAACTAATAAGTAGACGAGAAAAAGAAAACAAAAATGAAAATTTGTTTTGTCAGTTTTGATAAGAGACTTGGACTGGTTTAACATTTTTTTGGTCAAAAATCTTCCAGGATACTTAATTGAATAATCCATTATACAGAGGAACAGCTAATAAAATCTAACTAGCAGTAGTTTTCTTCTTTCTTTATTTGCCAGCAGAAAAACCAAGGCAGTGAAAGAAAATTTATTCTTGAAGAAAAAACTTGGATGTAACTTCAGAGTACTTTAAACTGCAGAGTACTCTGTTTTTAGGCAACCTAAAATTAGAAGGCAAGGTAGCAACGGTTTTTAATTTCATATGATTCGAATAATCACTCTTTCGTTTTCTTTAATCTTCACTGCTCAGCAGAGAAACATTATAACCAAATGGTTGCGTAAAAAGCTTGGATGAACTTTTAGAGTCCTTGAAACTGCAGAGTATTCCTTTTCTATAAAACCTACCAAAAAGTGCCTGATCAAGGCTCTTGTTTTCAAGATACTCATAAACCAAAATGCGCCGGGCTCCTTCAATGCAGCATCCATACAATTTCACTAGATTGCGATGTTGGACTGCAGATATCGTAGCAATCTCGGTTACAAATTGACTCTTCCCTTGGTGAGATGCTACTGAAAGTTGCTTCACAGCCACTACCCTCCCATCAGAAAGTGTACCCTATAAATAGAAATACAATTCAGTGACATGAAAGGGAAGTAAAAATAATCTATTTTGCTTCTCTCTCAATTTCTTTTTTGTAAGAAGTCAGAGTCATTACTTTAAAGTAGCAGATATTGATGTAAATAGATTTCACCTTATAAACAGGTCCATATCCTCCCTCTCCTAGCTTATTTGAAGGATTAAAATCTTCTGTTGCAACTCTCAACTCAGCATAACTGAAAGTGTTTGGTCGGGGGCCTGTTCCTAGAAGATCTGCGTATTCAAAAGAGAGTATGACATAGGTTTAAATTTTGAAACAATACATGCTACTATAACATTTGTGTGTTCATGCTTATCAACACTAGAAAGAACCTAAAACCGCATGCAGAATTAACCAATAATAATATGCTCTTTTACCTTCATCGTCATCTTTTTCTGATTTTTTCCTCCTCATATATAGAATTGCGAATAATAATAGCAAGCTCACAACCCCAACAGGGACTGCAATACCAACTATCAACCCAGTCCAGCTCTTCTTTCCTGGAGTAGTTGGTGGAAGCCCAGAAACAGTTGGTGTAAAATCTGAGCAATGAAATAGAATAATTGTTCAGTGTCAATCCATCAGCAGCAGAAAGATACATTTAAACCATTCATAGGAAATCTTCATAACTTAACATTATATCATATACCTGAAGCAGCATGGACAGCCGATATTAGTGGGCCGTAATCACCTTGTTCAGGTATGCAACATGTTCCCTTACCAGCCCAGAACAGATGAATATCTAGGTAATTCTCTGACACATTAACCTTGAAGGTTCTCACAACTGCTCTGTTAACCCCACCTGCCTCCGTCGATATGTCGAAGTCCTTCCATATGAGGTTCCCCTAGGAACCAAATGAAGAGATAGTTAAATAATTCTGTCTAATGAGGTTGCCCTTACTTCAAATAGTTCATTAGCAGCCTTACTTGAATATAGATATCAAATACACGCCTTCCTAGACTTTGCCAAGTTTGCGTAGCACGGCTAGCATAAACCGTTTCTGCAAATTGCAATGTCACGGTATAAGGTCCATTCTGAAGACCCAGGCCATAGTATCTCAGTGAACCTGGGGACAGTCTTGAAGTCTGGAAAAGCTCTGGGGTCACATCTGTACCGGTGACTTGCGTAAGGGTGGTTTCCACAAATGATGGATTCTTTCTATCAGAAAACAAACCCACATTGCTAACAGCCCATTTCTGTGTACTGGTTACATTAAATGTTGCTGGGCCAAGAGCTGAGTCTTCAGCTTCATACAATATGCCATCACTTCCTCTCATTTGTGGTCCCCCGCACTTGATTGAGAAGTTTGCATCTGTAAAATTGAATATAGTAGCACAAGCTATGATTAGTGATAAAAACTTCAAACTCAAGACAAGACTCATACACTCTTGCAATATGTATACATAGTTAGAGAAGTAATGCCTATTCCTGTAAGATAATAATGCATTAATAAATGGCTAGTGAAACAAAAGAAGATTACATCGAGGGATATCTCGATTGCATGGAAAATTCCTCTGGAGGCAATTCAATCCAGGAAGACTGCAAACACAGAGAACAATTATTATTTATCCAGATGGAAAAATGTAGTGGAAGAATCCATTAAACTGAAGAAGTGTAATAGCTAGTAGTGATAGTATTGTCAGTCTAACTAAGGGTAAGAGAAACTTCAACTCACGTTATGTTTGAACTGCCAAATGTGAAGTTGTTGACCACTAAGTTCCTGCACAAAATCATTAATCAATCAACATATGAAGCTATACATGTTTATTAAATAAATATTTCATGTTCAAGATCTAAACATAGTAGTACTTGAAATCCATCAATTCAAACAATCAAACTAACTTGTTTCACACTATTCAAGGAAAGAAGCACTGTGAGAACAAATCCTGATGATATGTTTTGCCCAAACCGATTCTGGTGATTTAAACTGTAAACATGAAGGTGAAAGATAAAAAGGAGACATACAGTTGCGATATTGTGGTTACCCATTGGGGAAAGCTTCCTGATAAATAGTTGTAAGACAAATCACTGCACATAACAATACAGAATGAGAGGGCACAAAATGCATGAAAGTTCAAAATAATTTTAATAAGAAAAATGATTAGAATGTTTTCATCAATGGATGAGGCCCTGATTGAGATTTTATGTCACGTACACAGACACACCCATATGCACACAGACGTAACAGAGTACTGTTTCATTGCCAGTACATTCTATATAACATACTTTTATGACATGAGGACTTACATAGTCTGAAGTCGATTGCTCTTTTGGCTTGGAAGAGGTCCAGACAGGCTATTGTTTCCAAGAAACCTGGCCATTTCAATTATAATATAAGGCACTCAGAAAAAGAAGGAAAAAAGAAGAAAGAAACAAGAAAAAGGTCAGATGAATGACTAAGTTTCTGAGCAGGAAATCCAATGGCATGAGTACAGAAAAATGTAATAATGAAGGCAGGGCTTAATACAAGTATGTAAGAGAACTCATGTTGAATAAAGAACTTGGGAGTTGGCCTGTTAAATTGTTGAAACCCAGATTCCTGCAACATGAATGATAAGGTTAGAGAGCAATTAGAATGAAAGAAAATTAATTCGGATTTTTGGGATTTGAACTTATATATCTGCTGGAACTTACAGTATCTGTAAACCTTGATATTCTCCAATATTAGAAGGAATGCTACCATTGATTAATGCGTTCCGTAGAACTCTGATCCACCACCAAAAAATTCAGTGCACAAGTAAATGAGTAAGATTGCAAATTTTAAAAGGAAAAAAGAAGTTATATCACGATATTTGAAGGGACGAGAATGTTAACTTACAAATCAGTCAAGTTCTTCAAATTTCTTATAAAATCAAGAGAGGAGCTCACATTATATATATCACTGATTCGCCTGCATTATCATACACAAACATAAGTGATGCTAGTATAGTGAGAGAGAGAGAGAGAGAGAGAGAGAGAGAGAGACGTATGAATCATTTGCCCTTACAGAGTGTTCAATGAAGTCAGTTGAGAAAAACTGGTTGGTATTGGGCCTTCAAAAGAGTTCCCTTGAAATCTCCTACAAAAACATTTGAGATGCTTGTGAATAAAAGACCCATCTCTCAGCCATGCAGGTCTGCTTTCATAAACTGCAGAAGGTTAAAAGTTTTCCATACTCACAAAACCGTTAGTTTTGTCCAATTCCCAATGAAAGCAGGTATCTTTCCTGAGAAAGAAATGTCTGATGCCCAGCTAAAATTGAAAAAGTTGACTCATAGTAAGCTCATCCCAGAATAGCAATCTCAAAGTGCTGAATAAACAAAAAAACTTAAAACACCACTTAAGGGCCATTCTTACAGGATTTGCATGTTGATGAGCTTAGCAAATGTTGAAGGAATTTCACCACTAAGTCCACAGCTGTCCATGTACCTGTGAAATTCATAAACTGATTAGTACCAATTTCATATGATAAACGCACTCCTTGCTCATCGATAATGAATTAACAAATAAACCAGTAAAAACACATTGGAACATGTGATTCAAATTTGATGAGTTAAATGAAGCACTCACCATTGCTCGAGCTTGACCAAGTTACCAAGTTCTGGAGGGAGTGTACCGGAGAAATTATTTGATCCAAAGGACCTGCAACAAGTCATATTGAAGAGGTATAGAATTAAATAGAGCATTTCTCATTTGTCTAAAACACAAAATTTAATTGTGCTTTCTTATGTTTCATTGCTTACAGCGTAGTTAGCTCCTTAAGGTTTCCAAGCTCCTTGGGGATGGGCCCTGAGAAAGAATTGATGGCAATTGACCTGAATGGAAATATCAATTAAAGAAATTAGCACCTGTTTATAATTTAGGATAAAAACAGAAAAAAATTATGTACTATGTGCTTCTTTTACCGTATGGTATAACTCACTTGGGAGGTCTATATTTCATGTCCTCAAAGAAGAAATAAACCAACAAAATTGATTGATTTGTAAGAAATACAGTTCCAACTTATATATCAGGACCAAAAACAAAAAGGAAAGCCAATCATCAAGCAGCTAGCCTTACCTCAAAGATTAAAATTAGTAAGTAGTTACTTAAAGCTTACAAAAGAGAAAAAGGAAAATAGAAACTAAGGGGTTGTTTGATAACCATTTCATTTTTAGTTTTTATTTTTCATTTTCACTTTTTTTGAAAACTGAAAACATGTTTGGTAATAGATTTCATTTTTAGTTTTCAAAAAAGTGAAATCTAGTTTTCAAAATCACCCTTATTATTGAAAACAACTTGAAAGTGATTTCAGTTTTCAGTTTTCGTTTTTATTTGTTTTGCGCTCCTATTTCATTCATTAATTTTACATCACAACACATGGAATGCACTGCAGTTATTAAAATTTGGTATTTGGGACCTCCCGACTTGGACCCGGCCGCTTGATTCTTGCATTTGGCCACGGACCCAATCCAAGCCTCCAGAACTCCATATTCAAAATTCAACAAAAAAAATCATCATAATTCCAAAAAAAATTCACCAAAAAATACTACGAACTTTTTGTAACATGCACTTTCATTCTATGATCATAAATTCACAATTGGACCTCAAAAACTTCCATTTCCAAGTTTCACATAAAACTGAAAACTGAAAATTTAATTTAGTTACCAAACATCTTGTGTTCAGTTTTCATTTTTCATTTTTTGTGAAAATTGAAATTAATTACCAAACAAGTTCAGTTTTCAGTTTTTGAAAAATGAAAACTTAAAATTGAAAATTGAAAACTAAAATGGTTATCAAACGGGTCCTAAGTCAATTATAGAAATTGTACATGGGAATGAGTCTCATCAAAGTATTTGACAGATAAAAATTTGTATTACAACTTAAACAAATGTTCTCTCACTACTTACAATGACGTCAATGCGGACATATTGCCGATGAATGCTGGTAGGGGACCGGTGAAATAATTCTGATCAATTTTCCTACAAGAATTAAAACAAAGTGCAATGACCAACGATTAATCTCTGAGTATTAAAAATATTCGTGCCAATTTTGAACAGTAAGACTAAGAAACATGTGTCTTTCTCTTTTATATGCAAATTTTAAGTTTGGTAAAACAAACAACAGAGGATGGGGTTGGAAAAACTTCATACAAAACGGTCAGATATCTTAAAGCCACAAATTCTTCTGGAAACACCCCTTGTTTGTTCAGAGCATAAACTCTCCTGGAAAGAAAAAAGATTGAGCAGTTAGGCACTTAATATTACAATTGATATATCAGGCATGATCTGCTTAGTTTTCTAACACATAATTAATTGAGTTGCTACAGTCAACAACGCAAGACTAAAGAGTATGGGGAGAGAGAGAGAGAGAGAGGAGGGTAACATACAGTTGGGTGATGTGGCAGGTAGTATTTGATTCATAAGTACAATCACAAATGATGGCTGGATTATTAGCTGGATCCTCAAAGTCGGTTCCATTAATGGCAGATCCACTGCATGGCTCTCCACTGATATTCCACAGCCCCGGCACGGCTTGCGTGTCCCATTGCTCGAATATTGAGTTCAACGCCCTCACTGCACTCTCAATTCAATCGTTGTGCACACATCACATAACGTACTTATGTTATCGCAAAAAGGAAGAAAAAACAACTTATATATACTCTGCATTTAAAAGATGCTTAGAAATATGTACAACTTTGGAAAGCATGGCTAGTTTACCTTCAGATGGATCGGTCGTACGATTTTGAGCCATGGACACCTGAAACCAGAAGCATAAGCTGCAAAAGAAGGCAACAGACACTGAAAGAGGCCACGGTTGCTTCAACATCCTCCTCATATTGATTATGTTATTGTACACGAGCGCTGGCTCCTCGATGGCACAAAAGTTGAATTGCCAATGGTTCCTAAAATACTTGTTTCTAACACAGAGTAGAGAACAAGCCATTTTCAACAGTCAGAAGCATGTGCATAGATGAATTATTGACCACTTAATTAATAGAAAGTTTTATGCATGCGTCTAATAATCTGATGAGAAATATATTTATCCGTTGACAAATGCTTTTGGGGTCGCTGAGAAACAGATGTTAAGGATGATGCTCGCTTATGTCTATGATACATTGACAACCTCAGCATTAAGATTACGTTGGCTTCAGAGGTTTTGTATATATTATTACTTTTTCTTTCTTTCCAAGTTACATGATCAGATGGCTGCCACTTTTCTAATTTCCCACCTCACAGTGGGCTATAATGCTTTGACAAGTGACATCCACATTGAATATTCTTATTATTATTGAGCAGTTTAATTTAGAGTTTGAAATATTTATCTACAATTCTAGATATACTCATCTCATGATGGCTTTTCCAATTTAATACTTTTTCCTGTTCACAATATCAAAGGGATGGAGTGGACTAACAATAAAGCTATGGAAATTTAACTGAACTTCTTATAATATTTCAAAGAAATTTTTTATTTTTTATACAAGCGATGTTGGGAAAGCGGATAATCGAACCTAGGAACCACTGTGGATTATGAAGGCCTATGTGCAAGTTGAATCAGCAAGAACAGAATGTCAATTTGTCAAAGGTGATGAATAGCTGAGCAGTTTGATGATGATGTGCAAACTGAGCTATACTGACGTCATAATAGAATGGATAATATATATATATATATATATATATATATATATATAAAAGTGGACGTCATTATTATCATGGTCAACAAAATCATATCAAGATGCTTAGTACTTGTTTAGCATAAGATAATAACTTTGGTTTTATTAATTGCTTAATACAAGTTGGGTACATAATGCCAAGTGACATTTTGTATATAGTGCACGTGGATTGCACATGCAATGTGATGAAGTTATTATTTTTATTTTTTATTTTTATAGGAGCAATGTGATCATGTTGATGCTTATGGGTTCATAGGGCATGGGTGCATAATAACGCCATGACATCCCATTTGAGAGAATAATCAGTATATATAATATATATATATATAGAGAAATAATTTTAGTGTCATTAACAGTGTTCTCTAATTCATATGGAATATATACTCATTGCCAAACCACAGTGTTTTTACTTATTTTTTCAACTATGCAAACAGGGTAACATATTGCTTTTGAATGCATCTTTGAATTACAATAAAAAGGATTAAAACAACCTTAATTAACATTTTCAAAGAAGAAAACTAGCAGTTTATCATTCAAGCCAACTTCAATAGAGAGAGAGAGAGAGAGAGAGAGAGGTACCTTAGAAAGGGTTTACAGTAGATTTCTGAGGTGATGAGATATTGAAGCAGAAAGACAGCAGCTGAAGCAAGAAGCAGCAAATTGGTACGAGGAGATGGCGGCTAGCTTCCCCCACCGATTCTGACACTCATCTCTCTCTCTTCTAACAATATGAGAGTGAAAAAGAGGATTCTCCCTCTCACTTAATGGTACGAGAGAGAGAGAGAGAGAGAGAGAGAGAGAGAGAGAGAGAGAGAGAGAGGATAAGAATAATGTCAATCTGTCCAATTCTTCAAACCATTTTTGTTTATTCAACCACTTTTGTTTATTCAACCACTAGCCTCACAGCTTTTTTCTTTCTTTTTCTTTTTAAAAAAACAATTATTATTATTAATGGAATTGAACCTAACCAAGTTCTACTCTTTGTTCCAACTTACCTCATACCACTAGACCACTAGTGGGCTAATTGAAGCCACTCAAGTGATCGTTTATTCTTTATTTTTTTAGATCAATTGTATATATATGGTTCATGAGCAATATGATTGGCAGACTAGTTTTATACCAATATTATGATAAGCTTCCAAAAATGCCCAACACTTTGTTACAATTTGCAATTCTGTGAAGAAATCGAAGTGAGAATGAATCGAATGCGAATGAGTTGAGAGTTTAGGGAACCAAGCATTCCTCCTATAAAAGTGATTACTAAATTTTAACACTCCCCTCTGTTCAAGGAGTTTGGTGGTGGAATTGAAATCACCAAAACATTGTCAAGTAACCTTAAAAACTCGGGAATTCACATTTTTTCTTGTGATGAGGGTTTTTTCTCTATGATGTTGATTCAATAATTCCGTGTTGGTGCGCACTTGAGTTAGGCCTATAGACTAATGTACTGTGATTACTGTATATTAGAATAATTTAGAATATCATGATTGGTTAATTTGTAGTATCCATCATAGTCCCTAATTTAATGATTGATTTTCAAGTTTACTAAAAAGAAAAAGAGGGATTCAATTGCCATATAAACCATGGGAATGAGATTGGTTTTGCTATATTTGAAACTAGAAGGATTACAAAGAAATTTAGTCAAAATTACAAGTATCAAAAATACACTTTTGAAAGAGCCCTTCTTTGAGCCAACAAAATCAAAAGAAACCTATATTTTATTATCTTCTCGCATTTCCAAGGCAACACAGAGTCAGAGAAGGACATAAACATCTTGAATGTGTTTTTAATCTGACTTGATCTGCTTGTATGCAAACAAAGTTCTCTTTTTTTCTCAACGGATGTAATGTTAGGGTTCTCAGTGCTCAGAGCTCTGGTTGATTGTGGACAAATTTAGGAGGAAAATGAAAATGATATGAAACTAATTATGTACTGTGTGCTTCTTTTACCATATGGTATAACTCACTTGGGAGATCGATTTTTCATGTCCTCAAAGAAGAAATAAACCAACAAAACTGATTGATTTGTAAGAAATACAATTCCAACTTATATATTAGGACAAAAAGTAAAGCCAATCACCAAGCAACTAGCCTTACCTCGAAGATTATAAATTATAGGGTTATATGCCGATTTACCCCCCAAACTTGTAACATACTTTCGATTTACCCCCCAAACTTTTTTTTTGGCCAATTAAGGATATGAATTAAATTTTATTGCCAATTTACCCCCTACCGTCTAATTTCATCCAATTTGCAGTTAAATATAAGGGCAAATTAGTCATTTCATATGTTAGAATAAAATAATGTTTTTTTCTTCCTTTTTTTTCTTTTCTTCTTTTCTCCTTTTCTCCTTTTCTCCTTTTCTCCTTTTCTTCTGTTCTTCTCCGTGCCAGTCACGAACTAGTGGCTCTTCTTTTCTTCTTTTCCTCCCTTAACCTTCCTTTAATTTTTTTTTTCTGGTTCTTCTTTTCTGTCTCTCTCTTCCCCCATTCTTCCTCCCTCCCGATTTCTTTCCCCATTCTTCCTCTCCTGCAAATAGCCCATCCTGTAAACTCAACCAATTTCAGCTTCCCCTCATCTCAAACCCATCCCGCCATCATAGGACATCACCGCCCAAAAGCTCGAATTCGATCCCTATACAAGAACACCAAAGCATATCAAGTGGCTAATATCTAAATCGCTATATATGGAATTGAAACCTTCACTGTGCACTGAGACCACCGATGCTAATTCAAGATTTCAGGCAAAATTGGAACTAACCTTGATAATGGAGGTGGGGTCTGTTGGGTGGATGTGGAGGAAGCGGTGGGCTGTGGTTGAGGATGGGGTGGCTGTTGTTGTGGCTGATCAAGGGAGGAGGAGGAGGCTCTTCCTCTCTGCTGTGTACCTCTCTCTCGGCAAATTAAACAAACCAACAAATCTAGGGGAGAAGAAATATGGTAGGGGAAGAAATCGGGAGGGGGGGGAGAGAAAAACAGAGGGTGAGAGAGGAAGAAAGGCAGAGAGGAAGATAGGGAGAGAATGAGGGATCGGGTGGGGAAGGGGGATGAAGGAGAAGTGGGTGAGCCACTGGTTCGTGACTGGCACGGAGAAGAACAGAAGAGAAGGAGAAAAGGAGAAAAGAAGAAAAGAAAAAAAATAGGAAGAAAAAACATTATTTTATTCTAACATATGAAATGACTAATTTGCCCTTATATTTAACTGCAAATTGGATGAAATTAGACGGTAGGGGGTAAATTGGCAATAAAATTTAATTCATATCCTTAATTGGCCAAAAAAAAAGTTTGGGGGGTAAATCAAAAGTATGTTACAAGTTTGGGGGGTAAATCGGCATATAACCCTAAATTATAATTAGTAAGTAGTTCCTTAAAAGAGACAAAGGAAAATTATATATATACTAAAACTGAGTTCAGAATTACTGTTCCAAATCTGTTCACATGAACAGTACAATTACGGTTGTACCCTTTAAGCTGCTCATTAGGAATAGTTAAATGACGTTTTTGCCCTTCTCTTAAACCTCTTTCACTTCTTTCCCCTTCTGGACGGTTCGACTGAGATATTTGTACCCCCAAAAAAACCCAAGAAAACCCAGACGAACAAAATCAACAACGAATCAAGCCCTTAGTTCTCACTCTCTCTGTTTATCAAGATGGGATCTTACGGCTCAATATTGACGAGACAACCACAAACGTGGTGTTACTATCCTTGTACATCATGAGGAGGACTCTCATGGAATTAATCAGGTAAGGATTAGTTTTTCTTAACTATTTTTCTGTATGATAGCTATATATTGTAAATTAATATCTCACAGCCAAGGCACACAGACGGGACTCTCATTGCATGCTTTTTGTGAAACGGGTTTACATAATTGGAGGTGATGGAACTCAAAAAGGAGCAGCTGTCATCTATGAGGTAAAAATACTCTACACTAACTGATGAAAGTTTGATGCCTTCGCATAAAGGTGGGATTTGTTATTTTGTCTTCTTTAGGGCCTTTGAAGCATTAGAAGTGGAGATGCATGTTGAGTGAGGATAGCAGCAGATTCAGGATTTGGAGGTGAGGTGGTGGGTTTGATCTTCGGGCATGTAGTGTAAAAACTTTGAATTCGCTTGAAGAATAAAACTACTATGATTCTCATTTTTGGGGGGTTTTTCTTTTGAGCTCTGTTTCTTTTCTTTATTTTGTGCACTGTTCAATTTGGTTTTTATTGCATTTAGTCTTCTTTCTATAGAAGATACCCATGAACGGTCATCTGTAATTGCATTTGACTTACAAAAGTCACTAGAACCCCCATTTTCTGTGGTCTCATTTAGGGTTCTGGCTTTTAGATAGTTTGTTAACATGACCCTGTATATTTTTGTTTGTTTTGCTAAAGACCCTGTTTGATTTAAGTTTTCACTTTTGTGGTGTGCTAAGTGCTTTGTTTTGGTAATTGTTTCTTCTGTGATTATAAGCAAAATATTTGTTTTGATCATTCATGAAAGAATAAAGTTTCATATACTCTTTTTTAGTTATACACGAGCATTACAAATATTCCTCTCAACACCTTAAATAAGGATGTATCAATGCTAGAAGCATAAAACTGCAACACCACGAATATTTCTTTTGAACTCTTTTTCGTTTTTCTTTTGGTGCACTGTTCAATTTTGTTTCTATTGCATTCAAGTCTTCTTTCTATAGAAGATACCCATGAATGGTCTCTGCAATTTCATTTCATTTAGAAAAGTCACAAGAACCCTATTTGTGAACATTATACCAGTACAGCAATTTCTCCTTTATATGAGATGGAGAGACCAATTAAATGACTTTGTGTGCACTTCTTTCTTTTTGTTTTGGAGAAATATATATAGTTTTGGAGTTTGCAATTGTGACAAATCCCCCGTGATTGATTGTATTGTATCTGTCATTTGACAGAGCAATTTGTGTCCTGCATGAATATCAATTAGTTTTGGTCTCTCAAATAAGAAAATGCAAAGAATAACATGATCTTCATAAGCAGCATCATCTTTTGGCCAAAAGTGAAATAATCCTAAAACTTTTTTCTTCATATTTGTTATGCTTGAACAAACGAGCGGTGCCCTCATCTGAGTCTTGGACGAACAATTAAACTTCACCATAAAATTAAGCATATAAAGTTGTTTTTTGTGTCCACATGATGTATCAATAGTCACAAAGTGAAAGCTATGTATTTATACCTAATATTATAATTTGCTCATCATCAGAATGATTGTGTGAAATAATCAGTAAAGCAATGATGGGGGGATTATTATAATTATGTGAGGGTAGTGGTGGTCTTATTAGTTCGATATGATTCTAACTTCATCAAAGACATTAACTACCACAATGTTTATGTCATTCGTGGATAATTTAGCATCTGCTCAAAATCCACTGATGCCTGTCAAGTACTAAAATGGGCTTCATTATTTTGGTGCATTGTGCACTGAGAGAGTGGAATTACTGTTTTGTTTTTATGGACATGAGTTTCTACTCTCTAACAAGTGGCTGGTATATATTGAAAGATTTTTACAATAAAGGATCCTTTATATATACTCCCAATGTGTCTTCCTTTGGCTGTAAATATACACAAATCAATGTGTTTGTGTGTGATTTGAAGGATTGCTGAGGTGTGGGAAGCGTTGCAGATTTGAGGTGGAGAAATTATCTGAGGGCTAACTTGAAGAGAGGGAACATCACTGCTGAGGAGGAAGAAACCATTATTGAGTTACACATTGCTTTGGGTAATAGGTATATATATACATATACCCTCATGTTTTAATTAAATAAATATATTTTTATATAGTTCTCTTTGGCCAGCTTTTCTTTCTGTATAATATATCTATGCTCAGAAAATATGAATGTAACCATCCTCAATTCGTTCTTAGTTTGTGAGTTCTAATTTTATTAAGATCCCCCTTTGAACATGAGAGATTTGGCAGCCTGATTTTGGCTTTTTGTTTCTCCCCATTGCACCAATTTATGTGCAAGTTCTTTAGATATTCAATTGCTTTCTTTTTTTTGCAAGAAACTGATTAGGGTTTGATTTTGTTTAAAGAATTTCGAAATTCTATAGGTTTGTGTGGTTCTGGTTATGATTTGAGTATTTTTGTTGTTTTTCATAGTTAAACCCTACAAGTTTTGGGTTTAGGGCAAGAAGAAGATGGAGGAGGAGATAATGGTTGAACTAATGATGAAAAAGACAAGTGAAGAGGGAATAGGAGGAGAGCATGTGTTTTAGTTTTTGGGGCCCAAATTGATTAATTTTTTGTTGTAATGATAGGTTTTGATGATGAGTCTTTAAGAACGACCCGTTGTTGTAACTGTGGCAAATCCCTGGCCTTTTCAATTACTTAAGTTTTGGCTGTAGATTTTGATTGATGTACAGAGTTCAATATTTATGCTTCATCAATTTCAAGATATCAAACAGCTCAAAACTTCTCATATTTTGATGTTTTTATTGCTGTTTGATCTATTAAAATATTCCTAACATTTTAAGATATCAAACAGCATATAAAACATGTTATTAGTTTATCTTTTGTAACTAAAACTTAGAAAATAAACCGCGATGGTAGTATTTACAATTTCATGTATATATAAATAGAACGTTGTTTCCTGCCTATTTTCATCGCTTTATATACATTTCACACAATTTTAAAACTCACAGTGCGCGGGCACCTTTTGCTAGTAATAAACTATAAAGCAAGGACCACTTCTATACTTCAAATACCAAGAGCATTCCAGCATTTCAAAATCAATTAAGACACCCAATTATCATTTCTCCAACAAGTATTATAAGTAATAAGGGACAATACGGCTGGGATACATTACAGAGCTTTCATAAAGTTTAGGCAGTGAGAACAACATTGTCTTTAAACTATATCATAGAAATAATTTTTCTTTCCACATACAGGCCTGTCATCAACAATTGTATAATTTCAAATTAATGGTCACATGAATTAATAAATCCAATCCAACAGGTCGCTTTCCTACAGGGGATCAGTTAACCTATCCAAATTTCAAGTCTAACAAAGCTTTTGTTATAACTTTATGCACAATAGTAATCACAAAATTCTTTGATAACTACAACAACTGTTTCAGCTGCCAATGCAGGCCTACAATGGTGAGCAAGGGGTACGACATCCTATGGGATGAGATTTCAGAAGGTGAACAGTTCAATTATATTTATTACAATTGAATCAAACTTAAAGTTCGGATAGCAATTGGCTGTTTAAGCTTGTGTTCAAAATTAGCTTAATTCTCAATTTTATGAATCAGAATTAAGAAACAAATTTGTATATAAACAGGATACACACTGAAATAACACAACAACAAATCAGATTATACATAGTAGTGATTGTTTCAGTCATAATACCTGAATCGCATCGACATCGCCACCAGTAGTGGAGTTAATTTCATATTTGAGTTGCAATCTTGGTTAGAAGCGCTACAACCAAAGCCAAAACATACAATTTCATATGCATATTACAGAGAAAGAGGGAGTGAGAGAGAAGACAAACAAAATATAGAGGACCTTGTGCAATTTCTGAATTTTCATTGGAGCTTGAGATTTGTGAATTTTGATCGGAGCTTGAGACTGCAACGAAGATTACGACTGAAATTTATATTGCGATTTCCAGAATCCAAATAGGATTCTATGAGTTGCGATTTGCGATTTGAGATTTACAATTCAGAATGGAGTAGGAGCTTGATCTAATTCCTATTACAGTCTGTCAGCAATATGATCTGAGAGAATACATATGAGAATGTTACTAATCAACTTGAAGAAGAAGGAGAAAAGCATCACAGAAAGAGCGATTGGGAGAGCTTCCGTTGCAGAGAGATACGAAGACGACGCTTCACAGAGAGAAATCGCACTTACCGAAAATGGGCTTATTTTGAACAGGCTTTGTTTCATTTAAAAACGGGCTTTGATTTAATACTTCAATTTACTTTGTACTATAGCTTTTTTTTTTGGTGAGCATGTACTATAGCATTTTGATGGATACCCATAGGACTATATCAGTTTTTAGGGGTGTGCAAGATCCAATCCAATCCATCTAAATCGGTCGATTCAATCCAATTCAATCCAATTTTAATCGGTTTTGATGATTTGATGGATTTGATTGGATCTCTAATTTCCAAAACTAACATGATTGGATCGGATGACGGATTTGCTTGTGAGTATCAAATCCAATCCAATCTAATATTGAAGTTTCATTGTCAAAACTTAAGCGTAATTTGCAATATCTGATCCCTCACAACATTCAAAGATCAAAGCTTGGCCTCCCTCCTCTCAAATGGAGCCAAAAGCTAGAGAAATATATATCTGCTTCTTGATGGGCACACCAAAGGCAAGAAGGAGATTGTTCTTTGATTCACTCAAAAAGAAAATTTGGTGAGAACCTTTTCTGGGGCAGTGGACAAGATTGGAAGCCATGTGATGTGGCAGCTTGGGCACAAGAGAGAAGTTACTATAAATATAGGACTGATATTGTGCTCAATAACAAAGATTGCTTGCATTATATACAGATGGTTGGAGGCAGATGACCTTGAAGATTGGTTATCCAAAGTCAAATGTAGGTGTGGAGATACAATTTTGGCTCGTGTTTTATCGCCCAACAATCATATTGAATAGAGTTAGATACAATATTGAATTCATTATGAGACCTTCCCAAATATATTGTATCATATTTTAGCCATGAAGCCAGAAGACAGGCTCTATTTTATTTTCTTTAATTTGATCAATTTAGAAATTTTCGATTCTTTGTACTATGTAAAAAACTTCATTAATTCTGAATGAATATATATTTTTTTTTAAAGAGGAAAATTGCTTGCATAAATACAAAACTTCGAAAGCATTTTTGCTCACAATTTTAACTCAATGTGTACTCTCATAATCCTTATTTGACACGTGTTTATGGGCATAATCATGATTCTCTCAATATAAAGCAAAGAGTTAACTATAGTTATATCCATGGACACGAGAACAAGGATTGTATTGCCATACCCATCACCAAACCGGTCATTTGCCATCCCTAAATCCTGTTTGGTGGGCCGGACTAAACTGGAGAAGTCCAATTAAAATTGACATAGGTCCAGTCCGTGGTTTGGTGGGTTTAATTGCATTATGAACTGGAGTAGAGGTCTTGGTCTTGGACATATGTCCAGAAAGAATAATTACGGCTCCAAGTCCCAACCTGAGAGATGGGTTTGGAACGAACCTCTCGTTCGTCGTTCTCAACGATCGTTATTTTTCCTCAACGCTGGTTCGTCTTCCTCAACCTCTCGTTGGTTTGCTTCTTCTCTATTCTATTCACTCATCTCTCTTCCATTCGATATCCTCTATCATCTCCTTTCTCCTATCTGTTATTTCCTCTCTCCTTTTGTCAAGGAAAATCTTCTTACTTCTCTAAAACAAGATTCAAATTTCTCTGTAACTTTGTTATTCCACATGAGGCTACAATTTGACAATAATCGCAACTTTTGTTGTGGGATTTCTCATGTGGTTCCGGGCTTATTGCAAAAATTTGGGTTCTTTCTTCAATCTGAGGCAAAAAAATTGCATCAGACATAGGGATGGCAATGGGTCGAATCGGGGGTGGGTATGCCATTCCCATCCCCATACCCGTTAAGCATTTTTCCCCCATCCCCGCATTCATACCCGCAATATTCTAAGCGGGGATTCCCCATCCCCGCCTTCATTGGGGAACGGGTTCCCCTACCCGCCCCATTACCCATTACTAAAGAAAAACCAATAAAAAAACTACTTTATTGAACGAGAAAAAAACACTATAAGCGCAAATATATGTATCAATTCAATTGTTATCAACTAAAAATCTAGACTATATAAAAAAAATTAATACATATTAAAATTACATGTCCAAGACATGTTCATCATTATAGAGGTACTCATCACACATCTCAATCGCACAAAGTGATGTTTTCAACTTCTTCAGTGTAAGATCCCTGATACAAATAAAACAAAATATAAATTTTACAATCATGTAGAGTAGGATATGTAACATCATTATCAATTATATAATATAATTCTTATTTTACCTCATTCTCAACATCATTATCAGATGTGTAGCCATGGGACAATGTTGTAGAGTTTGAACCTATTCACAATAAACATGAATAATTAGAAAATACTAAGTAACAATTACATTTAATAGTAAATTTATATAACATATTTTCAATACCTTTTATCTCATTCCATAGCTAATCTCGAGCACACATCAAGGCCTCCACAGTTTTTGAATGAAGTCGATTACGATGGGGGCTTACAATTCTCCCACTAGTGCTAAATGCCGACTCTGAAGCAACTGTAGACACAGGAATGGCCAAAATATCTCTAGCAATATCATGCAAAGTAGGATATTTGATGCCATTTGTTCTCCACCATGATAATATATCAAAATCAAGAGTCCTAGGTAAAAGAGACTCTTCCAAATAATGGTCCAGCTCTGATTTAACAAGCTCAACATTAGTTGAATTAGAAAGAAAAGATTCAAACTTGTGCATATAGTTCCCAACTCCAACTTGATATGCCATCGATGAAGAGGTAGAAATTGAAGATTGACAAAATTCATGAGTAACACTTGAATTAGACTTGGACTGATACTCTTTGACAATATCATAAGCCAATTTGCGTATCCTCTCAATTTCCAAGGAAGACTTCTCTTTATATATAAGAGGAAAATAAAACTCAATCAATTTCATCTTAAACCTTGGATCCAAAATAATTGCCAATCCCATCATGTCATGCATTGTATCCCAATATTTTTCAAACTTCGTTACCATTTTTGAGGCCATCAATTTCACTTCATCTTGGTCAGACAAGAGCCAATCATAAATTGCCAACCTAATCTCACAAATGTGTGGAAAATAAAGGTTTGTTGTAGGATACTTGGTCCCAGAGAACAATTCAGTCACAGTATAAAAAATATGCAATTTTTCAGCAATGATACTTGCCTTCGTCCAATCTTGCTCACTAGGAATAATTTTATATAGGGACTCAAGTAAAACTGTAAAAACAAGGATGAATGGATGATATTAGGGCACTTCCAGCAGTGAAACCCTTGCCATGGCAAGGGGGAGCTAGGGCAGCTACTATTCATGTGAATAGTAGCTGCCCTTGCAAAAAGAATGTGTGCTTCCAACAGTTGCCATGGCAAAGGGCAAACACTATTCATTTTTTTACATGAGATTAATTTTAGTTGTATGTATTAAATTAATAATAATAAAATTGATAGGTATGTATTAAAAAATATTTCTGAATTTTTTAAAATATTTTTTACGTCGATGACGTCAGCAAAAATAGTGCTGACGTCACCAGCCCTTGGGCCAGCACAAGGGCTCCCCCTGCCTTAGGGCCAGCCCAGGCTTGTGGCCCCCACAGCTTGCCCGGGCCAGCCCCTCCTGCTGGAATCGCATTTTGGGCTCAGCCCCCCGCCCTCAGCCCTTGCCTTCGGGCACTGCTGGAAGTGGCCTTATATATGGAGAGAGGGCAAGACAGACGCCTTCACTCTCCTCCATTTCAATATTTCGTAGAAAGAAGACAAAAAAGAAATATGAAGGCAGTGCGAGTGACCAGGATCTCGCTTCTGAAAGCATTGGGGAACCAATTTTTACAACGAATCACTCCTCCTCTTGTTGCTGCTCCTTCACCTTTGCCCACCCAATTATCCGGATCCCAAATGCCCCGACCCGGAATCCGAATACTCCCAAGCAACCCCTGCCTCGACCTCTATTTCCACCGCCCCATGGGATCACGCATCCACTCCTCCAAGTTCGAATTCCATGAGACTCTGACGAAGCAGTTGCTGCCGCTGGCCTGGTCCCACGATCCCCTCACCACCCTCAAGCTCATTTGCAACCTCCTAGACGGGTGGAGGGAAGCTGGAAAATCCGACAAGGAGGCCTTCTACGCGGCAGCGTTTTGGCTCCACCACAACCACCCCAAGACCCTTGCCTGCAACCTCCTGCCTATTGCCGCCGACTTCGGGCATATTATTGACGTTCTTGAAATTCTGTCTCGGGTTCTTCTACAAGGCAATTCCCAGCAGCAGGTTGATCAATACTCTATGACTTGGACCAGGAAGGAGAAGAACAAAGACTTCCAGTCCCAACAATACCAGGTCCAGTTAACACAAAATGAAAGAAAGAAAAACAGGGCAACTTGTCCTCTTCCTCCCCCTAGTCCTAGACAAATTAGGAAAATCAAGGCGGAAAAAGCCAAGAACAAAGCGAGCGCCTTGTTGAAGAGAAGGAAGACAATTGCCACGGCCAACAAGGCTGCTGACAGGTACCACTGTGACCCGGATTATTGGTTCTTGCACGACCGGGTTTCTGATCTTAAGGCCGAGTGCTTGAAGCATGATATCCAACAATTCAACCAGCATCAGCAGCAGCGTCGTGAGCGTGAGCAAGGCCAAGACCAAGACCAAAATGAGAAGAACTTGCAGACGTTGGAGTTTAACGTAACCAGTGTGGCTAATTGCTTACGATTCGTGCCGCCCCCCACGGATCAACTGCTGTATGAAAGCGTTGCGAGGAAGGTTTTCCCGCCAGGAGAGTCAGACTCAGAATCAGAATTTTCGAACCCAAAGTCTCTGAGGCGGCGGAGGCTGCGGAAAGAGATTTTGGTTCCCTTGAGACAAGCCTTGGCGCCAGCTGACCATTATGGTGCCACTGCCAACAAGTGGGGTTATAATCCAGGTTACGAACGAGAGCCCTCTGATGTCGCTGCCTCTGCGATTCACAAGTATATGGTGGCGCTGCAAAAAGCCATTGCCGCCGCCGAGGCCAAGTCCGAGTTCGTGTCTGAGAGCATGATTGAGGCCGGTGCTGTGCTTCCACTCCCGATCATACGATACGCCGAAAATTATAATGGTCGTTACGAGCGAGCAGCTGAGCTTCAGTGGAAGAGAATGGTGGAGGACGTGTACAAAAAGCAGGGGAGGCTGAACAATTGCTTGGCTGTTTGTGACGTGCGGCCGTCGTCGGAGTCGGTGGCTCTGGGGCTGTTTGTGTCTCAACTGAGCGAAGGGCCTTGGGAAGGAAAGGTGGTGAGTTACAGCGAAAACCCTCAGCTGCATTTGGTACGAGGCGAAGATCTCAAGTCCAAGTTCAGCTTTATGTACAGTTTGGACGAGTGGGACTGGAAGGTTGATCTGGGGAAGGTGTTTGATTTGATTCTGGAAGTGGCGGTGAATGAGAATGTGAAGGCAGATCAGATGGTGAGGAAAGTGTTTGTGTTCACCGGCGACAAAGACTTCAGTGAGGGCTGTTGGAAGCCTCACGGGGGCGATTATGAGGAAATACAGAGGAAGTTTAAGGAGAAGGGGTATGCCGTGCCGCACTTGGTGATTTGGAATCTCACCGGTGTGAGCTATATGCCGCTGCGTACCGGAGAGCCAGGGGTGACGTTGTTGGGTGGCTTCTCGGAGGCTATGCTAAAGTCCTTCTTGGAGAATGACGGCGAACTTAGCCCCGACCAGGTCATGGAATTAGCCATCTCTCCCCAGTGCTATCAAACTCTGGCTGTCTTCGACTGACTGACTATAAGTTGTCAGATTGATTTTTATTTATAAAAATGAAAGCAGTTTGGCATTTTGATATCTTGTCTAGTTATATGTAAACTTGGTTTTTGTTTATTTTGTTATCAACAACAACAATGCTGAATGAATTCACTCTCATCTTTGTCTCCTCCAAATTGCTGGACTCACGCCCCAAGAAGGTGTTTGATATGAAGGTCTCGTCGCCTTTTTTTTGGACTAAAATGCCTTCCATTGTGAATTGGAGACATGACATGATTTAAGGTCAATTTAAATATTATAATGTAACAATTATTAACCAAATGACATCTTAATATCACCCATGATTGACTGGCTTTGTTACAACCCAAAAAAAAAAAAAAAACCAACAAGAGGAGCGCCCTACTATTATTACAAATTTGATTTCAAGTTTCAACATCCCTTAGTAGAAAATAAACAAGTATAAAGGCTCACCCTTTTTACAGATTTAACCCCAAGCGTTTTTACAAAATTAACCCTACTATTAGTATGCATTAGGGGTGGGCACGATACGGGATGACACGGGATGGAGGTCATCCCGGTGTCAATCCCGGATAGAAGGTTCGGTATGAAACAGGACGGGATGGAGGATTTGCGCAACACGTTCAACCATACCGACCCCAAACGGGACCGGTACGGTTCGGTATCAAAACTGATACCGTTTAGAATAGGCTACAGTTTGGTTTTTTTTTTCCAGTTTTTGCAAGAATTACAATAGCTGCCAAATAACTTCAGTTTTTGCAAATTGCAAAAGCTGCCAAATCAATCAAATGCACATATTTTTTAGTTGTCCCTGCAAAGCATGTGAAGAAGAAGAACCCTGAAAATCACTAGAAATTTATTGGGGTAGGTGGCCAAAATTGCAGGCTTTGCAACATTTTGAAAGATTTTTGTCATGAAGCAAATAATTGAGATCCTACACTTTGTTAAATCTATGTTAAAAGCATCAAAATGATTGGGATGATCAAGCAAAACTAGTACATTTGACCTCAAGTAATTAGAACACACAATGAAGTATATGAACTGAGTTCTCCATCATAGTTTAAGGAGACACCTGCCATGATACATTGTCTATTGGTTTCACAAAAAGAGATGAAAACACACTCACACAAACTCACAGGGCACATAACACAGTAGGCTTGTGAGTGCTAAAAAACCTTGAAACACACAAATGGAAAGAGAATAAGGAAAGGCTTCATAAAACCTTGAAACACACATCACTGTCTAATATCAAAAAGCATAGGAAAACCCTTGCTGCACCACACATAAGACAGAGGTAGAGAAGGCGAACAGTTGAGATAATCTTTGAACCATACACCACACCACAGTCTAGAATCACAGCACATATTACAAATTGCAAAATATTTTTAGCTGCGGTTCAATTATGTCAGATTACAGATAACTTTCATAGTCGTGAATGTGAGCTAGACCCAAAGTTGAAACACAAAACCCTTTTCCCCAATTCGAAATTTCTTCTGCTCTCAATCATCTACTAAAAAGAAAGTTGAAGGTTATGATGCATAGACAAAGAATTGAAGGCTATGATGCATGCTTACCATTCCAAATTGCCAAACTCCAGCTCCAGATGCAGATGACAGAGAGAGAAAGGGTTCGACTTTGACACAGAGAGAGAGAGAGAGAGAGAGAGAGAGAGAGAGGAAAAGAACAGAGAGAGAGAGGAGGAGGAGAAGAGGATGAGATTGAGATGGATTCAATGGTTGAGGAGGGAATGAGAGATAGAGGGAAGGAGACAGACACGGACGGAGGAAGGAAATCAAAAGCTTATGGATCTGAAAATAATTTTTGTTCGTGCGTGGGAGATGAGGAGAAGAGAGTGAATTGAATCTGAAAATTTGGGTTGGGATTAAATTAATATTTATTTTTATTATTTAATATTAATTGGTTACTGTTCGGTACGGTATGGCACCAAACGGGATCAGAAATCTGATACCGATGTCGTGCCAAACAGTAACGGGATGACACGGTTTCATCCCGTTTAAGCATCAACACCAAACGGTTTGACACGAAATTGACACGATTTGGCACGGTTTCGGGACGGTTTCGGGACGGTATCGGTATTCCGGTTTTGATGCCCACCCCTAGTATGCATTATTTGGGGTGAATTGCATCCTTAAATTGTTAATTCATACTGAAAATGAAACTTTAACTTAAACTTAAAATTTGAATTTGAATCTGTTTCTTAATTGTGAAGCATTTAATATTGCTGTTTTATTATTTGTATATTTGTTTTCTCATTGTGAAGGAAACAATCCACACTATTTGTACTCTTTTTTATTATTATTTCTTTTTATAATTTCTTTTATTGGTCTAAAAGTAAAAGTATTCTACTATGTAGATCAAAAGTATGGGTCTTTATTGCATCAGTTTAGTATTCCTTCAATTGAAAGTCCAATATTTCACTATAGAAAAGAGTTTTAGTTTTAAAAAAATAAAATTTTATTGTGAAACGAATTTAGGATGTGTTTGGATGAGGGATAGTAAAGCAGTATTATTCCCATTGCAACTAAATTTTTCTCCCCATGTAGGGACTATGCTTGGAAACGCCCTAAGAAACGAATCATAATGTCTAGAAATAAGCAACAAGAGACTCATTTAATAATATTTTTTTAAGGATATTAGGATTATTTTTACTTTTATTTTTTTTGGGTAGGATATTAGAATAATTTTGTAGTATAATTTCCGAGAGTAGGGTTATTATGTGCACTAGAGTAGACTCGGAGAGGAAGCATGTGGGTGGGTGTGGTGCAACGTCTGTAGTTTTTTCTTGTTGGTTAATGCGAGGATGGACTGGAGGAGTGAAGTTAAGATTCTATAGATTCCCGTAAAAGTAGATGCAGACGGAAGAAAGGAGATGAGATTTAAATCACTTTCTAACCAAAAACATAAAGGCTCATACATATAATATAGGGTAAATTTCACTTTACTACCCTTAAGTTTCCCAAAATTTTGACTTTGATACCTAAAGTTTTTTCGTGTCAACTTCGTACTCAAAATTTGATTTTCCTATCGGTTTTATTATACATCCGTTAATTAAACCGTTAAATCTTCCATTATCATGCAGACTCACCATATTGTGCCACGTGGATTGAAAAATTTATTATTAAATAAACTAAAGAAAAATGTAAATATATTTAATTAATTAATGAATTAAAATTTTAAAAAAAATTTATCTCTCCTTTATCCCTTCATCCCGTCACCACCCTCCTTCTCTCTCTCTCTCTCTCTCTCTCTCTCTCTCTTTCTCTCTCTTCTCCCATTTTCTCCTTATTCATGTCATGCCCCAGTCCCCTCTAGGGGTGGGCATCCGGACGGACCGAAAGAAAAATCGGTTGACCAAAAAGTCAACAATGCTATATTTTTAATTCTTAAAGTTTAGCCGAAGATTTGCTATCTAAATCATATTTTTTTACATATTTTGTAAAATCTAATGCTATATTTTTAATTTTATAATTAATATTTTTCCAAGTCAACTTCAATTTGACCGGATGAATAGTACCAATTTCGATGTGAGCTTGAAACCGAACCGGACCGCGCCCACCCCTCCCCTCCATCTCCCTCTCTCCGTTGACTCAGGCTCCCTCCCCTCCTCCCCTAACTGACCCCAATAGCTTGCTTAGCTATTCGTCGTTCCTCACAGCCAATTGGATGTGCCTTGGCACAATACGGTTCTTCTTGTTGTCCCAGCAAGCTCCAATACCTAAACACCCAATTTCACACCAAAAGTAAGATCAAAAAGTTCAAACCCATAGAAATTCCACAACTATAACAATTCAATCCACCACTTTCATGAAAATCTAAACCTATAAAACTCAATTCAATCAAAACCTCCCTGACCCAGATCCACACCCCACATCCCTGACCAAGAACCACCCCGCTCCCTCCCCCAAATCCTCTCCACCCTCCTCCCTGACCCAAAATCAATAATATAAAAATGATTAAAAACATAAAAATAAAATAAATAAATCCCAGCGATAGCCAAGTCGACTCGAGGCTCCAAGCCCAGCCCTCTCTCTCTCTCTCTCCGTCGAGTCCACAAGTTGGTGATTGTAGCCCAGCCCTCCCTCTCTCTCTCTTTCTCATTCTGGCTTGTTAATCGGCATTTCCTGTCTTCTTCTCTTGTAATTGACTTGGAAGCGCTTCAAGTAGCCCATGGATTTCAGAGATTTCACTTAGGCCATGGCTGAGTGAGAGGGGATGGGAGAAAAGAGAGGAACGGCTGGGTTTTCTTTCTTAAGTTTTATTTATTTTATTTATGTATTTTTAATTAATAGGTGGTGGGCCACAGCAAGAACATGTCAGCGTTTAACGGAGATCCTAACGGCAACATGAACGGATGTATGAAACTGATAAGAAAATCAAATTTTAAGTACAAAGTTGACACGAAAAAAACTTTGGGTATCAAAGTCAGAATTTTAGGAAACTTACGGGTAGTAAAGTGAAATTTACCATATAATATATTTACTCTTTTTCTTCTCGGGCAAGAGCAAGTGACCGTGACCTCTTTGCGGTCAATTATACCCCTATTTATAATTCAACATGTAATGAGGTGGTGTTTTAATTTTTGCTTATCCAGTTTATTATGGTGATTCCCTCCAGAAGTTTTGTTTGCAATTAATTATCCATTTTAATTATGGGGTTGATTATATATATTTTTTGATTTTTTTGATTATGGTTTTAATATACCTATTTTTCGTATCTATTGTTACATATATTTTGTAAATATACCTATTTTGTGTACCTATAAATAACATTCCTATTTTTTTAAAATAAAGAATATACCTATTTTTTATTTATGAAAAATGTGCAGAAATTTCAATTACACAATGTACCTATTTTTTGACCCAAAAAAAAAACCGTATTTTTGTGTGTGTAAATAATGTACCTATTTTTAATTTATAAAATCATTTACAGAAATTTCAATTACAAAGTAACGGATCCGTTTTTTGTGTGTAAATAAAGTACCTATATTATATACATATATATATATATTTTTTATAGGTACATTATTTATTGGATATGTAATTTAGGGATTTTTTGTTTGTTTGAAATTTTTGGGATTGGCCATGTGTAGAGGGAATGCCAACCAAAATAAATGGGGTGATTGATATGCTAATAATTGTGTGTATGAATTATAATTAAGGTATTTAATGATATGCTTGAAAATAAATTATAAATAAAATATGAAGGTAGGTGGCATATAATGTAATTTAGTTGATAATACTAGGACAAATCTATCTCACATGGCAACCTATTTTAAATTTGAGTTTCCGGTAAAGTTTTAAAAGTAGATAGGTATATGACTATCATTTAGTAGTTGTAAGGGTTTATATCGGAAGAACTCTAAATTATATAATGAATGAAAAAGTGCCTTCAATTATGTTCAAAAGTTTTGAATCAAAACTGGGCTTTAATTTAAGTGGCCTAAAACTTAAAAAGGCTTCAAAAAAATGCCCAAAAACTGTCTAGTTTATCTTTGATGAAGTTTCTAAAAACTGGACATAAAAAATGTTTGGGCTTAAAAACTAAGAAGATGCCTCAAAATTGGACTTCACGGTAAGCCCACCACCGAACCAGACGGTTTGATACTGCGATTGTTCATATCCTCTTACTTTCATTGACAAGTGCTTTAATTTTGCTATAGTTCTAACAAATCGTTGTTTGGTGGTTTATTTATTTATTTTTTTGCTTTCACAATCTCAGCAATGGGGTATCACAAGCTAGTAGCATGGCTTCTGACTCTAACAAAGCCAAGGATTCAACAGCTTCAAATATTTCAAATTGAAGAAGTGAAGGGTGGTCTCACACACACAACTATGATGTCGTGTGGATTCAAACATGAGACCTTTGGTCTGCAAGTCAACGTCATTTTCCACTAGGCTGGACTCCGTTGGCAACCCACATGTACCTATGATTGAGCGCAGTTGGCTTTAGGGGTGGTTGTGATTCGGTTATCACAACTTTTCAATGAAACCGCGAATCGACTGACATATTGTGGAATTCTAAAAAAAGGAACCATGAACCGACCGACATATTTTGGTATACCCCAATTATCGGTATATTACGATCGGTGTACCGCTATTATCGGTATAGGAAATTTTACAAATTTAATCGGCTAACCCACTAATAAAATCTAATATTTTACGAACTCATCTTCTTGGCATATGGGTAAAAAAAAAATTTAATCTTTGCATACTTAATTCTTGTGGTATTTAGTGGCCGTTTACTTACCAGGAATTGAGGAAGTAAGGAATCATGGAATTTAGGAATCGGAGAAATAATGAATCGGTATGAGAAGAATCATTCACATTAAACTGTTTACTAACCATATGGAATCAGCACATGAATGATGTTGATTCCCATTGTTATTGTGTTACCAATTCTCTCAAATCAGAATCTAAATTAATTTGATTACTAAAATGCACTGCCCATATAAATATATTTTTCACATAAGTAACTTGTAAAAAGCAAATTGATAAAACTTTATTTTACAACTAATATATAATATATGATACTATATGATGAGTGCTGAAAAACTAGTATATAATAATATAAGGAATATAATAGAAAGAGAAACAACAAATGTGACACAATAATATTAAGAAGCATAACAAGACAAGTAGATGCTAGCAACTAAAGTGAAATACTCTGCAAAAAAAAGAAAAAGGACTGGTAATGGACCGAATGGAAGGAAGATGAAGATGTCTGTCTTCTATTTGGTTAAAATTAAGTTACAGGAGCTAATGTCTGTCTTATATATATATGGGTGAGGATCGGGATACACAAAAACCACACATTTTGACACACTTTTTCACCTGTTAGATCTTTCATAATCCAATGGTTCAACAATTATCATTTGCAAAAATTATTTATTTATTTACTGAGACATTAAGTCACAGCATAGTCCACAAGGCTTGTAATCTCTCTACATTAAATTATACAATGTTCTTCTCCTTTACCGATTTCTTCCCTACCCCATCCCCCTCTTCTCTTTCTCTCCCTCCCTCCCTCTGAACTCTGCGCCTCATGAGAACTTGCTGGAAAACGAATGGAACCGACCAAAAGATCAACAAAACCTCATATTGGTCCTCTAACCATTTTATCCCTCTCGTAGCACTTATGCATCCTTCCTCTTCCTTATTAGCATTTAATAGAAGAAAAAAAACAAACAAAAAGAAGCACCAGATCAGATTTCACAAACACAAAGAAGTTTGAAGTATTCCAGATGATAACAAAAGAAGAATCAATTTTCGAACCAATACTTTTCCTAAAAATTGCAGGACATATTTTATGAAGCTGAATTAAGATATTAAATTCTTTAAATGAGAATCAACCAGACAAATGTTGTTATGTTTCTTCTTATTTCTTCAATTTCTAAATGTTAATGACTAATTGTATTAGTTGACATCGTACCCAAATAAAATGACGGTGAGAACTACATCCACGTCATTTTTTAAACGCAAAACCTTTAAACTCAGAAAACTCTGATCATGCCCACAAGCTCATGAACTCACTTCATGCCTAAATATGCTTTTTCTGGTGGTTCCTGTCTTGACCTCCATTCACTTTTGTTGAGTTCAGCCACTATAAGGCAAAAATATTTTTTCCTTCACTCTTTGAAACCATTAAATTCTCTAGACCCTATATTCTTTGCATTTTTTCAGCAACAATGACCAAATGTTATGAAGAAGAAAATAAACTACATGGTCTTTATCTCGCAACAAGAAATCAATGGGACATCCCTTCAAAACTTTTTCTAGCAATCTGAGAATCTCCCTCAACAAACAAATGCGACCCACAAAACTCTTTTCGGTGGAGAATTCATTTGAAAAAGTTTTGAGTGTAGACTCCTATAGAATAAAAGAAAATGGAAGATAAAAAAAAAAGTTCGCCCAGAAGACAAAAATGAAGACAGAGGAGAGAGAATATAAATAATTAATAGTCTTTATTTTTTGTTGGAATAATTAATAGTCTTTTAAAGGTATGCCGGGTTGTTCCCAAAGTTTATTAAATGTTTTAAAAATCATACAAATGCAATCATAGCCATTGAAACTTACTTAATCCAATGATTTAAAAAGTGTGTTAAAATTTGGATTCAGATCTTCTGTCCATGTTTTTGTGTGTCCCTCTATGTTCATGCCTGAATTTTGTGACACGTGTCATTATTTTATTATTTTATTTGTATTAAAAGATAAAAACATTAATTTTGTTAAAGTATAATTAAGTGGAATACCACGTGTCACAAAATTAAAGCATGGACAGAGAGGACACACAAAAGCATGAACATAAGATCTAATCTCTTAAAATTTGTGGTTTTTTGTGTGTTCCTGATCCTGGCCCATATATATGTACAACTAGAGAAGCAGGGGTCACGAATTCAACTTGGACTTAAAACAACTGACGGACGGAAGAATCTGCATGCAGAGGCTAGGCACAAAATACTGATTAATTAGGTGATCAGTGACTGAATTAGGCATGCTTTTTGTATACTTTTTATTTTTGAACCATGTGCATGTAAAATGAGTGAATTTATTTGTCATTCTTCTCTCATGACTCTTATTTTTGGCATGAGCATATTCTTTTTAAGTAGCAGATCAATTTTTGGGTTCATGGTTGGTGATAATTAAGAATGAGGTTTCTTGACAGGTCAATAGAAAAATGGGAGAATTTGATAAGTTCTGAGGGAGAAAAAACATGTAATGCGTTTAATGGTTATTTGTAAAGTAGAAAAATGGGATATTGGAGAAAACCAAATTGAATACCAAGTGTTGAATACCTTGGTTTTTTGGCAGAGATGAAATATGATGTGACCAACTATATAATCGAAAGAGAAACAACAAATGTGACACAATATTTTCAAATGGGCTGCATCTACCATGACAAGGAACCATTTATTGTGAAAGTGTCTCCGCCGTTGAGGGAGCCAAATATCTCAAGGGAAAACATGGATGGTGCGGTGAGAAAATAACATTCCATCCCAAAAATCTATACAAGGAAGACATCATCAAGAAGGCTAAAGAGCTAGAACTAGACTCCGGTGAAACAAAGGATTTGGAGGAGTAAATATTTGTTGCTTTTCTTCTGTTGATTATTAGATCCCTGGTGTTAGTGGTGACAAGTCTGATGCTGAACCCAGTGGCAGTGAGAGGTAGTTTTTGTTGGCGTAACTTGTGGACTGTTGACTTACTTTTCTTACACACCAAGAATTCCTAGTATAATTGTAATTGATTTATTTTAATTACTGATTTTCTACTGTAAATAGAAATAGGAATTTATTATTTACTTGCCCATTTAGGTTTCGTTGTATTATAAATATGACCTCCTACAAGGAGAAGAATACACAGAAATTCCCAAAAACAAATATTCTCTCATAGTTCTCATATTTTAGCATGGTTCAGAGCGGCGATCTTGGAATTGCTGACTCTAATTTCCAACCCCCGCCGCCGCTATAGGGGTTGCTGATTTTTTCAACCCTCATGGAGGTAGCATACTGACTCCTTCTCTCTTTCTCAACCAACCCTAGCCGAGTTGAGTGCCCAGGTGGCTCAGCTCCTACAAATGCAGACTTCGACCCCGAATGCGATCCTGAATCAGGATCCTATTGTTCGACCCCGAACCCGATCCTAAATCAAGATCCTATTTTGAAGACCCCGACCCCAACTAACACGATGATGACCCCGACTACGACGACGATGACCCCGACTCCGATGAAGACCCCGACCCCGACCCTGACCCCGAATTTGTCTATGATTCCGACTCAGATCCTGACTTCGACCCCGACTCAGGCTCAGATCCCGATCCGGATTCCTACTAATCTTGTATCATATGCATCTTCCGCTGCACAGATGATGACTTCCCGACTAACGACCCCGACACATGGACGAGATTACGCATATTGTGGTAATCCGAGACACACACATGAGACTTGTTTAACTTGCATGGCTACCCCGAATGGTGGGCTACTCACAAAGATCGACCACAACGTGATACGACCAGTAATAGTACTGGTAATGGATTCCATACTTCAGATAAGAGTGATTCCACAAGGTGGATAATTGATTCCGGTGTAACTGATCATATGACGTTTGATCCTGATGATTTTCTGAATACTACACAACCTCGACGAACTTGTATTACTAACGCCAATGGAGTTACTTATCTAGTGACAGGGGCTGGCACTATTGCACTCTCATCCTCTCTCTCACTGTCTAATACTTTACTTGTTCCATCTTTATCCAATAAATTGATGTCTGTTAGTCAGCTTACTTAACAATTGAATTGTTGTGTACTCATTTACTCGAGTTTTTGTTTGCTTCAGGATATTCACACTAATGAGATTCTTGGTCGTGGTACTAAGATAGGGGGTTATATTATGTAGATGACTTCAGTCCCGGCATGGCTAACAGTGTGACGCATCCCTTCGATAGCAAACAAAAGCAAATCTGGTTGTGGCACCGTTGATTGGGACATCCGTCTTTTAGTTATATGAAGCATCTTATTCCCGATTTATTCTCAGGTTTCAAGGACTCTCACTTCAGATGCGACACTTGTATTTTGGCAAAGAGTCACCGTGTGCCCTATCCGTTGAGTACGAACAAGTGTACTACTCCGTTTATGTTAATTCACTCTGATGTCCGGGGACATTCACCTATCACTGCTCCTTCTGGCGTTCGGTGGTTTGTCACATTCGTAGATGATTGTACACAAATGACATGGCTTTATTTGTTAAAGAATAAAAACGAAGTGTTTTCCCGTTTTCAATTCTTCCACCAACATATGAAAACTCAATTCAATGCTCAAATACAGATTCTTCGCTCAGACAATAATGGAGAATTTGTCAATCATGATTTTCAATGTGGAATTATCCATGAGACGACTTGTCCTCAGATACCACAACAAAATAGAGTTGCTGAACAAAAGAATAGACATCTTCTTGAAACAGCTCGAGCACTTCTGATTGGTGCTCATGTTCCTCGCCATCACTGGGATGATGCTATTGTCACTGCAGTTCACCTGATCAACCGCATGCCCTCTAGTGTTTTGACCTTTAAAACTCCCTTACAAGTGTTTACGCAACACGGGCTCTTGCCCTCTGTTTTGGTACTCACACCCCGAATCTTTGGATGTGTGGCCTTTGTTCATCTCCACAAAAATCAATGTAGCAAACTTGATCCATTTGCACTTTGTTGTGTTTTTGTGGGTTATGCCACTCATCAGAAAGGCTACCGCTATTATCACCCTCCTACCTGACTATGTCACTTTGGATGTGACCTTTCTGGAATATGAGATGTTCTTCCATGACCCATCATCCAATTCTACGCTTCAGGGGGAGATACGAAGTGAAGAGTAGAATTGGAGCAACTTGGAAAATGAAGAAATTTTACTATGTATAGAAATGGTCGATCGTCCCCAGTTTGGAGCACGAGATTACTCTATGTCAAAAAGCAATCAATCGCCCATTCATAGCGATCAATTGCCTAACCCACCTGATCCATGCGAAGATGTTTCTGATCCGAGTCTCACACCTACAGAAAATACAGAACAACAAGATGAAGATGAAGACTTCTCTTATAACTCAACAGTACCAACGGACCAATCTCCTGAGAATATCCTTGAGGTAACTACTCCTACTACACTTGTGAATTTAGAGGACAAAAACTATTGGATGCCAATTACCTTTCAGGCAGAATCGTGGAAAGCCATCAAATCGTTATTCACTTGATATTGGCAAGACATCAAAGTATCCAATTGTGAATGATGTATCCACTAAGAAGCTGCCTGAACCACTCAAGGCCTTTGTGCATTAGTTGTCTGCTATTCATATCCCAACCAAGGTTGCTGAAGCATTTAAAGATCCTAAGTGGGTTCAAGCTATAAAGGAAGAAATGAAAGCTCTTGAGAAGAATCAGACTTGGACACTGGAAACTTTACCACGAGGAAAAAAGACTGTCGGATGTAGATGGGTGTTTACCATAAAACACAATGCTGATGGATCTATCGAGCGATACAAGGCAAGACTTGTGGCGAAAGGGTACACACAGACTTATGGTGTAGATTATGAAGAAACCTTTGCACCAGTTGCAAAATTGAACACAGTTAGAGTCTTACTGTCTCTCGCAGCTAATTTAGATTGGCCACTACAACAGTTTGATTTAAAGAATGCATTCCTACATGGAGAACTCACAGAGGAGGTGTATATGGACATTCCTCCTGGATATAATACTACTCAGACTGGAACAATATGCAAATTACGAAAGGTGTTGTATGGACTGAAACAGTCACCACATGCATGGTTTGGACGGTTCACCATGACAATGAAGAACAATGGTTTTAGACAGAGTAACTCATATCATACTTTGTTCTTGAAACATCAAAAGGGAAGGTAACAACTTTAATAATATACGTTGATTAGATGATTATTACTGGGAATGATAAACATGAAATATCTCAGCTACAAGACTATTTGTCTACTGAATTTGAGATAAGAATCTAGGTGGACTCAAATATTTCTTGGGGATTGAGGTGGCCCGATCACAAAAAGGCATATTTCTCTCTCAAAGGAAATATGTCTTGGACTTGTTGACAGACACAGGAATGCTAGATTGCAAACCTGTAGACACTCCTATTGTTCAGAACCATCATCTTGGAGAATACCCAAATCAAGTTCCAACTAACAAAGAAAGATATCAAAGGTTAGTGGGAAGATTGATCTACTTATCTCATACTCGACCAGACATTGCTTATGCGGTGAGCGTCATCAGTCAATTTATGCATTCTCTGAGTGAAGACCACATGAATGTAGTTATTCGAATACTTAGATATTTAAAGTCTGCACCCGGAAAAGGACTTATGTTCTCAAAACATGGTCATCTGAATATTGATGGTTACACAGATGCAGATTGGGCAGGAAGTATAATAGATAGGAAATCCACATCCGGTTTGGGAGGTAATTTGGTTACATGGAGAAGCAAGAAACATAAGGTGATCGCCTTATCCAGTGCAGAAGTCGAGTTCAGAGGTATGACAAAGGAATTTGGGAACTCATTTGGTTAAAGAGGTTGCTTACTGAACTTGGGTATAGACCTACATCTGTAATGAATCTCTTTTGTGACAACAAGGATGCAATAGCTATTGCATAGAATCCAGTTCAACATGATCGCACCAAACATGTTGAGGTAGATCGACACTATATCAAACAGAAACTCGATGCTAAAGTGATTCAGTTTCCTTTCATAAAGTCTGAGGATCAATTGGCGAATATTTGGATAAAGGCGATTTCCAGTAAAGCATTCCACAATTCACCGGATCAGTTGGGCATTTGTGACATCTATGCACCAACATGAGGGTGAGTGTTGTCGTGACTTGTGGACTGTTGACTGACTTTCCTTACACACCAAGAATTCCTGGTATAATTGTAATTGATTGATTTTAATTCCTGATTTTCTACTGTAAATAGAAATAGGAATTTATTATTTACTTGCCCATTCAGGTTTCGTTGTATTATAAATATGACCTCCTACAAGGAGAAGAATACACAGAAAATTCCCACAAACAAATATTCTCTCATAGTTATCATATTTTAGCAGTTTTTTGGTTCTTTTTGTATTTCTTCTTCTCTTCTGTTTTAGTTTCAGTAAGATTTAGTATTCTCCTGCTTCCTTAGGTTTGTTTTGTTTTGGTGCTTACTTATTACTCTGTTTTCTAGACTAGGATTTGTTTTGTTTTGCTCTTTTCAAGTTTGGCTTGGCAGCGTTTTGTTTTGTTTTGTTTTTTCGCTAGGTGGCGTTGGTTCAAGGCTTGTCTTTCCTTTGTCTTGTTGCTTTGTGTTGCTTGTCTTGTGTATACTATCTATCTAGCTTGTCTTGGTTTTCTCTTGGGAGTATTAAGCTTGGCTTCCTTTTCCTTGTGCTACTTGTTGTTTGGTTTTTAGTTTATTTTCTTCTATGCTAGCTGGTTTTTTTGGTCGAATGCTAGCTGGTTTTTAGTTAGGTCTTTGTTAAACGAACCCTAAAATTAACTAAGTACACCCTATGATATAAGTACACCATAATAATTAAATTAAAATGTAAAATTAACTAAGTACACCCTATTTAACTATCAAAAATACTCGATACATCTTAATACACTATCACACAACACCCTAATATTAATTACACCATATTTTACATGAATTGGTCATTTGATTACGATGGCAATCATTGCATCAACTACTACATCTGCCATGGCTGAGCCCAGGTTCTCGACTGTTAAGAAGGTCATGAGGTTCCATTTGGAACTCCTCAACGTTACTAATTCCCTAGTTGGACATGAAAATTAGCAGTCTGAATGACAATTTGGAATTCCAATGTCTGGACTGCTAAGGCAACTTCAATGTCTGGACTACAAACATTGAAGACATGCAATAGGTATAATCACCATTGTTTTTATGTTTTTATAACAAGTACAATTGTCATTCGATCAGACTGCTAATTTTCATGTACAATCATTGCATCAACTACTACATCTGCCATGGCTGAGCCCAGGTTCTGGACTGTTAAGAAGGTCATGAGGTTCCATTTGGAACTCCTCAACGTTGCATTCAGGCCAAGGATAAGCCACGGCACAAGAGAGAGCACAGTTGCAATCACCAAGTACGGAACCCTTTTTCTTCCTTTTATTGGAATACAATCAGACACAATTCTGCATACACGCAATCAGATTTCAAGGGACCAATAAGAAACTGTTAACACAAAAAAGGCAACTTCAATGTCTGGACTACAAACATTGAAGACATGCAATAGGTATAATTGCCATTCTTTTTATGTTTTTATAACAAGTACAATTGTCATTCAGACGGCTAATTTTACAAAAACTTTGAATTTTTATCTCAAATCTGTTTGAAATCAAACTCTGAAATTCTAATTTGATTAGGGTTCAATATGTTGAGTAGGGTGTACTTATTAAAATTACTTTTGTTTCAATATTCAATGTATCTTTTTTTGTCATTTTATATTAGGATAAATTAGTAATTCAATAAATAACTTGATAGTAGGGTGTACTTAGTTAATGGAAAGTAATTGGATTTGCTGTTGGAGTTGGAGATGGATGGGTGTGCACCCAAGAAAATTGTTGCTGCTGTTGCTGTTGTTTTTTAGTTTTATCTTTTTCCCTAAAGGATATATACATGTAAAAGGATATATACATGTACTACTGCGCCTAGATATGCATTATCCCCGTTTATTTTTTCCTTTGAGCTCTGAAATTTTAGTTGATTTCTAGATATCTGTTGTGTTGATGAGAGAGGAACATGGGAATTATATCTATGAAGACCATTAATTGCTGTCATAATTTCATATTCAAGCCAGTGCTGCAGATCATACAAACAAACACAGTGCTGATACTGAATATATAAGTTAGTATCTCAAAAAAGGTTCAAATAAACACTAACTGTTACTGTTCCATCCATGGATGAGCTTGCCAAGTGTTACAATTGGATGCTCCAATCTGATTGAGGACTACTTCTGAGTTACAATATTCTAACTTTTCTGTAGCTTCCTCTAAAGCTTGAAAACAATTCCTCAAAACACATTTCTCTCCCACTAAACTTTTCCAACTTTTCTGGAGCTTCCACTAAATTTTTCGAGCCAGAGGATCATATTGTATTGGAAAGTCTCCTATCAAATAACATGCAGATAAGAGAACGTTGAAGCTACCATGAATCATGACTAACACAATTAAAAATATAATGATATAAAAAGGAAATAGAACTTGCCAATCACTGCGCGCAACTCCCATCAAACTTATAAAAACCCTATACACAATCACATATTCATGCTATCAAAACTATTATCAATTTTATCACAAATTTTAACATATCACACATTATTAAAAAAGAGAGAATATGCATGCAAAATTACATCAGACTGAAATCCATTACTGATTTAATAACAACCTCATCGTAATCAGCTTGATCGGGAACACCAATAAGCTACAAGTTGATTCTGTTGGCATTAAGGTAGTAAATGCAGAATAATAAGAAAGTTAAGAAAATATGGATTTCATAATCATTACACAAATTTCATATGCTATAAGGATGGCAGAGCATGCATGCTCAACAATTCAAGCTCACTCTGTTGCACACATAACTGCAGAGGAACACAGAATATGAGAAATAGGGGAAAAAGAATTATGAATTTAGAAACCTATGATAGGAGCACAATAAATCTCAAACTCTAAATAATTAGACATCCAATGATTGTAAAAGAAATCAGTGACTGCATTTAGAGAAGGTTGAGGTTGAGCTAAATTGAGTGTATATATATGAATTAAATTCTAATTGAATTACAGTACCAATCAGTACCGTAGTTGGTAGCTAGCTAGCACGATTCATAACCAATCTTAATCTAGTGCCTCTCAGAGCAATAGTTTTCACTTCAAGGGAAAGAAACGATTAAGTTAAAGCAAACAGAGATGATGATGATCCATAGTTGGCTTCAGTAGTGAGTGAGTGACTCAATAGTATCAGTCCACTACAACCAGAGATTGAAAGGGTAGGGCAGAGATGACCGCTTCCATGATATCTTCGGGACTCCTTTCCCCTATTTCCCCATCAGTGTCCAAGAACCACTTGACCAACTCATCGGAGTAGGAGTAGTAGAAGTCGCCCACATTCAAAAACTCTACGCGTGGTACCACATCCCCGTACCCTTTTTCCTTGAACTTGCTCTGTATTGCCTCATAATCACTCTCCCCTGGATATGCCGAGTCTTCGCTGGTGGTGATCACAAACACCTTGTTGATCATCTGTTCAGGCTTCAAATTCCCATGCACAGCAACTTGCAGAATCAAATCAAACACCTTTTGAAAATCAACCTCCCCCTCCAGGTCCGGGCAGTCCATCCTCCTCAAAAACTCGCACTTGGCCTTGAGGCCATCGCCTTGTGGTATGCAATGCAGACGAGGGTTTCGGCTGAAGTTGATCACCTTTCCTTTCCATGACGGCTCTTCACTCAGTTCAGACACTAACAGTCCCAAGCCCACCGATATATCCCCGAGGTCCTCACTCATTCTTGAAGGGGAGACATCACAAACAGCCAAGCTCTTGTTCAAATTCTTTTTCTTCCTCTTCTTATTGCCATTGCCCTTGATCATGTCCCCCAGCATTGCGTTCCACTGAAGCTCAGCCACTTGCCCGAGATCCTCATCGTTCACATAGCGTATGATCTGATGTGGAAGCAGAGCCGCAGGGTTCTCAATCTTGGAAGCTGAAGCTTTCAGGTCCTCCAAATATACCTGAGCCACGCAGGCGTCTTCCTCACAATCCCGGCGATAACCCCACCTGTTGGACTCAGGATCTTCAAATGCAATTTCATTGTCTGAGGCCTTCCTCAAGGGCTCCACAACCTCTTTCCTCAGCCGCTCTCGGAGTCTGCACGCGTAACTGGCCTCCTCCTTAACATCTGTTTGTGGGTGTGCGTGCTGAAAAACCTTCCTCGCAACGCTCGCACAGCAAAGTGGCTCGATGGTCGAGCCACGTCGCCGCATTAGTGATCTCCAAGCCCCTAGAACAAGAAGACTCATGATCATGAACATTAATAGTATTCTTCAAAAGTTGAATATCGCGGTTGAGGCGGTGGGCGAAAAGATCCGAAACGCGGTCGTGTAAGAAGCGATAATCTGGGTCAGTCTCGTACCTCTGGACAGCCACCTTGTCAGCCACGGCGAACATCATCTCTTCGAAATTCGAATTACCCTCGTTTGTGTTGGTGTTGTACCTGCTGCCCCTCCTCACGTCTTGGCCTGCAAGAATCCTGTAGAGAATCTCCACAAGGTCACGCATACCCCGAAATACCCAAAGCAGCCGGCAATAGGCGGGAGGTTGGCGGCGAGGGTCTTGGGGTGGTTGTGGTGGAGCCAAAACGCCGCCGTGTAGAAGCCTTCGTCATCTCTTTTGATACCGCAACGACGCCTGTCTAGGAGGTTGCAGATGAGTTTGAGGGTGGTTAAGGGATTGTGGGACCAGGCAGCCGGGAGGAGTTGCTTCAGATACATGCGGTTGGCTTCTCCTTCGGCCGGGGTGTCGCGTTGGGAGACGTTGAAAAGCAGATCATGGCGGGCGTTCTCATTCTTACTGTACTGAACTGTTGTTGAGGGTGAGGGGCGTGGTGATTTTAGCAGTTGTAGCTCTGGAGGAGGAGAAGCCATTAATCTTGCGAGTCCGCTGCCGCCGCCGACGACATTCACGTGGCTGCCGCGGCATGCTTTCAGAATTGAGATGATTTTTACTGGCAGTGGTTTCATGATGTTTTTTTTTACTCAATCAATTTTGTGAGATTTGATTTTTTCCATGAATGTTTTAAGATCTCAGTGCAGTAGATACATATATAGTTTTCGAATGAATTTTATTAAATATTTGATACTATTAATATTTTATTAAATATGTGATACTATTAATATTTGTCTTCCAAGATTTTATTACTTACTTACTGGCAGTGGTTAGGGATACGGATCCACCTTAAATTTAGCCCCTTGGCACCCGCAGCGTGTGTCAATAGTGTTTTTATTAATGAATGTTACATTATTTTTAATTTAAAAGGAAGTTTTGAAGGTAGTTCTCTTCTATTTTATGCATCTAAAACAAAATAGTTGAGAGTTGATAAAAAATTTATATTTAAAATTCAGATGGATAATATTGTAAAAGAGACAAAAATTTAAATAACTAAAAATAATAATAATAAATTAAAAATTGCAAAATAGATAAAGATGCAGAAAATGGGATTCGTGTTTTAGTTACACGTTCTGCAACTGCTTTAGTTTACAAATATCCTGTTTTAGTTCCATAAGTAGGAGTCTTGATCTCTTGGACCCCTAGAGTTCAAGGATTCGTGGTCACTCATCGTTGGACTGGATTTAAATCCAACGGCTTAATAGATTTAGGGTTTTGGAGTCACAGGCTTAAAAAAAAATTGGACAACACCCCTAAAACAAAAAAGTTGAGAGTTCTTGAAAACTTTATATTTAAAATTCAGATGGGTAAAAAGAGATAAAAATTCAAATAACTAAAAAAATTAAAAATTAAAAATTGCAAAACAGATAAAGATCCAGAGAATGGGATATACACGTTTGTGTTTTCAGTTCAAGGTTCTGCAGCAACTGCCTTACAGTTGAGGTGTTTTATAAAATACAAAAGTCCGTCAAAATAAAAACACTAGAAGTTGCCCTTGTTCTTGTTCACTGTTGAATTTGAATTTCGATGGTGAAAGCAGTGGCGCAAGTTCGAATAATCTCCGCTCTGCAAGTATGTCGAAAACGTGCGAATTGGGTTCCTCCAACTCCAGCAATTTCAAATCTTCCACCTTCCTCTCCCACCTTCGGCAACCCCTGCCTCGATCTCTTCTTCCGCGCCGTCGAACCAGACACACCGGCCAAGCGGCAGGCCAACCTTAACTATCTGAACCAGTTCCTTCCCTTGGCCTGGTCCCACAATCCCCTCACCACCCTCAAGCTCATCTGCAACCTCCACCACGATCCTCACGGCCCCGGCAAATTCCATACACAAGGCTTCTACACGGCGGCGTCTTGGCTCCACTACAACCACCCCAAAACCCTGGCCTGTAACCTCCCGGAAATTGCCGGCTACTTCTCTTCTTTTGGAGAAGTTCTCGGCATTCTGTACCGGACACTAGAAGGCAAAGACCCACCTTATTCCAGTAGCTTACTCACAGAAACCATCGAGGAGACAGAGGATAAGATCGCCATGGCCAAAAAGGCTCTTGACAGGTACGAGCGCGACCCCCATTATCGCTTCTTGCACGACCGCGTTTCCGATCTGTTCGCGGACTGTCTCAAGTCTGATATCGAAAACTTGAAAGAATTGAAGCAGAGGCAATCTCAATCAGATGATGATGATCACAACTACTGCTTGGAGTTAACTCCGGCTGGCAGTTGGTGCCCGCACGTTGACTCCTTGTTCGATTGCACCACTCTGCTTTCTGAGAGCATTGCCAAGAAGATTTTCCCACGAATTTCATACCAAGGTGTTGAAGAAGACGAGGCCGATCACGCAGACAGAGCCCGACAGCTGCTGATGAAGGAGGTTTTGTTGCCCTTGGAGCTCCCCTTGGAGGAAGAGTCGGGTTATCAATATGAACGGAGAACCAATCATGGAGCTCCCTGCCCGGTTCGCGAGTATTTGGAGGAGGTGAAAGCCGGAGGAGGCAAGTGCAAGATTAAGGCCGGCGCTGTGCTTCCGCATAAGATCATAGAATATGTTTACGATTGTGATGAGCTGCGCCAAGTGGCTGAGCTTCAGTGGAAGGTTATGGTGGAGGACGTCTACTTGAAGCAATGCAAGTTTAGAAACTGCTTGGCCATATGCGACGTCTCCGGGAACATGATGAGGGTTCCTATGGATGTGTCGGTGGCTCTGGGACTTTTGGTGTCTGAACTGAACCAGGAGTCAGCGTGGAAAGGAAAGGTGATCACTTTCAATCGAAACCCTCGATTGCTTGCAATACAAGGCGATGATCTTAGGTCCAAGTGCACATTTGTGAGGAAGATGGACAGCCAGGAGTGGCATTGCAAGGTTGATTTTCAAAAGGTGTTCGACTTGATTCTGGAAACGGCTGTGAATGGGAATTTGAGGCCAGAGCAAATGATCACCAAGGTGTTTGTGTTCACCATCTACTTTGACTTGATGAGATTTCGGCCAATCGATGGGAGACTGATTACGAGGCAATACAAAGCAAGTTCAAGGAGAAAGGATACGGAAATGTGGTGCCAGACTTGGTGGTTTGGAATTTGAGCCAAGACAAATCGACACAGGCGGTGCCTTGCACACAGCCGGGGTGACCATGTTGAGTCGTTTCATCAACAACAGTTTGGTCCAATCCTTCTTGGACAATGATGGGGATATTGGCCCTGACCATGTCATGGAAGCAGCTCTCTCTCCCAAAAAGTATCAATCTCTGGTTGTAGTGGACTGATTGACTCTCGGGAATGAGGAGGAGCAGCATCATCATCATCTGTTTTAATGATGGGGATTTTGGCCCTGACCATGTCATGAAGCGACTCTCTCCTAAAAAGTATCGATCTCTGGTTGTAGTGGGTGATTGACTCTCAAGAATGAGGAACATCATCATCATCATCATCATCATCTGTTTTAATATAATTGATTCCTAGTTGCGGCGCTGAAAACTGTTGCATTCAGATAGAGGCACTAGAGATTAGTTTCTTACTAGCAAAAGGGCATGGTCTTGCGGTTGTGAAATTACGTAAAATGTGTATAAAATTTTGAAAATACGATAAAATAAGATTGTTTATATATCTTGTAGCATTATGCTTAGCTTAGGAAGCATAAGCGACGAAAAATAAAGTCATAACACATTTTACAGTCGCTTGTCAATGTCACAATTACAAATATCTATTATTTTATTAAGGAATTAACTTCATATAATTATCACAAAAATATACATAAAGAAAAATCCTGAAAAACAAAAGTTGGATAAAGTTCCTTTTAGGTGAGCAGATTAGGAAAACTTTTCTTTAACTTTTCAAGTTTGCAAGATAGAAGCATGATCACCTTACCGAAAAGGCCATGTACGAATTAAGTAAAAGTGCGGTCTTTGTGGGTTTATTAATTAATTAAGCTACCAGTTTTGAACAAAATAATAATTCTCCTTCATTGAAGCTACTTGTGATGAAAAAGAAGAAACAATAGTCAAGACAATAGCGTCATCAAACTCACAATAATAGGCTTAAGCAAAGTGTCACGAATAAACCTTTCAAAAAGTCACAAATTCTGATCATTATCATCGAAACTAACACGAAAAACCATACAAAACCATCGCAAACAATTTTAGAAAACTAATTGTGTTAGTTTGACTCGGTGAGTGCACGACTGGTTCGGTGAATTGTTGACAAAATGTCTTTTACTCAATTCTATACAAACTGTTTTTTTAACACACGGAAGAAATTTGAAGCATAAAATTATCGTCAAATCATAAACTCGTGCTAGAAAACCACAAAGTTGATCAAAATAATAACACAATCAAATGAATTTCAGTATTTGAATGAACCTATCTTGCTTACAGCATATCTTAAGTAAATATTTCCAAGTTGGTCATTTCTACTGTTAGTTCCAGTTCTGTGTTATTGTCGGCTGCTTTAATGAACTCACCTGTGATTATTTTTCTGTCAAACAGCAGGCTAATGAAAACCTAGCTAGTTTTCAAAACATGGTATACACCTCTAGAGAAAATGATATCTTGCCTTTCAAAGTTGTATCGCTGTTTGGAACCAGGAGTTTTCACTGGTTTAGCACAGGTTTTTAGCCTTTGTACAGCCACCGCATGTTATACTTGTCTTACATAAATTCCCTTTATATGAATTTTGTTAAACAATTGGCTTTTTTCTGTCTTTCAGGAAGTGGTTAAAGTTTGTTCAACATCTATCCAGGTGAATAGTTCTACACTAATTTTTTATGTAACTCTGCTGTCATATAAGTTAACAGTGTTTCAATCTAACCTGTAAGATTACATCAGTTGCCTCAAATTCAGCATTTCCATGCAGTACGACCTTACATGCCTCGATGCTTTGAACATCATGGTTCCAGTATACATTGTCTCCAAAAGTCTAGTCAATTCCCTCATTCAGTACTTTGACATTCTGTAATTTACATCTTCCACACCTAAGGGATGAATTGGAAGTATGAGTCCAACTGTAAAATGGATTCACCATTTTTGAACAGACTTAATAAGTAGTAGAAATTAGAGCAACATGCTACCTGTGTCCATATTGTAAAAGGGGTTCACCATTTTAATCAATCTTAGTTGAGCCCATAACGTTGTCAGCCTCTATGATCAGGCTTCCATCAAGCTGCAATATAGGAAATAGATTAGCTAAGGAAACAACAGTTTACCTTAATGTTCTATTTGAATAGTACAAACCTGAACATTCCTCCAGAGAAACTCTGCAACCTCTACTTGTAACTCAGAGCCCTTGGATATTGAGCCCTCATAGAACTGATAGGCAAAGACAATTTACTGCTTAACTATTGAGTTTTTCAATATTTGAATGAAGCAAGTAAATAAATAAACAACAGAGTCTTGGATGCCAAATGAAATTTCAAAATGGCCATTTGACTTTTACAGCATGTAAAAAAGAAGCAAGCATAACTCAATGCAGAGAGCATCTTAATATGGTACTTGGTAACAGAAGAATCATAATTACAGTAGGAAAGTAAATGACGATCCCCATAGTAAAGGGAGAAAAATGAGTTGAACCTTGAAAAGGCGCATTAGCAAGATTCACATTGACTTACTTTTTGTCTGGTGACCTCCCAAAGTGGGCCAAGAGCAGGATGCAGAAGGATAAGAAATGGTGGTCTAGAACTTAAATACTTCTCATTGCTTTCAATCTGCAGCGTAGTGTGAAGTAAAATACCATAATTGAATATAAAAAGAAAATTCATATAAAAACTCTACTGCTTGCTAGAAGGATATATTAAATTTAAATTGAGCCAATACTTAGTGTCTAGTGATAGCTCACGTGAAGTGGAAGTAAGTTTGGCAACATTACTACAAAATATGTAAGAGGATCTACCTCAGGAAGTTCAATATCACATTGCGAAAGAAGATCATGGGCATTCTGTAGGATATCCAACAGTGAACCATCAGGAGTCTGCAACTCAAACTCAAACATATTAACTTAGGGAGGAAAATTACCATGTCCACCGACTCCACTATGCCAAAAGTAAACTTCATTCAGTCCAAGCTACTCCCAAAATTGGGGGCAGAGAACACGTACATACTTGGTGTAAAGATTTGTCTGCAAGTCTTCTTTTCCTCTTAGCAGATGACGTGACCCTTCTTCGTTTATTAAAAACAACAGAACTATTGAGCTTATCTGCCAACAGTTATAGAAAATGAAGTTTTTGATAAGCATAAAATGTTAATAGGAATTGGTATTGGTATGCCACAATTTAAACATAAATAATACCTTCAACACCCTTATAATATCGAGATGAACATGTATTAACAAACCTGTCAGTAATATTTTGCATTGTGCATTCAAGTCTTCCACCAGAGACACTATGGCAATTGAAAAGTGATCACAGTCACTATGGCAATATTTTGCACAGGGTTGTAATTAACCGTAGCAAGAATTATGAAAACAAAAAAGCACACCGCTATATTATGACATGGGAAGGTGCTCTAATTCTGTAATCTCACCTCTACAATATCACCTTCCTTGGCAACAATTCGTTTAATGAAGAGATCATAGTCAGTATACCCCACTTGCTGAAGGGCTGGTGGGCTTTTAAAGATAACTACATCATTGGCACATGGCTTTCTGAAATAATATGTTACCTGGGAATGTTAAGAGGAAAACAAATTAGGTAAACATTCAAAAGTTTTCTCATCAAACAGTCAAATCACAAACTATAGAGAAGGCATATCATTTTCAAAGTTTTAGACAAAAAGTCCAAGCATATAATTCTCATAAGATTTGACCCAGGTCAGTGGTCGTACTAATGCAGACAAATATGATCAATCTGGTTTTAAATTAGCTTAAGAGAAATTTCCGTGAAAGTTCTGTTGCCACCCGGTAAAAATTTAATATTTCCTTCCCACCATCACCTCAATCATCTACCAGTCGTCCTAAATTATAATCTCTGAAAGTTTAACCTCTATTTACCCCCTTCCTTATCATCTTTCTGATGTACCCTCACCCTCAAACAATGCAAGTTAACAAAAGACTAATGGAAAAATGATCATCCAAATCCCAACATCCAAGGAAACTCCAAAATCCGAAATGTTATCACTAATTAAGTTCAAACGTAAGCCTTATCTTTAACTGTTGCAGCAATGTTACCATTACAATTTCGACTTTTAGCCAACCAACAGAATTCAAAGCTTCGCACACAGAATTCATACACCCTAAGCAAAAGAACCACCAAAAGATAAATAAAGTTCTGACCTTTTCTGCTACAATTCGGTCTCCCACATTCAAAGTAGGATACATGGATACCTCGGCTCAGCTATGAAAGACCGGAATGCAAGCGATACTGCTATCGACGCAAAGACTGTCTTTGCATCGTTGGTAGTGATATTGAGCCATTCTGGAAAAGGCCCGCTCTTCTTCTCCACCTGTTCATCATCCCGTCCGCCATCACCACCGCCTCCTCCACCATCAGCTGCATCCTATAGTTCGATTTAAATCTTTCAGTACAAAATAATGGTGTCACCCTAATCACACATCTATAATTTGGTAAGATATATGCCTACATTTCCCATTAACCTACAACCAATATCTATTAACTAATTAGGTCTTTTTTGAATAACCCAAAATACAATGAACCACAATTAATTAATAGAACTAAGTCAATGCCACCACATTCACTCTCTAAAGTAACACAAACAAAAGATAATTTTTTTCGCATCCCTAACATTAAGTAACAGAAACCACAGTGACGCTCTAACATTAAGCTTTTGGGATACAAAGGTATCAAAGTTTTGGTTCCAAAAAGGCTTGCGTTCAAATCCTTCATTAGCCATTTATTTGTTAAGTCATTGTAATGCAGAACAGGGCCGCACATGAGGGGATGCTAGCTTGACATACAAAATGTTGCCCCATAACTCAATCTTTTGGGGTATAAACAACCTACATATTAGAAGACTTCAACATTGAGAATGAAAAAGCAATGAATCCAGTCTATATTCAACTGTATCAAACCATTGATGACAGCCTGTGACGCAGAGCCAAGTTTAAAGTGAAACCAATAAGCCAATCTGAGTACCAAACACCACATTATTGAGTCATTGTACTCTTCTTTTAATTAATGCTCTTCACACAGAGTGTAAACGACTATCAAACTAAAAAGGCTGCAGATACAACAATTCTAAACAGATCACCGAATAAAACCCACATAATCAAACAAATTTTCAATTCAAACCAAGAAAACGAAATATAAATTACGAATCGGTATTGAGCTTACTGAATTCACAACCCAAATTGGCATTTTGATTGCTTAACAACATACAACTGAGAAACAATCCGGAAAAATGTAACAAATTTCACACTGAATTTCAGCTTAGAAATCACGGAAGCTGACTAATTATAACCCCCCAATCCTCCAAATGTATTCCACAACCAAACATAAATCCACACTCACACAAAAAAAAACACACAACACCAAACCCCAATCCTCCGAATCCGAGATCCAAACATTGAGCACAACAAACTGAACGCAATTGAAAGATACAAAAATACAAACAGAAGGAGCTCAGCGATCTATTTGGTGGTGAAGAAAATTCGGGAAATTGAAAAAAACAGATTGAGAGAAGCAAAACGAAAAGGAAGATTCAGAAATTGGAGAATTACAACAAAAAGATAGAAACTTTACTTTGAGAGAGAGGGAGAGGGAGAAGGAAGAGCGCTGTGGCCGAGCAGCTGTGTGCTTGGAGGGCGATGGTATGCGATCTCTGTGCAGCTAGCAGTGGCTGTAGCGAATCTCCTCGAAGTCGTCTGCAGCACCACAAACCCAAATCAAAATTACAAAAATTAAAATTCATCATGATCATTATAATCCCAATTTCACATCCATCAAACCCCAATTCCATTCAATTCAATTAAAAGGAGAGCAGACACCAAATGGTAAACTTCTTAAGGATCCCAGTTTTATATGATGCTTTTGCTCCATTTATATTTAGTTGGTAGAAAAGGCACCTAAGTAAGAGACAGATTGAGCTTCTTATACTCATTTTCCAATCAGGTACTTATATTTTTAATTTATTGGCAGGTTTCTTGAAGATGATTTTGAAACATATGTTGTACAGATGCGAAAACCGCAAATTTGGGGAGGCGAACCTGAGTTGCTTATGTCCTCACATGTCCTAAAGTAATCCTCTGATCTTAACATCTTCTTTTTGTAGTTATAGTTGTATACAACTAAATACAAAAACCAAACAAACAAAAGAAAAAATAATCTTCCAACTAATGTATGCTGATTGAAACTTTCAGATACAAAATAAAACCAAATGAGGAATCATTAACCTGAAATATACACGACAAAGAGTTTCCTCCGCTTCTTTGCTTCAGTGATTGCTTCAGGTATGGAACCCTTATACGTCAGAGAGGTGAGAGACGGTTCCATGGGTTCAGATAAAATGCCAAAGTTTCAATAAGACCTGTAGATTCCAAAGACTTTTTAATTTTCATATGAAACATAAACATAAACTACACTGAAATATGCATAGATCTAAAAGAGATCGTTAAAGCACACATTTAAGAATTACTTTCAAAGGATAGTCCAAGAACATGTAGCACTCTACTCAAAAGTACCATAGAATGAAAAATCACATCGAAAAAGAGAAAACCTATCTAAAAGGTCTCTTGCGAAACTATATTTAAATTTTTGTAACTAAATTATCGATTCAATAATCATAGTAATCAAAAAATACATACAAAAGAACCCAATTTATACCCAATTCGCAAAATTAGGATTGGGGAAAATTACTCTCAGATGCTACTCAAATTTTCCCGTGAGATCAATCATACGTACAAAATATCTGCAACTTGAGCTCACCAATTAATTAATCAAATTGTCAACCAATAATTTCGAAATGAAAACACAAATTTAATTATTCCTTTTTACAGACAACCAATTGAAATTTCTATTTAATACAATAAATATTTTCTCGGAAACCAAACAATAAATAGGGGAAGATGAGAGAAGTTATTCCTTGTACCTTAGCGAGAATTAGCGTTGACAAACGATTACAATTAGAATGGACTTGGGTTCTACTATCGTTCTCTTCATGGTTTTGAATTTGTTGGTGGGGCTGTGATGGGTTCGTTTCTTTTTGAAAATGAGGGTTTGGTGGCTGATAAAAGAGAAAAACGAAGGCTGAACAGAGGGTTTGGTGGCTGATAAAAGAGAAAAGACGAAGGTTGAACAGAGTTCAATTGACTGATTTTGAAAAATCTCAATACGAAAATCAAAGAATGAGTTTTTCGAGACGCAGATGGTGAGGATTTTGTGATATTAACTCATGGATGAGTTATGAGTGCGAGTAGATGGAAAGAACAACTATGATTTATAGATAAATAAAGAACTCATATTATGCGAAAATCAAAAGCAAAGAGAAGAGACGTACTTTGGTGGTGTCGAGCCAGACCAAATCGAGAGGAGAGCAAGGGCAGGCGATGTGATGAAGATGGGGGAAGATGGTGAAGATGAATCTCCAAGAGTGACGCGTATTCTTCTTGTGTCAAAGAGGAGAAACGAAGAGTGAAAGAGAGAGAGAAGTCGAAGCCTCCAGAACCCAGAGTGACGCGTAACGTGTATCATTCTCTGTTTGTTCTGAACCGATGTGAGGAAGACCAAAAGAAACGGCTGATTCCCAAGGCACCGCCACAAACCGAAATCAACGGCTCCAAATGAATCTCGAACATCGAAGCTTGGGTTTCCATGGCTGCCCCCAACCAGCTAAATGAAGCTGGTTGCAAACGAAGGAAGCGTCTGTGCGAACAGCACAGTCGCGACCTTAAGATCCAAAGAGGGAGGGGCAAAAATGGAACTGAAGCAAAAGATTTAGTGAAGGGCAAAACCGCCAATTCACTATTCCTAAGCTACAGTCTAGTAACAGTAACCGAAACTGAGTTTTAGTATATATATAAATCTCGAACATCGAAGCTTGGGTTTCCATGGCTGCCCCCAACCAGCTAAATGAAGCTGGTTGCAAACGAAGGAAGCGTCTGTGCGAACAGCACAGTCGCGACCTTAAGATCCAAAGAGGGAGGGGCAAAAATGGAACTGAAGCAAAAGATTTAGTGAAGGGCAAAACCGCCAATTCACTATTCCTAAGCTACAGTCTAGTAACAGTAACCGAAACTGAGTTTTAGTATATATATAATTTAATTAAACTTGCTGGCTAGCTACCAATAAGTGATTGATTACTACTTTAATTTAATGAGAAATTCTAATACAATATTTTCTTCTTCTCTTTTTTTTTGTTTGTACGAAGTCTAATATATTACTCTTTCCATTCTCTTTCTCATTCAATTTCACACCAACCAAACACCACCTAAAGGAATTGATAAAAGTTAGGGTTTTTATCACAAAATGTTTTTGAACTTCACGAAATTATCCGGTTGAGTCCTTTATATTTTTCGTGTTATTAGTGGTTCTTAAAATTAACACCCATGCTCACAGATTGAAAAAAAAAAAAAACCATGAAACGAAAAAGGAACATCTCCCATTCTAAGTACTGCTAGCCAGGAAGAAAATATACTGCTGGTGAAATTTAACAGGACCAAAATGGCAAAATACAAAGAAACGGTAGCTAGCTTTAATAACAAATGTTTCAAGTCAAATCTCAATTTGGTTCATTAGGCATAGATACAAACAGAAAGTCGCTAGCCCTGCAGCTGTGCCTCCCTCACCTAATTAACCCTAAGTCTGTAAAATAATTGAGAATCAGCATTGACTTTTTTGACACACACATGACGACACAGGACCTCAGAATAATATCTAACGCTACCAATATTGCATTCAGACTGAATTGACGAAAAAAACTAGTGATACAACACGATATCTAATAGAAGGACGGCCATAACAATTTTGCGACATGAATGACGAAAAGTAAAGTTGGGTCTTAGTCGAGGGACTTTTGCTACAATTTTGCCTAATAAATAATACTTTAAAGAACCTATTCTCTTTCGATGGACTTCTAATATACTCTATATATATTAATCCTTAATTACCACCACCGTACCAGTTCTAGTTCAGCATGCTTTGTGAGGCATAATTTAATAATATCTTTAATTATCTATCATCAGATTTGGTTGAAAATTGTACATTAAGCATAATTTAATTTTTTAAAATATTCAATTAATTCGAGAGTGTAAAAAAAGAAATAATCCATCACATATCACATATTAAAAGCAAGAGATACTCTATGTGAGGCCTCTCTTCAAACTTGCCTGCCTTATATGTGTTATGTTTAGAGTATATAACCCCTAAAAACAGCGTAATCAATCTAAAATTTCCTGTTAATCTTAAGTAGTAAGTAAAGCCCTTGGTGCCCTAGTGAAACTGTAAAACACGTAGCCTTGGCTTAGAAACATGGATGATATATGAAGACGCCTTCCATTCTCCATTTCAATATTTCTTCGAAACAGACCCAACAAAGAAAGGAATTCGTAGAAAGAAACAAAAAAATAATAATATGAAAGCAGTGCGAGTGAATGAGATCTCATTTCTGAAAGCATGCGAAAATCAATTTTTACAACTCACAAGAAGAATCACTCCTTCTCTAACTTCACCTCCACCTTCACCTTCACCCATCCAACCACAAACCCAAGTATCCGGATCCCGAATACTCTCAAGCAGCAGCAACCCCTGCCTCGACCTCTATTTCCACCGCCCCACAGGATCAGGCATCCACTCCATGTTGGAATTCCATGAGACTCTGACCAAGCAGCTGCTGCCGCTGGCTTGGTCCCACGATCCCCTCACCACCCTCAAGCTCATTTGCAACCTCCTAGACAGGTATAGGGACGGTTCAAAATCCGATGACGAGGCCTTCTACGCGGCAGCGTTTTGGCTGCACCACAACCACCCCAAGACCCTTGCATGCAACCTCCTGCCTATTGCCGGCGCCTTCGGCCATATTCTTGACATTCTCCACATTTTATCGCGGCTTCTTCTGCAAGGCAATGCCCAGTAGCAGGTTGATCAATACTCTATGACTTGGACCAGGAAGGAGAAGAACCGATTTTCCAGTCCCAACAGTTCCAGTTCCAGTTAACACAAAATGCAAGGAAGAAAAACAGGACAACTTGTTCTCTTCCTCCTCCTAGTCCTAGACAGATTCGGAAAATCAAGGCTCAATAGGCCAAGGAGAAAGCAAGCGCCTTTTTTAAGAGAAGGAAGACGACTGCCATGACCAACAAGGCTCCTGAAAGGTACCACGGCGACCCGGATTACCGGTTTTTGCATGACCGGGTTTCTGATCTTATGGCCGAGTGCTTGAAGCATGATATTCAAAAATGGAACGAGCATCAGCAGCAGCGTCGTGAGCATGACCAAAACGAGAAGAAGATGAAGACATTGGAGTTGAACATAACCAGTGTGGCCGGTTGCTTAGGTTTCATGTCCCCCCAACGGATCAACTGCCGTATGAAACCGTTGCGAGGAAGCTTTTCCTCCAGGAGAATCCGAATCAGAATTTTCAAACCCAATAAGACGGTGCCAACAAGTGGGGTTATGATCCATGGCCGGCGTACGACCGAGAGCCCAATGTCGCTGCTTCTGCGGCTCACAAGTATATGCTGGCGCTGAAAAAAGCCATTGCCGCCGCTGAGTCTGAGTCCGAGTCCGAGTCCGTGTACGTGTCCGAGAGCATGATTGAGGCCGGTGCTGTGCTTCCACACCGGATCGTACGCTACGCCGTGGAGTATAATGGTCGTTACAAGCGAGCAGCTGAGCTTCAGTGGAAGAGAATGGTGGAGGATGTGTACAAAAAGCAGGGGAGGCTGAACAACTGTGCTTACGGTATGAGGAGAGAAAATAGTATTTGAATAAGATATTTCCATATTTAACCTTCCTGACTTGGCAATCTTGAAATTGATATTCCTCCTCTGCTCTGTTATCCCCCTCCCCTGTTTTTTGGTTATTGCATATAGTGATAGTCTGCCAATTTTCAATTCGGATAATAATCAACATTTTAAAAAAACAAAACAATGAATAAATAAATTTATGTTTCATCAGTTATTGATTCAAATTACAACAAATATGCACCAACCCACATGCCCAATTGGGGGTTTGTCCCCAACACAGCTCAAATTCACACAAAATACACATTAAATAAAAGGGAAAACCACACACCCTCTCTTTTGCTCTCTGAACAAGACGAGACATCATATGAAGAAGCTAAGGAAGGAGGAAGGGGCTTAAATATTGGAAGAGTTGTCATGCTTGAAAGGATGTGGTGGAGGAGATGAAGGCAGAGAATTATTAGCCCCTGGTGGTGGAGTAGGCAACCCATAAACCTGAGCTGAGGCAATTGCGTCTTTTCGCCCTCTCGCTCTTCCAAAGAAGTAGCACCCAAAACCAAGCAGTATGGTGAACAAAATAAAAGGCAGAGAGATCACCACAACCATACCCATCTTTCGTTTCTTTTCTTCTCTCTTCTTACTAGCTCTCTGTAACTACTTTCACTTCTCAAAGCTTTCTTCTTTCTTTGAGTTCTGATAAGAAGACTGACTGGGTGAGTGTATATTATATGGTCTGGTGCCAATCTGGAGGTTTCGGATTCTGTCCAGAAGAGCAAGGCAAGTTCAACCATTAAATATGCTGGAAAAGGCTAGGCTTAACGTTCAAATTTCTAACGGTTACTTTTGGTGGGGCCAATAGAAACGAACAAAATGTGGGCCTGGACTGCCTCATGTGATCTGGCGGGTACACTTAGGTTAGGAATATGCTTCCAAGAAAAAGAAAAGAAAAAGACTTTGGAAAATTCGTATGTTTTCCGGAGCCCACCAACCATTTTATGTCACATGTTTAGTACGCTAAAGCCTACATGATGATTGACGTTTCTTGCTTTAGAAAACCCTTTTGTCCATATTTTTCTATTGCTGAGTTGCTTGTGGATCAATTTGAGTTCGTTGTGACATTTTATTAATCACAGTTTCACAGTCGCTCACATAAGCGGACAACTAAAATTTACCATTTAGCTATTAATGTCTCTAAATTTGCGAGACTTTTGCTTATAAGCACTTATGTAAAGTTATTTCTTTAATTAAATTTATTGCGCTATCAAAAGGAAAAAGGAACATGCATTTCTTTTTCTTAATTAAAAGAAAATTGACGCCAACATAGTCTAGTCTAGTGGAAAAAGATATTGACTTGCAGACCAAATGCCTCAGGTTCGAATCCTCATGACATCATAGTTGTGTCTGTGTGAGAAATCTCTCTCCCCTCTAGTTTAGACTATCGCTTGTACTATAAAAAAAATATACATCGAAAGAACATGTATTATTATTCAGTGGGGATGAAGGCAACCAGATATCTATAGAATTGTACCTTATTTTATATATACATCACCATTGCCAAAAACTAGAGGCAGAAAGTCCCAAAAACAAGTACAACATGTAGGAAAGTTTTAGCAGTGAAAGTCACAGATTTACAGCAAGGGCAAGACAATGGCAACTTCTTAGTTCTCACCTGCCTTCACCTACAATGCCAGTGAGCATTGATTCAGTGACATTTACCGGAGACGGCGAAAGGTCAATCCCGGGGCTAGCACTAGTTGTGCTCCCTTCAGGCTGACGGTTGAGGTGAACATTGCTCTCAGTTGACGGGGTATCATCATCCATCAAAAAGCTACTTGTCGTTACATCTTTGAAATCCCAATCTGTCAAATAACTTGGCTTTGAAATAACAGTGCTTGGTTCAATATCTCCAGAGAGCATTGCCACCACGCGTGACATCGATGGCCTCATCATTGGTGATGCCTGAGTGCAGAGGAGAGCTGCTTTTATTATTCTAGTTGCTTCCTTTTCATCAAACTCTGTCAATCTCGGATCCACCAGCCCCAAACTCTGGTCGTTTTCATGTAGAGTCCATGCCTGAAAACAAACATCATGGCCGGAAAAAAGTAAAGAAGTTTTCACAACAATGCTAAAATAAAAGTAGCTAGGCAAATTGTTTTCCTACCCATTCAAGAAGATAAATCTTCTCACGATCCAAGTTGTTGTCAGAATTTGGTCTCCCACTGAGGATCTCCAAAGCAACAACCCCGAAACCGAAAACATCAGCCTTTTCAGTCAGATGTCCACGCATTGCATACTCCGGTGCCAAATAGCCTCTACAAGATTATCAAATGCTTACTGAAAATGTTGCTTGGATTACACCCTAGTCATGATTAACAATGTATAAGTTAAACAAGGGCTTACATTGTCCCAGCAACCCGGGTGCTAATGTGGGTTTTCTCGTCATCATAAAGCTTTGCCAATCCAAAATCTGATATTTTTGGGGAGAGTTCTGAATCAAGCAAAATATTACTGGCTTTGACGTCTCGATGTACAATCCTGGGCCTCGACTCTTCATGAAGGTAAGCAAGTCCTCTTGCTGTTCCCAACAATATATTGAAGCGGGTAGGCCAGTCAAGGTGCAAGTCATTTCTTCCTGAAACATTACATTGAGGGGGAGGGAGAACCAATGCATGTTAACAACTAATAAGAAGTAGAAGAGAAAAAGAAAACAAAAATGAAAATATGTTTTGTCAGTTTTGATAAGAGACTTGGGCTGGTTTAACATATTTTTTGTGCGTCAAAACTCTTCCAGGATACTTAATTGAATAATCCATTATACAGAGGATCAGCTAATAAAATCTAACTAGCAGTAGTTTTCTTCTTTCTTTATTTGTCAGCAGAAAAACCAAGGCAATGAAAGAAAATTTATTCTTGAAGAAAAAACTTGGATGTAACTTCAGAGTACTTTAAACTGCAGAGTACTCTGTTTTTAGGCAACCTAAAATTAGAAGGCAAGGTAGCAAAGGTTTTTAATTTCATAAGATTCAAATAATTACTCTTTCGTTTTCTTTAATCTTCACTCCTCAGCAGAGAAAAATTATAACCAAATGGTTGCTTAAAAAGCTTGGATGACCTTTTAGAGTCCTTGAAAGTGCAGAGTATTCTGTTTCTATAAAACCTACCAAAAAGTGCCTGATCAAGGCTCTTGTTTTCAAGATACTCATAAACCAAAATGCGCTGGGCTCCTTCAATGCAGCATCCATACAATTTCACTAGATTGCGATGTTGGACTGCAGATATCGTAGCAATCTCGGTTACAAATTGACTCTTTCCTTGGTGAGATGCTACTGAGAGTTGCTTCACAGCCACTACCCTCCCATCAGAAAGTGTACCCTATAAACAGAAATACAATTCAGTGACGTGAAAGGGAAGTAAAACGAATCTATTTTGCTTCTCTCAATTTCTGTTTTGTAAGAAGTCAAAGTCATTACTTAAAAGTAGCAGATATTGATGTAAAATAGATTTCACCTTATAAACAGGTCCATATCCGCCCTCTCCTAGCTTATTTGAAGGATTAAAATCTTCTGTTGCAGCTCTCAACTCAACATAACTAAAAGTATTTGGTCGGGGACCTAATCCTAGAAGATCTGCATATTCAAAAGAGAGTATGACATAGGTTTAACTTTCGAAACAATACATGCTAGTCTAAAATTTGTTTTAATGTCACAACACATAAGAAGTATTTTCTGTCAAAGGCTTCATGCTTATCAACACTAGAAAGAACCTAAAACCGCATGCAGAATTAACCACTAATAATATGCTCTTTTACCTTCATCGTCATCTTTTTCTGATTTTTTTCTCCTCATATATAGAACTGCAAATAATAATAGCAAGCTCACAGCCCCAACAGGGACTGCAATACCAACTATCAACCCAGTCCTGCTCTTCTTTCCTGGAGTAGTTGGTGGAAGCCCAGAAACAGTTGGTGTAAAATCTGAGCAATGAAATAGAATAATTGATAATTGTTCAGTGTCAATCAATTAGCAGCAGAAAGATACATTTAAACCATTCATAGGAAATCTTCATAACTTAACATTATATTATATACCTGAAGCAGCATGGACAGCCGATATTAGCGGGCCGTAATCACCTTGTTCAGGTATGCAACATGTTCCCTTACCAGCCCAGAACAGATGAATATCCAGGTAATTCTCTGACACATTAACCTTGAAGGGTCTCACAACTGCTCTGTTAACCCCACCTGCCTCCTTTGATATGTCGAAGTCCTTCCATATGAGGTTCCCCTAGGAACCAAATGAAGAGATAGTTAAATAATTCTGTCTAATGAGGTTGCCCTTACTTCAAATAGTTCATTAGCAGCCTTACTTGAATATAGATATCAAATACACGCCTTCCTAGACTTTTCCAAGTTTGCGTAGCACGGGTTTCATAAACCGTTTCTGCAAATTGCAATGTTACGGTATAAGGTCCATTCTCAAGACCCAGGCCATAGTATCTCAGTGAACCTGGGGACAGTCTTGAAGTCTGGAAAAGCTCGGGGGTCACATCTGTACCGGTGACTTGCGTAAGGGTGGTTTCCACAAATGATGGATTCTTTCTATCAGAAAACAAACCCACATTGCTAACAGCCCATTTCTGTGTACTGGTTACATTAAATGTTGCAGGGCCAAGAGCTGAGTCTTCAGCTTCATACAATATGCCATCACTTCCTCTCATTTGTGGTCCCCCGCACTTGATTGAGAAGTTTGCATCTGTAAAATTGAGGCAAAAGCTATGATTAGTGATAAAAACTTCAAACTCAAGACAAGACTCATACTGATGTTTCTGAATCACATATTTATAACCAGATATGCTTACTAGATGTATGAAAACACTCTTGCAATATGTGTACATAGTTAGAGAAGCAATGCCTATTCCTCTAACATGATAATGCATTAATAAATGGCTAGGGAAACAAAAGAAGATTACATCGAGGGATATCTCGATTGCATGGAAAATTCCTCTGGAGGCAATTCAATCCAGGAAGACTGCAAACACAGAGAACAATTATTATTTATCCAGATGGAAAAATGTAGTGGAAGAATCCATTGTGTAATAGCTAGTAATGATAGTATTGTCTGTCTAACTAAGGGTAAGAGAAACTTCAACTCACGTTCTGTTTGAACTGTCAATTGTGAAGTTGTTGACCACTAAGTTCCTGCACAAAATCATTAATCAATCAACATATGAAGCTATACATGTTTATTAAATAAATATTTCATGTTCAAGATCTAAACATAGTAGTACTTGAAATCCATCACTTCAAACTGTCAAACTAACTTGTTTCACACATTTTATTTATTGAATTTCCTTCATGTGGGTATTATATATGCACAATATTCAAGGAAAGAAGCACTGTAAGAACAAATCCTGGTGATATGTTTTGCCCAAACCGATTCTGGTAATTTAAACTGTAAACATGGAGGTGAAAGATAAAAAGGAGACATACAGTTGCGATATTGTGGTTACCCATTGGGGAAAGCTTCCTGATAAATAGTTGTAAGACAAATCACTGCACATAACAATACAGAATGAGAGGGCACAAAATGCTTGAAAGTTCAAAATAATTTGAATAAGAAAAATGATTAGAATGTTTTCATCAATGGATGAGGCCCTGATTGAGATTTTATCTCACGTACACAGACACACCCATATGCACACAGACGCACACAGAGTACTTGTTTCATTGCCAGTACATTCTATATAACATACTTTTATGACATGAGGACTTACATAGTCTGAAGTCGATTGCTCTTTTGGCTTGGAAGAGGTCCAGACAGGCTATTGTTTCCAAGAAACCTGGCCATTTCAATTATAATATAAGGCACCCAGAAAAAGAAGGAAAAAAGAAACAAGAAACAAGAAAAAGGTCAGATGAATGACTAAGTTTCTGAGCAGGAAATCCAATGGCATGAGTACAGAAAAATGTAATAAAGAAGGCAGGGCTTATTACAAGTATGTAAGAGAACTCATGTTGAACAAAGAACTTGGGAGTTGGCCTGTTAAATTGTTGAAACCCAGATTCCTGCAACATTAATGATAAGGTTAGAGAGCAATTAGAATGAAAGAAAATTAATTGGGATTTTTCGGGATTTGAACTTATATATATGCTGGAACTTACAGTATCTGTAAACCTTGATATTCTCCAATATTAGAAGGAATGCTACCATTGATTAATGCGTTCCGTAGAACTCTGATCCACCACCAAAAATTCAGTGCACAAGTAAATGAGTAAGATTGCAAATTTTAAAAGGAAAAAAGAAGTTATATCACGATATTTGAAGGGACGAGAATGTTAACTTACAAATCAGTCAAGTTCTTCAAATTTCTTATAAAATCAAGAGAGGAGCTCACATTATATATATCACTGATTCGCCTGCATTATCACACACAAACATAAGTGATGCTAGTATAGTGAGAGAGAGAGAGAGTAAAATGTATGAAGCATTTGCCCTTACAGAGTATTCAATGAAGTCAGTTGAGAAAAACTGGTTGGTATTGGGCCTTCAAAAGAGTTCCCTTGAAATCTCCTACAAAAACATTTGAGATGCTTGTGAATAAAAGACCCATCTCTCAGCCATGCAGGTCTGCTTTCATAAACTGCAGAAGGTTAAAAGTTTTCCATACTTACAAAACCGTTAGTTTTGTCCAATTCCCAATGAAAGCAGGTATCTTTCCTGAGAAAGCAATGTCTGATGCCCAGCTAAAATTGAAAAAGTTGACTCATAGTAAGCTCATCCCAGAATAGCAATCTAAAAGTGCTGAATAAACAAAAAAACTTAAAACACCACTTAAGGGCCATTCTTACAGGATTTGCATGTTGATGAGCTTAGCAAATGTTGAAGGAATTTCACCACTAAGTCATAAACTGATTAGTACCAATTTCAAATGATAAACGCACTCCTTGCTCATCGATAATGAATTACACATTGCAACATGCGATTCAAATTCGATGAGTTAAATGAAGCACTCACCATTGCTCGAGCTTGACTAAGTTACCAAGTTCTGGAGGGAGTGTTCCGGAGAAATTATTTGATCCAAAGGACCTGCAACAAGTCATGTTGAAGAGGTATAGAATTAAATGATAGGGGGTTCTATATCGAACATGTCTCAATAGAGAATTTCTCATTTGTCTAAAACACAAAATTTAATTGTGCTTTCTTATGTTTCATTGCTTACAGCGTAGTTAGCTCCGTAAGGTTTCCAAGCTCCTTGGGGATGGGCCCAGAGAATGAATTGATGGCAATTGACCTGAATGGAAATATCAATTACAGAAATTAGCACCTGTTTATAATTTAGGATAAAAACAGAAAGAATAATAATAATAAATTATGTACTATGTGCTTCTTTTACCATAAGGTATATATAACTCACTGGGGAGGTCTATATTTCATGTCCTCAAAGAAGAAATAAACCAACAAAATTGATTGATTTGTAAGAAATTCAGTTCCAACTTATATATCAGGACCAAAAAACAAAAAGGAAAGCCAATCACCAAGCATCTAGCCTTACCTCAAATATTATAATTAGTAAGTAATTCCTTAAAGCTTACAAAAGAGAAAAAGGAAAATAGAAACTAAGGGGTTGTTTGATAACCATTTCATTTTTATTTTCATTTTTTGAAAACTGAAAACATGTTTGGAACAGATTTCGTTTTCATTTTTCAAAAAAGTGAAATTTAGTTTTCAAAATCACCCTTATTATTGAAAACAACTTGAAAGTGATTTCAGTTTTCATTTGTTTTGCGCTCCTATTTCATTCATTAATTTTACATCACGACACATGGAATGCACTCTAGTTATCAATCCAAGCCTCCATAACTCCATCTCCAAAATTCAACAAAAAATCATCATAATTCCAAAAAAAATCACCGAAAAATACTACGAACTCTTTGTAACATGCACTTTTATTCTATGATCATAAATTCACAATTGGACCCCAAAAACTTCCATTTCCAAGTTTCACTGAAAACTGAAAATTTAATTCAATTACCAAACATCTTGTGTTCAATTTTCACTTTTCACTTATTGTGAAAATTGAAATTAATTACCAAACAAGTTTTCAGTTTTCAGTTTTTGAAAAATGAAAACTTAAAATTGAAAATTGAAAACTAAAAACCGAAAACTAAAATGGTTATCAAATGGGTCCTAAGTCAATTATAGAAATTGTAAATGGGAATGAGTCTCATGAAAGTATTTGACATATAAAAATTTGTATTACAACTTAAACAAATGTTCTCTCACTACTTACAATGACGTCAATGCGGACATATTGCCGATGAATGCTGGTAGGGGACCGGTGAAATAATTCTGATCAATTTTCCTACAAGAATTAAAACAAAGTGCAATGACCAACGATTAATCTCTGAGTATTAAAAATATTCATGCCAATTTTGAACAGTAAGACTAAGAAACATGTGTCTTTCTCTTTTATATGCAAATGTTAATTTTGGTAAACCAAACAACAGAGAATGGGGTTGGAAAAACTTCATACAAAACGGTCAGATATCTTAAAGCCACAAATTCTTCTGGAAACACCCCTCGTTTGTCCAGAGCATAAACTCTCCTGGAAAGAAAAAAATTGAGCAGTTAGGCACTTAATATTATAATTGATATATCAGGCATGATCTGCTTAGTTTTCTAACACATGATTAATTGAGTTGCTACAGAGAGAGAGAGAGAGAGAGAGGAGGGTAACATACAGTTGGGTGATGTGGCAGGTAGTATTTTTTTCATAAGTACAATCACAAATGATGGCTGGATTATTAGGTCTATCCTGAAAGTCGGTTCCATTAATGGCAGATCCACTGCATGGCTCTCCACTGATATTCCACAGCCCCGGCACAGCTTGCGTGTCCCATTGCTCGAATATTGAGTTCAACGCCCTCACTGCACTCTCAATTCAATCGTTGTGTACACATCACATAACGTACTTAAAAGATGCTTAGACTGTCCAGAAATCTCAAAAAGGAAGAAAAAAACAACATATATATACTCTGTATTTAAAAGATGCTTAGAAATATGTACAACTTTGGAAAGCATGGCTAGTTTACCTTCAGATGGATCGGTCGTACGATTTTGAGCCATGGACACCTGAAACCAGAAGCATAAGCTGCAAAAGAAGGCAACAGACACTGAAAGAGGCCACGGTTGCTTCAACGTCCTCCTCATATTGATCATGTTATTGTACACGAGCGCTGGCTCCTCGATGGCACAAAAGTTGTATTTCCAATGGTTCCTAAAATGCTTGTTCTAACACAAAGAGAAGAGAACAAGCCATTTTCAACAGTCAGAAGCATGTGCATAGATGAATTATTGACCACCTAATTAATAGAAAGTTTTATGCATGCGTCCAATCTGATAAGAAAGATATTTATCTGTTGACTACTGTTTTCGGGGTCGCTGAGAAACAGATGTTAAGGATGATGCTCACCTATGTGGAATATTTCCAGTTAGATTTTAGTCATACATTGATAAACCTCAGCATTAAGACTACGTTGACTTCAGAGGTTTTGCATAGGCTTGTCCAATATAGGTTCTTACATTTTCTATTTTCTAGACATATACCCATCACTTTATAAATCTATGTGTAAAACTCAATTTCAAACTTAAATGAACAGTAGGATATAAGAGGTCATAGTATTCATATGTTTTTACATCGTTCTATCAAACTTCATATTTTATTTATAATTTGTTTCAAGCATTTCATTAACTGCCATAATTGTAATTAATACTCCCTATTACTAGCATATCAATCACCTCATTTCTTTTGGTTGCCATTCCCTCTAACATATCGCCCCCTAAAATTGCAAATTAAAAAAATTGTAAATTACATATCCAATATTGTACCTATGAAAAATATAAATATAAATATATACATATAAAAATATAGGTATATTATTTACCAAATTTTTTTTAAAAAAAACTAGGTCAATTACTTTGTAATTGAAATTTCCGCACATTTTCACAAATTAAAAATAGGTACGCAATAATTTATAGAAAATAGGTACGTTGTATAATTGAAATTTATGCACGTTTTTTATAATTAAAAATAGGTACATTATGTAGAAGAAAAAAAATAGGTTAATTATACTAGGTACATTATTTAGAGAGAAAAAATAGGTTCATTATAAAAAAATTCATAAAACAAACAATAAATAGATTATCAAATTATTTTTCATAAAACAAGTAATAGGTACATTATTTAGAGAAAAAAATAGATACAAAATTTAGCAAAAAAATAGGTTCATTATACTAGGTACATTATTAGAGAAAAAAAAATAGGTGCATTATTTGGAGAGAAAATATAGGTTCATTTATAATTTAAAAAAATTCATAAAAACCAACAAAAAGATGATTAAATTATTTTTCATAAAACAAGTAATAGGTGCTTTATTTAGAGAAAAAAGGTACAATATTTAGAGAGAAAAAAATAGGTACATTATTTAGAGAAAAAATAGGTTCATATTGTCAATATCTTTTTTGGACAGTAATTTACCTATTATTATCTACCTATTGTCAATATTAATATCCATATATTGATATGGATATTAAGAAAAGATAATAAGTAGATAATATTATTGATAATAATAATCTACTAATTATCAATATGTAGATAATATTGATATATTATCTACCTATTGACAATATTTTATCAGGAGTTTATTAATGTATCCATATTAATATTGATGACATTTTATGGATAATAAGAGTTTATCTACCTATTGACAATAATCTACCTCAGATTATTATCTTTTAATAATATGAGATAGATTATTAATATGGAGTCGATTTACCTAAACTTAATAAATCGATCAATATCAATATCGATATCAATATCAATTTTGATATCAATATATTGATCTTTTTAACATCTTTATTTTTTCCTTTTTGGAGTAATAGGTAATTTACTCCATCAATCGATCAATTGGTAGATAATATTGAATATATTAATAAACTCTTCATCAATATATCAATGTTGATATTGATATCAATATCAATACTGATATTATCAACATATTGATATTGATAATATCAATATAAAACTGTCAATATTGATATTGACAGTTTTTGACCTTTTAAAAAAAAATAATAATAATCTACCTATTTTTTATTATAATAATAATGTCCACTTCAATATTGATATTATCAATATCAATATCAATATCGATATTGATAATGATATTGATATTGATATTGATATTAATGATATTGTCAATATTGATAATATTGATAATGATATTGATATTGATATTGTGATATTGTCAATATTGATAATATTGATAATGATATTGATATCAATATCAATATTGATATGGATTACTAAGTAGGTTGGTATTCTTTGTCTTTGTGAAAATAATCATTGTTAGATTTCTTTGTGAGAGATCAACTGTTGTGAGAGAAAGCGATTTAGCGTTTGGTAAACTTTTTGTTAAAAGTGTTGTTAGTCTTAATTCTCACATAATCGTAAAAATAATTCCCGCATAATCATTAAACTCAGCCTCTTCAAACCGATTCCTGCATAATCGAGAAAATGAAAGCACTCATTAACCGCTTTTCCTTATAGCGCCTTCTCTCACAAGCAATTTTTAATAATAAGTGATTTTAATAGTTTACCAAACGAGGTTGACTTCCCAAAATTTTTAAAAATCACTTATCATCCCAAATAAACAATGTCAAACCCAAGACTAATACGTTAATGTTGAATTTAATAGATTACTAGTCATATAATTCATAAAAGGAAAACAACATAATTTTTTTATTAAATAAACCAAAACGTTAATCACCTATAGATTACTAAATTTAATATTTAATTTCAAATAAGTTTCTAAATTAATTCTTATATCCATTACAACCATTTGGAGATCTTCCCAAATTCAACGTGTGTCATTAGTTACACTCACACATAACACGTTAGCTTATAAATAGGGGTAGTTTTAGAATGCGAAAAATATAATAAATCAGATTTTAAGTTATATTAGGTAAACTTCATAGTTGGATCCTACCATCGAAAGTATTATTTGAAAAAATTGGGTATTTTAAATAGAAAAATAAAGGAAAATGCTATAGTTGATTTAGAGTGAATTTTATGGGTCTATGCTCAATTTACTATATTATTTTTTCCTTTCCAAGTTGCATGATGGCAGTCACTTTTCTAATTTCCCACCTCAGTGGGCTTTGACAAGTGACATCCACTTTGAATATTCTTATTATTATTGAGCAGTTTAATTTAGAGTTTGAAATATCTATCTCCAATTCTAGATACTCATCTCATGAATCATGATGGCTTTTCCAGTTTAATACTTTTTCTTGTTCACAATATCAAAGGGATGGAGTGGACTAACAATAAAGCTATAGAAATTTAACTGAACTTCTTATAATATTTCAACGAACTTTTTTTATTTTTTATACAAGCGATGTTAAGAGAGGGGATAATTGAACCTCGGAAGCTTGGGTGCAAGGGAAAATGATATAGTTGGAAATTCATTTTTCTGTAAGAACACAACCATTTTATTTCTTTGACAATTATATATGTGACAGGAGGCCTACATATCTTTGATTTTGTGGATGAGAATCTGACGATACTATTATCTTCTTTCGTGTGGACATAATAAATTTCTGAAAAGTACACGTGGATTTTTCGATAGAAGAAAAAGTAAACTGGTGGAATTTTCAAAAATTGTGGCTAACAACCACTGTGGATAATGAAGGCTGAGCAGTTTGATGATGATGTGCAAACTGAGCTATACTGACGTCATAATAGAATAGATAATATATATAAATAGAAAATGCCAGGAAACCAACTTTGTATATTAACTTAGATTAACTCTAATAGAGTATGAGGCATCAGACGGGTGGGCCCATCTCTATTGCAGAGTTAAGACAAGTTGATCACAAAATTGATCTCCCTAAGATTACCCTATATATAAGTTGACGTGATTATTGTCATGGTCAACAAAATCATATCAAGATGATTAGTAAGCATAAGATAATAACTTTGGTTTTATTAAAACCCTTTATTAATTGCTTAATACAAGAGTTGGGTAGATAATGCCAAGTGACATTTTGACATTTTGTATATAGGACACGTGGATTGCACATGCAATGTGATCAAGTTTTTTTATTATTTTATATGAGCAATGTGATCAAGTTGATGCTTATGGGTTCATAGGGTCCATAAAATTCAATAATTTACTGTTCTCCCTCGTATATAAAATATTTTTAAATGCCATTTCTCCTATATATATAAACAAATAATTTTAGTGTCATTATCATTGTTCTCTAACTCATATGTACATATATATACAGAAGTTCTCCTCCGGATCAAATAGTGTATTTTGTATTACCCCTTCCTGTTTTTCTACTTGTTTTTAATTGCAAGCGCACCATAATAATGTGCGGATATCCGGATGAGATAATAACTGTATATATATATATATAAAGAAATAAGGGTTAATGACTTAAATGGTCCCTCAAGTAGTGCTCCAGTATCATTTTGGTCCACCAACTAAATTTTCGACTTAAATGGTCATTCAACTTTTTTTTTGGTATCAAAAAGGTCCTACCGTCAAAGTCTGTCAATTGTTTCGTGAAATCCAGGGCAAAATCGTCTTTTTGGACAAATTGACTTAAATGGTCCCTCAACTATCGCTTCTAGTATCATTTTGGTCCACCAACTAAATTTTTGACTTAAATGGTCTTTCAACTCTTTATTTGGTATCAAAATGGTCCTACCGTCAAAATTTGCCAATTTTATTATTAAATTGAGAGGTAAAAAGTCTCTATGAATTAAAATAGTAATATATAATTAAAAATTAAAGGAAACTATTATAACTTAGAAAATTTTAAAAAATTGAATCTCACCAGCCACATGGCTTTTTTTTCCGTTGTGATTTGGATGAAGTAAATATGAGTTGAGTTGGGTCTGAAAGGAATCGAATTTTGGGTTTGAGAGTGGGGATTGAAAGGGTGAGATTTTAGGGGTGGTTTGATCGGAGAAAAGGAATCGAATTTGGTGAAGTTTGGATTCATTGTGAAGAAGAAGAAACACTCGAGTCGAGAAAATCAACGGTTTGATCATGGATATGATTGAGAGAGACAGTTGTCCAAAAAGACGATTTTGCCCCTGGATTTCACATAACAATTGACAGACTTTGACAATATGACCGTTTTGATACCAAATAAAGAGTTGAAGGACCACTTAAGTCGAAAATTTAGTTGGTGGACCAAAATGATACTGAAGCAATAGTTGAGGGATCATTTAAGTCAATTTGTCCAAAAAGACGATTTTGCCCTTGGATTTCACAGAACAATTGACATACTTTGACGGTAGGACCTTTTTTATACCAAAAAAAAAGTTGAAGGACCATTTAAGTAGAAAATTTAGTTGGTGGACCAAAATGATACTAGAGCAATAGTTTGGGGACCATTTAAGTCATTAACCCAAAGAAATAATTTTAGTGTCATTACCAGTGTTCTCTAATTCGTATGGAATATATACTCATTGCCAAACCACAGTGTTTTTACTTATTTTTTCAACTATGCAAACAGGGTAACATATTGCTTTTGAATGCATCTTTGAATTACAATAAAAAGGATTAAAACAACCTTAATTAACATTTTCAAAGAAGAAAACTAGCAGTTTATCATTCAAGCCAACTTCAATAGAGAGAGAGAGAGAAGAGAGAGAGAGAGAGAGAGAGAGAGAGGTGTACCTTAGAAAGGGTTTGCAGTAGATTTTTGAGGTGATGAGATACTGAAACAGAGAGACAGCAACTGAAGCAAGAAGCAGCAAATTGGTATGAGGAGATGGCGGCTAGCTTCCCCCACCGATTCTGAAACTCATCATGAGAGTGAAAAAGAGGATTCTCCCACTCACTTAATGGTATGAGAGCGAGAGAGAGAGAAAGAGAGGATAAGAATCAATGTCAATCTGTCAAATTCTTCAAACCATATTTGTTTATTCAACCACTAGCCTCACAGCTTTTTCCTTTCTTTTTCTTAAACGAAAAATTGTTATTATTAAAGGAATTGAACCTAACCAAGTTCTACTCTTTGTTCCAGTACCTCATGCCACTAGACCACTAGTGGGCTAATTGAGCCACTCAAGTGATCGTTTATTCTTTATTTTTTTTAGATCAATTGTATATATATAGTTCATGAGCAACATGATTGGCAGACTAGTTTTATACCAATTTTATGATAAGCTTCCAAAAATGCCCAACACTTTGTTACAATTTGCAATTTTGTGAAGAAATCGAAGTGAGAATGAATCGAATGCGAATGAGTTGAGAGTTTAGGGAACCAAAGCATTCTTCCTATAAAAGTGATTACTAAATTTTAACACTCCCCTCTGTTCAAGGAGTTTGGTGGTGGAATTGAAATCACCAAAACATTGTCAAGTAACCTTAAAAACTTGGAAATTCACATTTTTTTTCTTGTGATGAGGGTTTTTTCTCTATGATGTTGATTCAATAATTCCGTGTTGGTGCGCACTTGAGTTAGGCCTATAGATTAATGTAGTGTGATTATTCTACATTATAATAATTTAGAATATCATGGTTAGTTTAGTTTGTAGTATCCATCATTGTCCCTAATTTAATGATTGATTTTGAAGTTTACAATAAATAAATAGAAGAGAGGGATTCAATTGCCATATAAACCATAGGAATGAGATTGGTTTTGCTATATTTGAAACTAGAAGGATTAAAAAGAAATTGAGTCAAAATTACAGGTATCAAAAATGTACTTTTGAAAGAACCCTTCTTTGAGCCAACAAAATCAAAAGAAACCTATATTTTATTAGCTTCTCGCATTTCTAAGGCAACACAGAGTCAGAGAAGGACATAGCTCACTGCCCTGAGGTTCTGATCTCTCTATTTGTATGATTCAGCTCTCTCCCCCTGATTTATGTGTCCGTTTCTGAAATTTAATGGAATTGATGAACTGTGTTTTGTTTTTAGAGAGGAATTTGTGATTAGATTTGGGGGTTTTGTATAAACTGCGCAATTTAGGTGTTTCTCAGGAATTATTTGGTAAATTTGTCATATTTGTGATTAGATTTTGGATTCTGGGTCACCTTCCTCAAATAGACATCTTGAATGTGTTTTGAATCTGACTTCATCTGCTTGTATGCAAACAAAGTTCTCTTTTTTTCTCTATGGATGTAATGTTAGGGTTCTCAGTGCTCAGAGCTCTGGTTGATTGTGGATAAATTTAGGAGGAAAATGAAAATGATATGAAACCACAATGCAAATATTGATTAAGAAGCTGGTTTGGTTTGAATGAAAACATAGGTTGAAGTTTTTAACTTCGCCCTTGTATGATTCTTTTTTTCTTCCTCTCAGTTGCATCATTTTTTTATTATCAAGAATTGTTATTTTTTGTTAATACTGAGACAGACAAAGTCCTTTTGCAGATTAAAATATTCAATTGATTGCAATAATTGAAATGAAGAAAGAAGGAAATGAGGAAGCAAGTATAGAGTCAGTGAAGAAGTTCTTGGAGAAAGAAGGTGAAATGGCAATCACCATGGATGGGCTGCCAGAGAAGTTCTTTGAGCCCTTTATCATGAAAGGCATTAAAGTCGATCTCCTTGAACCCGGTCGTATTGTTTGCTCCTTCAAAGTACCCCCCCGTTTGCTGAATGGAGGCAATTTTATGCATGGTGGAGCCACAGCAACCCTTGTGGATTTGATAGGGTCAGCTGCAATCCTCACCGTCGGAATTCCCAGCTCCGGAGTTTCAGTGGAGATCAACGTTTCATACTTGGATTCTGCTTACCCTGGTGAGGAAGTTGAGGTTGAGGCCAAGACTTTACGAGTTGGGAAGGCTGTTGGTGTTGCCAGTGTTGAGTTAAGGAAGAAGAAGACAGGCAAAATTATAGCTCAGGGCCGTCATACCAAGTATCTTGCTCTCGCTAGCAAACTCTGAACAGCTTGGAAGTTGGTACCAAGACACAATTCAGTCTGTGTTCTATGTAAAGATTTTTCAACATTGAATAAAATTTATTTTAACTGAACTATATAAATTCACAGTTTGAGATGCAAATCAATGATCAATTGAAATTTTCCTCAGGCTTGTATGGAATATTGAGAAGCCTTTTGGTGTTGTCAATGTTGAATTTAGGAAGAAGAAAACAGGGGAAACATTGTCGTCAACCGGTGCTTCTCTCTACACTCAATAAAGTGTGAACTTTGAACCAACAATTCAGTGTTCCAATTTACAAATTTTGCTCATGGTTAGAGTTCAAAGAGGTTCACATGCGAACAATGCTCAATAGCATCTCTCCTCTGATACCAATTCGAAAAAGTTGTCAAAAACATTAAGATTCAATTGCTTAATCTTTAGATCGTAACATCATACAACTGATTCATGAAAAAATAATCTAAATCAAGAAAAAAGTTAACTATTTGAGTCATAATTCATCAAAATTGCATTCCTCATCATAATTGTATTCGTCATCGTAATTGTATCCATTAAATTCATCATTTGCAACATATGAATCGTCATCTTGGCCTTGTTTGGCTTCAGCCTCTTCACTGTATCCATTACTTTCATGCTCAAACTCATCATCACGACTGTTCTTCTCATTTGACAGTTGCATCTCACCATGACTGCCACAATTAGACTTTGTGCCTTCTTCAAATGCAGGTGCATAACCCTGATTTTACACATGAAGAAAAAATTAAGATGAATCAAATTCGGATGTTCTGGCAATTACTCGTAGAGAGATACCTCCTTTTTCTAAAACCTACCAGGATTTCTAACTAGGAACTACAATGCAAAATAATTATAAAATGGCAAAAAAACACTTTTTTAATGAACAAAACAGCAACAACAAAAACAAAACAAAAAACTTTTAACCATATAACAAGATGAAAGATTTTCCTATTTTTTAAAGTATCCCATTGACTGCCCAATTAGTATACAAACTGCATAATTGATCATTCTATTAAACCACCAGTTTGATTTTCAGATATCACAGTTTCATGTCTTGATCCATGCTTAATAAAAATATACCATCTTCCAAAGATTATTCTTTTATGTATTAAGTTCTATCTTGCAATAGTTTGTGTGACTTGGATATACCTTTATTCCATTAAACATGAATTTGGTGTCTGCACAGTAACCAGACATTAAAAAAATATATATATTGAACAAGTAACATCAGTTGACAATCAAAATTAAACATGCTATTAGATTTGTTTGGCTTTTAGTCGCTTGTAGTCTGTGCATCAGTTAACGAGACCTTAGATGTTGACAGAACATAATATGGGATTTGCGCAGCATGAATAAAGCAAGATTGATTCTAAAAGAAGACATAAAAAGATGCTTACAAGCTCTTCATTTAATTTATCCAAAGCATCATAGTTGATTTTTGAACTCAGCCTCTGCAAGAACAAAATGTCACATTAGTATCTGTTAAATAAATTATAAGTAGAACAATCAGCATTGCACTAAAATTTAAGCACCAAAAATCCCATAAACCAGTTTATTAACTTACATTCTTCGTATCCATCACAGTAGAAACTTTGACAGCCTTTTCTGGCTTTTTTGCAGAAGCAGCTTTCTTGGCCATTCTGGCTCGTTTTCTACTCTTTCCCTGCCAATTTTATAGTTGCATATAGGGATTAATAAATAAGACTCCATGCTGGCAGTAAAACATACACAGATAGTCAAATTCAAATAAAATTGAAGTGAATACTTTCAACACAGTTCTGCAGAGTGGCTCCAATAACAGGTCAGAACTAGGCAAGAACTCTAATAAATGGCAAATAAGCTGGATGCGACTTCCAAGCATATGCTTCAGAGCACGATGCACATATGACATTCAGCAAACATAACTCAAATACAAGAAAAGTGGTAAGTTTTGAGAGTGACTTAAGAATTTGCGCACGATCACAGAGCTAAGGAGAATGAAGAGGCAAATAATGGAGGGCCAGCCTGATAATCATGATTAACTACATAACCTCAATGATTTTCAATCTAAAGACTCAAAAGGCAAAAATATAGGCAAAAACTAAAAAGAAACCATGGAACAAACAGAAACTAAGAAAGACCCTAGCGTTGCACCGAATCCTTGTGAACACACATATGATAAAATGTATGGCTTTCCAAAGGCATTACCTTATCATAGTCCTTGTTCATTGCTTCCCAAATCATTCTTTTAAACAGTGCCGCCCCCTTGCTGTTAAGGTACCCAACAACCTACAAACCACAAGCATCATGCCTTCCATGTCAAAATTCCAAAAATAAAAAATTGCAGCAACGATCATATGCAAATCTAAATGAAAGACAGCACCTTACAGATAAGTCTAGACCAAGCACTATATACCAAGTGGCTATGATGGAAGTAATCTTGAAGAAAGCTAATGGATCATGGGCAGGGGGTAACTTTCAGTTTCGGGATCACTGTCTTTCATTAATTTTTACCGTTTATTTTCAAACCAAGAACAAAACTTTTCAAAAGAACTATGAAAGGAAATTCCAAGAGCATTGATATGTAGATTAAATTCAAATCATCATTGAGAAATTTGAGCATCTACTTTCTATTCATCAACTTAAGGAAAGTGGGCAACCACGATTCAATGAAAACAGCACAAGAAAAACAAGACCAAAAAATATATATATATATATATATATAATCATTATCTGCGTACCTCTGCATCGTCAATATCAGAGAGGCTTTCTGAGACATCACCATCCGCAGGTGACATTGCGTACCCACTGAGGCCTTCTCTTCTGTAAATGTTCTTTTAAAATTTGTGGAATTTATATCAACTAGAGAGTAATGTCGGCGTAAATTCATTGATTCACCGAACCGACCTAATTCGAGCTCTTTCTTTTAAAGAATCGAAATCTGGAACGGTCGAACCCAAAACCTATTCTTTTGTTCAATTTATTTTTCATTTTCTAAATCAAAAGCAATGAAGGAAACCCAAAAGCTAAAGGACTACAAGAGGCCCAACAAACTAGGCTTAATTGAGATTGGGCCAGCAAAACAGAATACACAGCCCAATCCCCCAAATCCAAACAAACACAAAATAGAAAATATCCGATATATTAAGAACAAGAATTTTATAGTGAGGGAGTTAAATATGGTAAACTCTATATCTTAATTATTTGATTAAATTAGTTAGACGTTGGATTAAATTGGTTAGCCTAATACAACGGTTAAGAGATAAGACATGACTTAAATGTCATATATAAGGCCCTCACTATAAAATGACTCATATGAAGAAATTGTTCAATGCAAGTGTGACTGTAACACCATGACGTACCACATGTTATAGTTCATGTGATTTTTATAACACCATGTCGGCATATACTAAGTATTAATAAAGCCTAAAAGAACATCTAAAACACTACATCACAAAGGGATTTGTAAATTTTACATCAAGTATATTGTACAAAGGGATTGGAATTTAACGTTTATTTGTAAAGTTATATTTTTTGAAATGACAACTATTTATATAGAATTTAAAGTTTGGATTTCAGACCTCCAAATTCCATGTTTTTTCCCACTAAGAAATTGAGGGTCGATATTCTGAGTTTAATTTCCACCAAAATATGCGTCATTTCACAATTTCTATTGAGCAGAATTCATTTTCCCTAATTAGACATACATAAATCCAAATATGAAATTATTAATTACCATAAATTTAAATGATGGAGATTTAAATTCCTTCATTTAAGAATTCTATTCAATTTTCAATTCCCTCATTCAAACAGAGGGATTCACTACGTTTTTTCTTATAAGGCGCTTATGTAAAGTTGTTTCTTTTATTAAATTTATTGTTATATATATATATACAAAAATTCTCCTATTTACATCCTAAATTATTATCGCATGGACACCACGTATTTTGTCTTAATCCTCCATACTTTCCTGTTTACAATAACATGCAGACATCCGTGTATAGGATCCCGAGCCTCTGCATTTAGGTCCCATGCATTTACCCGCATTTCGTGAAATCTAAGCCACCCAAACAATCTAACCCCTTTAACACATGACACCTCGTCCAACTTTAAATCAGATTTTTTTTCCCCAAAACTCGTGTTAACGCCGTTGAGGGTTTGTTTTAACGTGATTCCTCCTCTAGCTGCGAGCATGATTCATTCAGCGTGCCTTTTTTTTTCTTTTTACTTTTTTCAAAACTCCTTTCTTCCTGGGTTTGAGTGTTCTTTGTGGTTCAATTGGATAGAGATTCAGTTTTGGTGGTAAGCAATTGGAAGGAGTCAACGCTTCAGCTGGTTTCCAGGCTGAGGGGAGGAACTATGATTAAGGTGACGATTCATGCCGCCAAAGAAATTGAGATCGATCTCGAGCCAACTAATACCATTAACCTGACCAAGGAAAGGGTTGAGGAGAAATAGGGAATCCCCAGTGTGCAAATAAGCTTATCTAAGGTACAAGATGCAATTTTATGCCCAACCACATTTACTCCTCTGACTGATTAAGATTAAGTTGATTTTTTCAATTGAGGATCGGTTGTTTATCTTCCTATAGCAACTTGGTCATTTGGAACAGTTTTTATCAGAATTTTCATTATAATACAATTGGAAGTTGGAATCGTAGTTTTTATTCAAGACGGCTAGCAGCAAGGCAATCAAAACCACAACGTTTAAGCCAGGAAGAAAAGGAAGTTAATAAAAAAGAAAAAAAGCACGCTGATGAAACACGCTCACGAGACGGAGGAGGAGGAAACACGTTAAAACAAACCAACAACGGCGTTAACATGAGTTTTGGGAAAAAAAAAAATCTGATTACAGTTTGATGAGGTGTCATGTGTTAAGGGGGTTAGATTATTTGGATGGTTTAGATTTCACGAAATGCGGGTAAATGCACGAAACCTAAATGCAGAGGCTCGGGATCCCCGTGTATATATATATATATAGTTATTCTCTTACCCGGATGTATTATTGTTGAATGGCCGATTAAGGCAACCAGATATCTATAGAATTGTATCTTATTTCTATATACATCATCATTCCCAAAGACTAAAGGCTGAAATACATAAAGACAAATACAAAATGTAGAAAAGTTTTAGCACCGAGAGAGTCACAGATTTACAGCAAGGAAAAGACAATGGCAACTTCTTCCTTCTCACCTTCCTTCTCCTACAATGCCAGTGAGCATTGATCCAGTCACATTTACCGAAGACGGAGCAGGGTCAATTCCGGGGCTAGCATCAGTTGCGCTCTCTTCAGGCTGATGTTTGAGGAGAATCTTGCTCTCAGTTGATGAGGTATCATCATCCGCCAAAAAGCTACTTATGGTTACATCTTTGAAATTCCAATCTGTCAAATAACTTGGCTTTGACATAACAGCGCTTGCTTCAATATCCCCAGAAAGCATTGCCACTACACGTGACATCGATGGCCTCATCATTGGTGAAGCCTGAGTGCAGAGGAGAGCTGCTTTTATCAATCTAGTTGCGTCATTTTCATCAAACTCTGTCAATCTCGGATCCACCAGCCCCAGAATCTGGTCGTTTTCATGTAGAGTCCACGCCTGAAAACAAACATCATGGCATGGTAAAAAAGGAAAATAATAAAGAAGTTTTCACAACAATGCTAAAATAAAAGTAGATAGGCAAAGTTTTCCTACCCATTCAAGAAGATAAATCTTCTCTTCATCCAAGTTGTTGTCAGAATTTGGTCTCCCGCTGAGGATCTCCAAAGCAACAACCCCGAAACCGAAAACATCAGCCTTTTCTGTCAGATGTCCGCGCATTGCATACTCTGGCGCCAAATAGCCTCTACAAGATTATCAAATGCTTACTAAAAATGTTGCTTGGCTCCCTAGTCATGATTAACAAAGTATAACTTAAACGAGAGCTTACATTGTGCCTGCAACCCGGGTGCTCATGTGGGTTTTCTCGTCATCATAAAGCTTTGCCCATCCAAAATCTGATATTTTTGGGGAGAGTTCCGCATCTAGCAAAATATTACTGGCTTTGACGTCTCGATGTACAATCCTGGGCATTGACTCCTCATGAAGGTAAGCAAGTCCTCTTGCGGTTCCCAACAATATATTGAAGCGGGTAGGCCAGTCAAGGTGCAAGTCATTTCTTCCTGAAACATTACATGGAAAAACAACCAATGCATGTTAAGAACAAGAAGCATAAGAGAAAAGGGAAAAAGAAAATGAATGAAAATATGTTTTGATATGAGACTTGCAGAGCAAAAACTAATAAAATCTAACTAGCAGTAGTTTTCTTTTTTTCTTCATTTGCCAGCAGAAAACAAAGGCAGTGAAAGAAGATTTATTCTCAAGAAAAAAACTTGGATGTAACTTCAGAGTACTTCAAACTGCAGAATATTCTTATTCAGATAATTACTCTTTTGGTTACTCCAATCTTCACTCCAGCAGAGAAAAATTATCACAAAACCTACCAAAAAGTTTAGAGTCCTTGAAAGTGCAGAGTATTCTGTTTCTATAAAACCTACCAAAAAGTGCCTGATCAAGGCTCTTATTTTCAAGATACTCATAAACCAAAATGCGCTGGGTTCCTTCAATGCAGCATCCATACAATTTCACTAGATTGCGATGTTGGACTGCAGATATTGTAGCAATCTCGGTTGCGAATTGACTCTTCCCTTGATGAGATGCTACTGAAAGTTGCTTCACAGCCACTACCCTCCCATCAGAAAGTGTACCCTATATACAGAAATACAATTCATTGACATGAAAGGGAAGAAAAAATAATCTATTTTGCTTCTCTCTCAATTTCTTTTTGTAAGAATTAAAAGTCATTACTTAAAGAAGCAGATATTGATGTAAAATAGATTTCACCTTATAAACAGGTCCATATCCTCCCTCTCCTAGCTTATTTGAAGGATTAAAATCTTCTGTTGCAGCTCTCAACTCAGCATAACTGAAAGTATTTGCTTGGGGACCAAATCCTAGAAGATCTGCATATTCAAAAGAGAGTATGACATAGGTTTAACTTTCAAAAAAATACATGCTAGTATAAAATTTGTTTTAATGTCCCAACACATAAGAAGTATTTTCTCTCAAAGGCTCTATGCTTATCAACACTAGAAAGAACCTAGAACCGCATGCAGAATTAACCACTAATAATATGCTCTTTTACCTTCATCGTCATCTTTTTCTGATTTTTTTCTCCTCATATATAGAACTGCAAATAATAATAGCACGCTCACAACCCCAACAGGGACTGCAATACCAACTATCAACCCAGTCCTGCTCTTCTTTCCTGGAGTAGTTGGTGTAAAATCTGAGCAATGAAATAGAATAATTGTTCAGTGTCAATCAATTACCAGCAGAAAGATACATTTAAACCATTCATAGGAAATCTTCATAACTTAACATTATATTATATACCCGAAGCAGCATGGACAGCCGATATTAGCGGGCCGTAATCACCTTGTTCAGGTATGCAACATGTTCCCTTACCAGCCCAGAACAGATGAATATCTAGGTAATTCTCTGACACATTAACCTTGAAGGGTCTCACAACTGCTCTGCTAACCCCACCTGCCTCCTTCGATATGTCGAAGTCCTTCCGTATGAGGTTCCCCTAGGAACCAAATGAAGAGATAGTTAAATAATTATGTCTAATGAGGTTGCCCTTACTTCAAATAGTTCATTAGCAGCCTTACTTGAATATAGATATCAAATACACGCCTTCCTAGACTTTTCCAAGTTTGCATAGCACGGCTAGCAAAAACCGTTTCTGCAAATTGCAACGTTACGGTATAAGGTCCATTCTGAAGACCCAGGCCATAGTATCTCAGTGAACCTGGGGACACTCTTGAAGTCTGGAAAAGCTCTGGGACCCCTGTATCGGTGACTTGCGTAAGGTTGGTTACCACAAATGATGGATTCTTTCTATCAGAAAACAAACCCACATTGCTAACAGCCCATTTCTGTGTACTGGTTACATTAAATGTTGCTGGGCCAAGAGCGGAGTCTTCAGCTTCATACAATATGCCATCACTTCCTCTCATTTGTGGTCCTCCGCACTTGATTGAGAAGTTTGCATCTGTTAAATTGAATATAGTACCACAAGCTATGATTAGTGATAAAAACTTCAAACTCAAGAAAAGACTCATACTGATGTTTCTGAATCACATATTTATAACCAGATATGCTTAATAGATGTATCAAAACACTCTTGCAATAATGCATTAATAAATGGCTAGTGAAACAAAAGAAGATTACATTGAGGGGTATTTCGATTGCATGGAAAATTCCTCTGGAGGCAATTCAATCCAGGAAGACTGCAAACACAAAGAACAATTATTATTTGTCCAGATGGAAAAATGTAGTGGAAGAATCCATTAAACTGAAGAAGTGTAATAGCTAGTAGTGAGAGTATTGTCTGTCTAACTAATGGTAAGAGAAACTTCAACTCACGTTATGTTTGAACTGTCAAATGTGAAGTTGTTGACCACTAAGTTCCTGCACAAAATCATTAATCAATCAACATTTTTATTTATTGAATTTCATTCATGTGGGTATTATATATGCACAATATTCAAGGAAAGAAGCACTGTAAGAACAAATCCTGGTGATATGTTTTGCGCAAACCGATTCTGGTGATTTAAACTGTAAACATGAAGGTGAAAGATAAAAAGGAGACATACAATTGCGATATTGTGGTTACCCATTGGGGAAAGCTTCCTGATAAATAGTTGTAAGACAAATCACTGCACATGACAATACAAAATGAGAGGGCACAAAATGCATGAAAGTTCAAAATAATTTGAATAAGAAAAATGATTAGAATGTTTTCATCAATGGATGAGGCCCTGATTGAGATTTTATCTCACATAGACAGACACACCCATATGCACATAGAAGCACACAGAGTACTTGTTTCATTGCCAGCTCCAATAGCGTATATTTAAGTTGATGCAGTTAAAAAGCTCGTAGTTGGACCTTGGATTGGGTCGACCGGTACGCCTCTGGTGTGCACCGGTCGGCTCGTCCCTTCTATAACATACTTTTATGACATGAGGACTTACATAGTCTGAAGTTGATTGCTCTTTTGGCTTGGAAGAGGTCCAGACAGGCTATTGTTTCCAAGAAACCTGGCCATTTCAATTATAATATAAGGCACCCAGAAAAAGAAGGAAAAAAGAAGAAAGAAACAAGAAAAAGGTCAGATGAATGACTAAGTTTCTGAGCAGGAAATCCAACGGCATGAGTACAGAAAAATGTAATAATGAAGGCAGGGCTTATTACAAGTATGTAAGAGAACTCATGTTGAACAAAGAACTTGGGAGTTGGCCTGTTAAATTGTTGAAACCCAGATTCCTGCAACATGAATGATAAGGTTAGAGAGCAATTAGAATGAAAGAAAATTAATTGGGATTCTTGGGATTTGAACTTATATATCTGCTGGAACGTACAGTATCTGTAAACCTTGATATTCTCCAATATCAGAAGGAATGCTACCATTGATTAATGCGTTTCGTAGAACTCTGTTCCACCGCCAAAAAATTTAGTGCACAATTAAATGAGTAAGATTGCAAATTTTAAAAGGAAAAAAGAAGTTATATCACGATATTTGAAGGGATGAGAATGTTAACTTACAAATCAGTCAAGTTCTTCATATTTCTTATAAAATCAAGAGAGGAGCTCACATTAGATATATCACTGATTCGTCTGCATTATCATACACAAACATAAGTGATGCTAGTATAGTGAGAGAGAGAGAGAGAGAGAGAGAGAGAGAGTGAGAGTAAAACGTATGAATCATTTGCCCTTACAGAGTGTTCAATGAAGTCAGTTGAGAAAAACTGGTTGGTATTGGGCCTTCAAAAGAGTTCCCTTGAAATCTCCTACAAAAACATTTGAGATGCTTGTGAATAACCCATCTCTCAGCCATGCAGGTCTGCTTTCATAAACTGCAGAAGGTTAAAATTTTTCCATACTTACAAAACCGTTAGTTTTGTCCAATTCCCAATGAAAGCAGGTATCTTTCCTGAGAAAGCAATGTCTGATGCCCAGCTAAAATTGAAAAAGTTGACTCATATAAGCTCATCCCAGAATAGCAATCTCAAAGTGCTGAATAAACAAAAAAACTTAAAACACCACTTAAGGGCCATTCTTACAGGATTTGCATGTTGATGAGCTTAGCAAATGTTGAAGGAATTTCACCACTAAGTCCACAGCTGTTCATGTACCTGTGAAAATCATAAACTGATTAGTACCAATTTCATATGATAAACGCACTCCTTGCTCATCGATAATGAATTAACAAGTAAACCAGTAAAAACACATTGCTACATGCGATTCAAATTCGATGAGTTAAATCAAGCACTCACCATTGCTCGAGCTTGACTAAGTTTCCAAGTTCTGGAGGGAGTGTTCCGGAGAAATTATTTGATCCAAAGGACCTGCAACAAGTTATGTTGAAGAGGTATAGAATTAAATGATAGGGGGTTCTATGTCGAACATGTCTACAACACAAAATTTAAGGTTTCTTATGTTTCATTGCTTACAGCGTAGTTAGCTCCTTAAGGTTTCCAAGCTCCTTGGGGATGGGCCCAGAGAATGAATTGATGGCAATTGACCTGAATGGAAATATCAATTAAAGAAATTAGCACCTGTTTATAATTTAGGATAAAAACAGAAAAAAAATAAAAAATTATGTACTATGTGCTTCTTTTACCATATGGTATAACTCACTTGGGAGGTCTATATTTCATGTCCTCAAAGAATAAATAAACCAACAAAATTGATTGATTTGTAAGAAATACAGTTCCAACTTAAATATCACCAAGCATCTAGCCTTACCTCAAATATTATAATTAGTAAGTAGTTCCTTAAAGCTTACAAAAGAGAAAAAGGAAAACAGAAACTAAGGGGTTGTTTGATAACCATTTCTTTTTTCTTTTTTATTTTCACTTTTTTTGAAAACTGAAAACTAAAAACATGTTTGGAACAGATTTTGTTTTCATTTTTCAAAAAAGTGGAATCTAGTTTTCAAAATCACCCTTATTATTGAAAACAACTTGAAAGTGATTTCAATTTTCGTTTTCATTTGTTTTGCACTCCTATTTCATTCATTAATTTTACATCACGACACATGGAATGCACTCCAGTTATCAATCCAAGCCTCCATAACTCCATCTCCAAAATTCAACAAAAAATCATCATAATTTCAAAAAAAATCATCGAAAAATACTACGAACTCTTTGTAACATGCACTTTCATTCTATGGTCATAAATTCACAATTGGACCCCAAAAACTTCCATTTCCAAGTTTCACATAAAACTGAAAACTGAAAATTTAATTTAGTTACCAAACATCGTGTTCAGTTTTCACTTTTCACTTTTTGTGAAGATTGAAATTAATTACCAAACAAGTTTTCTGTTTTCAGTTTTTGAAAAATGAAAACTTAAAATTGAAAATTGAAAACTAAAAACCAAAAACTAAAATGGTTACCAAACGGGTCCTAAGTCAATTATAGAAATTGTATATGGGAATGAATCTCATGAAAGTATTTGACAGATAAAAATTTGTATTACAAACTTAAACAAATGTTCTCTCACTACTTACAATGACGTCAATGCGGACATATTGCCAATGAATGCTGGTAGGGGACCGGTGAAATAATTCTGATTAATTTTCCTACAAGAATTAAAACAAAGTGCAATGACCAACGATTAATCTCTGAGTATTAAAAATATTCATGCCAATTTTGAACAGTAAGACTAAGAAACATGTGTCTTTCTCTTTTATATGCAAATGTTAATTTTGGTAAACCAAACAACAGAGAATGGGGTTGGAAAAACTTCATACAAAACGGTCAGATATCTTAAAGCCACAAATTCTTCTGGAAACACCCCTCGTTTGTCCAGAGCATAAACTCTCCTGGAAAGAAAAAAGATTGAGCAGTTAGGCACTTAGTATTACAATTGATATATCTGGCATGATATGCTTTTGTTTTCTAACCTTCATAATTAATTGATTTGCTACAGTCAACAACACAAGACTAAAGAGAATGGAAAGAGAGAGAAAGAGAGGAGGGTAACTTACAGGTGGGTGATGTGGCAGGTAGTATTTTTGTCATAAGTACAGTCACAAACGAGGGCTGGATTATTAGCTGGATCTTCAAAGTCACTTCCATTGATGGCAAATCCAATGCATGGCTCTCCTCTGATAGGCAGGGCTAGCATGTCCCATTGCTTGAATATTGAGAGCAACGCCGTCACTGCACTCTCAATTCAATCGTTGTGTACACATGACATAACGTATTTATGTTACTAGACTGTCCTGCAATTGCAAAAGGAAAGAAAAAACGAAAACAAAAAATATATATTCTGTATTTAAAAGATGGCTAGTACCTTCAGATGGATCGGTAGTAGCATTTTGGGCCGTGGACACCTGAAACCAGAAGCAGCTGAGAAAGCATAGACAGCAGAAGAAGCCAAAGGCCGCTGAAAGAGGCCATGGTTGCTTCAACATATTCCTCAAATTGATCATGTTATTGTCAATGGTTTCCCAAAGTACTTATTCTAACACAGAGTAGAGAAAAGCGATTTTCAAACAATAGAAGGAAGCACGTACATGAACAATTGAGCACTTTCTATTGAAAATTGTTTTTGGATCACTGAGAAAGATTTCATTAGTATCAATAATGGTAATGTATATATTGGCAACCTCAGCATCAAGACTACGTTGACTTCAGAAGTCTTGCATACATTTTTTTTTTCTTTCCAAGTTGCATATGATCCGATGGCTGCCAGTTTTCTAATTAATGTCCCACTTGCATTGGGCTAATTCTTTGACAAGTGACATCCACATTGAATTGAATATTATTATTAGTATTGAGCCATTTAATTTAGAGTTTGAAATATTTATCTAGAATTCTAGATACTCATCTCATGGCTTTTCCAATTTAATACTTTTTCTTGTTCACAAATTTATTAATAGGAATGAATTTAGGGTGGATGTGCTCTTCACTTTGTATCAAAGTTCGAATCTTCTTTCTCGTAATTTAGATTAGATTAGGAAATTAATTTTTCTGAGAGAGAAAATAATGCGAGATCCGAATAACACAAGACCATTCTTTTCTTTGACAACTTATGTATGAGGAGAGGAAGCCTACACGTCCTTGATTTTATGTTTTTGGATATTTTGGACTGTCAAAGGTGATGAAATACTGAGCAGTTTGATGATGTGGAAGTCGAAGCCGCCATCCTTGATCAAGGTTTGGTGTTCCAATTTATTCCGATAGTTATCTCTATTAATGATTATTTCAGTTTTTTTATCATAAGTGATGATATGTCATGTGCATTCTCCACTTTTTTACTTAAGTGAACTAAAATATTAATAAAAATTAAAATAATATAATTGCTTATTAATATTTAAAAATTAATATTAAAAAATCTCTTCTTTTCCATCTGTCTCTCTGTCGTCCCCCTCCCCTTCCCCTAACTTCACCAGCAGACCAGAACCACCACCCAACCCAAAGCCACCCTCCACCACCAAACTCCAACCCCACCCAGAAACCAACCCTTACCACCCTCCCACCACACAACTTCTCAAGACACCCCCACCTCTCTCTCTGTTCCTCTCTCTTCTCCCAAGCCCAGCCCCGACACCCACACAGTCACCCACCCCGCCACGACCTCCCCTTCCCGCGCCCCTTGTTCTGAACCGCCCAATCTTTAATTTTTCGCTACACTTCTTGGGAAATCCAAAGTTCAGGTACTTAATGTCTTGCACAAATTTGAAATTTGTATTTTTTTTGGTTCAGCATGAAGCTGATTTCAATGAAGTATATTAGAGGAATTAATTTTAATTAAGAAGATTGACAATGGTTATTAGATATTAGCTAACCCACTACCCCTTACTTTTGGTTTGTTTTGTTTTCTGTGGGTTTGGAGTTGAATAAATGGTTTAAAGGTTCAGGCTTTTTATGTTTAATCTCCATCCATGCTGGTCTGGGTTGCTGTCCATCTTTTAAATATGATGTGATATTTTGCCACTTTTAGGTTGCAGATTGTGGTACTAGAGAATTCACAGATCAGAAGAGGTTGGAAACGACTGTTGCAGAATTTGTTGAGCAATGGAGAAGAAGGGGAGGGACGACAGAGAGAGAGAGATGGAAAAGAAAAGATTTTTTAATGTTAATTTTTTTCATTTTTTCATTTTTTTATATTAACAAGTAATTATATTATTTTAATATTTTATTAATATTTTAGTCGACTTAGTGCTTCTTTCCGAAGCACTTATGTTAGTAACGCTTATGTCAATAGCGCTTATGTCAGTAGCGTTTATGTCAATAACATGTCGATAAGCTGCTTGGCGTAAGCGCTTCTACAAAAACAGTTTGTTGTTTGGATGTCACATTTAAAAGTGCTTTTACACTACATAAAAGTACTTTTGATATTTTATTGAGTGTTTGGCTAACAGAATAAAAGCGCTTTTAAAAATACTTTTTAAAAAATAAAATTTTAAAGAATTCCAAAATATTATAATAAACACCCCTGATAGTTTGAAAAATCAAAGGAGCTACCTTAACTCATCTCATATTTCCAGCTCTCTCTCATCTCTTTCTCACTCCTTGGAAAAACCAACAAACCGTCACTCTTCACTCTTTATCAATTAGAAATTGTATAATTTGTATTCTAGTACGTCGTGTGTGTCTTCTTGTTATTATATATTCAAAGGCAAAACTCAGCCATTCAATATAATTTGATATATTTGTTGCAAATAATAACTAAAAGTTGGGAATGAATGGGCCTATCCTAGAGAAAACAACAAATGCTTGATTTTGGCGTTAATTAAAAAGTTAGTTTCTTTCTGTGCTGCAGCACTACAGTCTGCAGCATTACACTTGTATATATAATGCCTAAAGCACACAACACAATACATTACATTACATGTCAGCAGGCCCGGCCTCAAATCAACAAGATGATTTAGAAGCAGGACTTGTAGAAGGATTGAGAAAATATGATTTAGTGTTAGAGGCGATGGATCCGAAGAAGAAGACCAAGTACGAGGATGAGGAAGATAAGGAGAATCTGGGATTGGAGGAGTTGTCAGTGGAAAGGTTATTTGAGAAGTAAACAGTGGCACCATGGAAGGAGCAGCGGACGGTGAGAGAGCGTTTTTCGTAAGCTTTGTGCTGAGCGTGCTTTTCAGTGTGATAGAAAAAAAAAAAGGGTATTTTGGCATTTTAAAAAATTAAATATGAGTATTTTTGATATTTTAAAAGTTTCATTAAAAGGAGTCAGTCTTCCTTGTTTTTGTCCTGCAACGCTTTTAAGAAGAAGCATCTCTCAATTGCTTCTTCCAAAACCACTCTAAGTGCTTTTGGATCTCACCCAAACACTATTTTTAAAAGGATTTTTAGCCATTTTCGCTTTCGAACTATTGCAATTGAACTTATCCCTCGAATTATTTCATCTCACGATTTAGTATCAACTCGTAATAAATAGTCAATTTCACTTACGTTAAGTTTATCTAATTTCATCAACTTTTCTATTAATAACAAGGGCAAATTTGTAATTTTAACTTAAAATTCATAAAAATATTGTAAATAATTAACTTTTAGAAGAAAAAAATTTATTCTCCCCACAAAACCCCCACCCCACCGATTTCTTCTCCCCAAAGATTTTTTTGCTTCTAAAAGTTTATATTTTACAATATTTTTATTAATTTTAAGTTAGAATTACAAATTTGCCCTTGTTATTAACAGAAAAATGGATGAAATTAGATAAACTTAACTGAAGTGAAATCGACTATTTATTACGAGTCAAGTGACTAAATCGCAAACGAAATAGTGTAGTCAATCGCCTTTATACCAAAAAGAAACCACACTTTACCCTTTTAAAAGGCATAAGTGCTTTCACCTATTTAAAAGTCATTGCTCCAAAAGACTCCCAAACGAGCCCGCATTTATGTAATTTGACTATAATTTCAGGAATACTACAGTAAATTCCTTGATTCTCCATGTTCTTTTAAAGTTTGTGGAATTTATATCAACTAGAGAGTAATGTCATCGTAAATTCCTTGATTCTCCGAACCGACCCAATTCGGGTTATTTCTTTTTCAGAATTGAAATTTGGAACGGTCGAACCCAAAAACTATATTCTTTTGTTCAATTCAAGTCAGTCCAGATTTTAGTTTTCATTTTTTAAATCAAAAGCACCGAACGAAGCGAAACCCAAAAGCAATAGGAATACAGGAGCCCAACGAACTAGGTTTAATTGAAATTGGGCCAGCAAACAGAATACAAAGCCCATCCCCCAATCCAAACCAACAAACACACACTAAAAAGAAAAGATCCGATATATGAAGAAATTGTTCCATTCCATGTCGGCATATGCTAAGTAGTAATAAAGTCTAAAAGAACATCTAAAACACTACTTATAATGGATTTTTAGCCTAAGTGGTTAAGAACAGTTATATACGTAACTGACCGTCATGTGTTCAAATTCCTCCTCTCCCAATGAGCAAAATAACATCCAAAATCGGCACAAGTTATAACACAACAACAACACCAGACCTAAACAAAGACCGGAACCACTAATATACAATTCACTATAGTGGTTTTTGTAGCCCAAATCATGGAAATATATTTGTTTACTTGTTTTCTTTTTCTTTTTCCCACAAATTTATGGTTCTCTTTAAATCAAGTTATTATGCAACTGGCCCATCAAGGCCTCAAAACTAACTTGATTCCCTCAACACATTTTAAATCTAAAATGCCCTCGACCAAAAGCCGAAGGAAGCTAAAGTATTCCAAATTAAATGTAGAAATATGATATTATAATATAGAAAAACAACAATCTTCAATTGCCTTGCCTTCATGCTTAACTCCTATACACATTGCAAACACCCTTCTACTATAAATATACACTTTATGATCATCAACTAGCAAAATACTTAAGAAAGAAAAAAACCCCAAATTCTCAAACTCAGCAGCTCAGCTCAGACTCGGATGCTTAATCTCAATCATCCCGACCGGCTGCGAATGCTTATCGTAGTAATTAAAACTAATTAATTTAACATGAAGATGACATGGTTGATAGGGTTGTGGCAGATGATGTTCTGCTAGGCGAAGTTGAACAAGTCTGCTTCAAAACCACAGTCGGCAAGAAGCAAGTTTTTCTCCTCTCTTCTTCCTTAATCAGCTCACCAGCAAACATTTCAAGCTTCTCCACATTTGTGCTCTCCACCATTTTCTTTCCTTTGAACAGTACGGCCTCCACATTTTTCTGTGCCAACATTTCCTCTGTCAAGGCCAACATGTCCATCTTCTTCTTCTTGTTCGAGTCTTGCAGACCTCCTTGCATTTTCGATATGATGCCGTTGGCTTGCACGCGGACATAATTGCTTGCTCGAGATTGTCCAAACGCCATGGAAACAGCTTGATCAACCTTTAATTACAGAAGAAGGGAAAAAATGATTAGTCAGCTGACCTACTCATAATAAGAAATTTGAATTAATTGAGAATATTTTAACCACCTAATTAAAAATATTGCACAAAGGGAACAAAAGGGGTTATTTGTTTATTTTAAAGAAATAAATTTATACCATTAATAAGTAGGTGGCATTTTTATCATGCTGCCCCAACCACCATACATATAGTACAAGAAGCATGAACCAAATTAATTTTCTTTTCCTAATTAAACCATATTAAATTACAAAATCATAAACCATATTAATTTCTTTTACTAGTGAATTTCTCAATTAGTCGAGTAAAATTCATTTAATCTCATAATTATTAAGCATCCCAATTTTAAAAAAGAAATGAAATAAAAAATAATCAGAATTCTTACCAAGTCGGAAGCTCCTTCACCGGCGATTTTGAGGCAGCCAGAAGGCGACAAATTTCCGAGCTCCGACTCTCCATTTCCGAGAGACACAACCAACAGATCCTCAACCCCATTGCAGAACGGAAACTCCTGCTTGTTATTCAGCACGTGGGTAATTGCCGCAGCCGTGGGATTGTTCATCGCGATCCCCCCGTCGACGGCCATGATCTTCGTCCTCCCGTCCACCGACCTCACCTCCACAGCCGGCTGAGCTGACGTGGCAGCGCACACGTTCTTCATCTTGAAATCGTAGCCGTCCATCTCCACCGCATCCGCCCGCGAAAACAAGAACGGCGCGCGGGACGACATGTCGTAGCACGGGATCAGCACCGACTTCAGCGTGTCCTTGAGGCTCAGCTGGTCGCCGAACGTCTTGCGGAAGAGCTTCTCCCTCTCCTTCTCCGCCTTCGCCGGCCGGAAAACCTGCCGGAAAATCCCCCCCGGCGACGACCTGAAGATCCTGCGGCGGTTGTCTAGGAGGAAGTTGAGGGCCTCCTGAGCGGTGAACATGGGTCGGTTCGACCCGTCCTTAGACCCCCGGGTGAAGAGCAGAGCGGCGAGAATGCCGCCGGAGCCCGACCCGGAAACGACGTCGAAGAAGTCGGAGATGGCGGCGTTGGGGTCGCCGGACTTGAGGCGGAGAGAAGACTCGAGATGGGCGAGGGAGTTGGCGGCGAGGAGGCCGTCGGTAGCGCCGGCTGCGTCGATGGCGAGGACGCGAACCTTGCCCGTGAAATGTTTGCTAGAATGCATGTGATGGAGGGGAGTGGAGAGATTGGTGGGTTTGGGGTCGGAGAGGAGGTTTTGGGCCGGTGGGTTTTCGTTGCCGCCGCTGTTGCCCTTGTTGTTGTAGCCGAAGAGGAAGTTGTTTTCGAGAATGGAGAAGATTTCGTAGGAGAGCTTGTCAACGTCGGGAGAGTTTGAGTCAATGTTGAGCATGGGGGAGGATGTGGACAGAGCCGCCATTTTTGGAGCTTTAATGCAAAAAGACCACCGTACGTACTGAATATTTAGGTAAAGGGTTGTAGCTTAGATAGCTAGAAGTAGTGGCTAGAGACTAGAGTGGTACTTTTGAATTGAAATGGTGAAGAATTAAGAATTACGAAAGAAGAGGAATTTTGGAGTTGTGTTGTTGTTGTTGATGGATGAAGATGTGTAGGGAGTAGCTAGCCACTAGGAGGGTTTTTATAGGTGTGGGAATTTGAAGGGGATGGGGTGAGAGAGTGATATTAAGTTTTTCTTTTATTTTTTATTTTTATTTTTCCACATTTTTTTGTTTTAATTTATTAATCGAATGTTTTTGTGACCATCTTGGAACATTCTTAGGTTGCCACTACCACACGACCAAGTTTTTATTTTTATTTTTTTATAATAAATTTTTTTATTTATTATTTATTAATCAGAAAAAGAAAAGATGCTGTTGCTGCTGTGGCCTGTTGGAGGGAGCTATGATACCGCCACAATTCTTTTTTTTAAAAAAAAGAGTTTGTATGGATTTGTTGTATGGCAGAAAATATTCTTGGGTTTTTGTTCTTTTGGCGTTTTTTGAAGAGATAGGTTGACTAAAAGGACACTCTAGGAGTCGAACGGATCGACCCTTTCCAAGGTAAAAGATTATTCTCTACATTTCTACACTTTAAAGGCTTCTTCTGACCTTTCTATAATTACAGTGGATGATGACCCTAATTTGGAACTATAAAATTACGGGTTACTGTATTAAGTGAGGTGAGGGACCTTCCTTTTGCATATAAAAAAATATATACCCCTATAATGCATCAACTAGCCTGAGATAATTTAGAAAAATAAATGCCCTCTTAATTCAAGTTCAACGCACATAATCATTGAATTCTGAAAGAAGACTTAAAAGATTTACCACCATTATTCTACTTAACTTTTTCTCCCACTCTCGTCAATTGGGAAGATCCAATGGCTTATTCTACTTGTGTTTCTTTCTTTTAATGATATTGTGGGGATCATAATTATAGAAGGTATGATTTTAGGATTTGGTTTAAGGTTTACAATACAGATAACGTAAAGCAGCTTATGTTAACAAATAATATTTTTTTAGTATAAGGGATAGTCTAAACTAGAGAGGATGAAGATTTCTCACGTACACACAACTTTGATATCGTGGGGATTCGAACCTGAGATATTTTGTCTGCAAGTGAAGGTCATTTTCCAACTGGATTAGACCTGTTGGCACTTACGTTGACAATTTTATGTCAGTAAAATGTTTGATTTACTCCATAGCCGCATATTTTAATTAATATCACCTACTACTACATAAAATTTTGACTAAGAATAAGAAGGAGAGAAGCTAAAATGATTGAACTCCCATAAATATAATCTTATCATATTGTACCAAAGTGTGTCCGTGGTACCTTACCTCTCTGGCATATTCAAAACATATAGAATAAATTCTTCGCTTCAAATATTTATGGAAGGGATGGGAAGTACTTGACGGATAAAAAAACACTTAGGCTACCCACAACAATACATTAATAAATGCTTTAAATTGAAACTTCATCCCCTTTCTTTCTCATTGTCCCCCCTTACTTATGGAAATTCCAGCTAGCCAGTCTTCTAAAGCGCCATGTTTCTTTCAAATTTTCACTCTTTTTCTTAGAGTCGTTTTCAAAGTTTCAAATTCTCCTAAACCCAACACCACTTTTAAACATTACATCAAATTAACCACTCCCTCAAAGCATTTTCCTTTTATAATTGTGCTGAATACAAAATATATATTTGTTTCTTTTTTGTTTTTGGGTGAGGATGGATGGATCCAAAATGACCTTTTATTATTTGTGCATCCGGCCTGTGATCGTCCCCTAGGTCTTAAATTGCACCCAAATAATCATATATAGATAGACTGTCATATCGGGTGGAGCCCTAACCCTAAATACAGTGGCCTGCCCTCCCCACGCATTCAATTTCTTCATTTTCAATCAAGTACTACGTACACTCATTCAGATATCTAGAGAGACTATAGGGACCTGGCGTTGGAGGATCCTGTGATGCTTATAAGTCATGAAAATCGATCAAATCCTTTGTAGGCCCTGATAACATGTGAGTGTTCGTATGATTCTTTTATTTTCCTTCTCAACCGGCTTCTTCTTGTACGGTTGTACCGACATTTAATGCCGGATATCTCACCCTTTGCCGGATCAATCACTCGTGCATTTCTACCGCTTACATTTTGAGATGAGTGCATATATTGATTATGAGTAACGCCCTCTTGTTAGATATCTTATATAAATGTTATATATATTTCACATGTACTTTTATCAAATCAATTTCACTAGTTATTAACTTATTATTTGTGAACAATGTCTTCTTGTCATGTGTGATTTATCTAATATTTGGATATATATTTACTTAAACAACTATAATAGTTCTAATTCACAATATATGACAGTTATTTTCTTGAGACTGAGGAGTGAAAATTATTCCATGAAAACATACTCCTATATGTATATTCGAGCTATATCCATAACCAGGTGTCTCAATAAATGGCCGCATCTATTTAGATTTTGATATATGCATTCAACAGTGACATGGTAGCTAGCATGGTGAAGGTGTTGATCTTGTCCATTACAGTTGTCCGGGTCCCGTACCCAACCTGCAGCTGATTTGTGTACGGAACTTTCCAAGACTTGTCAAAAAGGCGACAATTAGTAGCACCCATCATCTTAATAAATTCCATGATTAGTCCCAATGTATCTCTATTCTGCACCTCACATTAGCAATCCCCTTAAATTGTCAATTGATTCAAAATATGTGGCTGCATCTTATTGACACCGCCAGAGTTTTAGGTGCATATGCATATATATGCCGAATTTTGTTATGAACGGTTACTTATGTGAACAAGGTTGAAATTATCTAAGAATGAACAAATGCCCTTAACACGCCTTGTGTATGTCATATGTTGGTGCTAAAACTAAACAAATAGTGAAGTGATAAGACTGGATGTGCTTTCCGTAGATGCTTCCTTCTTCGATAGGCGATGCTAGATCTATGCCGCAAAGAAAAGAGCAATATGTGAGACCTAAGGCACCTATGTGGTATCAGCTGAAGATCATCCGATACTAAAGTTAGCTTTTTGAAGAAGTGAAGAGCAAACTTATTGACAGTACGAAGGCATAACATGTAGCTGGGGTGAGAGTCAGATATGGTACAAACATCATATATTGGCTAACATGTGGCTTTGACCTATGTGATGTGAAGTTGTCAACTAGGTAGATAGAGAAAAGACCTCTAACCATATAAGAAATTAAGTGATGATATAGAGCTATAGCGAATTTAAGTAACGATCCCACCAATTGATTGATTAGACCGAGTCTCCTTTTGAACTAATTAAAAGTCACAATATTTTGTCCAGCACTAAAGCATACCCCAATGGTTGGCCCCTCTCGAAGATGCTTCGCATAGTATATCTTCTTCTCTCTTTCCTTCAAACTACCGGCACTATTCTTTTTCCTTTCTATTATAATTGTGCACGAGTTCCCGCCGCTAGGTCCCAACTTTTTATTCTTTTTCTTTTCGTTTTATATCATTTCTTTTGTGTTGTGACAAGAGTTGTATCATCTTAATAAATAAATAAAAACTAGTGTGTTATATAAATTAATTTGGAGAAATTATTGACTGTAAAGATAACGCGATTTGTTAACATAGTCTACACAAATTATATACATGTTTTATAGGTTTAGCGTTTATATTTAGATGATTGCACACGTATTATAATTCATATAGAACCGTGACACCACGTGTCATAATCGATTAATACTATATTATAAATTAAAATCACACGTTCGGAAAAAGATTTGTCACTTGGTTTTACTGCAACAATTCCGAATTATCATTTAAGCTTGTGGACCACGTCTACCAAATTAACTGTCCCTTCATATATTCATGCAATCCAAAAACAATCGAAAAGGTTCATAATTTCATGGTTGCAATGCAATGCCATGAGGGAAGCCCATTACTGCGTGGTTAGATGTCTATGATATACGTCACTTTCGTGGCGGCTTCCTCTCAACCTCCAGTTCCAGGAGCCACCGACGCTCAAAATCAAATGCAGCATAAACATTAAAAAACATCCTAAAGTTTTCAATGTGCTGTCTAAACAAAAACTGCAAAAGATACACGAACGAAATCAGCAGCCGATATTTTGTTGCCGAGCCTGGTGGGGACACCGCAAAATGAATCGGTAGGTGAAATGTAACTAGATTTAGATTTTGAGGAAAAAAACCAAATAATAATTATATAAAAAAAAAACACTATCGTGATGAACATTATTGACCACGCATTGTTATCCTTGTCCCCTTTACTCCTTCAATTGTTTGACATTACTCTAATTATAATTAATTACAATGTTCTTTTTCCCACCCGACAAGAGATTGGTGTCTTAATCATGTGTCTAATTACAACTTTAATCATTAGGGTTAGTTAAATAACGCTGCTTGATTTCAGTGTGGGTTTTATGATTTTAAATAGTCTCAAATGTCTGATGGTGTGCGAGTGTGGATAGAGGGGAATAATCTTGAAGCAAAGGCTACGTATTTTTTAATTAATTAATTTTTTGTACTATCTATTATGCCATATGGTATGGAGATTAACTTATTAAGTTGGGTTTAATAAAGCAAAGGACCCACTAGTATAGTGGTTTGAAGTATTTACTCCCTCAGGCAAGGTTCTGGGTTCGAGTCATAGCATCCGTGTAGTGTGTGTGAGTTTAGTATGCTATCGCTTCTCTCAATAGGAAAGGTCCTCCAAAAAAAAAGTTGGGTTTAATAAATATAATGTAAATGTGTGTGAGTGTGTGTGAATTTGTATTCTTATTATGAAAGGTCGTCTAAGAAAGATCTCCAACCGATGTGTCAAAGTGCCACATATAGGCATTTAACGGCTAGAAATAACATCTCACGCCACTCCAACCGATGTCAAAAGTTCGATGTGGAATGAAGGTGGAGGTTGAGATGTTATTTTTGACATCCCAAAAGTAAGATGTCAAATGAATATTTTATTATTTTTCTTTTCTTTTCTTTTTAATTAAAAACAAATCAACATTAAAGTATAATAAAATAATAATTTAATTTGACATATCAAAGTGTAAAAGTTGTGATGATCAATCACATCGGCCATCAAATTTAAATTTGACAAGCTGGTATTCGACATCTCCTCGAGATGCCTAACAAATTGACTCGTCTGAGAAACGGCAAAAATGTCAAAGAAAGCATTCGTTTTTTTTTTTTTTTTGAGAAATTTAAAAATAAAAAGATTGCAGAAGAAGAGAGAATTGTGATGCTGTTTTTCGTGACTGAATAAGCTGTAGATCTGGGCTCTGCACGGATGGATGTCCATTTCCTTAGGGCCACCATTGGGACATACGTCTGGTATATGATTCCCAGCCGACAGTATGCTGAGTCATCTTATGATAAATGTGTGATTATATATTGGTATTTATTTTATGAAATTATGTTTTAAAAGAAAATTATGAATTTGTGTTAGAACGCGTATAAATATAAAGTCTAAGCATATTGAGAGATACACAAAGAGTAAAGAAGAGGTGAGAAATGCATGCATAATTTTTGCTTTAAAATTTTTTGTTTATTAATGAGGAGGGGAGATTCGAATTGGAATCCCCTTTCCAACTATTTTTGTTTGTTAACTTAATCCAATGCCATGTTTGGTGCTCAAAGATGGATGTGGATATGATAAAATATAATTTCACCGTAAACCATTGTGTGCATTTTCATACGATAACTTATCTTGAAAAAATGTGGGATACATCATTCTGTGCATTCTCCTCGAAGGCCTGCATATGTTGCTCAATCTATGGTGGGCGCTCAGGCGGTGGTGGAATGCGACTCGCTGGGTATTGTCCTTGCTGTTAAGGGCCCCAATGATGCGAAAAAACTTGCTTGCACTGGGGATAGGACAACAGTCCTATCATTCTCCAATCGCAGCTCTACGTGTTCACATTTTGTCAGAAAATGGACACGTGGCGGGCTGCGATTGGAGGGGAATAGGACTGTCGTCCTATCCCCGGTGCAAGCAAGTGTTTCTCCCAATGATGACACTTCAGATTTGGGACATTTCATTGATGATGCCAGATTTCTCCTGGCTCGATGGGATCATCGTTCTCTTTTCTATGTTTCTAGAGATGGCAATAACGTAGCACACTGTATTGCTCGTTTTGCGCTTTCAATTCAGAATGCTTGTTTTTGGGAGCAGCCTCCTGATCTAATCCAATGTAATCCAATCCTATCTAGAGGTGTCAAACGGACGGGCCACGGCATGAGCCCACCCTTAAATTAGGCACACGCACGAGCACGAATATTAAATGGTCGGCCGGCACGCACGAAAGTATGGGCCGGCCGGGATCAAAAATGAGGTCCAATGGACCGCCGCCCATGGCACGACATGGGCCGGCTTGGCCCGAGCCCGCTTCAAGCACGGCACGAGCCCAAGCCCGCTTTAAGCACGCCCAAGCCCGGCCCACTTAACTTTTTTTTCTTTCTCAAAAGTCAAAATGCAAAAATTTGACATCTAATGTCATTGTTTATATGGTTTTTTATTTTATTTTTATAATCATAAACATATATTTGATGTCTTTCATTTTAGGGAAATTACTTGGGTCCTTAATTAATTAAACATATCAACTACAAATTAATTAAACAATATTAGAGTTGATATCTAATTAGTACATATGACATATACGCTTCTCTTATAATCAAAGCAAGACATTTCTTCACATATAAAATAATAAGTTGTTTAAAGATAAAAAGTTGAATCGACTTTGTGGAGTCGGACACTTTTTGCCCTCCGCCATTTCATATTGTTTGGATGTTTGATTGATTAATGTTTTCAAATAGTTCATCATTTCTTGCCTCTAATTATATTTTTAATGTTTATAATTTGAATTATCTAGTGGGAAAAAAAAATCAAGTGAAAAAAATTCAAATTAAATGGGTTGGTTCTTGGGCCCGATTATGGCACGAGCACGAGCACGGGCACGGCACGAGCCCGGCCCGGCCCGTTTCAATGTGGACATGGGCTTTGGGCCGGGCCGGGATCAATGATTTTACTAAATGGGCACGCACGCCCAATAAATTAAATGGGCGGCCCGCACAACACGAAAATATTAAAAACACGAATTTAAATGGGACGGGGCCGGCCCGGCACGGCCCGTTTGACACCTCTAATCCTATCTCCTAATTTAATCCAATCATACTCACCAAACATGACCTTAAAAATACACATCAAAATTCACCAGAAGGAATGTAGCTTGGGCTGTGGCCCAAGTTAGAGAAAAGTAAAAAGATGGAAGACTAAAAGCCCACGGTCCTGACATGGATTTACATCAAGTCATGGTCCTTTGTATCTGTAAACGTGATTTTTTGTTTTTTTGTTTTGGGTCCAGAATTTGTCAACGTGATAGGTGTTGAATATAATTTTGTGTTGGCAGTTTATAATTTTGAACAAGCAACTGTGGAGCTGCAAGAAGAGCCTTTGTAAAGAGTCGAGCATGAGGCTGGCCCATTTGGGCCTTGTAAGATCACCATATGTTTCGCGTTTTTTCCCCACCTGTGACTTGCAATCAATGAACTATTTGATGTATTTCTTTGGGGTAAAGTGCGGTGCGGGGCTAATTCATCAAGGCTTTCATTGATATCAAACTCAAGCAGAACTGAGCTATGGAAACCTCGAGCAATTTGATGCTTTTATATGTGACCCCCTCCACCACACACTGTTTTTGTAACAAAATATGTAGTAATTGTTGGAAATAACGCTGAAAACTACCTGCTTGAATAGTTATAAATGTAACTACAAGGCCGTGACATTTAGATTTCGTTATCCTTAACTACATTTGCATCTCGAGGTAATGCTTATTGAACACTTATTCGCCTTATTAAGTAATGAATTATTTTTCACATGTTTCTTTGCACGTGTGGAATTGTGACTTGTCTACAATAAGAAATGAAACCTTAATTAAAGAGACAAATATTTTCCATCATGATCTGTGTTGCACGTATAATTTCTCAAAACCAAGAATACAACAACCTCGAACTCTATAGACGTACTCATTCTCATCCTTAGATCGATTCCTCTAGCTAGCTAGTACTGAAAAGAAAGAAGAACTATTTTAATGGGAGAAGAGAACTGTTTGAGATGATCCCCAAGAATATTTCTTGGCAAGGCTCGGATATCCATATAACATTTCCTATATTTCACAATAACAAAACTCTTGGTAAAGAAGAATTGAAAACAATAGGGATGTTATTTATTTCCATGATATCCCAGAATATATAATTCAAATCATGCACAGGAAAAGTGTCTATGTAGCCTGGAATAAAGTGTACGACTCTCAAAGCCTTCTTCTTTTTTAGGTCAGAGGAGATGCAGAAACAGTAGAAATTTGGGACATATACGAATGGGAATCGGATCCTGAAAGCTCTGGTGGTGCATGTGGATGAAAAAGGAAAGTTCCCATCTTATATATATTGGCCAACAAATTAAGCTGTCACTGTCAACCTGCAGAGAAAATTAGGCACCATGTACTCCATAGGCCTTCCAATTTCCAACAGTGTATCTGATACAACTGGACCTGATGCTGAAAAAATACCTAATATTAAATAAGTTTGGTGAGATTAGAGAAGACCAAAGAAAAAAAAAGTGAGCTTCATCTGTCATTTCGTTATGTGTACTTCACAGCAGAAAAGGTGCTGTGAGAGTCCGAAGGTGTACAAAAATTTGTATGGAACGGGAATAGTACTATTTTGTTATCGTCAACTAATTACAAAATGCTAAATGAAAACGTTATCACGCATAACATGCCGTGATTAACGGGGATAACAAAATACCCCCATTTCACACAGGTGTTTCTCCCAAAGATGAAAACTTACTTTGGGTATACCAAATTATTATATATCATGAACAATTTCATCATATTGAACTGTTTTTTAATATAATTATGTATATATATATACATATGGTTTCAGTGCGACTAAAAAGTAGTATAAGTATAACTAGAGAACTTGATTGGATTGTTCAAATTATAAAATGCAAAGATTATTAAAGATACATTCATTAAAAAAAACACAAGGAAATTAAAAAGGAATGAAATGAATCAAGAGCGTATTTATAACATTTTTGAAAGTAAAGTGTAACTTAAACAGAAATTAAAGAATCGACTGCATGATCATGGAATCATAATCATGTATATAAGCTAGGGTGCCATTTTTAATCCACGCTTTGGAATCCTTGTTTGCTAATCGTAATTTTTAACTCATTGATAAAAGGAAAATAAAGAAAAAACCCCCATTTTCAACACTACTTGAACTTTATACCAAGCTTGATAACACGCAGTGTCAAAATAAATTCAATTTTATAAAAGATGACTTGCTATCCAAATCCAAGGGCATTTACATTGAGCCATATGAACATTCAACTACTTGTACATCTGAATGCGTCTCGTTTTATATCAAACACATACAACAAGCAAGCAGAGAGAAATATATGATTCAAATATGAAAACCATAAGAACACTTAAATGTTCAGATGCAGCAAGCAAAATAATTGAACAAAAAGCGAGAGAGAGAGAGAGAAAGACAGAGAGTATGCTTGGCTCCTCGTACGCCACCCGCAGTAGCCAATCAAGAAGCAGATTGAGCTTCCGCTTGTGGCATACAGGGAGCCAGGCATAACCCAATTCACCTTTCACTTCAAACCTCACGTCCAAGCCAACCTTCTCTTCCATCTCCATGGAACACTGAAACATATTTACAAAGAAAAGAAAAACTCATGAGAGAGAGAGAGAGAGAGAGAGAGAGAGAGTCACGAAGACTGAAGTGAAACGTAGAATCTGAATATATAGAGCCCTTGGCCAATGAGGAGAGAGATTTCTTGCCATGTACAGTAGATGTACTTTTAATGCACTTTCCTTTTCAAATAGACGAGGGATTCTTATTTAAAAACCAAATCACAAACGAGATTTAGAAAATAAATTAGAATCCATGTATGTAATTGCCATCATCATCGCCACACCAAGCGCCATTTCATTTTGCTGCTTGCCCCGTACCTTTTTGTTTTCTCCTTTGCTGACAAAAATATTTTCCAAGACGTGCCTCACATAATTTTCTCTTATATTTTCCAGCTCATTTTTCAAGATGTGCTGTTGAGAATGGTAGTAAAAGTACACATTGAGTTAAAGTTGTGAGCAAAAATGCTTCCATCTAAATAAGCTAGTTGGTATCTTGCATCAAATTTTATTTCGTAAGGCCACATTCTCTTGAAATATCTCAAAATCCTTTTATATTTGTCTATGCTAAAATGTAAATCTTTTGTTACCATTCTTGAGTTTTAGTTTTACTCAAGTGATAGGACTTAATATCTTAATCAAAGTCTAACTCAATATAAAATTGGGCTAGGCTATCTCGGCCCATTAGTGAATTGTGGGCCGAAGTCAAATAATGACTCAATTTGTAAAGAATGAAATCTTACACGTGAATTTTGGTAGCCTTACCTGCCCTACCTTATATTTCCACCAAATAAATATTTCTGCCATATTTGGTATAAGATTCAAGAGATTGTGACAGTCACAAACTCATCAGATCATAAGATCAGTTTAGTAGATAGCCTAGTAAATTTATATAGGGTCCCCGGTCCCCTCTATTTCTCTTATGTACAGCTGTTCTTGGACTAATTGTTCAATTCCACAGTTGATCACGTTAACCGTCCGTTTACTTTTTCAGTTAAACGAGCTTTCTTGTATTGGAGTCTCACTTGAGTAGGCCCCATGGGAAGGATGAGACCCAAATAAAGAAGAGTCTGCTTTATTATAAGGGTCTATCTGGAAGCGATTTTGGAATGAACTAGAATCACTTATGGAGAGAAGCACGTCTTACGTGCTTCTAGTGACGGAACTAGTGTCAGGGTTGCCCTTGGTTGTAGCTTAGGGAAGGTTTGGGGAAAAAATACCAAATTAAACATATACATAGCCTAATATTTTAAACTAAAAAAATAAAAAATATATATATAAAATTTAATACCCTTATCAACACCAATAGACATAGTCAGAGGTCTTCCACATTTGTATTGGGTGTCAAAGTTTGTCCTGACATCAATTTTAATATTTTTTCATTAATTTGTCTCCAAAAGAGAACTATTTTTCTAAATGAAATTCGCCATTTCGTGAATAATATGGCTCTAATTCCATTTTTTTTTCTTGTGTTTATAATTAGAATAATTTATATGATTTAATATATACTTTTGTTTCTAGAAAACTATAGAAAACGTAAGTACAAAAAAAAAATCATTAGATTTTAAGCTAATAATTTTAGCTAGCTCATCCATTGAAAAATTTATTGTTTCGTCCTTACGTGCTTCTCCATAAAATCATTATTATATGGAGAAGTGATTCCATAGAAATTATTATTGGTCTATTTAAAATCACTCCCAAATGAGTCTTAAGAATGGATGAATGATTGATGTGGTTTAGTGGCCGGACCAAAGAATTTCTCAAATGTATACGAGATATAAATGTACATGAAAAGACCGTCTTTTTCCAAGCTAGGTAATGAACAGGTATATAGCAGGTTTGAATGAATTATGCTTTGGGGGACCTCATAGCCTGTTAGTATGCCTTATGCTTTTTCCCTTTCTTTTTGTTGAGCCAGATTTGTCGGGTGCGCTTTAGAGGAATACTTACCAACCAAGTCCACCAGTCAAAATACTCATCGACTTATCTGTAACCTGCCAATTTGCCCTGCCCCCCACCGTACTCATGTTTCCCTTTTCTTCGACCTAATAGCAAACAATATCCACCATTGGATTCTAGGCTTAATGTTTAGCTAGCTGCTATGTATTGTATCTATGAAAAACAGAGAATATCATGCTCGTGACCAAATCTCAACTCCTTTTTGAAAAAAAAGTATTGTGCGTATCCGATACATCGCATGATATGTTGATAAAAAAGTTCATTTTACAATTTCATTTGCAACACTCAAGGATTGAAATATCGGCCGATACACCGATATATCGGTATTTTCAAGTGTCGACACCAATACTGGGGGGTAAGGTCATATCTTCCCCTATATCAGTGATATATCCCTTATAAGTGTGATATCCTCGATATTTTGCCGATATCCTCTATATTTCCCGATACCCATAACATAACCTAGAAAATTTTCAGAAGTTTTGAAGGCAATTGATGCAAATTGAAATCGAAAAATCTCTAATCCTTACCCAGAACCCTATAATATATTAATATGAAGAATCCAACCAATCAATCCATCTGAAGAGGATATGGCGATCAGTTTTGGATCTTGAGCATAGGAACTAGACCTAGTACTAACTCAAATGAATCTTATGATGACTATGGTTATGTCATGTCTGATTATAGTGGAACTAGCTATAGAGCTCAAGATGATGAAACAAATTATGGACCTACTAGTTGGGTCGTAACTATCCCATATATGGGAGGACAATAGGGAACTCAAGAGAGACATATGTGCACCATGTTCAAACATGGCTTACAAACTGCTTGGGTTACATAACTTGGTATGACTATTGTATGAATCTAGATGGTTGTTCCTCATTGTTTGAACCTTATAGGAGCTCTCCATTTATTTAGATGGACACTTATCATTAACGCGCATTATATACAACTTATATTTCATGATATGTATATCTTATTCTTAGTAAATTTTAAGTTTTATTTGTTCAATACATTTATTGATAATGTACATGACATCTATGAAAGTTTTACTCCAAAATTTTGTGTTTCAATGCCTATATCTGTAAATTTTGTTGATTTTTTCCCGATACCTAAAACAATAACGATATATCCCCTAAAAAATCCTTAAATTGAAAATCCGATATTATATGCACGGCCGATATTTTAATCCTTAACAACACTAATATCACATCGCTAATAGAAATGAGATCTTAAGTTCTACCTCCATTAGTAAAGTGGCCAACAAAAATCATCCAAATAACTTATAACAATTTTTTTTTGGTGTGTGAGGTCAAATGTGAGTGGTATTATTTAGCCGATTGCAGAAAAGTCCAACGTATATATTGTATCTTCAAAGAACACAGACACTTCACGCACGTGACAAACGTGCTTGCTCTTCCCCTACTATATATGGAGCATGCATCATGCATTGCATATAATCTTTGTCAACCTTTCTAGGTCAAAGATGGGATCAACCTTTACTCTAGCTAGCGAGGTAGCTAACATGACTACGATTGTGGTTCCTCAATCCCCATAGAATGCCCGCATAATCATTTTCCTTCCACAGTTCAACATTGGACAAATATGGACAGGAAAGCAACCTAAAATCTTACACATGTAGGACCCATTTAGTGCTCGGTCCGTCTAACATAAGCTCCATTTACGCCGATTTTATGGAAAATTGGAATTGCTTTACTTTTCTCATTACGATCGACCCCTCTTCTTCTTTTTCTTCAATTTTAAGGTGTGCTTTTTTCTCTCAATCTTGAGAGGGGGGGACCAGCAAATGGGGTCCAATCACTGCTTGTTTTCTAAAGACTTTTCGTTTTATAATTCTATATACATCATAAATGTGGTTCAATATAAGAGCATTCAAAGGTTAATTAGTTAATAAGTTAGTCCATCATCAGTTTCATTGATGGATATTCGACTCATAAGTATAACGGATTGTTTTCTAAAGACTTTTCGTTTTATAATTTCATATACATGATAAATGTGATGCAATATAAGAGCATTCAAACGTTAATTGGTTAATAAGTTAATACAACATCAGTTTCATTGAGAGATATTCGACTCATAAGTATAGCGGACTGCTCGATTGTCTCTATTCCATTGCGAAGTTGTGCAATTGAAGCTCTTTCTATATCTACATCACATTCATGAAACATGTCAAGAGCATATAGTCACATTATAATTAACGTTTGATTCAACCCCTATTTAATCTTAGATGAAAAAGCCTATATATCTACATTGGACAAATAGTTTGAATCTTACTTGAAGTTTATGAGAAAGGTGAGTTTAATTAGGTGAAATATTAAAATTATCTAAAAAAGATACTAGTTGGAGCCTCACCCTTCAATTTGATTTGGATTGAATGAACATGATTCGACTACCAATAAAAGAAAAAGAATCACCAACTAGCTGTCTAAATCATCCCACATTACAACACGCTGTCTAATTAAACCTTCTTTATATCCATATTACAATGATGATATTGGTTCATTTTGTTGTCTACATGAATTTTACTTAGGATGTCTTGCTCTATGCTGCACCGATCCTTTTATCAACATCATTATTTTCTTTTGGTGAGTCACCAACTCTACTTTCTTAACAAGGCATTTGGTCTTAGACATATATATATGTAAAGTAGAAGACATGCACAACAAAATCATTATGAGAAGCTCACTAGTGCATGCATCAAGTTTGGTCAAAAGATGACAACTTTTTTTTATACTAATTGTTAGGGTTATGTCAAAATTCAGGAACATCATCATTGGTTTTTATTACTTATCGGTACTTTATCTTTATATTATATCTGATCTTATATTCTTAAACAACATTATTGAAGTAGTAAACCAGTTTTTCATGAGTGGACTGCTATTCCTTTTTTTTTTTTTTTTTCATTTGCTTCCTTTTAACTTCGTTCTTTAGTAACGAGAAGAATGTATTGTCGATTGGATATTATAAGGTGTCGGTATCATTGTCGATAACATGTCAATACAAAATATATCGACGTCTTATCGATACCTATCAACAATATCAAATAAAATCAACTCGTATTATAGCCTAAGCACTACCCTAAGCAAATTGAGCCAAAGGTTGAGCCACCCTATTGGTCCCTGTCGGAGTAAATTGCACAGTGCACAAAATGGTAAGTAACAATCCCATGTGGAGCTTTGACTTCAACTATCAGCTTCAGTTGTCAGATTCTCATCCTCATGAGCGAAGCACATCCAAATTGTGTTATCACATCTTCAACATTCAACATCACATCGTTGAAATCTACCTCTTTTATGCCCTTCAGCTACCGCTGATGGCTCGGCAACCTTAGCAAAGAAAAGGGCATCCACAGCCTTAGCAGATGTTAAAGACAATTTGTTGTCACAAATGTGAAACGTCTTTGAATATCTGTATGTATAGATTCTATACTGTATTTGAGTACAAACTAAGTTAGTTTCTTTGATCTATTACATACCAAATTATACATTTGAATACAAAATGAGCCTGAGCTTCACCACAATTTTGCTAAAAGATGGCGATCGACTTATTTTTTAAGTCTTTGAGCTGAAAGAAAATTAGGAGGATCTTTGTGTTCTATTTTTCCAAGTAGAACACCAGTACAGGGATAAAAATGAAAGGAAAAGACAAAAAGAAGGCAGAAAATTCATTTGATCAGTCAATCAATTTTTGGTTTCTACTTTCTACAGTGATTTGATAAACATGTGCATGGTTTGACGAAGACATCTTCATCACATGTCATTTGAGTTCAAGTACAGCTGGCGTTGTCTAATGTAATCAATTACTTCATCTGCAGTCAGATATTTTATTGACAATCCTCTAGAAATGCAATCCCTGAAATACATTGTAAGTCGTCAGTTCCACATTCCCCTTAGCATGTTTGTCAATGAATCATATTGCCTTTACCTTATTCTCGTTGAACTTATTTGGTTCGGTACAAGTTCATCCACAATTCTTATGTTACCCTGTATGGAACAGAAGGCAATGGACCGTAAAGAAGCTTCAAATCAAAACTATTAAAGCAACAAAAGGTTTTACATTATTTCAAACCATTATGCAACTTTTGATTTTTCAACTTAGACCAATTTCAACCCTTGTACAATACAATCCCAATTTGGATAATTTATATTCAGACATTCATACATAGGTGTAGTAATGACAAATGCATGATAGAAATATCTTTTTGGTAATAGTTAATTAATCTAGGTATAACTAAGGAAATTTAGTGTTTTACAACCACTGAATGAGAGTTTGATTGACTATTACTTACATATGAGCAAAAAGCACTACAAAGATCAAGAGATGTGATTACCCTGTTCTCTTTCAAAATTTCATCATTTGAGATAATTTTATCAACATCCTGTCCTTCCCTACGAATGCAAACCACACCATAATCTCTGCATATGCCTCTGACCTGATCAAGAAGGACAAATGTTATGGTGGATTACCATCTTCTTGAACCAGAAATGGACCAATTCAATAGGTTTAAACCCTACCTCACTGCAAGTGTTAGGTTACTTTACATTATACAACAAAGATCCACCAAGTGCTCAGTTAATTTCCATTCATGTGTAATTGTTGGACATTATGACCAAATGTTCTCCTAACAATTATTCGCCACCTTTTAAGTTACTGAACTAAAATAAATTAAAACTCTCCAGATCAAGTCATTGTACTCTATAGTAAGTTAGTAATACAGGAAAAATGAGATGGTTATGTTGTAAGAATCAACTACACATGGCCACTAGAACCTAGAGTTACAGACATACCTGCTCAGCAATCCAAAATCCAGGAATGCCAAAAGAGTGGAGTAGATCAGAGCCACACACAAGCATGCACTTAAGGGATTCTATCAAGAGGATACAGAAGTCAATCATATTGCGTCCAAATTAACAATGATGAAGTAGAACTGTGAACCAGGTTCAGACATCATGCATCAAATTGATTAAATAAAGTCCTTAACAGGAAATATATATATATATATATATATATATATATATATATATATATTGCCAGTGCTGCAGCTTATCTATGCAATAAGCTGCCTTTATTTTCATTTTATTTTATAGGAAACAGATCGATGGAATAATAGCCTTAAGCTACCATATGTTAAGACTAATTGAGAAAGAGTGTCCAGAGCAGATAACGGAATCCAAAAACAGGGTTTCAAGCAGCAATATGACAGAATTCCTGACAATCTTCCTATAACGTCATAGCCATACAGTTTTGGGTAAGAATATGTGCATGTGTTCTTTGCAGTTATATCCGTCTATATGCATACATGTAAAGAGCAACCTGTGTGAGGATAAATCAAAATTGTGCAGCTCCTCAAAAGGAAAATGAGGGATAATAGTTTTGCAAATCTTACCACTGGGTATCAGCCCAGCCTCAGACAAGGAACCCTTGACTCTAGACAGAATAGTTAAAGTGCGCTGGAAGCTACTCTGTCTTGCCTGTAAAATAGGTTTACAAATTCTATATATAATTATGCAGAACCCTAGTGGCAGTAAATAAATCAGACACAGTACTGCACAACAGAAGCATCATCTAGGATTCTAGAAAATCTGTACAGTGGAGAGAAAGAGGGAGAGATATACCTCCCAAGGATCAACCATTATAAATTCTGAACTCTGGCAGGCTAGATGGCACAACTGTACACGATGTTCAGCAGATATAAGGCCCTACATAGCCAACCAAGTGACCATGTCAGTGTGTGGCAATAGAGGGATATGAGATATCTGATCATATTATTTAGCTATAGCACTTCATTAAGCATAAAGAAGTGATAAATCTCAGAATTGCATTAACAAACTCATCCGAGTAACCTATGCAATGGAATAAGCGCATTGCTTCTACAACCCTGGTTAAAAGTGGTCCAGGAAGAAGTTGAGCTATGTGACTAACTTCCTAATGTTGCTTCATCCTAGAACTCCTGTACATACTGTGTACCTTTATCCAAGTGCTTATGAAAGCTCTTGCTATTCCGATGCCTACAGAGATGCTACTAAAGGTTACATACCCTCTTATAGTATGCATCATTAACAGGTGACATATAACCTCCAATGACACAAAAGCCTTCTGAATTCAGTGCATCTCTTGCCAGCTCTGTGCACAACAGCAAAATTGATCAAAATATACAATAAAGATATGTATATTCCAGTGAAAAATAAGTAAAAGATCCCAAAGTCATAAGTAGAAAATGAAACCCACGAGGCCATGACCAGATTCAAATAGAGAGGCAATTCAAAATTTAGCTATCAAAATGAGAAAGAAAGCTAGTCCAACAACTTACCCATCATTCGTAAATGCATATAAGTAGGAGGATTGAAACTTCCAGTTGCTACTAGAACTACGTATTTCTTGTCCCTAGTAACAAAAACAGAGAAAAGCATAAAACTAATTCAATCCTCGAATGCCAGACATTTCCAATTAGTAACAAAAACAGCAAAAATAGTGTAATAAATAAAATTGACAATATGAGCTTACTTGTCGTCGTGATTAACCAAATGCAGAGCTAATTTACTAAGAGGCAGAGGGATGTCCATGGCACCTGAAAAAGTTAAAAAGCCAAATTAAACAACTATCACAAAAAAGAGTTCAGAGCCTTGTTTGTTTGGACAGAAACTGACTCCCGGGAAAATTGATTGTTTTTATCAAATTCCCAGAAAGAGTTAACGCCAGTGTAAATGTCGCCACTTGGCTTTCAATTTGAGCAGCATCGTCCTAAACTATGGGAATGTGTCTAAGAAGATCTTCTGGTATAAAATTTTGCACTGCTATGAAAACCCAATATGAAAAACTTGATTTTTCCTCCATTTCTTACAGTTTCCTAACAACCAAACAGCATAAACATCCACACGCTAGGTGACAAAATTAAATTTTTTTAAAAAAAGCAATAAGACAAACCCAGATTAGAAAATTCAAAAGAAAAGGTCCCTTCTTTCGGCCACCTGGACCTGTACTTGTCACCGGTCCTCTCGACGATGAGGGTCAAGGAGGCAGGAGACCTGAGGCTCTCGGGCGATGAGACCAAAGCTTAGACAGAAAATTTTGGGTTCGCGCGCGATAGGTTCGATAGACGCGGCAGCTAGGTGGGCAGAGATTTGATTGGCAACTCTGGAAAATTTTGATGCAGAGAAAACAAAAGAAACGACAGTTTCCAAAGCTGACGACTTTATATTGGTTTATTTTTTTTAAAAAGTTTTATTTGGATTATCTGTTTCTTTGCCCAACTGCCACGCAGTCAAAGTTAAGACGAAAGGGAAATGGGAGGTGAAAAGTTTGAAACTTTGTCCGATTCTAAAACTTTGTTTCCTAAGCTCTTGGGCTCTGCTAAGATTATGGTGGATTTCACAAAGCTCCCAATGGCGTCTTGTGGTGTTGTTTTAGTTATGGACTCTGCCGTCCTTTCATGCCTTCAAAATTGCCAAACTATTAGCTTTGCAATCTCTTTTCATCATCATCGTCATCATGAGGTCCAGGAGTCCCAGCCCCAGAGCAGTTGGGCAACCGAACCAGGTCACTCTGAAGCTCACTTGGTCCTTACCCTTTTCATTTCATTGTTGAATTTGTACTGAAATGTGCCCATAATGCAGGTACAAGAACCGTACAGTCGTACAAGAAAGAAGCCTTTTTTCGATGGTCTGTTGAGTGCTGAAGATGGGACGCCTAGTCCTCCATTTGATTTGCTAGCAAGCCCTGGAAGCCGGAACATTTCTCGCACCTTGTCAGATATTGGCAACACTCACTCAAGAAAAGCACAAGATTCATTGACAGATAATATCACTCTTCAGCCCTTCGAACGGTCAAAAATTGGTAAGACAGCTTCATTTGCATTCACGGATGTTCAGTCACTTTTTAGCTTTGATTTGGGGGACCCGAATGAACCCATTGAAGCAAATGAGAAGCCCCCTACTGTAAATGGCCTAACAAGTCCCACAGGTGCAAAATCATTTAGGGTGAATAGAAGGAAAGAAAACCTGTCTACAGTTTCACTTCCTCAGTCTGCAGCATCATTCTATAATGGGGACTCACCAGAATTTGAAATTGTTGAATCATGTCCAAGCATTAACAAGCTTAATTCATTTCTCAAAGACACAAAGGATGAAGTTAATGCTGGTGTCCCAGGAAGATTCTTACATGTTGTAATGGCTCAAGATGTCCCTGGTAATGCCTACCTTGAATCCTCCTTTCCCAGTTTTCTTTACTTCTCCTTTGTAAATTTCTGTATCATTATATATATAATAGGAGACCACAGTACAATATGACTTTCAAAATCCAATCCATGACAAGACAAACTTAATGTGCTGTGCCCTGAAATTCGTTGGAAAACAATTAAATTGTTATATAGTCTAATGACTAATACTATCTACGTCCATTTCTTTTATTTCTGCTGAGACTTCTTGACCACATTGGAATTCTAAGGATCTCCATAGTCCAAAGTCCATACAACATCTGTGGTCAGCTATGAATTCTATTAACACAAATTTAAAAAGAAAAGTAAGGAAAAACTGTATGGAAATGCTGATAAAATGTACTTCTGAAGAACATTGTGATTTTGTTTATCTGTCAGTCAACTTGTGAACTGATGTCAGAGTACACATTTTTGTCACTCTGGTGTTTTGCAGATGTTGGATCTATTGCTTCAACAATCACTTATGCCTTCTACCTGAATGAAACACGTAAATCTGACCAGTTTTGCACGGTGCCTGTCATCAACATGAAGAGGTTGGACATACGTTCTCAACCTGAACTCAAATGGTTACTAGATTCTTGTCAAATTGATCAGTCGTCCTTAATTTTTGTAGATGAGGTATGTTCATATGTCAATCATGGGGATTTACTTATGTTGATTTTTTTCCCTCTCTAAGTTTCATGCCTCTTACCTGTGACTAGTTAGGGCCCGAAATGTAAGTTTTCAATTATGACATGCCTGTTCAACTGATATGTTTATTCTCCACCATGAAATTTTGAGCAGATTGATCTGTCCTATTATGATCTATTTGGGAGTCTTAAAGTAGTTCTATTAAACAGGCACAAGCTCCCAGCCAAGCAAGAGGTATATTTAATTTGGGGTATACTTGAATTTTTAACCATGGGAAATGTTTAATACTTTTGTCTTCCTAAACAGGCACTGAAACAGGCAGTAGTTGAAATTTTCAATTGCAAAGAGGTGTTTTGCTGAACCCAATGTGGACTACTTTTAAGCTTATCTTCCTACTTCCTGACACTTTCAATAATTAAAAAATGCCTATTAAAAGATTTCTTTTCTTTTTGCAGGGCGAATCTGTATATCCCTGGGTTAAGACTGTTACTATAGCAGAGGTATGACTTTAGCGTTTAGACATTAAAATACACTTTAGCGTTTATATATCCTTTTCATTATCTATCCTTGTTTTCCCGTAAGGAACAAGATTTTATAGAAGTGAGAAAAGAGAGGAACAAAACAAACCATCTTGTTATGCTTGATTATCCTTGTCCTATTTATTTATCTTGAAGGATTGAAAACTATGTATTATAATCTCACCAGCTTACTTGTCTCTATTGTTCTTAACATGAATAAATATGCTGATTATCTTGTTTTAAGAAACAGGATAGCTCATGCTGTACACTTGTTGCTGAGAAGTTTGCACTGATTTCACCTGAGATTTTGGCTGGACAAGGATTCAGTAGACTTTTGGTATCTTCCTTTTTCTCTTTTCAGGCTATCAAATGTGAACAGCATTTCAAGATTGAAAGAGCTATTAATTGGTGTACATTCGAGTACTGTTATCTGCTCTCTCCCTGTTCCTCCTCCACCATACAGGCCATGTACTTGTGCAGCAATTATATAAACTCTTCCCATGTTCTTTTATGTGCCCATCTTTGGCTCCCGTGGTCAATTGTTAATTAATTTATAGTAGAAAAATTTTCCTCGGCCATTTGGTTTTTTTATTTTTATTTTTAAAATTTGTCCTTTTGTTGTTCCCAGTACTTCATATTTTATTAGTTATTGGTCCTTGTAGCGTGATGGTACATATCCCCCTTTTTCTTTTCTTGGGGCTCCTAATGTAAGATATGTAGTCAAATCCTTAACCCCTTATAGTGTAGGCCAGCCATTTGATCCCCCTGGGAGATGGGGGTGGAGAGCAATTGATAGTTGATAGCTTGGATTGCCATGGACTTTACTTTACCCTGCATGCCTTATTACGTTTTTTCTCTTTCTGGAATTCCTATTTTCTTGCAGTTAGCTGCCATCCTCTTAGATTCCGTGAACTTGTGTAGTCCTCAGTGTTCGCTCAAAGATAAGTACATGGCTGCACTGTTAATCCATGGTGCTGGCCGCTTTGGATGCAATGGTCTTTACCAGTTACGTATGTATTTTGTCCATTATGTGCATATATATCTTTTGTATTTATTTTATTTCCTCAAAGCGTCTTCCTCTAAATTTAATTTTTGATTTTCAGTGCGATACAAAATGTATGATGTGTCTGATCTCAAGGTAGCTGATATATTGTGCAAGGATTTCAAAAAGTGGACAAGAGTGGGTACGGACTTGAACTAACCTTAGTCCTCTTATATAATAGTGCAACTACATTATTGCCGTGCTCTGCGATAAGATTTTGTTGTTAACTGTCTGAAGATTCAACTTTCAATAAATTGATATGGTCGACTGAACTGGATGGCATAAAACTTAATAGAAATTATTAATAAGACACTATTAGGGAAAAATCATAGATGAGCTGACTTCAGTTCGTACAAATGGCCAGCAAATTTGACTTATCTTTTGCAGACATGTGTAGATCATTCTCAATCTAGTTAACAATTGTCTAAATATTTGGCTTTATTTAGCTATATCATGAAGGGAGCACTTGAACCCTTTACATATATTGATGTAAAATGAATCAGATGCTTTTTTTTAAGAGATGTAAAATGGTTAAGATAACAAGAAGTTAAAAGTGATATAATAGGCCTGGACTTGCCTTACAAGTAAAAAGTGCAAGCCTATGTTTAATTTGTTTTAGTCCTCACATCCCCTTCCAGTTATAGATATATGGATTATTATTTTTAAGTAAAGCACATTAGTGCAGATAACTTCTACCAGAACTTCCCATAAAAAAGAGAAAGTAGGGCCAAAATAATCAATACAAGAGTCTAAAAAAGGGGTTTCTATCAAAATCCGCTCAAAATAGTAAATAATCAGCAAGTCATGTTTGAGGGAATCAGGTCCCTCTATAAATATATATTGGACTGGGTGCATTACAAATGCTCGCTCCATGTGCTCTGAGTACAAGGCAGATCCAGTTGGACACAATCAAGAAAGAGTTGAATAATTGAGACAAAAATAAATTAATAACACTATACTCCGCTTAAAGTTTCCTTCCCTGACCATTGACCATTAGTTCCTCTCAATATTTTAGCCTTGTCAAGGGATTTTTTTTCACCCTTCAACATAACGGAATAACCTTCCAATAACATAGAAATTGTTGAAACAGGTAAGCCGGACAGTGCTGGTTCTAGAATGATGGCATCACAAATCGGGATGAGTTCAATTGGAGTGCCAATTGCCCAACTTCTTGATCATGAGGACACCTCAGTGCGCGAAATTAAATATTTCCAACGTAAGTATATATGTTTCTTTCATTGTCATCATAGCTATTCATTTTCTTGGATTAAGATTCACTCCCTCAAAAACTATGTTATTTGGCTTGCACAACCTCTAAGTTACTTGCGCTCCTTTTGATTTTGTCTCAGTTATCTTGCCACATGTACATCTGTCAACTTCTGTAGGAGCGTTTCTCCTTTTTCCTTGAAAAACAAACCCATTCCTCATATATTATTGTGAAATAGTTGAAGAATAAAGATCTTTCATTTTGCAAGGAACAGAAGTCTTGAAGTCTTTACTATCACTTCCTAGTCAGTTTGTTTACTAATTCATGATAGTATACATCGGCTTTTAACCCAAGCTCATTTAAATTATTTCCCTTTTTTATGTGGCTCATAAAGGAAGTATCATACTATAATGTCGAAGAAATTATATTGCCAGTAGCTTTAATTTCCACTCACTTACACGTCTTCTAATCGTGTGTTCCCTATTACTACATGACATTGATGGATCATATCACCTGTTTAAGCTATATACATATTTAGTTATTTTTGTGTTTTTGGCATTGATAATTTTTTTTTTCAGGTATGGAGAAACTTCGGCTTCTCATGATTGTTTCTGGTTATTATGATTCGAAGAAGAACTTCAAGGTTAGATACATGCTTATATTTGACAGTTTCTCTTTTTATTAACACTTGTTTTAGGGAGCTAATGATCTGGAGACCTTATGTTGTGGAGGAAAAATTTGGAATAGGGTTTACCGTGGCTTAAACCCAAGAAAAGTTCTAATGAAGGACAAGTAGCTACTGTGGTTATGTTTCTGTAGGGACGGTTTATTTCATGTTTTGGTGTCATAAATTATACTCTTTGTGGTTGAACTTATGCATGCAATCCTCTTGACCCTCATGTAGTAGTAGAAGGGTGTGCAATGGGGTGTTTTAAAAATAAGGGGAGGGGTGGGGGACACCAAACATGAAAGTCCTCATGTAGTAGTAGAAGGGTATGCAATAAGGTTTCAGAGAATATCGTAACCTTTTGAAGTTTTCCTAGCTGCCTTGCCTATGAAAGTCCCAAGTTTGAACAACTCAAACTTCTGTGTTCTGTGTAATATTTTGTACCTCAACTTTTGACTGCCGTGAGCTGATCTAAGGGCCTTTTGCTGTTTGTTTGCTCATGAAATTGGGAATACTAGTTAAGTATGGCCCCAATTCAATAAGTAATCCAGCTTCCCTACTGGTATACCCATACATATTCTGATGCAGTTACAATCTCGTCTTTTTTGGTACGAAACTGAATTTGTGGTCTTTTTTGGTAGAATAGGGGTACTGTACCTTTTTACTATTTTATGGTAGAGGCTCTGACTTTCTCCATATCTTTGGTGTAATTTAGAGAGAGATCCTGGTGTCTGCTGAATCCGTGGAGCTTATGAAGAATCTGCTGTTTTTCTTCAATTCAAGTGCTTCCCAACTGCCTCTCAAAGCGATCCATCAGCCAGGTAAGAATCACTTCAAAAATAATACAGGCCATGCACATCAGTTTTTGTGGTCAGAAAAGTTGGGAATTAAAGTCCTACTTGGAATCAATACGTTTGAAAAGCATCCCATAGAGTTTTATTGGCTGTCTTGGTGAAGGGGAAATCGTTTATGAGAAAATACAAACTCCAGTTGCTTTTTTTGTTCCTTACTAGTAAGTTGCTTGTTTATCGTTTGTAATTGCTACACATAATCCAGGATAACTAAAAAATAATAATGTTAAATTGTATTATCATTTCAGGATAATATTAAACTTACTTATGGTGCTCACACAGGTCTTGGAGAGGAGATGCAAGTATTTGAGATTGACAAGGCCACATCCAGAAAGACCATTGAGCGTCTCTTAGAAGAATTTGGTGGGACTTCAAAAGGCTAATATGAATTCCAGACCTCGACAATTGTCCAGAGACAGTTGTTATTGATTATGTAGGTAAATCACAAGTGTTGAAGGAAAGATTTCTGTAAGATATAACTTAATCATGGCTGCTCAAATTGAAAGGTATCTTTGAGGCAATGGTCAAATGAATCTGCGACTGAAAAATTGGATATTCAAATTGAATTGTAAACTATCTCAGTTTGCCAAAACAATATGCAGTGCGTGTATATAAAGTTTTAATAGATTGAAGTGACTGAGATTGGATTATAATTTAATTCAGCCAACATGCCCTGTGCTGTGCAGTTTATAGCAACAGTTAGTTAGGAAGTAAAAGTCTGTTTTCTGGGACTGGAGATGATGATGGACATGTTGGTTGCAGTAAAACTCTCGGTTGAGACGTGAGAGTCTTTTCCAGTGTTGCTTGATACTTGTGTTGGGAGGCAAAAGGTTTTCATAAGCAACACCTCTGCAGGCATTTGCAGGCTTTGTTTTATGTGGTGGTTCTCTTTGAACACAATTCAAAACCTTCATCTGGGTTCTTAGTCCTGCCTAGACATAGGAGGAAAGAGTATGACCTAGCTTGGTTCAATATAGATGTATGTGCTTGTTTTCAGTAAAGTAAAAAATTTCAATCTTTATTCTGCCATTACTTATAAAACTTTATTTATTAGAAAAATAAGTTCCAACATTACAAAAATGTCACCTTGGGAGGGAGCCATGTAAGTTGTTAAAGCTGTTCACACCAGTTCCATGTTTCAGCTCCAACTCAAACTCTGTTCCTATAGGAATAGCTACTCCGGAAATACCTACCGTCACAAACCGCTGATTACTGCCAACGCTGACCTGATTTCTGAATGTCCCGTCGAGTTTGATCCCTTAGTAATGTTGAAATACTCTAATCCACCTACATTTTCCAACCCAATGAAGGTGACGTTATTGATAGTCAAATTTTGGCTTAAAGCGAATCCTCCATTTACAACCTCTGAGCCATTTGACATAAATGTAAAAATGTCATTTTCCTCCACATAACTTACTTAGTTAATGCACGTATAATATGCATACGTACCTATTATTTAAATAATAAAAAATCTTGTCTTTCGTATGCTTTTGAAAAGTAGGAACAAATTTGTATATTATTGAGCTCAAACGTACAATTCAAGTATTATGCACGTACTCATACATTATTTTCACAAATAAGACAATAATATTTTTCAAGCATTTTTACAATAATACACTTATTATTCGCAAATTTTATCCAGAATTTCATGTATTATAGAAAAAAAAAACTACAAATTACAAAAACAGAATAAATAAATTTACATTTTTATCAAATGATCAAATTTTTTACCATATATTTTGAAGAAAGTTATTGAATAATAAACTTAGATATTTTATACATATTATAGCCGTTTCGTATTTTAATAAGATCATCATTCGTATAAAGCGATTTTTTTTTGGTTGGAGTATAAGGTGACTTGAACTTTTTTAACTAAAATATGGTTACCTGGTAAATTGGATGAGGGATGGTGGTGTATTATAAACCATTGGATGCGTAAAACTAACACCCTTGAGGTTTTTTGTGTTTTCACAAAAACCGTCAAATCTAAAAAATTACATAAATATCCCTGAGGTTTCAATTTGTTTTCACAAAATCCATTTTTCTTTATTGTTTGTCCAAAAATTATTGATTTCAATATAAAAAAACTTATACAAATGACAAAATTAACCTCAATAAAGTATATGCAATATAATTTCAAAGACCAACTTTGTCATTTGGAGAATATTTTTTAATAAAATCATCAATCTTTTGATGAAAAATCAATCAAAATGAGCTTTTTGAAAAGAATTGTTTTATATGTTATATATGAGTTATATTATACTTATATTATTTATATGTTGTCAATGTTTGGATTGGAGAATTGTTTTATGAGTTATATATGAGTTATATTATACTTATATTATTTATCTTTGTTTCCATCGGGAATATAAGTTGATTTTATTACACTACCCCTCTGATGATTTCCAAGGCTTAGAGTGGACTATGGGCAGAGGGGTAAATGAAATCTATTAATTTGGGTTGATTTCCTTGTAGATATATGCAGGTGAAATAGGTGCAGATCATCAGGCTCACCAGGAAACCTATTAATTTGGACATGGTAATGTATATTTTGTTCGGCTCCTTTGTTGATTTGAATTTGTATTAATCAAGGTTTGGTTAAATGATAGAGGGATGTTGTCAGTTAAATCTCTGTCTTTTATTTGGACATGATTTTGCATTTCTGATGCTATTGGAATTTGGGATGCTTAAATTAAATAGAATTTATTTAGATATAAGAAGATACTGGAATTATTATCTGGCTTTGTCTCATGGATTTAGCATGACATAACATATTCAAAAGCATAATGAAGATATTACTCACTTTCTGATTTTCAATTCATGTGGGTTTACAAGGAATGTCCTCTCTACCATTCTGCATTAGGAGTTTTCTTTCAAATTACTCACTTTCTCTATCTGTAACCTGAAATACTCAAATTACTCACTTTTTATTTACAGAGAGCTAGTTTGGAAATTGAGCCACTAGTGTTCTTGTTTAGTGTGTATTGCAAATATATTTGGAATGATGACCGTATTACAGAGCTCTGGAAGATTCTGTACCTGATGAAGCTATTCAACTTTACATTGATGCTTGTGCTCTTCTTGAAGATGATGACAAGGATCAAATGGCCTTTGATCTATAATGTGCTGCCACTAGTGTTTATATAAAACTTGAGAAGTAAGTTCTGAAAATAAATCCCATTTGTTATTTAAATTATGGAAATTTATCATTTTAGTTATTGGGAGGATGATGCAAATTATTATCATTTTAGTCAGTTGAGAGGATGAAATACATTATGGCAATCATCATTTAGGCAAACGGATCTGATCGTGTAGAATCCGGTTGTAGCTGTTTTCTGGCAGCATTAATAATCAGGCAATTAACTGTTATTCCTTATGGCTTAATTGAGGCTAAGGTATTGGAAAACTGTGGTTTGAGGTTTAAAATCTATTAGAAAAGAGTGGTGATTTGCGGTTTGAAAATGGTCAGTTTTTGTTCCCGGTAAATACTAAATAGTGTACCTTTGCTGCTGCTTTTCTGTTGAGATGGGGCTTAGCAGCTGATAAGTGCAATGCTACCAATAGCCAATGCTGATAAGGTGTGAAAGGATTTCTTTTGGCACTAATCTTTATCAATATTTTGGATGTATTTACAAATTAGATATATCATCCTGGACCAGTGTAGAGGTATTGGTATTTGTTATGAAGACAATATTGAAATGGTTTCCTACGTACGTGAGGTACTAAGTAATATGTATTTTCTATCCTTTCCCCTTTGATTTCCTTGTGGCTTCATTAGATAAAGGGACCAAGTTTTGGTTGCATCTGTAATTAGCATTTCTCTTCTCATTAAAGCTTATTATTGGTCGTCTTGTATTCTTGTATCCTTGTTTTACAGAAACTCTCATCCTTGTGGCCTTTTTACATATTCCCTGAGTCCTGACCATTCATTCCACTGTGAAAAGTAACTCTGTCACACTATTTACTGTTTATCCATGTGTTTGTCTCCTTGAATGCCTTCCTATTAGTTACAAGAACCCATGAATGTAATGACTGTTAGATATGAAGATATTGGAATTATTATCTGGCTTTGTCTCATGGAATTAGCATGACATATATAGCATATTCAAAACCTCAGGAGACAACTACTTGACCGTGCTTATTTGCTCTTGTCAAGAATTGTTAAACTAATACATTTGTGAAGAAATTTGGGTTGTTGATAAGAAGCTGCAATTTGACTTTTGAATTTTTTATTTTATTTTTTAATCTTCTATTAAGAATTGGGGTCTGCATATTGGACTGGATGATATATATTATTGTACTCTGTTTGACCAAGTCATATCATCCTTATTGTGTTTTGCAAATATACTTGTTTTAGCATCTTTTTGACGAAACTGATGAATTAGGTGCAGATCATCAGGCTCGCCAGGAAACTGCCAACGTACTACTAAACCAGCTTTGTTATTCATATTTTGTTTCAAAAGTTCCTGGTTTTTATATGTAAATTTGGAAATTTGGATTACTACTACTGCTACATGCATGTCGTGTCGGTTCTAAGTTTAAGCTAGAAATTTACTGAATTTTGTTGTATCATTCAGAAAAGCATTGCTTCATATCTTTACTCCCTAATACACAGTTGCTGTATATATTTTCTGTGCCAGATAGTTGAATGAATGTCTTCTTAAGATGCTTGCATGCGATATTTAACAAACTTTATTTTACAGGACTTGGCAAGAGAACTTGTAGAAACTTTTACAGGTACAGAAATGGCAACAGCCTTCTTTACTGATAGTGTGTCATCAGAAGCCAATGATACTCAGGTTTGATTAGTTTCTATGACAGCAATTTTTAAAATAGAATTTCCAATGCATAAAACATGTCTTCCTGGGAGCCATAATCTGAATGGCATGTAGCTTATTGTTCTCTCTGGAAGAGTGTTAATTTTCACTAGTATCAATACTTCAGCTCCAAGTTAAATTCGGCTCCTATAAGAATGGATAATCCGGAAATCTCTACCATGACGAATCGCTTATTGCTGTCAAAGCTGGCCCTGATATCTGAGTGTCCTCCCTTCAAGTTTGCACCCTTAGTAATGTTCAATGCATACCTTTCCAATCCATCAACCTTTTCCAACCCAATGATGGTAACTTTATCAATGATCAATTTTTGGCTTAAAGCAAATCCTCCATTTACAACCATTGATCTTACAGATACACTTCCATTTTCTGTTGCACCGAAAATCTCACTAAACTCCACTTGCCTCCCTCTCCTCCCATTTCCACTTCCTCTCCATCATCCAAGAAAACTTCTCCAGTGCTCTGTCCATTGTTGCTGCTAACAACCAAAAGTTCGAACGCAGTCTTTCGGGCGGCTTCTGTTGTCAAGGCCTCTCTTTGTAAGGCCAAAATGTTTCCTTCACGGACATGTACGTTGATATGATCAGGTGGTGCATCCAGTGTAACGTGCTCTCCCGATTTTACGTTTACTGAGTTTGAGTAGTTGAAGAGATCAAACCAGTTTCCTGCAGGAAAATATGCATCAACTGAACTTACTCCTGGCTTCAACACAGGTGACACCATTACACCTCTGCCAATCAGAAACTGAGTGTTGATCTCATAAGTTCTGATATCTTGAGGAAATGAGAAGAAAAGGGGTCTTGCAATGGGGGTCCCCTTTTTGTGTGCCTCATACATTGATGTGTAAAACAAGGGGAGCAACCGATAGCGCAGGCCAAGCACCTTCCTTGCCGTTGCAGCCACTGAGTCCCAAAGATAGAGCTCTTGACGGATTGTAGACTTCTCTGAGTGATCTCTTGCAAAAGGGTAAAAGGCCCCTAGCTACATAGAGACAGAGCGTAGTTAAGTTAGTTGCACATGTTCTGATGATTATAATTGACAGCATAGCAAAGTTTTAGGTAAAACAAGATGTATAATGTGGTCTAGTTTTTGTGGAAATGTTCAATTTGAAGGCTCATAAGTTACCTGAATCCACCGCCGGCAGAGCTCTTCATTAGTATTTCCAATGAATCCACATATATCAGCTCCAACCATCGGAACTCCAAAGAGTCCAAAATTCAGAATTGCTGGAATTGTGTATGCCAGATCACTCCATGTTGCAGAATTGTCTCCAGTCCAGTGTGCTGTGTACGTACCGGAGCTTACAAAAGTTGATCTAGAAAGTATAAATGGTCTTTTACCAGTCACATTGACTAAGGCCTTGTTTGTTGCTTTGGCTTCCAAGAGTCCATATAAGTTATGAGCATCATATTCTGTGATGTTACCGAAGTGTAGCGCTGATGCCGGAACAGTATTGTTATTGATCGGACGCAGGACCCCGGCATTGTTAATCTTGTAAGGAGGGTCATCGAGGGTAGAAGATGGAGTGGGAGGGGACGTGATGAAATTGGATAGCTCATTCATATCAAGCCAAAGACCATCGAAAGGCAGAGCATCTTGAAATATTTTTATCTCATTAGCCCAAAATTTTTCACTTTGTGGATGTGCGAAGTCAGGGAAATAGACAGGCCCAGGCCAAACACTTCCCAGGTAAGGAATTCCGTCACGTTTTATAAATATATCTGCTTTCAGCCCTCTGTTGTAGGTTCCATAGCTCTCATTCACACTGATACCTGTGAAAAGTCATAATACTATCATTTTCTGCTTCATCAGACAAACTGCATGTAACATCAATTTTGCTGCAGAGAGAACGTACCAGGGTCCAAGATGAGCACATATTTCTGACCATTTTGGTGAAGGGTATTGACAAATTTCTTCATCTTATCCAATGGGAAGTTGATGGGATCAAGAGTAAAATCCTTGTATGCATCCATGTAATCAATGTCTGTCCACATAACTTCAAGAGGGATGCCAGCTTTTGCATAGCCAGCAACCACACCCTCAATATCTGAAACATTCTTGTAACCCCATCGACACTGGTGGAATCCTTCAACAGAGAATAAGTGAACAAAGTCAATGTATACTAATAAGTGCCGATACAAAAACATGATTAGTTGAGATGGTATCACTGCGATTCGAGAAAGAAATGTGATAATATATAGCTAAACAAAGTGGAATTTACAATACTTGAGTGCAAACAAACTTACCAAAAGACCAATAGGGCATAGGGGTAGGGCGACCAATGAGCTCTGTATACTGCTCCACCACCAACTCCGGCGTAGGCCCAGAAAAGAAATACAAATCCACAATTCCACCAATGGCCTTATAAGTAATTCTATCACCGCTGTATGTTATGTCCATGCCATTGCTATTAAGCAGCAACACTCCATGAGATGTTCCGGCGCCGTCGGCCTTGCCATCTGGAGATGCTGACCTGACGTCCAGGTAGAAGGGGTGGGACCCGTAGAGGTTGACGTCAGCATTGGCGCTGGCAATGTCAGCGGTCCAGAGTGTCAAGGTCTGGTTGGGGGTGAGCTTGAAGGAGGACTTGGTGTGCTCGCCGAGGCCGAAAAGGGAGGACCTGGCTTTGGGGAGGGAGGAGGAGAGCTGGATGTATTGGTCCTTGAAGACCAAGAAGGTGTCGGGGTTTGATGGGTTGGGGGAGGCGTCGAAAATGACGTCGTTGGAGGATTGGCGGGTGACGGTGAAGCCGAATGGGGTGGTGTTGTGGAGAGTGAAGACAAGGTCGTTGGAGATCATGTTCATGAGGTGTTTGTTGTGGGTTTGATTTTGTTGTGGATGCTGTGAAGTTGTTTGGCGGGGGATTATTTGTTGTGGGATTTCCCATCTTTGGTGCTTTGAGTCTGTTATTCGAATTCTTAGCCGATCTTTGGTTTCATAGCTGCATGCATGATTAGCACAAGGGCCAATTAGATTTCTAACATAAACTTGCGAAAAACTTGTCTCCGTTTGATGACATGAGATGTTTAATTATGTCGTAATTATGTCGTAAGACTGTAAATCTGAATCATTGACGGTCTAGTAACGCATTGCAAAAAGAATATTAATGTTATGTACAATCTGAGTTTAAGAAAGGGAGAGAGCAATTAATTTAATCCTAATTGGGTTTTTGGTCAATAAGGGTCTTAGCTACTACTATTAGAATGGGATATCTTCTATGAGATGTTTTGCAATATCCTAATCAAATGGTCAACCCCCAAGGACTATTGAGAATAAGAAAATGAAAATGTGAGATAATAAACTAATCTAAGATTAATAAATTGAGATTGGTTAATTAAGAAGTACCTGGCGTGAAGATTGAGATTTGGGATGTCAGGTCCGTAGAGGGAGGAGCTCTTGATGAGCCCAAGATTAGCAGTCAATGAGTTCCCAGAAGAACCATAGTTGACAGACTGAATTTTGTATCCAAACCCAGCAACTGCTGATTCTTTTGCTCCCTTGGCATTTGAGACAACAGACAAGAAGAAGAAGAAGAAGAAGAAGAATGGAAGATGATATATTGGTTTTGGTCTGCTTCTTTTCATCTTCATTTTCTCTGTTCCAGTGCTTTGGTTTTCCGTGACGCGTGAGACGACTTTTGTGTGTTGGCTGGTCCTCTGCCTTTATGCACTTTCCAATCTTGTCATGTGGTGTGAATACATAGCTTTCATATGCGAGCCTGCTTACATTTATTTTGTTGAGTGGTTTCTTCTTGCTTTGGGACAAAAGGCACCTCTACGTATGCATTTTAATTGTAGCAAGTCCAGCTATAAAGATAAGTCTGTAACGAGCAATTTGGGTAGATGAGATGAGCGATGGGCGTATTCTTTGTTTGCTATGGGAAAACTTAAAAATATTAGCATAGCATGGGTTTTAATTTCTAAAAATTAGAAGAGGGCCTACTTAGGAGTGATACTAAATGAGATTTTAATTAATATTATAAGGTTAAATTAGTTGTGGGGATTATATGTAAAAATTTGAATAAGTTGAAAATAAAGAAAGAAAATAATTATCGTTTTTTCTTAGGGAGCTAACTCACTCCCCTTTTCTCCACTTACACTCCCTTTTGATTTTTAATAATTTGTAATCAATTTTGTTATTTTTCTTTCATATTCTATCCTTACTATACATTAATTTCTTTTTACTTCACTTTTATATTATTTATTTTTCTTTATACTTAATTTTCCAATTTGCATTCCATTTTCAGTATTTTTTTTTCCTTTGATCGAGTAAGAAATAATTAACACTGTATATTTGTCTAGGCAAACTTATAAGGTCCACCTGCTGCAAAAACTCATGCCCCAAGAATAAATCTTGCAGTTTATATATAAAAAAAAATCAATGCAAAAGACAATAAAATATAGAAATGTCCAAGGTGGCCACAAAGAAACAAAAAACAAAGAAAGAGTAACTAGACTGAACAAAACCTTCATATACTCAATACCATATCTCAAATTAAAATCACAACTTCAGTAACAGATGCAAAAGATGATTTTTTTTATAAAAAAAAATTTAACCAAACTGTATCATTCCACTTAATTAAAGATGATTTGCTTTGGGTAAGAGAAGATTGTTCAATTCCATAAGTTGATTAAAAATTATTAAAAAGAAATAAGGGTAGAGTTCGGAGCCTCATACTTGGACAAGACCAGCTACTGGCAGCCTTATCATGGACGACAAGTAACTCCAATGGAGGTGTGGGAATCGTGGTGCGTGATTGTCGGGGTAACTTTGTAGCGGGAAGAGCGATACATGTGGACAATGTTTTCTCCGCGTTACAGGTCGAAGCAATGGCAGCTCGCGAATGAGCAATTTTGGCAGTGGAAGGGGATTTTACAAATGTAATTTTTGAGAGTGATTCTCTCCAGATCGTGTTAGCGGTCCGAAGTTCTTCTGTTGATAAGTCCCCTATGGGCCCCTTGGTGGAAGACACTAAGGAGTTGCTAACTCAGGTCACTGGGGATGGTTTTACCCATATTCGCCGTGTTGCAAATGGAGCGGCTCATCGTCTGGCGCGTTATGCTTCCCACATTGGAATTACTACTACTTGGTTTGAAGAACCGCCAAATCTTCTAGTTGATGTTCTGTATGAAGAGTGTAACTTGTAGTTTTTTCCGGACATGATCCCGGAGGGAAGAGGGGGACTCAGTCGGAGGCAAGGTTCCTTCTCCGGCTTACGGTTGAGGAGGTAGGCTACTTCAGTAGACCGACGACCACTACGCTTCATTTGGTGTAGAGTACTCGCCTAATCCTCTAGGATATAGTCCGGTTTTTTGCACTTGTTACTCCTTTTCTTCAATAATAAAACAATATCGTCCTTGTGTTCAAAAAAAGCAAAAGAGAGTGTAAGTGGAGAAAATGAAAGTGGCAAAATTAGCTTCCTTTTTTTTATTTTTTTTTTTGAAATCTCTCAATCCAAATGGAGTTTTTCTAGCTAAATAGCAATGGTACATATTTAAGATTAACAAAAAATAAAAAGGAACATAGGCGAAGCCCAAAATAGGCCAGATAGGATAAGTAAAGCCCATCACTAGAAGACCAAAAGTCTCAGAAGAAGGCCCTTCTGCATCCAACTTTGGAGAGTAGCAGGTAGCCTTTACAATAGAAGGGGCCTGCTTTGTCTTTCACAATGTTTAATGGGTTGTCCCAACACCACTTTGGGACGGATTTGCCCAATTGGGTTTAACTTTTGATAAAAAAACATGACACGTGACCAATTTTTGAGTGAAAGTATCATCAACTCATATGATGATAATCCCGTAAAACTGCATTCGAACTAATAAAAATTCAGAAAATAATTACAAAAATAAAGAGAATATCACAAAATAAGTACAATTAATGCCGATTTGGTAATACATAAATATCAACAAAAATATGGATATCTTTAAAAATTAGTTTTGATATGATAAGAACAAATATTGTATCTAATCTATTTGAAATTGTTTTTAACTTTCAAGTTTTGTTTTCAATTTTGTTATTTCTCCCTCTCATCCTCCCCTTTTATATTCTCTTTCAATCTCATCCTCACTCTTATTTTCCTTTATATTCTAGCACAAAAAATAAAAAATTAAAATTAAAATTAAAATAATTATCAAACGGGCCCTTAAGATTATCCATCGTTATTGTATCCAATATAGTAATATCGTGATTTTTTTTGGTCCTGAATATCATGATGTCAAGTAGTGGAACATTCCCAAAACAAAAATAAAAAATAAAAAATAATGAACATTGGAGCTGAATCTAGTAGATATAAAATATGTGTATTGACTAAAAGGAAAAGACATAAAATATGTGTAGCTCGGTGCAGAAGTGAATCACCTTGAGGAAGGGCAAAATAGTCAAAACGAATTGTAACGGCTAGTTGGAAAATTGACGTTGGATTATGCTACGAGGGAGCCGGGAACAAAATGCACGCTCTCCTATAAACAAGACTCAGAAGATTTTGCCCCGCCGGTTTGGACTTTGGTGTCTAACTCTCTCTGCTCTCAAGTTCTCAACTTCAGTGGTCACCATGAACATCTTCAAGAAGAAGACCTCCCCCAAAGGTTTCATCTTTTCCTTCTCTCTCTCTCTAGGGTTTCATTATTTCTTCCCCATTAGGGGTTTTCCATTTTCACTGTGTTTGGTGGTTGAGGAATTGTTGAACTGGAAATGGGTTTTTCATTGTTGTTTACTTAGAGTTCATTTAACTATTTCTTTTGTTCATAACTATTTTCAGAATTTTAAGTTGGTTTACTGAACCACCAAATGTTTGGGGGTTCTTTCGTATTTTTTATTCTCAGACTTGATTGTGTGGATTTTCTAGTTTTTTCAGCTTTTCGTTTTGTTCTCTGTTTGAAAAAAGTTGTGAATGACTTTGATAAGTTGGTTGTCTAATTGAACAGAGGCTCTGAGGACAAGCAAAAGAGAAATGAGTGTTGCTACCAGAGGTATGTGTATGCTCTAGAGCGTCAGGATGAAATTTTGAAACAAGATTCTTCTGTTTATCTTGTTTGAATATGCTTCAAAATCGCTGATCCCTACTAGAGATGTGTATATTTGTATTCTGCTTGTTTTTTGCTTATGGTTCTTTGGTTTAGGCATTTCTTATCTTCTTTCTTTACCTTCGAAAATTTCATAAAAACGAAAAAATGATGCTATCAGTTGTCTTAGTTTTCATGCTTTCTTATGTGTAGGCTTAACAATTTTGTCAATCAAAAAGTTCCACACTTGGTCTGCGTATTTCAGCTAAAATTATATTGCAACTCTTTGGTTGGAGGCATCAAATTGCAACTACAATACTTGGTGCTCTAACTTTTCTTTTTCTCTCCCACTCCCCTTTTTCTTTTACAGGTATTGAACGTGAGATTGCATCTCTTCAATTGGAGGTATATGCTACAGTTACCCTAATTCTTCTGATTGATTCTTTTTCCAGATTCTTCCCTCAGTGTCTTTATTGTTTCTGCATTTCAGGAAAAGAAATTGGTGGCGGAGATCAAGAAAACGGCTAAAACTGGAAATGAGGCAAGCTTGCTTTTCCGTTTAAGTTGTTCTCTCCTTGTAATAGTTAATGCGCAAATTAAATACATTAAGGGGATAACATATTGTTTTGTAGCTTTAAAGACTTTAATAGTTGATATGCAGCTCAGCTTTTCTGCTTAATATGATTTGGATGTGTTGGTCTTACCATGTTTATTGAATTTATTTTCCTTTATTACAAACACTTAATTGTTACAATTTCATGCTCTTGGGGAAAATGAAACTGTTCATTCTTTGCTGCCATAATTTACATTCCAATTATTAGTGGTCTAGGAATGATGCAAGTTGGTTACTTGCACCACAGGAATAGCTAGCTGATTCAGAAATGAATGTAGATTGATGCGGGAGGAACCATCTGAAACTATATAGTATTTCATCAATTGTAAATGAATAAAAGAACACATAACAAAGAAACATAAAAGGAATTATATATGCGGGATGAAACTTTTGTATGTGTAGATGGATGATATGTACAAGTATGACCAAACCCTGTCAATCATGCCTTATATGTCTTATCCAGGCTGCCACCAAAATCCTGGCTCGTCAACTCGTTAGGCTACGCCAACAAATTACTAACTTGCAAGGAAGTCGTGCCCAAATAAGAGGTGTAGCTACCCATACACAGGTCACCATTTTATGCTTTGAATTTGGTTGAAAGATTTTGATATATATATCATGTGCCCAGAAACTTTCTGAGTGTTGATTTACTTTTACTATGTTTGCAGGCATTATACGCAAGCACTTCTATTTCCACAGGCATGAAAGGTGCAACTAAAGCAATGGTGGCAATGAACAAGGTATGCATTTCAAGAGGCAGTTTTGATACAAATTTGCAGCATTACTATTTATTACTATGCAGTATTCCATCATATTTGATTACTCTAGTCCATCTCTGATGATGCATGGTTTGAGAAGTATTATGAGTCAAACAGTTCATTGTATGCATTTCAAGAGGCAGTTTTGATACAAATTTGCAGCATTACTATTTATTACTATGTAGTTTTCCATCATATTTGATTACTCTAGTCCATCTCTGATGATGCATGGTTTGAGAAGTATTATGAGTCAAACAGTTCATTGTAATTAAACCACAAGGTTTCTAATTTTTAAGCCAAATATTTTTTCTTTCCAGATTAATAAAATATCATTATCATTTTTTGTTTTTTCATTTCAGCAAATGGAACCTACAAAACAAGTTAAAGTGATCAGGGAATTCCAGAAGCAGGCGGCGCAAATGGACATGACGGTAATACTAATGGTCCTGGAATAACTTATTGGTTATTGCAATGCTAGGTTTGATCAAATGAAAACACAGCATGAACCAACCATGTCCAAAGGAAATTACACTCGCCAAATGTTGTTTAATAGATCCAGTTCATATATGTGAGAGATGAAAAGGATTCCCGGAATTATTCTTGGTTATTGCAATTCTGGTTTTTAGCAAACGAAACACACAACATTAATCAACCATGTATGTCTATGGGAAATTACATTCATCAAATGTGGTTTACTAGATCAAACATATCGCTGAAAAAAGTTGACAAAGATGTACTCAGCTTTGGACAGGACAATCAAACACTACTGAACCACTGAGTCCTCCCTAATTGGCCCACGTTTTGTTATGTAGTGTAATTATCAGATTGTCCTTTATACAGATAGAAGTGACGTCTCCTAATTGCCCTACGTTTGGTTCTATAGTGCACATTTGTGTAAAATTTAATGTCATATTATCATCTATGCAGATAGAGATGATGTCGGAGTCTATTGATGAAACCCTGGACAAAGATGAGGCTGAGGAGGAAACAGAGGAGCTTACTAACCAGGTGGAGTATTGACATCCTAATTGTAGTTTTGTTTTCTTGTACAGGAGGAGTATCAGCATTACCTTATTAATCTAGAATTTACATATTTCATGTTTCAGGTTCTCGATGAGATTGGTGTTGATATTGCATCCCAGGTACCAGTCTTTGAGATTGATAGCTTGCTTGAGTTCGCTTTGATTATTGTTTTTTCTTTTCGTTTTAAACTAACTGCTATGTGATTCTTCCTCTTGTTCCTTACAGTTATCTTCAGCTCCAAAGGGCAGAATTGCATCAAGAAATACTGAAAATGTAGCTCCGAGGAGTGCTGCAAATGTTGCTCCGAGGAATGCTGCAAATGTTGCTCCGAGAAATGCTGCAAATGTTGTCACCAGGTATGTCCATTACTGACTATTACAAATTACAAATGCTATTTCCTTGTTTAGAACTCTGTAATTTAGTGGACTGAATAGTTTGAAGTTACCAACTGAAAAGCATCAGTGCCATAAATGGCAGTATAAAAGCTATTGCCATAATAATTTCTTTCGTGTCCAATAGGTTTTAACTTAGATATTAACTTCAATAGGTTTTATTAACACTCTGTTGTAATTATATGCAGTTCTGAATCTCCTGATGTTGAGGATCTTGAAAAGAGGTTGGCATCTCTGCGACGTATTTGATAGTATGCATGTGGTGTGCACATCCTGATCATCGTAATCATATATAGTATATCTGTTTAATGTAAATTTTATCAACTTACAAAGCAATAGTATATTTGTTTTAGAAACTTTATGGATGATAAGTTTTCAGGACATGGCTTCAAGTAACAAAGTTGTTAGTTTCCAGGATATGCTGTCTTTTTTGTTTTTCTACACCTTCTTCTACAATTAATTGCAATACACCTTCTTCAAGTAACAAAGTTGTTAGTTTCCAGGATCTGCTGTCTTTTTTGTTTTTCTACACCTTCTTCTACAATTAGTTGCAATACTCCTTCCGACCAACTTGGACAAGAATTTATCAGCTGGTCAATATTTTACTATGAGTCAGGCTTTGGTAGGTCAACCATGGCAACTATAGAAGGTTAGAAGTTGCTAGCTAGCCATCAAATGGGTAGTCAGAATAAGTCACATCGTGTCTTAGGAATAGAATAGTGGTTTTAGGAAGAGAAGGAAATATCTGCAGAGTTGTATTTAATTCAGGGAAAAAGAAGTAGCTCTTCCCACTGTAGGTCTTTAATTTCACAGCAAAAAATACAAAATTGAGAAGGGGTTATATAACTTAGTTGTGAGGGAAGAAAAGGGAAGATTTCAAAAACGGTATCTGATTAATCCGTACAACTACTGCAATTAAGTTATGATGCTACAACTAATTAATCCTACACTGAAGCAATCGTGCCCACCGAGCAATGCTCTTAGCCGTGTGTGGCAAGAAGGCAGACACGTTACCCAGGAGGTGGCTATCTAACCAGCTTCCAATCAGATTTGAGCTCTTCAAGGTATCCGGTTGGATGAATAATGCAGAAGATGGATGACTATGATGTTACTTGTTAACAAACTCGAGCAATGCTACTTTCTGATGGCAACAGTTTGATTTAGGAAGCAACAATGTTTGACCAAAAAAACCTAGCATAATTTTAGTTAATGGCCTCCTTATTAGAAGTATAACTGTGGAGAGATCATGTGTCTTTGGTTTTTGTTTGGAGAAACCTGCGGATGCAACAAGCCAAGGCAGTGCATCAATTGTTTGAGCAACTCATGTTTCTGTAAAAAGTAAAACTCTTCGTAAGGTAAATAAATAACTCAAGGCCTACCAAACCAACTTCACAGATTGTTACAAAAATCTTGCAGCATTTGTAGTGTAAAAAAAAAGGCAAACCAACTCAAAACCATGTGTTTGTAGTGTAAATATCATAACTCTATTTGTAGATCAATGGTATGCATATGGATGGTTCGTTATTATATACGATAAACTAGTCCTTCTAAATGTTCAAAATTTCAAAGCTTCCTAAACATCACTGCTTGCTCAGTCTTAATCAATCTCAGCTTAGAGTTTGAGAATTGACCAGCAACAACCATGGAGACCTTTACCTTGCCTTATCTTTAGGTGCTGCTTTTTTAGCTCTAACCATCTTTGCATTCAAAGGCAAATCAGATGATGGCAAAACCTTCCACCAGGGAGCATGGGATGACCTATTGTGGGTGAAACTCTGGAGTTCCTGTTTGGGAAGCCAGAAAATTTTGTGCTCAAGAGGATGAGGAGGTACTCCCCTGAAATCTTCAAGACCAAGATTCTTGGGGAGAAAACTGCTGTTATTTGTGGTCCTAATGGACACAAATTTATGTTTTCCAATGAGCAGAAGAACTTCACAGCCTTTCGACCACATTCGATGCAAAAGATGTTTCGTTCGTATAAGGCTCCAGCTGCCGCTGCTGCTCCTCCAGCAGTAGCACAACCTGCTCGTGACGAAGAAGCAAAAGTGTTGAGGCCACCGGGGTTTTTGAAGCCGGAAGCATTGCTAAGGCACTTGGGGAACATGGACTCTATCACCCAAGCACAGACGAAGGCCTATTGGGAGGGCAAATATGAGGTCAAGGTGTAGCCTCTGGCCAAGACCCTCACTCTAGGCCTTGCCTGCAGATTCTTCTCGGGCATCGATGAACCGGACAGAATTGCAAGGTTTGTGAGCAATTTTGATGATGTCATTGTTGGAAATGCATTCACTTATTGTGAATTTCCCAGGAACAACATTCTATAAAGCAACCAAAGCAGCTAATGCACTTCGAAGGGAGTTGAAGACTATGATTCGGGAGAAGAAGGCAGCAATGGCATCGAACAAATTGGGAAAACCGAGTATAGCCGGGCGGCTATACTATTTCTTTAAAAAATTGGAAGAACAGAGTATAGCCGCGTGGCTATACTATTTCTTTAAACAAATTGGGAAAATAGAGTATAGCCGGACGGCTATACTATTTCTTTAAAAAATTGGAAAACCAGAGTATAGCCGCATGGCTATACTATTTCTTTTAAAAAAAATTAAAAACCCGAGTATAGCCGAGCGGCTATACTATTTCTTTAAAAAAATTTAAAAAACTAGTATAGCTGCGCGGCTATACTATTTCTTTTAAAAAATTTAGAAAAATCAAGTATAGCCGATCGGCTATACTATTTATGAAAAATAAAATTACCCCACTATAGAATTGCAAGGAGATTTTGAAGATGCTGATGAGAAATTCTGGTCAAGGCCAAAGACCAGCCGTAAGAGGAAGTACCCCTCTATAGAAATGGTTGTACGAAAAAGGGCGACTCCACCAGATCAATTGGGCCAGGAGTACCTGAGTAACTCTCCTGGTTGCTCTCACAAGAAGCTGAAGACGAGAATTGAGCCATGCCCTTGAAGTAAGTGATTGAACATATCCACTACCGTCCTTTTTGGGTGTCATGAATCTCAACACTAGATATGGAAATTGGGTGATGCTGTGAATCTGAACACTAAATATGTATAGCATTTTTGTATTTTTGTTTGGAGATAAGCATTCTTCTGTTGAGTTGAATGGTATATAAATTCCAATAAATGGATGCATTTTTCATGGATTGGTTTTCTTTCAGTGTTTTGATTTGTGTTGTCAGCACACAGGCCACAAACTATTGTTCTGCTTGCATCTGAACATGCATAGGCCAATCCAAACTAGGTCTTATGAAAATTTGATATTGATTTCGAACAGGGGAAAGGGATTGGATATAATGTATGTGACATGTATAAGCCTCTGGTTGGTATTTTCTTTAGGAAATTATATTGAACATGAAATTCTTTGTAGCTCAATATACGGTGATTTTAATATGTTACTTTTATCTGCATATTTGCCTGCATGCCGTTTGTGGTTTGTAATTAATCACTTCTAGCACTACCAAATATGGTTGGTTACCTTGAATTTGTTGTGATTCTGTCTGTAAATTAAAATAGAATTTGCTTATCTAGCATTACTTCCTTTTTATCTTATTTGGGTTGTGCTTTTCCATAACTTTGGAAATGTATTAATTTTGTACAAATTTGAACCTTTGGAAATGTATAAACACAACCCATATCGACTGTAGTTTAAACCTTATGAAGTACATATCAACTAACTCTTACTTTAGTGTTTCTTCTCTTTGTAAAATTAAAAGATGTTTCAAGCTCAAAGCTCCTCTTCACATTTTGGTGCAAATTTCAAAAATATTTCTCATTTATTTCATGCACGTGTGCCTACCCGGCCCAAGAAAACATAAACAGATATATGATAACCTTATATGAAACGCACCGTATTGGGCCTACGGCGTCTACACTCGTAATTCAACAAGAAACCACAAACACCGTCTTCAATTCAGCGATTGCGAAACGCTGTGTTTCATCTTTCCCAATTAGAGAGAGAGAGAGAGAGAGAGAGAGAGAGAGAGAGCGAAAGAGAGAGAGGGGCTTGAGGTTGAGCTCTGATGGCGGGAAAACCCCAACCGGTTCGCGTACTATAAAATGAGTTGGGATGTTTCTGTGTTTGTTTCTTTCTCTTTGTTTTTCGATTTAAATCTCTTTGGAGAGAACTGTTTTTCACTTTGCAAATTCCAATTATAACGAATTTCATTACCCCAACTATCTCTCTCTCTCTCTCTGGGTTGGTGGTGGCACTTCAGCACCTAAGCAAGAAGCCAAGCGTCTTCAGCACCTAAGAAAAAGGTGAGACTTTTGAGGATCTTTAGATTACAATGATTTAAACTTGGTATTGGCTTTTCTGTAGCAGAGGCAAGAAGTTACTATTGAAGGGGTGAGGCGTAATAAACAGAGTATAGCCGCGCGGCTATACTATTTCTTTAAACCGAGTAAAGCCGCGCGGCTATACTATTCATTTTAAAAATTGGAAAGCAGAGTATAGCCGCGCGGCTATACTATTGTGAACCAGCAACCAAAGAAGTCATTGAACTTCGAAGGGAGTTGAAGATTGTGATTCAGGAGAAGAAAGCTGCAATGGCATCAGGAGCTCCCATGCATGACATATTGTCACATATGATTGTGGCAAGTGACCCAACTGGCAAACACATGCCTGAGGCTGAGATTGCTGATAAGATCATGGGTTTACTCACAGCAGGATATCGCACAGTGGCTACTGTCATGACTTTCTTCATGAAATATGTTGGAGAGAGGCCAGAAATTTATGCCAAGGTCCTAGCTGGTAATAATCACCTCAACTTTACCTTACTAATTGATTTTCAATAGCTGAAATTGGAGCTTTGGTTATTTTTTTGGTGCTAAATTTGATTTGTCTTGTAAAAACAGAACACAAGGAGATTGCCGACTCAAAGAAGCCTGGACAATTTTTGGAGTGGGATGACATCAACAAGATGAAGTACTCATGGAATGTATTAAATGAAGTGATGAGATTCACACCACCACTTCAGGGGACATTCAGAGAAGCCTTGACTGATTTCACCTATGCTGGTTACACCATCCCAAAGGACTGGAAGGTATATATGTCACACTCTGTTAAAAAAAAAGTTACTGCTGTGAAAAACTTGTTCACATTTTGTCTGCCTTATTAGCTTTCGGATTGAAACTAAAATCTCAAATATTATTTTTATGCAGGTGTATTGGACTGTTAGTACAACAAACATGAATCCAGAGTACTTTCCCAACCCAGAGAAGTTTGACCCTTCAAGATATGATGACTCGAGTGCATTCCCAGCTTTCACATTTGTTCCCTTTGGAGGAGGACCAAGAACCCCGGGAAAGAGTATGCAAGGCTAGCAATACTCACTTTTGTTCACAATGTGGTGATGAGGTTCAAATGGGAAGTGCTATTTCCTAACGAAAAGATCACAGGTGACATGATGCCGACACCAGAGAGACGACTTCCGCTTCGCCTTACACGTCACTAGGATTCAAACTAATACGAAATTTTCCCTGTTTTGGAACACTTCCACTGCCCATCACAGCAGAAGTGGTTGTTGGTGGCAGCATTGTATTGTCTGACTTTTTTTAGTATATCTAAGAAGAATTTTAACGGCTGGGGAAAGTTACTATTTGTAATAAACAGGGTATAGCCGAGCGGCTATACTATTTCGCTTAAAAATTGGAAAAACAGGGTATAGCCGCGCGGCTATACTATTAGTTTAAACAAATTGAAACCCCGACTATAGACACGCGGCTATACTATTTCTTTTTATATAAAAAAAACCGAGTATAGCCGAGCGGCTATACTATTTCTTTAAAAAAATTGAAAGAACAAAGTATAGCCGCGCGGCTAGATCGGGTATAGCCGAGCGGCTAACAAAGTATAGCCGCGCGGCTATACTATTTCTTTTTAAAAAATTGGGAAACCGAGTATAGCCGCTGGGCTATACTATTTACTTTTAAAAAATTAAAAACAGAGTATAGCCGCTCGGCTATACTATTTCTTTAAAAACATTGGAAAAACAGAGTATAGCCGTGCGGCGATACTATTTCTTTAAACAAATTGGGAAAGCAGAGTATAGCCGTACGGCTATACTATTTATGAAAAAAAACAAATAATCGACTATAGTTGGAGGGGGGTGATTTTGAAGAGGCTGATGAGAAATTCCGGTCAAGGCCATAAGAGGAAGTACCCCACTATAGAAATGCTCGTACGAAAAAGGGCGACTCCACCAGACCAATTGGGCCAGGATTACCTGAGTACCTCTCCTGGTTGCTCTCACAAGAAGCTGAAGACGAGAATTGAGCCATGCCCTTGAAGTAAGTGATTGGACATATCCACTACCGTCCTTTTTGGGTGTCATGAATCTCAACACTAGATATGGAAATTGGGTGATGCTGTGAATCTGAACACTAAATATGTGTAGCATTTCTGTATTTTTTTTTGGAGATAAGCATTCTTCTGTTGAGTTGAATGGTATATAAATTCCAATAAATGGATGCATTTTTCATGGATTGGTTTTCTTTCGGTATTTTGATTTGTGTTGTCAGCAAATGCACAGGCCCGAGACTATTGTTCTGCTTGCATCTGAACATGCACAGGCCAATCCAAACTAGGTCTTATGAAAATTTGATATTGATTTCGAACAGGGGAAAGGGATTGGATAGAATGTATGTGACATGTATAAGCCTCTGGTTAGTATTTTCTTTAGGAAATTATATTGAGCATGAAATTCTTTGTAGCTCTAAGATAATTGTATGAATATATATATTTCCACTATGGAGTTTGTGATGCAATTGGAGTTCTCTGACAAACTAGCCATAATAATTTGCACGTTTTCTGGTGGTTAAACAAATAGGATTGTCCTTGCTTGCTATTACTTTTATCTCCCTCTGTTTCTGTTTATTGTCTTATGCTGTCAGATTGAGATAACGAAGTTACATGAATTCGCATATTTCATACTGTTTATTACACTAATGAAAAATATACTAGTAAGTTACTGATTCTGTTGATTATGTGAATACCAAACCATTGCAGTGAAAGTGCTGATATGATATGCTTGAATGTGATTTTCATTTACTTGCAGGTTTGTGTTCCAACAGGAGCTGGCAAAACAAACATAGCTATGATTTCTTTTCTACATGAGGTATGCAAATGATTGGCTATACCTGGGTCTCTATTCTCATTTTTGGTAATCATACTTTTTCTCTTACTACTTTGGCTTGATCTCAAATTCACACACTTGTTTTTGTATTGTGTAAGAGTTAATCTGGGTTAATTGCATAGTTAAAATGGCATGGGAATGGCTGTAATGTCATATGAGCTGGTATTGTATATATTTTTCTGGGAGCGTTAGTGTGTTAAAGATATCAGCTTGCAAAATAAAGCAAGGAAACTAAGCTTTTGGCTGCCTTAGTTATTCGAGTCCCTTTATGTCATGGTGATGTACTCATAGTACTTTTCATGTTGAATTCAACCTATTTAGTCTTTGAAAATATTCAGTATGGTCGTATATCATCCATTATGAGATTTAGATAGTGAGTCGGCATTTTCTGTGTCAGATTGGACAGCACTTCAAAGGCAGTTACTTGTATAAAGATGAATTTTAGATAGTTTATGTTGCGCCAATGAAGTATCCACCCTATATAACTCTTTTCCTTTTTTTATTTTCTGGGTGGGGGGGGAGTAGGCATTGAAATAGGGGCTTGTTACTCATTATCATGTATTTTTCACATTATCAAGTGCATTCCCAGCTTTCACATTTGTTCCCTTTGGAGGAGGACCAAGAATGTGCCCCGGGAAAGAGTATGCAAGGCTAGCAATACTCACTTTTGTTCACAATGTGGTGATGAGGTTCAAATGGGAAGTGCTATTTCCTAACGAAACAATCACAGGTGACATGATGCCGACACCAGAGAAACGACTTCCGGTTCGCCTTACACATCACTAGGAATCAAACTAATACGAAATTTTCCCTGTTTTGGAACACTTCCACTGCCCATCACAGCAGAAGTGGTTGCTGGTGGCAGCATTGTATTGTCTTACTTTTTTTGGTATATCTAAGAAGAGTATTTCAAAGCAGAAAAAAATTCAATATTACAAGATATTGCAAAAAAACAAAAAACAAAAGGAAGAGTATTTCAAAGCAGAAAAAATTCAAAATAATCTGATGCCTAGTGACGTTGAAGACGAACAGGAAGTCCTTTCTCCGGTGTCGGCATCATGTCACCTGTGATCTTTTCCTTAGGAAATAGCACTTCCCATTTGAACCTCATAACCACATTGTGAACAAAAGTGAGTATGGCTAGCCTTGCATACTCTTTGCCAGGGCACATTCTTGGTCCTCCTCCAAAAGGAACAAATGTGAAAGCTGGGAATGCATTCAAGTCATCATATCTTGAGGGGTCAAACTTTTCTGGGTTGGGAAAGTACTCTGGGTTCATGTTTGTTGTACTAACAGTCCAATAGACCTGCAAACAAATCAAAGTAAATACTTTAGTTCTAAGCAAAGAAATTACTATTTGACAGAGGTGAAAAATAAATTCACTTCTCACAGCAGTAAAAAAGTGTGACAAGTATACCTTCCAGCCCTTTGGGATGGTGTAACCAGCATAGGTGAAATCAGTCAAGGCCTCTCTGAATGTCCCCTGAAGTGGTGGTGTAAATCTCATCACCTCATACAATACATTCCATGAGTACTTCATCTTGTTGATGTCTTCCCACTCCAAAAATTGTCCTGGCTTCTTTGAGTCTGCAATCTCCTTGTGTTCTGGTTTTTACAGGAAAAATCAAATTTAGCACCAAAAAAATAACCAAATCAATGAAAATTTGAAAATCAATTAGTAAGGTGAAGTTGTGGAGATTAATTACCAGCTAGGACTTTGGCATAAATGTCTGGCCTCTCACCAACATATTTCATGAAGAAAGTCATGGCAGTAGCAACAGTGCTATATCCTGCTGTGAGCAATCCCATGATCTTATCAGCAATCTCAGCCTCAGGCATGTGTTTGCCAGATGGGTCACTTGCCACAATCATATGTGACAATATGTCATGCATGGGAGCTCCTGATGCCATTGCAGCCTTCTTCTCCTGAATCACAATCTTCAACTCCCTTCGAAGTTCATCGGCTGCTTTGGTTGCTTTGTAGAAAGTTGTTCCTGGGAAGTTCAGAATAAGTGAATGCATCCCAACAGTCACATCATCAAAATTGCACACAAACCTTGCAATTCTGTCTGGCTCATCTATGCCCAAGAAGAATCTGCAGGCAAGGCCTAGAGTTAGGGTCTTGGCCAGAGGGTACACCTCTACCTCATCTTTGCCTTCCCAATAGGCCTTCATTTGTGCTTGGGTGATAGAGTCCATTACCCCCAAGTACCTTACCAATGCTTCTGGCTTCAAAAACCCCGGTGACCTTAACACTTTCGCTTCTTCGTCACGAGCAGGTTGTGCTACTGCTGGAGGAGCAGCAGCGGCAGCTGCTGGAGCCTTATACGAACGAAACATCTTTTGCATCGAATGTGGTCGAAAAGCTGTGAAGTACTTCTGCTCATTGGAAAACAGAAATTTGTGTCCATTAGGACCACAAATAACAGCAGTTTTCTCTCCAAGAATCTTAGTCTTGAAGATTTCAGGGGAGTACCTCCTCATCCTCTTGGACACAAAGATTTCTGGCTTCCCAAACAGAAACTGCAGAGTTTCACCCACAATAGGCCACCCCATGCTCCCTGGTGGAAGGTTTTTGCCATCATCTGATTTGCATTTGAATGCAAAGATGAGAAAGGCTAAAAAAGCAGCACCCAAAGATAAGGCAAGGTAAAGGGTCTCCATGGTTGTTGCTGATCAAGCCTCAAATTGTTAGCTGAGATTGATTGAAGCTAAGCAAGCAGTGATGTTTAGGAAAAGAAGCTAAGCAGGGAGTGATGTTTATGGAGCTAGGAAAGTGTGGTTTATATAGGGCCAGATCCTACTGTGTCAAAGTCTAACTTTGAGTTCGCACGCCAAAGTTGTCAAGTTTGAATATTCAGAAGATGGACGTGTTTTCCTATAAATTATTCAACCATCCATATGCGTAGTATTAATAAGATATTCCTACATCTACCAGTAGAATTTATTAGTCATCACAAACACAAGGTTGTTTGCTCCGCTATAGATACCATGGCTTGGCTTATTGCAATCATTTTTCCACTACAAATACTGCAAGCGTTTCTGTTTAAGTTGCTTTGATTGGTCTTGAGCTTTTTAATTATTTGAAGAGTTTTACTTTTTTTTCATGCAATATGGCTTGCTAAAACATTTGATGCCCTCCAATGGGTCTAGCCAATGAAAAAGAGTCTTGACTTGCATATGAGTGGTCTCAGGTTCGAACCCTATCACACATTGGTAGTTTGTGTGAGCTTGTATTCTTGTTCCACTTACAATGGGCTCCGGCCACCAACCAAGTCATCAGTTGCATAGGAAAATTCTGTGGGCTTCTCCAAAGTCCAAGCATATGGTACCAAATTTACTACCCATTAAAACTGGTTAACTCAGCACCAAGATGAATTCAGCCAAATATTAGAATCTTGGTGGGGAAGGAATTAAAAAGAAAACTAGGAATAAAAAGACCATGGAAGGAGGCCGTTCTAAGAAATGTTGCAACTATTCTTATTCTGGTTCCTGTCCTTAACATATTCAAACCCAAAAGGAAGAACTGCATCAAGAAATGCTGAAAATGTGGTACCAAGAAATGTTGCAAATGGGTTTGTTGGAATTGTCTGCTGATGCCAAATTGTTCTTACTTGTTTAGCTTCTATAATTTGTGGCATGATCCAATATTTAGAAGTTTATTGCTGGACTGAATTCTTTGAAACTCTGTTTTTTTCTAATGTGGCGGTCCAAAGTAGAGCCAAAAGTAGAGTCAAAATGGCCGAAGGGTCATGCTCTGAAAAATTCGAAAAGACTCCATTGATCTTGCTCAAATGAATAGCATCATGTAACTTGTTGCATGATATATATTAGTGGAAGGCATATAAATCATGCTAAATTTCAGAGAGACCGATATTGTCCCCAACTTAACCACCTAAAAAGCCCAGTAAGTGTGAGATTTTATCAACAAAGGCATCGGTGATATTAGTAGCGGAATTATTCATTATATGTTGTATTTTATTTAGTCAAGTTTCCGATATGGGACTTATATACTTCAACAAATCAAAGTTAAAAATCGCCAATTGTCTTTACAGTAACTAAGAACTAGTGATTTATCTTTCTGTTTTTTTTTAACAATCAACTTGAACAAGAATTTATCAGTTGGTCAACAGTAAACAGCCAACTTTAGAAGGCCATCCATGTAAAACCAAACCACTCATTCACATTTCAAGATTCAAGTTATAACATCTGGATTATTTATACTACTTCCAGTTCTGCAGAGAGGTTGCAGAAGAAAGTGATGGCCAAGTCAACAAATTAATATAACACCAACGTCTTTTAAAATGTATATTTATTATCATCTCTTCTAATCAACTTCCAAATATACAAATAGAAAAAGGGTCACTCATTTAGTTATGATGATCACATTATCGCAATTTCTCATCATTACCTGAAGGGAAACAAGTAAGAACAGTATTTTAAAACACAGAAAATTTCATAACATATTGATGCCTAGTGACGTATAAGGCGAACCGGAAGCCCTTTCTCTGGGGTAGGCATCATGTCGCCAGTGATCTTTTCCTTAGGGAACAATACTTCCCATTTGAACCTCATCACCACATTGTGAACAAAAGTGAGAATTGCAAGCCTTGCATACTCTTTGCCAGGGCACATTCTTGGTCCTCCTCCAAATGGAACAAATGTGAACGCTGGGAATGCATTCAAGTCATCATATCTTGAAGGGTCAAACTTCTCTGGGTTGGGAAAGTACTCTGGGTTCATGTTTGTTGTACTTACAGTCCAATACACCTGCAAAGAATAATATGTAAGATTTTAGTTTCAATCCAAAAGCAAAAGAGGCAGACAAAATGTCAACCAACTTTTCACATCATTAACTTTTTTTAAACAGAGTGTGACATATATACCTTCCAGCCCTTTGGGATGGTGTAACCAGCATAGGTGAAATCAGTCAAGGCCTCTCTGAATGTTCCCTGAAGTGGTGGTGTAAATCTCATCACCTCATACAATACATTCCATGAGTACTTCATTTTGTTGATGTCTTCCCACTCCAAAAATTGTCCTGGCTTCTTTGAGTCTGCAATCTCCTTGTGTTCTGGTTTTTACAGGAAAAATCAAATTTAGCACCAAAAAAATAACCAAATCAATGAAAATTTGAAAATCAATTAGTAAGGTGAAGTTGTGGAGATTAATTACCAGCTAGGACTTTGGCATATATGTCTGGCCTCTCACCAACATATTTCATGAAGAAAGTCATGGCAGTAGCAACAGTGCTATATCCTGCTGTGAGCAATCCCATGATCTTATCAGCAATCTCAGCCTCAGGCATGTGTTTGCCAGTTGGGTCACTTGCCACAATCATATGTGACAATATGTCATGCATGGGAGCTCCTGATGCCATTGCAGCCTTCTTCTCCTGAATCACAATCTTCAACTCCCTTCGAAGTTCATCGGCTGCTTTGGTTGCTTTGTAGAAAGTTGTTCCTGGGAAGTTCAGAATAAGTGAATGCATCCCAACAGTCACATCATCGAAATTGCTCACAAACTTTGCAATTCTGTCTGGCTCATCTATGCCCAAGAAGAATCTGCAGGCAAGGCCTAGAGTGAGGGTCTTGGCCAGAGGGTACACCTCTACCTCATCTTTGCCTTCCCAATAGGCCTTCATCTGCGCTTGGGTGATAGAGTCCATTACCCCCAAGTACCTTACCAATGCTTCTGGCTTCAAAAACCCCGGTGACCTCAACACTTTCGCTTCTTCGTCACGAACAGGTTGTGATACTGCTGGGGGAGCAGCAGCAGCTGCTGCAGCTGCTGGAGCCTTGTACGAACGAAACATCTTTTGCATCGAATGTGGTCGAAAAGCTGTGAAGTACTTCTGCTCATTAGAAAACAGAAATTTGTGTCCATTAGGACCACAAATAACAGCAGTTTTCTCTCCAAGAATCTTAGTCTTGAAGATTTCAGGGGAGTACCTCCTCATCCTCTTGGACACAAAGATTTCTGGCTTCCCAAACAGAAACTCCAGAGTTTCACCCACAATAGGCCACCCCATGCTCCCTGGTGGCAGGTTCTTGCCATCTTCTGATTTGCCTTTGAATGCAAAGATGATAAAGGCAAAAAAAGCAGCACCCAAAGACAAGGCCAGGTAAAGGGTCTCCATGGTTTTGTGCTCTGATAGGATGATTGCTTGGAGTTAGCAAAGTAGTGATGTTTAGAAAGCTTGGAATTTAGGGTTTATAAAGGGCCAGGGCGAGCCTAAGTCCAATATGCTGCAGTATTATTAGCACGCCAAAAAGTCGGTCAACTTTGAACATCCAACTCTCAACATGCGTTTACATAATTGAATATTCTGATTTTTAATCCAATCTGTATGGTAAGCCTAGCATTATTCTCAACTAAATACTGAGTTTTATAATTATATTAAAAGAATACAATAATATTTACCAACGCATGACCTGCTCCTAGATGCCAAGTCTTCCATTTGTTTGTGTGCACACTCACCAACCAAGTCGTCATCATTTCAGAGAATAAGTCTATGGACTTACTCCAAAACACATCGTGCCAAGAGTCTTGGCTCCATTCACAATTCAAAAGATTTGCCTTCACGTTTGGTATCTTAATTAATAGTTCTGGTGGGGTTAAACGATCTATAATTAATAATAAACAAACACAAATCCTTGAGAAGGTTGAGTGCCTGCAAGCTGCAGCCAAGTTTGATTGACCTATTTTAAAGAGCTCGTTTTTCTCAATGAAAACGAAAGAACAAAAAATATCAGGGTCTTTGGAATTTGTAGTGGCTGTCTTTTGCCGAATACTATAAACAAATGCAACTATACTAGGACTAAATGGAATATTATGCAATTATTGGTCACTCTCAGCCTACCAAACAAAATATTTTTCTAATAATAGAATTTTTAAAAAAAAAGTAAATTACTTTTCTAATATATGGCTTCCCTAATTTTGTTAATTTATCGAAAGAGAAATTTCATTAAATAAACTGTACCAATACAATACATCCACATGTGATATAAAATATCAATTTTAAAAATGTAACAAACTAACATGCTAAAATCAAAACTAAAGCCGCATCAATTTATTTTTTTTATTTTTTTTGAACTTTGGTTTTCAGATGGAATGGGTGCAACATATTCCAAGTTTGTAAAACCAGAGTAGAGTCAGTGACTGTGAGCTTGATATTTAGATAGTCAAAGTATACAGCCTGCTTATTTTACATTATGTCGACCTAGTGGCTGCAAATATAACGAACGTCTTGGACTGGCAACTAAAGATGACATAATTGTTCACCCCAAAAAAAAGATGACATAATTAATTTTTATTTTTTTAAAGGATGCAAAAGTGTACCATTTTCAGAGGTCTTTAATTGACGGTTGACCGAATAAGCATAATTATCTCTATCATATAATTAAATTAAGGACGGAGATATATATAATGATTTTGGTCAAGCCACTGAAATATTAGCATACTATAGTTGACTTTAAGTGTTTACTTTCATACAAAATATGATGAATCGAATTGGAACGCGTTGGCTCCTTATAATACAACTATTAGAAAATGATGTTGTTAAACGAATCCTAAAACTAACTGAGTATACCATACTACCAAACTATTTATTGAATTACCAATTTACTATAATATAAAATGAACAAAAATGATATATTGAATTGGGAAATAAATGTTTTGTAATAAGTACATCATATTCACAATATTCAACCCTAATTAAACGTAAGCGAAAAACCCTACTTCAAAAAATCTTAGTATTACTATTAACTCCAACAATTTGTTTCATCCAATATAATAGAGGATGTATATAAGGCTATAACTACTCCCTGTAAGTTGTGATTTGTATTGGTTCGTGCATTGTTCTTTAGTTTTTGTTTGGTTCCCGAGAAAATGAGAGGCAAAAGAAGAAAACAGAGGAGGAAAGCGATGGACATATAAGAAGGGTCTTCTTATTCAACCCTGTTGTCTAATTACGAAATGTCAGTTTGGTTTGTTTGTTGAAAATGTGAATGCAATATACAGAAGGTGGTCAAGGCTGATGAATGTGTTAATTCTTATTAGATCATTAATTATCTTTAATTGGATTTTTCTTTCTTTGTTACGCTTTGACTGTTTGGTAATTGGTTTGTGAGAAAACAAACAGAATAGAGGAAAATAATAATAATAGGAAGAAAAGAATTCGAATATTTCAGTGATGCTACTGAGACTCCATGCAGAGGGGATGGGAATTTTGTTTTTTGTGTTTTTTGTGTTTTTTGGCTTTACTTTAGATGTATGAATTTTTGGTATTTCTTTCTTTATGTGCATATGAAATTCAATATCGGTTTTCTGACATTATGCGGGATTATAATAGAGGACTGATGGAGATAGTCAAATAATATGGGGTAAAATATTTTTTGATATATTCTCATTCTTTAAAAGGAGGTATTTATAATACAAGTGTGTAAATTCTAGTAGGATTTTACAAGGAAACAAATAAAATCATAATTACTCAAGATTTGTACAAAAGAGAAAGAAATAAAATCCTAATAGAATAGGAAATAAATCTCCTAATCAAACTAGGATCTCGCCAATAGAGTGTTCAGCAACAAGGTGGGTTTGGTGGTCTAATAGTATTCGACAACCAGTTCTTGAATGGGTTTGGTGTTGTGTGATATAGTGTATATTAGGCTATATCAAGGATATTTGTGGTAGTTAAATATGTGTACTTAGTTAATTTTATATTTTAATTTAAATATTATGGTGCACTTAGATCATAGGGTGTATTCGGTTAATTTAAGAGTTCGTTTAACAACACCCTTAGAAAAACTAGATACTAAAATAATGTGATTGAAAAATCATATTTACCCAAATCGATTTGGAAGGCGTTGACACTTTGAGCAAATGATTTGTAGCTCAGATGGTTAACATTATTTACCGATACACCCAAGTATCTAAGCTCGAGTCTTCCAACCCCCAATATCACTTGTATAAAAATAAAAAATAAATATTCGAGGTATGCATTGATTGAACTCATAAAGAAAAATCATGTAAGGTGAACTGAAACTTGAAAGACCATGACATTTCAGGGGTTACAAAGTATAGAAAATTAGTTAAATATCCATTCCTAGACATAGTTCTATAAAGAAACCCTATACCATTCAATGTGTATAAACATACCCAAAATAAACCGAAAAATTAACAGCTGTCGATTTCTTAAATTCAAAAGTTATGTTTGATAACTGTTTTGCCCTTTTGCTTTGTCTATTAATCAACTCAATCTTCATCAACCAGCATCTCGAACTTTCTTCTTCTTCTTCAACAATGGCGAGGTTCATCGAGCTCTACTTCTGGCTTTTCTCATAGTCCAATTCTCCATTGTATCTTCGTCGTCTCCACCACAGCCATTGCCGACTCCATCGCTGCAACCCGCCGCCGATTCACCTTCGCCCAAACTCCATCGCCGATTTCCCTTCCTCCATCTCTGTTGGACGCTTCAGTTAACGCACCACATCCTTCTTCACCTCTGGTGCCACCTCAATCATCTCCATTTCAATATCCGTCAGTCGACGACAAGCCTCCAGTTCCTTCTCCAGTGCCGTTGAATCTGAGTGACGTTAACCACAGAAACTTCGAACGGAGACGAAGCTAAGAACTCTTGCGGAGGAATGAGCCCAGCAAAGAAGGCAGAGATCGCACTTGGAATGATCGTTTGATAACATTCGTCGATCTCAGTACGGATATGTAAGACCCATGTCTTGGGAAAGTAAGAACGGTGAGCAATCTCACATCGCTAGGGGAGGGAAATGTGAAGTGCCTTATATGTGTGGGCACTTCTCTTCCTAGCACGAGGCCTTTTGAGAGCTCGAGTTGAGGCTAGAGCAATCCCATGATGGGTAACCCATTGGGAAGTTGCTCGTGAGTTCCTAGAAACAAAATCGTGAGGGCATAGCCCAAAGCGGACAATATCGTGCTAAGAAAGTCGGGTCATGACATAATGGTATCAGAGCTGGACCCCGATCGGAAGTGTGCCAGCGAGGACGCTGGGCCCAAGAGGGGTGGATTGTAAGACCCGTGTCTTGGGGAAGTAAGAACGGTGAGCAATCCCACATCGCTCGGGGAGGGATAGGTGAAGTGCCTTATATGTGTGGGCACTTCTCTTCCTAACACGAGGCTTTTTGTGAGCTCACTGGCTTCGGATTCCTTGGAACTCTGAAGTTAAGCGAGTTAAGGCTAGAGCAATCACAGGATGGGTGACCCACTGGGAAGTTGCTCGTGAGTTCCCAGAAACAAAACCGTGAGGGCAGGGCTCAAAGCGGACAATATCGTGCTAGGGGAGTCGGGTCGTGACAGGATATGCCGCCAGGAGAGAGATTCTCTGAAGAACTACTCATAGTCTCTCATACGCAAAAGCTCTTAGAGGTTACTGTGAAATGTTTAATTTCTCTTCTTTTTTGTTGTTGTTAATTTCTGTGTTTGCTTAGTGTATGATTGAATTGAGGTTTTGGTGATGGTGATATGGTGATTGAATTTGATCCTTCATTCTTTGGCGCTCCGGCGGTGCTAGAGTTTGTGGTAGTTAGAATTTTGGGATGAGTTTGTGGCGTAAAATACTTAATTAGTCAATATGAGTCATTGATGTGTTGCTTTTTCTATTTTAGAATGATATAATAATTGGAATTAGTGATTTAGAATTCATTATGCTTGTTTTTCTCATTGTTATTGAATTGTTTGGCTCTATCTGTGTATGATATCTAATGTTTGTGAGCAAATTGCCATCTAAGTTCAGTTTTATGTAACCTAATTTTGTAGGCTTATGCGGCAGATTTCAGCATCTCTTGATGCATCAAATGCCATTTCTTGTCCCGAAAAAAATTGTAATATTTGTTTAAGGGAATGCTCATTTTGCAGCTACCTGATTGCTTCAATGGGTCTTCAAGTCATTGAAGCAATCAGCTACCTGATTCCTTTTCCAATAGGTTACAACAACATTGTCTCTTGTTGCAGCTTATGCCTCAGCTGGCATAACTATGTTGTACTTTAGTGACTAGAGCCACTGCAATTTTGGAGAGGAATGCCAAAAATACCAAATGGCAGTTGCATTGGCGTACCGGAGCTGGGTAACAATTGTAATTTCTTCTCTAATTATGCTATGGCTATTGGCAGCATGTTAGACCACTTGTTTGTATAGGCCATATGATTTGTTTCATCTCATTGTAGCCCTTCTCTGTCATATATATTCCATTTTTTTCCAGAACATAAACAAGAAATTGTAGTGTCAATGGAATAGGAAACAAACTGGATAGAACATAGCAGTACAATATTAAAAACTTACTCTCATTATGTTGTCTTTCCAATGGAAGAAGTGGGATTAGAGTTGGGAAACAGTTGTATCAAACTGGAATTATAAAATGGATATACATTGACTTGTAAAGTTGAAGGATTAGAAAAATGAACTTTTTCTGTCGAATTTGTCCAAATTGATGATGATGTGAATTGGTTAGTGGGCGAAAGATCATCATGAGTTTGTAATATTATTAAGGAGAAAGGCAGAGAGTGTATGCTTTTTTCCTTCCAGTTTTCCACTATGAGTTAGCTAACAATGATTTTGCATACAAGAACTTAAACTATATATCTGTATTGTTGGTTTGGCATCTTGCCACTACATCTTCATTTTCTTTTCTAATACAAATTGAACAAAAGAAAAGAAATTTGATAATTACTGTTCTTGGATTTAGATTCTCAGTGATCTAGGTTCTTTGTGATTTTAATGCGCAAAACACTGTTTAGTGTTGACTTGGTTTTGATGTTTGGTACTGTTTGGATTCTTTATCGTACCTATTATGCAAATGAAATAATGTAGTTGATCTTACCTAAAAAATAATAATAATGTAGTTGTTAACTTCCAATAAGTGGTATAGACAGTTGTTATACTGTTCATACCCTGCAACTGAGTTGATTTCTATGGTATAGTATTAACATTGTACTTCTATGACATAATATTAACAGATTTTCAGTAACAAAGCATGCTCTATATTTTGCTCAATATATAGATGTGCACTTGAAGTTTATTATATGCATAATGTGATTTTTACTAGAAAGATAGCTCTATGACATAGTATTAACATTGTACTTTTTTTTTCTTGTAGATGTATTTCCTTTTGCCTTTGCGATTATTTCTGGTGAAACTGTGGACAATTGGAGGTGATTTCTACAAAGGATATTGGATGTCTTGCTTGGCTTTTTTGGGTTTTTTTTTTGAGTTTTTTGTATGAAATGGTATTAATAATGTACTTACATGACACAAGATTAACAACGATGTCTTACATGATATGGTATTAACAATGTACTTGGGCTTGCTGAGCTTGTTTTGGGTTTTTTTTTTTTTTTTGAGTTTTTGTGTTGGGCTTGTTTTAAGTTAATCAATAGCAATCATGTAATTTATAGGAACTTCAACACTCATTTCTTATGTAGTAAATGATTTTTGGGTATGTTTCTAAAGTGCATTCCTTATGAGATTTTTTTTTATAATTTCAACTCCTATTTTGGATATACTACTAAAGCTCCCTACAAAGTATTGTGTTGTGTTCTATCATTTTCCAGGGGCCACACCGCCCAATTTATGTGTGGACAAGTTGACATTTATCACCCACAACCTGATAACAATTTATAAAATAATAATCAAAAATCTCATTCAAACCAAAAGACGTACGTGACATTACATTAAGGATATTCAATTTGTTGATTAGATCAATTAGTTAAGGACTCACTTTAAAACAAAATGCAAAAAGTTTGATTCTTTGAGACAGGAAGAGAGAGAGAGAAGGAGCATTGTGTTTGATTGTTGAATTATACATGGATCATGAGAGCAATGTGGGTGACACATATGTTGTGTATTGTTGGATCCTAAGTTTGTATCATGTGTATTCTTATCTAAATTCACGGTTTTAAAATCTAAATTGATAATTTGACAACATAATATCATATATTTCGTAAAACAACGTTGATATGTGACATCAACTTATTTAATATTGGCTAAATCCTAATTAAGACAACCTATTTAATTTATGGAGATCTTAAGTAGCATGTTATCTTGTCATGCAGGCAGGCAGGCAGGCAAGAACCAAAGTAATTTTGCTTCGATCTCAGGTCATTAGTTATAAACTAATCACCGAAAATTAATTTATTAAAATAGAAAGATTCATTCGACATGCAATCATACCAATAATTCAATCTAGTAACTATTGTAATGTAAAGAAAATCTAAACCACGACTGGTCATATATCTAATGTCTATAATTGCATGTGATCATTCATCACTTGTATTCAAATCCCGTAGCTGTAACCTGACCACACCACTTGTCACAGAAAATGAACACACAATAGTTTGAGTCCAACCAAATGACCAAAGTTATATAAATTAAACCCCCGAACCGACTACTTAGATTGACCCAACTGCTACACTTTTTTTATAATTGAATTAATAAAATAGTTTTAAAAAATATTGATAAATGTGGACTAAATTTTTTATTTTCCGTCTATTATGTGTTAGTATGAAAATTGTATTGTCATTTCTTAGACTCTAGCATAGGTTGGGAATTAGTGTGTGAATATCGTTTACTGGAAGTTTTGGCGCAACACATTCAATCCCGGATTTTCGAAGTATGACTTGATCAATTTGAGGAACTTGATTTCAGGTAAATCATGACATAATCATGCATTCATTATAGGATTCCTAGTTGGAGTTATTTTCACTCAAGCACTTTTATGTTAGTCCTATTTCCAATAGGATTAGATTTTATCTCTTGAGATTACTCTCCTAGTTGGACTCTATTTTGATCTAAGTTAAAATATTATCTTTTCTATTATGACTTGCACGTTGAAATCAACTCCTACTTGATTGGTCTAATTAATTTGTTTAGGTAGATATTGTTTCTCATAAGTCAACCATGTTTCCTCACATCTTTCATTAGTTGGCGTCAATCACTTAGAATCCTAAGTGAATCAAATCTTATATTGATGATAGGAAGTTTGTATGGGCTGACAAAGTCATATAGGATTCTAAGAGTATCAAATTAATTGATGGCAAGATTTTGAGATGTAGCTGCGTGCACTTTTGGTGCAAAGTTGAGAATGAGTTTTGTATAAATCATTGTGTGCATCTCTTTTGAAATATTGCTTTTCATATATTTTAGTTGAGCATTTAAAATTCATAAGAAAAGTTGTTTACTTGGTGATTTATCAAACACTTTAATCATTCATATTGCATTCATTTGCATGTTCGGTGATGGTGAGCAACCCCACATCGCTCGAGGAGGGAAAGGTGAAGTGCCTTATATGTGTGGGCACTTCTCTTCCTAACACGAGGCCTTTTGGGAGCTCACTGGCTTCGGATTCCTTGGAACTCTGAAGTTAAGCAAGTCGAGGCTACAGCAATCCCAGGATGGGTGACCTACTGGGAAGTTGCTCGTGAGTTCCCAAAAACAAAACCATGAGGGCAGGGCCCAAAGCGGACAATATCGTGCTAAGGGAGTTGGGTCGTGACAGGATATGCCGCCAGAGAGAGATTCTCTGAAGAACCACTCATAGTCTCTCATACGCAAAAGCTCTTAGAGGTTACTGTGAAATGTTTAATTTCTCATATTTTTTGTTGTTGTTAATTTATGTGTTTGCTTAGTGTATGATTGAATTGAGGTTTTGGCGAAGGTGATATGGTGATTGAATTTGATCCTTCATTCTTTGGCGCGCCGGCGGTGCTAGAGTTTGTGGTAGTTAGAATTTTGGGATGAGTTTGTGGCGTAAAATACTTAATTAGTCAATATGAGTCATTGATGTATTGCTTTTTATATTTTAGAATGATATAATAATTGGAATTAGTTATTTAGAATTCATTATGCTTGTTTTTCTCATTGTTGTTGACTTGTTTGGCTCTATCTGTGTATGATATCTAATGTTTGTGAGCAAATTGCCATCTAAGTTCAGTTTTGTGTAACCTGATTCTGTAGGCTTATGGGGCAGATTTCAGCATCTCTTGATGCATCAAATGCCATTTCTTGTCCTGAAAAAAAATTGTAATATTTGTTTAAGGGAATGCTCATTTTGCAGCTACTTGATTGCTTCAATGGGTCTTCAAGTCATTGAAGCAATCAGCTACCTGATTCCTTTTCCAATAGGTTACAACAACATTGTCTCTTGTTGCAGCTTCTACTGCAGCTGGCATAACTATGTTGTACTTTAGTGACTAGAGCCACTGCAATTTTGGAGAGGAATGCCAAAAATACCAAATGGCAGTTGCATTGGCGTACCGGAGCTGGGTAACAATTGTAATTTCTTCTCTAATTATGCTCTGGCTATTGGCAGCATGTTAGACCACTTGTTTGTATAGGCCATAGGATTTGTTTCATCTCATTGTAGCCCTTCTCTGTCATATATATTCCTTTTTTTTTTCCAGAACATAAACAAGAAATTATAGTGTCAATAGAATAGGAAACAAACTGGATAGAACATAGCAGTACAATATTAAAAACTTACTCTCATTATGTTGTCTTTCCAATGGAAGAAGTGGGATTAGAGTTGGGAAACAGTTGTACCAAACTGTAATTATAAAATGGATATACATTTACTTGTAAAGTTGAAGTATTAGGAAAATGAACTTTTTATGTCGAATTTGTCCAAATTGATGATGATGTGAATTGGTTAGTGGGCGAAAGATCATCATGAGTTTGTAATATTATTAAGGAGAAAGGCAGAGAGTGTATGCTTTTTTCCTTCCAGTTTTCCACTATGAGTTAGCTAACAATGATTTTGCATACAAGAACTTAAACTATATATCTGTATTGTTGATTTGGCATCTTGCCACTACATCTTCATTTTCTTTCCTAATACAAATTGAACAAAAGAAAAGAAATTTGATAATTACTGTTCTTGGATTTAGATTCTCAGTGATCTAGGTTCTTTGTGATTTTAATGCGCAAAACACTGTTTAGTGTTGACTTGGTTGGTTTAATTAATTTGTTTAGGTAGATATTGTTTCTATTAAGTCATCCATGTTTCCTCACATCTTGCATTAGTTGGCATCAATCACTTAGAATCCTAAGTGAATCAAATCTTATATTGATGATAGGAAGTTTGCATGGGCTGACAAAGTCATATAGGATTCTAAGAGTATCAAATTAATTGATGGCAATATTTTGAGATGTGGATGCGTGCACTTTTGGTGCAAAGTTGAGAATGGGTTTTGTATAAATCATTGTGTGCATCTCTTTTGAAATATAGCTTTTCATATATTTTAGTTGAGCATTTAAAATTCATAAGAAAAGCTGTTGCGCATATATTTGAGATAAATTATCAAGTGTTCCATGTTTACTTTGTGATTTATCAAACACTTTAATAATTCATATTGCATTCATTTGCATGTTCGGTGACTCATAATTCATACGGTTAAGGGCACCAAGACCGTTGTGGTAGTTTTTCTCCAGTGAGCTTGAATAGATCGTGACTAGTATTGGATTCAACATAACGAAAGTTGGAAGAACTCCGGCGAGCTTGAAGCAATAGTGACCAGTATTGCGTTCAACATAAGGAGTGGCGAAGATCATCCCGTGACAGAAGTTGAGTTTTGAAGAAGTCGGTAAACATTATCTAGAATGCGTCTAGGATAAGTGTGTGAGTACTTATTGTAATCATCGTTCTATAGTGGATTTGTGTTGGACTAAGGATTCCCGTGGATTTTCCCCAGAGGTGGGGTTTTACCACGTAAAATAATTCTCTGCGTGTTCCTTTATTTTATTTTCAACACGTTTCAGGATTGATAAGCCATATCAATCATGCTACCAAAGTTTATTTTTTGTTTATTGATTATAATCTTAAATTGGCCTACCCCCACCCCTTTAGACATTTTTAGTCATCCTACAGGTAATTTCACTATGTATGAGTGACTGATTGGCTTTTACCGATTTGGAGTGAATTTTCACTAAATAGGGCGGACTTCATAGAATTTAGCACCAAATTTCAATTTATTGACTTCAAAAACAATTTCAGTTCTTTTAAAAAATAAAATGCAGTGAACTAGAGCTCACGCTAATCTGAAAATGGTTCCGCCCTACAGTACACACAACCGGACCCGACCGGCAAGGCTGGGGTTGAGAGATTATTGAAATTTGGGCGCATGTGAAGTGATCAATTTGGTCCAAACTGGTTTGCCTGGTTTGAAAGAATTTGGGGGCACCAGACGAGACTATACAATGTTCATTTGTCAACCTTGGTGTGCCATTCGTTCACATTCAACATTAAATATTACTAGATTTGATGTGACGCAAACTACTTATCAAGTTCGTCGAAAATGCGTTCTATGGTTAAGCTAATACTTAAAAGTCTAGTTAAGTGGAAAACTGTATTGACTTACAGATTAGTGGTCTCAGGTTCGAATTCCTTATGACATATTAGCAGTATGTGTGATAAAACATTCCTCTTTCAATATCACTTGTATGAAATAAAACTTGTAGGTATAAAGAAACATTCATTTATTATTGCACTTTGAATTAACATGAATGGTTTCTTTTTCTTATAGTTTGATTCTTCAGTGCGTTTTTCGCTAACACTTGCCAAGAAACTTAGTGGGCTGTTAATTATTCACAGAACAAATCATGAGACTGCAATAATGGATGAAAATGATGGTTACGTTTGAGAGAAAAATATGTGTCTAATTTAATGAAGTATTCTATTAGACTTTTTTTTATTTTTTGAAGAGAAACGAAATGGATAAGCCATCCACAAGCCAGAAAAGCACCAACCAAGCACAGACAAACCAAAACAAACAAAGACACCAAACTAACTACAAAGGGACTGCACACCCAAAAAGACCCACTAGAATAAAATAGTTAACATAATCTTCACCTCACCACTGCCTCCATATCTCTCAATATATAGTGGAATAAGAATAATCTTTGAAATCTTTTGTAACAGAAGAACTATTCTATTAGACTGGTGAGAGAGAGATACTAGTACCACACTAGTCTGGCTCTTTGCCCTGGAAATTACGTAAGAAATAACATGGGCTAAGTGACAAGTTGACAACCAACTACCCCTGTCTATATCACAGGTTGTCTTTTAATAATTTTGGCTTTACTTTGTGTTTGGTCCAACAGTGACCTGTCCAAGCTGACACATGTTGACCTAGAAAGAGAATCATGCGATTTACGGGTCCCCCTTCAACCAATTTAAAGTTGGGAGCTTTTGTTTTTATCCAACTCAAAATTTCATAATTAGAAAAATACCAAAACTTAAGCCAAAATGCAATTCACTTTTTACCTTAGACTTTGACCTTTTTCTAAATAATTTTACTTTCTTTGAGTAAACCCTAATAAATCTTTTAAAGTTTTAGGCAAGGGAACCAGTCTGTGGTCCTACAACGAGCCAGACAAAAAAGAATGAAACTCATTGTGAAGTAAAATCCTACTTCATCTCTCACTCTCTCTCTACAAAAAAGAATTCTTAACTTTTTTCCAATCAACTACTACTGCCCCAGTTGCCTAAAATTCAGGTTGTTCATGTTTGACCAACTCAAGTTCCCTAAAATTCAGGTTGGTCATGTTTGTCCAACTCAAGTTCCATCCTTTTCATCAAATAAAACATCTCTATAATGTGGTATGCTACATGGACTGCCACGAGACCTGCCTTACATGCGCTATATACGTACGTACAATGGATACAAGTAATATGCGTACTACGCTATCGTATGGCAATGACAAATTATAAAAATGTGTTCTGTATGCGATGCAGGCTTATGTGTAGAAACAATATTGAACGACCATGTAAGTGTGCGATGTAGGCTCTTGCTATTAGGGTTCCTTTACAGCATTCTTTGGCAGATGATCAACAACCAACAGCCCACTTTCTGAAGCAATTACTGCTGTGCATCTGTAGTTCACCACAAGTAAGACAACAAGAATTAGTGGTTTATCCCACCTAGAAAACATTTTAAGAAATGAAACATAAGGAAGAACCAAGAGAATTATTTTAATAAGGTAGATATGGAATCACTGTTGGAACAACTGAACAAGAATATTGAGATGCCTAAATGGACTCACAAGTAAGGTGTAACTGTGTAAGCTAATACAGTTGAATCCATTCAGATTTACAAACTTCTACAAGAACTCTCAATCTCCAGAAACAGTTAATTAGATTAGCCCAAATCATCTATTATCAGAACCATCACCAAGACGTAACCAATTACAAGCATTGTGCTTCTTCTTGTAAAAAAGTGATACTCCCTGTTTTATGAACTTTATATATAAGCAATATGTAGTAGCACATCTGCAAAAGCATAAAAGAGTTTACAAGGGAACCAAAAACTTAACGGGGACTTGGAAATGATTCCATGGTCTACGACCCCATCAACTTCATCAAGGCTCTTCAATACTTCATCTACAATATAAGTTCACAAAGACATGAAAACTTATTTTCAAGCATGGACGCATATATTAAAACAAGAAATGATGGCAACTGTAAGACCTACTGAGGCTTAGTATTGGAGATGTAAATATGACATCAAGAACATTATGCCCTTCTTTGGTGACCAGTGGGAAGTCACCCCCATTAGGACCTGCGATCCCAATTGATGGTCTCCTCCATACCTGCAGAAGGGACAAAAGGACAATCATTAGGAAAGATGACTGATTCAGTAATATCGGTTAGTTATGTACTATCTCCTTTCTTATTAACAATTTTTAATTGTGAAATTTTGTGTGCTTCTTTCTTATTACAAACAAAACGATGCAATCACTTTTTCACTGAGAGAAAACAATGAGATGTTCTTGCTTTCTTATGATAAACTAACATATAATTGATGAGGGAACAAACAAAAGAACTACTTAATGGTATGATGAGAAACCAGACCTCTGCATCACCTAAAAAGAGATCATCAATCTCTTCAGCAGCTTGCATCCAGTTGAGCTGAAAATTAATTTGGGCGTTCAGGCAACCTTTCTCTTACTATGGAACTTGATGGTTTAGAACAAGCAATGAATATAGCTTCTTACAGAATTCACTAAAACTGGAATAGAACCATCCAGGCCACTTTTGTACTGGTTTTCTGTGATCATGAACACAAGTTTACTGGCTGCGTTTAGTATAGACTGCAGGGGAAAAGAAAAAGAAAATTTTCCCGTAAGTGCTTCATATTAAGAAACATAGGTTAAACATATCAAATTATGCAACTTGGATGTGCGTGAAAAAAAAAAAACAATATTGCAGACTCAATTCTTTCATGGGTTGAGAAATTTGCCATGCTATTGCTTGAGTTCAAACAATTCATGTAAACAGGACAGGCAACAGTATCGTGACTCACCTTCTCTTGGATTATGGACTCCTCTCCTTGGTTTGTTGTTCGCCCAATGACAGACATAAGTGTTCCTTCTTCTATAATATCAGCATCATCAAATGCAAAATCAATCTACAAAGGAGCAAGTTAAAATGATATTCTACTAAGGTTAAATTTTTTGGAGAATCTTCCATGATCGCACATTGAGAGTGATGCATTGTGCATTGGTCAAGAATGTGTCTAAGCATATCTTTACAACTAGCTGACATATCATTTAAGTTCTCATATCCTGTTAAATTTCAGAATTCTTTGATTCCAGTCAAAACCGAATGCATGGAGATCACTTAGTGGTGTGCCTTCTCCAAACATATAACACTCGCAAACCCCAAATGAAAAGGAAATTTTCTTATGTTTAGAATGTGTGCACACTTGAGAAAAATACTCATAGTGACCCAATGGAATTCCTGCCTTTGCCGCCTCACTTGCACATGCTATGGACCTGCAGAAATCCAAAACAAATTCCTTTATGAAAAAATAAAAAGGAAAGAAAGATTCAGTTGATGGAGCTGAGGAGAAAGATTCAGTTCAATAAGTTCTATGATTCCAAAGAAATCACTTCTTTCCACACTTAAGGGATCTTAAGAACTTTGGAAGGAGCCAAGAAATCAGAACATCTTTGTTTTTTCTTTTAAAAAAGAACTATGAATTCTTAATCAGGTGAAAGAATGCATACTTACGTTGGTATCCCCACTATATCTTTTAGAGCACCTGCACCAAGTTGCAGACCTATATACTGTATGGCCATATCAGAAGCTTGGCCAGACCCCAACCCAATAACCATACCACTTTTAATGTATGTATCCACCTAAAAAGTCCAATATGAATTTTCCTTGAATTAGTTCCTACATATAACAATCATACAAATTGTCAAAGCAAGAAAGAAATATACCAATATTATTGTTGTCAAATTTTCCATGTACGTTTATAATGTTATGTCAGCCTTTCATATTCCCTTCAATTTTGATTTTTCATGTTATCTTTCTTACTAAACTTATTGAGCCAAACTGACAAAAGATGCCGCCTTTTTCCATTCAAATGCACATACGATGAAATAGAGAGCAACAAAATCCTAGAAGAAAAATATCTTAACATAAACACATATGCAACAAAAATTAAAATGCAAGAATACATCAAATTCTAATAAACGCATACAGTGTGGTGGGCTGCTTGGAAAAGAGCAGAGCCACCGGCGAGACTGGACCCAGTAATCTTTAGACAATGGGTCCTTCTTCTCCTTGTGCTGCTGCCTCCTCCTCTTCCTCTGGAAGTTGGTAAAGCTAGAGAAGAATACAGGCGATTTGATGATGCTATGGCTATGGATGCCAATGCCATCCTCACTCTTCCCCTCACAGACAGTCTCACTCACTATAACGGATAAGACCAACTCTCAATTTGTGCTCTAAATTCTGAAGCAGTCGGGAATCGGGATATGTCTCCTTCAACTTCAAACCACCACTTCATCTTCAGCAGCAATCAGCACCACTGGAACTGTGGGACAGCAGCCCATATAGGATTGATGGGCTTTGGGCAAATGAGTTAATTTCTACAAAATATTTGGGCCTGGCTAAGAGTCCAAGATAATATTCTGATGCCACGCCTAGGCCCATCTCTATTTTCTCTCCTTTTTCTAAAATTCTTGCTCTCTTTTTTTTTTTTCCTTGTTTTCCCTTTCGGATAAAGAAAGTAGGGTTATGCAAATATACTACTTTGATTTGAGGGAGTGTTTGAGTATGCAGATAAGTGCTTTTTTTTTTTGCTTTTTATCCGCGAGAGGAATAAAGCAATAGTCGAACTCTAACCGGAATGTGAGATAAGTGCTCTAGTACTACAGTAGTTTTCATTTAGACATATAATTGGAACTATGTTACATTCAACTTAACAAAGACAAAGATCACCGCACCCACTTACTTAGTTTAGGCTTCATTCATACAACCATGTGTCTTATTTAATTACAAGTCCATGCTATAAGGTTCAGCTAAATGAATGAGAGATTCACTCGTCCTTTTGGGCTATAACATTGATGTACAGTTAACACCTCAATGTTCATAACCAAATCAAATTAAAGGCCCATTCATCAAAATGTTGTAATGTACCTATCTGTAAACTCAATTGAATTGCATCAAAGCAAATCTCAAGTGTTTCTGCTCAACTTTTTGCTGAAATTGTATACACAGAATGCAAAGGAACAAAACAAGATTAAAGATGGGCCCCAGTCTTTGCACTCAAACATTATCATTACCTTTTCTTCCAAATAGATGGAATCAGTCAAGGACCGACGGTGGTAGACAGGTTTTTTTTTCTTTTCTTCTTCCCCTTTTCCTTTTGATATTTTCACATGGAGAAGGCCATCAATTGGACTCAAAAAGAGTGATCCTAATGATTGAAGAATCAGGTTCTTTTCGCACAGCAGAGCATACCAAGAACTCCCAACGACTATTAAACAAAATTATGTTCTTAAAAGTGTACACTGGAAAATGGATGCATCATGTGTATGCCCTATGAGGAAGGCACATGGATTTATATTGAGCATAGAAAAATCATGAGAAAGAACCCAATTGCAGAAACGGCATTAGAATCCAATAGAAATAGAACCTGCACTCAAAATCTGGCCTTTTTCACATGCGCACTCATATATAGTATACTCAATACACCACCGTCCCACAAGACCCCCACCCATCAGACCAGACGGTCCAAAACTTGAACCCTCTCTCTCTCTCTCTCTCTCTCTCTCTCTACTTGTGCAGTGTCACGGGTAGCCTTAAAAAATCAGAACGTTGGAGCAAGTCGACAACTGCAAAGAAAAGAGCCAAGACAAAAGATCAATGTTGACCTGACCCATCAAAAACAACACCGTCAAGCCACTTAGCCACCATCATTTCCAATTAGATAAATCGAAAAGTAGACAATGGAAATATATTCGTATTTTCACAAGCAGATAACTGAAAACTGGTATTTGCAGTTTCCCACAAATACATGTATTATGTGCCAATCAATAACAATAGCAAAAATCATATAATTGTATAAATATTAAGAAATGATTATCTTTGTGTGCAAATAAGAAAACAAAAAGGGATGATTTGAAGTTGGGTTGCAGACGGATATTTAGATTTGGCTGAAAAATGATATTTGAAATATAATGTGCTAAGAAAACCAAACAGTGAATGATATAATACAAACAAAATAAAACGTTCGAATGCCGTGGCCATGAAAGACCCCTTTGCATAAACTATACGTTCAAATACACAGCATCCAATAAAGTGTCCACAGATTCTCTATGCTCCAGCTACTAATGCTGTCTCTCTCACTCTCTCTCTCTAGTGTACTCTAGTTTCTTGTGTACGCACAAACAAAAGTCTACAAAAGGGTTCCTTTTTTCACCTAAAAGAGCTCTGCTTTCTCGGTCAGATCACTTCTTATCTGGGGAGGCTTCATGTGTATTGTGCAGTTTCCATTCACACCAATTATCACATTCAGAAAAGGGTCTCTGGTTTTGTGGTTCTTCACTCAGCTGCACTCCACATCCTGCAAATTGTTCCAAGAAAGAAGCTTGCTTTGGAAAATGGAGGACATGGGTTGTTAAAGACTTGTGCTCAAAGGTCTTTTTGTTCATCTGGGGAGTGTTCTTTCCTGGGATTTTGATCTTCCTGTACTTTAGGTCTAAAATGGGAAGAATTTATGGGGTGCACTTAATGGTGTTACTTTTTTTGGGGATGTTTATGAGCTCGTTCTGTCAAGATGATGATTCTGATAACTTCACGGCTGTGTATATTGTCACTCTTAGAGAAGTTCCTGCTGCTCATTACGAAGCTGAGTTGAGAAGGAACAGTAATGGTATCAGACATGGCGGCGCTTCTGAGAGGTTGAACATTCACAAACACAGGTACTATTTTACTCTTCATTTTCAAAGATTTTCTTACTCTCTGAAATTACTTTTCTTTTAATTTTCTATGTTTTATTTGATCCCTTGAAGCTTGTTTTCAATTGTGATCCAAGCAGAAGTGGTACTACTTAAAGTGCTTGTGAATTTTTGTTTCCTAATGATGAATTATACGCCTTAAGATAGGTACTCAAATGTGGAGAAATCAATTTGGGTACTTGCATTGTGGGATAGTTTGGGTCTTACTTTCCTTTTACCATAGAATAACTTGAATTCTAGAGTAAATATTAGTGGTACTTGTTACACTCTTTGCATGGATCTCTCGCTTATCGGGGTCCCCTGTTGTTCATTTTTCATACACTGTCTGTGCAATTTGTCTCTTATGAACAAGTGGAAACTTGTGGGTATCATATTGTCCCTTTTCCACCTTCATCATGCCCAACAATTGGATAAACTGTTCAGGTATGGGGTAGTAAGGTCTCCAGCGTGCTAAAAGTTATGTATTCATGATGTTAATTGGTTTTCTTTTTCTTTCCCCTCCCTTACTTATTCCTCATTGCATTATTAGGACCTTAAACTGAATTGATTTTAATGTTTTCTTTTTAGATTTAGAAATATTTCAAGAACGGATAAGAGGTATAGCTCTTATATTGCTCGAGTTCATGATTCGCTATTGAGGAGGGCGTTGAGAGGGGAGAAATATCTGAAGCTGTACAGCTACCATTACTTGATTAACGGATTTGCTGTGCTTGTTACCCCAGATCAGGTATAACATCAGTGAAATTCTGCTATTATATAATAATCATTATTATGTCAAATTCCACAATTATGGTGCTATATAGAATTGTGATACTGTAGTTATTACTTTTGAATGTTTACTTTTGCTTGTCAATATATGAGTAATTTGGAACATGGCATGTCCGCGTATTGTAGTATCTTCCTTGCCTATGTGAAAAGGTGTAATTGATCGTAAGTTCCTAATTTGGTGATATTGCTGAATTTTGGAGGTTGATAAGCTTTCCAGGAGGAGAGAAGTAGCAAATGTGGTTTTGGACTTTTCTGTTAGAACTGCAACCACCCATACTCCAAAGTTTTTGGGTTTACCACAAGGAGCGTGGGTCCAAGGAGGTGGATATGAATCAGCTGGAGAAGGGATGGTCATTGGGTTTGTTGATACTGGCATTGATCCAACTCACACTAGTTTTGCTGACCATACATCTGAACATCCATATCCAGTTCCGGCCCATTTTTGTGGCATCTGTGAGGTTACCCGGGATTTCCCATCTGGTTCATGCAATAGGAAGCTTATTGGAGCCCGCCATTTTGCAGCATCTGCTATAACCAGAGGTGTTTTCAATTCATCACTGGACTTCGCTTCTCCATTTGATGGTGATGGCCATGGCACGTGAGTTGTCTTGTTTTCTCTGAGAGAAAGTACTCTATTTTGCCTTTTGTATCTGTGTTATTTTATCTCAATTTTAAGTTTGCAGCATTAGTGCTTTTATAGAAAGACGCAGGAAAACACTAAATATGAAAATCTGTGGTCTTATATGGGGACTTTTGACCTTGAGATTCGCGTAAGGACCTGCTCATCTCATGTTGCACATCTCTATTTTCTACCTGGCCATCTATGTTAGAGCACTGAGACATACTGATATTATCTTTTTTTCCCTTTTATATTTTCATTCTTTTCTTTTTCTTTTATTTGAGGTCGTGCATGCTTGACACCGATATTCATGTTAGAGGCTTCATGTGTCTCCGTGGAACTGTTATAGCTTTCTATCTTTTCATTTAATGAAATATATCTTAATTGTTAATCATCTTTCACAAATGCACTTAAATTATGCAATTTACTTCAACATGCAAAAGAACAAGTATTTTAATGAAAGTAATAACCCTTTAAATTGATGAAAACTTGAAATGTTCATATGACTCTCCAGTTACAATCTGAGAGAAGCCGGTTTAGCTGCTTTTATGATACTTGAAAGACAGTGTAGTACCTTTTCAAATGCTATGAAAGACGATGTAGTTATGTCTGCTTTATGTGGTTAACACCGTTTGATGGATCTCATTTTATTTTACAGGCACACTGCTTCTATTGCTGCAGGAAACCATGGAATTCCAGTGGTTGTTGCTGGCCATCATTTCGGAAATGCAAGTGGGATGGCTCCTCGTTCACAGTAATTATTCTAGATCTGAGTGTCACTTTGTCTATTGATGTGGTGCTTGTTGTTTCTGGTAGAATGTGACGCATAAAAAAGGAGCAATTCCCTAACATTTGTTTCTTTCAACTTGTGAGAAACAAAATTAACCTAAGTCTGAAATTCTTTTAATCAGTAAATCACTCAGTCCTTGAACCTGTGACAACCCTTTCCTCTTGAATATCTGATGCCTAACAAAATCCACCTTTCTCCAGTTCATAAACAATTGGGAGTATTTATGTTTTTATGTTTTAACTACATCTCTATCTATTCCAGCATCGCTGTTTACAAGGCACTGTACAAAGGCTTTGGAGGCTTTGCTGCTGATGTTGTTGCTGCCATAGACCAGGTACATGCTTTTTGTTCTATTTCTGCAAACTATATATTCTGCCAAAAAGCTGAGTCTCTATTGGGGTTTCAAACCAATAAGAAAATCAGTGTTGTCCATACTTTTTGTTCCATATAGATCCGTTGCCACTTTAGCATATTTAATTTTGGTAATTATGCATTCCCAGGCTGCTCAGGATGGGGTTGACATAATAAGCTTATCAATCACTCCCAACAGGCGTCCTCCGGGCATTGCAACATTTTTCAATCCCATAGACATGGCATTACTATCAGCTGTAAAGGCTGGTATATTTGTTGTCCAAGCAGCAGGCAATACCGGACCATCACCAAAGAGCATGTCTTCCTTCAGTCCATGGATATTCACTGTTGGCTCTGCCTCCCATGACAGAGTCTACAGCAACTCTATAATCCTTGGCAACAATGTCACCATTCCAGGAGTTGGACTTGCACGTAAGTTTGTCGCCTGAATCAGTTGCTCTACTTCTCTTTAAATTTTTCATACAGCATCGTCTTAACAACAATTGCTGTCTTGACTCTTTACACTTTGGACTCAGAATTAACTTTTGAAGTGATACGAACTCAATCATCACTCTTAGTGAAACAAGGTCCATTATAGTTTATAAGCTGCCTTATCTACATTTGAATCTTTTCTGGTGATACATTTGGATCTGAAAGTTATGTGGGTCTTCGTATCATTATTAAAGATCCAATGACTCCAGTCCAATAACTTTTGCAAGAGAATTGTCGAAAGAGGTCTATGTTCACAGGAATTCCACATTGCCTAACCTTGAGTTTTTCCTCTTTCCTGATTTTCTAATGTGAGAGTTCCTTTTTCCATTGGTTGTTATGTCTATTGAATGTCTAGATGAATTTTGAGATAGACTCGAGTTTTCAAAAACATGCTGGTTCCTTTCTCACATGAAATGTCACCGATAGGTCTGATCCTTACATATCCATTTTTTATGCTTAGCATCTCGGTGTATGTCATTGCTATTTGCATGGGATGACTGTCCTCCTGATCTTTTAGATAGAGTTGACCATGCTTGTTCCCGTCCAAAGTATGACATTACTAAATCTGTTACCTTGTAGACAATCTTCTATGGCCAATATCTTGGTGCATGCCATTGCCACTTATATGTTAACCATGAATGCACCCAATTAGATTAGATAGTAATCCTGATTACTTCTGTTTCTGCTACAGCGGGAACAGAGAATGACACAATGTACACGCTGATTTCTGCCATACATGCTTTGAACAACGGCACAACAGTGGCAGATGATATGTATGTGGGTGAATGCCAAGACTCAAGCAAGTTCAATCAGGATTTGATCCAGGGGAACCTCTTGATCTGTAGCTACTCAATCCGGTTTGTGCTTGGGATCTCCACAGTCAATCACGCCCTGGAAACAGCCAAAAATCTAAGTGCAGTTGGTGTCGTCTTCTACATGGATGCTTTTGTAATTGGTTTTCAGCTTAACCCAACTCCAATGAAAATACCTGGCATCATAATCCCATCCCCAGAGGATTCCAAGGTATGCAAATTTCTGTTTCTTCTTCAATATTATAAATATCATCCCATATGGTGAGGATTTGATATTATACGTATATACGTATATAGATACGTAAGTGTTGCTAGACTGTGAATATGAACCATAGATTAGGTTGATTATTGCCTGAATGTATACCTATATAAATACATAAGTGTTGCTAGACTGTGAATATGAACCATTGATTAGGTTGATTATTGCCTGAATGTGTGATCTAGATTTAGTATGGCAAGAGAGCATTACGCAACCATTCAAAACTTTTAATCATTTGAAAGTGTTTAATCGTTTGAGGGGAAGTTGATATATTTGGGTTTACCCCTCCCTCCCTCTCACGTATTAGGGTTTATCCCTCCCTCCCGCTCTCTCAGCGTTTAATAAAGGTTTATGATGTATTTGGCAGGTTTTACTTAAATACTACAATTATTCCTTGGAGAGAGATATCATGACAAAGAGAATTGTCAAATTTGGGGCACTTGCAACCATTCGTGGAGGTTTCAAAGCAAACTACAGTAATTCTGCACCAAAGATCATGTATTACTCTGCTAGAGGACCAGATCCGGAAGACAATTTTCTTGATGATGCAGAAATAATGAAACCCAACTTGGTAGCTCCTGGAAATTCTATATGGGCTGCTTGGAGTTCTGTTGGCGCGGACTCTGTTGAATTTCAAGGTAGAAATACACAAACTTGGTAATAGTGATTAAATTCCTAGTATAACTTTTTGGTATTGTTCATAAATGACAGTTTTTTTACTTTTCAAACATTATTATATAACTGCTATGTCGCATTTATCTTTCAGGTGAGAACTTTGCAATGATGTCTGGGACAAGCATGGCCGCTCCTCATGTTGCTGGGCTTGCTGCACTGGTTAGGCAGAAGTTCCCCAATTTCAGTCCTTCAGCCATTGCATCTGCACTTTCCACTACAGCTTCTCTATATGACAAGAATGGTGGGCCCATAATGGCTCAACGTGCTTATGCGTTTCCGGATCAAAACCAGTCTCCAGCAACACCCTTTGACATGGGCAGTGGTTTTGTGAATGCTACAGCAGCATTGAATCCGGGATTGATCTTTGATTCCAGTAAGTTACTCTGTCTCTTCTCTGTTAGCGTGTTTATGATTAAAACAAAGACTCCTAGGTTTGATTTCTATTAACCTCAATTGACGGGGACTCTATATATGTACATGCATGCAACTTTTCCTGTCTTCTAATTTTTAAAGTAAATAAAGACTTCTAGGTGTTTCTTACTTTTAAGTGATTATTTTTTGTGTTTGACAGTATATTCTGACTGAAAACCATGCTGTCTTCTTGCAGGTTATGACAATTATATGTCATTTCTTTGTGGCATCAATGGATCAGCTCCTGTGGTTTTGAATTACACTGGTGAGAGCTGTTGGGTTTATAATTCTACCATCGCAGGTGCTGACCTGAACTTGCCGTCAATAACAATAGCAAAACTGAACCAATCTAGAACGGTGCTCAGATCAGTGACGAACGTTGGTGGAAATGAAACTTATAGTGTTGGCTGGAGTGCTCCTTTCGGAGTTTCAGTAAAGGTGTCTCCAGCTCATTTTTACATTGCCAGTGGGGAGAAACAGGTCTTAAGTGTATTCTTCAATTCTACGGCTAACAGCACCACTACTAGCTATGGAAGGATTGGACTATTTGGAAATCAAGGTCATGCTGTCAACATTCCTTTGTCAGTCATTGTCAAAATCACATATAATAATACTAACACCTAAAAATTTGAGGGTGGTTTGCTTTATTTATTTTAGGTTGGTTTTGTTTTTTGCTTGCAAGATGTGATTAACCAATTTTTTCATTCATTATATTGTAAATGTTTGATCATGTTAACTCTTGTAGCATCTTTTGTGTAGATAAAGTGGTAATTTTACAGAAGCCCTAAAGCCCTCTCTCTCTCTCTCTCTCTCTCTCACACACACACACACATGGTGTTGTATGAGTGAAAAGTATGCAGCATATCGGTTTAACTTCATAACGAAGGTAAATTTCCTCTCAATTCTTTTTGTTGGAACTATGCGGAAGAGGGATGCGGATTCTTGGACACAATGAAATAAATGAATGTTTTGAATATATCAAAAGCTAGTAACTCTGGTAAGATTAATGGCTTTGCTCAAATACCATAGCTTGTCTGGCATGCTATGCTACTCTAGGTCTAGACACATGCAATGAAGCATGCATGAAAACCATTGCCTTCTTGGCACGCATCATCTACGTGGTCAAACACCATATTGTCTTTCTTTTTTCAAAGCAGAAATTTGTTCATTTTCAATTGGTTCGTTTTTGTATTGAGAGAGGTAAAGTCATGTCACACATTTAATTATCAATAAGGGTTCATGCGAGATTAGGCAGAGCTATGGCACTCATTTCAACCCTCTGAGTTGCTGAATGCCGATTAGCACTTAATAAAATCCTGCCACTTTGGGGCACGCTCCTTATAAATACTAAAGCTTTGAACTTCAAAAACCCATCTATCAATCTGTTTGTCATTTACTAATCTGCATTTCTTCTCCAAAGATGACTTTCAAAATGGTTTCGGTTCAGTTTTGCATATTGTTGAGTTTGATAATTATGGCAGCCAATCTTTTGGTGCTTCATGTTGAAGCACGCCAAGAACCTGCAGAGATATGAAAACAGGCTCAAGGTCAAGGTCAAGAGCAAACTGGAAGAGCCACATAAAGTGGAAATGATCTAAATGGAGGAGAGATGATACCATTTAGACCCTAAATTCCTGGTTTTCCAATTCCACAAATCCCATTTGCACCAAAAAATCCTGGTGTTCCAATTCCACAGATACCATTTACACATCAAATTCCTGGTTTTCCAATTCCACAGATACCATTTGCACCCCAAATTCCTGGTTTTCCAATTCCACAAATCCCATTTGCACCCAAAAATCCTGGTGTTCCAATTCCACAGATACCATTTACACCCCAAAATCCTGGTGTTCCAATTCCACAAATCCCATTTGCACCCCAAAATCCTGGTGTTCCAATTCCACGGTTACCATTTGCACGTCCATTTGGAATTCCTAAAATACCTTCAGCCCCACCACTCCCTCCTTTCAACATTCCCAATATATCCCTTTCCTTTCACCTCCTGCATAAGTTTCCAAGTAACTATATAAGCTTTATTATGTACTTTGGAATTTTTAGCAATATGGATGTTAAAAGTTCAGTATGTATTTCCTTGTTAAGGAAACTTAAGATGACAATAATTTGCTAGGGAAGTTAAACCCAATGTTACTTTTGTCCAAATTAGAATTTCAATTCAACCATTTCATATTTGCACTTGAGTTGGTTTTAGCTAGTGTGCTGCTATTTGGCTATGTTAAATTTGCAATGAATTAATATTGAAAGTATTTTCCCCATCCAATTAGCCTTGCAACTTTTGCATTATTCCTTCCAAGTACACAATTATACCTTTCAGATCAGTTGTAGCCAAGTAGTTAAAAGATAACTTTTTCTTATGTCAACTTGTAGTAATTCATATGAGTGATTGAGGAACAATGAGTGAATAAAAACAGCTAAAAAGATCATGACTGTATTTGTTATTGTTAAAATGGCCACCAGCAACATGATGAACGCTAAACAACCCCAATAAAAACAGACTGCTAGCTATTTGAGACAACAGCATGAGCTAAGCTAACAAAAGGGCACTTCATGGGGAGGCTTTTGCCTCATTCCTTGAAATCATAGACTCTGAATTCTTAGGAACTGGTGGTAGAGGAACAAAAGTATTAACTGAAGGCATGGTTGGGATAAATGGGAATTTGGGTATTGGAGGAATCTTGGGAATTGTTGGAAAGCCAGGAAATGGGAGCAATGTGTTCATGTTTTCAACTGGGTTTGGAAGATCTTGGAAAAATGGCAATGTTGGCTTCATTGGGTTGATGAAGGGTGATGAATGGTCAGATCCCAATTGCATGGTCGTTGATGGCTTCTTTAGCTCCATCATGAGGCGAGATGCCAAGCATAAATGAAAGCTACAAAGTAGTGGACCAAGGAAGAGCAAGTACAAGAAAGTAGTGAGATTAGAGAAGGCCATATTAAGATCAACAGAGAAAAATGTGACTGATGGTGGAAGAAAAGGTTAGTGATATTGATGGTGATCAGAGGCTGGGGCTTTTAATATAGGGGCAGAAAAGAGAGAGTGAGTTGTAGTTTGGTGTGTTCATGGCTTTCATGCTACTTCTACCTTCAACCTAATACTTGAGTCATGCACACAGTTTCGCTTTTGACTTACACCAGAATTAATTGGAACTGACACTCTTATATTGAGTTTTACTGGAATTGGTTAGGTAGATTGCAGAGTCAATTGTGCTGACTAGACTTGGGATTTTTTTGGTTTTATAACATAGTTTTACAGCCAGCAATGGACCAACAACAAAGCTACACCACCACAATCCATGGAAATCGAACTTGAGATCTTCTTCAATCAAGTGGCGACTAGTGGGTTCCAAATTTGGGACTTTTCAACAAGCAAAAAATGTGCTTCGTTGTGCAGTTTAGAACCTTACTAGATGAATCGTTAACACTATTAGCCTATAATAAAGCAAATTAGGAAGAAGAAAAAACATCAAGCATATAAAACCACTAAAAGATAATTGTTTGAAAAGATGAATAACCCAAAATCATAAACAGAAATTGAAGACAAGAGCATGCAGCCTAAAAGATCTCAACATGCTTGCCCTTTAAATTACAGGTCAATTTAAAGTTAGATAAGCTCTATTCAAAATTTGTTGATAAAAGGAAAAATACATTACAAAATACTCATTAATCCTTATTCATCATTACAAAATACATTACAAAATACTCATTAATCCTATCTATACATTACAAAATACTCATTAATCCTTATTCATCATTTTTTTTTGTAGGATCGTTCTTTAAATTAAAAAATGTCTTTGCATGTTTTTTAAGCTTGAAAAGGTGAAAAATAAATAAATAGTAAAATAGTAAAGTAAAAATATAAACGGAGCCAGATTGGAGGCCTAAAACAGCCCAAAAAGGCAATCAAACTGCGCTGTAAAACTACAAGAGAAGAAAGCTTACACTCAAAGTTCAGCCATGGCAGGTTCCGATCCAAACAAGTTGATGGCCAAAGCCGATAAACTGTCAGTATCTCTTTTAACATCCAATCATTTACTTATAAACATATATGGTTTATTCTGAAGGCGGGGTCTAATTCTTGTGTTTAGTCTTTGCATTTGATTCAGTTTAGAAGGCCCAAAGTTTATCTCTTAATTCTTAACACATGGAAACATTTTCAGTGATTTCGATTAGTTATGGTAGTAATTGATTGGTAGAATGAAAAAGAGCTTCATTTACTCCAATTTTTGTTTCCTGGGTCAGTCTGAAATTGGATGAAGTTGTATAAATTTTGAATCTTTCAGTAATCTGCATATGAAGTTGGTATACTAACTCTAGAAGAGCATACTAAGAATAGATTGATATATAAATTCTGGAATTCTGTAACCGACATTTTGATTTTGCTTGAGCTTTGTTTGTTTGTTCATGGGGAAGAGAAGAAGAAGTCAAGCTTTGTCTTTTCTGTTTGAAAAGTAAATTTGATTACTTTTCTCTTTTGAATTACTGAATGCCTTTAATTTACATTGCTTAGAACGAGGCTCAGTCTTACAAGGTGGAGTGCAGATTGGAAAAGCGCTACTCTTCTGTATGAACAAGCTGGTATGTATGTTCTGTGCAACTGTAAGCCTTCATTACAATGGTTGATGGGGATTAGAGCGTAAACTCTGTTTTTGTTGTAGCTAATGGGTTTAGGATTGCCAAGGATTATGAGAAAGCAAAGGAAGCATTGGAAAAAGCATCAAAAGGACAAGAATTGATCTCTTCGTATCCTCGTTCTCTTTTACTAGTATGTTCTGTCCTTTGGGCCTTGTCTAATTTTGTCTGATGATCTCTGTAACTGCTCTCTTGCTATATCCTTTACAACCAACTCAGACCCTGGGATGCTGCAAAGCATATGGAGTCTGCTGCTGCTTTAGCAAAGGAGTTAGGCAAATGGAATGAAGTTGCTGATTTTTATAGAAGGGCATCTGAATTGTACGTTGTGTGTGGGAGATCACAACCTGCATCAGATGCTCTTGCGAAAGGGGCCCGGTAAACACATAGTTCACCCTCTTGCTTTTTGCAGCTATGAATCTTTTTTTCTTAAAAGTTGCAATGTTTGGTGAAATTCTTTTGGCATTTACATAATCAAAATTCTTGTCAGTTCCCAGAGCTCCCATGAAAAATATGTTCATGTGCGGGTTAATAAATTCACTCATATTTGAAGTGAGCAATATAAGTGTTTCATGTGAAGAATTTCATAAAATTCTACCCATAACCATCATCCCATTATTTTCAACGGCTCAGTCTAAACGATGGTTTTTAATCTTCAAATGTTATGCCTAAAGATATGGTGGACCCACTCAATGTCCATGAAATATTCAAAAGTATTAATTTTACCTGCAATTAATTGAATTGGTCATCTACTTGCATGGTTCTTGACTACTTGAGGTATTCTTATGGTTAACGGTTTAATAATTAGCTTTGTTGTCTTTTTTTTCGTAAAAGAGTTTTCAATTTTGTTTTATTAAACTACACACACATGTAGAGGACGTTACCTTAACTTTTCTTTGCTTGTAAAAATTTTGATCGGTTGAGAGTTTCCAGTGTGAAATGGAACTGTTTCTCGTCTTTTCTTTTCCTCTTTCCATATGTTGTTTTTTTTAGTTGCTCTTTTAGTCTGTATATGCTTGAGGTGGGATTACAGCTTTAGAGAATATTTGAAATGCTAACCATTTGAAATGATAACCTTATTACAGAGCTCTGGAAGATTCTGTACCTGATGAAGCTATTCAACTTTACACTGATGCTTGTGTTCTTCTTGAAGATGATGACAAGGATCAAATGGCCTTTGATCTATATCGTGCGGCCACTAGTGTTTATATAAAACTTGAGAAGTAAGTTCCCAAAATACATCCCATATGTTGTTTAAATTATGGCAATTTATCATTTTAGTCATTGGGAGGATGATGCAAATTATGATTATTATCATTTTAGTGGATTGAGAGGATGAATACATTATTTAGGCAAACAGATCTGATCGTGTAGAATCTGGTTGTAGCTGTTTACTGGCAGCATTTATAATCAGACAATTAACTGTTATTCCTTATGGCTTAATTGAGGCTAAGGTTTTGGAAGACTCTGGTTTGAGGTTTAAAATCTATTAGAAAAGAGTAGTGATTTGCGGTTTGAAAATGGTCCTTTTTTTCCCAGTAAATACTAAATAGTGTGCCTTTGAGCTGCATTTCGCTATATGTTTAATCATACCCTTGAGAACTAGAAATTACTGGTTCTTACAGGTACACAGATGCTGCTGCTTTTCTGTTGAGATGGGGCTTAGCAGCTGATAAGTGCAATGCTACCAATAGCCAATGCAAGGTGTGAAAGGATTTCTTTTGGCACTAATCTTAATCAACTTTTTGGATGTATTTACAAATGAGATATATTATCCTGGACTAGCGTAGAGGTATTGGTATTTGATATGAAGACAACACTGAAATGGTTTCCTTGTTGAAGTACCTATGCTACATGAGGTACTAAGCATGAAAATTCACTCAATATTTTATTCTTTTTTTAGCAAGAGCATCTTCAAACAAAGAACTTTACAACTACTAATATGTATTTTCTATCCTTTCCCCTTTCATTTCCTTGTGGCTGCATTAGATAAAGGGGCCTAGTTTTGGTTGCATCTGTAGTAATTAGCATTTCTCTTCTCATGAAAGCTTATAATTAGTCGTCTTGTATTCTTGTATCCTTGTTTTACAGAAACTCTCATCCTTGTGGCCCTTTACATATTCCCTAAGTCGAGACTATTCCACTGTGAAAAGTAATTTTGTCACACTATTTCCTTTTAGCATGCAAGTACATGTAAACTTTGTTTGTTTGATCAGTCTTGTAATGAATCTGTGCGTTTGTTTGTGTGCAACTAATCTTAAGTTCTTAACTAGGATCTGCATTTGGAAACATCTTTTGGTGTCCATCTTGCTTTTGTGCATTGCTCACCCTTTTAATCACTTTATGTTTCATGTTTCAGATAAGTAATTTTACAACCTTTGTTGATACAGGCATATCTTAGTGCAATAATTGTTTACCTCTATATTCATGACATCAAGCAAGCAGAAAAATGCTACAACGATTGCTCCCAGTAAGTAAAACTATTGAATTATTTTGATTTTCCAAATTTGGAGGGGGCTACTGCAACTCTGTAACTCTGGATATTTCAGAACTTGGATCTCACGTAATTTGGCCTTTTGCTTTTGGTTCTGTGTAGGGTTGACACCTTTTCGAGAAGTGATCAATGCCGTTTTGGTAGTAAACTTTTTTCTGCTTACACAGAAGGTGACGTTGAAGAAATTAAACAGCTTTGTCAGTCAAGCACGATTAATAATCTTGATCACATGGTAATATATATTTTGTTTGTATGATTAAAAGATATAGGCATGTTGTCAGTTAAATCTGTCTTTTATATACAATGGAGCTTGAGCTTTGCTTTTCTGATTATTGAATGCTTAAATAGAATTAAATCTTAAGATACTGAAATTATTATCTGGCTTTGTCCCATGGATTTAGCATGACAACATATTGAAAAACTCAGGAGACAAGTTGACCCTGTCGCTTGATTAACACTAAAATATTGGACTGAAATATAAATATCTGGGATTTTTTTTGTTCTGCCCTGTTTGACCATGCCATATCGTTAACTGAAATGGGTGCAGATCATCAGGCTCGCCAGGAAACTGCCTACAGGTGATGTGAGTGCACTGAAGACCCATGCTTCCGACGAGCAAGAAGAACCACTGGATGAAGATGACCTTACATAGATTACCTCATATACGTTATAATGTGTTGGTTGGTACATTAATATACATGAAAACTCTGTTGGATTTGGTACATTATTGAATGAAGGAGAGCTTGTTTTGTGAACATGTAAAAACAACACTTACCACTCTTTGGAACATTTTGTAATCTCAGTTCTTTCTTTTGGACGATAAAAAACAGAACCGGGATCTTATAGGACCTTCCAATTGATCCTGAGTTTGAATCCCTATGGCCCCAAATAGAGTTCCAAGTTATTATGAAAAAAGGCAATTGCTTAGGATTGTTTTCTCCGCATCCAATTTCCAAATAGAGGCAGAAATCCCCAAGGTTTTTATAATGACAGAATCATATAACACTCACTGTGGCCTTCAAAAACACCATGCAAAAATGCTTTGTGGGTGTTCATGAATAAAAAATGCACAAGAAAAAACTTTTCAAACAACCAATCAAATTCTCATATTAATGTTGATGATAAAGCAATCAAATTTCACATTAATGCAAAATAAAAAATAAAAACATCTGCATTGCAACAAAAGTATCAACCTTTAGCATTCAAGAAGCTGAATGACACAAGAACATGATGTTTGTTTTAAGCAAAGGCCAAGAAAAATCTACCAAACGCCAATTCTCAGACAATAGGCAAAAACCCACAAATCTAAACCCTAAAAACCTAGGCTGTGAGAACAACGGCGCCACCAGCTTCCTTAATCTTCTTCTCAGCGGTCTTAGAAATGAGCTTCGCCTTCACCACAACAGGCTGGTTCTGAGGCAACGCCCCCTTCCCCAACACCTTGAAGTACCCAAACTGCGTCACGTCGATCAACGGCACGTCGTTTCCTTTGGTCGTCGCCGCCTTGTCCTTCACCTCCTGGGGCACCAACGACCAGAGCTTGTCAACGTTGACGATGGGGCAGTAGAACTTGTTGCGGAGCTTGTGGAAGTAGCGCATGCCGACTTTACCAAAATACCCCGGGTGATACTTGTCGAACAAGATCCGATGGTGGTGCATGCCTCCGGCATTTCCACGACCGCCGGGATGCTTCCTGTGCTTCCCGATTCGGCCGTGGCCGGCGCTGACGTGGCCTCTCTTCTTCCGATTCTTCTTCAAACTGGTCGTCATTTTTGGACTGGGGTTTCAGTGGCTCGAATTTGGGGGTATTTATATGAAGACGATGAAGGACGTGGGGTTTCGGCCCAATTATCTGATTCACTGGGCTTGGGATTGATTGCTGAAGCAGCCCAACCCAGCTAATAAAATACCTAAAATACCCTCATGTTGTTCATTTAATTACAAGCATTATCCTTCTTTCTTCCTTCTCCAAAGGGATTTTGGCGCTAAAGTTCGTTACTGTCTCGGCTGTTCTGTTGAGTGCTGACCAAACCAATATAACAAACCAAGCGAACCCAGAAATATTCTCAAAGTGAAAACCACAATAAACGAAGAAAACAGTCTACCAAGGTCTCAAAGATTCTCTCTTTTTTCTTCCATGGCGTCCAACTACTATTCTTCTCTCCTCTTCATCTTTCTCACCACTCTCTTCACAGCCACCATTGCAGCCTCTCCCTCACCACCATCACCTTCATTATCACAACCACCACCTCCACCGCCATCATCACCACCGCCACCTCCGCCTCTACCACCTCCACCGCTACCAGCATCGCCGCCGCCTCCATCTCCGCCATCCCCAACGGCCACACCCCAACAACTCAACAACATAATCGACGCCTTAATTGGAGCCGGCGACTTCGGGAACTGGGTCAACATCATCACCGGCACGAACCCACTGGTCCTTCCTCTGAGCGCGACCATCTTCATCCCTCAAGACGACGCCTTGAACCGCATGCCGACCACCGACCCCTTCATGTTCCCTTACCACGTGGTCCCTCAGCGCCTCATCTTCTCCGAGCTCCAGCTCTTCGAGCCCAAGTCTCGCCTTCCCACTCTGCTCCCCGGAAAGTCCATTCTCATCACCAACACCTCCCGCTCCAACTTCTCCCTCGACGGCGCTCCGCTTACCCAGCCCGACCTCTATGTCAGCGCCACCGTGGCCGTCCACGGCGTCGGAGCCATTCTTGAGTACTCTGTTTACGGCGATGGGCTTGACCTTTTGCCCAAGCCCAATTCAGAGCAGGGGCAGCAGCAGCTGCCGCTACCACCACCGCCGCCATCTCCCGGTGAAATCGTGGGCAGCGGGTGGATGTCTGATGCAGCGCCGCCGTGCCATTGTGTTGAGTTTCCGGTTGGTTGGTTCTTGGTTGCTTGTGCGGTTCTGGGGTTCAAGATTCAGAGGAACTACTAGGCTTGGTAGTTGAAGATCGTCGCTGCTAATTCTCATTATCCGATGGGGTTCTTGCACATTTGGCAAATCATCTTCATGAAGATGATCTTGAATTCTTGATCAAGATTAATTGGCATTTAGGATTCTTTTGCGGCTATTACAGATTGTTAATTGTGTGAATTTTGTGATCATGTTCTTCAATTTCTTGTTCCAAAGTTGTGCATTTTGCTGTAATTCTGATCTCACCATGCAATGGTTGTATTCTTTGCTCATGAATGCAACTTAGCTATGTCCTCAATGATACATACATTGTTGTTTCCTCTTTCAATTAAATCAAGTGCAATTTCATCCCTCTCTTTTCTTCAGAGAAAATTAGGGTTCTAATTATGGATTTTTTTTTTCAGATCAGAAGGGTTTTTTTTTTAATTGAAAGAAAATCAGAGGGTTTTTCTTTTCTTTTTTAATGTTTCTATTGGCAGTCCTTTTCTATCACCATTCTTGTTTTTTTGAATGGGTTTGCTGCAAAAAACCAAAAACAAAACAAAACAAAACAAAACATAGATAGAAAAAAAGAGTTGCATGTTATCAGTTAATTGAAAGACTTGAAACAGCACCTTCATTGTATACACTTATTTTCCAATGATTAATGAGAGAAGATCAGAAAAATTAGCTGATTAAGACCAGATCCTATCACCAATCAAAATTTCTGATGAACAGAAAGACTTTTTCTGTGACCGATTGAAGGCATTGGCCTGACCAAATCAAAACTCTAGATCCAGTTCACGAGTAGCCACATTACAAAATTGTGTGCCCAACTCAAGACCCAGAATCCCTCTCCTTCCTCTTTTCTGGATTTTTTTTTAGCAAAGAATAGGCCTAAAGAATGACTAAATAGGAAAAGAAGCTACCTTGAATGAGAAAGAATGAGGGGACCTAATATTACCTTTCATTAACTATCTACATTTCTCTGGATCTCTTCAATCAATGATGTGAATGCCACTCTCCATTTGGAACTTTGTGACTCACTGCAGAATACTCTCTGTAATGTCCTCAACTCTTCGGAATCTGCCTTCTTTAATAGTCTTTGCAACACTAACTGCATCTCTTCAGTTGGATGATCGGCTTCCACCGATGAATTATCCCAGTCCTGCCTTGTCAAAGTAATACCAAAAAATTTCAAATCTGTTTCTCCTAGAGTTCTACTTGATTCAATCGAATGCTGCTTGATTTCACTAACATTGCCAAACGCCAATGGGGACAATACGCCTGTGATTCCAGTACTCCACACATTGATGGTCGGGATCGAGTGCCTCAATAGCCTGGGGAGGAATAAAATCCGAATTAGATACTGGATTGAATTTTTATTTTTGAGAATGGAGCACAAATTCTCTTTTTTTTCTCATCATCAATCACACACCAAAACAGAAAGTATAGTTTTGTGCCAAGGCAATTAGTACGTAAAAGCTCAGCATTTAGGTTTTTCCTATGCATTTCTCACTGTCTATCTCATGATCATACACTACTTTTAAGTTATATAATTTATTTTCTCAGGCAAACATAAAAAATAATTACATAAACAACAGCATAGCTTTCTGCCTGCTACAGGGAGAGAAGAGAAAATAATATAAGTTACTGTACCTCAATAATGGGTTGGGAGAGAAATCCAAACATTTCAAGGCCATTAATGCTAGGCTGCAAAGGGGGCAGTTCACTTTCCCCTAGACTACTCCGTCTCTTTATTTCTTGGTTTAGTCTCTGCAGTACCATATCCCAGCACTTCTCTGCCGATACATTAGCAAAAGCCTCACCTGGGCATTCTTCCAAAGTAACCTGAAATTCATGAAAGGAAACCATTGAAAAATGCACAAGCTAAATAAAATAAATGATTTTATAGAGCCTTTCTTTAGAAGTATAATTGTATTTTATGCTCACTAGTTTAATATAATTGTATTTTATGGAATTCAATGCAATTGCAAAGAAGAAATGGCTAAACATGTTGTGCAATAAAGAATAGTTTTAAAAAGAAAATATGGTTTTACTGGACCCAAATCCTATACAAATGATATGAAAAATATTCGAAGAAATAATAATCAGCTGTAACTATGAAATTTAGATTCCCCCAATCTTTGATTTTATTATATTCTGGAGGCTGAGAGAGACAAACCTTAAATAGAGGCCCAAGAAGCCCAGCAGCGAGAACTTCTGAAATATAGCTACAAACTTTTGTTGGGTTGAGCACACTATAGAATTTAACTCGGCTTCTATACCCTGCCAAAGGTAACCATTATGTAGAGAAAAAAATTAGAAGATTTCACATAAGAAAGGAAAGGAGAGGAAAAATGAAACCAAAATAAATAAATTAGAATCCAAGTATCCATTGCACTACAACCAGTATACCTTTTGGATATATGGCCTGCTTACTGCACCACAACTTTCCAGACACAACAGCTCCAAAATCTATAGGCTCAACCGAAGGACTCAACTTCAGTAATTGATAGCTTTGGTCAGTCAAGGATATGTTTACACCTGAGTCCTCTACAATTTCAGTTTTTGAAAAGTTTATTGACTGTTTGTTTGAAGAAGGATGGGGTAAGCAAAGTTCAACACCGAACAGCTTATTTCCATCACTCACACAACTATTCCTGATGTCCCTTGAACAGGCAGGGTAGTCATTATCAACTTTCATCATGTCTGGGTCTCTGGCTACATCTGAACTACAAACTTTCTCTTGATAAGACACGGACGTAGATGTCTCCTCCTCAATTGTGACAGCCTTGTTATCAAAGTCATCAGATATGTGCATCGTCCTGCTTTCACGTTCATCAGACATATAATTAAGATTTAAATCAAAACAGCACTCATTCCCCATCTTTTCCTCATCATTCATGGCCAGAGTTTCATCGTCATTTTGACTATCCATAATGATGCGAGATGCACTTAAACTAAAAGCTCCATGCTGTGACCCTGACTGGACAACTGCAGAAGAAACTTGACTAGACGAACTGCAAGATGCATTTATGTTGACCTTCTCTTCTGAAACAGGGCAACAAGATGAAGTTTCCCTTGGATTACAAGACTTGACTCTCTTATGAGACATGCCACTTTCTTGATCCAACTTAGCGGTACGCCTATCAGTACCGTCTATAGAAACTACTACAGGGTCCTTGGATGCCCATACTTTCATGTCTTCCAGTCTCCCTTCCAATGCTTCAACCAGCATATTTAATTCACTGATAGTGTGGCGTTGAAGGACATATTTATGACTGATGTCACATGAACAAAAATGCTTTGCATGTTTGAGACATGAAAATCAATCAGGAGAGCATTTGCAGCTGGCAGCAGATAAGTGTAAGTCATAGAAGCAAGAAAAACATTCTCTCTCGTTCAAATCAAAGTCTCTTTCCATCTTTTGCAACTTCAAACAAATTGGAAGACGATCTAGTCTTTCCTCCTCCATTTGCACTCGTGTCTGTGAACAATCATGGTCATACAAAACATGGTTTAGTTTATTTACTCATAAGGGCACAAGCATGCCAGAGTTCATGTAGCTATTTCTAGGCTATGTGGTATAAAAGGGGAGAGGTAAAAGAGATAGAGATAGACAGATAGATATTATATACATATATATAGTGAGAGAGAGAGAGAGAGAGAGAGAGAGAGATTTACCTTAACTGCTCTGGTGAGCACACCATCTTTGCCACAAACACTTTGCCAGCTCAAATTTCTTGTAGTTTTCTTTCCAAGAACTGATAGCTCCCAAAGAGCCTGTACCGCTTCCTGTGCTGATCCCAGTAACAATTTGTCGTGTGAGATTGATGTCTTGCGACACTGCTCACTGTATAGCTCAACTGCATTTTGCCCATGTTCTAACCAATCAACAGGGGCCACGTTCACTGCCTCGGCACAATTAAAGCCACAATTAAATCCAGAATGGTATGCCCTCGGAAAGGTAAGAATAAACTCCCCAGAATGTTGGACAGCTCGATACACAGGTACACCTTCAGACTTTAAAACTGAAGGAGATAGCTGAGTGACCTGACCAAGGATGAAAGCTGTAATCTTAGTGTCTGAGATACTCACAAAAAATTTAAAAACAAAGTTGAAAAAAAGGAAGTCAGAGGCCCAGTGACGTGGGCAGACATGTACAGGGAAGTGATCGAAATTGATTAATGATATCACCGGGATAAACACAGAGCAAAAATAGGGAAGGAATGAGATCAGATATATCAATCCATGAGAAAATAATTAAGAGTCTTATCAGACTCAGACAATAACTAAGTTTAACATTGGGCTGCTTTACAAAAGCAACTCTATACTTAACGTCCACTACCTTTACAAAAATGATTGGCTGTAGTAAACTAGACTTATGTGTATGTGTGTGTTTGTCTAGTGGTGCCAGAAAACCGTTGGTCAGTACCTATATATTCACAGATAGGTTTGACTCTTGCACCTGTATACCAATTAGTGTGCTACAACCTGTTGGCCAAACAAATATATTCGCATATTTCCTTATGACACTTCTTCTACTGCTTAGAAAGGACTTCACGTTACTTTATTCTAATGCCTAAGCTAATTTTAACAACCATTTATTACCATAAGTTAAATTGAAAACCAGAGTGAAGCCAGAAAAATATAACAACGTAAAAATTTTATTTCATTAATTGGTGAGTAATAAAAAAAAACAAAACAATCACAATAAATTATTGCAAAGGTTGATGAAAAAGTTGGTGGATAGAATCTTTCCTCTTACCAGTTCATTGAGTAAATCAGGTTGTTCCTCGAACAAATCCGGCAAATGCTTTCTCATTGCACGTTCCAAAGATTGAGCACGACTTCCAGACACTCCATACCACACTTTTGGGTCACCCCAGTGCAGATAATTTAGGGAATAGAGGTGGTGGTCCTCAACATGCTGTTACAAACCACAAAAAAGAAGACCAATTAAGCATAACAGTAAGCCCAAAGATAATGCTTTCTTTTTGTCTAATATGCAAGCAATGACAGAAATTGGAGGGTCGTGTTTTGACCAGGGTGATGGCAGGACATACCCAACAAAATGAAGAAAAGCACATCCCAACATAGAGCCATGGGACTAGAACTCCTGAGATGTCGCTTGCTTCAAAAGACAGTACAGAACCAGGAAGGCGTGGGAAGTTATTTAGATTCCAACCAGACATTGCATACTGATCCGAATGACTTTCGGTTACCATAGATGATGCCTTAGGAAACCCACTTCCAAATACTCCTGTTTCCAAGTCAGCTCCATAGTAAACCTGAAATATGAAAGAAAAATGCATCCACCATTTACAAGGATAAGAGTGCATTCCATAATCATAAAGTCAGTTAAAGGTACTGAAAAACCACAGTTACATACCTCAACCTCGTCTGTTGGTTGCTCAACTATTCGCCAGTATTCACCTTCAATATCCTCCACAGAGGGTTCCCATATTTTGCTTCTAGTTTCACCAGAATTTGAACCCTCCTTAGCATCCTTTGATCTGAAGTAACTCTCCTTGAAAGTATAGGCATATCTCTGAAACTCTTCAAATGTAAAGTCTGATCCTGAATGGAACCCAAACTTCTCATCAGTCTCGGAAGCAACATTAGCTTCTGAACGTCTTTTGGTTCCCATTCTTGAGTGCCTCCTTCGTTTTCGCTTCCGACCTCTAGTTTTCTTTTTCATGGCTTCTCTGTTTTGAAGCAAGTCAACTTGCTGAATACGTGTGGAAAATTTAGCATGCTCCCACATCTCTTTATCCTTAAGAGGGCAGCGAGGGGTCCAGGAAGGTGGCGGGACAATCCGACATATACCATACGATTCAGCCGCTAGGCGTATCTTTGCTATGTAACCAAGTGTATCTTCAAACTCCTAATACATGAGGGCAACACATGAAATTGAATAAATAAATACAAAGAGTCCATTTATTTTAAAAAAAAATTGCTACTATCCACAATAGAAAAATGAATGAATACCTCAACAGTTGGATAAAATACAGGTGCTTCATCAATGCCAGGCCTGCATGGTTCATCCGGATCCCATCTAGCTGAGATCTGTAACACAAAGGACCATATGTTCCATTTAAGCACATGAATCCATTTCTTACAAAAGCAATTCAAATGAGTGAACAAAGAAAATTAATATCCTAATTTGATGTCGGTCATTCTTAACACTCAAAATGCGGACAATCTAGGAGTTGATGACACAAATGTTTCTTCCCGTTTTATTTTCCAACCAGAGGGAAAATTATATTCATACATGCGTCTCCTTTTTGATTTGATAAAACAAATTGGATGTACTTATTCATAAAGCTATCAAAAGACTACCCTAACTGACTTTTAGTGAGTTATTCATAGTCCATCCATTACCCAGGACAACACAACATAACAACTAATAATAAAAACGGTACCTTTCGACCTCGAGGACTGCCTGAGCACTCATGTGCGTCATCACATCTCTGGTTGCTCTTAAAAGAATGATCCTGCAAAGCATTGTCCGTAAGAATAAAAATACTTGACGGCTTAAGTTTAAATTCTTTGAAAGACCAAGGCATTCAGTTAAGAAAAATAACATTGTAATATGAATGATCCTTCAAGAATCAAAATATCTATTTAAAATATTTTCCATTCTAAACTTCTCTACCTAGAGTAGCATTCTCTAAGTTTCAAACTGATGCAACTTGCCATCATGCAGAAACCAAAGGGGTGGAAGCGGCACATTACACAGAAGGCAAGATTATAACAGAAGGTTGATTGACAACGTTCACAAAGCAATCGATGATAGACAAAAGTTGGAAGAAAAAGAAAAAAAGAATATTATTTTACTAAATAAAAAGCAAGTATAGCTAAACATATTCTTTTTCAATAGGTAAGAAACAGATAACACAGATCTGCAATTTCTTAGGAGTCAATAAAAATATGGTTGGAAAATATGAACAAAAAAGATAAAATCTTTTCTTTTTGGCCTCAGATTGATAGCCACCACCACAGATATATGACAAAATGGAACAAATACAGCAGAAGGGATTAGAAATCCAACCTCTTTTTGCTGAGATTCTGCCGCTAATTTCAACTGCTCCATTGACTGAAATTGTTTTGAAAGCCTGTCTAACCAACGATATCTGCAAAAGAAAACCCTTTTACGAACCTATCAAAATCAATACAAAGCCAATCAACAAAGGCAAATTTCCCACTTCTGCATAACCAAAGAATGCAATTTATGTCTACTTAATTCACCAAAGCAGGAAAGGCATTCCCCAGAAACATTTTCTTTCTACTTTCTGATCAAACCAAACCCAATTGCACTCAAAACCAAAAACGAAAACCCAATTGCACTCAAAACCAAAAACGAAAACCCAATTGCATGTATCTAACCAGCCCCAAATTCTTACAATTTTGGTAAATTATTTTCTACACCCTAAAAAATTCAACCCCATTAGGTTTTGTTTCCTATTAAAGCCAAAGAATTGACTTGGTAAACAGAAAAATATTTGGAAAAACAATCAAAGTGAAAAAGAATTGAATAGTCTAACAACAATGGGGGTGACAGCAGACACAAACCCAAGACACAGTTTTGCAGGAATTAAAACATGGCAAAAAGTGGATTGAAAAATCACAAGGGTACCTTAAGAACACGCCTAAGATTCCAGGTAGGGTGATGACTTGATGTGTAGGCAATAGGTGAACTTAAATATATGCAACCCTCTCCTCTCCTCTCCTCTAAATACTAATATTCACAATAAAATCTTTTGGTATTTAGAAATTTATTTGGCCTATTTATTATGGGTAATGATAAGAAGATATATCTATATAATATAAGAGAACAAGGAACTGAGGTGGAATTAAGTTTCCCTGCTTGAACGAGGAAATTGGATCTAATGCTACTAGGAAAAGGAAAAGGAAAAGAACATGGATTTTTTTTTTTAAATGTAATTAATTAAATAAATATTTAGAAGTAGGGGAAGAGAGAGAGGGTCAACCCGCTCAAACGCACGCAGTTTTAACGGAAAGCGGTGAGTCCAACACCCCAAAGCTCAACCAACCGCACAATAACTTGTTTGTAAGTTACTAAGTTATACAAGCTAAGTGGGCCCATCTCACAATTCTCTTCACTTTTGCTTCTTTCTAAGTTTTTTTAGAATTTTTAAGTATGTCTTTGAAAAAATAATAACAATATTTGACTTAAAACAATAATAATTAATAACATTTGAAATAATTAATAACATTCTTTTTAAAAAATATAATATTCTATAAAATAAATAATATTTATTAAATTTACATCAAACCCATCAAGAAAAATAAATGTTTTTAGCGTTTTGATATGATTTTGATTCTCCCAAAACAAAATAAATGTTTTGAAGAAGCGAGTCATTTACCGGTTTGAAGAGAGAGAATGTGATTGCAGATTTGATGACTAAGGTTGAAAAAAGCTGTTTGAGGAATTTTTCGATGTGGCTCACTTATTTGAAAGCGTCCCAAAGTGGTTGAAGAGGTACATTGGAAATCTTTCTTAGCATCTCCAACAGTGGTAGCAAAAAAACTCTTCAAATTGAAGTTTGTTGACTCGTGGCAATTTGAAGAGCCTTATTTGCTACTTTAATATTTTGTCTTCATCGATCTCTTGATTCAATTAATACAATATTTGACTTAAAACAATAATAATTAATAACATTTGAAATAATTAATAACATTTCTTTTTTAAAGATAATATTTATGAAATTTACATCAAACCCATAAATAAAAAAATGTTTTTAGCCTTTTGATATGATTTTGGTTCTCCCAAAACAAAATAAATGTTTTGAAGAGAAGCGATGTCAACTTACCGTTTTGAAGAGAGAGAATTGGATTGCGATTTGATGGCGAGGTTGAAGATTGGAGGAATTTTTACGATGTCTTCCTATTTGAAAGCGTCACGAAAATGGTTGAAGAGAGCATTAGATATCTTTCTTATTGTAATTGTTTTTGGTATGAAAGATTGGATTTATGAAAGTTTGGCATTCTTATATAAGTCAGGCCTACCTGGATAGAAAAAATGAGGATGATTAGTTTTATATCAAGATTAATAGATAATAATTGTTTACACATCTGTGATTTGGGTCCAAACTTAAATTTGGGTTTATCACAATCTCTCATCTTTTCCTTTTAGGCCCACAATTTGACTTTTTTTTATTTCTTGGGTACAGAGCTAAAGCCTAAAGCACCAAATCATTAAAGAAACTAAGCAGAAACTAGACAAGGTCTAGCAACACCTCGAAAATCAGCAGATAATTACACTAAGAAAAGCCGGAGCCTCCAAGAACACAAAGAGACCATGACCAAATTCATAACTCTTCGCAACAAGGGCATCCGCAGCACAATCCTCATGACTTGAAAACAAACTCGAATCGAATCCGAGACTGGCTTTGGGATGAAAGACGTTACTCATATTTGGATTTGATTTTTCCTTTGCATTGAATATAATAAGTCATATTTTGACCCAGATTTTGAGATGGAACTCATCTTTTCCTTTTGACCCATATTATATAAGTCATAGTTTTGGAGTCCCCAAAGGGTTTTGGACTTGGGTCAGCATTCTAATATCTTTCTTTATATTAGTAGAATTACGGGTTCCAGCTTAGAAGATTCATAGCTTAGGAGATTATTTGAAAATTCAGCCATAAAGGATAATATAGATATATAGATGAACTTGGGTATAGCCAAAACTTTCATACAACAAAATGTAAAATAAAACTACGTCGAACTTGGGTCTCCTATTTTGAGGAAACAAAAAATCAACATACTTCTTCTTCCCATTGATGTCGTAAAGATAGCCACCCTGAAATCAAGAAGAAAAAAAAAATCAGCTTGCAAAATGGGAAAGCACATACAATGATTGTGCACCAGAGTTATTTGTATTTTCACAAAGACAATGTTAGGCCAATCCAAGGACACAACACCACTAAGAAGCTTACATCAGACTTAGGGTTCTAACAGTCATTAGATTCATGGGTTCTTGTAACTCGTAGGAAGGAATTCAAGGAGACAAAAACACATGGATAAACAGTAGATAGTGTGACAGAATTACTTTGCACAGTGGAATGAATTGTCAGGACTCAGGGAATATGTAAAAAGGCCACAAGGATAAGAGTTTCTGTAAAACAAGGATACAAGACGACTAATAATAAGCTTTCTGCAGTGAGTCTACACATGCAACCAAAACTTGGTCCCTTTATCTAATGCAGCCACAAGGAAATCAAAGGGGAAAGGATAGAAAATACATATTACTTAGTACCTCACGTACGTAGCATAGGAAACCATTTCAATATTGTCTTCATATCAAATACCAATACCTCTACACTGGTCCAGGATGATCTATTTTGTAAATACATCCAAAATATGGATGAAGATTAGTGCCAAAAGAAATCCTTTCACACCTTATCAGCATTGGCTATTGGTAGCATTGCACTTATCAGCTGCTAAGCCCCATCTCAACAGAAAAGCAGCAGCAAAGGAACACTATTTAGTATTTACTGGGAAAAAAACTGACCATTTTCAAACCGCAAATCACCACTCTTTTCAAATAGATTTTAAACCTCAAACCACAGTTTTCCAATACCTTAGCCTCAATTAAGCCATAAGGTATAACAGTTAATTGCCTGATTATTAATGCTGCCAGAAAACAGGTACAACCGGATTCTACACAATCAGATCCGTTTGCCTAAATGATGATTGCCATAATGTATTTCATCCTCTCAATCGACTAAAATGATAATAATTTGCATCATCCTCCCAATAACTAAAATGATCAATTTCTCTAATTTAAATAACAAATGGGATTTATTTTGAGAACTTACTTCTCAAGTTTTATATAAACACTAGTGGCAGCACATTATAGATCAAAGGCTCCTCTGCACTAGTGGCAGCACATTATAGATCAATCGACTAAATAGGTCAAGCTCTAGATACCGTGTAGAAACTGATTTTCATTGATTCACTAGATTATAATACAGGGTATATATACAAGTGGCTGTGTTGTAACTTGTAACCGTAGGCCCTAATAACAACACAAACATGAATATGAATTAAAGAGCTCATAACAGCAGAACGTCTGACTGAGAGATTGTAACTCTCTAATATGAATTAATGGACTTGACTACTGTAACGGGAAGGAGGCAATTGTAACTCTCTAGCACTTGTCATTGTCATCATCTTCAAGAAGAGCACAAGCATCAATGTAACGTTGAACAGCTTCATCAGGTACAGAATCTTCCAGAGCTCTGTGATACGGTCATCATTCCAAATATATTTGCAATACACACTAAACAAGAGCACTAGTGGCTCAATTTCCAAACTAGCTCTCTGTAAATAAAAAGAAAACTGTAACAAACAGTTTTTTGTTTTAGGTACATTAGAGTATTTCAGGTTGCAGATAGAGAAAGTGAGTAATTTGAAAGAAAACTCCTAATGCAGAATGGTAGACAGGACATTCCTTGTAAACCCAAATGAATTGAAAATCAGAAAAACCAACCAAAGCACCAAACCCAAACGCAATTTAAACAAAAACCCAGATATCAGAATCGAACATGCTGTCTGTGGTTGAGATGGGTGATGAGTTCCAGGGCTGAATGCAATGCAAAAATCGAAATTTAAAGCAAAAAACATGAAAAAGATAGAGACTTTACTTACCCGTTTGTGCGTGCTAAGATGTGGGAGCCAGAGACAGAGAAACAAGCGAGCGAGAGAGGGTTAGGGCGTAAGAATAAGTCGAGTACATTTGCAAAACACAGTAAGGAAGGAAGGAAGGATGATATGGCATGGTCAAACAGAGTTCAATAATATCTTCACATATGCTTTTGAATATGTTATGTCATTCTAAATCCATGAGACAAAGCCAGATAATAATTCCAGTATCTTCATATATCTAAATAAATTCTATTTAATTTAAGCATCCCAAATTCCAATAGAATCAGAAATGCAAAATCATGTCCAAATAAAAGACAGAGATTTAACTGACAACATCCCTCTATCATTTAACAAAGGAGCCGAACAAAATATACATTACCATGTCCAAATTAATAGGTTTCCTTGGTGAGCCTGATGATCTGCACCTATTTCACCTGCATATATCTACAAGGAAATCAACCCAAATTAATAGGTTTCATATACCCCTCTGCCCATAGTCCACTCTAAGCCTTGGAAATCATCAGAGGGGTAGTGTAATAAAATCAAATTGTATTCCCGATGGAAACAAATATATATAAAACAAAATAAAACAATTCTCCAGTCCAAACAACATAACTCATAACTCATATATAAATAATATAAGTATAATATAACTCACACAACTATAACTAGTATGGTTTAGGGCTTGTGTTCGGTGAATGAAAATTGTGAGAGACGACCCATTTCCAATAAGTCAAGTACACTCAAGTCCGGTTTAGTCTTATTCAAGTCTCTGCACTTGAATTCAAATAGAGTCAACTCTAACTCTTCTTTTTCTTTTTCTTTGTTCTTTGTTCTTTGTTCTTTTTAAAAGGATGTTTGTATAGCGGCTTTCACACAATAAGGGCGGTAGCCCTCTCCATTGGAAGGTAAGTGCGCACCTAATCTAATGTTAGCTTTCACACAGTCCTAATGGGTAGCCCTCTCCGTGTTTACAAAATTGGTGTACTAGCTTAGGAAGCCGTTAATGTGGTGACTTTCACTCTATTAGGGTTGGTAGCCATCTATGTTAGAAGTGAAGCATATAAACCTACCTACCTCAACATTAGCTTTCACTCAGCCCTAATAGGTAGCCTTCTCCTGATTTATTGTTGGGTGTACACCTATTTTGTATAGGTAGCTTTCACACCACTAGGTGGTAGCCCTCTCCATTAGAGATTAAGTGCGCACCCACCTCCATGGCAGCTTCACACGTCCCCTACATGCAGCCATCTCTATACATAACCCTTCTTAAAACGTAACATTGGTGGTCAATCTAGAGTCGTTTTTTACAAGAATTGGAAGGGTTTACTCCTTTGGTCAATATGTAGAGTCTTTTACAAGACTAAAAAGAACCTAGTATATCCAGACTAAACAGAAAATGCATCTCCTCACACTTTGGTGTTTGGATTCACAAGCCCATGACCACTAGTTCTAGTGAATGTTGTCAGAGACCTTAAGAAATAAATTTATAAATAAATATGCCCTCTCAAATACATACTATGTGCCGTATAGAAATATCCTAAAGCAACTCAGAAATTTTATAAATTATATAGCCCTCAAATCACCTCTACTACTACACCAAATTAAGAATGCCCTTGAACCATCCCTACTACTACACCAACACCTCATTTAGATTTAGTGAGTAAAAGTACAACAAAAATTAACAGGAGAAATAAATAATAAATTGTGTAATAATGAAACTAAACAATAAATATGGATAAATGAATAAAAGAAACGAACCACAAATGAAGGATAATTTAGTGAATTCGAAAAACCCGCACAAAACCATTGAAAACCCAAATTGCTAAAAGCATATCCAAACTTATCTAATAAAAAAAATTTAAAACAAAGAATTTAATCCCCATTTTCAGTCTCATTTCGTGCGTAAAAATAAAACAAAAAATAACAGCAGAAATAAATAATAAATTATGCGATAAAACTAAACAATAAATATGGATAAATGAATAAAAGAAACCAACCACAAATGAAGGATAATTTAGTGAATTCGAAAAACCCGCACAAAACCATTGAAAACCCAAATTGCTAAAAGCATATCCAAAGTTATAGAAAATTTAAAACAAAGAATTTAATCCCCATTTTCAGTTCTTTTTCTTTCTTGCCATATTTAACAAAATTAAAAGAAGCAAGAAAGAAACACAGAAAAACAATGCTCATGAACTATCCACTCACCTCCCCAATACCGAGCATACCACGCAGTTCCTTCGTCGCACACTCAGTAGCTGAGGCCGGGGATGGGGATGTCGACTCCACCGCCACAAAATGTGGCATGGGCAGTGAATGTGGCGGCGGGGAGTTTAGGTAGCAGGGCCCCGCCCAATACTCAGGTCTCGGTCTCGGCATTCTCTTCATCTGAGAAGAGAAGAATGCTTAACACACTATGATGATATTGTGAATAGATCTTCGCAAGGTAAAATTACTAGAACTAATTAGAACGCCCAAACCCAATCAACTATTCTTGGTCTGAAACCCAAAGTGGAATTGAAAACCATCAAGATTTTAGTAAATGACTTTTATAAAACAATACCAAGAAATTGAATTAATAGTAGTGACATCATTTTCTATTTCGGGACACAACCAAACATGCACTATTACCTCGCCAACAACACCATTACTATACCATAGCATTCACCCACCACATTGACACCATCGACTCTCTCAAAACCACTATATGTTTTTTTATATAAGGAATGAAACATTCTGAAGAATCCATGACCTATAAATTGAGACTTCCAGATCAAGAAAACCATATCATATCAGCATACCTTATTGGCAGGTTCCATATATCCCTTGGTTGGATGAGAAATTTCGTTCTGGCCTCGTATTATAGTTCCATCCTTCGAGGACTGCCTTCGTCGTGAGCTATGGCCAAGAAGAAGACATGCAATGCAAGAGTAATTGGTTGGTACTTGCTAATCTTGCTACGCATATATAAAGACCCCAAAATACACAAAACCCCAAAATACCCTAGATAAAAAAGAGAGTTATTTCCACTAACACCCCTTAGATTTTTGGTTTTTTCACAAAACTCCCTGAGGTTTTAGAAATTATGCCCTTCAAACATCCCTACTACTACACCACCAACACCTCATTTAGTGCGTAAAAGTAAAACAAAAAATAACTGGAGAAATAAATAATAAATGGTGCAATAATGAAACTAAACAATAAATATGGATAAATGAATAACCAAACAGTAAACTATAAATATGGATAAATGGATAAATAATAAATATGGATAAATGGATAAATAATAAATATGGATAAATGGATAAATGAAACTAAAAGAAGCAAGAAACAAAGGAAGGATAATTTAGTGAATTTAGAGAATTCGAAAAACCCGCACAAAACCTTTGAAAAACCAAATTGCTAAAAGCACAACGAATGTAATAAAGAAATTTTAAAACAAAGAATTTAATCTATTGAAGAGAAGAATGTTGGATGCAACGCCTTCGAGGACTGCGGTCGTGAGCTATGGCGGTTTACTGGGATAAATCCTTGGCCCAAGAAGACATGCAAGAGTAAATGCAATATCAAGACTTGGTTGCTACTTGTTATGAGAGTTATTTACATTAACACTCCTTAGAGTTTTGGTTTTTTCTCAAAACTCTATGAGGTTTTAGAAATTATACGAACACTCCCTAAGGTTTTAAATTGTTTATTAAAATAAAATAAAAAACTCGATTGATTTTTCATTCAAAGATTGATGATTTTATTAAAAAAATATTCTCCAAATGACAAAGTTGGTCTTTGAGATAAGATTGCATATAATTTAGGGTTAATTACAGTTTTGTACCATGTGGTTACAGCCTTAAGACATGTTAGTCCCTATCTTCTCAATTTTTAAAATCACATATACCCCTATTTTTTAAATTTGTTACAATGTGGTTCCGCTATTAGGGTTTCCGTCAGATCTCTCAGTTAGTTGCCTACATGGTACTATGGGTCTCACATTTTTTTTATATAATTTTAAATTGATTAAAATATGAATAAATTTTTTTAAAAATCTCTCTCTCACTCCCCCCTCCGTGCTCTCCCTCTCCCCTTACAATTTCTTCTTCCCCAATGAACACCACCTGCAAGCTCCAACCCTCAAACCTAGAGGTGTCAAACGGGATGGGCCAACCCAGCACGACATGAGCTCAGTCCTTTTAAATGAGGCACGGCACGAGCACGAATATTAAATGGGCCGGGTCGGCACGACACGAAAGCTTGGGCCGGATTGGGATCAAAAAATGAGGTCTAATGAATCGGGCTGGCCCGTGGCCCGATATGGGCCGGACTTGGCCCGAGCCCGCTTCAAGCACGGCACGAGCCCGAGCCCAAGCACAGCCCAAACCCGGCCCACTTAACCTTTTTTTTTTGTCTCAAAACCCACTTAACAAAGACTTGGAGAGAAGCCTCTCTCTCTCTCTCTCTCACTCTCTCTCTATTTTAGAAATTAATCAATTTTCATGTGATTATCAGTACATTCTGAGTTTCACGCGAGCTTTGGTGTATTGTCACGAGAAGAATGTCATTCATAGGAATATAAAGCCTGAAAATTTGCTTCTGGATCATGAGGTATATATATATGCTACTATTTCTGTCAAATGTTTAGTAGTCCATTAATGCTATACATCTTCTAATCCCAAACAGTAACAATCACAGCATTTTCATGTGTTCTGTGTTGAAGTTTTTTTCCCTAATTATATAGAAAAAGTGAAAATAGGTCAGTTACTGTGGTTTCAGGGTTAACCTTTTAGGGATTTTGTTTTCTTTATTCAATTTTCGGAGAAATTGCAACCAAGGTTGGTTTACCTGTATATATGTACAAATTGGGGGACTCTCATTGTTGTCATTGGTAGTTCCTTTTTGTCAAATAAAGTAGGGCAAATATTCTCATATATTCTCATATCATATTCTTCTCCAATATGGAGGTATTTATAGAAGTACAACCCTAAATAAAATAGGAAATAAATCTAAATTACAATAGAAAATAAATTTAAATTACAATAGGAAATAAATCTAAATTATAATAGGATTAGATAAATGGGTAAGTGAACAAAATCCTAATATAGTAAGGAACCAAAATCCTAACTAAGTAAGGACTCGCCAACACTTTTTGTGTTCAACAAATAGTTTGAGCAAAACCGTGGCTGCTGGTGCTCGACTTCAAATGCCACTGCTATTGACATATTGTACAATAATGATATGTGATTAATATTTTCAAGAAGATTGAGCGCAAATATGAGTTCTTATCCCGATGCAACTAGGGTTTGATTTAGGAATGAATATATTTTCAGATGTTTTTGTTGGTGTGGAATTATTCTCAATTTGCCCAACGAATTGTTCTTGCTAGTTAGAGTTCTCTGTTTGTTTTCCGTTTGAATTTTATAAATATAAGGAACTGAACTAATATTTGACAATATGCATTAATGAGGAAGTGAGTCTACTAAGCAGCGGAAGAACATAGACAAAGGCTTGCCATTTCCCCTGCGCACTAAGTGACAAAAATTAAAATTAAATGGGCCCGAGTACGGCCCGAGCACGAGCACGGGCACGGCCCGAGCCTGGCCCGGTCTGTTTCAATGTGGACTTGGACTTTAGGCCGGACTGGGATAAATGATTTTATTAAATGGGCCAACACGGCACCGTCCGGTAAATTAAATGGATCGGCCCGACACGGCACAAATACCTTAAAGGCATGAATTTAAATGGGTCAGGCCGGCCCAGCACGGCCCGTTTGACACCTCTACTCAAACCTATCCCATAGCCACCCTATACTAGGATTGGGCATTCAAACCGGTAACTCGGTCAAACAGCCCCAACTAAACCGATGGTTTGGGTTGGTTTGGTTTTTTTAATTTTTTTATCATCGATTTGAACCCAAACCAAACCGAAATATATGGTTTGGTGTACGGTTTAACCAAACCAAACCGATAGTATTAAAAAAATATTATATATAATATTATTATGATATATATATATAATACATAATACATAGTTCAAAGAACTTTATATATATATATATATGTATATATATATAGTGATTTTCCCACTCCCCTTTTATCCACTTACACTCCTTTTTTAATAATTTGTATGTTCTCACTCCCATGATATCTTATAGTAAAATGTTAATAGGGAGTGTAAGTGGATAAAAGGGGAGTGAGGAAATCACTACCCATATATATTGACAGGACCCGACCCTAATTCCGCTTTGGAATCCGGGTCAAGCCCTGTCCGTGTCCGACATCTGTTGGGTGTCGGACACACTTGACCAATTTGCCCTTTAAGTAAAGAAAGCAAGAAAGCAGAGTTTTAAGGTTTGACTTCTGCCAAAAATTCGGCAGAGTCTCCCTTGAAATTGGCTCAATTCCCAAATTTTCACCTGCATTAAAACACAATTTAAAACTCCCAAACGTCTAGCAAGCACAAGTTAGGGTTCACACACCAACAGAAATTAAATGTACGGCATCAGGCCTCACAAACAGTTGGGCAAGTTCAGAGCTACTAAAATACTTAATTTACAAAGTTCTTCGGGTCATGGACCCTACACAAGGTCGTGGGAGTGCGGTGGTGGTGATGACGGGCCGGTGGTGGTGCTCAGCTACAATCTACGGCCTGGGGGCGTAAAACATTTGAAAAAGTGAGTGGACCAAAAAGAAGATTTTAGAAAACTGAAAAGTAACAAGTTAGCCCCACTGTTAAAGCATTGGAAAACAATTCTATAATCAAAAGATAATTCAAGGCATGCATATATAAACATGATAATAAAGTTCACCAAAACCAGAAATTCATATTCATAAAAAGAATTATTATCAAATCAAACTTTCTAAAATCCACCTAGGTATACCCTTTTATTAATCCATCAATTCCAATTCCTCGCTAGACTCGGAGACACAAAGTCAACCGAGCCGCGTCCTCGCAAGACTCGGGAAAACACAAAGTTTACCCGAGCCGCGTCCTCGCTAGACTCGGAAAACACAAAGTTTACCCGAGCCGCGTCCTCGCTCCGCACGGTCCGGGCGTCCCGGATACTCGTGGGGCGTGAGTCATACGCGCGTAGAATTATACCGAAGGCAGCAAGAGGTCCATAGACCGAGTAATCACCAATATCAACATTTAATCCGTAGGCAACATAAACTTTCCAAAGTAGCAACAATAGGGTACCTAGAGTGGTTTGAAACCTCTCGTAATCAGATAATTAAAATATAAGTTTTTCCTCGAGCCATTCTAAAATCCATAACTCATAATCATGAAATTCATTCTAGAATTCAATCTTAGGCTCGGAAGTTAAATCATAAAGAATATTCAATAAATTCAATTTATTTCCAATATGCAAATCATAAACAATACTCGGAAATAAATAACTCCATAAAAGCATTAAAGAAAACATTTCATGCAAGAATTCATTTATAAAATAAAAGTCCATTCACTGCTGATCCGAGCTTGCCTGACCCTTAGAAGGGTCTTCCTGCAATTCCGCCGAAGCTTGAGTACCTATTAGCAAAAATTAACCCATTTAATAATTAACCATAGCTCGACATAGTAATTTAATAAAAATCCCGACCCCCGGGCCTAAAAGTGTTCAAACTTGGCAAGAAGAGTCCCTAAGCCCTTTAGGCTTGACTTTTAATCGATAGCTTGCTTTTAAAGATTCCGAGAATTAAATATCCGCTTAAATAGTTAATTGGGTTCGACTCGATCGTTCGTAGGGTTTTCGACCTCCGATGAACGATCCGTAAGTTCCTATAGGTTTCTAAGGTTCCCAAAAACAAAACCTCCAAGTTTCAAAACGATCCAACGGTTAGAACTTATCGAACCCTAGTTAACCTTAACCGGCAAAACCGTCTTAACGCTCAAACGATTTCCAAAAATTTATCCGAGCATACCCACGCGCTCGGGAGACTACGGGGAGTATTCTAGGATGAAAATTGACCGCCACCACCTGGCCCACGCGCGGCCAGGATGGGTGGCTTGAGTAAATTTTCCGGCGACGGAAAATTCTCAAGTTAACCTGCAAACCTTATGTCAAACTGATCAGTGAGCGGAAGGGAGGATTTTGGCGGAAAACTGCCAAGAACCGCCGTAATCACGGCGAAACCATGAATTCCGATCACCGCAAACCCTAGGTTTCTATCTCTCTCAAAAACCCCAAATAACCTGGAATTAAACCTCAAAACTTGAAGAACAACAGTCTAGGAGGCAGAAACTCACCCAAATCGAAGTCGGAACTCGCAGAACGGCCGGATTTTCAGTCTGAAAATCCGGTGAAATCTGAGTTTTTCGCTTGTCTTCTCCGGTGGTTTTTGGTCGGAACCACGTCGGGGGTGAGCTGAGGGAGGAGAGGGACGAAGATTTGAGGGGTTGGGGTGGTTGGTTTCGGCCGGAGTGACGCCTGACCACCACTGGTTCGATCGGCAGGGGGGCTCGTGCGAGGAAGACGATGAGAAGGGGGTTCGGGTGTGGGCAAACACGCGCTGGCCAATTGGCCAGCGTGATTTCTATGTTTGTTACCCTTTTTACGAAATTACCAAACTTCCCTTACCAAATTTAAACCTTTAAGCGTTCAATCGAGCTCGGATTCGGGTGTTCCGCACGTCCACGGACTCGTTTCGACGAGCCGGACGCAACGATGCACTCCGTTTCACCAAATTCTTTCCCAAACTTAAAGTCACATTTTTAAATCCATTAAATTAATCGGGGTAAAATCATCCTTTCCTTTAATATTTTATTATTTTAATCTTAAATTAGGATCGGGTTGTTACATATATATAAGAAGTTTATATATATATATAATACATAGTTTAAAGTAGTTTTTATATATATGATACTTTTTTTCCTTCTTCTTCTTCTCTCCCTCTTTTTTTCTCTTCTTCTTCTCCATCTCTCCCTTTTTTTTCTTCTTCTCCTCACCATCTCTCCCTCTCTCCATCGCTTTTATTTCTTCTCTATCTATCTATCTATCTATCTCTCTCTCTCTCTCTCAGAAAGCCAAAAAACCAAAATCGAACCAAACCAACCCATCAAGTTCGATTAACCGAAGTTGTCGGTTTTCATCAATTATGGTTTGGTTTCGGTTTCCAAAATAGCCAAACCAAGGCTTATGGTTCGATTTCAGATTGAGTCCAAAACCGAACCAATCCAAACTGAGCCCACCCCTACCCTATACCTTAGTTTGCAACCCTAGCACCTACAAACCCAGAACCCCAGTGCCCCACCCTCCACCCTAACCCACAACTACATAAAAAGATAAAAATAATAATAATCTCAAACTAGCAACCCTCCCCCCATCCGTTTATCTTTTCCCCTATTCCCCATGCCCACTACTCTCTCTTTGCAAATTCAAAAATCAACAAATTGGAAAAGAAAAAAAAATTTGAACATTGTTTGCATCTATGGGTGGGTAGTAAGTGGTGGGTTTAGGTTGAGTGTTTGTGGGTGAAAAACAGAATGAGGGAGGGGTTTGTGGGGTGAAGGTTCTATTGTGGTGGAATCTGGGAGGTGGGTTAGGTGTGGCTATATTCCAATAGTGATTATTGAATAGCGATTGAATTTTTTATAAGGTTTGGGGTGTTTTGGAATTATTATAAAGTGATAAGGATATTTTTGGAAGGTAGTAAGGGAAGAAATGAATGGGAATCAGATCAACTACTCCCCTCGTTGATTTGATTTCTGGTTTTAAAGGGATGTGATTATGAGTTTTGAGGTGGGGCCCACAAATTCTTTGATTTCTGATTGCAAGTAAATGTGACTTTCTTCACATACTCATTACTAGGAGTGGGCACGGTACGGTACGGCCTGATATTGGGTTGATACCGGTATCGGTACCGGCAGTTATAAACGGTATGGTACGGTACGGGGTAAGAGTTTGTCAAAATTGATACCGTACCATATCGGAACTGTTTGGTTCCGGTATGAAATGGTACCAATTCGGTACCAAACCAGCAGAAATGCAAAACACACCAAATCAACAAATTCAAAGTTTAAAACAGATATGGTATTGGTACCAATTCAGTACCAAACTGAATTACAAAGTTTACCAACCCAAAATGGTATGTTTGATGCCTTTGCCTTATAAAATTCATGAAATGAAAGTTTAATTAAGTGATAATAAACCCAAATGCACATCAACAAATTCATGCCTTATGGCTTACAAACCCAAATGCCAAATTGATCACATTCATGCCTTATGGCTTACAAAACATACCCAAATGCCAAATGGTTAACTTAAAATTATTCATGCCTTATGGAAAATGCCAAATGTTCACATTCACATTCATGTACTTCATTCTTCTCACAACACAGCATGGAAATACACTAATAAAAGCCAAAATTTTGGGATTTTGATTCGATGTTCAAGCAGCAAATATATATATAACAAGCAATATATATATTTTACTTGTGATTGTATTTTCATATTCGATCATGAGGTAAGATAAAGCTGCAAGGTTTTAAGAAAGTCACGGTTGCCCAAGAATGCAAACCTGCCCATATGTAACTAATTTGACTTCTAAATAACCTAATTTAAAGGTATTAACTTGGGAGAAGCTATGATCTACTGTGCACCCATGTGGGATTAATTTATACAAGTTAACCTATGTAATTTAAACCACCTCTGTTTTTAAGCTCCATTTATAACTTAATTAAGACCAACTTCTCTTCTTTTAGAGCTGCAGAGATTGATTCAAGTTGGTTTTGGTTTTGTTTGAAGTTAGAACTTTGTCCATGGATGGATGTGTAGGTTCATAATATCCATTTCTTGCAACAATTACATCATGATTTTATGAGACTTGTGTTGATGTAAAAGAAATAAAAACTAACTCAGATTACCCTTTGAATTTGACAAATTAGTAATGTAATTGAAAGGTTCCTCTTATCAATTACTAACTAAGAATTAGTCCTAAACCCTAAATTCAACAGCAAAAACAAAAACAAAGAAACAAAGCAAAACACAAACAACCTAAACCCTAAATTCACAGCAACACCAACACCAACACAACACTTACTTAACAAATGAAATTAATCCTAAACATATTTAATTAACACTGCATGCATACAAAACAAACATATGAAATTAAGAATTAACCCTAAAAAAATTAACAAAAATCAGAAGAACACTTACTATTTTTGCCTTCTTTGCTTTGGGGCTGAGCTGATCTAGATTCCAGAGAAATGAGAGAGGGATGGGATGGAGCCTAAAACTAGGGTTGTTACCTGTTAGTCTGGGACAAATCAGAGATTCAGAGAGAGAGAAAGATTGAGACAGAGAGAGATCGACAAATCGAGAGAGTGAGAGTGAGACAGAGACGAGAGACTAACTTGCTTGAATGGAGTTAGATCGAGCTGAGATTAGGAGGATTTGGCCTTGAGAGAGCTTAAATCGTGCAAGATCGAGAGAGAAACAGAGAGCTGGAGAGAAGTTTTAGTCGAGGAGTGAGAGGTCGAGGTTTTGAGTCTGAGAAATCGAGGTTTGATTGAGTCGAGAGAGAGAGATATCCAACTAAGTTTACGTTTTAAATTTGGGTTATACGGTATGGTACGATACCTAACGGTACCAAAATATTGGTACCGCTCCCGTGCCATATGTATACGGTACGATATGGTACAAAATTTGGCCTAACACAAATGGATACGGTATGGAACCGGTATGGTACGGTACGGTTAGGGTTTGGTTTCGATATTTCGGCATCAAGTGCCCAGCCCTACTCATTACTTATACGTAAACATACCTTATACTAATTGTAGACAGGGTGTTTAGAGAATTGAGGATTAAATTGGTATTGATGATGATGAAAAGAAGTAGTGTCTTGATAATTAAAAATGGATTCGTTCTTGAGGGTCTAGATTCGGGTATGAAAATATTCCAAAGTGGCAGTGGGTTGACTGCTGATGGTCTTCCTAGGTGGTAATATCTTTATAATTAACATCGTGTGGAGTGTCATGAGTGAATTCAGAGAAAGGTATAGAGGAATTAAGGAAGATGACGATATTGGGTTTGGATGCTTATGGTCTTCATAAGGGGTGGCGATGGTAGTGGTGAAGAGAAAGAAAGAGGGAGGAAGAGGAAAAGATAGGGTGGCGGCCATGGTTTTTTTTCATTTAGTTTTCTTTTTTCTAATTTTATTTCAAAGGTTAAGAATTAATAAAGTAAAAAATTCAGCTGTAAAATAAAATTTTGTTTATTTTTATAAAGTAGACACGTGACCATATTTAAGTGAGAGTCGTTATACGTTAATGTGGTACTACCGTATCATTTTATAATTTCTCCATATCCAGCAAAGGACCCATTAGAGTAGTGGTTTGGAGCATGCTCCACCCAGATAAGGTCTTAGGTTCGAGTTCTAGCATCAGTGTAATGTGTGTGAGTTTAGTATATTATTGTCCCTCTCAATAAAAAAAGTCCTTTAAAAAAAAAAAAAATATTTACGCATATAATTTTGTTAAATAAATAAAATCCTCAGGCACACGTACGAATATTTATGGGACAAAATAAAACAAATAAAAAATCGCCGGATGGTTTTATTTTAGCCATAGTAGGCTCTGCTGTGTGAGTTTTCGGATCCTAATTCCCACTCTAGAGGATTAGAAATGGAAAGAAAGAAACGAGCTGTCGAGTTTACAGATTAAAAAAATTAGCTTGTCCGTTGAAATTTCTTTCGATATCTCCCATATTCCCAATCCATTACGACACAACAATATCTCAAACAAAAAAAGGAATTTCAACAACGACTAAACCTTTTTTCTTCGACGCTTCCTTATCATTTTCCTCAAAAACCAGACAACCCCGTTTCTTGCTCTGAGACGCAATTCCTCGTTTTCGATCTAATTCCAAAAAACCCCCCAAAAGTTGTGATTTTTGTTCCTTTGCCCGGCCTTCGCTTCTGTTCTTAGGTCGCCTTCAGGTATTCATTTCTATGAATTTTCTTTCCTGTTCGCTGCATAATCTGTATGTCGTTGACTTGGTCTGATTGAAGCTCTTTGTTTGGAGACAGCAATCCGATTGCGTCGAATACAGCTCCAGTTGCGCCAGTCGTGAAGTTTAGATCTTTTTAAACAAAACCAGGTATTCTATTGAGAAATTTAACCTCTTTATGAAAAAGATTGTTAATTTGAATTTGGTTTGCTAATTTAATTGTTGTTACCTGATTGCTTGTAATGGTTATTAGAAATTTGCTGCATATTTTGCGTGTTTTCAATGTATCATTATGGTTGTAGTTCTTCAATGTTTTGTAGTGGGACTCGGCATTAGGTTTTGAGATTTTACCTGCCAGAACTTATTCAGGTTTTGATCTTCTTATATAGAACGGCCTTGTTCATCGATGTTTGGTTTGTTTGGCTGAAGACTTGACAGGCTTCTGCTTCAGTTAATGCCTATATTCTAGGAGGCTGATTGTGTCTGAAACATAGAAAAATATCTGTTTGAGTTTAGATGGGAACCCAATTTACCAGATGGATAATGAAACAGCCCCATCAACATTTCTTGGCTGTCCGGTTGAAAACAACCTCATCCCAGTATGTGGCATCAAGAGCCAGAGATCCCACGTTTGAGAAACTAATGGATAAGTACAAGAACCTTCTCAAAGTCATTGCTGTCCAAGATCTCATCCTAGCAAACCCCATCAACCCTGCAGTATCCCTTGATTTTCTCTCCAGGCTCTCTCAAAAGCTCCATCTCAACCATGGTGCAGTCTCCTTCCTCCGCAAATTCCTCACATTTTCCACATTTACCATGATCCCGTGAAGTCCCAGACCTTCTGCAGATTAACTGACGCTGCTATTCAAATTTCTAAAGAAGAAGCAGAGGTCATCAATGCCTCGTTGCCGCTTGTTGTTGATCAATTGGTTCGACTTCTATCAATGTCTCGCTCCAGGATGTTGCCACTCCGTGCCATTTTGAAAGTTGGCAGGGAACTTGGGCTGCCTGATGATTTTGAGGATTCTGTAATATCCAGAAACTCCCATCTTTTTCAACTTTGTGATGCTCACGAGCCCAATACTCACAACTTAAAACTGCTTGATGTAATTCCTGACAAGGTTACTGCAGCAGTTGAGAACTGGAGGGTAGAGGAATATTGCAAGGAGGGTTGCAAAGTTGATAGGGCTGAAATTCAATTTAGTTTTAAACATGGGTATCCTCCAGGGATGAGGTTAAGAAAGAATTTTAGGGCCAAGGTTAAGGAATGGCAGAGGTTGCCATATGTGGGACCATATGATGAGGTGTCCGAGAAGAAGAGGTCATCTAAGGCAGGAATGATGGCTGTGGAGAAACGGGCAGTTGCAACTGTTCATGAATTCTTGAATTTGACAATAGAGAAGATGGTTGAAGTGGAGAAAATCAGCCATTTCAGGAAATGGTTTGGCTTTGATTTGAATATAAGGGATTTGTTCTTGGATCACCCCGGGATATTTTATTTGTCAACCAAGGGAAAGAGACACACCGTTTTTCTGAGAGAAGCTTATGAGAGGGGGTGTTTGATTCACCCAAATCCGGTTTATCATGCAAGGAGAAAGCTTCTGGATCTTGTAGTTTTGGGACGTCATGGCTTGTTAACTGATGAGCTGAGGTCCATTGCTAGTAACAAGGAGGCCGAGTCACTAGGACAGTATGATGGAGAAACCTGTATCTCTGATTAATTGCTACATTTTCCCCTTCCTGCGAACCTGATAAAGTTTAAGACTTTACTTGTCAGAACTTATTCAGTTGTGATCTTCTTATAGTGTGACCGTTAATGTCAATGATTCGCTTTAATTTGGCTGAAGAAATTATGCGATTCATTGTATTAGTGTGCGGCCTTGAAGAAATTTTACTTTTATTTGGACTTGATTCTTGGTGTTTCTCTTGTATGCTTCCTGTTTACCCGTTTGCACCATTAATTAAATTTTACCTTAACTTACAGAAAAAAAATTTCTTAAAAAATATGATGCACTTAGCTTTTAAACCTATAAATCAATGCTTGTCAGAGGCAATGAGTGTCTTAGCTTATTTCGAAAGATGAGATGATCTGCACCTTTCACCTATTGGTGTTGGCTTTGTACTTTTAATGTATGTAGTCTTCTTTAATTTCATAATCATGTACAATATATGACTTGCTTCAAGAAATACAATCTTGTGTTTTAAATTAGGAAATTCCAGAAGCGGTATATTGTAGTCCAGAACAACAAAGTATTTTCTCCTTGATATATATACCCACCTCTGGTTAGGCTTGTTTGCTTGACTTAATAGTTTTTTCTCTTTATACTTATATCTTGTTCCCATGAATGATACAATGGCTTACTTCAGTCCCAAGGCCTGACTTTTAAAAGTAATTGTCCTGCATCGAGGAAGGGGACATGAGGATATCAAGTTTTGTTGGATTATGGGAAGACTTCAAGGAGCCAGAGTTTCATGAAGAAAGTTAGTTTGGGCTCGTCATAGTAGTATTGACTTGTGTTCAGAAAATAAGATCTTGAGTTTCAGAAAGAAAGTTAGTTTAGTCTTGTTGCTGTGATTTCTATTTTGGATTACATCTTTTGGATAAGCTTTAGGAATTTTTGCCATTAGCTTTCATATTTCTTTTGCTTTTGTTAGTTTATTCTATTTGGGAATAAATGTTTTCAAGTATTCAGGTTTTTTTTCCGAAATTCATTTCAGTTCCTCAGAATTTCTAATGGACTGCAATCTGTCACTGTCTAGCATATTGGCCATTTAAGTTATGGAGTGCTATAGTTTTCTCTATTGATGTATGATTCTGTTGGTAAAGCCTCATTTGTATGTGTGTTTCTAAATGTTGCAGGTATGCAGAACCAGCTTGTGTGTAGTGGGTGTAGGAGCATTCTTCTATATCCTAGAGGAGCTACAAATGTTTGCTGTGCATTATGCAATATAATTACCCCAGTCCCTCCCCCTGGTAACATTCTCTTTTCCTTATCCTTTTTCTTAATGGGTACTGGTTAAGTGAATGCTTTCTTGTTCATGTTCATTATTCATGAAATTTGTTACATAAAACGAATTGGCTGGTGAATGTTGTCAAGCACATGGTTTTTATATTCAAGGTCAATCAAAATGGAGAATAAACATGATCAGTTTGTTTTTGTTTTTTTGCATAGTAACTTTGATCAATGGGGTTGTTAAAGGGTTGATGCATGGCCAAACCAGATGCAGATGCAGCTTGAAGATAGGAATTCTATGGAAATAATGTAGAAGTTGAAGAGAAATTTATCAGGATTTTTAGTTAGAAGATGAAGGGTTGAAATAAGAATTAAACGGGTGAAGGAGAGAAGACTATAAGATAAGAATCAGTCTCATCAATCTGCCCTCAGGCAGCAGGTTCTCAGTTGTGGAGTATCCTGAGGGCAATCTTGTTGAGTTGCTGTTATAATTTGAAGTGCTTTGTTTCGATGGTCATTCTGTGTGGTGGGTACCTAACATGTGGGCAAATTTTTAACAGCAATTGTCAGAGGGCTAGTAAACTTGTGCGTCCAAGTAATAGTTCTTTGCTTATAAAGTGAATATAAAAAACAGTATGTTAACATAAAAGCTCAAGACCAACTTTAATCTGGATTAGGAGTTGCATTTGTCCTGCTAGTAGCCTAACTGGTACATGCCACTTTTCATGCATAGTGCATCCAGCATTGTGGCTAATTTTTGCCTTCAGCATTTGTTAAGATTTGATATTCTATGTATGTTAAACAGTGTAAATTCTACAATGGTTGATATGTGGATAACTGCTATGAATATGGAACCGTCATATCATTGAAAACTCTTACTGAACTGAGATTTATTTTGAACATTTTATATTAAAGGAAGCTACCATGCATGGTGGTTTCCAGAGTGGATGTTGTAAACAACACTAATTAATTGTGAGAGCACCCTCCCTTGGCTGTCAGTATACATGTCAGGGCAAAGATAAATGTGCTGTGTGTTATCACCAACAGGCTCTTATTTAACCTAAGAAGTATTTATTTGGAGAGTCATAAGGTTTGGTTACAAAAATTTTGTGCAATGACCTTGCAGGTACAGAAATGGCTCAACTTATTTGTGGGGGTTGTAGGACGTTGTTAATGCATACACGTGGGGCATCAAGTGTGAGGTGCTCCTGCTGTCATACTGTGAATCTTGCTCCAGGTACTATATAAGCTTTCTTGCATATAATAGGAAGTTTTAGTCGTTAAGTCAGGGCATTGCGATCCCCCCTCCCCCTCAAATCACAAAATGAAAAAGGGGAAGAAAAAAAAAGGTAAATTGTTCAATTTTGTAATCTGCAACATAGTAGAAGGTGATCATGCAGCCTTAATGTTTTCCACAGTAAACAATCTTAGGGTAGTGACCGGCATTCACATGATGCTGCAGAGGAGTTAAGCATTGTGTCTGTGCATGCCCATGCATGTGTGATTGTGGATCCGTTTCTGCAATGTTGTATACTTCCGTTTGGAAGGTTCTGGATTATATCTAGTTTACTAAAAGAAACTTTACAGTTTAACATAATGGATAGAGAAAAATTCGAAGATCGTAATTTTGAAGAAAGAAAGTCCCATTTTTTTTATTAAATGAAAGATCATAAGGGATAATTCCCTTTCTACAGCATTGCTGTTATGTTTGCTTTCATGTTTCGTTTAGAAGCACACTTGGCAGCAGCTTTTTCTGTCAACAACAGTGCTTGAGATTTCTGTTGTTTTGTAAACCAATTACTGAACTTGTCTCTGGTTTTATTCAGTAAGACCTTAGAAAATCGATGGTAATTAGAATATTTTATGATTGCAAATTTAGAGCTCTAAGTTTCTTCTATGTTGGATTACTGTTTCACTTCATCAACCTATTAGTGACTTCTCTCCCGTGGGTTTTATTATTCTGAAAAAGCATCCAGTCAGGTTGCCCACGTCAACTGTGGAAACTGCCGGACAACGCTTATGTATCCATATGGAGCTCCTTCAGTCAAATGTGCAGTCTGTCACTATGTAACTAATGTTGGCGTAAGTATAGATGAGTTTTTTGAACCTTTGGCATATCACTGTTACTCAATGATTTATGTCAATATAACTTATGAGTGCGATATAACTTATGTTAATGGACATTGTCTGAGTGTGTGTATGTCTTTCTCTCTCTCTATCTGCATTTTTGAACATTTTACAGATGACCAATATGAGGGTTCCAATTCCAGTGCATAGACCTAATGGGACAGCCAATTCAGGAATGGCGCCCTCTACTTCCTCCGTAAGTTCTTAAAAGCATACCATTTATATTTCCCAGATGATACCACGTTTGTGGTAGCGACATTTGATGCATAGTGAATCTGTTGAATATGTCTCTCGTTATTTTCTCCAGGCAATGCCCCATTCTCAGAGCCAGACCGTTGTGGTTGAGAACCCTATGTCTGTTGATGAAAGTGGCAAATTGGTAAGTTTGTTCAATTATGCATCCTTTCATATGCCTTTGTTTTCCTGTAAATTCCTTTTTTTTTCTCATTGACCAAACAAACATCTGCTGATGATAAAACTCTTAATCTCACAGGTGAGTAATGTCGTCGTTGGTGTCACAACTGGGAAAAAATAGTACAGCGGGATTCTGTAATCGATTGCAGCTAGTTTTATTTCGCAGGGAGCAAATCAAATCCTTATTGCACATTACTTGGAAAATGGACATCAAAATTGGTTGTATATTTTATTGGAGTTGTTCATAAACACCTGTGCGAGAAACGATTTCAAATATGAGGCGTCAGATAAATGTATCATGTACTATTACAGAGACTTGAATTGGAGAGGACATTCCTATATCATTCTTGTGATTGTTGTATTACCCGGTGTTCAAGTTTAGTTGAGTGACCGCACATAAAGTATATACAAATCCAATTGTCAAACATTTGTTTTGTACTTCAACAATTTATTTTGTTTAATTATTGTTATTTATAGTGCTCGGACTATCGCTTCTATTCGATTTTAAACCTAGTTGGTTGATCGGCAGTAAATCGAGTTCGCATGGTGGCGGTTTGCTCATGAGCCGACCTATCTATATTTTTTCAAACAACAAAACTACTAAACTGGAGCTTTGATGAACGCTTTAATCTTGCATTGATTAAAGTGTTAATTCTCAAGTGGTTGTGACAATCGCCTCAAGCAACCCTTATAAACTAAAACAATAATAACAATAATAATTGAAGGAAATAGGAGCTCAAACTGAGGTTGGTAAATTTGTTGGCCCAATGGATCTGCAGTTTTTAGCATGCTCTCACAAGCAGAGGGGCCTTTGCCTCTTATTGTAGTTTAGGCCATGAGCATCTTCCTCAGACAATCACATATGTTATCAAAAGGCATTTGGGGTTAAATAGTTTTCCAAACTACCTACACCAACATACCAAAAGTTAGTGGATAGTTAGACAACTCAAAGAAACTAGATATATGATTCACTTGGCTTCTTAGACTCAACAACTGATATTGTTGGTCTATTTACCTTCCTCTAATTACTATAAGAAGCCCCTCTATCTAGCAGCAACAAAATATTCACTTCTCTCTGCCACTCATTCATCCATGGCTATAGAAAATGGAGAGAAACCAGAGGATGCGTCGGCTTTAGTGCTGGTGACTAAGCCGGCCGATTGGACCATTGTCATACTGAGGGTGGTTGCATTTTTGGCCACAGTGTCTGCAACTGTTGTAATGGCACTCAACAAAGAGACCAAGTCCTTGGTGGTTGCCACCGTTGGGACAACCCAAGTTAGAGCCACCCTTACGGCCAAGTTTCAACACAATCCAGCAAATGTGTAAGCCTCAGCAATACTCTCTCATTCTCTTTCTCCTCATGAATTATTGTTTATGAGAGAGTTTGTATTTTATCTGACTAAAAATTACAAACCGAGATGAAAAAATTTGATTCGATGAAACAGGTTCTTTGTGATAGCTAATGGGATGGCCAGCCTTCATAACCTCCTCATGATCATAGCGCACTTTTTTGGAGACAAGTTCAAAGATAAAGCCCTTCGCCTTGTGATGGTGGCCATTTTAGACATGGTGTTATATAAAACTCACGCCTCCTCATTTCTATTCATGATCTCAATAGTAGCCAAACTTCCTTTCTTTACTTAAAACTGTTATGTAAAGCAACATTAAGAGCTTAATCCGAAATCTAAACTAATTTGTATTATGCAGATGACTGTGTCCCTGGCATCTTCAGCTGGTGGTGCAGCAACCTTCATGGCACAGCTAGGGAAGAACGGTAATTCCCACGCGAGGTGGAACAAAATATGTGACAAGTTCCACAAGTTCTGCGACCAAGGCGGAGGTGCCCTCATTGCTTCCTACGTGGGGCTCCTCCTCCTGATGGTTATTACAGTGTTGTCCATTGTCAAACTACATAAAACAAAATAGACAATGTTGATGCCATAGCTCTTTTTTTAATGTATTAAATGTATTGCTTGCGCTGTGTGTGTTTCATCTTGAAATGAAATGAAATGAACTTTCTTAAAATTACAGTCCCGAGTATATTATCTTCGAAAAAATCCATGCTACGATTCAGAGGGAAGACCAAATAAAAGATGAATAAGGTGCCAAACTTTGGCTTTTGTTCATTTGGAATTTCATCAGCTTGTTACCTGCCTGACCACTAAAGTTGGGAGTTGGCTCTCCAAGAAGGCTTGCCATATGAAAACAACAGAAGAGTGCCTTTTGATTCTCTGTGCCCTGAAGTTATCTTGCTTTGTGCACTGGGACTGGAGAGTTTCACACCAATAACTCACCAACCTAAACTAGCTTATTTGAATGATTTTGCTATATAAAGTTAAACCCAAAAAAATAAAATAGAGAGAGAGAGGCATAATATGGCATGGTTCTTCAAACGAATGATAATTTACCTGATCACGATGATTTCACTTTAAAATGTAATTGTAAACATGCAGTTTATCGAGTTCATTTGTGAGTAATTGCATGTATTCAGAATTTACTTTAAAATTGTGTAAGAAAATGAATTGTGAGTTTTTCTTGTTACTCAAAAGTAAATCAGAAATGATAATTTTTATTAAAATTTCTTAATGAATATAACAACTTGTTAGTGTTTAAATGGAGTCATGCTGCAAAGGACCCACTAGTGTAGTAGTTGGGAGTTTACTCCACCCAAACAAATCTTGGGTTTGAATCACTGCTTGTCAGTGTTGTGTGTGTAAGTTTAATATATCATTGCCTCTTTCAATAGGAAAAGTCCTCAAAAAATGGAGTCATGCTCTTAATTTTAAAGAAGAATGTATTGAGCTTTCTTAATTTCTCTCTCCAAAAAAAAAAAAAAAAAAAGAAGAAGAAGAAGAAGAGTTTTAGAAACACCCTCTTCACATACATTGGGTTTAAAAGTGAGTTTTGGGTTGGGCCATTAAATCTTTCTACATCAACATAAATTTCATAACTTTATAATAATCGGCCCTCTATAGCCTTTGTTCACCACTAGGGCTGTCAACGGATCGGAGATGGAGCGGATCAGCCTATATCCGATCCGATCTGATAGAAAAAATTTGGAACCCGATCCGATCCGATAATCCGACGGATCCTTCACAACTAGATCCATATCCGATCCGTTGGATTATCGGATATCGGATCCGATAACCCGATCCGATTTCCTTCTGCAGCTCAAATTGAACTTTTCTACCTATAAAAGACAACTGAAGATTTTGTAGATGAAACGCACCAAATCAGAGAATAATAATGAACAAGCAACAATAACTAACAAAATATAGTAATTATTACATTATTCATTTTCTGCATCCAACATATTAGATAACTGAAGAAACAAAGGCTATGAAATAGCAACAGACAATAACAGAGAATTATAGTGGTTCGGCTGTTGATGCCTACATCCACTTTGAATGAAATTGTCTTATTCATGGCATATCAAGACAGCTCTTTAGAGCTTTACAGATCCCACAACACAAAGCAAGAATAAACAATTATACAAACAATGCAAAAGAGGAATTATCAAGACAGTTCATCATAGCACTTATCACTACAAAGCTATCCAAACAACGCAAAAGAGAAATTATGCCAACTTTATCAAAAGTAAAAGGGGGTAAAAATTATGACAGCTTTATCATTCCAATCACTGCAAAAGAGAAAACCCATCAAGAAAATGAATTGGAATTTGTTGAAGACGAAGCAGAAAAGTGAATATGAAATACCCTTCTTGTCTTTTCCACCGGGCTTGGCTTTTGGGGGAGCCATGGGGATGACACTGAGACGCCTCCGAGTTTGGGATTGCAGGGACGTGTTGGGGTTTGAAGAGAACAAGCTGCTTATGCTTATGGGAGAGCCCCCAAGTGAAGAAGAGAGCTGACTCTTCACATTGTTTGATTTGCTGCTCTTCTTTGAATAGAAAGAGGAAAGGACATGGTGACAGGAAGACATAGAGGACGTCATGGCAGAGGTTTGAGTCACCGAGTCTCAGCTCAAAATCAGAATCGATCATTGGATCTGTCGAGAGAGAGACGAGGAGGGTGAGATCCAGTGAGAGGGAGAGTCAAGAGAGAGGGAGGTGATATCGAGTGATAGGGAGATGAGATTGAGTGAGAGGGAGAGTGGAGAGAAAGGGAGGTGAGATCGAGTGAGAGGGAGAGTCGAGAGAGAGGGGAGGGAGGTGAGATCGAGTGAGAGAGGCGGCTGAGGTGAGTAGAAAATAATGAATTAGAATTTAGGGTTTAGGGTGAGGGAGAGACGAGAGAGACAGGTAAGGAAAAAAAATATTTTTTAGTGAGGGCCAATCAGACAACGACACATGGCAAATGAATATATAATTCATTAATGGGTATATTATATTTATATAAATGTATAATGTGATATAATATAAAATCGGATCGGATCATTATCGGATCGGATTAAGGTAGAATCCAGATCCGTCCCATTAACTTATCGGGTTAATCTGATTCGCGCATAATCGGATTATCGGATCCTACTACTGGATCCATCTCCTATTAATTGTATCGGATTCGGATCGGATTCGGATCAAGATCCGACCCATTGACAGCCCTATTCACCACCCTCTCTCTCTCTCTCTCTCAGATCTCTAACTGCAATCTGCAAAGCATAGCAAATCGAAATCGAAACAATGGCAGCAGTAGCAGCAGGACCAGACCACCTCTTCAATCTTCGCAACAACTTCTACTTGGGCGCCTACCAGGCCGCCATTAACAACAGCGAGCTTCCTAATCTCTCTCCAGACGACGCCGTCGAGAGAGACTGCCTCGTCTTCCGCTCTTACATAGCCCTCGGCAGCTACCAACTCGTCATCAATGAGATCGACGCCTCCGCTGCCACGCCTCTCCAGGCCGTCAAGCTCCTCGCTCTCTACCTCTTCGGCCCCGATTACAGGGTTCGTCCGATCGTCTTCATCTTCAATTTTCAATTTTTGATCCCTAGATTTCTGTTTTTGAATCACAAACAATTGGATTGGATTGGATTGGAGATGTGATGAAATGAAAGGCGTCGTGTTTTGCAGGAATCGACGATCTCGAGTCTAAAGGAGTTGTTGGCAGATCCGGGCATCGGAAACAACCCTATTCTGAGGCTGATTGCTGGGACAGTCTTCATGCATGAACAGGACTACAATGAAGCTCTCAAACACACCAATGCTGGAGGCACCATGGAGCTGTACGTATTATTTTTAACTTCACATTCAATTGGGCCTTTTCATACTCTAATTTCACTGAAGATCATGTTCGGATTAAAAATTGTAGTTAAAAAAGATAACTTCACTGTTAGTTTTGCTCTCAGCTTTACATTGTTATTATCTTTAGAACGGGATGCACATGAAATTCTTCACATTTTGTCTTCTTTAACTGGATTTATGATTATGTTTCTGTTCGTTCAGCTTTTAGCTAGCTAGTCCCATTAGATCAAGAAATGAAGTTAATTAGAGGGTTCTACCAAATAATTCGAAAACCCATTTTTTTTAGTAAGGAAAAAGTAAACTGAGACAAACTCTAAGGTCCCTAACATGTGAACTATAGAAACCAATTGCCTTCATGCTTGTAAATTCTAGATGGCTTATGCAATATACGCCTTGCCTTCTATTGGATAGTGCCTTCCTGACCTAGAAAATTAATCTTTGATGTAATTTATACTGGGGCTATTGATAAGCTGTGCCCTTGCTTGTTAATGCATTACCATGTAGTCACATGTTATTTAAGTTTTGAAGCTGGAAGCAGAAATATCAATACTGATGATTTTGCTATTCTCTGAAGCCTGATACATGCTGCTTATGCTTTTTCAGGAATGCATTGAATATCCAAATATTCCTTAAAATGCATAGGTCAGATTATGCTGAGAGACAGCTGAGGATCATGCAACAGGTTGACGAGGACCACACACTAACTCAACTTGCGAATGCATGGTTAAATCTGGCAGTGGTAATTAAGTATTTTCTTTTCCTTTTTAGTTCGTCTTGCAGACTAGACATCATAGTGCACTTTTGTAATCTCACATTCTTCGAAATCAGGGTGGTTCAAAGATACAGGAGGCATATCTCATCTTCCAAGATTTCTCTGAGAAGTCTCAGGTTACAAGTTTGATCCTGAATGGAAAGGCTGTTTGCTGCATGCACATGGGAAACTTTGATGAAGCTGAAAGCCTTCTTGTTGAAGCACTGACCAAGGCAAGTATCTCAGTAATAACTTCTTGGCGTTTCTAGAGATTTTAAGGTGTCTATAGTTTGTATCCAGTCAAGTGCACAAATTTTATAAAGTTTAGATCATATTAAACAAAATGACATGAAAACACCTTTTGCATACTCAATTAAGATCTGACTATGTATACATATAATCAGAATTCTTATTTCGCTAGATCTAGTAAAAAATGAGTTCTACCATTACTTTGTTGCATTGTGCTGCTTTTCTTCTTTCCCTCTATTTAGATTTTCTCTATGTTCATCTACTTTCCTATCAACTCCCAAGTCATGGATTTTAGTGTTGTTCTATTAATACATGTAAGCATTCTCATATTGCGGCTATGTGGGGATGGCATTGGATTGTATGCGTTTCTTTAAGATTTTGAAGTGATAAAGTGTCATTTGTCACAGGATGCAAAGGATCCAGAAACTCTAGCCAACCTCGTTGTATGCTATCTTCACCTTGGAAAATCACCTTCTCGTTTTCTCAGGTATTGGCTACTGTATCCTGCCACTAGAACACAATTTATTTTCCATCTCATCCATAAGTTTTGTTATTTCATGAGAGGACTGGAATTATGAAGTTGTATTTTATCATATAAACTAGGTGCTACTGTAGGATATAATGGTGAATGATTGGATTTTCACTGTTTTTCAGCCAATTGAAACTTGGGCACCCAGATCACGTGCTTGTCAAACGGGCCGCAGCTGCAGAAGAGGGATTTGACAGAGCAATCCAATCAGTTGCTTGAAATCTCCGTAGTGGTTTTTACACAAGAGCTGATTAGTGCTATTGTATACTACTTGCACCTTTCGTGACGGCTCTTCTTTTGATTTGTAAGCTGAGAATATATAAATTTAATTGGAAAGATGTATTTGGAGACACGGATCAAATCTTTATAGGGTTCTTAATCTCATTGTTGGATAAGGTACCTCATATAAATCAATTATGGGTTTGGTTTCATGATTTCAACAATGTTTATTCCAAGTTTGTGATTAATTGCAACAGCTTTCTGTTTTTTCAGAGCGTTATTTGTATATATTGTGGTAAGCATGATTCTTGCCATTGTTGCATGTCAGAATTTAATTGATGGGATAGGGCCTACATTCTTATTATCTTTTGAATCTTAATCAAAGGTAGATCTACTTGCACTGTTGGCTTGCTTGATCTCCTTGAAACCTTGCATCTCTTTGTGGGTTTTGTGTTGAATAAGTGGAAGCTCTGTTCTTTTCGGTGCTAGGACTACCACTTTCACGTCAACGTTTCTTTTCTCTCTTTCATCTTTTCAAGAGAAAATTAAGTGGTTCCAAATTTACAATTACAGGTATATTGATTTCCAGCCCTTACTCCAAACGACCAACCTAACAACTTAGAAACCTCAACCAATCAAAATTAAGGGGATTGCCCCTACAGCCTTCAAAGGGTAACACTAAGTATTCCTTCTCGAAGAAAATAGAATGTAAAGAACTAATTAACTCTTTATTCAGTGGAGTCCCTGAAGATCTGGATGGAGCACTAGTCAAAATTAAACAACACCAACAAGCATTGGACAGCAAGAGAGAAGAAAGACAGAGAGATAGGATAAAAGCTATACTGCTCCTGGGCATCATTATTGAACTATATCATCATTCGAATACATGTAACAGATAGGCTGCTCCTCTTTTTTTTCCTGGCCACAGTATGGGCTGCTGCTACTACTATTACTACTAAAGAATAAACATAATATAATGAGAACAAAAAATCAATATTAATTCTGAAACCCCTCAGCCTTTTCTTTTTTGGTTAATGGGGAATTCCGAAACCCCCCTCTTCTAACTGAGCTAAAGAAGTGTGGCCTCAGTCATGCACTGCAAGGGATATTGTGTCAATCTTCATGCTATGCAATACTGTGACCATTTCAAAAAGACATTCCCAACGGGTTCCGTTCAAGAATGCATCACCAAAGGGGTTCCGTACCCATCACGATGTGACTTTTGCCATCTCCACGCAATCTGCAAACTCTCTTGAAGATTGGTATGTTGAGCTGTCCAGTTGAGTTCACGCAGGATCTTAGACGGGTCACTATAGACCTCAGCATAGTCACCAGGCCGACGGGGAAGAAAATCAACTTTGATGTCCACCCCAGTTGCCTTCTTGCATGCCTCCACGAACTCCTTTACTGAACTACCTGGTAATAGACAGCCATATATAAGCTTAGGACCAAATTCTGCTATTCACTACAAAATCTCTTGTACGATAAGAAATGCAGTTAAATTCGTATTGATACCATTTACCCCTACCTTTTCCAGTGCCAACATTGTAGATTCCCACTTTACGGGGCAGCGCATGCTCGAGAGCTTTCACATGAGCATCAACCAAATCAGTGACATCTATATAGTCCCTTATGCAAGTGCCATCAGATGTTTTATAATCTGTACCTCTAACCTGCAAAGCACTTTCATTATTACAATAACAATTCCAACCACTTCAAAGATCATTGGGAAAGATGACATGAGAAAACTAACTGTCCATTGTCAAAACATATGAAACATCCCAACTTTACTAGTGAGATGACGATGATGAAAATGATCTTAGATATATGTACATGCTTTTAAATCCCAAACATCTGTTTTATTTTTCCTCTTTATGGCAATGACTCAATGAGTATGAATTTTTTTTTTCAAAAGATTCATGTAGGGTTTCCATAATTAAATACGGCGGGCTGGTCATAGCTTTAATAACGAAACCTATAACTTAATCTAAATCAGTTAATTACACAACAGCATACCTTTAGCCCAGGAATAATGCCGCGAGCTGCATCAAAACAAGCACCTGATATTCGTCCATGCTCACGAAGTTCAGGTCTGGGAGCTTCGCCTAATCTGCCCTCTGGATCTGACCCAATCACATTGAAGTATCTGAAAGATTCCAAAAATTGAAAGAAAAAAAAAAGTTTGTGACAAGTTGCTTAGTATACAGAAAATATCACATGGGATTGTAGTTTTATTGTGCTCATTATACAGGAAATGAGACAAGTTGCTGACCTTCCCTAATCCAAAGAAATATAGACAAAGATGAACATAATTGTGAACAAAAACCAAAGGAAACTTGCAACTAAAAGAAAAGGTAAAGCATACTAGCTTTGGGCCAAGAGCCAATTTGTAAAATGGAATAAAGCCATAACCCTCAGAAATCATGCAAAGGTTCTCAAGTTCAACAAAATCCCCCAAACCCCCGCATTCATTGCCACCTAAGCCAAAAAAGCCCAGGTGGCGCACCAAGGTTTCAAGTCCAACCGCCACATGACTTTAGAAGAAAAGCAGGACTTAAGCTATGAAAAGTTGAAGATGACAAAATGGTCAAAAATATTGCCACGTGATTCATGTTTCACTTGCAAATTAAGATAACTTAAAACCAATGGTGACAAAGTGGTTGCTAAACAAGGTTACTCACAGGAAGGTACCTAGGTTAAGAACAATTCAAATAAACATCAAAAGGTTTGAAAAAAAATGTTATTAGGAAACCAACCTGAGGATCATGACTGCCATGTCTGAATTCTTAGAGAAATCCAAGATAATATCTTCTGCCATCTTCTTAGCTTTTCCATATGGATTAATTGGGACCTGAATTATGCAGTCATGTGAATTTATTGCCAGACCATCAAAATCAACAACCAAACAAGTTTATTTCTTGGAAGCAAAACAAAAATCAAGGTAAAGGACAACCCACCTGTGGAGTTTCTTCAGTAATAGGCATCTTCTCAGGTTCCCCATATGTTGCACATGTACTAGAATATATCAAAGTCTTCACACCATGTGCAGCCATTGACTCCAATACCACCAAGGTATTTGAAGTAATATTGTGGTAATACCTGTGCAAAAGGCCAAAAATATCATTAATAAGATTATTTGCAAATGTTATAGCATAAAATGCACCATTTGACTTGCTTATGTGGATAGCCATATAGGAAGTCTTTTCTTTTTCTGGATAGGATATACTAGTAAGGTATAAAAGGGAGTAGAATCAATGTGGACCAGCAGTCCACAAAAACTTAAGAACTACCCACAAGAAAACAAGCCACCAGAAACAATGCAAATGAAAACAACAAGAGGTCATCAAAGAAACAGAAGAGCAAACATCAAAACCCCAAAACTGAAAACATCACATAACAAGGAATTTAACACCAAAAACAATATGATTCCAGCACAAGTAGTGACATTTGAAATTTTTAATGTGGAAAAAGTTGTATATTATTAGGGAAAGCTGAATAGATTTCTTATTAAATTTTTAAAAATAATGGTGCAGCCCAGGGAAAGCAATTCAACAAATTCTAAAATATCAGTGTTTTTTGTCACTTAAAACTTCTATAGGCGCCCTCTTGTGGACTAGAATGAGCTACAATTCCTGTAACCCTTAGCACTACAATTCCTGTATTCTTATTCTTGCAGCAATAAGAAAAAAAATCCAAAATTTCTTGAATACATTGAGCCGATCACACAAGTAAAACAAGCATGCTTTTCAGAAATTCCAGAAAGTGAGGTGTACTGTCATCTAAAACTTTTATACGCTTTTTTTCCTTGTAATAAAGGAAGCACAAGACTTTTCTTTTCTGTCAGCGAGAAATATAAACTACCATATCAACATCCAACATTACCCCTAAGTTCCCAACCCTTAGCTGCAATTCATGTATTGCAATCCACATAGCATCAAGGGAAAAATCAATAATTTCTTGAATAAAAAGAGTTCCTGTGAAAACTCATTCACTTTTACCACCACATGTATAAAAAAAACCGCACAAGCAAGACAATCATAATTTGAATGATAGTAAACGGTCCTGCTCTAGTTCATGCATAGTACTCACTTAAGTGGATCAAGGGTGCTTTCCCCCACGTATGCAACAGCTGCAAAATGCATCACAGCATCAAAGGCATTTTCTGAAAAGATTTTGTTAACCTGGAATATTCAGTTAAGGGCTACATTGGAACTCATCCCTTTTTATTTGCATAAATGTTTTGAAAATACTTATCAAAAACATCACAAGGATACAGATTTTGCATCCCCCAAGTCAGCATAAATAAACTGAAGCCTTCCAGGTTCAGGAAATAGTTCTTGGAGAACCTTGATTGCACCTAGGTTTCCCCGTGAGAGGTTATCCTGTCAAAAAAAAAATCCTTAAAGATATACAGTAATTATCAAGTTAAATTACAAAGAAGACTCCCAATTTAATCCAAGAGAAACCTACCACAATAGTTACACGATATGAATCCTTTAGAAGTCGAAATGCAGCATGTGAACCAATATATCCAGCACCTCCTGTTACTAGGACATGGGTTACCCCTGATTCATGAAGGGAGAACTGGACAGAAATAAATTGTACATGGTAAGAAAAAGTTTGATAATTGAAATGTCATAGAACTTCCTGATTCTCGTATCCAAGTTTTCATATCTAAGTATTAAAAACAAACAAAATGCAGAATATGAGGCCAAACCAACAAATCATAAACAAACAAAAAATATGTGCTATCGCTCTGTCAAACAACAAGAAGATTGCCGAGGACACTTCAATTGAACCCAAGCAGGTATAGACAATAAGCGAAAAGAAAACACGCTGGATCAAGTTTGATAATTCCAACCAGAAGCCAGATGCTAAAATGATGATAATGATTTCTCCTGTGAGGATGACTAAAATTAACATCATCCTCTGATCCCTGTTATGATGTCCTAAAAAACGGTGAGGCTATTTGGACCCCTTAATTGCTCAGCTAGCCTCTTCTGTTGTACTAAATCATTGGAAACCTGGTTGCCATACATTATGGCAACTTTCTTAAGTAGACAGCCACAAAGACACTTTTGTGCTGTTTTGGAGAAACGCATTCAATATCTCTAGACACATAGAAATCCTAGTCCCAAACAACTTAACAAAATGTGAGATGTCCTATGTATCCTAAGAAGTAATAGTATTCTTCCACATTTAAATGCTCATTCTTCAAGTTTAAACAATAAAAGCAAATTACTGTACCGTAACACTGTTAAAAGCAAGGTCCAAGTAACCAAAATGTTATGCCAACATACACAATAAGCAAATAGGACAATAAGAAAATCTTCACAAGTTTAAATTCAAGGAAGATTGCTTTTAGCGGCATGGTAAATAAAATAAATAAACAAGCGATAAGTGTGCTACTATTGAACTGAAACAGGTAAACCAGCCTATGCAACTGAAACATTCTCTAATATGCCACACCTAACAACTAAAACAATTATTTTTGGGTAATGGTCAAATGGAAAGAGTAGTAAGAAGAGCTATTGAAAATTATCTAATCAGGAAGGGATTATATTGCATTAAGTAAAAAAGGATCAGTAAGCTGATAATCACTTTGTTACAATAATCGTAGGATTAAGGGTTTACCGTGCTTGTGGTATTGAAAGATGGGGACTGTTTCAGCATGATAATGCATAATCCCGTAAGGGTAGCAGCCAGAAGAATTTTTCCTACGAAATTGTTCTTCCTCTTGGGATCTGGATAATCCATGCCTACAAACACAACAGGGTTCAGTACATAGGCTTAAACTTTCATATAATTCAAGCAGAAAATTCCTACCCAATGCAGTTAAAAAATGAAAAAAAAAAAAATGTAAATTAGAGTACTCTTTGAATACAATGACCTACATAATAAACACATTTCGAGCGGACTCTTATTTCAGTTCAACCTCCTTCTAATCAAGGATGAAAATATCGACGATACAGATATTATCAGGCCTTCGATTTACGGATATTTCGGGGGATATATCGATGTCGTTTTAGGTATCGGGGAAAATCGACCAAAAAGACAGATATTGGCTTAAAAACATGGAATTTTGAAGTGAAACTTTCATAGATATTAAGCACATTATCAATGAATGTATTGAGCAAACTATAAGATATGCATATGATGAAATGTACGTGTATATAATGCCTGATGAAAATCCTGAAAATAAATACAATTAGACTTAGCACAACAAAGACAACATTATTCAAATATAACCCAACCCATTAATACATCACCAAACATTATATTACAAGAGTCAGACTAAATGATAAAGGGAATGAGAGATAGAAGATTAGGTGAAAAATAAATTCAAACAAACAAGATACCGAGCAACCAGAGAGACGAGAGGAAGAGCCAAAGATAGCTGAAATGACTGAGAAGAGAAGAAAGGAGAAGCTAGTAAGTATTAGAGCTTGGTTTTTGACATTGATTCAGTGGCTGGGGCATATGATTACTTTCAAAACTAAAGACAAATTTCTGGGTTATTTGTCTGGTATCGGGAAATATCGGTAAATATCGAGGATATTGGGGGTTATCAGGGATATATCGCCGATAAGGGGGAAGAAATTGGCTTACCCCCTTGTATATGTATCGACACCTAAAAAAAGGGATATAGATCGGCCGATATTTTCATCCATGCTTCTAATCTCCTTTTATCAGAAGGCACGATGATAATAACAAAATTCATTCTTTTTAGAATGGTGAAATTGAAAAGCTTAAACTATAAGGCAATCAAAAACGCTGTACATATACAAAAATAATGTTAACCACTTCACGAAATTGAATTAACATGACAGAACAGAAAAGATTATCTAAGGAAAAGGAAATATCACCTCCAAGAGACATGGATCTATTGGTCCTTGACTGATTTCTGGCCCTGCCAAAATTTAGCATTTGGAGAACGTCTTCAATGCTTATAAACGGGAATCAAATTTTATGCCTCAATGTCAATGACCAAGTATAATCTATCCTTGAATATGCTTTTGGTGTAATGAACTGCAGTGCAAACCAAACACAATCAGCAAGAAATTCAAATTCATGGGAAATTTTATTAAAATTCAAAAGTGGTTATAACTGGGCCCTCTCTAGAAAAAGGATCAAACAAAAAAGTTCAAATCCCAAAGGAAAAAAATTTCTGAACTGAAAGACACATAGGGGCCCTGGAAATTTCACCGGTCATCTTCAAATTTCAAAACAGAAGAAAGAGACGAATTCCGAATTACAAGATCCAAGGAGACCCAAAAGAACACACCCATATAAGTTTTTCAAAAAAAAAACATCGACAGGCCCAACATTCCAATATATACGGGAATCACATGCACATCTTTTGATTGTCAGAACATGTCTGCCAAAGGAAAAGGAAGAACTTTAAAGGATCAGGACCATTTTTCAGAGGTGAAACCATTGTCAGGAATCTGAAATAGTTGAAAAAAACAAACCCAATAAGGTATAGAGACCCAGAACAAACCTACTCGTGAAAACTCGAACTTTCGAGATCCAAATAAACCCACCGGCAATAAACACCACAAATTTTACTCAATAAGGGTAAAAAAAATCAAATAGGAACCCAGTTTCTCTGTGATCATCACAGTTATTTATTGTTATAAACAAAAGTACCTGAAGGCTGAAGCAAAAAAACAAACAAACAAACAAACAAAAGCATTTATAGGCTCTGATGCACAGAAATAGAAACCAAAACTAGAAGGACACAGATGCAAAAACATGACAATGAGAACAAAAAGCTTAGAAATTTAAGGGCAGAGTTGCATGAATCCAAAAGAAAAAAGCAAAACAAGTTGACCACAATTTGAGTGAAACCCAAAGAAAATTACAAACGTACGAGAGAGAGAGAGAGAGAGAGAGAGAGAGAAACGTACAATGGGCAAAGGAAAAAGAGAAGAGGGTCACGAGCTGAGGTGGTGTTGTTGTGGGTGGCCTTGGCGTTTGAAAATAAAGAGAGAGAGAGAGAGAGAAAGAAAAGGAGATTTCTCAGCGAGTTCGTGTTTGCGAGCTGTGCATTCCTATTTGTTTTTGTGCACAGAAAGAGAAGAAAAGCACGAAAGAAAATCGTAGGCGTTGAAATTTCTATAAAATAAAAATAAAAATTTACAATTTTTCCTTTATTTTTTTAGAGTTTTGTTAAATTAAATTGCTTTCAATTAACAAAACAGAAAAACATTAAAACACTTCATAATATTGTTTTGTTCAGAATCTCTCTCTGTTTCCAATCATCTGCTTTCCATGAATGTCTTCTTTGCGACGAATGCGGGTCGAGTTTCTCTACACTCACCTATAACATGCCACCACCTCCCTCCCTTTTCCTTTTATTTATTTCTAATCTTATGGACCCACCACTTTGTAGGACCCAAGTCTTGAGACAGCTTCTAATTTTTGCTTATTTTTTCAAGAGTTTGAGTTTTGGTTTTTTATAACTTTTCTCATTTCTGTTTTGGTCAGCAATTTTTGCTGCCATAACAAAAACAATCAATTACTACATCCAAAGAGAGGAAAAATAATAAAATGAATGTAATTATGAGATATACTGTACCCACAATTATTGTGTTTCTTTTTTTGGTGAATGGACAATTATTGATTTACTTTTTTTTCCACTAAAGTTTGGAAGACGTGGCGAAAACTCACACACTGATACTATGCGGGTTTGAATCCAATACCACTTAAGAGCCAAACCACTACATTGGTATTGATTTACTAGTTTAGTAGTATTAATATTCCTAGCATTGAAAGAAATCTGAAATTCTTGACAAAAGAGAAAAGAAATCTGAAAAAATTCGAATTTATCTCTCATTAGGAATAAAAATTGACGATCATACTCAAATGATCTAATTAATTGGTAGTGGAAATTTGGCTATAATGCTAGGTAGAACTAGGGTTTTGGACTTTATTAACTTTGGATGTGCCTCCTTGGACCAGCCTTGAGAAGCCAAAAAATCATAAATCTATACCCATGAATCTCCTAACTGTTTGGCCACGTATGGTTAAAATAAGGTCTCTATTATGATGAGTGTGAACGTATAATTTCTAACAAAAGAATAGTGAAAAGACAGCTCCCATAATAAATAACTATTTATGTAATTAATGGATGGTATTGGGACAAAACGACCTCCAGAGGATAACAAGGGAGATAAACTATGCTAGGGTAAAAGACAAAAGAGATAATTACAGCGTACAAAGATTACAAATTATCTTAGGTTTTAATCACAACATGATAAGAAGCAACTCGAATTTAACCTAAGTAAGTTTTCATTGTTACCTTACCTATGTGATTGGTTTTTTTTTTTCTCTCATGAGGTCAAGGACTTGGGAAGCTATTATTACAGGTAGATTTGACCATTGTTGTTCAGAATCAACATGAACCCAAGTTTGCCCAAGCATCTCCACGATCACCGTACTCATTTCCTATGATGTTTTAGAAAGTGGATTGTTGCCTATTACTATGAAGTGATGTTCCGAGTGACTGTCAATTTGAATTTATGTCCGCCATTTTGTAACACACAAAAACCTTCATATTTATAAATGTTCGAATTCCGATGAAAATAATGCATTTTTGGCTAACATTATTCTGAATAGCTAATATTATTCTTAATTATAACGTTTGACGGAACCACATGGAAAAACTTGACTATGAGAAATGTAATGAAGAATTAGACCAAAAAATTAGTTTTAATAAAGATGTAAAGAGAAATAGTTTGTTCCATCACAAATACATGAATGAATTTATTTATTTATTTATTTTAGCACTCATGCACATGCGAGCATGTGGAAACGCAAGTGAGTGCAACTTTATCTATATGTCACACTTGTATTTGAACTTGAAAAAAATATCATCAATCAACTACTCTCTCAACTTCCCTTCCCTGCATATACATTCCATATAAGTTTCTATACATATAAAATTCTCAGAGAGGAAGATGGAGCTGGGCCAGGAACAATATATTAATACTCCAGTTTTGCCTCGATAGTCGTCTTAATTATTGAAGATATCTTCATATTCCTTAATATTCCAGTAACCTTAATTAATTAATTAATTCTTTTTATGTTCATATATAGTAATTAACTGAATAAAAATAGAGAACTGATTTCCCCACTTCTTTTTTATCTACTTACACTTTATTTTATAACTAAAAAGTGAATGTAAGTGAACAAAAGAAGAGTAGGAAATCATCACCCTAAAAATATGTAGAATTAATTCTCTCAACCTTCCATGTCCTGAGAAAAGTAAAGCACAAATATCAAGCCTATCATTTTGAAACACATCATGCATGGAGAAGGACCTTTAATTTTCTGGGGCCATACCCATATTCTGATTTGAATATTCCTTAAAGGTGGTGTGGGACTCGTGGCATTTACCAAATCAAAGATGAGCCCACTTGACTCTTTATAATTATAATAGAAAATTTGATATAGATCCAAATTCCCATTAAGAAGTTGGTTTTAATCCTGAAGTTGGTGACTTTGATCTGAAGTCGCTGACTTTTTTGTGTATGGGATTACATTCCTTTTTAATATTTTATGATGTAATCTTTTTATTTTTATTTTTAAAATCATTTTTGTTCCAATATTGCCCCTTATACCTTGAATCGGGTAAATGTATTTTATGTGATAATTATGGGAAAGAATTATTTATGACCATAATTAATTAACAAATTAAGTGCTTATGACCATAATGATTTTGGTATATTAATTACGTTGCTTTTTTTCTTCTTTTAATTGCATCCATGAATTCTATAAATTGTCCATGATTTTGTATATTAACGTTGTCTTTTTTTCCTTCTTTTATTTTAACCCAAAAAATAGTTGGCTTTATTTCTTATTGTTTACGACCTCTTTATTAGGTAAATTGAAGAAACAAAAAAAAAGGTATATTGAAAATAACAAAATACCTATATGTCGGAGTAGATTATATATTATCTCATACTTCCCCCAATAATCAGGTACAATCCTATATTTACCTAGTAAGTTATGTACATAATCTCACATTTACCAAGTAATTAGATACATAATCTTATATTACCTAGTAACTAGGTACATTAGAAAATTCTACCTATATATATACATATATTAATATAAAGCACATTAGCTCATAGTACCTATATATTAGGTACATAAAAATGTCATCAATAGTTCTCTTGTTTATTTTGGTTTTCTCAAGTTTTTACGATGCATAGGTATATAATTTCATGTGGGTGCTTGCTCCATCGATTAGTGTAATATGTGAGTTTATACTTTTATTGATTAAATTGTATTTTATACAGTAAATATTCACAAGGAAATAATTCAAATTTTAAATTATGAAATTCAATTACAATGAAATAATGCATTAAATTTGGATTTTCAATGTGTTTCCTTATTTATCTCAAAGGGTAAAATTGACACCAAAAAAAAAAAGAAGTCAAAGGACTTGCATCTAAAACCAAAACGGTGAGGACTTAGCCTAATAACAACTAATCTTTTTAGACCTAGATCTAAGAAGCCCTAATTGAAAAATATTTGTACTCATCACTTTAATTCAAGATGTATCTTCACTATAATTCTCAATACTTGACACGTATTCATAGATATAATCATAGTTAATTTTTGTTTTAAATTTATGGAACCATGATCATACCCATTGACACATGTTAAGTGTTGAGAATCGTGACGAATGTATTGGGTTAAAGTGGTGAGTTCTCTCTAACTACAATTTCACACAGTGATGATTTGGTGGGCCATTATCTCTCACGGGTTGGTACAAAAGATTGTATGTGGCACTCCCCATGAATGAATGATGAAGCACACTAAACTTGCCGACAGTATTTATCACACTTAATTACATTGCTTAGTTAATCTAATTACGAAAAAACATGATTAACTTTTGGTTCCATACAAAGCAGCTTTGTGGGGTATATTAATGGTGATTTGTATGGTGCCCTTTTAATTTTGGTACCAAATTTGATGTTTACTTCTGGTCTGCAAACTCTGTATCCACCGCTCAGGTTGGCTTAGGAAGTACTTAATCACATTAGAGATTGCTTCACATTTGCAGAAAAGGTTGATTCACATTTACATATCAGTCTTAATCTCAATTTGTGATTACTTAAATTAAGTAATCTATATATATATATTTGCATGTTAATTTGGCTGTAGGTGATGATAAGTGTTCTGTTACTAAAAGCGTTATAAGTTTATTCTTTCTTTAATCAGAAGGAAAAAAAATTAATTAGTTAAAGTGTGTGATATAGCCAAAAGCTAAGGCCAAAATGAGCAAAGACTTACCACTTTTCCACATCTACAACCAAAAGAATTAAAGCAGAGTTGTCAGTCGAAGCCAAAGCCATCGTGCATGATGAGTCAAAAGCCGTGAAAGACATGCAGCAAGCCGTCCAAAATGGGATGCTAAAATAAAAGTCTAAATAAATAGAAAGGAGGTGGAGAAATTCATCTCACTTTCAATCAAATTCATGAAGACGACTTTATGGTTGAAATGACTTATAGATGTATGGTACTGGGGAAAAACCTAACCAGGCAGGCTGCTGTTGCATGAATAAATAACAGCCGTGCATTGCTTCCATTCCATGGAGTCCATGGAATGATATACCTACCATGCATGCCAATTGAGTAACACTATATTTAAGGCCTTCAATTAAATGAGAACATTCGTGTAGTGTAGTGCCCTTGTCTAGTATTTAAGTAATACGAACATAGGACCACTTGGAAGCAGACGAAAAGTTTGAGTCAATCTAAACTAAAGCCCATTGATTAAAAAAAACTATATAATGATATATATATATATATTGTGTGCAACATACCCTAATTGGAAAATGTCAAGTTGGTGAGGCAGCCCCTACTGCAATGATGATTGACTGTAGGTTTGGACTTAGTTGTGTACTTTGAACAAATTTTGGCTTGATTGATGATGATCTAAAGTGTCTACCTGCATATCTAATCTCTAGATAAATAGTAAGTTTATCTGTTAGTTTTCCAAAATAATGTATAATTATAAGTTTGTGAAAAAGCTTGTGCGGCTTTTTGCTTTTTTTAATTTTAAAATGTCAACTTGTTAGTGAATATTCCTGTATATATATATATATATATGCTTAAATGCTAAAATAGTCCATGTGTTTTATCTTGTTGGCCAATTTAGTTTATGTGTTTTTAATTTGGTCAATTTGGTCCTTGTGTTTAGCACTGTTTGCCAATATGGCATATTTTGTTAAAATTACCATTAAATAAACATGATAATCCTTTTTTCTTCTTCTTTCATTGAAAACCTATAAATTTTGTTGAAATTAATTTAAAAACATATTAAAACTTCATTAAAACTAAAACATAGCATTAGAAAAAAGATACAAAAAAACAAGATGACGCGGTCGGGGCTGCTCAGCAAATGTGGTTGGGGGGAGTGGGGAGATGGTCAGGAGAGAGAGAGAGAGAGAGAGAGAGAGAGAGAGAGAGAGAGAGAGAGAGAGAGAGAGAGGTGGGTGGTGGCTGTGGCTTGGGGAGTTGGGGTTTTTGGGTGTGGGTGAGTTGTTGCTAGGGAGAAAGGGTGTTGCGGTTGAGATGAAATGGTGTTGTCCTTTGGTTTTTAATTGCTTTTAGCTTTTAAAATTTTATTTTTATTTCATAATTGTTTATTTTATTGATTGAATTCAAATATTTATTTATTTTATTAATATTTTAACATAAGTTTAACGGATTGGATTACATTAACTAACGGTTCAAAACATAGGGACCAAATTAGCCAAATTAAAAACACATGGACTAAATTGGCCAACGGGTTAAAACACAGACCATTTTAGCATTTAAACCATATATATATATATCATCTCATTTGTGCTATTATTGTAGTAGAGTATATAATTAATATATATTTAAAGTCCATTAGAGATTAAATATTTAAATTCATAAAACATCAGAATTAATTTCATATAAGGAGATTTAAGTCAATGAATATATCCATATAATAATGTATATAATGCAAACTAAAATTAAATAAATTCGGCAAGTAGCTAGTATAAGAGTCAACATAAATTTGGTATGCATTATTGAGTTTTCTTTGGACCCATAGACTTTGTCTGCATGGATGATGCCTGCCTAACTTTTTTCACGGAGGAAGGCCATCTGACACTCAAAAAGTTGTCAAGTTAGACTCTTTCATCCTTGGCTCAGGTCGGCTATGAATACAAATAACAAAGTTAAAAGACCACTTTGTGGTTGAGTTTGGGCCTTTTCCATATCTCATTCTCATTTTCACTGAAAATTGTTAACTTTGGGAGGTGACTGAGGCTAAAAGATTAGATCTCACATTGACATTGATCTCAAGTTTTCAACAAGCCTCATCTTGGATAAAAACTTGCTTACACCCATTTCATGAAATAGTTATTGTACTTATTATGTTATTTAAATGACAAATGAAACCATATGTAAGACGTCCGGTTCATGAAAAAGTTATCACGCACTTGTTATATTATGTGAATGACACATGAAATCATATTTGAGACGCTCGTTCGTTTTATGAAACAATTATCTCACCTTTGCTATATTATGTGAATGACACATTAAACCCAATGTATACAAAATTTTCTCCTTTCTCCAATCTTGCCACTCCTCCTGAGTTGCATCTTGAAAAGAACAGGAGATTTTGAGAAAGAGTGGCATCCTTTAATGATGGAGTTGTCACATCCTTCCTTGCAAGGGAATTATTGACGAAGACAAATTATTTTACACAACAAAGGGTAGGCAAAAACTGACATCCACAGTAAAAATGTAGGGATATATGTTCTACTCTAAAGTTTGAAATATCACATAAAAAGAAGAAATAATAGTGAAAAATGACAAGAGCATTATACTTGTTTTTTCTTTCCTTAAGTGTAAGGGTTTGAAACTTTGAAATTGCCATGGTTCTCTCCTCTAAGAAAAGTCCAAACTTCATATCCATTTCTCTAAGGAAAACCATGAAAATTGCTTAAGAAAATATATGGAAAATAAATATTGAGATCAAATTAAAAGGTTTTTGGGCAATTAACTTCTTGTATTTAATGACATTTAAATAACTCTATTTTACCATATATCTCCTCCTCAATTTGATTAAAAGATTCAAGAGGAGCAGACATGGGCTTAGCCAAGTTGGCTAGAGTGGATGTGCTCCTCACTCTACACCTGAGTTCAAACCCCCTTCCTCGTAATTTAGATTAGATTAAAATAGAATATCATTTGTATCCAAAAAATAAAGATTTGAGGGGAAAAATGAAGAAGGGTATTGAAATCCATGACGAACCACATGATGAAATTCTATAGTGCCATATATGGACTATAAATGTGGACCTTCATATTAACCACATGATCATTTCATTAAATTTAAGTGAAGTTACTATTCAGATGAATCATGTGGGCAATATGAAAATCCACATCTATAGTTCATATATGGTACCCTCACCATAGAACGACTCGAACCACATGACCCTCTATATCTTTTGGGCCTTAGAGTAAACACAAAATTTCACTTTGGACTAATTTAAATCCTCTCATTTTTCCTCTTAAGCATTAGGGCACCCAAATTTCAGAATTAGGCCCAATTTGTTCTCGATCCAAGCCCACACATTTTGGGCCAAATGTAAGTAATCCATCTTTTAGGGTTTTAGATAGTTTGGAGGCTGCTCTCAAATGCTATAAATTTGCAATTCTAGGGTTTGCGAAACATCATTTCGGGGCCGCTAGCAGAGCACAGAGACATCGCAGCGGGAAGCCATGGGAAGAGTTATCAGAGCTCAGCGTAAGGGTGCCGGGTCGGTCTTCAAGTCCCACACCCACCACCGCAAGGGTCCGGCTCGTTTCCGGAGCCTCGATTTTGGCGAGCGCAACGGCTACCTCAAGGGCGTTGTCACTGAGATTATCCACGACCCGGGTCGTGGTGCCCCGCTTGCCCGAGTCAGCTTCCGCCATCCTTTCCGATACAAGAAGCAGAACGAGCTCTTTGTCGCCGCTGAGGGTATCTACACTGGCCAGTTCATCTTCTGTGGGAAGAAGGCCAATCTGGTCGTCGGAAATGTTTTGCCTCTCAGATCGATCCCAGAAGGAGCTGTCGTTTGCAACGTCGAGCACCATGTTGGTGACCGTGGAACCCTTGCGAGGGCTTCTGGTGACTACGCTGTTGTTATCAGCCACAACCCTGATAACGATACCTCCAGGTATATCTCTCTCCAATCGTTTTGTTTAAGTTTGATTAATTTCTTGGGTATTGCGATTAGCATCGGAAGTGTAATTATATCTTCTTTGATGAAATATAGTTTGTTTTTCAATAATGAAGACATTTTTATTGAAAATCCCACTTGGGTATATTCAGACTCACAGTCTAGGTATGACCTATAAGATTAAGGGACAGTAGCCGTTGTATTTTTTCTTGGATTTTGTTGAATTGGGAGGCATTTTGAGTTTTGCTTGTGGTGGCTGGTCATAGAGGTATGGATACGAATCAATGTAGTAGTTAGATTGGATTTTGAGTTTTAGATGGATTGGGTCTCAACTTTTCATTTTAGATGAATCAATGAATCAATGTGCCTTTTCTGATATTGAGATTATGATTGGTCAGAAGATTGTAGAAATAGGAAAATTAGAGGTTGATAAAGTACTAATCCAATGTGATAATTCGATTTTTGACATGTGTTACTGAATTTACTTTTCAATTGATCTTATCATTACCTTCTCTGTTTTCTTTCTCAACGTCTTTTTCTTGGAAATGGTATACATTGTAAGGTTTTATATTAATTTTGTTTGCCCAAATGATGGATGGTATTTGTGACTTGCTTGCTGCTTTGTTTTCCATTTACTTGGTGAGGGACTAACTGATTATGTATGTTTACATGTTCTTCACAGGATCAAGCTTCCTTCTGGTGCGAAGAAGATTGTGCCAAGTGGTTGCAGGGCAATGATTGGGCAAGTTGCCGGCGGTGGTAGGACTGAAAAGCCAATGCTGAAGGCTGGTAACGCATACCACAAATTCAGAGTGAAGAGGAACTGCTGGCCTAAGGTTCGTGGTGTGGCTATGAATCCAGTTGAGCATCCTCACGGAGGAGGTAACCACCAGCATATTGGACATGCAAGTACAGTCAGGCGTGATGCTCCTCCTGGCCAGAAGGTTGGTCTCATTGCTGCAAGGAGAACAGGAAGACTTAGAGGACAAGCTGCTGCCACTGCCTCCAAGGCTGACAAGGCTTAAGACCAATTTTATATTTATATGTTCAGTTTTTGGACCACCAAATCTTTTAAGAGTGCTCAACATTACCATTTTTCCTTTTTCTGAATTTGCTATTTTGGTACTGTTTACCGTGTACTAGTTTTTATCAGACACTAGTGGGTTCATTTGGCAGAAATTTTGTTTGGTTGATCCTTTATGCCCTAGTGTTCAATAATTTCAAGGCTTTATGTTATTACAATTTAAAACGATACACAAACTCAGGCACTCAACAGAAAACGAGTTGAGGTTCCACTCGTTGAGTGTGTTCCATGGAATATGTTAACAGGCGCTTATACAGAAAACAAGAAATTTATTTGAAATTATGTCGGAAATTATGGCCATATTAAATTGATTGTATTACAGAAAACGTCACCCGTATTAAAATCCATGATATCATTTGTTAAGTAATTCCAAATGACCAATGTATAGATTTAGATTACATTATAATGCTAAATTGTTTGCAAATAAATTCACTCAAACGTTTTCTAATTTCTTTTAGCAAATTTAGCTTTGTTGACAAATTCAAATTCTTCTTTTCAAATCTCCCATTCCTATATTTTGATTTCATGCAATGGACATTCTGGATATTATTATTGAGATAGGTCGGCAACTTGGGATTGCTTCACAAGATAGGAAACGTTTTTATCAGAAAGAAAAAGATCACTTTAAATATGAATACTATTCATCAAAGAATTCATAGCTGGTTCAGTTTGAGTTGTGCATACAGTTTCACTTGGTTTAAAATCAGCTCCCACTAAACAGGTTCTATCAAGTTCTCCACAAGCTGCCATAAGATTTTGAAAAACAGGGTTTGACCTATCAGTTCTGTTGATAAGAATGCTACCCTCATGAACTAACCGTACAAAAGTGTCTTTATGAAACCTTTCTGCATTTTCCTTGAACAACTTCAACCATGCATTCTTCGAGAAGAATGTCTGCAGCTCACCGAGATTTGGATCCGTAATACAGGAGAGAGCAGCAGCATAGTCATCTTTCTCTAGCTTTGTGCAAAACCTTTCCTTGACGAGAGGGTGAGGTGGAATCCGGCCTGCCTCCGTCAAGTGCGTCCAAGTTATGTCCAGTACCTCACCCTGAAAATCATGAATGGATCCCATCTGTGAATAAATCATAATATTCAAATTATAATTGTAAAAGAGAAAAGTTAACCCAAAAACTACAACCATGCATAACCCAAGAAGTTTTATATACGATAATATTAATGTAAACATTCGCTTCCTACACATTTCGAAACAAGTACTGGACATATCCCAGGAGGTGAAACAGAAAATATTAAGAAAATAAATGATACCTTTCCAGCTTCGCAAGCATCCAATATCATCCGAAGATGGCGTTTAGCATTGAAGTGATACCCATGGTGTAGCATCATTTTGTAAACATACTCGAAATCGTCGCACCTCTTTTCTGTGATGCAGGCATCTAAAAAAGTGTTGAAAGTGTAGCTATCTGGTATCACCCGAACCTTATAATCGGATTTGCTGCTGATATTATTCCCATCATCTAACATCTTCAGGAACAACTCTTTTGCTTCTTCAAACATCCCATGGTCCAAATAACCTTTCAGCATTGTGTTGCAAGTAACAAGATTTGGGGAGCAAAAGTTCACCATTTGTTTGAAAACATATGCCCCATTTTTAATGCTTCCAGCGTCCAAACAAGCTTGAATTAAACCAGTGTAAGTCACTACTAAAGGCTTATTTGCAACCTTACATATCTTCTCAATCTGTTACAAGAAAGAATGACACAATAAAACTGTTAACTATGGATCAAATATGAGAACATATTATGTATACTACCAGGTAGGTCATAGTTGGGCCACATCCAATTAATGTAACCATACTTACACAAATACACTAAATATTAAGAATACAGGGCAAATAATTATCAGCACATCATAGCATTGGCTTTATACAACATGCTGGACAACATGCATCTTCTCGTTTACATGAGATCTGTATAATTTTAGAATTAAGAAAAAGTATAATATTGCAGTAGTGGGGGGAGGGGTGATGACTTTCTGGCCATTCCCGTTACTCACTAATTGATAACTTAACATGAAAAGGTAAAATCACTATATGACTTATTTATTGGACCCGAAATCTTTTCTGATTGACAAAAATCAGCCTTGCAGCATGTTGCAAATCAATTCTTGGAACATCATATCAGTATAATGCATGCTGAAATGCCAAGGCAAAAAAAGGCAAAACAATAATACAATTTTCACTGATATAATGAAACAGACACAGCTCAAATTACCTGCATCAGGGCTTCTTGGCACCTTCCAGCACTACAAAGACATCGAGCAAAGTCATAATAAAGAGCTGCAGAACCTATTATTCCTCGTCTTTCCATGTTCTGAACAACCAATAAAGCTTCATCTACTTTACCTTCTCTCCAAAGAGTGTTCACAATAACTGTATTCAGAAGGAACCATCAATATTTATCCCTCTATAACAAAATGTGAGCTGAGGCAGTAGTTCTGTAAAATCCCATAAAATACCTCTGTAAGTTAAAGCATTTGGTATAGAAGATTTCTGCACTTTCTTGAAAAAATCGTGAACCAAGTTGTACTTGCCACATGCTAACATCACCTGATTCAGTGAAAACATTGTCAGCTGTGCATAACGCGAAATAGATATTCAGGGTAATCTAGCAGCCTGGTACAAGAAAGAAACTAGTGGTAACTCATACCTCCATGACAAGTCCGTATGTTGTAGTCACAGGCTGTAGGCCTTGTTGCTTTAACTGCTGCAAAACCCAAAATGCTCCTTCCCATTGTTTGCGATGGACACAAGCATTTAATACCTGCATATACATACAAAATATTATACCAATGTATATAGAACTGCACTAATTTTTACATAAACTACCAACCTCTTCAAAGAATTTAAATCAATCAGAGGAACCTCTTCTATTAGCAATACAAAATTAAAAGGATGAAGTTAAAAGACATCCTTTTTAGCTTAATAGGTGTCATACGATTTATGATAAGGGTGAAGATGCAATGAATGGGAAAAACCATGTATGCATTTCTAAACTAATGTGCACAAAAACTCTACAATTCTGTACTTTTTAAGAACTTCAACGGTAACTATTTTAAGGGTCCAACTGATTGTAGGCTGTGCAGCACACTGGTTGACACAAGTGTCACAACCTGACATGTCCAACACATCACAAAAATTTATTTTAGTATTCTACAAATGACAACTATTCAATCATTCTGATCACAAATCTAGAAAAGGCTTCAAAGAGAGACTTGAGATTTGAATGTGACAGCCAACTAATAGTCACTTGGGTTCTGAAATCACAAAGCAATGAAGCAGTTATAAATCATAATCTTCTGAAAATAAATTATCACCAAGTACTACTTACCGCATGGAAGACAACAATATCTGGTTCCAACCGAGGGTCCCACTTCCCAAGTGCCCCTGTTTTGAACTTCTTCTTGGGAGGAGATCGCATAGAATCAATCACATCAAAAAGTTCCCTCATATGTCCCACTTGTCCAAGAGTTACGGCAATAGAATGATAAGCTACCAAGTCAGGATATGAGGACATTTCTTGCTGGAGAGAAAAGAATAAGTAAATAAAATATTGGTTGGTGAAAGTACTCCCTCTCCCTTTTAACTACAAATGTCTTTCATGAGCAAAAAGCATACTGTAGATAATAATAATTTTTTGTGAATTACCAGCATTGCATGAAAAACATTAAGTGCCTCCACAGGTCTCCTTGCCTTTCCAAGTACATCAAGTGCAGTTGTGTATATGTATCTGAATTTTAAAAGGGAAAACGCTTCAAATTTCTCTCAAATACAATGATTAATGACAACTAACAAGAAATACACACACCACTTCATTTCTACCTTACATTACTAGAAGTACAATCCCAAGCAGCATAGATTATAATGCAATGGAATTATTCTTCAAGAAGTATTCCATTATCCCTAGGAGATATTACCAAGACATTGCACTAAGTGAAAAAGAAGTCACCATAAATGAAAGATGATCTGTACAGGATTCAGAAATAGTATTGGTGATACCTAGATTTTAGTCCTTAAAGTTCCATCCTCTAATTGTGACTTTATTTTTTTCTTCTGAAGGAACTGGGTTGTAGCACTAAAATTCAAGCCCACAAAAATTGACACAGAAGAATGAATCTAAATGTTGAAATGTTGAAAGGGAATCTAAAGCTCCATGAAAATTGCCATACTTTACTAAAAAGGAGTGCATGCCAATCTTTATATTTAATGCTCTAATCTTTTCATAGGCAAGAATACCTGAGCTTGTGGGATTTGAAACGCTCACGCATTTGAAGCCACTCAATGACTTGTAACACCCGTCTCCAGTTTCCTAGTTTTCCCAAAAGCTGGATAACTCTCAATATTGAATGATCTGTGAACCTGATTTGTGCACTTCGCATCATCTTTGAAAACATCCACTCAGGCATGTCAATGTCTGCACCATTCAGCCTGTTAAAATAATTACTTTAACATTAATGGGATATTGAGAAACCCTAACTACAAAAATTAACACTTGACATGAGATAGTAAGTTTGGTAAATTAGACAAAGGAAAATAGAGAAAAATCCAGGACATGACAAGCAAAATTGCTTATGAAAATGCCAAAGCACATGACCTCCCTAAGTAGTTCTAACAGGAAAGAACGCTGTATGAACTCACAATGACCATTCTGCAACCCAGATTCATTAATGGGTATATTTTCCCCTTAAACAATTTATGACAGGAATTAAGTACAGAAGAAAAGTGTAGAATCCATGACTTCCATGTTGCATAAACTCCGGACTGGCGACAGTCTTATTAGTTACTTTTACTGAGTGGACTGATGAACAAAGGAACTACAGACAACTTGTGTAACATAATACAATGGCTAAATAATGCCAAACGTAGCTTCACTTGCAAGCTGCTCTATACCAAAGAAACTAGTAATATTAATATAGCCGAACAGAAGAACATAATAAAAACATCTAAACCATTAGGTCAATTGAAGTGCAGGAAAAAGTACATCTCCAAAAATCAAGAATGTCATCTTTGTTTGAAAAAAGAAAACGAGTAACAGTAAATTGTCATCAACAAGGTAAAGCTAATGCGAATCAAGAAATTAATACTTCCATTATAAGAAAAGGAAAAAGGCATAGCGTACATACCATTTTGCTAGCTTCTGGATCCTCTCCTCCATTTCCATTTGTGAAACTCGTGGCTTGTCCATAATATCACCGAATTCATCAAAATTCTTAAATGCAGCTCTTTCCACCTCCAAGATATTGTCATAATTTTTTTTGGGGAAATCCCTACCACTCTTTGTTAACTTCTCACTTCTACGAGAAAAACCTCTATCAGTGGCTTTCTCAGCATTGATGTGGTTCCTCTCAATTCCACCATGAATTTTAACACCAACTTTCCCTCTCTCAAAGGATTTATCTGTTGACTTGTAAACTCTTAGGTCATCTTTCACATTTCGTGCCATTGTACTATTACCTCTGAAGTTCAACTCTGGTTCTAGCCTACCAGAATATTTTGACCTTCCATCTCTTGCCTCTCCCCTTATCTCCTTCTTTTCCTTTTCATCCCTGTTGCTCTGTCTGCTATCGTATTCATCCTTAAATCCTTTAACTCCTTGCCTTTTACTTTTTTCCATGATCCCATTTCTATTTCCAAGTGGCTCATTTACCTTGGCAGCTTTTGAAGCCTTCTCTTGATTAGAATGCTCTTCAGACTGCCCCAATCTAACATGCTCTTCATTACCCTCAGACACCAGTCTCCTGGAAACACTTCTACTCCTAAGCTTTGGATTCTCTTCTTTTGAGCTGTCCTGCTTATCTCTGTCACTTCTAAGTCTAACAGTCCCCATAACCTTCAAGTACTGATCAAATGATGGCTTAAATTCAAACTCTTTCTCTAGAATTTCACCACCAACGGACCGGTTATCTGACCCTTCCTTCGACACAGCACTAATAACTGTTCTTCGATTCGGTATTTTAACACCAAAACCCCGATTCTTCTTCACATTCTTCTCATATAATCCAACACCGAAGATGGGCCTCCGAAAAATCGAAAACCCAGATAAAGGCACTGGCTTTGGGCCACAATTCGCAGTGAAAATCTCATTTCTTTGAAAATTAGAGACACCCAGTTGAGCATTTGTCATAATCATTCCTACCACCATGTTCAATTTATCCAACGAACCCACGTAACATGATTTCAAACTTTCCTAGGCCATGCTGAGCTATGGAGTGAACAAATACAGATATACATAAAAGAGAAAGCAAGTAAATTATAGAGCGAACGAACTACGAACTTCAAGTTTAAGTAGCAGAGCAGCTCTAAGAGGACATGGCCACCATGAAAGCAGACAGCTAACCACGGACTCTGTTCCCCTCAAAGCAGGAGGACCCCAATAACTGGAGGAGAGACGAAACTGATTATGCTCTGAAGAAGAAGCTGATTGTCGCTCGAGATAGCGGTTGAAAACCCGGGAATGAAAATCAACGAATAACTGTTGGTCTTGGAGGTGTGATAGCTTGATACTGGGCCAGGTTAAGGCCCAATAAGTGTATGAGTGAAAGCCCATACCAATGTTGTGCTTTAAATTGGGCCCGTGTTATTTGTTCGGATGATTTAAACGGGCCCAATATATAGAAACACCACTCCTTTATTTTAATTTAATACAAGCGATATTGGGCATAGGGGATTCAAACACAACACTTTGGATGTAGAGATAACTGCTCTTAACCACTTGAGATATAAACTCCTTACTCAAAATTTTAAAATTTTAAAAACTTCTATTTTATTAAACAAACGACTTCTTAAAATATCATAAAAAAATAATTAAAATATACAAAATTAGTGAGAGATAATAAAACCGTAATTTCATTAAACAAAAATTAGTAAGCGTTTTTTGTTGGTGAAAATAAAATAAGTCAATTTTTTTATTTTGGTAGGAAATGCAATTACAACTTAAATCCCCAACCCCAACGACACTGGGTGTGGGACCCGGGCACAGAATACGACCGTTGCACGCCCACCCTCGTATTCTTTCACTCTTCACGGAGAACGGAGAGATTCAAATTTCAAAAATTCAAAGTTGCTCATAAAGAAAAGCTGCCACTTTACCCTCGCGGCTCTCAACTGGTCTTGGAATCGGAGCTTTCATTACGACTACAAGTCCACAAGCAAGCTCCATTTCCAGCTTTACGCCTTCCTTTTGGTCCGAACAAAAATATTTAAACTTTCAAACCCCATTTCATTGCACAACACAGCTCAAATCATGAGGTCACTCTCTCAGTTCAATATGCTTTTCAGTGTTATTAAGGCAAGTTTGTGAAAACCTCAGCTTTTGGTCGAATTTAGGACCAACCCGTGTTTCAGTTGAGTGCCATTTTCTAGGCCTTTTGTATAAACATTTTGGTTTTTCACAATGAGAGAAGAGAACCCATCAGAAAGCAGAGCAAGATCAATCAAATTTTCTGACCAAAATCAGATACCAAAGTGCCAGAATGTGAAGGGCAATAGCAACTCTTCAAAGTTAAGGTCTGCTTCTTCATGGGGTTCTCATATTGTGAAAGGGCTTGCAGGAGACAAGAAGACCAAGGTTCAACCCACAGTGACAAACAAGAAACCGCCGCTAATGGGCTCTGATATGGCGAACCAGAAGAACTCACTTGTGCCTTCTCATCCACGGGTCAAGCGTTCGCTCATTGGAGACTTGTCATGCTCAGTCAATGGTAATCAAGTTCATCCTCAAATGCATCCCACCCACCGGAGACAGTCCTCTAGGGACTTGTTTATTGAGCTTGATCATTTGAGAAACTTACTTCGAGAATCTAAGGAAAGAGAGTTCCAGTTGCAAGCTGAGTTATCGGAGTGTAAGCGAAACCCGAAAGTTTTGGACCTTGAGAGGGAGCTTGAGGTGAAAAGGAGTGAGCTTGATGGTCTAGCTCGAAAAGTTGAGTTGCTGGAAGAAGAAAAAACTAGTCTCTCTGAGCAATTGCCGGCATTAACATCGATTTTGGACAGGAATGAAGGAGTGACATTGAAAAAAGAAGGACAAGAAAGTGCAATGGCATCAGCATCAGGGAGTGTGGAAATGGAGGTTCTGGAGTTGAGGCGACTGAACAAGGAGCTACAGCTTCAGAAGAGAAATCTTGCTTGCAAGCTTTCTTCTGTGACATCCCAGTTGGCTTCTCTAGCAAAGGCTTCTGAGGTACTATCATATCAACTTTACTGATTGATTACTTAAATTGGGAAACTAAAGCTTTATGCTGAGCTTGGTAGTATAACGTTTAGATGATTTTCTTTCTTTTCTATTTTCATTAGCTTTCCTGGATTATGTGAGTTAGTTGTCTTGGTTTACTTTTTTTGCTTACTGCAATTTGTATTGGTTATTATCAGAGTGACATTGTTGAGAAGATCAAAGCTGAGGCATCTGCGCTAAGACATACAAATGAAGATTTGTGTAAACAAGTTGAAGGTTTACAAATGAGCAGGTTGAATGAGGTTGAGGAGCTAGCCTACCTGAGGTGGGTGAATTCTTGTTTACGAAATGAGTTGCAGAACTCCAACTCATGCTCCACAACAAATTCTGATAAGCCATTAAGCCCCGGTTCGTTTGAGAGGAGTAGTAAATCTGCTGGAGCATTGCCATCTAGAAGCAGCGAGTATTTAGAATACGGTAGTGTAAAGAGATTGAATCTAATAAAGAAACTAAAGAAATGGCCTATTGCTGATGAGGACTTGCCCAACCTAGAATGCCCAGATAGTCTCTTGGATAAAAGTTGGGTTGATTCAGAGGAAGGTAGAAGTCCTAGAAGAAGACACTCAATAAGTGGATCTAAATGCTGTGCAGAAGAGTTGGTGCAGAGTAATAAGAGAAGGCAATCTGATGGTTTTATGTGTGCCCAAGAAATGGAGAAGGATACAGAGCCAGTAGGTTCTGAAAAATTTGATTTATTCTTTGGAAATTGTCATGAAATTAACAAAATTCCAGCTTCATTAGATGTTGAGAAAAGGGCCTTGAGAATTCCAAATCCCCCTCCAAGGCCCTCATGTTCCATTTCTAGTGGAACCAAAGTGGATGGTTCTGCACCACCACAGCCTCCACCGCCCCCTCCACCTCCTCCCAAGTTTGCAATGAAGACTAGTACCACAGGAATGGTACAAAGAGCCCCACAAGTAGTTGAGTTTTATCATTCACTCATGAAGAGAGATTCTAGGAAGGATTCTTCAAATGGAGGAGTTTGTGATGGCCCAGATGTTGCAAATGTTCGTAGTAGCATGATTGGAGAAATTGAGAACCGATCATCACATTTGCTTGCTGTAAGTGCTCGCTTGCCCAGTTGTGTTTTTTCTGCTTGAAGTTCATTTTCTATTAAAGCTATAGTTTTCCATTGTTGAATGCTTGCAACTTCCAAGCCCTTTTTGGCCATTGAATCTATCCATCCAATTGCTGACAAGAGATGTCGGAAAGAAGTTTAATGCTTCCATGTCTCTCAGTAGTAATGAGAGGGAGTAGGACTAAAGTTAGTGTGTGGAAGTCATAGATTCTCTGGTAGACTAGTGCAAATCCTTATTGATTGTAATCACCATTTCCTTTACAGATAAAAGCAGATGTTGAGACACAAGGAGAATTTGTGAATTCGTTGATCAGAGAGGTGAACAACGCAGTTTATCAAAACATTGACGATGTTGTGGCCTTTGTGAAGTGGCTTGATGATGAACTTTGCTTTCTTGTAAGTTTGATCTCTTTCATTTCCAGGAAAACCATCTCATAGCTGTGTGTACAATATAACTTGATCTACTGTAATATAATGGTCGATGTGTTTCAAATGGCATGGGAAAAGGTGGATGAGAGGGCAGTCCTAAAGCATTATATGTCTGAACAAGGCAAACTGCTCAATATTATATGTCTGATCTTGCTGATTCTTTACTATTATGCTTGCATTTTGTTGAAAAGGTGGATGAGAGGGCAGTCCTAAAGCATTTTGATTGGCCAGAAAAGAAAGCCGACACACTGCGAGAAGCAGCATTTGGTTATAGGGATCTCAAGAAATTGGATTCTGAAGTGTCTTCATACAAGGATGATATAAGACTACCTTGTGATATTGCACTAAAGAAAATGGTCTCATTGTCTGAGAAGTAAGAACCTTCATCGGTGTTTTTGCTAGTAATCTATCTGTGGTAACTACAAACTTATCAAGTGTTTCCTTACCTCTTGCAGGATGGAGCGTACAGTTTATAACCTTCTCCGGACAAGGGAGCCCTTGATGCGTCATTGCAAGGAGTTCCAGATACCCACAGATTGGATGCTTGACAATGGAATTTTAAGCAAGGTGGACTTTTGTTGTTGCCTTGTCTATAAATGAAATACTCAACGCCTTTGCATCACATATATAATTCACTGCCAATCATGCAGATAAAGTTTGGCTCAGTCAAGTTGGCAAAGATGTACATGAAGAGGGTGGCTATGGAACTTCAGTCAAAGGCAGCAGCGGAGAAAGATCCTGCTATGGATTACATGCTGCTTCAAGGTGTGAGATTTGCTTTCAGAATTCATCAGGTTAGTAACATAAGAACTAAACAATTGTGCGTTTTATTCCTTTTCAATATGTAGAAAGATTGAGATATGTTTCTTGATTGATATGCAGTTTGCAGGGGGATTTGACGCAGACACGATGCATGCGTTCGAGGAACTTCGTTACCTTGCTCATCTTCTTAACAAAAAGTAAAGAGGGGAAGGCGGTGGAAGGGGAAGGATTTAACAGAACATTTTTGGCTTACCATCTCAGTAAGACATATAATACATTCTGTATAAAGCATTCTGGTCAGACAACATGGTTTGGTGTAGTTTTGTGTTTGGCTGTTAAAGAGCTTTGTGTGAGAAATAGGAAAGGATTTAGGTTTGGTTAATACTTAAAATTACCAGAAGTGAAATGAGTATTATTGCAACGCTTCTTGTAATATTAAGTTCATAGTTTCATACTCAACTCTCTACACACATATTGTTCTAAGTACTTTGAGATTGTGGGGAAGACGGATCGAGTGTTATAGTGGCGGATGTTGGCAAATAGTTAAGGAGTGGTTGTCATGGCTGTGGCATTGATGAGGGAGATGTGTGATCAAATGGATATCAGCTATATATCAGCTATGGTGATTGTGACATCGTAAAGAAGAAGACGAAGGCGGATCTGAGTAGGAACAATGGGAATGACAAGAATGTGATAGTGGCAGGCAAATAGTGTTTATTATGCATGCGCATTGCCTCATTTCCCTTTATAAATCCTTGGTTTAGAAATAGTAGACATCAGTTGTTTTATATCCCACAAATCAAAGACACCGAACACCCTTCAAATCCCACAAACTTTTAATCAAGAACGGCTCATTACGTATCCAGTAAAAAATCGACAGATTTGCTTGGCCAATACTCAGAACTCATTTTCATTTAACTATTTGCACTAAGTGCACCAATGATTTTGCAATATAAAGTGAAAAATTTGTACATTCTCATACAATCAACCTTTAATGTGGTCTAGTCATCATCCTATGGATCGCAGTCCTTAATCTTCACATCTAATATTCTCCATATTGCAGGCCGTTGTCAAATTTTAAACAAAGCGTTCTGTACACTGCAGAAGTGAACAAGACACAGTTAATCTTATGTGATACCGCTCAAAGTCCATACTGTTTCTACACAGCAGAAAATGACTTCAAAAAGGAAAACAAAAACAGAAGTAGATACATTCCCCCGTACCCTCAATCCAACACAACATGTCCGACGCTAATGAATGATCGATGATTCTTGAGAAAATTTCAGCTAAATCTCAGCTGGATGGTATAGGCAAATTCATTGAGGTACAACTTTCATTACTTAGTACCCGATTCGACCTATTCCACTTTAATATCCCTTGTTCATTTTGTCTGGTACCATCCATCATCGATGGTCAAGCCGAAACAACAAGCTTTTAAACTTTTGGCTTCATAGAAGTGTTGCCTCAAAGGACTGCCTGGTATCAGGATAATTTGTTCCTGACCTTGACTGCTCAGGCACTAGGCATGAGTGAGGGCTATATGAACTCACCGGAGCAGGAAGTCCTAGTATCACGGTAAAGGTAGTCACGTTATATTAACACATACACACTGAGCAGGACGTCCTAGTGTTCCCTTCCTACTCCTCACATCTGATTCAGAAAACTCTTACACACATTCCTCTTATAACAAACAGAAATTCTACTATTATTGACCAAATCAGAATGAAAGGTCAAGATACTAATCCAACCAGAGTAATGCAGAGAATCCTGTGGCACAATAGATCGAAAAGCAAGTCGACGTGGGAGTTTTAGCAGCTTAAGTGCTCACCAGTCAATCAATAACTTATTTAGCTTTGCAAACTAACAAACTGTCAACATGGAGTAACTAAAGCTGGACAATTGCTAGCCTAAAACTATCAATTTGAATGAACATGCATATGACCAACAATAAATTGAACTAGACTGACAACCAGTTTTTGGGCACATACCATTTGATGAATTATATCAGAATAAAACATTGCAGAAAAAAAAGTCAATAATTCAGGTATGAAGGTAATTATAATATAAAAAACACAATAATTCAGTGATTTGTGAATCACCATTCTAGTGCATCCTGGGCCAATAACCAGTTGATCTTCAACAACCCATCGCAGCTCCACAAACCCTAATCAAAGCCTGCAGCCGCAGACAAAGTAAAAGATTCGACAGGAAGCAAGAACTGCAACGGCGATATACGCAGCACACCAAATGCCAGCCGCCAACAACAATTTCAGCCCATCACAGTAGGCCATACAAAATACCCCTCACACCTGAATCAGCAATATCACATAAAAATCACCAAATCAGGCAACATACAGAAAATTTTACCAAAAAATAAATTTTTTTAACAAAATTAAAGGCGGGCTGATGAAAAGTTCTTAGCACTAGAACGCAATATACATACATCAAATTGCTTGTAATCGATTGCCGCTTCTTCTTGATATGATACTGAATGATTCAATTGAGAAAAGCGAAAGCTTTGATGCAATTGCAATGCTGCAATCACAGAGAGAGAGGGAGAGAGAGGTTTTATTCTTACCTTATCAACCTTATGAAGGGTTTACAAACGAAGTGGGCTTGGAGACTAATGGGAAATCCACAATGTTGAAAATTCAAATCTTGGCCTATACTTGGGCTTACTTTGATTGGATGATTGCTTTCTCCCTAAACCCTAAACAAAGAATAGGATATTCTTACCTTATCAACCTTATGAAGGGTTTACAAACGAAGTGGGCTTGGAGTCTAATGGGAAATCCACAATGTTGAAAATTCAAATCTTGGCCTATACTTGGGCTTACTTTGATTGGATGATTGCTTTCTCCCTAAACCCTAAACAAAGAATAGGATATTTACAATATACTTTTACAACGGGTCAATACATTCATAACAAAGATACACCAGAAACAATGAGATTAGCTACAATTAAATATTGAACTCATCACAAATATATATCATCATTGTCATTCCGTCATATGAGTCGAACATAAGATCTCCACGAACTAAGTGGAGACAAATACTACTATATTAAAGGCTAGTTGGTAATTTAACTTTTTAATTGAAGTAAACAAATGTTCTGCTATAATTAGAAATAAGCATTATTGTTTGATAATGAAGTCTAAAATTGTCATTCGGGTCACATTTATACTTAAAATAAGTCCAACAAATACAACAAGCAAAATAGAGACCACAATGAAGATATTGAGGAGGAGCGACATTTTGCTCCTCATTTTTGTCGGTTGATCCGTGAACTAATGTGAAGACTTCTCTTCAGGAAAAGTTATATTTTGAAATAAATCTGTAGGGGCCTTTTTGTTCTAGCAGCTCTAAGTGGACCTGAGCCGCTGTAAAGAGAGAGTGATGTTGCCCCTTCGCTTGGGTTCAAGGACTAGGCCCCAAAATACCCCGAAAGAATGCCGATTCGTAGCGAATATTCTGGTCATCTTAATGGCTCATTGTAGGTTTTGATGTATAACAGGTACTGGAATGATTTGCTTGATTTTGCTGTATTGGAAGTGCTTTTCTTGAAATGGAATATGTGTTGCTGAAATAGTGCTAGAGAAGATGTTGAAGAAGATGGAGTTCCTGGCAACTGTGATGGCATACAACATCTGATATTACGGATGATACTTTGATATTGTACACAGATCATATAGGCTTGGCATGAGAGGCTTATGGTGTGGGAGCTAAGTCTCCATGAGTTTAGCAAGAAAGTGTCTGCTTGAGTTGAAATAGGATACTAGATAAAGGATATTTTAGGGCTTGAAATGGTTTCTGGTTGCTAGGAGTGGGAGAAAAAGGGGATGGTTTCTGGGATAAGCTTGAGTGTTTTCCAGCAGTGAGACTATGGCTTGCTCCTATTGCTGTCTTGTTTTTTGGGTTAACCATTACTTCATTTTATAATTGTTGGAGCTCAAGCAAGCAATGAATGAGTGGTTCAATCCCTAGGCAGAAGTTGGCGACACAGTAAATGCAATGAATGAGCGGTTGGGTAGTAGGCGCCGCAGCCTAGTTTTGCACCTCAGATTGAGGGTTTAGTGCTCGAAGGGTTTAGTATGAAATTGGAAGTTGAGTAATAAATGATGGAAGAAACCACGTTCTCCCTGCTTACCCATTCAACGGGCTCAAGAAAATAGGCTTGGATTTTAGGCTCCCAAGCAGCCCAAAACCTCCATTATTTTGAACCTTTAATGGGCCTCATGGATCCTTATAACCATCTACACCAGAACTCGCTCAGCAAGCCCTAGGCATGTATGTGGCTTGGGCCCACTTAAGCTTGCCGGGTGGTTTTGCATAGGATAACGTATTATTTGCTTGACATAACATGTATATTATTTATATATTTATTTAATGAATTAATACCCAAAATACAGCTTGGATTAACGCATCACCAAAATTATATGTTATATTGGGCTTGAAATATCTTTGGGCTTCTTGTGACATTTTGGGCCTCAACAAAATCAAACATTTTAAATGGTTAAAGTTGTGTTTATTTAGATTATTATTGTCACTACTACAAAAATCGAAATAGACGACGGTAATTTACCGTCGTAAATTTACTTTTTCAACCGTCGAGGAATCGACCGACATCTTTTACGCATAAAACCACGACGGTAATATCCCGTCGTCTTTAGATTAATAGACGACGCTTTTACTACAAACCGTCGTCTATTAATCTAAAGACGACGGGTTTTATGAAATAAATGACGTCTATTATATGTAAAGACGACGGTTTGTAAGAACTGTCGTCTATTATGAAATAACAGTCGTCTATTATATGAAATATGTCCTATATTATGAAATAACAGTCGTCTATTATTATGAAATATGTCCTCTATTATGAAATAACAGTCGTCTATTATTGTGAAATATGTCGTCTATTATGAAATAACAGTCGTCTATTAGATGTAAAGACGACGGTTTTTATAAAAACAATGTCGTCTATTATATGTAAAGAAGAAGGTTTTGTGATAGAATTGTCGTCTATTAATGTAAAGACGGCGGTTTTTTTGAAAGAACTGTGGTTTATTATATCCAAAGATGTTTTAATTTTACATTTTACCTTTTACCTTTTTTTTCCTTGCTTCCAATGGTTCTCTACAACGATTTTAGCTAAAAAAAACAACAATAATGTTCTCTTCAAGAATAATTTGTTTCATAAAAAGTTGAAGATTCAATAATAATTACATAGTTTACCAATCTTCATTCCTATATATCTATACAAAATATCATATCCATAATATTAAACTATAATTAGAAAAAGAGGGGCTACATATGAAATTCGATCCAAATTTCATCAATTTGTTCTTGTGTGTATGAGTCACCGTTGCCTTCTTGCACTGCAAAACAGGATTAAAAAAAAGGAAGCAAGTTTTAGTTAGAGATACATTTAATAGGATTAAAAAAAAAGAAACAAGAAACAAAAGCCAGAAGAGGGGAGCATAACATATTTGGATTTCCTCTGACTTGGAGCAAATTAACTTCAAATAATTTGAGAAAGTGAAAACCTGATGGACTTGGAGCAACCTGATGGAAACAGAAAACTTTAAGGTCAGAATATGAGTTGAAGAAAGATAGTGAAATGTTATATATATAGGGTTTAGGGAAAATTCGAAAAATTACAATTCGCGGTCAAATTTTTCAAAAGACCGCGTTTTTAAAGACGACGGAAAGTAAAATCAAAACGTCGTATAAATTAAACTATACACGACGGTTTTTAAATAATACGGACGTTATAAACATATACTACGTCAGTTATTTACAAAACCGACGTCTTAAATAAAAAAAACTTCGGAGAAATAGAAATTTGTGTTAAACAAGAAACTAAATATACAATCCTACTTGAGAACTCAGTTCTTGTTTTACACCCAACCGAAGTTCTTAGATGGGTTGGGTGTAAAACAAGAATCGAGTTCGCAAGAAAGACATTCTTGCATGAGAGGTGAGAATTGAGATATACGAACGTTAGGAATAAAAAATCCAATTTAAACGAATTATTTAGAATTGGAAAACTAAAAGTGACATTATTTCGACTTGGAAAACTAAAAGCCGCCGTTTCAGTCCCCAATTTGGCAGATAAAGCGTGCCAATTCAGTTCGAAAGTTTCAAATTGAAACCTACAACGACGGTATAATTAATATAAACGACGTGAAAATGATTTACAACGGCGATATAATTAATATAACTGTCAGACATCTGAAAACCACGTCGTTATATTATATTATAACGACGTGGTAACGATTTACCACCACCTTTTATTTATAAGAACTGTCGTAGTCAAATGTCTAATACGGCGTAAAATAATAAAAGACAGGCGTGGTTAATTAACTTTATATTTCGGTAATTATAAAATTACGGTCGTATTATATTATATTTAAAGACGTCAGTTTTTATGAAAAAATGTCGCCTATTATATATAAAGACGACAATTTTTATGAAAGAAATGTCGTATATTATATATAAAGAAGACGGTTTTGTAATAGAATTGTCGTCTATTAATGTAAAAACGACGGTTTTTGAAAGAAGCGTCGTTTATTATATCCAAAGATTTAGTAATTTTACATTTTATCTTTTTTTCTTCCAATGGTTCTCTACAATGATTTTTTCTTGCTAAAAAAACAACCACAATGCTTTGTGAACAATAAATATACTCAAGAATAATTTGTTTCATAAAACTTGAAGATTCAATAATAATTACATACAAAATATTTACCAATCTTCATTCCTATATATCCATACAAAATATCATATCCATAATACTAAACCAATCTTCATTCGATCCGAATTTCATCAATTTGTTCTTGTGTTTATGAGTTATCGTTGCCTTCTTGCACCGCAAAACCAAGATAAAAAAAGAGCAAGTTATAGTTAGAGATAACAGGATTTAATAAAAAGAAACAAGACACAAAAGACAGAAGAGGGGAGCATAACTTATTTGGATTTCCTCTGACTTGGATATAAACGACGGAAAGTAAAATTAAACCGTCGTTTAAATTATAATATAAACGTCGGTTTTTAAATAATAGGGACGTTATAAATATATACTACGTCGATTAGTTACAAAACCGTCGTCTTAAATAAAAATAACTACAGAGAAATAGAAATTTGTGTTAAACAAGAAACTAAATATGCAATCTTTAGGAACTCGGTTGTTGTTTTACACCAAACCGAAGTTCTTAGATTGATTTGGTGTAAAAACACAACTGAGTTCCAAAGAGAGACATTATGCATTACTGAAACTATTCAGAGATGTGAGAATTGAGACTGAACGTTTGGAAAAAAAATCTGCAATTTAAAGGAAATATTTAGAATTGGAAAACTAAAAGAGACTTTATTAAGACTTGGAAATCGAAAAGGGCCTTTATTTCGACTTGGAAACCTAAAAGCCGCCGTTTCAGTCTTCAATTTCGCAGATAAAGCGTGACGTTTCAATTCGAAAGCTTCGAATTTGAAACATACAACGACGGTATTTCTTTTTTCCGACGTCGTTGTACTGACGTTTATTTCGACTTTTGTTGTCGCTCTTGTTTTAAATAACAACGACGGTATAATTAATATAAACGACGTTAAAATGATTTACAACGGCGATATAATTTATAGAACTGTTGTATTATATAAAAAACCACGACGTTATATTATATTATGACGACGTGGTAACTATTTACCACCACCTTTTATTTACAAGTACTGTCGTAATCTAATGTATAATACGGCGTAAAATAATAAAAGAGAGACGTAGTTAATTAACTTTACATGTCGGTAATTATTAAATTACGGTCGTATTAAATAGTACTTGATACGTCTCTAATAATACAATTACCGTCGTGTTCATTGGATGTTCAAAACGGCGGTATTATATGTAAAACGTCGTCTATAATTACTACGTCGGTATATTTACACATACCGTCGTTGTTTATTTGTTGTCTTTTTTCTGGTCGAAATGACATGTTTAATAAGACGACGCTTTTAAAGTTTTATGCGTCGTGTTTTAAAAATGCCCAAATGAATTTCCAATTTTTAGGTGTTTTAGTTTCTGATCCACGTCGGTTTTTATATTACTGTCGTCGTTTAAAATTTAACGACGGTATTTATTTTGTCCGTCGTCGTTTTACCAACGTCTATTTCGATTTTTGTAGTAGTGTGTGTATCATTCTTAAAAAAACCCCTCCTCTCTAGTTTAGGAGAAAAAATTTCTAATAATGGGGGTAAGCCAATAATGTAATGACACGTGAAAAAGTTATCTCGTATGTCATTGCGTTATTGGCTAAGGGTAGCAAAAAATGTTATTCCCGTTGCATGAAAGTATCTCTCCTAGTTTAGATTGTAGCTTGTACTAAAAAAATTATAATATATATACATAAATTCTCATATGCGGACATCTAGATGTTATTATTGTGCGAACGCTATGTATTTTGTACCCCTCCCTATTTTCTGTATGTTTATAATAGCATCCGTACGATAATAACGTGCGACATCTGAATAAGAGAATAATTATATATATATCCCGCCTGTCAAAATAAAAATAAAAATCCCACAAATATACTTTAATTAAAGTTTATACATCAAAGTATATTTTTCAAATCACCTACCCATATACAGCAAAGCAAGTAAGAAAACAGAAAATTTATTAACTGTTTGAAATAATCACATAAAAGGTTAAAAAATGAAGTCTTCCGTGCCTTTTGATGTGACAAAACTATCAAATCGCACCACAAAAAGTAACGCCAAAGTTACTTTTTTACATGTATGGATCACGAAAGTACAGATTGACTGATTCAGTGAAAACCTTGAATTGCTCATTTAGAGATGCCTTTGAGCAATGCGTAAATAATTTAAAACTTATATGATTGATGCGATGAGTGCACAAAACCTTCGTGCAAGAATAATTACCCATGCAGGTAATTTCTTAAAACCATGAAGCGTGGTTGCAGGTTTCAAAAGCAAAGGAGGACATGCGACTCTTTTGGCATAGACTATTTTACTGTGTATTATACAGTGGCTGGCATATGTTGGAGCATTCAAAAGGGCAGGCGAGCAAGCAAAGCAACCCAAAAAACCAAAATGAGGGATTTGCAGAGCTGAGAATCTTGGTGACCCACGTGCACAAGCCCAGCGCTAAATCTGGCAACAATAAACGAAGGCCTTTGTGGTGTTGTGTGTTTGATTGATTCAAAATCAATGGCAACAAAAAGCAGTGGACAGAAAATGAGAGAGAGAGAGAGAAAACTGAGTGCTCTTATATTGGATTTGACATGCTTGACAAGATGTAACATCATCCCTTTCTCTCTCTCTCTCTACCCAACTCAGTGCTATACAATAAATAGATTCAAAGAAGCAACCAAAAAAGTCTTATTGGTTGCACAGTCAATCAATATGATCGATCCGTGTATCCCTAATATAATCTTGTTGGGTTTCCATTTACCCTCCATAAATGCTCCTTTTCAGGATTCTCTCCCCATCTTCCTTTTACCTTTTTTATTAACTTAAGCGAATGTATGTAAGAATTTACAAAAATATCTTCCGATCAGTCGCTCATGCATGAGTGTATCCAGTCAATGCATGTGCTGATTGTATATACTGTATGAACAACAAAAGCTTGCGAGATGATGGAGGAGCACAGAGTGCACAGTGAGAGTCCGTTCTGCCCTAGCTAGGCCTAGGCCAGCAGAAACCTAGCACAGTAGCAGTGTTGGTCTCTTTTTGGAAATAAATGTAACACAGTGTGCGTAAATAGCCAGTTCAATAATAATATTGGATCTGAAAAGTATGTGACTTGAGTTGAGTTGAGGGGTGAGGGCGCTCAAATTGCCGCTCTGGAATTAGGTTTCCAAAGGTTACCCACCAGTCACATCCGCTGCCTAATCAGTCTTTTAATTCACAGAAAATCATTCGTCAAGTTTTCGTGTTTCAAAAATAGAGAGAGAGAGAGAGAGAGAGAGATTAGAAAAAAGCAGGTAAGGTTTTGTTTCGTATATGAGATCGATATGACGTTTGTGAAGTGGACATTCAAACTGTCATCACTTGCTTGCGCTACGTGGTTTTGTCTTTGCATGGGCCCCCTCCTTTTGTCTCCTTTCCTTTCTTCTTAATAATGTCTCCTCCTCAGCCCCTCCTCCCCTCTGCCCGGCCCCTACTTTATATACACCTCAAACCCTCCCACGTCTCTCAACCCACTCATCATTTAATCCAACCCCAAACAGAATAATATTTATACTTGTACTCATCGCGCTTGTTATATGAAATCCCAATCTCTTCAATTTCTACACACACCCATTTGCTAATTTTTGAAATGTCAGCAGCAGCAGCCGCCGCCGCCGCCGCAGCGGCAGTCAGCCTGTCCAGCTCGACCACCAGCAGCTCCAGCGGCGCCGAAAACTACCACCACCAACAACACCGACCGTTACTTACGCCGTCACTAACGGCGGTGCCGCCAGTGCTGAGTAGGTACGAGTCGCAGAAGCGGCGTGACTGGATCACGTTCGGGCAGTATCTGAAGAACCACAAGCCGCCGCTGACACTGTCGCGGTGCAGCGGGGCCCACGTGCTGGAGTTCCTCCGGTACCTGGACCAGTTCGGGAAGACCAAGGTCCACGCGGACGCTTGCCCGTTCTTCGGGCACCCCAACCCACCCGCTCCCTGCCCCTGCCCGCTGCGCCAGGCGTGGGGCAGCCTCGACGCGCTCATTGGCCGGCTGAGGGCAGCGTTCGAGGAGAACGGCGGGCAGCCCGAGACCAACCCGTTTGGGGCGCGGGCGGTGAGGCTGTATCTGAGGGAGGTGAGGGACAGCCAGGCCAAGGCCAGGGGTATTGCCTATGAGAAGAAGAAGAGGAAGAAAGTAGGGGCATCGCAATCGCAACAGCAACAGCAGCAGCAGCAGGGGCAACATGGTAATTTCGGTTCATCAGGTTATGGCTATGGTGTTCTTGGTGGGGGAAGTGATCGGTCAAATAATAGGGTTGTGCTTGCTGGGGCTGCTTCTTCCACTGCTGCTAGGGGCTCTATGATCCCTTTGTCAGCGCTAAACTAAATTAGCTAGTAATTACCCCCTTAATTATATTTAAAGATCTTAGCTAGCTAGCTAGTTGCATGATGTTAAAAGAATGTAAGGGCTTTTGACATTTTGTGTTAATTAACCTTTTCTTTGGCAACCAAAAAAAACCCTAATGCTAGGTCTTTGTTTGATTGGCCAAAGGGTTTGTAGTTTTTGTTTTTCCTCCTTCGTTTGTTTTAATTAACCAAAAATTAGTTTTTATTACGAACAAAATAGCTTGCAAACAAATTCCGAAAACAATGTTTCAGGAAAACTAACAAACAAGAAACGGGCCCCCAACCGTGGAAAAAACCCAGCAATTGATGTTGTTGCAAATTGACAATGAGATTTATTTTTTCATAGGTTTGTCTTTATAATTTGCATATATTTGGTGATGTTAATTTATAATAATCTAATTAGGTAGATGTAGCTCAAATTAGGATACAATATTAAATGCATGATATTACTAACAGAAGTATAATATAATATGTAAAAGGATTTTGAAACTCATGAGTTTTCAAATGATAAAACTTGAATGGAACGAAGGTGTTTTTCGCTCTGCATCCGAGTTCGAATCTCCCTTCCTCTAGTTTAGATTAATTTAAAGCACTATTGCTTGTTTTTAAAAAAATAGAGGAAATTGTTCCTTTTTTTTCTTCTTTTCCATTTATGTTTTTATGTAGATGGAAGAAAGGGAAAAGGACCGATGCACGAAGATGCTAGAGGTAAAAAGCTTAAGCGTGAGAATAGGTCAAATCAAACCTAAAACAAATCATATATTCATTCTGATATTTTCTTCTTCTTATCATCTCTCGTGCATATATAACTAGATCCTTTAAATTCTTGCATTTGTTCTCTAGTAGCTGAAACGGTAGAGGATATGGTTTACATTTTTTTACAATATCTTAATTGTATGCTCCCATTATGCTGACAATTCTTTTGCTTTAATTAAAAATAAAAATAAAATCATATTCCTTTTTTTTTGGTCTTAGTCAAACACGCAATGAAAAGATAACTAAGAAACATGTTAGGTTAGGCTTGATTATCGCATGTGCATAATTAAGTTGGCTAACTAATTAATTAATTAATTAGGATAAATTATAAGTTTTAGTGTCATGTTAAGGAGACCAATTTTAGATACCAACTTCTGGAGAAATTATAGAATACTACCGTAGTATGGCCACGTGGTACATCTTGTGCACATGTTATAATATTAGTGGATATTTATAGATATTATTCCCTAAAAGGGGGGAAAATAAACCCTAAAAAGGGGAAAATAAACCCTGTCGTCCACCCATATTATAACACATGTACAATATGTACCACGTGGCCATACTAGGGTAGTATTCTATAATTTTTCCAACTTGTGTACCTAATAGATGTGGAGCCCATCAATACAATGAGTCTCACGCTCTATTAGAGAGATGATACACATGGTATTTAAAGTTGATCTCCCTAACATTTTCCTAAGTTTTATTATGCCCCTAGGGTACGTCGTTTCTTATACTGAGACATTTTTACATCCACATATATACTTTATACAATAGGAATATTAAGATTTCATATTGACACCTCTCATTTCCTATCTTGACAAAGTAGCGGTCGAGAAAAGGCTTCTGCTCTATTTTTATTTATATGACAAATTTTTCGTCCAACTTTTAGTCTCATGACCTAATAATAATATGAGTCAACAGTGGTATATATGCGTTTCTTTCATCATTTGTATATTATTCAGTTTTTTTTCCTTCCAAAATGTCTTTTCCCTCCCTCCTCTTCCTTCCTTCCTGAGATCACACAACACTGACAGGGATTTCATACATCCATTATTTGTGGGGTCTCCATCTATATGCTTTTTGCACTCTGATCACCTTCATTTGAAAGCCAATGATCTGTCTTTACATGTGAAGTCACATGGCTAAATCAAAATTAATATTTTTGAGACTATTTAGATTTGCAAAATGAATTGCTGAGAACAACCGGAAAAGCCTTTATTTATTTATTTATACAAACGGTATTGGGAGAGAGGAAAATCAAACCTAAAATTAGGGGAGGAGCTAAATTTATAAGGTTAGAGGGGCCGAAATAGAAAATACAAGTATATCAAATACCATAAGTTTTCAAGAGTTACATAGAAATGTGAAAAAACTAGGGAGGAAAAGAGTCATTGCCTAAAACCGCAGATGCCAAGGTAAATGTTCTAAACCACTTGAGCTATAACAAGCCATTTGCTTTTCTTAATAAGTAGAAGAAAAACGAAATGTAGCTCTTATATGCCGGCACTCAGAAAAAAAGGATAAATCAGAATGGAATTAATGCAATTTCCTTCTTAAATATTTTGTAAAAGATGAGCACATTATGATTTTTTCAGAACTCAATAATAATCTCTCAAACGCAAACATAATCAACCGTTGCTAAGCGTTAACTGATGATTTGGGAAAAACAAAAAGCCCCAAGACAAAAGCCCCTGTTGGCTTGTGAAGAAGGAGATAATTATGAATGTTGTGCTTGCCTCGAACACAAGTCACTCAACTAAAACTACAATCAAGTCAATCTGAGCCAGCCAAGTAGTTCACTTGAAAAATAGGTTTTTAGCGTTGTTAGGTGCATCGTCTTTAGCTTGTCAGTGTGGTACTCTCTTTCTCCTCAAAAAGATGCATGCTTTTGCCGATAAAGAAAAAGCATACAGCGCTCATTTGTACGTTGCCATGTCTATTGGCAGCACCCTATTAAAGAAGTACGTGGCTGATTATGATATTAGGCAAACTAATTATTCTGATTAGGACCTAATTAAAGCTACAAATAAATTATTCTGGTTAGATAAGGAGATTAGGTTCATGGAAATATGGGTTGCGTTGTGTCCTAACTTTAAGCAACAAAAGGTGGTGGTGGGTTTAGAAAGTCTTTAGCTTTCCTACCCCCAATAGGTCTCTCCACGACTAATCATACTATATATTGACCCTAGGCCATCAACTTTGAGCTGTAAAATGTCTAATCAAATCAAAGATTTACAAACACCAGCTGTGCTTGGCTTAATAAGTTGAGGCAAATGCCAGTAGAGTTACAAAGGAGAAGTGAATTTAAAACCAAGAGGTTTTAAGGATCAGGCAAAAAAGAAGGTGAAAGTCACTTTTAGTCTCTATAGTTTGACACTTCAATTATTTTTGATTCTATAGTTTTAATTTCCGTCAATTTTGATTTTGTAGTTTCGTATTTATACCATGATAAGGTAGTGTAGACAAAGAAATTTTGGCGAATTAAATTATGCTAAATAAAGAAAATAATTAGGGTTTGATGGATTAAATTGTAGGCCCCATAATTCACCTATGTGGAATACAACTCATCAAAATTGTATTAGTTGTCAAATGTGACACGTCGACATCCGGCAGAGTGCATCAAACGGTTCAAATTGGAGACAAAATTAAAGGGAAAAATCTTATGTGATGGACTTTGATTTAAATAAAATATTAATAAAGTCAATCAATTTGATTAAATTGCCAAATTATCGGAATTGATTTTAAATCAAATCAAAATCTCACAAATCAGGGTCCTAATGAAGGAAAGCCATTTAAATCAAGAATCATGTTGGAGCCTATAAATAGGAAGCCTCAAGACAAAGGAAGAGAGGCTAAAAAAGCAACCAAGCACTCAAAAGAATAAGAAAACTCTATACATTCTTCACCTTATTTTGGAAGAGCCACCAAACACAACAAACACGTTCCGGTTCCTCCACACTAGAAAAATTCAATCACCAAACAAGCCTTGTGCTACCCGTTTGATCAAGATCAAGTCTCTACGATCCTTATATCAAACATAAATTTTCTTTGAACACTTTGGAGATCGAATAAGAGGATTTCATATAAATATTGTAACCTTAAATTTCATTAATACAAATATTATTTTGTACATGTGTTCTTGTTTCATTTGTCATAAGATTTTCGTGTTTACAGTTAGTATTCCCGTCAATTTCTTTGAAGGTGCAAAGACAATTTGTCAACCAAAAACCCTTGAGTGTAAAAGCATGTCCAAAACTCTCCATATTTCATATTCGGGCTCGAAATTGGCCATTTGGGTTCAAGGTTCTTCAAATTTTGGGATTAGTGGTTGAATTTCGAGGCCTATTACGAAATGGGGAGAGTTTCAGACGAGCTTTTACGCTCAAGGGTTTTGGGTTGACAAAATTTCCCTTTACACTGTCAAATAAATTGACAAGAATACTAATTTGTCCTTGAATTGCTACAAATACGAAACTACAATGGCAAAATTGACGGAATTGAAACTACATGGTTAAAGTAGTTGAAGTGCCAAACTACAAGGAACAAAAGTGACTTTTGGCCAAAAAAAAACCAGAGGTTTTAAGGAAGTGATGACTTGAAGATCTTTTGGGTAAACATCACTTCTTTGTTTGTTTGTTTTTTTTGTCGAAAAGGGTTTCATTGAAAGCAAAGGAACGGGCAAGGGTGGATCCACACTAAGGGCTACAGTGGGCTGTAGCACAGTGTGGTTTTTAAGGAAAAAAATTAAAACCTATATATTTAACTTGTTTTCAATATTAGCCCAATCAGTGGCGAACTTATTAAGGCGCAAGGAGGTGCAGCTACACCTCCCCTCAGTGAAAAAATCATTGTAGGTGCTTCAAATTGCCCCTTTGCTCAGCTGGTGGTGGTGCACTCCAGGTGTACATATTACTTTATTTCCATTTTCAACATTTAAGTAAATGTCTTTGTCCTTTTACTTTCATTTATTTTTATATTACTCCATTTACTTAAATTTACAATGTAAATAAGGAAGTACCCCCAATTTGGATTCAAATAAAAATACTAGAAAATCAAATTCCCATCAAATCAAAATATGATAAATCGGTTTGAGTGCAAAATACAATTTAGGCTAAAAATGATGGCTCATTAAGTCAATATATACTTCATACTAAAATCCCATAAAATCAAGTTTTCTTATTTGATATGTGAGAAATAAAAGCCGCCAAAAAATTATCTTGAAAAAATGATTATTTTGAAAAACTATTTTTCATACTTAGTCAATATTTTTACATAAAACAATTTTTCATGTATGATATGAATGCATGAAGAGAGCTAAGGTCAATCTTGGCAAAAAGCCTTAGATGTTCAATCCACTATGGTGTTAAACCCTATTTGGTTTATATTAAAACTTATTGAAAATTAGTCTATGAAGTTTTGAGCTAACGTGGTTTATATAATTTAATATTTACTTTTATTTCTAGAAAAATTATAGAAATTGTAAGTACTAAAGAAAAATAATCATTAAATTTTAAGATAATAATTTTAACTAGTCCACCCGTTGAAAAATTCATGGTTCCACCCTCGGAAACGGGGGAGCCATATACAATAACAACTAAAGATAAACTCAGGGAAAGATAGCTAAACTCGCAGAGTCTAGTGAACAGAGTCTTTCCCCGTGTACCAAAATAATTATAAAAGAAATATTAAGGGGTGCATAGAAGCCCATCAGACATCAACACCTGCACCAAGGAAACCTGCACCAAGGAAGAAGGTGGGAGATTAACCCATCCCTAAGGAGCCACCGCCCGTAAACCTATTGCTGCTGCCTCATGAGCCTCACGATTAGCCCCTCTAGGGATCCAACTCCACTCCACAGTTGTGAAGCCCGAACAAAGCCGTCTGATTTCTTCCAGTAATGGGAGAATAGTCCAAGCCTTAACACATGATTTACCTTTGATATTGTCAATAGGCACTTTGGAGTGTGATTCCATAGTAATCCGAATATATCCGCGTTAGTGAAATCCACGTCTGACTTTTCCATTTGTTGTTTGGGCCAGCAAGCACACTTTGGAGTTGTTGATAGGAAAAAGAACTTTTACGTAGTTCATGGAACTTTTCCTTATTGTGCCTCCAGCCAATCTAATTAAACACTGAACCCACAACACGACTCAGCAAATTATACCCAAAATCTTTTGAACCCAGAAAGATTGTTTTTGATAAGTCCTCAGTGCAAATAACATGTGCATCAACTTTGTCAACTTTTTTTATTTGTTAATGAACCTCGACGGAATGAGAAAACTATATATACATCCAAACTGAAATATGAAAAACATAAAAGGGGGACAAAACAACCTGACCCCTCATATTACATTCCTTAACATATCTTGAATGAAGTCAGGTAGCTCCTCAAACCAATCAATGCGTTCCGAACAAACAAAGCATATAAAATCATCCTAGCATACATGAATTGTAATATACATTACATACAATTTTACCTTACAGTGTCATATAAATTCATAGATTTGAACGTCCTTTCATCCAAATGAAGCCTTAATTTGTATGTATGAACTATCGCTATATGATCAAACTAAGCTAATAACAATTATTGTGTAGTACTAGAACATAACTACGTATTATAATATGAGTTGGCGCATTGTAATTAGTCTGTTTAGAAGAAATCAATAACCAAGCCATGTCAAGATAGAGCGGTTATCAAAGGATTTGAGGCCAAACCTAACAACAAGGCACCAGTGGTCTAGTGGTAGAATAGTACCCTGCCACGGTACAGACCCGGGTTCGATTCCCGGCTGGTGCAGCAGCTTTTTAATGTCATTTAAATTTTTTGCCTTTTGTCAACAAAAGTTTTTCTTTTTTCGGTGATATTTTTCTCACCAAAGTTTCACCCACTCATTGAAAAGAAAAGCAATCTCCAACCATGGTTTAGTTTCCCACGCGTTTTCAAAAAGACGAGATCAACCCAGGTTATCCACAATCCCACGTGTACGGTCGCGATTCAGCTGCCCTCAAAAAACGCGTTAAGCCCAATTTCGCGCGCCTTTATGCCCGTTCGTGCCATCACGATCGTACCCACGTGTCGGTTCCCAGACCCCAACTGCCGGTCACTTCCGGCGTCCGCTACCGGTTGGCGGGACCACCTTAACGCGCGGCAAGGTCCTTGTCGACGTCATCGTGACTCTCACGACTCATAATAAACATCGCAAACCCCCCTCTTTCCCCATAATACCCTTCCCTCTCTTGACCGCTGTCTTTTTCTCCGCAGCGATTAACGAGAGGGTAGGTGAGTAATTTCAAAACCCTGTCTTAATTAATTAATTAAAATGGAATTAAATTATTCTTCCTTTTCCTCCCGAGTCTTCTTCTGAGTTCTCTGAGTAAACAAGGAAGCAGAAGAGAAAGTCCTTTGCCTGCTCTCGGTTGAATCATTCCGTAACAGTTCTCACGTGACCTCCCGATGCGAGCTCTGCAATCAGTTAGTATTATAATTTCTGATCGTTCAGTATTTTTTTTTCTTTCGTTTTATGATTGTATTTTAAATTTTAATCAATGTATTTTCAACGGTTGGGGATTGAGTTGAATTGGATAATTGTGGATTGAATCGCAGAGAGGCCTTTGAATTTCAGCTATGGATTCTGCACGGAGTTGGCTTCAGAAGTTCCAGCCCAGAACGAAGAAGAAGGGGACGGAGTGTGCAAGAGACGAGCAGGAGAAGTCTGCTTCTGTCGATGAGGCGCCTTCCGACATGACCAAACAGAAGGTTGAGGCAGCCAAACAGTACATTGAGAACCATTACAAGGCTCAAATGAAGTGCTTGCAGGACAGGAAAGAGAGGTGACTAACTATGACTCGGGTCAAAATTGTATAGCTTTGTTGAATTGAAGCTAATGCTGTGGAATTTGGGTTTAAATTTGGTTTTTTTTAATGTGGAATTACAGGCGTTGGATGCTGGAAAGGCGGCTCGCCGATGCCGATGTTTCGCAGGAGGATCAGATGAATGTTTTGAAGTATTTGGAGCAGAAGGAGACTGAGTATATGCACCTTCAGAGACATAAAATGGGGGTTGATGACTTTCAGCTTTTGACAATTATAGGAAGGGGTGCATTTGGAGAGGTTCTTTTCTTGCTTGCTTGTACGGTTGTATCTTTTTGTTAGTGGACTTGTTTGTTTATATCAAATGCATTAGCTTTACTTTGTATTTGCTGCAAAAAAAAAATGCAGGTGAGAATTTGCAGAGAGAAATCTACTGGGCATGTGTATGCCATGAAAAAGCTCAAGAAATCGGAGATGCTCCGAAGAGGCCAGGTACTGCTTTACCGGTAGTACCATTTCTATTTCATATGATTGAAATTAAATCCATAATTCTGGCTAAATTTTGCTGAAGAACTATGAATTTCAATCTTAGTTGTGTGAAATGAACTTGTCTGCCCAAAAAGAACGGAACTTTTAAGAATTATGTTTGTTTCTCTACTTGTGCGATCCATAAGTTCATCTTCGTTCATACTTCTTTTCTTTCTTGGAAGGTGGAACATGTTAAAGCTGAAAGAAATCTTCTTGCTGAGGTTGATAGTGCTTATATTGTTAAGCTCTACTGCTCCTTTCAAGATGATGAGTTTTTGTATCTTATAATGGAATATCTTCCTGGAGGCGATATGATGACATTACTAATGCGCAAAGATATCTTGACTGAAGATGAAGCCAAGTTTTATGTTGGAGAGACAGTCCTTGCCATTGAGTCTATTCACAAGCACAACTACATCCACAGGTTGTTATGTCATTTATTTTTTGCTTTTACTGAGTTGGCTCTCAATCACCCACTGATTAGACTTGGAATACAGTTATGGTAGGCAGATGTAGAATCTTGTAGGGGCTTTAGCTACTGATATCAAAACATAAGAGCACTTCCACCCATTTGCCATGGCAAAGGGCAAGGGTAAGGCAAGGGCTGTTACTATTCATGTGAATAGGGGCAGCCCTTGCAAAAGGCTTGTAGTGTTTCCACCCACTGCCATGGCAACTCAAGGGCAACCACTATTAATGTGAGATATGAGGAGAGGAATTTGTAGAGTTTTGGTGTGGGAAGTGAAGAATATGACTAAGTATTTATTTAAAAAAATTCTGAAATTTTTAGTATTTTTTTTTTAAAATTTCGTTGCTGACGTTAGCAAACCCAGGCAATAGCCCAGGCTGTTCTTGCCTTTGGGCTGGCCTGGTTTGCTGGGACCCATGCACTGCCCGGGCTGTAGAAGCCCGCTGGAACATCAAATTGGGGCTTAGGCCCCCTGTTGCCCGGGCTGGGGGGCACCGCTGGAACTGCTCTAATATCCTACTTTCAAAATGTTTGCCCTTGAACTTTAAAATATTTTCGTGTGGATTTAGTTTTGCCAATGATGTTCTTAGTTAACATTTTCAGAAGGCTAAAATAAATAAGGGGAGTGCTAGCAACCTTCTCTCCAACCTACTCTTTTGAACCTTCTCCATTATCTTCATGACATGTGTCAATTTCTACACTAAAAACAATGTCTAATGTATTAATGGCATTGTTTTTAGTGTAGAAATTAACACATGTCATGAAGATAATGGAGAAGGTCCAAAAGAGAAGGTTGGAGAGAAGGTTGCTAGCATTTCTCAATAAATAAAACTTAGTCTTACATGTTCTTTGTTTGTTTCAATACTGGTAACAAAGGTAAACTGATAAAATTTACTTGCAATCGTTCTGTCAGATATTTAATTATGATATAATTTGTGTGAACCTCAAGTTATTTACATGTAACCTTATGCACAGTCTTATGATCTGAGAGTTATCCTTGAGGTTTGCATGTGTTGGCTTTATTTATTACATAACTGTGCTTAATTCAGTTGCTTATGAGATGAACACTTCAACTGTCATGTGAGCGTGAATTTCGATATCTTTTGTAGGGATATTAAGCCTGATAATTTACTGCTCGACCGTTATGGCCACATGAAGCTTTCAGATTTTGGGTTGTGTAAGCCTTTGGGCAGTAATAGCTTTCCAGATCTTAGTGAGAATGAAAATGCAGGTGGAAGAAATTCGACATGCCCCTCTGAGAGTCATAAACATTCTAATCTTCCTACGACACCAAAACGAACCCAGCAGGAGCAGTTATTGCACTGGCAAAAGAACAGGCGAATGTTGGTATGTTCTGTGTCTTTTCTGTATTTACTCCTATGTTGCGAGTGGCATCGGTGGGCTAATGGGGATGAGATGGTTGTTTTTCTTTTCTAGCAAAGAAAGTAATACATGAATTCAAATGAATTAATAAAATGAAAGAGGAATTGTGGCTTTTTTGTTTGGCAAGCTTGTAAAGCTGCCTATGTGGCCGGTACTTCCCTTGCCTGTGGTTCCCTTTGCACAGCTGTGTATCTATCTTCTGAAGGCTCATAAGAAATAACATAGTTGATTTTAGAGGTATTGCTTTTGGTTCATAGAGTCTAGTTGCTGTACTCTAAGTTGCAGGCATAGTGGTTTGTACTGCTGTCCAGATCATTGGATCTCTTGTCCGTGACCTGACATTAGATTGTAATTTGTTGACTTTGATTTAATAAATTCTTTGTTTCTCATAAAAAAATACAAAAAGGTGAATATTAGACTCCCATTGCATGCATGCTGTCTTGGAAAAGTTTGCTTTTTGTGGGACATGAATTAGAACTTTGGTTGGAGTGTTTCTATGGTCGCGTGCTAGATTATGATTCCGATATTTCTTCAAAATCTTGAGGAAGCAAGGAAAAATAAATATATTATCCAGGAATTACTTAAACTGGTTCTTTGTAGTGACAGAAGGGAATGTACACTCACACAGTTATTACTTAAAACTGGATTCAGAACAGGAATAATCTTATCTTTAGGGAAAATATATTATTGTCTTGCTTTCCTGTGTTTCTTACAATTTAAATTTTGGACGTGAACTTGTTTTTATTTTCTTTTGCCCATGAATTAGGATCAGCTTTTATTTTGAAGGGTTTTGTAATAAATGTTAAGTTATTTACATATAAATGGCCCTTTCATATGCCATTTAGGCTTACTCAACAGTTGGAACTCCAGACTACATTGCTCCGGAAGTATTGCTGAAGAAAGGATATGGAATGGAATGTGATTGGTTAGTTACTTTTCCCACACATGCTTCACCTTAGGACATGTTTCCGACTGGTTAGTAATCAGATATCTCTGTCAGGTGGTCTCTTGGTGCAATCATGTATGAGATGCTTGTGGGATTTCCACCTTTTTATTCCGAAGAACCAATGTCAACATGCAGAAAGGTAAATTGAATTTTGATTTGTTGTTTGACCATTTGTAATATGCAACATTCAGATTTCTGAATAGGTTTAACAGTCCAGATTTAAGAAATGGAGTCTTGCTATATCCTCATTAATTTGTGACTATTTGAATTCTGGAACTATAATTATTTCTTAAGCCATATTAATTGGGGAATCTCCTGCTGACATCTCATTTGTATATTCTTATCAAACAAATGGTTAGTTATGCCATGCAGATTGTTAACTGGAGAACTCATCTGAAATTCCCAGAGGAAGCAAAGCTCTCTCCTGAGGCTAAGGATCTCATTTGCAAGCTCCTCTGCAATGTTGAGAAGAGGCTTGGGACGCAAGGAGCTCATGAAATAAAAGTTAGCATACATGAAACTTACTCTCTCTTTCTCAATATTGGTTGATGGGTGTTTTATTGTTTGAAGGAAAAAAAGCTGAAATGTTTTTCCTTATGTTAGGCACACCCGTGGTTTAAAGGGTTACAATGGGATAGATTATATCAGATGGAAGCTGCTTTTCTACCAGAGGTTAACAATGAATTAGATACTCAAAACTTTGAGAAGTTTGATGAGGTAAGGAAAATCATATACCTTTTCAATATGGTGGTTGTGTTCATGCAATACTATTTTCCATCTTTTCCTTATCACGCTTATCTTAAATGCTGTTCTTTTCATGGTTGCAGTTGGGGACTCCAGCAGAGACTTCATCAAAATCTGGTCCATGGAGAAAGGCACGTATCAAAGTTCACTTCATTTCGCATCTGTATATTCAAAATACCTATATCGCTTTAGTGACACTCATTAGGGTGGTATCAACACAGATTTATGGTTTAAATGCAGTTTTGGGATCTTTATTCATAAAATGAGGTGTGATTTTTCAATTCCACTTCTTTTTCACCTCAATACTTATGCCAGATATGTAACTAATTTATACGTTCATGATCAGAATTTTCAATCAATTAATACAGATATACACACACATTGCGTGGGATTGCACTTGAGTTTCACATAATTCATTAGGTTTATGCAATCATTATATCTTGTCAGAAAATACAAGTGATTATATTATATCATAGATATTTTGGAAAATCAATTTTTTTCATATAAATTTTTAAAGGGTTATACCTAATTCTTCTTGAAGTAGTATGGTTTAGCCTAGGCTTGCTTCTGTTTCCAGCCTGTTGATGTTACTTTTTTCCTGGGTTGAGTTTTCCTTTTCAAAATTGGACATGGCTCAAATGACAAACACATCTAACACATCCTCCCTTCTTGTTTCTGTGCTAGTGCTAGTCTGTTTTGCTGTCTCTGTTGACTGATCAATCATGTACTTTCATTCATTCCAGATGCTTTCTTCCATGGATACGAATTTTGTCGGTTATACCTACAAGAATTTTGAAATTGTTGATGAGCATCACATGCCTGGTATTGGTAAGTATTACCTAGTAAATTGTTAAACAAAGAAACTAGCCATTAATAAGAATTAATGTGTATAAGTAGACATAAACCACTATATTTCAATTGTTAGCAACTTTATATGTGCTGGGGCGTGGCATTGGCTGGTATAATCTTAGAGCTTCATTGACCTTTAAATGCACACTCTGATGCAGCTGAATTGAAGAAAAAGAACAAGCAGCCAAAGCGACCATCTGTTAAGTCATTGTTTGGTAAGTGCTTGTTGCAATCAGAGTTTTGCAATATTATCTTTTTAGTTCTAGATTGTATTTGCAGTCCCAAACCTCCACTTGGTTTGCTGTTTTCCAGACACACCTGATCCTCCAGACCCACCAATTCAAGGAACCTCTCCCCACCATTGGCCCAACCAGTTGGGTGCCTCAGAAGGCTCTCAGCGGTCACGGCAATCTGCTAGACCCCCACAACATCAACACAAACCTCCACGAAGATAACAAGCAAAGTGCACTTTACTAGTTATTTTCCACAGCTGGAAGGAAATTGATAGAGAAGTTTACAAAACTGCATAGGCAAGATAAGAAAATGGTAGCTGAACCTGAAAGTCTCAGTTTAAGTGCTTTAGTAAGTATAATCTTCTTGTGCATTATTAGCAGGGATGACCATTTACCACATAATCGCCTAGATTAGAGGAAAATATGTCGAGCTTCACATTTAGGCTCTGATAAATGATTTATTTGTAAGTTGTTGTAGATTGAGGTCATGGCCACGCATTATGTCAAAATTATTGTCGACTTCTAAGCTTATAGCAAGCTTTGTCACAATGATTTATGTTCGTGTAAAGGGTTAGTGACAAAGCACATGGTTTAGAAGTGAGTTTAAGTGACACTTAATTATTCTTTCCCACCCAGGACATGTAAATTTTTTCATTATTTTTCTTGTAAATTGCATATGCAACCAGGAGCATTTTCATAGATTGTGAACCTCTGGCTGGCAGCAGTCTTCCGTCCATTGACTTGCCCTTCACTTGGGTGATAGGCTTGATCCAGAGTTCAGATTTATTTATTTTTGGTTCTTGGCTATTATTTACAAATCTGTTTAGAATAGAGGGAGAGATGGCATCATTGTAAATAAAACAAAACAAAAATCATCCCTTCAACTGAAAATCAGATTTTCCATTTTTGCATTTGGATGTGAGAGTTCTTAAAAATTATGACATTTCGCTTGATAATTTACCAATAGAATTCTTAAAAATTACATGCTTATTTAAAAAAAAAAAATCTCTCTTTAAAAAAATTACAAATAAACTTATATGACCAAACCCCAAAATTTATAATTTGACATATTTATGATTAGAAAACAATGCATAAAGGATTTCCTCAACGGAAAAAATCTTAAATACCCAATTTTTATTTTATACAATCGATATTCTACTAAGTTAGGGAGGGAGATTTGAACTTAGGTTCAGAGTGGATAGTATATCCGCTTCTGGCCAACTCATGTTCTACGCCTACTTTTCCATACTCTCTCCTTTAACTATCCATTCAAAATTATTCTAATGAGGAAAAGAGAACCCTTTTTTTTTTGGTTGCTCCCATTTCTTCTGCGACAGTGTCTTTATTTTATACATAATTTTTCCATTCATCAGTTTTGTTAATTTCTCATTTCAAAATCTCAATTTACTGTTCTGCGCATGTGCAGGGTCTTGTACACATGTATATATTATAATTCCCAAAGAATTGAGAAATCAATATTTTACGTAACATTTATAGCTATTGAATTTCATAATCCACTTCACCAAAAAAAATAAATTCATAATCCACTAATTAAAGTTAAAACAGGTCATTTTCTAGCATCAATAAACTAACCCCCCATAAGCTGACCAACATATTACCTTTACTTTTGTTGATTACTGATGATGACACAATAAATTTTCAGAAGAAATATTCAAAACTTATCAAAATGAAGAAAAGTAAAAAACTATATGAAAAGTGGTTTTACTTTTCTTTGACAAAAACTTCTCACTTTTATTTTGAAAAGTGGTTTTACTGATCAATTTTCTTATCTGTCTCCTCTCTGTTGAACTAAAAACAAAAACAAAAATTTTTAACTTACCGAATGGTCCAACTCTTTCCCTTTAATTTCTTCACTTCCTTCTATTGGTGTAATTGATACTATAAATATATAATATGGGTGGATAGTGACACGTCTCTTGATCATAACACTGCAAATCGAGATTATTTTTCATTAGGCTAGATTCCGTTGATTATATATACACAAATTTTAGAATTAATCTATCATGACAAGGTCACAACAAATTATTAATCCACTAAACAAACAAGAACAGTGGTGCATCATAAAGATGACTTCTATGCTGTCTGCTGAGCTTTCAAAAACTACCATTTTCTTTATTTGCCCAAGTACTTAATGATTAGCAAAACCTTGAACTGTGTTTCCTATATGACAAAAGGGATAGAGAGAGAGAGAGAGATAAACAACGAGAAAAGAAGCACAAAAAAGATATGCAAGGGCTTGTAGTGCAGCAAAGAAGGACTGCGGTTTTCCTCAACTTGAACTTCACTTAAAGGGGCCATAGATGGGATAGGATAGGATCTCTAAAACGATCACCCGAATGAAAAGACCAAAAGCTTTTTTTAACTTCTTCTCACTGGAAGTAATGTCACTATAATCACATGGAGAAAGGGCCACGTGGCACATCAATCAAGGGCTTAATTATCCCCTGAACCCTTAATTTTAATTATTAATCACGTTATGAAAAGATAGACAATTGTTCAGTTCCCCACGAATGGGATTATGTTAGATTACAATATTATTCTCATGTTTTCATTGTTCCCCCAAAAAAGAGAAGTTTTGGATTACCAAGAGGGAAGAAAGAAGCTCCCTTGTTTCATACATATAAGATGCACTGCCACATTATGGCCAACCCTGTTACAAAATAAACAAAACCAAAAAAAAATACGTAGCTAGCCAACTAGCCAAAGTCTAGAATAAGACTAGACCAATACTTTTTTATTTATTTATTTTTTCAATGATTTAAAATTTTAATTTTATGGTATGTAGCTAAGCCTAGGTAATAGGCATGCACTGTTGTTGGTGGTGAGGAGCCAAAACCCCACCTCCCATGATAGGCCTTGCAAATTTTCCAGAAACACTTCTGATTGCTAAGCAAAGACTAAAAAAAACTTGCAAGTGGGAAATTAACTTGTCATCTTGTTATTGGCTGCCTTGTAGAACTCTTATTAAGACTGGAAGTCTGGAACACATCAAAAGCACTAACAAATGTCACTTGTTTCGTTTGGGAAGGATTATGTATGAAACACATGTTTATAAAAATTTTAAAACTCTTCTATTAGTCTAAAATTGTATTGAAAATCCAAGTGCTTCATTAAGAAAGATCTTTTACAGAAAGCGTTTTTGTGACCTAAAAGCATATATAAATTGTGTTTTTTATTATGAGAAAACGTTTTTTGTATTTTCTTAAGCACTCTTAAACAGGATCTCGCTAACCTAAAAATTGGCCCAAGAGAGGAGAAAGATGTTATTTTAATGTGGAACCCTACTTTGACCTTTCATGTGGGACCAAGGGATTTGGAATGTGATATAGCCATCAGGCAAGGACAAAAGACAGCTGGTGGCAAGTAAATCACAGCCGTCCGTGTAGATTATAATGGATGAGCACCACCATATATTATACTACAAGAAAAGGTGAGGTCGGGTCAGGTCAGGCCAACCGGTAAGGTTGCCGGTAGCTAAACTTTGTGACGTTGAGGGGTCTGAAAATAAAGGAAAATATTTGGGGTACCTTTGCTCGAGAGGTGAAGTCGGATGGGGCCTGCGCTCATCCTACTCACCATTTATTAAAAAGGTGGTGAAGAAAATGGTGCCTTTAGCACCACCCGAAAATAAAATGAATAAGCATAGAAAGTGTCATAGTGTGTCATGCGTGCAAATCAACAGTCTTATCATAATAATCAGGACTCTGTGAGCTTATAATATATTAAAACAAAAAAGACACCTCATTTTTGCATAATTTATTTAGAGCCACAATCGTAAGCATCCACCAAGGGTTGGAACTTGGAAGGTTGGAATTTTAAAGAACCCTATGAGTCAGGGACTGCATGGTTAATTAATATATGTTTATTACATTATTAATATTATAATTAATAATAATATATAATAATTAGAGTATTAATTATATTTAATTAACTATGTGTGCCTGCTTCACATCTTCACATGGCAGGATGCAAAGGCCCAGAGATTCTTGTGGGAAGACAAAAACCCTGTAGAGTTCTGCAGAGAGAATCCCAGTTTAGTTTTGTTCCCTTGCGAGGAGTGGGAGGAGGAGGAGGGATTGTCATGCAAGAACGTGGGGCAAGTGGTTGTCTCAAAGCCAGTCAATAATGAGTTTGCAAATTAAAACTATGGGATTTTATAACTTGGATTTGGACCACTAAAATCTTAGGACCCTTTTCTTTAAGCGACCCAATATTTTGAACTGGTCCAGAGAAGTCGGTTGGTATCTTGTTTTTTAAAACAAGTTTAAGCACACCATCATGACCAACTTGATCATAAATATGAATTGGGTCCTTAGCTAGATAGCTGCTTACACAACTGATATAAAATTTCAACAGTGTTAGCTAGGCCATGGCCAGTAGTACTTAGTTAGCACCTTTCTTCCATTAATTCCAACTTGATGTGGAGATCGATGTCGGAAGAAAATTCGTTAAACATAACCCTCCAAAACACGCATGAATAACTATGAATCAATAATTTGTATTGAATATAGGAGTGTGAGTAACTATGAATCATTCATTGGCGTGAGACTTACTATACTCACAGTAATCAAAATATGATTATCAATTATCAGTTAATTACGTATCTCTTTTTATCAATAAGGAAAACATAATTCCAATTTGGGATATCCAACAATTGAAAGATAAATAAAAATAAATAAATAGTTAATTAGTTGGCAGGCTGCATATTAGCTTTTTACGTTTCAAATTCTCATATCCACTTGTTATGTTGATGAGTGGTAGAATATGAGCAAGTGAATTCATATGTATATAAGACAATGAATTATTATATGTCGTGAGACTCACTGTGAGATTCATCTCAATCAACAACGATCAATTAATATCTAACAATGAGATTCATCTCAATCAACAATGGTGAATTAATACCTAACACAATTGTTAGGTTGAAGTAGCCTTTGTAAAATTCAGATTCTCAATTCCACCTATTATGTTAGTGAGTGGTATGTACAGTATGAACATGTGCCACACAGAGACATGGAAAGCAATAAGAAAATAGTGAGGGGGCTACGGATAGCAACAATGGTCTTTTGAAGAATTCCAAAGCCAAAAACCTTCAAGTGCCCTAGAGTAGAGGGAGGGAGAGGGAGAGAGTGGCTGCTACCTCTAGTAGATTCTCAAAATGTCTAATCAAACATATGTATATAAGGTCGGTGATTCCCCTCTATGATCATTGGCCCATTATACTTTCAAATTCTAATCAAAAGCCCTCCCCCACAATATCATCCCCAACACACCAATAATTTTTGTATTATAATATTAATATTAATAGTGATAGAGGGAGACGTTTGGGAATTTGTTTCTTAAAATTAAAGAAACCCCCACCACCCCCAGACTTTTTCTTTTGGGGTCACATTTGTGAAGGCCCTAAAAATGTCTAATCAAAACCCGATATTAATCGATATTGTGATGTTACTTGTTTAGCACTATCTTTGATCCTTGAATTGAAGTGGTCATGCAAGACTCCAAAAAGGAACCCAACTTTTGGACCCAAACAGAAGCCATTTTATCTGACCTAAAACAACAAAACTAGAATCAAATTAACCATATAATGAGCATACTTAATTAGAAGAAATTATACAATAATACTGTACCACCATGTGGCGTTGCCATGTGATACTACAGACGAATGATGTGACACACCTGAACATAACTACTAAATAGAAATGCGGAACTAATGTTCGTTTGATATTGATGTTAAAGTCACCCATCAAACCGATCACCCAATTTAACAAGAATTCACGTTTGTCTGATACTTCCCAAGCAATTAGAAAGGACGACGGATGAAATGATATTATCCAAGCAATTAGAAAAGATGATGAACTGATATTAAAATTCATGTTTTTAGAAAGCTTTCTCGCAAAAAGGGAAAAAAAAAATCAATGATTTCTTTTACTAACAAACCAATAAATTTTGGGGGAAAGATGATTTCAATTAATTTTGAAGAAAGAAGAGGAAAATGAAGATCTGAATGCATCAACAACAACACTCAAGTAAGCTTTTTTCTCATTTAAGAACAAATCGTTAGTTTTCCTCATCCGAGAAAAAGTTAGTAGAGAGAGTCACCGATGATCCATTTTGGGCAATTTCTTCAGTAGCTTTGCAAAGGATCAACATGGCTGCTTCCGTGAAAAAATATTGCAGGATCGATCTTGAGATTTTGAGGGCATGTACAAAACTTAAACTAGAACCCTCACATAATCTAATATAAAAATACTATAAAAAAATTTGCCATGATTTAATGTCATAATTTTTTTTATAACTAAAATTCATCATCAATTAACATGTAATAACAATCACAAATCAAATTCATAAATTGTTTAATGTTTTCATTTGATGAAGTTAAATATGAGTATATTAGGTTTTAAAAAAAAGTTCAAGAGAAAGAAGAAGGCATTAATTTTTTTGAGTGCTGCTAAACAAATCCTAAAATTAACTGAATACACCATATGATCTAAAATACACCATAATATTTAAATCAAAATATAAAATTAACTAAGTACATCCTATTTAACTTCCAAAAATACCATTGGTATACCCTAATACACTTTATCACACAACACCCTAATACCAATCCTAAACCGAATTTCTCTTTTTACATCAATTCATCCCTCTCCTTGTGTTATACTTTTTCAACTCTCACTCATTGCAATTTTCCACGCTCATGAATCTCAATGTCTGCAATTTATTTAAACTTTTGGTTTTGGCAGGAAAGCAAGGGCGTAGAGGACCTTGGTGATGTTATTAGAGAGGGCGGTGGAAATCTCAATGTATGCAATTTATTTAATATTCCATACTTTCTCATCTTCTTCAACCTTAAATTAAGTAAATCTACTTGTATGATTATTTGTTGGTTGATATCCAGCTTGTTGTCTTGTTTGGTTATAATCTACTTGTATTCAGTGACTAAAAATTAACTCTTTTACTGTTGTCATGAAGGCTATATTGCAGCTAGCATAATTAGGTTCATTTTTCCTCTAGGTTGATCTGTTTAAAGTATGTGGGAAGTTTGCCTTGAAGATAACTTTTTACTTGCAAAGGAAAAATTCTTCTAGTCACTCATCGAAAATTAATATTGTTGCATTGAAGTTAGCTGGATTAGAATCATTGCTATATATCCATTCCTATTTGCTATACACCATTCAACGACACCTCCTTGCTCCTCCGTCAGTGCTAGCGGCGTTGTTCGTGGACCAAGCAATACGAAATAAAATAAATTAGTTTGTATTTTTATTCTTTTTTCATTATAAAAGCTGCCAAATACACTTTTGTCAATGTGCTGCAAGCTGCCAAATACACTTTTGTGTGAATGTGCTGCACGCTAGGGTATATATATCTTTTTTATAATATAATATAAAGTTAAAAAATTTGGGGGCACTCAAAAATCAGGCACCTTATGCAGTGGCGCCACTTACACCATGCCAGGACCGCCCCTGTACTTAATTACGATTCTAACTCTAATCCTTGTCCTTCATCATCCCGACATGTTATATCACACCCAGTTTATCTATGTGCCTCACTTTCATCATAATCACCTTTTGAAAACCTTAATCATACTTCGTATTTTTATGTAAAAAATATTCATTAGTTAGTAGATCATATTACAAAGTGATTCATCGGGTGATTGTTCAAAGCAGCATAAAGTTTTCATAACAAACACCTACAACTTTGTGTGGAAATTAGGGTGGCTTATAAAATAGTTGAAAAATGCAATGAAACTCTGAAATCTCGAGAAATCACTGTGTATTTAATACGCCATGTGGCGACACACACACATATATATATAATTACTAACATCTTTCTCTATATCTCAAGGTATACAATTTCCTTTTATTCTTTTTCTACTTCAAAAATCCACCTTGAAAAGAAACAATAAGAAGACAGTTTGTGGCTTAATTTATTAAGAAAAACCGCGTGCAGTCTCTTTCTCAACTACTTCAAGAAACTATAATTTAAAAAGCCAATATCAAATATTTTCTTTGTGCCATTAATTCTCTTATCACTACACAACGTGAATATGTCCATTAATTTTATTCATGTCGTTGTTTCTAAAACTAAATACAATAATATCCCATAAGAATTTAGAGTTCAACCTTTATATCATGCTCTTTTGTTTAGTATTCAAATTTCAATCGTTTAATTATGACTCTTCCAACAAAAAAATAAAAAACAATTATGACTCATGAGTACAAAATTCTAAAAAACAAAACAAAAATTTTTGTCAACGTAAATTTTTTTTTAGTACAAGCGATAGTCTAAACTATATGGGAGAGAGATTTCTCACACACACAACTATGACGTCGTGGGAATTCGAACGTGAGACTTTTGGCCTGCAAGTCAATGCCCCTCTTCAATTGGCTAGACCATGTTGGCTCTGTTGGGGCAAATTTTATTGACCATGCTGTAATTAAATTAGTGACTATAATTGTCTTGAAATTTAATATGATTTTTATATTATAAAGAATTTATAATTTCGTTGTAAAAAAGGAAAGATATTTATTTGTTTTAATCCACGTTCTTGCTTGAGTCATCTTTCTAACTTTTTTTCGTCTTATTCGTGTTATTATAAAATGGTTAAGCCACTTTAAGCTCCAAATCAATCTCACCTTTCACAAAATGTACTCATCACTATCTTAATACTATTTCTTAAACCCTCCCAAAAAAAAGTACTCAATCATCAAATTCCTTTGCACTAATCTTACGTCACTGTAAAAGTGTAAAAATCACTCCCAAATATTTTTTCATTAAAAGTGCCATAAACCACATTTTCCCCCTCTTGCGATACTGATTTGAACCTTGTTACCAAAGAACAAGAATCTTGAAAAAATGTTATTTATTTCTTGAATAAAACCCTAATGCTTCCTAATTTAAGTTTTAAAATCTCTTACGGTTGTCTTCATTTCGGCCTTTACCTTTGTCTTGAAGGAACAATGGATGAATTTATGCCTTCCACTCTACTGTGAAAGACTGAAAGGTACCTCCATGCTTACTATTTCTCTTCTTTTTTATCCTAGTGCCCTTATTTTTTCCTCTTTTAGAAAATGCTTTCCTTCATGCCAATTCTTATAAATCTAGTGTAAGAGCGCCTTTTGAATTGCATGGAGGTGGAAGAGAAGGCATATATTCTTCCTGTAAGATCAATATTAATAAAGAATATTTAGTCTTTGTATTTTGTTGATTACCTTAATTTTGTTTGCAAAATTGTGTTTCATGCTTTCATTTCAGTAATCTCTATCCACTTCAGATTATTCCATCTACATTGTCCACCAGAGTGATTTGGCCTTTTCCTTGTCCTTCTTGTCCCATCCCATTTAGTTAAAGGTACTGTTATGTGTGAATACAATGCCATACATAGACTTAGCCAAGTTGATTAGAGCGGATGTGCTCCTTACCCTGCACCGAAGTTTAGATTAGTTTAAAGTAGAATATAGCTTGCAAAAAAATGTATTGTTATGTGTAATTTTATGTCATAATTAAATTAATTAAAGACTGTTTTCAAAAACTTGTTCTTGAGCAACATTAATATTGTGATATTTTCTTCTGGCTCTCGAATAACTTTGATTACTTTGACTGCAGTGAGCCCTTTGGATTAGATTATATATGTTAGTCTACTATGTCTTTAGCATAGAAGGGAATATTTCAGATCAATATCCAATTTGAAGGTTTTATTGATTCCTATGAATCTTTTGATACGAGGTGACTTTTCGTAATTATTTTTTTCAGTTTAGATAGTGTCTTTTTTCTTTGAATATTGATTTCGAATAGAGTTTTTTTGTCTTGCTATCAAGTGAAACAATTAGTTACCGGCACTTATTATTGGTTGGTAAGTGTTATAAAATTAGTGTCCCTATATTCATATCAATGAAAATTTATTTTTTACTTCTAATAGTTAATTATAAAGAATATATAGTTTGGAAGCTCTAGTGTGTGGTGCTATCTTTTTTCCTTTTAAAACTCATGTAAATGTACTATAAGCAGCTAGTGTGAGAAGGACATTTTACTCGATTGCTGCCATTACATTTTACAATAATGCTATTTGTATCATATTTATTGATTATATTGCTGACCACTTTTCTAATAGGAGAAATACTTTTGTGCAATGGGAATAACACTGTTTTACTCTCCCTGGCCAATTACACTATGACACGCGTGATAACTTTTCCACTTAGCATAACGTGATTGGCCGGGAATAGCGAAACAGTGCTATCTCCGTTCATATAAGTTTTTATGCTCTAATAGAGGTGTAAGACCTACCTATATTAAAAAGGTGGTCAGAAATGTGGTCTGTAAATGTAGTCTAAATAGCAACACCCTACATTTTATATCTTATCAGTGTTTCATTTCCATTATATATTTTCACCAAAAAAAAAAATTATATTTTATAAATAATTCTATTTGTGAGTGAGATTCTAAGAATATTAATTGACATAAGATGACAGATATATATTACTCAAAAGAGGTGCAGTAACTTATAAGTACAAAACATTATTGAAAAGCCAAACTATTTTTGTACTTTCCTTCCTAGATCAACCATGAAAGCAATGGAACTATGGCTAGCTTTGCATTTCTCAGTAACTTACACAGCCGTAAAAAGTAGCATGCACTGTAATAGGTTAACAATTTGGCTTTTTCATGTTTTTTTGGGTCTGATGTATTCATATATATATATATATGTTTGAATATACAAGTGATTTCATTTTCTTTTACCCTTCACTTCACGCAACCTTTTGAATGTGATACATTTTGTATTTAGTATTGCTTTGGCATAAAATCATTCTTAAATAAAGATTAGACTTACATAAATAAGTCTTAATTATAATAGATGTAATAAGTAAAATTATAAAGTTGTAATTTATTTTTTGATGAAGCGGACATATTATGGACACAGTATGTTCGTCTCTCACACAAATATACTGCGATACATTAATTGAGCATATGTTATATTATCAAATTTATGTTGACATGCGGTAAATTTAGACAAATCTATACTATGATAACATATGTTTCTATGAGAAAATTTCCCCGGCAAACTCATTTCTGAGAGGTGGGAGGCAATGGGCGGGTCCTAAGCACCATATGATCATCATCAAAGGTATATTGCCCCTTCTCCTCATGCTAAACGTTTTGATGATATAAAAGAATGGAAGGCAACTAAAAATTTGAAAGAAACGAAGAACAGTGTTGAAGTTTCGAAACGTTCCTCCGAAAAATGCGGCTACTTGCCGTCTCTTTACTTTCCTATCACTTGTTTCTGAAACAAAGGAGAGCAAAAGAAAAAGTAAAAAGACTTTTGTGCAAAGGTCTTTATTTAATTTACTGACAGAGGGAAAAAAAACACAAAATATAAAATATTCCATTATTAAATATAAACATTAAATTAATAATAAAAAAAACAAGCACTACAGTTAGCTGGATGACAATTAGTTTATTTATTATTAGCAATTCGGCAATTTCATATTAAAAACTCTCCTCTCTCTCTCTCTTCCTCTCTCTATTTGTTGCGTATGGAGAAGAGCTGTTTTGTATGAAAAGTCAGCTCCTCCTCTCTCTATCTCTATCTCTTCAAAACCATTCTCTCCATCATCACAACTTTTGTTTTTGAGAAGAACATATAAAACAATCCAACATCAGCCTTCAAAACCCACATTTCTTTGCTCTCCTGCTTCCTAAAAATCAAATCCCATCTTCCCAAAAACAGAAACACTTGTAGTAAATATATTAATCCATCATATCAGTCTGTTTAAATCAACCCCAAAAACTCAAATCCAAAACCCAAGAATTGCATGCCTTTGACGTCTCTTTGGGGTCCAAAGAACTCAACAAGATATACACTTGATGTTGCAGCTTGTGCCATAAATGCTCTGTATCATGTGCAGCTTGTTCATGCCAATTACTAGGATGGAGAATTACCAAGGTGATTTAACTGATATTCTTAGAGCTGGCAGTGCTGCTACTTCCGCCGCAGGAGCTTACCATTCTGATAATCTTCTTCATCATCATCATCAAGACCCTCATGCCGCCGCCGACAGCTGGCACTTCCCATCTGACAACCCTCCTCCCATGAAATTTTCCTCAGCGTCCTCAGCCATGGAGGAGGAGGAAGAAGAAGAAGCCAAGGACAATTTTGGCGATCCTTTTTCGTCCTACATGCGCGATCCGCTTCTTCATGAACTGGACATATCGTCTAGCTCCAGCTTTTTCAGCAGCCCCAATTCCTCTTCAGATATGAATATTAACATCACTTCTATGGATGAAGCTGGCGGTACAAGTAGCACTTTTGGGGGTGCACATATAGTTCTTGCTCCTCCTCCTCCTCCGCCTCATCACCACCATCTTCATCATCAACAAGGTGGTGTTGTTGATGGAGATCCAATAAAGAGGCCTTGCAACATATTCTCGCGGATGCTTCAGATCTCTCCGAGTGCAAAGGTGCCCGTGGCGGCATGTGACTCGCCGTTGCTTGGTGCAGCAACAGCAGTGTCGTCTCCACGGGGGATTAATAAGGCGGTGTCTGGTTTGATATCTGGTGCCATGGTTGGAAGCGACAGGATTATTAATGGGAACAGCTCATCAGGAAAAGGTTGCTTGCTCGAGAACACCGGGGTGCAGATCTCATCTCCACGGAATCCGGGCATCAAGCGAAGGTGAGAGAGAGCATTTAATATTTTTCTTACAACTTGACCATGTTTCCCAAGAATTAATTATTACTCTACTACCACTTAATTATAGGTTTAATAATTAATCTTGATTTGTAATTACATTATCATCATCATCATCATCATCATCATCATCATCATATAAATCAACAACCCTCCTTTTTTTGCAACTTGGGTTTTGATTGAAACATGGTGAAGTGAAGATCTAAGAAATAGGGTTTTGTTATTTAAAGTATATATATGTGTAGATATTTTTAGTTAGTATGCATATCAATATCCTTATAGGTTGACTAGGCTCTAAAGTCTTGAAGAGCTAGTAGGCTCTCTCTGTGACCTTTTTTTCAGGTGAGATTGTTAAGTACTGTCAACATTACTAGCTCTATAGCTACCTAACCATGATATCTTTGTGGGTTTTAATCAAAGCTTGAAAAGGTGGGGTTCTTTGCTTTGTGTCAAAACAACACTCAGCTTTCATCTTTTATATATATATATACATCTGGAAACTACTTTTCTTCCCCAACCCACTTGAAGGGATCACTCTTGTTCTGATTGGTATTGGCCTTCCTTTGGAATATATCATCCATCTCTTCCTACTTTCTAAAGAAAGCAATCCAAAACATTTCAATTTCAACACAAAAAGCTAATCTAAATGTCAAGTTAGTCCAAACCATGCATATATATATATATATATATACATGTGTGTCCATATAGAGCTAGACTGTTTAGTTTAATTAAAACATAACATATTAATTATCTTTAATTATCTTAATCAAATCATATGCAGGAAGAGCCAGGCAAAGAAGGTTGTGTGTATTCCAGCACCAGCGGCGGCAAACAGCAGGGCCAACTGGAGAAGTAGTTCCATCTGATCTGTGGGCATGGAGAAAGTACGGTCAGAAACCCATCAAAGGTTCACCTTATCCAAGGTCAGTAAGTTTTCACTTCTTTGTCGCCATTTTCGATAATATCTTCGAAAATAAGTTTCACTTGTCATGTAATAGAAAATTCCTATGTAAAAAAACTAAGGCTAAGGCATATCTCACTGACAACCATAAGGGATTGTGTTCCCTTTTCTTTGTTCATATATCTTTTCACATTAAATGCAATATTCAATGTAGAGTGAGTTAATTCATATTATGATTGAAGCTAGCTCAAGTAGTGAGGAGATGAAGAAAAAAAATTTGGTTAGTGTAAGTTTCTCTGCAAATGAAACTCAAGACACATTGAGTGACTCTTGTATATAAGGAGTTTGTGTGTCTAGAAAAATGTGTGCGTGCAAAAGAATAGTATACGCATACGCATTCGTAACACTTTTACACCGTATGTATTGTAGAATATATTACCTTTAATTTAACTATTATTAGTGATTTATGATGAAAGCAAATATATAATGAAGGATTCTATCATCATTATAATCGTCATCGTAATCATTTATCAATGCTATTGAACTTGTTCCAAACTTAATTAATCAACAATTGATACTACTTGCAGGGGTTACTATAGATGTAGCAGCTCAAAGGGTTGCTCAGCAAGGAAACAAGTAGAGCGTAGCCGGACTGATCCAAACATGTTGGTCATCACTTACACTTCTGAACACAACCATCCCTGGCCAACTCAGAGAAATGCTCTAGCTGGCTCAACCAGATCCCAGCCATCCAAAAACGGTGCCGCTTCAAAGACCTCTCCCAATGGTTCTCATCAGCCTCATCAGAAGGCAGCAAGCCCTACAAAGGAAGATCAAAATGAGACCATGAATGATAATAATCATGTGTCTCCAGTTATGACTGCTGGGAGTGCTTCAGCAGTGAAGGAAGAATTTGAGGACATTGAGAAGCAATTGGAGCTTGATCATCTTCATGATCATCATCATCATCAATTCAACGGTGATCATCAAGCAGGGTTTCCTTATAGACCATCAATGCCTGATGATCAAACCAACCAGTCTCATCACCGTGAGGACTTCTTTGCTGATTTAGGAGAAATTGAGGCTGATCCACTAAACCTCTTGTTTTCACAATGTTTCACAGCAGATGAGCAGCAAAAGGGAAGCAAGGATGCAGCCTTGGATCCATTCAATCTCTTTGATTGGTCTGGGGATCAAAACACCAACAACACCTCATTTGGTGAAGCAGCTAAGAGGCGCTTATAACAAGACCAAGATCACCACCTTGAAAAGATTATTATCAACAACAACAACAAACAAACAAACCTCCCCACAAAAACAAGAGTTAAGAGAGTATACTCTTTTAAGTTAGTTTTTTTCCGTTTCTGGTGCAGTTTAAAAACCTTGTCTTTCTGGTTTGAATTAAATTTTACATGTGGGGGTGGGGGGAGATGACTACTTTTCTATTTTTCTACTCTTTATTTTTTCACTTTTTGGGTTCTTGTTATTTACCAGAATAGTCAGGACTCAGGGATTAGGGAAAGAGGTGATCATCAGTAAAGTAAAAGGAAGAAAGAGAGAGTGCTGGTTGGTTGGTTGATTGGGAGCAGACACATTCCTTTTGGAATTTTGGTGGATGGGACAGAAAGCTGAGGAACAGAAGGTTTCTACAGTAGAAACAAGTACATCCATCGGAGACACGACTGGAAAGCTCAGTCTCAGTGTGAAAGGAGATTTGATATGAAGATGGGACTTGCCTTTATCATTCATCTTTTCAAGTGGGAAAAATTATTCATCCGCAACCTTTGGTCATGTGGGTGTATGGGTATTTTAAAAAGGAAAAAAACATAAGCTTTTATAATTTTTATTGCTTTAAGTGAGAGATTTTACAGCAAAAACAAAAAAAACAAAACAAAAAAATTTGAAAGATGACAAAAGAATCTAGGGAAGAAAGAAAGAACTAGTACAAAAAAAAGCTTGACCTTTCTTATCAGTCTTGTCTAGGGATGTGTAATTGTGAGATAAAATAGCATGCTTTGGGTTCTTCAGCTTTCTGTTTCTTTTATTATCCACCCAAGTCCTTGTTGTTTTACTTAAAATGTATTAATAATACTTATCGAATATTAGACTGCTTTTGTTTTTTCAGGAAACAAAATTAGCATTCATGAATCTCATCTTGGCATCTTTTAATATTTTTCATAATTTCCAAGGTTGGTGCTTAATCATTTTGCATGCCAAATAGTCATCTAGCTAGCTACTTGTGGTCCTGTGAATTTTATCAGCATGCACGTAAATTTCCTTTTTTAAAGTTCTGACAAAGTTCTGGCCTCTGGCTGGCTGATTTTAGAAGAGTGAATAGGTCTTATAGGTAGGTGAAATTCAAACCTGGATTAAGTGAAGAAACTATAGACATGGTCGTCATCATGTACAATTTACAAAGAGTCCTGTATCTTGAAATGTGCTTGCAAGCAATTGTGAGCAGAAAAGTGAGTTCATAACATTTTTGTGTAGACAAAAATATGTGTAAGTACCAAATCTTGTACTAAATACTGGGCATAATAAACCTTAAACTTATACATTCTACAACAATAATTTAAGAAGTCTTCTTTTCTTAATATATATATATATATATATATATATATATATATATATTTGTTATTGTTGGTTTCATGAAAACCACATAACTTTGAGGCCTTGTTTGTTTGGGAGTACTATATTAGTAAAATACCTTCATTTTATGTGCATTCAAGGCATAATATGGATATTGTTGTCTAACTTGGAGGATAAAAGAGGACTGTTCATAAGAGGTTAATGACTAAAACTTATCCCTCATAATCCTACCATTTTCAAGGGGATTAGGGAGGATAAGTTTTAATCATCAACCTCTTAAAAATAGTCTTCATTCTTCCTCCAAGTTGAACAACATATCCATATTATACCTAAATGCACATAAAATGTAGGCATTTTGCTAATCTAGTCTAGTCTAGTCTAGTCCTCCTTATCAAACAAGTTATGAGTTTAAGGATCTTAGTGGATATGTGCTAAATTTTAGTGGATCTTCAGTTAATCGAACAAGAAATTTGAAGCTATTTTCTGGCAATTTAGTAGATATTCTGTTATTTTTAGAAATGAGGAACCAAATCCATTTGAAGTTATCATTCTTGTAAAAGTAAACATGATTTTTTTTTATTCACTTGTTTTGTTGATCCTAATCAGGAAGCATGAGAAGAAGAGGAAATGTTCCTAAAGGTTACACTTTTACTTTAGTTGTTTATTAGTTAAAAAAGAATAATATTAAACCGATAAAAAAAATTTGTTCTCAATTCCTTTGGTGATCCAAGTTTCCCAGACAATAAAAATGCAGGCAAACATGTTACAAATGCTCTGGCAGAAATTGATCATTGTTTTCTCGAATTACATTAGCTCTCAGCTTCAGACTACTTCACAGGTCGCATTAGTGTTTTAACAAACTTGGCAGTGAAGTCTTATTTATCAAATTTAGAAACCTAGAAATGGGGAATGGTTGAATTTTCATTTTTGTAAATTACCAAACATAAGCAAATACGGCACAACAAAAAGTTTATGTAAGAGCATCTATAATGGTTAGGATCAATGCAAATTTATTGCATGAAATTGATCTAAAACAATAAAATCTCCTGCAATTGTGTAATTTGGTTCATTGCTAATGGGTGCTATGTGATGAACCCTCTATTAAATCGCAATAGACTAACTATAAAATCCACATGCCAATAAACTAAAACTATTGAACTGTAACATTGCAAATAAAACTGCAGTTGAATACAAATTCAACTATTCAACAAACATTGCAGATAAGTATATGAATCATCTATTACTCATATCCCATTATTATATGCTATTTGAACTTGAATTTTTCTTCCTTTTTAAATGTTATTGTATATATCTGGTCTTTCTTTTAACACATGTCATGATTTGCCCTTGCATGCATCTGGAAACATTGTGCCTCCCTTGGTAATGGAAACAACATTCAATCAATTTATTGGGAAATAGTGACCCCAAGTTATGTCAAATCCATCAACTTTAGTGAAATTTTCATATATGCCCCTCACAATTTGACACTTCAACAAAGAACAGTCCAAAAAGTCATTCCCCATTCTTGATTGATGGGGGTAAGAGTCACTATGCATTTGGAGGCAGTTGGGTGCAATTGGGTTTAATGGGAGCGACTGTGATGATGATTTTGAAAAGAAAGAATTGAAGTTATAATTGATGGCACACCATAAAGTTTTATGACCATTTTACTCCTTCGGAAATATATTTGGTAATTTTTGACACACTTTCAGAGCTTTCTCATCACAAAATCTAACAAAAGTTGATCAGATGCGCTTGAAACATCACTCAATGTCTTCATAGATGTTTTGGTCAAATACTAATTGCATGTTACCACACTGTTATTAGGTCGGCAGGAGCTTCCTTTCTCTCTAGCCAGCCATAACACTTACCAAACTAGTCTTCTTAACAAATGACTTTTATTAATTATTAACTGCATGCACAAAGTTCATGGCTGTTTTTTTTAGGGCATTATTAAAAAAGTTCTCTGCATTATGAGTAAGCAATTATAGAATCCAAGTATCGATAATTAATGTGTCAAGAAATACGTCATTGCCAAATCTCTCACAATCTGTAAGATTTATTTTTTCAGTGTTCAATGAAGTCACCACAACAGCAGAAAAGGACCAGATGTCCATCCAGAACAAAGAAAAGGAAATTATTGAAAATGACTATAGGGTATGATGTCTTCTGACAATGAAGTAAAAAATGTAAAATCTACAAGTTTTAGTATGAAAGTTGGGAGAAATTTTCGTGTGTGTCCGCCCTCCTTTGCTTAGCTAAATTTTTTTGTTTGAATGATGTCATCAGCTCATTTTCAATTATATAGTTCATAAAAAAGCATTAAATTAACAAAATCTCTGAACTTTTACACCACGAGGTCTTAATCCTGAATTCGCCACTAATGTAGAGATATAATTGATGATTGTATATGTATGTGCAATAAGCATTCGAAGTCTGACGAATGTAAATTAATTTAATTGGTTAAAACAATGTGCTCGTCAATATCCTCATATAATTTCAGTTAAAATGTCATATCACATTGTAAATAAATAAAAAAACCCATACGAAGTTTTGGTGAGCACAAGGACTTGTTCACCTTATCTCTTATATTGTGCGCCCTCTATTATTAGCGTGGGACCTATAAATATACCGTCGGTCTCATCAACTTCAGTCTTTTTGTACGTTACTACATTAGTGTTTGTTGGCCATATAATATGACTGATTTTTGTCGACGCTTTCAAGGTTTCAACCAACAAACTTTCATTTCAAAAAGGCTTATTTACTGTAGTGCCCTTTGAAATTTCGGTCAAATCTCACTTTACTCATCTAAAGTTAAAGCAGCCTACTTAATCCTCTTGACCGTGATTTTGTGTTCCACTTTAGAGCAACTCCACCCATTTGCCCTTTGCCATGGCAAGGGGAGGAGGAGCTAGGCCTACTATTCACGTGAATAGTGGTTGTCCTTGCAAAATGCAAGGTTCGTTTCCACTCGTCAGTGTGAAAAGGCAACTACTATTCATTTTTTGTTTTTATTTTATTTTTTACATTGGATTAATTTTAGTTGTATGTATGAAATTAATAATAATAAAAAATTGATAGGTATGTATTAAAAAATATTTCTGAATTTTTTGAATTTTTTCAGATATATATATATTTTTTTCATATTTTTTAAATATTTTTTTACGTTGCTGACGTCAGCAAAAATCACGCTGATGTCAGCTTGCCCTGGCAGCAGGCAAGGCAAGAAGAGCCCGAGGGCTTGCCCAGGCTAATGGGCCCAGCAGCTTGCCCGGACAAGAATCTGCCGATGGAACATCATTTTGGGCTCAGGCCCGTGGGACCCATCCCCCCTACCTGGGCTCTACCGCTGGAGTTACCCTTACCTGTCACATCCCGGATATGCTCCGTCGTAGCACGATATTATTCGCTTTGGGTCCCACCCTCACGGTTTTGTTTCTGAGAACTCACGAGCAACTTCCCAGTGGGTCACTCATCATGGGATTGCCCTAGCCCAAACTCGCTTAACTTCGGAGTTCTCATGGAATCTGAAGCCAGTGAGCTCCCAAAAGGTCTCGTGCTAGATGGAGGTGGGCATGTACATATAAGACATATCACCCCATCTCCGTTAGTTGATGTGGAATGTTACAATACACCCCCAGTTAGGAGCTCGACGTCCTCGTTGTCACACTCGCACCATACGACAGAGTGACTCTGATACCATTCTGTCACATCCCTGATCGGCTCTGCCGTAGTACTATATTGTCCGATTTGGGCCCCACACTCAGTTTTGTTTCTGGGAACTCATGAGCAACTTCCCAGGTGGGTCACCCATCCCAGGATTGCTTCTAGCCCAAACTCGCTTAAGTTCGTAGTTCCCATGGAATCCAGCTAGTGAGCTCCCAAAAGCGCCGTCTTGCTAGATGGAGGTGGGCATGTACATATAAGACATATCACCCCATCTCCGTTAGTTGATGTGAGATGTTACATTACCCCCCACCGTTATCTCCATTAATAACTCTGTCAGTTTTGATGACGTGACAGTGCTATTTTAGTCTTTTTATCACAAGTGATGATGTGTCATGTAAATGACCCACTTTTTTTAAAAAAATTGAATTAAATATAAAATAATGTAATTACTTATTTAATTAAAAAAATTAGAAAAAGTAATAAATAAAAATCTTTCTTCCCTACGCTTTAAAAATAAAATAAAATATTGAAAAAACCGTACCCACATCAAGATTGTAGTAAATTAAAAAAAACAAATGAAAAACAAAAGAATAAAAGATTAAAAAATAAAATAAAATAAAAACATTAAGAAAACAGTGCAGCCGCTCTTCTTGTCCAGCAACCATCATCTTCCTTACAACACCACCCACACCAGCACAACCCTACACCCCAGCCACAACCCACCAACCCAGCCACCTAACCACACCAAGCCAATCACATTCCCCCCACCCCCAATCATCTAAGGGTGCGTTTACTAATCCGTAATCAAATTGAGAGGAATTGAATTGATGAGGAATTGAAATGAGGCGGAATCGTAATCAAATTCTGTTGAAGTTGTTTACTAAAATCATGCGGAATCTAATAGAATTCCATAAAGTCATTACTAATTCAGCAGAATCGGAATATAAACAAATATGATTACTAAAATGCCCTTGTCTCAAATCAAATATTTTATATACTTTTTTTAAAAAATAAAATTTGATATAGTATATAATAGTAAGAAAAAATTAAATTGCTTTTTTATTTCATAGACAAACTAAAATGATTTTATTTATTTATTTTAATAAATGTAAGTATTTCTATTAAATATATATATATATTTATAAATGTAAGTATTTCTATTAGTTAATCCTTAACACTTAAAATGATTTTGTTTTTATTTATAGGATTAAGGATAATCTTGGAACTAATGAAAGTAAGTGATAAAGGGAAAAAAATTAGTATTCCGATTACTCCCTAAACCCGGAATCCAAATGCCTCATCAATGTTGGGAATCCAAATCACTCAAATCTTGGAATTGAATTCCATTTTTTGTGTGGGCCCCATGCACTTTTGATTCCTCCCGATTTTAGTAAACACGGGTATAATCCGTAATCGGAATCGGATTCTTTATTCTCATTCCGATTACGGGTTAGTAAACACGCCATAAGCCCCGAGCCACAACCCACCAACCCAGCCACCAAACCATCACCCAAGCAATCCACACTCCCCGACCCCAATCATCTAAAACCGACATCATACACCCAGCTGCCCCCTGAACTTCCTTGACCCCAATAGCCACCTCACCCTAAATCCCCAGCCCAATGGAGAGAGAACCTCTGCAATTAAAAAAGTTTCCAATTTTTTAGTTAGTCAATTCCCCTAATTCCTCTGTAGGAGAATGACGCCAATTGCAATGGATGCCAAATTCATGGTCATAATCTTTGGGGATTGGGTGGGTATGGCTGGTGGGGGGTGTGGGTGGGTATGGTTGGTGGTGGGTTTGGGTGATTATGGATGATGGTGCGGTGGTTTGTTGCAGAGAGAGTTGAAATGAGAAAGGATGCGGCCATTTTTTAGGATAGGGATCTTTGGCAAGAGTTGGATTTGGGTAGGGTTTGTTTGTTTTTTTTAAATATATAAATATTTTATTTTATTTGAAAATCATAGAGAAGCAATATTTTTATTTATTAATTTTCCCAATTTTTTATATAATTTTTTAATTAAACAAGTAATTACATTTTATAAAAAGACTAAAATAATTCTGCCACGTCATCAAAACTAACAGAGTTATTAATGGAGATAACGGTGGGAGTAAAAGTGGAACACGAAATCACGGTTAAGGGGTTAAGTGGGCCACTTTAACTTTGGAGGGGGTAAAGTGAGATTTAACCGAAATTTCAAGGGGCACTACAGTAAATAAGCCTTTCAAAAATGGGTTTTCCTTAATAACGATACTAATATGACCATATAATTGTTTTGTCTACATCTAAACATACTGGTGATGTGAATTAATTCAACATTTTATGAGCATAGTTGCAAACTCGCAATACGTGGACTTTCAAATAGAGAAATAGAGTGATTCGTTTACTTTGTTAATAAGATAACGGAATGAATGAAAGTCATTCGTGTATATGAATAATTATATTTAACGAATTCCTTAATTCAGTATCCTTAAAAGATGATTTGACCCGATTAGAACAAAGATTATGATGATTTGCTTGATGGTTGAGCTTCATTCTCCATGTCATATTGATTGGTTGCGAACAAAAGTGAAGTCACTTTCTTGAACTTAAAATGATATACAAGAACATTTAGAACTAATGTTCAAGCCTATACGGGCTGGTCCATTGTGATTTTTAAATCTTTCTGCAGTTTTTCTTATTTGGGCTTTTAGAAGACCCAAAGGCCAGAATCCAACCTAAGTTGACAACAAACTGGCCCAACCAGTTGCCCCAAATAAAGAAATAAAAAAAAAAGTTTTCTGGTAGCAAGGCAAAGTCCAAAATCAATGAATAAAAATATTTCAAAGGTGGCGGATTATCAACCACATAAGAAGTGTTACGTTGCAAATTTGCAATGAATGAAGTGTGTGTGTGTGTTAGGAAGTTGAGCAAACCAAACAATTAGTACTAGCAAACTGCAAACATCAACAGCAGAAAGATCGGTTGGTCCCTTGTTTTGGGTGGGCAAACTGAAGATGTACAAACTGAGACACTTGTTTCTGAGCCAACAATGCTCATTCATGGCGATGACATCTCGGAGACTGATGCGGGTAATGACCCAAAGGGCCTCATTTTCTTCTTCTGCTGTGAAATGGGAAGGTGGGGTTTCCATGGTGCAGGGTGCATCCAGAGCAATTGGCCTTGAATTCATGAGCTTCTGTTTTGAATTCGTGAGCTTCTGTTTCTTTTATTCATTTGCTTTGTTGCATACATATATATTGCCGTTTTGGCAAACGGGTTGTTCTGTTTCATGTTGAGAGTTTGATTGAGATATAGAATTTCACTTGACAAGTGCCAAAATATGTAAATCTAGATAGAATCAAAATTTCCCATTTCATTGTATATTAAGAAAAAGTTTGTTATTGATGAATATGTTATCACATTGTTTACAACAATTGAAGAGTACTATTGGCATTGCTTTGAAATAGCCAGGTTGGGGTTTGCAGGCTGGAAATTCAGTAAAACTAAAAAGTGTGGTCCTTGTATTGTTTACTGGAAAATGTATTTTTGGGATTTTTGATCTTCAGTTTCATGTCAATTTCCCTGTACAAAAATAGCATTTCGAAAAGGGGAAGATGGGCAATTTTCCTTTTGGTTCAATGGCAATTGCCAATCCGAATACTTTCTGTAATTGTTCTCTTATGGCTATCAGAATGATAGAGTTGCATTTGTCATTTGAAGAGGACTATGAAGTTGAATTATATTCTAGCGATGCAGTCACAGTTTTATTCTCAATTTTTTTGGGTACTTTGCACGGTTATATAAGACCTCTGGCTGACTTGTTGGTTGGTTTCACCTTTGGAGGAACCTGTGGTATTCTGCAGGATTTCCATGTAATAAATCACCCAACACTTGATATCTGAGCTCTTATTGTTCGTGCAAGATGCATCTCCAAATTGAAATAGTCATATTATGTCAATATCAATTCAGACATAACTGGTTGTAGCCTGTAGGTTCTCACTTTCCGTTTGTGACACTTTTCTGCTTAAAATTGTGACAGTTTTCATTTTATGTCTTGTATAGGTTAAACAGTTGTTGGAGAAGGAAAAAGGTCATGTTATTGCCACTTGCCGTAATCCTAGTGGGGCAACAGGTCTTCTTCATCTGAAAAGTAAATTTGCTGGAAGCCTTAGCATTCTACAATTGGACGTGACCAATGAAAGCACTATAGAAGTTACATAACTTGGTTTCTGCAAGTTCATTTCTTAACTTGCTCCATTCTGAAAGAAAAGTAACCATTGAAGTTAGATGCATTTCACCATTTCCTTTTTCTGCCAACACTTGGTAAATTAGTTTGCCTGCTCGTCAGCAATGAGTTCAAATATCAAAATGTGGCACTTAGAGGTTTTCTTGAAAACTCTTAACTGTGCGGTGGTAAATTTACTGAAGAAAAAGAATCTTTGGTATTCCTTTGTCTTTTTGGACTGAAGATGCATCAATGAAACTTCATGGTATACTTCCTTTCTATAAATGGAAAAAAAAAACTACGTCCTAAATGTTTGTTTGTGTCTTGCATTTCAGGAATCTGCCAAGTCTATCAGTGAAAAATATGGCTCCTCAAACCTTCTCATTAATGATTCTGGGATTCTTTCCATACCTCAAGTACTGCAACCAGGTATGCATATTGGATCATTGCTTGAACAAAGACTTTGAAGTCTAATCATTATCTAGAACTGCAAAGTCTTACTCAGAAGTTTATCATTTATGTAAAAGCCAGACTGTCATTTGTATTCTTTTATTTCCAGTACAGAAACGACGTTGAGGAAAGTAGAGAAGTCATCTTTGCTGCTTGCTTATGAGGTTAATGCTGTAGGTCCTATTTTAGTGATCAAGGTATGCTCACTTGAATTTCATTTTCAAACTTGACTTGGTTCTTGAATAAAATACACATACTATTTCAGAACCAAAGTCCTTGTAAGTTCCCTCACATTAATCTTCATGGAAGTGCATATTAGAGTTGGCTAATTATTGTAATCTGTAATTTGTGCAAGCAGCATATGTGGCCTCTCTTAAAGGATGGAGGCGGCTTGGGAACTTGTTTGTACCATAAAAAGACCAAATTTGGTTTATCTTTGGTAAGGCCCAAGCCCATACTCTCTTCTGAACGGAAAGGGCTTTCTCCGCAACTGGGCCAGGTTTTGTTTTCAGAAAAACAAGGCCCACATCAATTAGACTTCAACAATTTGAAGAAGGCTGCCAAGAATGAACGTTCGCCGTTAAAGAAATAACGTGAGTATCGTTCCTTTTGAAGCAAGAAGGCAACGCAGACACAACTGACGCCGAACCCTAGAGAAAGTAAACGACGGTTTGCTTTCCATTTGCGAAAGATAAAAAAATATCAAGAAACATTCTCTGAGGCCCGTATTCCCATCCAGAAATATTCTCTCTTCGACCTATGGATCAATTTACGAGAGCAGAACCGCAGCAGACACTGGGCAAGCACTCAAACTGTTTCCACTCACCACTTCCATTGCTGAAGATATTTGCCTATAAATATGGAAGCTCCACAGCAGCAACCGAGGACTCTCTCTCCAAAATCAAACTCAGCGTCTCTAAACACTTGAACAACCTTCAAGTATTTCAAACAGCCAACCTGTTACCCAGATAGCTAGTTGACAACTCATACGTCTATCTTTTATTGCGCTGCCATCTTCTTGGTATGATTTTTGTTAAACAATCAGGCCTAGCTTTCTTGTAAAAAGCTAAAACTTGTAACAGACCGGATAGAGAAATCTCCGGTCACCTTGTTATCAAGTTTTTTTTATTACTGTAACTTGTCTTTTAAAAACTAAATGGAGAAAATATGGCCAAATAAGGGTTTTTAGGTCCGAAAATAGGGCTTTTTAGGCCCGAAAACAGGGACTCTCTTTTGCCCGAATCATAACAATTAGGCCTAAATCGACTAAAATCGTGGGCCCGAATTAAGGTTTTTCGAGCCCACTCAATGGATCATTAACCACAACTTCGGTTTTTCCGTTTGGCTAGGTACCAATAATATCTTCTAGGCCATGAACGCACAATTGAAAGAATATTGAAGTCCTATTCATTGGGACATAGAAAAGAACTCATTCGATCCAGTACCCCTCTCGGAGCACAATGGTTTGATTAGAGGTCAAGAAAGGAGCACAAATCCATCAGACTACACACTCAACATCACATACACCAAGTCTATTGGGCTGGTCTTATCCCCGATAGTGGCCCGCCTACGCAACAAAAACACACAAGTTTGATTCGGGCCAGAAGAGGCGAGAAACAGGGTCTGCACCCATCTGCCTTTCCAGCCTGATCCAACTTTCAATTTTGTCCAGAGATTGAACAGTCCTCTCTCGCAAGCCAGAGGCCCATCATCCACTGCAAACGGGGCATTTGTTGTCGAGACCAGATCTTCGCACGAGGAGACATTTCGTACCAACAGAACTGAAAGGGATGTTGCAGTTGTGGCCAACTTAAGTGCTAGAGTGGGATCCATAGGTGATAATCGCCTTGGGGGTTGGCATTCTTATCGAGCTTCAAAATCTGCCCTTAATCAACGTATGATTTCTTTCTTGAGGTCTCTTAACATCAATTTTTATTTTTATTTTGATCAAGCATGTTTAAATCAGATTGAACTAATAGTAGTTTTGCAGTAAATTTAAATAGTTATGTTTCAACTTTATAATTCTTGTTGTCCACTGTATTTGTAGTGACAAAAAATATCAGTGGAATTTGCACGAAGGAAGGATCCAATTACATGCATTTTATTGCACCCAGGTACAGTGGACAGATCTCTCCAGGCCATTTCAGAGAAATGTTCCTGAAGACAAACTTTTCACAACAGAATTCTCAGTACAGAAGCTCATAAGCATCATCCACAATGCGAAAAGCCATGATAATGGAAAGTTTTTCACCTGGGATGGTCAGGAAATTCCTTGGTGACCATTGGATTATTTCCAAATAGGAAACAAGAAATAAGTTTTGATTGAGTTGAAATATTTAAGCCTGTCTGTCAAACAAATCAAAGCGGTTAAACAAATATGTTTTGAACCTTCAATTGATATCAGAATAAAAAACATAGCGCTTTTACTTTTTCACTTTTTAAGTAATTATTTGAACCAAAACCGTAGTATGGTTGAAACTTCTACAAAATTTATAGGTTAACAACTACATTTTTACATCACAACAGCTAACAAATAAACAAAAAATTCGAGATAAGCTATTCTGTCTCTGATGAACCATGTTGATACAAAAGAGCATAGTTTCCTCCTTCACGGGTCATAGCTATGCAATTTATTCTTCGGGTTTGAGTTTCCTCCATCCCTCCCCCCACCTGTCTCTGCTGCCTTTTGAGGCCTGCATTTGGGTTCTCTTTCATAAGCTTTTTTCTAAGGAAGATAGTTTTTCTTTTCATTGGGGGGGATCAAACCCCTGACCTATGGTGAAGTAAGAAACAAAATCCTGTGAGGAAAAGGAATTAAGAATAATGGTTAGATTTCGTTTGACAATAGAAAGAAAGTGAAAGGCCGAGAGAGAGAGAGAGAGAGAGAGAGAGAGAGAGAGAGAAGATTTGTTCACCTGCTAAAGCCATTAGGAAGGTGCATCACCAAATCTTGTCTGTGACTGACTCGCTTGTTCTATATGGTGATGATGTAACAATAGTCAGTTGCAAAATATAACATGTGCTCTCGATGATGAAACCAAAGGCCATGTGTTAAAGCATTAAAAGGCACTTGCAAGGGTAATATGCCTGTGAGATGAAAACCTTCTGAAGTAGCCCGCCAGTGATGCAAACCTAGCAGGGGTAGTGAGGTTCTTGAGAAATGTATGCTGCAGCATTAAAACCTGATTATGTCAAATTTTAATTAACATTGGAGAATAGATAAATTCATTGGAAACCTAAAAGACTCATTATAGAAATGCTAAATCTTGACTGACCTTCTCTTTATGGTTCCCAAGCTTCCATAAGGAGAAAACCACGTGAAGAAGCACCAAGGGCATTGTTTGACTTTGTTCTAGGCAGTATAGAAAGATTTTTTGTTACTTGCTACTTCAACTTCATCATCAATTACCATAAAATTATCATCCTCCATACCGGTTTGCTTGCCCTTATCATATTCAATCCAGCTATAACCTGGATCCTTAATGACCTGTTTGTCACTCATTTGATCTCTCACAGCCCTTGCCTCATCCCATCTTCCTAAAGAAGAATAAATATTGCCCAGAAGCACATAAGGGGCTGAATTATTTGGGGTCAAGCGGAAGAGTTCATCTGCTGCTCTTTTTGCTAACCCCACATTAGCATAAACCCTACAAGAGCTAAGCAAAACTTCCCATATAACTGGATCATCTTTATATGGCATCTCGTCTATCAGGACTTCTGCTTCATGGAAACGACCAGCACGACCTAGAGCATCAATAATACAAGTATAATGATCCAAAACTGGCACCACTCCATGTTCTTGTTCCATAGAATTGAATACTTCAATGCCTGCATCGACCAATCCGGAATGGCTACAAGCAGTCAAAACAGCAACAAAAGTTATACAATCAGGTTTCTGGCTTGATCCAATCATGTCCCTGTAAAGCAGAACAGCTTCATCTCCACGTCCATTTTGAGCATACCCATGTATCATTTCATTCCAAGTAACAGTATTTTTACTAGGCATTATATCAAAAAATTTCCTGGCCTCATCTACATCACCACATTTGCAGTACATATCAATGAGAGCACTCCCTACAAAGAGATCACTCATATATCCATCTTTTGTCATCTGAACATGAACCTGCTTCCCTTGAAATGAAGAAGACAGCTTCGCACAACAACTCAGTACAGTAGCATAAGTGAATTGGGTAGGTCTCATCTCATCATGCTGCATCTGCTTAAAGAAAGTGAAAGCTTCCTTATCTTGAGAATTGAGCGAAAGACCTGCTATCATAGAGTTCCAACAAACAATATCTAATTCAAGCGTATTATGAAATATATGCTTCGCCATTTCTGTCTGACCACACTTTGAATACATGCCAAGAAGTCCACTTGCAACATACACGTCTGTTTGAAAGGCAGCCTTTTGTGAGGCAGCATGTATTTCTTTTCCAGCCTGCAGAAGCCCCATTGCTGCACAGGAGCTGAGGGCAACTGCCAAGGTAGTTCGATCAGGTTGCACATGTTGAAACTGCATTTCCCTGAAAAGCTTGATTGCCTCCTTGTGGTCCCCACTCTGAAAATAGCCAGAGAGAATGGCATTCCATGAACTCACATTTGGGCATGAAATGTTATCAAACATTTGACGGCCACTTTTTATATCACCAGACTTGACACATGCAGCAAGCATATGAATATAAGTAACCTCATCTGGTTCAAAACAGCAAGATCGCATTCTTTGCAGATATTCTAAAGCTTTCTGAGTCTCGCATATCTGGCCATACCCAGCTATCATGATATTCCAAGACACATTACTGACTTTTGGCAAATTAGCAAAAACCTTCTCAGCACTATTAATATCCCCATTCTTAGCGTACATATCAAGCAATGAATTGTTCAAATGAAGATCTCCCTCAAATCCAAGTTTAATTGTAAGACCATGTATTTGTTGTCCATTCACATTACATGGAAATCCATCACTCTGATCATCAAGACCTCCACCTCCTCCTCCTCCTCCTCCTCCTCCTCCTCCTCCTTTCGCACAAACACCCAAGATGCTCGACAACGAGACAGAATCAATACGAACCCCTTTCCTACACATCATTCCAAACATTTCCAAAGCCTCCATGACTCTGTCCGTCTGCGCTAACCCACCCATGATAGCCGTAAAAGTAACTTCATTAGGCTCAGCCATGTCACCAAAAACCCGAATTGCATCCCTAATAAGCCCACATTTTGCATACATGGAGAGTATAGCATTGCCCACATAAATATTCTCCTCAAGACCAATTTTGATGGCAAGACCATGACATCTCCTACCATGCTCCACATCCAAAAATGCTCCACACGCACTAAACACACTCGCCAACGTGAAACGGGTAGGCATGAATCCCTCCAAAATCATTGTATCATAAACACACAATGCAGTTTCCTCTTGCCCATGCCGGACTAACGCACTAATCAGAGTGTTCCAGGAAACGGTGTTTCTCTCAGGCAATTTCAAAAACAACTCCTGAGCATCCCCTAAATTCCCAAATTTACAGTAGCCACCCAGTATGGCATTCCAAGAATACACGTCTCGGTGAGGCATTTTATCAAATACCCGGTCTGCATAACCGATATTACCACATTTAGAGTACAACTCAACGAGGCGGTTAGAGAGGAAAGTATTCGACAAGAGGCCATTGCTACGTAATATGAAAGCATGAATGAGCTTGCCGGCCAAATGGGCTTTCTTGTCTATACAACCCTGCAAGAGATTTGCTAAACTGGTAGCTTTGCCTTCCATGGTTTTCAAAGCTTAGAGAGCTTGTTCAACATTGCGATATAGTACAGTACCTGAGGTACTTGTTCCTTCTATCCACCAATGACACTACGCCACATAGGCACAAACAAATTGTCCTACAATTCTTCAAATAAGTGCGTGAATATATGAGAGAGAAGCTCGAAGTTTAAATTGGATATGAACCCCATGAGTCCTATCCTAGGGTTTTTAACAAAAATTGAATTGGGAGCCAAACCTGATTGATGCGCGACCGAGGAGGCGACGCCATGGTGTAAAGCGCAGAGTTCCGCTGCGATCGGAAAAACCCTAGAGATCTGTGGCATCGAGCTCGATTTGTCCTCTTAACCCGAGGTCGGAAAATGACCGCGTGACATAATTCCACTTCCACAGGCGGGGTTTAGGGTTTAGGAGCTATACTCTGAAAATAATTCCATTCTATTTTTCAAAAGTATAGCCGGACGGCTATACCCCATAAATTTTCAACCGTATAGCCGAACGGCTATACTCTATAAATAGAAAAGGCTATACCTTATAAATAGAAATTTTCAAAAGTATAGCCGACCGGCTATACCATACAAATAGAATTTTTCAAAAGTATAGCCGACCGGCTATACCATACAAATAGAATTTTTCAAAAGTATAGCCGACCGGCTATACCATATAAATAGAATTTTTCAACAGCATAGCCGGGCGGCTATACTGTATAAATAGAATCTTTCAAACGTATAGCCGAACGGCTATACCCTATAAATAGAATTTTCAACCGTATAGCCGGGCGGCTATACTCTATAAATAGAATTTTTCAAAAGTATGGCCGAACGGCTATACTCTATAAATAGAATGTTTCAAACGTATAGCCGCACGGCTATACCCTATAAATAGAATTTTCAAAAGTATAGCTGACCGGCTATACCCTATAAATAGAATTTTTCAACAGTATAGCCGCACGGCTATACCCTATAATTAGAATTTTTCAAACGTATAGCCGCACGGCTATACCCCATAAATTTTCAACAGTATAGCCGATCGGCTATACTCTATAAATAGAATGTTTCAAAAGTATAGCCGCAAGGCTATACACTATAAATAGAATTTTTCAAAAGTATAGCCGAACGGCTATACCATATAAATAGAATTTTTCAACAGTATAGCCGCGCGACTATACTCTATAAATAGAATGTTTCAAAAGTATAGCCGGCCGGCTATACGCTGTAAATAGAATCTTTCAAAAGTATGGCCGAACGGCTATACTCTATAAATAGAATGTTTCAAACGTATAGCCGCACGGCTATACCCTATATAGAATTTTCAAAAGTATAGCTGACCGGCTATACCCTATAAATAGAATTTTCAAAAGTATAGCCGCACGGCTATACTCTATAATTAGAATTTTTCAACAGTATAGCCGAACGGCTATACGTTATAAATAGAATGTTTCAAAGGTATAGCCGATCGGCTATACCCTATAAATAGAATTTTTTAAACGTATGGCCGACCGGCTATACTCTGAAAATAATTTTAAAAAACGTATAGCCGGTCGGCTATACTCTCTAAATAGAATTTTTCAATAGTATAGCCGTGCGGCTATAACCTATAAATATCATAATGTGGATTTCTCTTTTTTAATTACTTGAATTAGTAGTTATGTTTTAATTATTATTTACCTAATGAATAATTAGTATTTAAATATTTTATTAACGAAAAAAATTAAAAGAATTAGTTAGTATTTATTAAGTAATATAATTTGTGATGTTAATTAAAATATTTAATACTAATTATTCACTAAATAAATAATAATGAAAATATAATTACTAATGAAAGTAATTAAATAAGGCTGAGATATTATTTAATTACTAAAAAGAAATTTTTTAGTCCAGCAAATATAAAATCAATATTTTTATTGTTAGTGCAATGTGGAAATATCATTAAAGCATAGAATTTTTCAAACGTATAGCCGCGCGGCTATACTCTTTAAATAGAATTTTCAATAGTATAGCCGTCCGGCTATACCCCATAAATATCATAATGTGAATTTTTCTTTTTTAATTACTTTAATTAATAGTTATGTTTTAATTATTATTTGCTTCTTTATTTATGTATTTGAAGTTCTAATAAATGAAAATATGAAAAACAATGGGATTCTTTTCCAGCTGGCTTTCATTTATTTATTTTCTTCTTCTTTTGTTTTGCTACGCAGATAATCTTCGTCATCGTCGAGATTTTAGGTTTTCATGCAGCGTCACTCCATTTTATACTCCGAGCTAATCGCAAAAGACTTCAGCTTTGCTTCTGTGCGACGTCGTTTGGCCAAAGAACCGTTTGACAGAGCCAACAGCTGCCAAATCCAGACCAGAACTCGAGTCTCAATGGAGAAAGGTGGGATAGACTCTGCCGCCGAGAATTCAAGAACGCAGATGAGATGTGGAGAGAGCAGGTCGGAGAAGACCAGAGCAAGAAGACTGAATGGTACCGTCAAGGCGTTGGCTACTGGGAAGTCAGTGCTTTTGGCAATCTTCTGTTTGTGCTTTTCTTTTTCTTTCAGTCATTTTGTCAAGCATGTTGTGGGCGTTTGGAAAGTGTTTGATGTTTTTGGTTGTTTCGTTGTTTGTGGCGAGAAAAGCGTGTGGAGGCCTCGGCGAATGGAGTGTTGGGAGGATATGGACATGTCAATGAGCCTGACATAATGGGCAGTAAAGCTTTTCTTAATACGCTCCTCTCTGAGCGTTTTCCTGATGCTGCGAATAGCCAACGCCACCTAGTTGTTCTTGGTACACAAACTCTCTCTCTCTATCTGTCTTTTTGTTTGTTTTAAGTTGCTTAAAATTATTAACTTTGTTGAGACCTTGGTTAAAGGAACCTTATTTATCGGGGAAAAGAGTTGAATTCATATTAAATAAGTTCATTTGTGTTAGTCATGTTTAGGGCCTGGCTATCAAGCAATCAAATTTGAGAAGGGCTGCAATCCAAATTTGGGCTCCCTAGTGTTGAATATGACTATTTGGGTTGTTGTTTTAAAATCAAAGCAAGGTTCTTACCAGTATTTAAATTTCCACAGATTGTGGTTCTGGCATTGGGAGAGTCACAAAAATCTTCTCATAAGATACTTCAATGAGGTGAGTTCAGTTTCTGGGCAGCACCTCCCTCTCCTACCACCATCTTTCCACATTCAGTTTCCTTGATATTCATTTCATATTACTGTACAATAATTTTTGAGGTCTTTAACTGGACTCGTATCACACGGTGTATGTTGTCATTGTCAATCATGAATAGTGGAACCAAATTTGGATAAGTTCCAACTGGTTAAATGTGAAGTGCATCCGCACTATTAATGGCTCTTTATAATGGAATATTATGTTCCTGGTTCAAACAATGTACAAGACAGAGTTTCAATAGTATTAAGACTATATCACGACACCTCAAATATATGTCTTGGTAGAGTTTCTACTTATCTTTCAAATTTATTTATGAGATGACAGCCAATAGAGTTTTTTGCATCACGTGTGAGCTCGAATCAGGATACCAATATCTTTACCATGATTTAATGTATTGGTTTTTCCATCAGACTGGATCTTCATATGTGTTTGTGTTACATGGAACAAATCAGTGTCACTATAACCAAGGAATAAAATATCCATAATATCCTCGATATTTCCACGAAATTTTCATATTTTTGGACTACCGATATTTCCGATACCATCGATATTTTAGATATCCATGAACCAAAATATCGATAATATTGACGACATTGACCGAAATATCGATAATATCCCGATATTTCCATCGAAATTTCCGTATTTTTGGACTACCGATATTTCCGATATCATCGATATTTTATTCCTTGACTATAACTTAATAGAGCTTATTATGTGTTGTAACCTTCTCAAGTGAGTTCACACATTTATTCTCTTTGATTGTTAATTTCTATTTTCTTGAAACCCCAGGTTGATCTTCTTGAGCCTGTATCACATTTCTTGGAAACTGCTCGTGAAAGTTTGGCTCCTGAAAATCATATGGCCTCCAATATGCACAAAGCCACTAATTTTTTCTGTGTGCCTCTTCAGGTAGTATACTCAAATACAATAATATTACCATAAACATTGGCATATGGTCTTGACATGCACAAACCAGCTGATTTTTAAAACACCTGCCAGGAAATTTGGTTTTCAATGCACTCATTAAGTGTCCGCCTTTCTTTAGTTTTTCTAAACATCCATCTCTTACCCTTGCTGAGTCTTTTGCAAACCTCATGAACATTTTCTGTCCTTCATTTTAGGAATTCACACCAGAAGCAGGAAGGTATGATATTATATGGGTTCAGTGGTGTATTGGGCATCTGACAGATGATGACTTCGTGTCATTCTTTAAAAGGGCAAAGGTAAAACTGTTTTCTTGAATATTAATGTAAATTATGTTTCAGATGTCAAGGTATCCACTGGGATTGTATCACTATCACATCATATACAAGTGTAGAGTGTTGAAAATGAAAATTAACTTAAAGATTGTTGCCCACAATCTTCTGACTATTAAATCTATGAAATTCTATGAGTATTAAACCCTTTGTTAAATCTAAAATTTCTGCACTCTCTGGTTCAAATTGAATTTGGACTTTGTGATGATAGTTTGAACATGATTGACCCCTGAAAAGTTTGAACATGCATTCTGGACAGGATCCTCATTTGCCTTGCCATAGAAAATTACCATAATGCTTACTGTGTTTAGATCCTCTAAATTCCTAATTCCAGACTTCCGAGGTTTACGACTCAGAAGTTTGATTACTGTTCCAGTCAACTGAAGCCATAATTCAGCGTTTTAAATTTCTTTAAAAGCTGATTGTCACACAAGCAAACAATTTTGGAGAGCATTGATTCTAATGTAAAATTAGTGCCTTTATCTAAGGGAAAAGCTGGTATACATTTGGTTCCATCTCAGGCTCACGCACCAGTGAACCGAAGGATGCTTCCCTACTTCATGTTTTCAGTTTTGAGTGGATCTGCTTGTCTGACTGACTTTATGCTCTGATATAGTATTCAGAGCACCATTTTTGGCCCTTCCTCCCTTGGGAACCCAAAAATGGAAAAGGAAAAGGGAAATCCAGTATTCCATTACACATGACCTTGGGGATTAATTGGTTCAAAGAAAACAATATATCATTGCTTATGTCCTCATTAAGATCTTAATCACTCTTATTTTGTGCTATCGAGTGCCTGATATTGTTTGCTTTTATCTATTTATTGTCAATTTTATATAGAGGAACTTTGATGGCAGGAATACTCCTATTATTTCTTTCACTTTTGTATATTAACTTAAGTGTCAAATTTAGCCCATAATATGTTGCGTTTTAGCTTATTAGAGTGGGTGTTTGTAATATTTCTGTGTATGGCGAATTCCTGTACCCTATTGTTGTTAGTTTTGTGTCAGAAAGTACTAACATTTTATATGTTTACCTGTACTAATAACCTGATCTTACTAGGTTGGATTAAAACCTGGTGGTCTTTTTGTCCTGAAGGAAAATATTGCAAGAACCGGTAATTGCTTGCTGTTTCACTTCTTTTCTTTGTGGTTATGATAAAGTTTCCATTTCACCTGTTCCCACTACTACTAAGAAGGGATGAGGAATAGGTACCCATTAGGTGTTAGGGTTGTGATAATTGGGGTGGTGGTGGTGATAGCGGTCGTGGTGATGCTGATGGTGGGTACCCACTGTCCATCCCCACTACTAGGGTTACATGCTGTAAAAAGTGTATTTGTCTGCATTCTTTTTTGTTCCGTAAATTTGATGGAGGATAACAATTTGCAGCAAGAGAATGAATAGTTGTGAACTAATTGTGTTGATTTGTAGGATTCGTGTTAGACACAGAAGATCGGAGCATCACCAGGTCCAATTTGTACTTTAAGGAGCTCCTTTGCCAGTGTGGACTTCATATTTACAAATCAAAGGTTAAATGTGAACTTTTGTACTATGTCTATTTGCCCTAGAATTTGATGCGGACCTTATTTCCCTCTGTTTCTATCTTCTTCTTTCTTTTTTTTTTCTTTTTTTGTTGCTGATAACAGATTAGTCTAGAATAGGTTCTCGTGGTCACTAGAGATTTCCTATTTGCTCATATTTGTTGTTTCTCGTATTGATGCCAATTTTCTTAATGAAATTGAATTCGCCATCTCTAACTGGAAATTAGTTTACTGGCTCATAACTTTAAAACTAAGTGAAGTAGTTGATCATGGTTATATATTACCTAATTCATATTGACCACTGATTGATTAAATAATTGTCTTTGATTGAATTTATATGGAATCTCTACTGTCTTTAGCATCAAGATTTGCTTGGTTTATAATGCCAGTTTTTCCTTACATCAGGATCAAAAGGGATTGCCTGAGGAGTTATTCGCTGTGAAAATGTATGCATTAACTACTGATTTACCAAAGAAGGCCCATCGGACCAGATCTAAAGTGCAAGCCAATAGACCCGGTGTTATCAAGTGAGAACTTCCATCTTTAACTTACATAGACACAGATTATATTCCTTTTGACAGTAGTTTTTGGTCCTGATTCCTTGTAATATGCCATTTTTCCCTTTCCAATTGTACCCCTCAGTTCTGTGCAAGAACCAGTTCGTATTCAGCAGCAAATTCTGTATCTTGATGTTCTTGATGAGGTGCATATTGTTTTTGTTGTTTTGTTGTATAAATACAAGATACTAGTAAAGCCAGCAATAGACATTGCTTGGTTATGTTCACATTGTTTTTCCACCCTGACTTTGTGTTGCGTCCCTGCAAAGCAAAATGATACTTGTGAACTGATAGAAGTGAAAGAGGAGAGGGTGCTGATCCAGATTCAGTATAGTGACCAACAAGGACATTGATCTTAATACCGCAAGGAAATGTTACAATTTAAAATATCCCACATCGGAGAAATAAAGCATTTTGTGATCACAGATAAGAAAAAGATTTCTTTCAGGAATCTGATTTACAAAGTTCCATGAATTGAAAAGTTCATCTTGATTGCATGCGCCTGCGCCCTTTACCTGTTTCTGAATGTAACCTTTCATGATTATGAGAAGCAAAAACCCTGCAAGACTTTTTGGGCTCTGCTCATGATATCAAAGACCTGACCCAAGCTGACTTGTTGGTTGTTTGATACATCTGTGCACATTAAGCTAGGCCTATTGCCTGTTTAGCTTGATCAAAAGTATTTTGTGTCAATTCCATTTTCTGGTCTATCACTTTCTGCAGATTCCCAGGATATTGCATTCTGATATACTCAATAAAACCAGCCTCACCCCTCTCGAATTCTTCTTCCGGCCTCCGGTTTACGAGCATCTCTAGTAGGAGCACTCCAAATTTGTACATCTCTGAAATGCAAAATTTAAAATTGTCAGATAAGAAGTTAACCAAATAAAAGAGAAGTAAAGCAAACAGAGAGAATTTATGTAGCTTTATATATAGATGTGACTTACTTCTACTGCGGCTGCTGCTTTGATCCCGAATCTTAAACCACGAAATTCGGGGCTCCAGATTGTTAGACAACAAGATGCTGCTTGTCCTGAGGTCATAACCAACTTCAGGCCACTCCTCTAGATAACACATGCCTTCCACAACCCCCTTCAATATTCTCAACCTATGGCTCCATGGTGTAATATTTGACCCTATTAGCCACATCTCAAGGTTCTCTCCTTCCATCCATTCGGTGACAATGGCTTTCAGTCTTCGGTTGTTACACCAACCCAATACATTAACCAAGTTCTTGTGGCATAACTGAACAAGAATCTTGCATTCTTCGATCAATGTAGGGTGGCTTTCACCTCTGTAAATCTCAATCCTGACATCAGCACTATCTCTCAGAGTTCCTTGGTAAATATCAACTGCTTCACTCTTCCCCATCAAATTCTTCTTCGAAAATCCATTGGTCGCTGCCTTAAGCATTGCTGGTGTAAACCAGTGCTTTCGTCGAAGCATTCGTGGGAGGAAGTCAAGCCTGCGGAAACAAAGCCATCCCAAGCAACAGACCATCAGAATCACAAGGATTGGGAAACCAACCAACAAGAGTACAGCCTTGATCCTGAAATTTTTTCCATCCGGTCGGAGACCCGAATGAAGAAAGCTCAAAGAGTTAAATCGTTTAAAGAACGGGATATCAGAGATTTCTCTCTGAGAAGTGATTATACAATAAGTTAAGGAGTGTGAGGTTGGTAAGGGGAGAGAAACTCTCTATTGGGACATCACCAAAGAGGTCATTATGGCTCATATCAAGAACTTGGATTTGGGTGCATTGAAGAACATCAACAGGGAAATTTCTCCTCAAAGAGTTGTTTGACAGATCAATAGCTAAGATGCTCAAAGGGCAATACTTCCAAAAGAAGTTGAATGACAAGTAGAGTGGCGCCATCTTTGGGTTGTTTTGAAGGTCTATCTTTGGGAATGATTCGACGCAGTTTGGGTTCTTGGACTCGTTTGTAAAGATGGCTTGCGACAATGGTGGATTTGAAAATCTCATCAAGGTCCATAGGAGAGGAACTGCAATATCCGAGAGATGGGTTGTGCTGACAGTTTTTCAGGATTATGGTGTTGAAATCATGAGGTGGTTTTAAACTTTTAAGGTCTTCTATGACTGACGCAGAGAGAAGCTGCAGAAACTGAGGCTGAAACTGTGACCAAGAGGAGGATGAAAATTGCAGAAAGGGAAGCCATGGAGAAGTTCGCGCGTGTATGTGTTTGCGCGTATATGTTTAAATTGTAAATCGAGTTCAAACGGTTACCAAGAAGTGGGGAGCCCATTTTTTCACGTTGAAGGCTAATTTTGGCGGTTACACTTCAGCCTCGAAAAACAGTTTAACTTTTAAAGCACATCTTTAATTTATCATATGAAACACTTTTTTCTTGTCGACTATGGTCCTAATTGCATTTGCAAATTACATATGTACAACACACTATTGAATTATATATCAAGAAATTCTATAATGCTTCATAGCCCTCAAAGCATGCATGCATATCTAGTTAGCTTCATTGGTTTGATATATTGCTACTAGCTAACAAGTCTTGCATTGGCTGTGAGGACGAGGTAATCTGCACCCCGAGGGCTAGAAACAACAAAACAAAGCTGATCTAAACCTCAGGATGCAGATTACCCGATCCTTACCCAATACGATCGATCAGTATACTTCTACGGTTGTACCAAGGTATGATGAGCTTAGAATGTACATAGAGAAAGAAGATAATGAATTAAAGTATTTGATAATTAGAAGGTCCGTAGAGCAGGAGGTCTGAGGCCAATCTGCATGGTAGCATTCAGTATTTATAATCGTTCTTAAAGAAAGATGATATATTCTCTTTCTATGATGTATAGTGTGAAAGGAGGTTGCAAGCATTATGCAAAGAATCAACAATATTTTGTTCCATGCATAACCAATGATATAGGGTAGGAATTAATTGAAGCAGCAGGAACATTTCTTTTTCAAAGATGTTGATATTTCTGCCTTGACTGCTTTCTAAGAAGAATAGACAAGATTATGGTAGCAGGAACTATATTCTATAAAAGATCCTCTCCAAATTGTTTTAGTTTTTTAGTACTTCAAATTCAAGAAACAAAAAAGAGAGTACAAAAAAATGCCAAGTAATAGCTATAGGCTTTTAGTTCCTCCTTCAAGCTCACCATTGATATTAAGTTGTATAATTGAGGTGTATAATTACATACCTGATCATGGGATAATTCTCTTGCAAGCTATCTCTTTCGAAGATGATTATAACTCATGAAAAGTAAAGGGATGCCACATTTAGATGTATCTGGTTTCATTCCTGGTCTTAATCAGCTTTAGGCATATTCTCTATTCCCTTGGCTTTTGAAATTAATTTAGAACACATGGACAGCATATATTGTTAGGTGACGTGACTATATATGTGACCGATAGGCTTAACATGCGGTTTGCTTTGATATCATAATAGAATGTGAGTATTCAACTCGAAATCAATTGACAATATATAGATGGAGAGGCCCAAGATCATTTAAACTATTAACACAAGCCTTCCATTTCTAATGTGAAAGTAATACTCTCAACACAACGGTGAATGCAAATTGCCAGAAAAGTAGTATGGACCAATATTGTTATTATGCATAGGCCAAAGCAAAGCAAGGATTATTGCATGCATGGGCCAATTTTGGAATAGATGCCATATATAAAGCAAACTTGTGATAAAAAAGGACCTGCAAGTAACTTACAATATATATAGAGTCTTTCTTGAGACTGGATTTAGGCATTTACTGGGGGAGTTCTACATATTTCTGCATATATGCGCAATGCTGTGATGCAACTTTTAGACTGTGTGTATACAGATTCCAAGCAATGTCTATACCAGAAATAGATTATATTTTCATGGCCCACGAAAACGATATATATCAAACACTTGTATTTTCATACCAGAAGTGAAAAAGATTATATTCCAATACATATACCTTAGTTGCCTCTACTCTCTTATTAGGACCATGAAAATGATGTCGATCGAACAATTTTATATTTTCACAGCAAGTGAAATGAGAGTATATTCCTACTTGAACTGTCAAAGAAATGCTCAAAATCAGTTCTCAGAAGTTATACTAATATTGCACATCATAATCATCATGATTCATGATGAGCAATAATGCCAGCACACAAGAGGACTCCCTCCATATCTGCTTTACTTGTAATATTCATGGTACGGATGATAGAATATACCATTTAAATGATTTAATTAACGTTAGGAATTCTTACAAATACTGACTACCACCATGGAGATTGGCCTCAGACCTATATCCTTCTACAACCTTTCTAGTGTATCAAATATTATAAAAACTCTCTCTTCTTTCTTCCATTCACATTTGAGCTCAATTAATGTATAGTATAGTATAGTTTGATATTGGGTAAGGATTGGGTAATCTGCATCCTGCGGTTTAGATCAGCTTTATATATTTGTTGTATCTATAGCCCTCTGGGTGCAGATTACCTTATCTCACTGACAATGCAAGACCCGTTATGCAAGGATTTCCATTGGAGATTATGGGCAAGAAAATGGTTGCATAAAAAAGGTGAAGGTGTCGTAGCTTGTATTAAAGCACTAGCTTTTCAATGATTTTTCTTTTTTATTTTTTTCGTGTAGAAGCGCTGCAAATTAGCTTTTACAACAACTTGATGGAAGCAAAAGAAGGAAAGATGAGAGCTGTCAACTTCAAATGAAATGGGCAAAACTTTGGGCTCCATTGGGACGAAATCTACAAGATAATTTTTAGCCGAATAAGGGCGTTCAGAAGGCCAAATCCGCATTTTATTATTATTCGTTTTTATAATATTATTTGAAACCTTCTTGTTAAATTGTATTTTTATCACCGTATCAAGGATAGCTCCTTTAACGAAATCATTATTATTTTTTAGTACATGCAATGGTATAAATCAGAGGGGAAGATGATTTCTCTCACACACACAATTACGATGTCGTGGGGATTCGAATATGAGACATTTGATCTACAAGTCAAGGCCCTTTTCCACTGGACCCTGTTGGCCTTTTAACGAAATTATTAATTCGTCGAGTCTCTCAATTTTATGAATTATCATTAAATTTTCTTAATTAATAGTCATCATTTGAAAAATCATATAAATGACAAATATAATTAACAAAACTGATACCGTGTGAATTTTCATTGAGATCCAAAGGGTCTGCAATTAACATTACGATTTTAAATATCAAACATTTCTTTTGGTCCCTCGAACCCTTTTTTTTCTTTTTCTTAAAAAAAAACTCTATCCTTAGTAATTGGAGAATATCTACAGCTTGGCACAGGGCTACAACCAACCAAATAAACAGAAACTACGATCTAAGAATGACTTAATTTTGTTTTTAACCTAACAAGAAACAATCTCAGAGTGACAGAATTCTTACAAGAAGCCAAAATACATTTCTTGAAAATTAGAAATTTACAAGAAATTGGTTAGATTTTAGCACCTACACAAAAGGTTAACTAACTAGCTAGGAATTAATTAATACAGCAAAAAGAACAACAAATTAGGAAATTAACAAACAGGGCGCCTTGATCGACTAGAATTATCTGGCTAGCTATCAGCCATTGATTAGCAGCAACTGAGCAACACTGTCCTTGAGCAACGGTTTCGATTCGATGTCATGATCATTTGCGAGGACTTGAACAAATTCTTTCGAAACCAAGCACTTCTCTTCAGAGTAGAGCTTCTCTTGAACAATTGGGGATGCAACAGCTTGCAGATCCTTCCTTTCCTGCTTGAAAAATTTAGCAAATATCAAAATTAATTAACTAGATCATCACTAAAGAAAACAGAAGAAGAAATTGAACCCCTTTTTTTTTGTGGGTGTACTCAGATGAAATTATTAGTACCTGATGAACTGGGGAATCCGTCATGAGCTTGAGAACTGAAACTTGTGCCTGCAAGAACTTGACATACTTGTAAGCAGCCTGCAACATTTCAGCAGTGTTCATCTTGGTGGCACCAGGAATGAGCCTCCCGAGCTCTTGAGTCTTCTCTGTTATCCTCCTCCTCCTCTCCCGCGCTGCGATGCTCTGCGCTGACAGGGTTACTGCCCCACCATTGGGCTTGTTCATCATAGCACATTCATAGGAAGGCTGCTGCTGAATCTGGGTTTGAGGACTTGAAGTTGGAGCCAAAAGTTGAGGCTGGAGAAACTGAACATCATATGCATTGAAATAACTGCACACACCAAACTTTTGGCGTTTCGGGTTCTGCTGATATGAGCAGCCATATTCACCAAGTCTAGGGAAGATTTCTGGTGATTGGAAGGAGGATAAGTTGATGTTTTCTGTTGGCGAATAGAAATCGGGGAGGAGAAAGTTTTCGGAGGAGTAGGATTCGTAGGTTTCGAAGAGTGGATCAATGCAAGTGTAGTCTGGGAAGTTAGGTAAGCTATAGTCCTGCAGACCCAAGATGCCTGAAGCAGCTGCCAGCTGCTCTTGCTGTGCTTGGAAGCTAACCATATTCATATCTGGGTTGAGAAACTGAAGAGAGCCCCAGTCATCAGCAGGGTGAAAACTACTCATCATAGCCATGGAAATTAAGTAGAACCCTGCAGAACAGACATGATTTGGGAAATTTAGACCAATATGAAAGACCAACAAGAGAGAAAGAAGCAGATATTGATCTTACCAAATGAAAATTAGTTAATTAATTAAGTAAAACAAGATGAGGAAAACCTTAAGACATGCATGCATGAGAGAGAGAGAGAGAGAGAGAGAGAGAGAGAGATACCTGAGAGATAGAGAGAATTAGATATTCTTGTGTCTAGGGACCTGGTTGGTTGTTGAATTGCAGTAGACTTAGTGACAAACTAACCTTATCAAAAGATATACAAATTAACCAACTGAAACATAACAACACCTGCTGCAGTGCTGGCTGCTGCTCACTTCACACTATAAGAGAGAGAGAGAGAGAGAGAGATGCGGGGGGAGGTGGGCAGTTGGGTTTTCATTTCTTTTGGCGCAGATAAAGGAGGTGGTTTCAATGATCATGGAGAAATATTATAACCACCGTCTCCTATTAATCTCCTAATTACTAGCGACCACACACTCACCCCTTTTATTTCTAGGGTTTTCATTTTATGTTCTCTACCTATAACCGTTACTGACTCCTCGCTGGCGGCTATATATTACTTAATTATATGCCCTATTAACTAACTAATTAATTAATTCTCAACGTACATATTGTACTCTTTAGATGCTCTGTCAATTTTCATGATTTGCCATTCCTTAAGTTCAATAATTTTCCCATTTAAAAAATAATGATTTCTTTTTATAGCCAAAGTTAGGAAGGGGAAGAGTTTCTCACTCACACGGTGTTATTCGAACTTGAGACCACTAATTTGTAAGTCAAGACTTTACACTGAACTAGACCCGTTGGCAAAAAAATAAAATAAATAAATAAACTGATGAATCTTTCCAAGTTACTATTCACAAAAAGAGGGAATACTAGAAGATATATGTGTGTATGACTAGCAAATGTGTGATCAAGAAATGTGGTGCATACATATAGTTTTAGTTCTAGTGTATATTTTAATTGATGCAATTCTTGCATGTTAGTATGTGCAATTTGTTAACACAATTGTCTAGCCATTTACGTTTCTCTAATGATGTACTAAGATTAGTTTTTTTGTTTGGTCAGTGTACTAAGATTAGTTAGTTTGTGTTCCTTTGCAATAAAAGTTCCAACGTTTCAAGCCATATATTTGAAGTATCAACCTTTTTAAAGGGTAGTGGTTGATTGCCAAAAATGTTATCCTTTCCTTATCTGTTAATTACACGTTATTTTACACATTCGTGGTTTCACGACACCTTTAGGTTATGTCTTTAAAAATTGACAATCTTAAATTAAAAATTGTCACACTATTGATAATTGTGTTTATCTAGGTACGGTTTGGGGGAGAAAAAAATTGTCGGGCGTCATTGTCTCTCCTCCAATCTGAGGAATCTCTTTCCTTTTTTTCTTGAGACTGTTTTGTTTCGATTTTGTCAGGAAACATTGAAGTGGCGGTTTGGGGGAAAGTTTTTCGGCGTGGCTCTCTCCGCTTCATATATGAGGAATCATCTCCTTATTCAATTGATGGAGTGACTGAAGATGGAGAAGAATAAGAAGATAACAAAGTTACAAATTTTACGGACTAACGATAGCGATTAAATTGATAACTAGATGCATGGATGGACTAACGATTTATAACTTCAAGATTATTTTTCTTAATTTTTAGTAAATAATATGATGAAACTGTCACGACCCCAAACCAGATGAGTGCAAAATATTATTCAACCTTCATTTTTTTAAACATTGACTAAAGAACCCTAAAATCAAATTAAGTAAATCTTGAAAGGATTAGGATTTAAGCTAGTATTACTTTATACGTGCCACTACTGGGAGAAGAGAGAATGCTTGTTCTTACTTTGACCTGGTCAAGAAATAGAGCAAGAGAGTTTGAGACTTCTCTTGGATTTAGGAATGAACATCTCATTTAATAATTGGCCTGTTTACATTTTTTTATATAGAAGAAGCAGAATTTTATTAATAAAGGGGCAAATACAAGAGACGCACAATAAGAACACACCCATTTAGTGTAGTGGTTTGGAATATTTATTCCTTCAGGTAAACTTGAGTTCGGGTCCTAGTATCCGTGTAGTGTATGTGAGTTCAGTATACTATCGTCATTCAGCATCCCACATAATCTCACAGCAATCAGTATGAAAGATCTAGCAACTCTACCTCAACAACAAAAAGGATTTCAAAAGCCAGTCAAAAAGGAAACCCAACAAAAAAATAAGGAGAAGCAAAACCCATCATAAAATTGCTCTACAACATGGCGAGGGAGAGAATCGTCCAATTTATTAGCTGAAGGGGTTGGTTCCAAGGGAAAATTCCTAGAACCAAAGGAGGTTGCAGGGAAGAGTGACCAAGAGGAAAGGAGAAGAAGGAAGAAGAAGGGGAGTGTGCACAAAACTTTTATATTGTGATCTGATTTCAAGGCCAGATGACATATGTTTACTAATTATTAATCCGAATAAAAATTTGTTGTAAGTGAACATGCCTATGTTATTATTTAAATGAAAATATATTATTTTTATCTTAACTTTTTTATTTATATAGGATTTTTGTCTTAACTAAGGTGAATTTAGGAATTGAAAAGGTAGGACAATTCTTAGAAAAATAATTAGATTTGAATGATATTGTTAAAACTTAGATATATGATTGTTCAGGCCAAAATTTAAGCGCCAAAATTCTGCACAGTTCTCAGAAAAAAGGAAAATCATTGGTTTTTTCTTTTTAATCATTATTTGAGTGATAATTTGTTTAACTTTTCGTTCCCAATTTATATGGCATGGTCATACTAAATTTTGCACCTTAATTAGTTTTTTTTGGGTAATTTTCACTTTACTACGGTAAAGTTTATCGACTTTTAGAATTGAATACATCAAATTTTTTTCTTCTCAGTCTCATACACAAAGTTTCTCAGTTTTTTTGTTAATAAGTCTTTTAACTACTGATGTGGCACATTTCACTCATATGATGCCATGTGGTCCACATATATTATTAAATAAATAAACATTAATTAATTAAATAAATAAAACTTAAAATTAAAAAATCAAAATAAAAATCCCTATCTCGCTCGCTCTCTCTCTCCCTCTCTCCTTGCTTTCTCTCCTCCCACAACCCATTAGAGCAATCCCAGCGTTTGAGGCAAGGCAGGGCAGAAGGCAGCCCGAAGGAAGGGAGAAGGCTCCAGCGCGCAAGCCCGAGCCCAGGCTGGGTGTGGGTCCCACCAGCCCTGGCGAGCCAAAGGGCAAGTTTTGCCCGAGCCCAAGCCCGAAGGCAAGATGACGTCAGCGAGCTTTTTTAAATTTTTTTTACCGTTGGCGCGTGCAATGCATGCGCCAACGTTAAAAAAAATTGCGAACGGCGTGCGTCGCGTCAGAGCCCAACGGCTACTTGACACGTGTCGCGCGCTGGAGCCTCCGATGAATTTTTTTGCACAATCCGACGGCTGAGCTTATTTTTGGGTTTCAAAAATTGTAAAAAATTGCAAAAAAATATAATAAAATTCTGAAAATTATTTCTATAAATACCTACCATAACCATTCACTTTCCACACCAAATTTGCATACAAATTCATCTCCTTTCAATATTTTTTACTTTCCACACCAAATATTTTTCTCCTTAGGAATTTTTTAAAAATACCAAAATTTTCTGAAATTTTTTTCTATAAATACCTACCAATATTATTCACTTTCCACAATAAATCTCCATACAAATTCTTCACCTTCAAATATTTTTCACTTTCCACACAAAATATTTTTCTCCTTCACAAAATTCCATTTGTGTCAAAAAAATACATGGCCTCTTCCAGTGAAGCCGGAGGCACGTGGACAACCGTTGAAGATATTTTGTTGTGTGAGTGTTGGGTCAAAGTTGTTCATTGCCCGGTCACAGGCAATGAGATGAAATTCTCTCATTTGTGGAGAAAAATTCATGGAGAATTTTGTGAAAGATCAAATTCGACTCGGACGGAAATGGCTTTGGCTAGTAGGTGGAAAATTTTGAATACAGAGTTAGGGAAATGGAGAGATGCGTTGGCAAAAGCAAGAGAAATGATTCGAAGCGGTGAAAATCTTGGCGATGAGGTAACAAATTTCTAATTTCCGTTTTAGTCAATTTAATGTCTTTTTTTTTCCCTTGGATTTACAATTTTATTTCTTTAATAGATTCTTCAAGCACAAATGTGGTTTTGTGCATTTGGTAATAAAAAATTCAAAAATCACCAATGTTGGGACATTGTGAAGAATTGTTCAAAATTCAATACACGTGGTTCGTTCAGTACTGTGAAGAAAACCATTACACAAGGCTCCTCAAGCAAACAATGCCCGCAATCGGTTCTCGTGGTGCGTTCCATGGAGGAAATAATGGCACGATTACATCCTCCGCCACGTGGTGATCCGGTGGAACCGTCTCAGCCAATGATTGAGTCGTCTTCGTACTCAATTGTGTCGGACTATGAGGACTTAGAGTATTTAAATTTTATGATGAGTGAGTAGGTATTTCAATTGTATGGATGAGTTAGATGTGAATTTTTTAATAATTATGGACACGTGGCAACCAAAAATCTTATCTGAAATTTTTATATTTTATCTGAAAATGTTATCTGAAATTTTATATGAGAATTTTATAATGAATAGTGACATGTGGCAACCAAAAATCTTATCCGAAAATCATATCCAAATTAATTGTTTAAGTAAAAAAAAAAGGAAAATAAATTAAAGTGAATAGTAATTGCCCTACCTTGCCCTTCCATGGGCGGAGCAAAAAATGCAAGGGCTGCCACTATTCACGTGAATAGTGCCCACCCTTGCCCCCCCTTGCCCTTATGGGTGGAGTTGCTCCCCCAGTCCCATCGAACCCAGAACCCTAGCCAACCTTAAGGATTGACAGACCCCAACCCCTAATCCCCCTTCCCGACTCGCTCCCTCTCTCCCTCTCTCCCTTTCTCTTACCCTTTGTTTTTCTCTCAACCCATAACACTCCTAAGCCCAACGCCACCATACAACCACCCTTATCCCCACCCTCGATCCACCGCCAGCCCCACCCAAGACCCATCCAGATCCTCTCTCTCTATGTGCAAATTCAAAGATTGAAAAAGAAAAAAAAAATCAAACACTTTGCATCTGGGGGGTTGGGGTTGCGGGCTGGGTTGGATTCTAAGTTTTGAGGGCGTGGGAGGAGGAGGAGAGGTTCTTGTGGGTGATCACGGGGAAAGAGAAGCTTTTTGGGTGTCTTGAGAAAGGTTGGCTGGGGTTCTCGGTTTGATGGGGGAAGAGGGAATGGGTTGCAGGATGAGAGAGAATAAGGAGAGAGCGATTTTTGGGTGTCTTGAGAAGGGTTGGCTGGGGTTATGGGTTCGATGGGGGTGGTGTGACATCCCTGACCTAAATTTAATTGAAAATGAATTAATTAATTAAGTTAATTAATTTGGTAAATTAAAATGAATTTAAAAGGAATTAAAATGAATAAAATAATAAAATTGGAATTAAGTAAGAAATTATTAATTAAAGGGGCATTTTGGTCAACGATATTTTCGGGACGGAATTTGGCGAAACAAGTTGCGCCATTGCGTCCGGCTCGTCGAAACGAGTTCGTTGACGGGTGGCACGTTGCGATACGAGCGTCGGAGCAAATTAAGGACATAACCGTCATTTTAATTATTGCGATAATCTGATATAGTCCACGTGGACCAATCAGAATCGCAGAATTTCCTCTCTCTCCTCCCTCTGTCTTTCTCTCTCCTCTCTCCCGACGAAACTCTCTCTCTCTCGTCAGAATCGCACCAGAAACGGCGCCGGTGCGTGCGGCCATTTCCGGTCACGGCTTGAGACGCCACCACCCACGTTCGAAAGCTCTCTTCATCCTCGTCAAAACCCACCTGAGATCACCGGCCAATTCGACGTCGTTTGCCGGCTGTGATCTCTGCAAAATCCGGCGAAAACTCCATTAACGCCGGCGACTGCTCCGGTCGTTTCAGACGACACCACCGGTCGGAAAAGGTACGCCTCCTCCCCCTCTCTCTTTCCCCTGTGGTCCGCGACAAGATTTGGTGGCGTAGCCACCGTTCCAGCCACCACAGATCCGGCCAAAACCCTAGTGGTTTGGCCGTGATCTGGCGGCGATAATGGCCGGTCCTCAGCCGGTTCAGGCCGGTTTTGAACTCCCTTTTAGCTGCTGGTTCGATTGGTATATGGATTGCCCCGAGATTTGATAGTTTTCCGGTGACCGAAAATCACTCTAGACACCCACCCTCTCGGCGGCGCGTGTGGCGGCGCGTGGCACTGTAGCAATTGGGCATTTCCGTTCCAATGCGATCCTCGTGTCGTTGTGAACGCATACGTGTGCGCGGATTGTGATTCGGACGTCGTTTGACGATCGAACCAACGTGCGCCTATTGCGCGTTTCGTGGGTTCGATGTGTTCGGACCGTTGGATCGAATCCGAATTCACGTATGTTGTTCCTCGTATTTCTAGGAGCCTATAGGATTTGACGGATCGTGATTCGGAGTCCCGGATACTCCGAATCAATGACTTGAAGTTAGAATTAAACCGTAATCGTCCGATCGTGCGATCGTGAGCGATCCGACCTTTCGATCGAGACCAAACTTTCAGGACGTGTTCTCTAAGCCGTAGTGAACCTATAGGAACTTTCGGATCTAAGTTTGGAGGTCATGGGACCCACGGGCCCGGTTTGACCTATTCGGGTATAGTTTGACCAAGTTGGACCGGAGTTGACCGAGGCTTTCCCGAGGTCGCCTTGCCACGTAGTTGACTTTGTTGGACTTCTAGGAATGTCCGGATCCTTTTGAAGGTCGCAGGCTCTGCGAGCCCGGGTTGACCAAATTGGGGTGTTTAACCGCCGGTTGACCGTGAGTCTTCCGGGGCGGTCCCACTGTTTAAAAGAGGTAGTTTGACCTTAGAATTCTTCGTACGACGTATTTGTACACTTGAGTCGGGTTTAGTTAGGGTTGACTTTTAAGGTTATCGCTTCGGCTCGGGTTATTAATTAATCCTCGTATTCTTGAACTAGGTTCTCAGGCTTCTCGTGATCCTCGAGTGGGACCCTTTCAGGGTTGGGCAGCGTGGGACCAAAGGTGAGTGGACTTTGTTTTCAAACAAGCATGACTTGAATGAATTGCATGAAATGCATATAAGTGAGATTTAAATATTGTTTTAAATCTTGATTTGACCATTGATGGGTTATTTGGATTATAATTGGTATTTGTGTTTTATACTTGTTTTGGGTTGCCGGTTTGTTGTGGGGCCCTGTTGGCTATACTTTGATTATATATATAAATATATTTAAGTATTGATTTTGGGACGAGTCAAGCGTCCGTTAGTATTTACGTACGGATTTGGGTACGGTGGGAATAGGATGGTGTTTCCTTGAGTTTTATACTTATTAATTGAGTTTATGGTTTTGTTGGGTTTCGGACTTTAATATTTTATCGTTACGAATGTTGTGGGTTATACCTTATATACTTTTGAGAAACTTATCTCTATACTTTGAAATGAGTATTTGGGCGGTAGATTTGGACGTTAGTATAGTCCGGTTGATTTCGTATTCGGTTTTGATGTTTAAACCTTATGAAATATAATTACTTATATTTCGATTATATATATATATATATACATATAGATCAACTCGGAAGGAATATATCGGATTAATGGGAATGACGAGAATATAGGTTGGATAAATGGGAATTGATCATATGTATATTTATATATATATATATATATATATATGTATATATATACCTACTTTGAATATCATTATATATATATCTACTTTGATTTGGAGTTTTGGGATATATATATATATGGGATTGGAATATTGGTTATACTTTATATGAATCACTATTTATATTGTTTTAACTATGAATTTAAGGGTTGTCATGATATGTGGGAATTTCGAATGCTTCGGCTTGAGTTTTGGTATTTTAATGGATCGTTGTGTTTTCTATATATATATATATATATATATATATATATATATATATACTTAGTTATATATATATATATATATATGTATATTTTGAATAATACATTTCGGGGATTTGGACCTTATACTTTTTAAGGGATGGTACCTATACTATGTTTTGGGAGTATATGTTTTACTTGGGGTTTGACTTGACGTTTTCTTGACTTGGGTTTTGAATACAGTTTGAATAGGGTTTTTCAATGGTTATGACATTTTAATTGTTTATGAATTGTTATGCCGTCATTTGACGCTTGGTACTATTTTAACTATAGAATTGTATATTTAGGACGGTGATGTCCTTGTCTTGAGTATTTATGATGTTATTGGATTGTGGGACGTATATATGTCCTGGTGTGTGTTATGTTGGGGTTCGGTACATGTGATTAAATTATATATATTGATTATCGTGTAGCGATTGTTTTGAGTGCGATTAGCACCTTGTTATGTACCTCCCTGTTCTTGATACGATTCATCAAGATAGACGTCTACATCGGATAGGGTTCGATCCGGTGCATACCTTAACGGGTGTAGCTGTAGACCCTTGATTGGGTAGTCTGCGCGTATGACTTGTTTTTAGGACGTAGTGGTATTGATGGTTCCTTACCTTGCGGGCTGTGAGCTTAGTCCCATTTGGACGGCTTAACCCTGGCACGAGGCCATTATGATGTTGATTGGGTGTCCAGGTAAATCCTAGGCACTGGTCACATCATAAATGCGATCCGGTGTCGATCAAATGATCCCCTGTTGGATTGTTTCCCGGTACACGTGTTTCGATGTTGAGGTCTATGTTATATTATGTAGGTCTTATTATCTTCCTATTCGTATTTCTTTTAGTAAGGATCTTTCCTTTCTTGTTGTGCTTGCGAGCATGTAGTTGTCTGAGTGGGAAAGATTGGGAAACAGTACTATGATATAATATTGGTGTTATTATATTGCAACTATTGGGATTTGAATAACTACGTATATAAATGATTTCATATGCATGGTTTGCATTGTTTTGAAACGGTGGGGTTAGTACTTTGGTTTAAACTACTAAAACCTTGTTTTTGTCCACTCACACTCTTCTGCTTTGCGCCCCCAGCCGTAGTCGTAGCGTCCGATCGGTCCGGTGGGTGACTCTCTTCTCGAGCTTTCGACCTGATGTAGGACACTTGTCCCTGTCTACAAACGGTTACTTTGTAACTTTACTTTTGAGTACTCTAGATATGCTCTGTATTGCTCTTTAGGGTTGAGTTTGTTGGCCGTAGGCCTGAGTTGTATTTTTGTTAGCATGCTGACTGTTGGTGTATACATATTCTGTTGTATATATTCAGGTTGAACATTTTGGGTTTGTTGTTGTTTCTAGGGGAGACTCTGCCCGTTTTTCGGTAGAAGTCTTGACCCCTTTGTATTTTTGCTTCGGGAAGAGGGATTCTTTTAGGATGTGGGCCCGGCATCGCGATGATGTCGGTTGTCAGCAGGGTCCGTCTCGGGTTCCGGGGTGGAATTCGGGTCGGGTCCTGTCAGGTGGGGGGAATGAGTTACGGGATGAGAGAGAGTAAGGAGAGAACGAGACAGGGGGAATGAGTTGCGAGATGATAGAGAAAGGAGAGAGAGATTTTTAATATTATTTTTTAATTAATTAATTAATTGAATAATGTTTATTTATTTATTTAATAATATATGTGGACCACGTGACATCATATGAGTGCATAATACATTTATTGTCACGTCAGCAGTTAAGAGACTTATTAACAAAAAGACTGACGGCATGTATGAAAGTAGTACGAAAATAAACTTTGTGTATATAATTGATACCAAAAAAATTTAATGTATCGAATTTACCGTAATAAAGCGAAAATTAGCCTAGTTTTTTTTCTTTTAAGTTCAACTAGCCTCCCTGCACGCGCTTCCGCGCGTGCGAGAACTTTTCACGTGGCGCTACGCTGCGACATAAAGTTTCATAACTATTTTTCGCGCAATTGTATTTATATAGATGTTCGTTTCAACAGTTTCATATTTTAATCGCGAGGTGTGATAAATCGTCGTCTTAAAGGTTTCCTTTATTGCCCATATTTTCTAGGCGTCCATCTCAACAGTTTACTCACTATAAAAGAAAAAAAAGAAACTGCTGAGATGGACGCCTAGAAAAATATGGGCAATAAAGGAAACCTTTTAAGACGACGATTTATCACACCCTCGCGATTAAAATATGAAACTGTTGAAACGAACATCTATATAAATACAATTGCGCGAAAAATAGTTATGAAACTTTGTAAGTCGCGCGCGTAGCGCTGTGAAAAAGCTTTCTCGCACGCGCGGAAGCGCGTGCAGGGAGGCTAGTCTAATGAATAGGCAACTATCAAAGCTAACAACAATCTGATATTAAATCATATGATTCTTATATTTCCTCCCTTGAATAGTCTAACAACAATTTGATATTAACTATTGGTACAATCATATTTTAATATTCATTATTTCAATTTTTTTTTCACTTTGATTGTTGTTAGACTATCAACTGAAAATAAAATTCCAATAGTCAAACCGATCAGAATAGAAACTCTAATTTCTAAGAGAACATTACGAAATTCTCATGATAAAAGTTGAAACGTTTTTCATATCTAAAATTGACGAAACGGTGTATAAATGGGTCACATTGTGTCCATTTTAAGGCAACAACATCTGGATGTTTCATTACACAAATCAAAAGTAGCACAACAACGTTTCACCAAAAAATAAACATAGGCACTCACTACAGGGACTTTTCCGAATGTCCCAGAGCCGTGCAAGCAACGCCAACCACCACACACAACTTCACCTTCTTCACTCTCTCTCTCTCTCTCTCCCTCTCCCTCTGTCTACTAATCAATCTCTCTCTTTTCGCAATTGTATGTATATAGATGTTCGTTTCAACAGTTTCATATTTTAATCGCGAGGGTGTGATAAATCGTCGTCTTAAAAGGTTTCCTTTATTCACGAAACTTTGTAAGTCGCGCGTGATTAAAAAAGCGAGCCAGGGGGATTCTTTGTGGTTTTTTTTTTTTTTTTTTGGAATTTTCAGTTTGGTGGAATTGAAAATTTTCCTTGTATTTCCCCATAATTTGAAATACTTTTTATTAGCTTGGGTAAAATGCTTTTTCCCCATAATTTGAATTGCCCTTAAAAGTTATTTTTTTCAATAATTTGGTAACATATGTTGTATTGTATTCATTGATAAAGCAACTGCTATAAATGAGAGATGACATTCTTGAAACAGTGAATTCAATAAACTTTAATATGAAAAAAATAAATCTTCAATTTACCCTATAAGAAATTTTCTTTTATTTTTTCTTTTTGCTACAGAAAATTTTCAAATACATTGTAGGCATGCTATAATCTTCTGATAATGATTAAACGCCAATTGCACCTACACCACCTTTGTTGTTTCCTCTCCCTATATTGGATGAAAGTATTAACACATGCTATTAGATTCAAGTATCAGCACATTGTACAACATTTTCCTTCAAGAATTGACAACCATACTTCTTCGCTTTCAGTAACTTCAAACAGAAATGAAGCAATTCTGACCATTAAACATGAAACACATAAACTGCACCAAAACAATAACCCCAAAAAAATAAAATAAAAAGCATATAACAGTGATCCGTTGATGATGGTTTTCACAGGAACTTGAGAAACACCCTGCGAAACAAAGAGAATGTTGGGTGTACCTTAGAAATCAAAAGAATAAAAATATATTAGCATGTAGGAAAATATTATTATGAATATAACAAAGATTAATTACATATGCTTAGACAAACCTGTGTGGCCGTTCCAATATGAAGTAACACAACTGTCACTGCCTAAAGCAAGACATCACTAAACTCTGCATTGACTAATAACAAACAAAATAGAATCTGGACAGATGATGAATGTTACCAAAAAAAAAAAATTTAGAAATTGGACAGATCATGAATGTTAAGATGCAACAAAAAAAGAACAGAAAAAAGAAAACAGAAAACACGTAGTAGCACAGTAGAGCCAAGTCGAATTATGTGGAGAACTTTTGAGCGAACCCAAAAGAAAAAAAATGCCTAAATAAAACGAAATGAAGAATCATTAGCACGAAAGTTTCCTCTGGTTCTTTGCTTTAGTGATTGCTTCTGTATGGAACCCTTGTACGTCGAGAAAGTTGACAGACAGTTCCATCCGAGATAAAATTTGAAAGTTTAAATAAGACATGTAGTTTCGAAAGACTCTTAAATACTTGACCTGAAGCAATTGGATACTGCCTAACTATGATTCAGTCCTAACCTGGACTCGCATTCCTCTTTGAAGCTCCAAAAATGTCAAAATTTGGGAGTATGGTTTCCTGCAAAGGGAATTTGAAACAGATATGTTGTTATTTGAAACCAATCTCATTACATCAAAGCCTAATTGCATATGTATGGTACTGTAATGAAAATTTTAATGTAATAGGGCTTTGTTGAAAGCAGCTCCCCAATTCCTCTGCAAGCTTCCTGCACTTTGGGAAGTTGAACACCCCCCTTGAAAATAAAGGAAAATTGTTGTGGCTATTGGTTTTTTTCTTGCTACTGGCAATGGCAAGTTCAACATGATTTCATTGCCTGCGATCCAGCTTCTTTCTGAGTCCATATATTGATGTATTCAAATCATTGCATCACTAAGCAAAACAACAGGAGCACTCCATCAATTGAAAGGCACAAATAGAAGCATTGCTTTCATTCCACGAATCTAGCAAACATTGACAAAAAAAGAATCCCACTGTGCAAGTATTGGCAGACAAATAACATGACAACATGCAATTGGGTTTTCATTTTTGATTTTGACTGCAATTGGTTTTGGTTTTTGGTTTTTCCTGAGCCACTCTGGCCCAACCCCGTCCTCTGCTTATTGTTATAAGCAGTCCAAGCGGTGTGGGCAAGGACCCTGTGATAAAAAAGCTCAAGGATTTGAAAGAAAACTTGCATTTTGTGGTCACTGCGACGACCCGGGCATTTTGTGGTATGAACTCAACCCCAGTTCATGGTAAACATTATTACTTTGTGAGCAAAGAGTAGTTTCTTACAATGCGTATCTGTTTCAAACCCCAAATCACAAACCCAGAAACAAAAACCACAGATTCCAACTTTACACTGAAATTCAAAGTAAAGGAATTGAACCTGAGTGTGAATAAAGTGATTAGGCCTTACAACATGCTCTCCAACCACCACACACGCCCCAATCTCCTCAATCCAGTACAACTCCACCATAGCATAACTTGGCTGCTATTCGAAGATCTCAGAGCCGCCATGAAAGTCTGATCCTGCTCTTCAACGAAAGTCAAGCCTATTATTTCTCCATTTTCCCCATTCCTCTGAGTTCATAGAACATCAAAACAAAAAAACAAAAACAAAAAACACAAAAAAAAAAAAAAAAGAGAAAAGAAGAGAAGAAGAGGAGAGTACCTATAAATGGTGATTGAAACACTCAAAACAATCGAGCAGTTAATTTCTCCATTTTCCCCCTTCCTGTTGTCATGAGTTCATACAACATCAGAAAACAAAATACCAAAAAAGAGAGGAGGAAAGCAGAGAAGAAGAGGAGAGCACCGAAGAAAAAGTTTTCTGCAACTGAAATGAATTGAAAGGAACTGCTCTTTTCACACGATCTGGCCGAGTTTTGTGGTGGGTTTGTAGACCAAAAAGTGAGGAGGAAAGCAGAGAAAGAGGAGAGCATCGAAGAAAAAGTTTTATGCAACTGAAATGAATTGAAAGGAACTGCTCTTTTTCCACGATTTGGCCGAGTTTTGTGCGTTTGTATTTTCTCATCTTCTTATTTTACTTTGTTTTTACGAAAATACCCATCCGAACTCTAAACATAAATTTGTCATCAGCTATTGCTTTTTTTGTTTCAGGGATGTTTATGTCCAATTTTTTTTGGTAAAACTTTCGCCTGGCTTTATAATAGCGGAGATAACTGCCCCTTTTTTCTTTTTTTTTTCAAAATTTTTAAACTTCTGCTTAATTGTTGTTTTACAATTATACCCTGTTTTAATTAAAATCTGGAGATTTAATATTTCACTTTACTATGGGTATTTTCGGGGTTTTTGAATGTTTCACCATTCTCTCCCTTTTGCTTTATATATATTTAAGTTCAATTATGTAGCATTTTCATAGTTTTTATTTATTTATTAGTTTTAGAAAAAGAAACAAAAAAAAATTGAAAAACATAAATATCCAGAACCCAAAAACCAGTAACCAAGAAGAAAGCTCATGAGTGTGCTTCAAGTCTATGCCTTTATCGTCCTCTCATCACCGCACTCTTCTTCTCCAGACGCCCCTTAATTAGCAGTCCCCTAACATCAAACAGCATTTGAGTCCGTGTTTGGTCTTACTCTTCCTCTCATTCCAGCAATGGCCCGACTCCACCAGGTGTTTGTTTGCCTCTGTCAAACGCATCAATATCATGAGAAAGCTCCTTCTGGTGTCTTGTTATTCTTGTTCATGACTTGGGTGCTTGTTGTTTTTGAAGCTATTGTGGAAAAAATGGAGGAGCAGACCATTGGCGTGGCTAAAGTCGATATCTTGAAGCAGAAAATGGAGCTTTTTGGGATTCTCTGTAATGATTCTTGTGTGCCTGGACGCTATACTAATCTACTGTGTCCCAAGGTACTGTTTGCAATACTTGGTTGTGATAATTCTTGGGTTCTTTCATGTTTTGTAAAATTTGAATAATATAATAAAATGCTGTAGAGCACTAGCAAGGATTCAATGAAGTGGAACTTATTTTGGTTATTGATCTCAAGTGTGCTACTGCTAGTTTTTTTATGTGTCACTGGACATTTCCAATAATGGGCAGTTTGAGAAATTGGGTTGTAATTACTTTGGTGATTGGATACCATAAGGGATTTGGCAATGCGGAGGTGTTTTCGAACTGAATGCAGTTGGGGTGACCAGGTAAACACAATACAATTGTGTAATTGTGTTTTGTTTATGCCCCAAAATTTAAGAATTTAAAAGGTAGGACTCATTAGACATCAATCATCTCATTGTTTCGTTATAGGTATTCATAGATGGCAGGGAAGCACATAATGAGGTGAAGAAGATAGTCCAGTTCTCTGGGCAAATGACAGAGGAGAGCCTCAGGTTAGAACCACCAGGGGAAAAGGTACTTTATTGACTTATGTCTACCAATGTTTGATCAATGCATGTCCATGTTTGCAAAAAACTTTTTGGTATTAGATTGACCTATAATTTAATTGCTTGGCTCTTCGGACCTGTCCTGTGCTCCTCTCTATTAGAGGTATTTCCACATCTTGTCCTCTGCTACCGTAAATACATTGGTAAGCATGGTTACATGTATTGTAGGACACTTCTATTTGGATTATAATGGTAAGATGTCAGACATTGATGACATGAGAAAAGATCTGCCCAGAAAAAGGGCATTTTTTTTTCCGATTATGAAGGAGGTCAGAGGGGGAGGGGGGATTCAAACTCTAGTGTTGGGATGGGGTAAATGCTCTCTACCACAAAAAAGGCCTTCATTTGGCTAAAAAATGTTCAGAGTTAGAAGGGTTTTATGCAGTTTGGTCAGAAAACATGGATATAGTACTATATGGTTTCTTTGCCATAAATATATGCCCAAATTTGGTGTCCTAATGATATTAATTTACCCAAAGACATGGTATACCAGGGCCTCGTGTCTACACAATTGAAATTATTGTGTTCAGTACTAATGTTTAAGTTGAAAAAGGACACCCATACCTTGTCAGTCTCTCTCTGTCTTCTCTGGCTCAAATTCTATTTGTGCTACTTCTGACATGTTACTTTCTTGTATGAATAAGTGCTCTTTCATAATTTCAGGTAACTGTATACTTCAGTGAGCGAATGATATCTGAGGCAACTCTGCGGCGAAATGCTATAATGCAACGTTCCCGGGATAAGGTACCCTGAACCTGAAGTTGCTAATTTATTTTTGATGGGTGACTCTGGGATTATGCACTTTGCTAAATTTGACCTACATTCAGTTATTTACCAATATTTCTGCATTTAGCATCAGCGAAAGAAACTTCTGCACGCATAGGTCGTTGGATAGATATTCTTTGTAGTGGTCAACAACTTGAACTGAGGTCATTCACTTCATGTTTTTCTGTTATTAATTTGCTTGGATCCACAGTGAGTTGGTGTGATTCAGACAAGTGACATTACTTTCCAAGAGAAACCGGTTGAGATAAAACCCTGATTAGGAACATTTGCAAATGTATAATCTTCCTAAGGTAATCAGTTAAGATTGTCAAATACAATTTTTTTCCTGTACATCCTTGATCATTAAATAATCAAAATTGCAACTGCTTAGAACTTCTCAATAATTTATTTTACTCATAAAAAGAATCAAGTACTCTATTTTCATTTATATACATATAGAATAGATCTGATTTTCGCATTTCTTTACTAGAATATGTTTTGTTATCAGTGGTTTTATTGTCAACAGAAAAGTCCTATTCACTTTTGGACTACTCTTATATTTTTCATTGTACACACTCAAGCTGTGACACACTCGTCCTCAAAAATTTACTTTTAAAGCACTTAATCATTGAGAGGTTGATCTATTTAAAACTACTACGATTTCCAGGATATAATTGCATTTAGTTATAAACATAATGGACTGCTTGTTGGCTGCAAGTTCCGAACCATAGGAAAAAGATATTGGCAGGTACACGTGCTTAACTCTCCCCAGGTTTTTTGTTCTGGAAAATGTACAGAATGCATAGCTATGAAGTGAAATGTGGATGCATCTGAATCAAAATTTGATTTCAATTTCCTGTATTGATTTTCAGGAGATGGGGACAGAGAAAATTTTATATGGAATTGATGACATAAAGGATGCAGCTGAAGTTATCATTGTGACTTCAATTTTCCCCTTTTGTGATGTTTTCCTTCTCTATCCTCTAGTCCCACACCTTACTTTTGTGCTTCCGATGCTGCTTGTAGGTTGAAGGTGAAATAGACAAGCTTTCAGTGGAGGAAGCTGGCTTCTGCAATTGTGTTAGTGTCCCTGATGGTGCACCACGAAAGACTTATAATAAATTACCACCTGTAGAAAAGGTGTGGACTAATTCTTTGGAGGCTATCTTTGTGGTTTAGATTTATAGTTTTGTTTCAAGTGGGAATGTAACATAGTACATGAAACTGTTTCTTACGTGAAACATCATAAAATACCTCAATATCAGTACGGAGTTAGTGACATGTCCCAATTAATGAATTGCTGCTCAACTACGGTTTTAAAAATAAACCATACATGTATCACCATCTTAGAAAGAAATTTGCCAAAGGACTTCTTAATACATTTATTGACAATTTGTAATATTCCTCCCTGCTTGCATATTAGGACACTGCATATCAGTATCTGTGGAGTTGCAAACAGCATTTGGATAAGGTATGTAAAGTGTTGTCTACCATACAATTAAACTTTTGTATAAACTGTTCTCTAACACTTTTACCTGTTAGGTTTCTCACATTATCCTGGCAACTGACAATGATAAACCAGGACAAGCTTTGGCCAGAGATATAGCACGCCGCCTTGGGACCCACAGGTTAAAGAAATTTTCGGAAATTTGTGTGTTGTATTTGAAAAACCCTTCAATCTGTTTGTGTTCTCAATTTTTTATGCAACTCATTAGATGAATGGCTTCCATTTTCATTTTATAAATTGTTTCTTGCAACCAACAATTTCCATGAAACTGAACTAAACATGTGCGAAAGGTGTTCGAATCGGAAAATAATTTTCGAACCTGATGATACTAAAATTCTCATGGCTTGGGGAGGTCAGTTGTTAGACCATTGGGTTAGATTGCTAAAATTCATGACATCTATGAACTTGAGCATAAACAATTTTCCAAACAGGGGTTCTTAACTGTTGTGAAGACTGTCAGACTCAAGGCTTAGATACTAAAATGCTCAGTTTAGTGTTTCTTTCAGAAAATAAAAGGGGCATATGTATACATATGTATAGATACCGACATGTATATTTGTCCATTTATTTCCTTTTACTTCCATTGGATGTCAGATGTTGGCAAGTAAGTTGGCCAAAGAAAGATGAGTTCAGCTATTACAAAGATGCTAATGAGGTCTGGTGCTTCCACTCTTTTCGCTTACTGTTACTGCTGTTGTTTCTTAATTGCTACTGGACTACTAGTTGTTCCAGGTTTTACATGAAAGGAGGATTGGATATACTGCCATATAACTTTTTTACAGTTATAATGACTTGAAATTTTTTAACAAAGAAAATGTATTTTTTTCCTTGTTAAAAGTTCTAAAACTGATAGGAGCTCATCTTCAATCAAAGCCTTATATCTACTACCAGAGGTCTCTTGGCCACATCATTTCATTTTGGACCTCAACTTACCACACAAACACATCCATACACACATGACAGGATTCTTTCTTTTTGGTTTTCTATTATGGCTTTGTTTGTTTCACAAGGAAGAATTTGTATAAGGTTATATATTTGCTTTCACAATCCGGAAAAGTACTGATTTTTGTAGGATCCTTTGGCCTGCTTTCTTATCTAGTGTTTGGATTTTGACCGTAGGTTCTCATGTATATGGGACCTGATGCTTTGAGAGAGGTAATTGAAAATGCAGAACCGTATCAGCTATGCATCTCAGACCAAGTAGTAGAAAGACAAGCATAAGCCAGATAGAATACCAGCATCTTAGTACACGAAGCTCACACGAAGGCTGTAAAGTTTTTCCAAGATTTTTTACTAGTCAGGGGTTTAGGTTGATTTAACTTGGTATAGAAGAGAAGGTAGATCAGGTTAACAATCATTGCTTAGTTTGTATAGAAGGAACTTGCTATACAGATTTGACCACATTGTCGGAAATTGGTTGAAGTTCTTGGAATTTACCTCCTCGAATCTTTTTGTGAATTTTACTCTCAACTCTATGTAAGCTCTTTGTTTTTTTAGTCATTTGTTGTACTGCAAGGAGCTTTATCTTCAGTCAAGTTGGTCTTTTTTGCTCTTACCAAAATCGCAACCGATTATTAAACCAAAATTTTCGTTTGTTTCCAATATATTAGATGTTAAGAAATTGAAAGTTTTGTTTTATAAAATCTAAAATAATAAGAACGGAAATTTTGGCATCAGAAAAACAACCCTTAGAGTAAGAAAAGCAAATGTACTGAAATATCCACAATGGGACTAGTCTCCTCCAACCAAGTGCAAATAAATACCATTAAACTATATACCTTATTTTTAATAAAGAGTAATGTCACAAGCACAAAATAAATTCTATTTATTCACAAAAAAGAAAATGCTGTTATAAATATATAAATAATGGATGCCCACCATACTTAACTATTAGTGCTATATAGCTCATCAATGATGTATGTATCAACTTACCATTGTAATATTATAAGGAACTATCATGCCTATAAATAGGCATATGAATTAATAAGAAGAATAAGAAGAAACGGTTTGGAGAACATTTCTATGGCTTTCTCCATTTTCATACTCTCTTAAATCCCCTCATATTTATAATACGTTATTAGCACGAATATCTCTCAAATACCAGCTGAGATATTCGATCAAAACACTCTTCCAATAACCCGTTGATTTCCCTGAAGAAAAAAAAAAATCCCTCCTTCATCGCCCTTCTTTCTTGAATTTTTAGTTAAACCTCTTGTTAACAAAAAAATAAACAATCACAGCCAAGCCTACAACAGTTTGGGAAAGAAGCTACAAGCTTAGACTGAATCCGTTCTTCAATTTGTGCAACAGGGAGATACTGATCGTCATAGAGCGAATAGCTGGGCAAGGGATTGTTGTTAGGGATATGAACACTCACCGAAACAAAGAGATAAGTCCTCTGTTTGTCACTTTATCTCCTTCCATGAATTATATTATTATAATAAATACACAATTTAATATTCATGCTAACATCCCAAAGCTAGTATAGATGTGCTTGTACAGGTGGAAAGAAGAAAAGCCAACGTGATTTCCATATCCTGCTTTCCACTAACATATTAGTATATTAATATATATTATATAATCTATTCATATATATGTGGTGCATAGCAATTGACTTAAGGAGGCAGGCAAGCAAACGTGACATCCTCCAACAATTCTCCATTTTTCAATTTATATATATATATATATATTAGTATAATGAACTAGTTATACTATTCCCACTTGATGTTGAGAACCCACCAAAAAGGGGTGAAAAAGTTGCACAAAGTCAAACTTTTATATCTTACATGATTGCCAGAAGCAATCATTGTCAATTTATTATATATGGTTCACATTTATATGAAAAGATGATTTTAGTTACACTTCATGCTTGTTATAATGGAGTTTAAAAAAAAAGGGGGGACGAATTAAGACTTGAAAATCTTGATCCTCAATACATTTGATGAAGGGCTTGAAGATCCTAAATTCTACACATGTAAAGGAATGAGCTAGAAGCTAAAATTTCTATACATCTAAAAAGGCCAGAAGATCCTTTTATATTAGGTGGAGGTTTTATTCCCACATTTATTTTATTTAAAGTATGGAGTATAATTAATACCCATATAAGCACATTTATTTTATCGCACATTTATTTTTATTTAAAGTATGGTGCGGAATTAACGTCCATACCAGCAATTTACTTTACTGCAAATTTAATTTATCGCACATTTACTTACCAGCAATTTATTTTGTGAATTAATTTACAAGAGGGTTATGATAAGCTTTACAACATACACATATCAGGACTAGAAGTTCCTTGATCCTCATCATACAACTACATCTAGACTTAAAAATCATTGATGATGAAATAAGAGCTGGCAGTGTCTTCAGTATTATATTTGTAAACATGTGATCGGACTTGAAGATCCTTGATCCTTGACATGTAAATAAGGACATGAATTTCCTTGATAATGTAATAGTATTGTATGCATGAATAATAACCATTTTGGGTGAATCGCTACTATATAGAAAAGGGGACCTGTAGTTCCTTAAACTCATGGATGAGCAATTAAATGAGATGCCAGAAGTTCCTCAAAACATGGACAATTATGTAAGGGCTTGAAATCCCGAAGTATGTACAGGAAATTATAAGAATGCCCATACCATGAGAATATGTGATTTTGAAAAAATCTAACAGTATTGGGAACTTGAAGTTCCAACAATTAAATAGACAACCCTTGAGGTATTGTAGCATACCACATATTTCTTTGGCATAAGAAAATGATGAATTTATCAAAGTTCGATTTTATCACAATCGACACCTCAAGGAAGAAATTTATTTTGTAAATTCCGGTTGTTAAGGATACACCGTGAAATGAGTAATATCAGATAAACCTCAAGGGATGAAATGAGGCTCCCCATATTTTGTTATATTATATGATCTGGGCCGGAAACCCATGAATCTCAACATATCAGAAAATCCCGCACCTGAAGTTCTAAGTATATAATAGTTAATTCTCTTCACTACTATATTGCAATGTTATTATAGCTTTTCCTCAACTTATATTTCATTCCCATTTGAAAAGACAGTTAAAATTCTGAGGTTGTGTTTAACCCGAGACCAGAAGTTCCGGGCACACATTCATTGAAATATATAATTTGAGAGAATTAATGTGGTTATTTGAACATATAAGGCAAAAGGTTCTACACTGTCATTTTTGAAAAGACGTGAAAATCACAGGTGCAAGTTTAAGAATTTGCCCAATTATTATAATAGGAAATGAGCATACAACAGATAGATTCTTTTCACCTGCAAGGAAGGAGCAGGCTCTGTAAAATCTATAAAATTCCATTATGTTTTGGAAGCCTCTGAAGGAAGAGGACGACGCCTCTTAAGCTTAGTCATGAGCCTCTCGTGGTCTCTCAGAATCTTTTCATTAGAAATCTGCAGCATGTCAAGCCTTGTCTGCGTATCAAAAGAGTATGAATTCACGAGTTTCAACAAGGAATTATTTTCTTCTTTAAGTTTTTCAACCTCTTTCTGAGACTCATGAAGCATTCTCCGAAGAGACGAATTCTCAGTGTTCAACTCCTGAATCTCGTTTGCTCTAGCACGCAAACAATCAGCCATGTTAGAAACAGAAGCAGCACTCTGAATGCTAAAAGCCATTGAGTCATCAATAGCCTCTTCTTCAGACCTCCCCGTTAAGAATATTTCATCTATAAGAGTAAGGAAATTCTTAGCTACTATGACAGCAGTCGCATCATTCATCATCACAGAATCATTAACCGTGAGATGACGATTTTGGGATACAAAGGATGGATGCCAAACTTTGGCGTCATGGGATGTTTTGGGAGCAACATTTAAACTGAAATGATTTGGGCGAGAAGAAGAGGAAGCCATTTTAAAGAGTTTCGAGGAAAGTTCTTAGAAAAGCTGAATTTTCAGAAAATGAAAGGAAGTTGAGTTGAAATGCAGTTACTCCAATATAGGCCTTGCAGAGGCAATATCTATAGACGAAAATGTGGCAACGTTTCCAGGATCCCAATATTTTCTTGGATCCCCATATTCTCTTTTCTTTCCCATATTCCAAAACTTCACGCGGCCTCCATTAATGTCTGTCGGCACTTTCGGTGTTTTTCAAGGATTATTTTTGTTAAAGCCAATCTTGCTTTGTGGATTTCATGAAGCTATTTTTTTTCAAAAGCATCCCGAGAATCTCGTAAATTTATGTGGTTAATTTGAGATTTACCGGACCTAACTATTCCTCTCATTTATGTATAAATGTGTTACTAACGAAATTTTCTTTGCAGAATACACCCAGTTTTCTCCAATTTTCTCAATATCCAATGATGCAACATCCACTTGTTTTTCCTATCAGTGAGCACTCGATGTGCTTGAGAAACGAGACTATCTCTGATCATCCATTCATGAAGCAAGACTATCTCTGATCAAACTCTCAATATCATAATTCTTTCTTTTGATAACTCTCTGTTCATAAGGGATTTTGTTTCTTTAGAACCTTCGTTTGAAGGAAAAATCCAACAAAAGAATTGTGATTTTTGATTTTGCAAGATATAACTAGATCATCAAGTGCCTCATTATATTTGCAGTGCCAATCCGAGCTTAAAAAAATTTGAGCAAGGTTTCTCTCACCAATAGATGTAAGCAACATATGTATTATTTCATGTTTTATCCCTATTAGTATTTTGGTATTTTGCTCCTAATTGGTGATGACAAAAGGGGAGATAAGACCGTTCCTGAAGAACGGTATGCAAAGGACCATTCCAGAAGAATGGCTTGCAGATCATCTTGTATTGTGACCATTCCAGAAAAATGGCTTGTATCATCTTGATATGTATTCATGAATTATTAATGCAAATTTTACAAATTGCAAGTTGAATACATTGATCATACACTACATAGATTAAAGTCTCATAAGAGCGACTCAGGGGCATAACAGTGTTAATGCCTATGTGTAATAAATTTTATAAATTGAGGTCCTTGGACGGACAAAACTTATGTGAGACTATTTTTCACGTTGTTAGGGGGAGAATCGGTTGTTCCTGAAAGAACAAAGAACGACGTGAATAATTATGGAAGTTTTTGAAAGAACAAAGAACGGTGTGAATGATTATGGGTATATATTTATTGTCTCATCAAACAAATTGGTATATAAGATAAATGCTAGAAGCATATTCAGACACAAAAAAGATTGTAAGTCAAATGCCAGAAGTATATACAGACACACAATAAGTGACCAATTTGTTGCATGCCTGAAACATGATGGATTTATTGATTGCACAAACTAAACGCCCCATAAAATATGTTGGATGCCTGAATCATGACAGATCTATAGGTTCCAAAGATTTAACTCCTCAGAAGTGGAGATTAATTGCAAAATTTAAGCCCTATTCAAAATAACGCTTTAGAAGAGGTTATGATCCACATTCTATAACTTATGCTCCTTGAAGAGATGTTTGTCCATGAAGTGACAATGAAAGCTTATGAAGAAATATTTGTATACCAGAAAATAATAAAAGCAATAAAATGCTTATAAATTACACATGCGCATGCACATGAGAAATGTGGGATCACGAATTGATGATATATATTGGTTTATAGTACGTACTAAATTTATCAAGGGCTATACATAATGAAATTGCACTACTTGTTATAATTGTCAACTAATATAAATAAAGATTGGCCAACTGGAAGAGACAGTCCAGTAAAGTTGAATATTTCCGGAAAAAGTGCAATGATTGAACCTATAGTTAAAACACCAAAATGATATAAAAATGTATATGTTAGAAATTGATGTTTGTGATGAAGTGAAACAAATCTCTTGATGATATGGCACAATGTTTCCCAGTAAAGACATGAGATTATGATGGTAAACATATGCATCTATGTTTTGCATATTTGTAGAAAATTCATGTATGTGAAAAATTCCTAAAGAATTCAGAATGTCGGAAGCAAATGATTTAAAAAACATGATGGCTTGTAATGGTCCTTCGATGGATTAAAGTATTATGGAAGAATATGGTATAATCAGTGATATATATTATAAAAGGGATATATAAGTAATCTAAAGTTTGGAAATGGATTTTCCATCATTACATTATATATATGAAGAATATTGTTGGAACTCTTGAAGAGTATACAAAGACTTCTCCTGATTTAATACATGATTTTGAGATGAAATATTAATATAGATTATAAAGTGTCTGAAATATATCGCCAGAAGCGATTTCTTGAAATATATTGCTAGAAGCAATTTCTTGAAGAATACAAAGGAATGATTCCTAAGAGATATAATGTGCCATGCAATATATAAATTGCATAAAAGAAGGTAAAGAGCCTGACGCTCAGTGTAGAGCCTGACGCTCAATGTAGAGCTTGAAGCTCAGTGTAAGTACTCAATCGACTTGAAATGAATAAATTGCCTCAGAGAGTACTTTGATTGAATTCAAATTTAAAGACGTTGCAACGTATTAAATATATAAAGTTATGAGAAATGTTTAAAGATTCCTGAAGAGCCTATGAAGGATAGCAAACATACAAGAATATGTATGAATGACTGATTATACCATACAAATAGGTAATGTTCTTATTATTATAAGTATGAGCTCATTGTTTTTCAAAATGTGATAGTATATGAAATTATTCAAGTCATTGTATGTAGAAAATATTTATGAAAGTAGCCTAGATATTTTTTTTTTTGTATTACTCTAACCTCAATAGGAATTAGATGAATGACAACACACATGGATCCTCCAATGATACCGTGATAACAAGTTTTATACAAGCACTATCAAATATGACTCCGTGAAGTACAAATGTGATATCAATATCATTTATGTTGGATCAATAAAGAAGTATGAATACTTCAGGGGGAGCATCCACCAATACTGCAAGATTAATTCACATGAAGCAGTGTCAACTACGACATTTATAAAGATGGTCAACATCATGGCTTAAAGATATTTTGCAAGCATCAGGGGGGCTTGCCATCAATAAAGATCTTCACACACTGTACTCTTTTTCCTTTGTCTAGGTTTTTATCCCACTGGGTTTTTCCTGGCAAAGTTTTAACAAGGCAGTGTCGCACGCTTGTCAGTGTTCTACACACAAAATTTTATGTTACACATGGTTATGTACTCTTTTTCCCCTCGACCAGTTTTTGTCCCATTGGGTTTTACTGGCAAGATTTTTAATGAGACATATTTCATACATGGTGGACATCCAAGGGGGAGTGTTATAAATATATAAATAATGGATGCCCACCATACTTAATTATTAGTGCTATATAGCTCATCAATGATGTATGTATCAACTTACCATTGTAATATTATAAGGAACTACCATGCTTATAAATAGGCATATGAATTAATAAGAAGAATAAAAAGAAACTGTCTGGAGAACATTTCTTTTGCTTTCTCCATTTTCATACTCTTAAATCCTCTCTCAATTCCCTTAGATTTATAATAAAAGCTATATTATTTTTATTTTATTAAAAATAAATAGAATTTAATTTATGGAAAAATGCAAATAAAACTCAAAAGAGGATGATGCAATTTGGCTTGCGTGCGAGCGTAGACCTGCCCAGGCTGCCCGCATTTCACCTATATCATCTACTAAACGCAAAATTTCTCTCTCTGTTATCGGACAGAGACACTACCCAAGTGTACCGCAGCCATGGATGTGCTCTCAATCTCCTCCCCGATATTCCTTCACACCCCTACTTCCAAGCTCTCTCACAGCTCCCGCTCCAAATCCATCTCCCACTTTCCCTCTTCTTCTTCTTCGAAATTCCCCATAATTAAGTCTCTTTCTGTCCAAACCCCAAAACCCACTTTCACCTCCAAGTCCCAAGCACTTGACGGCTCGCTCCTGATTTCGTCAGCTCCTCAGACGCCGGCTACGGCCATGAGAGGCGCCGAGGGCGACGCCATGGGGCTTTTGCTCAGGGAAAGGATTGTCTTTTTGGGCAGTAGCATTGACGACTTTGTGGCTGACGCCATTATTAGCCAACTGCTTTTGTTGGATGCCCAGGACTCCAAAAAGGATATCAAGCTCTTCATTAACTCCACTGGCGGCTCTCTCAGGTTCTTCATGCTTCCTCCGCATCTGGGTTTCTTTTGTTTTTCTTGGTTGTTGTTTGAAAGCATGAAAGTTTTTATTTTTTCTTACGGAGCCTTTGAGTGATTTAGGATACCATTTTTTGATTACATTTCATTCTAATCTTTTATGTTGCGGGGAAGACATTGATTTGGTCATCATTCATTATTGGTTTAGAATTCGGGTGTTCGTCTTGCTGTTTGGTTTGGTAAGTGCAGATTTTTTTTTCTTAGGTATCTTTATTTCCTTCTAGATGTTTAGCGTTGGTGTTAAAACTGTGAAATACGCTTATACAGATGTCTCAGTATATCACTATTGCACTTCCTAATGGTATGTTTGTTCTTTTGCTTATGTTATGTCGGATGATACTGATACTTAACAAGATAAGAAAAGTTCATTTAGGTTGTTTCTTCATGTGTAATGGAGACCTAAAGGAACGGCGCTGATTGAATATCATTTTATAATAGATAAAGGCCAAATCTGTTGGCTTAGGTTGAGAACAAGTCCCCACTCTCTCTTCATGTTCCTATTGCAAAACTTGGCATAAATTTTCAGGTTTAGAACATGGTCAAATTGGAGTTTATCTAGTTACAACTTTTGTGACCATTTTCTTTAATGTCAATATATTTTTGTAGCATCTGCACTGATGCTAGTATTTGTCTCCTAATAGTAAAGTAACTGTACAAGTTATATGCATAAAACATGCATGCAAGCGCACATACATAAATGTTAAACATGTGGTTTATGCTTTGATTCGTCAGTGTCTTTATCATTCATGAATCTTAGAGACCCAAGTGACCTTAGATGTCCATGTGAGAGGTAGATATAATATCATCTGCAAATAAGCTAAGTGTGGACCTACCAACAATGCTTGGATAATTGCCCATGAAAGGGTTAATAGTTGTGATAGTATGTAACGGAGGAGGTCTAATGTTTCTATATCACTTTCTTAGTGTATTATTGTGCAAGGAAGCAGCTGAGCATATTGACCTTTTATTCCTCCATTGTCTACTTGCATTTAGATTATGGCATAAGCTTTTTAGGGAGGCAAGGTTGAGTTGTCTGATCTGGAATCTTGTATTTCTCTATTAATCGAGAATTTTTGTGCTTATGGTGGCGGAAAAGTTTTGTGGAGCTGTAGTGTTGATGGCTGTTTCTTAGGTGACTTGGTAGGAAATGAATTTTAGGGTCTTGGAAGGAAAATGTGGGATTAGGTAGGTTTCTTGTGAAATGATAGCGTGTTCTTTTGGGATGCCCACAATTTCGGCATTGGTTTTTGGAGTTTAGAGATGTATACTTCTCTTTATTTATGCAATTGAGGGGGCCAATGAATCTGTTGAATTTTGAGATTAATCTTATGAGTTGTGGAAATATGATGTAAGCAGGGAGTTCATGCTTCCTTATTTTTTTGTTAAGGGAGTTTCGCTAAGACAAGATCAGTGGACTATTTTTTTTATTTTCCTTTGTTCACATTTAGCTTATCCTTGTGGGGATGATGATTATGCTATGATGTTTCTGTTTGCATTTAGTATGACCTTACAATTTCTGTACTTAATGCACAAAATCACACACAAATAGCTGAGTAGCTCACATTCACTGGATTCAGTGGATGCAAACATACAGTTGCTGCCATCAGAAGAAGTAAATGAATTAGTTAATTTCATGTTGAACATTATTCTTGTGTCTATGCTTTCATGGTTTTTCTGCTATCTTATTTTCTTGCTGATTTGCCTTTTTGTTATTTGTGTTAGTGCTACAATGGCTATTTATGACGTCGTTCAGCTTGTGAGGGCTGATGTCTCCACAGTTGCACTTGGCATTGCAGCATCAACAGCTTCTATAATCCTTGGTGGTGGCACCAAAGGCAAGCGTTTTGCGATGCCCAATACACGGATTATGATTCATCAACCTCTTGGAGGTGCTAGTGGCCAGGCAATAGATGTGGAAATTCAAGCTCGAGAAGTCATGCATAATAAAAACAATGTCACAAGAATTCTTTCAAATTCCACTGGTCGCCCATTTGAACAAGTCCAAAAGGATATTGACAGGGATCGCTATATGTCCCCTATAGAAGCAGTTGAATATGGAATAATCGATGGAGTTATTGACGGAGATAGCATTATTCCTCTGGTGCCTGTCCCAGACAAGGTGAAGCCGAGAATGAGTTATGAGGAAATTAGTAAAGATCCAATGAAATTTTTGACACCAGATGTCCCTGATGATGAGATATATTAGTTTTGGCCATTTGTATGAGAGGTACATTAGCTTTCTGATTACATGTTAGTTGCATACAACTTTGTGTTCAAACCATGATACTTTAGAACCCAGATTTCTGTAATTAAACCGAGTATGCCTTTTCATTCCAAAGTTTCAGCAATTATTGCAGTTTATGGTCATTAAGAAAACAGACCTGGATTTGTTTTGGTTGCATGTTATGTCCCAACTATTCCTCTTTTCATCCTTTTTACTTTGAATTTGGTGAGTTTAAGATGATTTTGGATTAATACGAGTAGCTCGGACATGAACTTGCAAGTTCTGCATTTGATTTAGACTGCTTGGGAAGTACGATTCAGCATCTTTAAAAGCATGGATATGTTCTGAAATTGCATAATTGATGAAGATGAGACACCTATTTCTTCAGGCCCCCCAGGCTTCATAGCTGTGAATAATTAGCAGAAATTGTTCATTTGCTTCATGAGTTGCTAGCAGGCTTTTGGGAAAGTTTTTTCGTCTCCTAGAGTTCCAAACCAAAGTGCGGTGGATGACAGCTAAAGTTCCAAATCCATATATAATGGACATGCTTCTTCCATTTACTGATTTACTGATTTCCTGATTTGGAACTGAGAAGAAAATGTTGGGTGTTGAAAATCTGTCTACTGTGAGCAGAAGAAAGGAAAATTTCTTTTATTAAGCAGCAAACAAGCAACTAGCCAGCATACTTTCCTTTGTATGCTACACACTCATCATTGGAGTGGGGAGTGTGGGTTCAAGGCCTAAAAGGCCATAGGTTATTTGCATACAGTCAAGTCGAGTATCAACCATATGAAATGTTGTATTGATATTGCATGAAAGTGTGACCCGTTTAGATTGCGGGTAGGGTCGGGTTTTCTATATGAAAATTGGTCCGGCCCTTTAATTATTTCCAATCGCAATGGCATCAAAAGCTTCACTTTATTGATGTCAAGTCCATTGATCCTCATAATCACCACTGGTTTTTATTTTTAAATTTTTTTTAAAAGTAAATAAAGGGGGGTAAAAAAAAGTATAATGATGGATGAAAAAGTAATTCCGGAGACAACAATACGGGTTTAACTGGATAATATTTACACTATTTCTTTTCTGAGAATAACGTACATTTTGGATATCCAAGTGATACTACATGAGTGGAATTTGGGACACGATCCCAAATACAATGGTAAATACTATTAAACACTTCAATTAAAAGTCATTTCCCTTCAAAATGATCTTTATAGACATCTAGTGCACAGATGGGCAAACCAGAATTACTAAAAACCAAAAAACATGACGGTCCGTAAAGGATCCATTAGTGTAGTGGTTTGGAGCATGCTCCATCTAGGCAAGGTCTTGGGTTCGAGTCATAGCATCAGTGTAGTGTGTGTGAGTTTAGTATATTATCGCCCCGCTCGATAGAAAAGGTCCTTAAAAAAAAAAAAAAAAAAAACACATGACGGTCCCGTTTAGGGCGTTTGATGTGATCGCGTACAGGTTGGCGGGTAGATAATTGGGTCAGGGTCGTGGTTTAGATTTAAGAAACGGGTTTTACCCTTAAACCCCCCTTGTCAAGCACCTTACCCTCTCTCTTTCAAAACCCAGTTGCCAGTTTGCAGAGACATGCGTCTTCTTCTTCATCGACCTCTTCGTAAGCTCTCCTTCTTATCCTCAAGCGCTGGTCTTCTAATGGGCACCGAGCAACTGTTCAAGTCCACTCCTTTTCCAAACCCATTAACCCCTTGTTCACAAACATACTCATTTCACTCCCGTAGACTCGTTTTCTCTGCACTCTCGCCAAAACCCATGTCTAAAACTCGGCCACTTTGCCTTAGAACTAATGGGTATTCTTATGTCTCACATGCCAATGGCGCCGCACCAGGTATGGCCCTTTAGACTCAGGTTGGCAAAGTTTTGCTTAAAAATGATAGGCAATATGCTGTTTTCAACTTTTGTTAAGTAAAATTTTCTATGTGCTGTTTTTCAAATTCATTAGAAAACCTCAGAAAAAACTACGCATGTGTAAAAGTGAACGTTTTTAATTTTTAATTTTTTTGTTTGTGTGTAGAGGATTATGAGAATATTATGTGTATAATGATATGCTATACGTTTTTCAATTGTATGTAGCTGAATTAGAAAACGCAGAAGGAAGGAGAGTGGACTTTACCCAATTGGGGCGTTTGAAGCTGAAATTGGAGATGCTTGGCATAGACTACGGAATATGTATGCCAGGGCAGTACAACCACTTGATTTGTCCAATAGTACGTTAATAGTTTTACTTCTGCCGCCATTTTTATTATTTCAGAAAATCTTTTGGGCTTTGATTTGTTTTGGATTTCATGAATTATTTAATCTTTAGGATGGTAATTGTAACAGCATACGCATATATCCCATTTGTGTTCATTATTTTAAGTTTATGAAATCTATAATATGTTCAGATATTCCTCAAATACTAGGCATCTTAGCTGTAAATATTTAGTTGTAGGAAAAAAACGACATTTTCTTATGGATAATAAGCAACCATTGTGTATAGTAATAAAATAAGTTACCGGTACTGTTTTTAATCAAAAGTTTTGAGTATGAGCAGACTCAACCTCAAGGAAACTATGTGGAATTCAAGGTAGTTATTGAGAGTAGTTGACATTATCTGTGGACAAAAAGAATTACTTTCTTGACTAGGTAACTTGTTCAATAAAGGGATTCTGTAAGAATATAACAATGACTTTTGAGAACACCAAAGAGAATTTCTGTGTGGACGTTTCCTCATCTAAGGGCTGGAGACACATTTAAGGGGGAAGCAGGCGCAAAAAGATAGAAAAATTTCATTCAAGTAGATTAGGCTGAGATTTTATATATTTATTTTTTATTGTTTAGCAATTATAGGATAAAAAAATCAGGGAATTGAGTGGACATGATGTACAAATACCATGTATACATGCTTTTATTTTAAATAAGTAAAAGAAAGGAATGAAATTTCAGTGTGAAACTGAAGTGAATTCTCATATGCTAGTGCAAAGGTGGGGATTCAGAGGAAAAGAGCTTATCGGTTTATATTTCAGAAGAATGGTATGCTTTTCCTAGCCTTTTATTCCTGATTCTTTATTACAGATTGCAAGTCATATTTATATTGACATTTATGAGTTCTTAGGGGTTCGGCTTTTTGGTGTTGCTTTCGTGGGAAATGTGGGTGGCAAGGTAGAACAACGGTATGGTTGTTTCTCTTCCAAGCTTGATTTAGAATACATTGCTATCATATAATATTGAAAATCGATGACAAGAGAGTCACTTGGTCTAATGTCATCCTTTCCTTTCAGGCCTTTGGAGATAACAAGTTGTCACGAGAAACTTCAAATCAAATCACCAAAGTTAAGAAAAAAAGGGAAATCACGGTGGAAAGTCTAGGACTGGAACCACTTTGTGAGGAGGTTTGAGTGCTTCTTGTACTGGATTGTGTTGTGACACAAATACTAGAAATATTATGAGTAAATTTATGTTTAAATCTTTCCGAATGCAACATAGTGAATATATATTCATTTTGCTCTTGTTTCAGCTTGTTGCTTATTTTTCGGAGCGAAGTATATCAACGGAAACATTGAGAAGAAATGCTGTAATGCAAAAAACTACAGGTGTTCAGGTGCATGACACTAGGGAAAAAGATTTTCACTTTTTCCTTTTTATATCAAGCTGTTCACGATCTTAGTTGTGTAAATTAGAACATGTTTGTGTGGGTATTACAAATATCTAGATTACTACACTCTAGAAGTTTCCTTTTTTCACCTATAGCAATCAAGTTTCAAAACTGAACTGCACAGATGAAATGGGATCAAAATTTTTGTTAGGTTCCTTCAATATAATGCATTAAAATGCTTAATAAAAAACCCAAAAAAAAAAAAGCAAGCTTGAAGTTTTCTCTCTTTAGGGAAGAACTTTGAAACATCAGACAGTTCACTAAATCCATCACGGCTCGGATGAATCATATAAACACCTGAATGGTTCATAATGGTTTGAGTGTTATACTTCCTTTATATGAAATTTATCCTTTCTCTCATAACTTTGAAACATTAGACTTCTATTGATTATATACAAAGCATATGGATTTCAGAACAGTGGACTGATGAAGTTATACTTATGGCACAGAACTTGAAAAGTTGCATTTAAGTTTCACTGCCCCTTTAATAGAGAGTGGTGGTTCAATAATTCGCGATAACATAAATTGAGAAAACCTAGGGTGACATAAGCTACAATTATTATTTCAGTCCTGGGCAGATATTGCACTTCAGTATGCTTGACCTAGATGTGACTGATTTTGCCTTACCTAATTGCTTCTGAATTTTTTTATGCAGATTTGTATTGCATTTCCTTATTGGAGAGATGGAAAGCTTGTTAGTTGCAAGTATCGGGACATTGAAAAGAAGTTCTGGCAGGTTTTTGCAATAAGTGATGCTTTGTATATCTAACCAAAGTGTTTTAACAAGAAATGGCTGAAATGTTGAGCATTTAATATATAATTATAAGGGGGCATTTTTTATATACACACACCCACACACACAGAGATTATGTATATATCTCAGAGAGAGAGAGAGGGAGGTTTATTTATTTGTTTTTGGTTTGTGTTAGTAATACTGTCATTTGGATCTCATTATTTTGCTTTTATCTCAGGAAAAGGATACCGAAAAGATTTTTTATGGGCTGGATGATATAAAGGGAACTAATGATATCATCATTGTATGGCTTCCACCATTTTTTCAGTGATTGATGCCTTCAAACCTTATTATTGCACCAGATATGTATTTCCTTTTGTTTATGACTTAGGTTGAAGGCGAAATTGATAAGCTTGCAATGGAAGAAGCTGGCTTTCATAATTGCGTGAGTGTGCCTGATGGTGCTCCTGCAAAGGTTTCCTCAAAGGATTTGCCGTCTGAAGAGCAGGTTTGTATCATCCTTCAGTAACTTCTTCGTACTTTTATTCATTTAATTTATTGAGAAATGTTATGCAGTGTGGAAACACTCTGCAAATATCTACGTGGTACTTGACTTCTAACTGTCCAATGCAAGTGTACCCATGAAAAAAAAAAAAATAATGCTAGGGACACCAAATTTGTGCACCACATTTGAGTCCCAAATGATGTGGCAAATGACACATCATCAACTAATTGCCAAAATGTATTAATTACCAGTGATTAATTTATTTAAAAAAAATTAAAGCATAAATGTTAACTTTAATTAACCAAATGAAATCCCAAAACTGATCACCACCATATCCCCCCAACTACGAGATCTCCCCACCACCCCAACCACCTACAGCGCCCCATCATCCCAGACAATCTAAGAGGTTGAATTGTATATGGCAGATTTTTGGGCTATCAATTCTAATGGAGTATACCTTACAAGAAGAACAGAAAAGCTTTTAGATCTGACAAGTTTGAAAAAATTCATGATTTAGTGGTGAATCAGAATTGTTCATTATTTATTTATTTAAAACTATAAATAATGCACTAGGAATATGTTTCTTTTGATGAAAATTTTATATAAAGAGAAGATTTAGAAGATTTTATCGTTTACCAAAATCAAATGGGAAGCGAATGGCTGGGCAAAATTTTTGTTTACAACTCTTTTGCTGCTTGAACGAATCTATGAAGGTTGACTTGGGGTAGGCTGAGTTGCCTGTAAAGGTGCAGCGGAGGCGGGACTGGTTGTGGTGGAACATGGTGGTGATTAGGTTTGAGACTTTGGATTAATCAACTTACATGGTTTTTTTTTATGACATTTTTCTTTTAGAATAATACACGCTGGCAATTTTATAAGTTAAGGTGATGATATGGTGTGCGCCACATCATTTGGGACTCAAATTTGGTGCACAAGTTTGGTGTCCCTACATACACCTTCAAAGAATAAAGTATTTTAACATTTTTCTTTTTCATTCTAGGAAACATATACTTTTATAAATGAAAGGGGTAACTGCCATTTTGCCTCATGAACTATGAAGCGAGTGTCAATTTAGTCCTCAAACTTTTTTTTGGGGTTAAGTCACGAAGTATTGTAAAATTGCCAATTAGAGGCTTACCGTGCAATTCTCTCAATCCATCCATTCTCTGTTAAAACATTGCACCTGCCCAGCAAGCACGCGAATTACCTTCTGATCAGAGGAGAGGGTTGGGTGGGTTTCCTTTTCGCAACTTTTTTTTGGGTTGCTTTTTCTTAGTTTTTAATGGGTTAATGGTCCTTTAACCCAGAATTATGTTTTTGCCCTCAAAATGGATGGAAAATTGGATGATCTTGTCTCGCAAATTGGGTTGGATCAAATTTGGCCTTTCCTTGAACCCAAGAGTGGATTATAGGGTCAGCCAAGCTCTACTCTTTCCATTTAGGGTTTTTCTTCTGTTTCTAACTTTTTTAAAATGCTTCAATTATCTGAAATTAAGTTATTAATTACTTCAATTGTCTGAAGTTAAGTTATTAACTATTATTCAATATCTGTGGAAAATTTGGATCTGATGTTCCTTTTGTCTATTCTGTAAAGCTAGGATACAAAGTATCAATATCTGTGGAACTGCAAAGAGTACTTAAAGAAGGTTCGTAGATAAGTTTACTGCTATTATTTAAAACACATCAGCGTAGGAGTTCATAGATTAGGTTATAATGATATGATTTTGATAGGCATCACGAATTATACTTGCCACTGACGGAGATGATCCTGGTCAAGCCCTAGCTGAAGAGCTTGCACGACGCCTTGGAAGAGAAAGGTTTCCATGATGGAGCCCTGTTATTGTCTTCTGTTGTTTTAGTTGAAACAATCTCAATGCAGGCTTGATAAGAATAACTGTCCTCCTCCATTTGACTGCAGATGCTGGCGAGTCAGGTGGCCAATGAAAAATGATAATGAGCACTTCAAAGATGCAAATGAGGTCAGAGACACTGTTACAATGATATGGATTTAGTTTACTTTAGAATTTAATATTATCTTCAAATATTTTATGTTCGACATATACATATAATGATAAACCGAAGATCATCTTACCTTTGGTTTCTGACATTTCGAAATATATGCATGCACATGCATGTGATTGTTTTTTTTAAATATTTCTTATTGAGTTGATTTATGAGATGACAGTGATTTTTCCTGTTGCATGTTCCAACATATTTATCCATATAAAGCTAGTGAAATTTGTTATTTTTTTGTTGTCACATAATAGCAAAATATTATGATATTGTTCTTAATCAAGTTGCATGGTAACAAAAGAAACCTCTGATGCATGGTAACAAAAGAAACCTCTGATACTTAATGAGTTGCTTCTGCATCATCATGTGTGATGATCTGTATCATGCATCTTCCCTGGAACTGAAAAGGATCTTATCATCAACTGCTCACATGGTTTGTTCTGAATAGCTATTCTAAATTATATTTGATATTTTCAGTTCCCTAAAGCAATGCTTACCATCTCTTATAATTTGTTTGTACAGGTTCTTATGTACTTGGGTCCCGATGTATTGAAGGGAGTAATTGAGAATGCTGAATTATATCCTATACGTGGATTGTTCAACTTTGCAAGTTACTTTGATGAACTTGATGCATACTATTATCGGACTCTTGGATATGAGTATGGTGTCTCAACTGGCTGGAAAGGTCTGAATGAGTTGTACAATGTAAGCTTTAACCTGGACATTTCTGATTTTAATTTTAAAACATATATAATTTTAGTTTGAAAGTATTTGGTGATATTAAGGTGTATGAAAACATAACAAGAATGTATTGTTATTTCAGATTAAACTCTCTCTCTCTCTCTCTCTCTCTCTGTTCCCTGGGGTGTTGTGGGGTGGGGGATGTGTTCTAGTATGGAATTATGGATAAGAATGCAGATATGTCAAATGACTCATTATATATTATGGTAAGGTAATATATGTTGAAGTGGAATTTATTCTTGTATATGATCTAGGCATACAGATTGTACAATTTTACCAAATTATCTGATCTGATCTGATTGTTTGTTACTTTCTCTCTACATATTTTATGTGTTCTTATTGTCATAATGATTTGTCAAAAGTATATTTAGTGTAATATTTTACACCTGGTTCCTTCTTTTGTATTCTGTTCTATCGAACGCTGGATGGGGATGACTAGTTGCGGCATGTGTTTCTAATTCTTTTGTTTTTATTTTAAGGTTGTTCCAGGTGAGTTGACTATAGTAACAGGTGTCCCTAATTCAGGCAAGAGTGAGTGGATTGATGCTCTGTTGTGCAATCTCAATGAAAGCACTGGATGGAAATTTGCACTTTGCTCTATGGAGAACAAGGTAATATAGTTTATCAAAGAGTTTGAACGTTTTTGATTTCTTCGATATGTACCCTTTCCCATGTGACTTGATTTACGGTGGATCATTATGAGAGAGAGATGTTCCACATGTGCATAGCACTTGTGATTGGAGAGCAAATATAGCTGTGTAGTTGAAGTGAAACATCTCTCATGTGGAGTATTTCTCTCATAATGATCCACTGTAAATCAAGTCACAAGGGAAAGGTTACATATATGCATGCGAGAGTGATGAAAAGTGAATAGCACTTGTGATTTCCCTTCTCTATAATGATTTACAGGTTCGGGAGCATGCGAGAAAATTGCTGGAGAAGCACATAAAGAAGCCTTTCTTTGATAAACGGTGAGTTTGGGTTCACATTCTTTGATTCTGTTCTTAAAATGTATTTGGTGCCTTTGGTTTTTTTTTTTTCCTATGTAAATTATTTAATGAGAAGGGTATGATATGAAAGGAGCCAGAAACTTTTTGATTCCAATCTTTATGTCTTAAGTTTGCAATAGGTTGCAAGAAGCTGATTTAAAATCATTAGATTATACATGTGATATGACATGGGGAATTTTAGAACTACTTTTCTATTTTTTGAAACATACAGCTCGATTAGCCCAAACAAAAATGGAAGAAAAAAGAAGGCACAAGAGACTGTAGTTCCCACTTGTCCTTGGTGACATAGGTTTGATGCATGATTCACAGCCTGTCTTCATGTTGGCTCAAAAAAGAAAAAGACCCGTGAGTTGTGGTCCAGTGGTTGGGGGACTAGTTTGTTGGGGAACCCATGTTGGGGGTTCGAAACTCTGAGGTACCTATCTAGCATTAATTTGCTAGTGTTTCCCTGCTCCTCAAAGATTATAGGGTTCGGCGGGTGGGCCTCAGTTTGGAAGCTGAGTCAGCAAAGCTGACAAAGTGGAGTTCTGGGATTTTTTTTTAAAAAAGAAAAAAATAAGAGGGTGAGTCTACTATTGTGTTCAAACCTATGCTGTGCATATACAAGAGTTACAGCTATCCTTTGTGTGTATCTGTGTGTATTTTGCGTCTTGTCAAGTGACAGGAAGATATTTGTGAAGAGTGTACATAGCTTAAGCTGCTAACTAGTCAGCATGGTACCAAAGTCCTCGATTAAAGACTTGTCTTCATGTTCATTCGGAAAAGTAACCAAGATGTTTAAAAATGGTGTTTTTTCAACCCTCTATTTGTAGTAGTGTTTTCGTTTGATTCAGTTCTTACCACATCAATCGATTTCCAACCTGCTTTATTCAACAAAAGAAAATTAAAATAAAGTTTGTTGGAAAATTTCGGTTTACCAAAGTTTATTGATTACAAACTGATAAATAGAATCGATTTCTACTAGAAAAGAAACAACCGACATTCTAAGCAATATATTATATATCTCTGTCAGAACCCTGCGGTAATTACTCTCTTAAAAGAAGGAAAAAAAAAAATTAAAGAAAGTGAAGTACAAAGATATCCTGCATGCCGATGTTTAAATATTCTCTATCAAATGTAAATTTCATTTTGTCGTGTTCAAGTCTTACATCTACCTACGCAAGTATATAGGAAGTAGATTGTCTCCAAGTGGCTCTGCCTGGCGTGAATCTAAACTGGCTGTCTAACACTATTGATTCTTTCCTTAATCTTTGTGCTTTTAGCTTTTCCTGTAATTTCATAGTGACCCATCAATTTAAGTCTTTCATGGTTTTCACAGTTTTGTATGCCCCATGGTTTTTATAAGTTGGTACTATCTTGCTTTGCAGTATCCTTAGATCTACTTTTTACCTTTTATTGTAATATAAGTTTCAGTTTTGCATGTTTTTATCATTGATTTTGTCTTTGATTTATTGGCTGACTAGTTATGGTGGTTCTGCTGAACGAATGAGTGTCGAAGAATTTGAACAAGGGAAACAATGGCTAAATGACACCTTTTACCTCATAAGGTAAGTTACGATCTCAAGCCTACTTATCGTCAAGGCCAGATTGCATCTCTGTGTATGTCGCCTTTGCACTGTTGTTAGGGCTTGTATATTGCAATGCAAGCATGTCAACAATGGTCAATACAAATTTGTTTTCTTTACTATTAGAAACCCTAGCCATTCTTTTGGGGTAACAGACTTCAAAAATTTTAATGACAAAATATTATTGTTGTTTAAACAAAAAACGTCATTTTATTGCATTTTAAATAGTTTCATTGTTAATCAGACTCCATGGAGGTTTTCAATGCATTTCCATTTGATAACTTCCTGTTCTCCCCCATTTCATTTCTCTTCTCTCTTGCTGTGTGTGAAGGCGATCAGCATGGTGAGACTGTGCCTGGATGAATTCCAAAATGTTCCATAGCCTTTTTTATTTGCCTTAATCTGTTATGATACCTTTGCATGGATTTTAACTTCTTCGCCCCTTCATGAGAAACTTGCTGTTTTTCGAATGAGTGTTGGTTCAAGGTTAATCCAGATGGCTTTTCAAAAGGATTAATTAGAATCAGGGGCCAAAGGGTTTAGTTTTGAGGCGACAGTAGGGAGTAGAGGTTGTTCTAACAGTGTTGCTGAATTATTGGGGACCCTTTTGAGGGGCTAAAGGGTTTAGTTTTTAGACGTTCCAAAGATGCTTTTGCTTGCAGTTAGGCTATGAACTATGGCATGCAATCCAGCAAAAACAAAAACTCTTTTGTTCCAGAAATTAAAACACTACCATCTTTTCTCACTTGATACTACAATCGATAAAATTTATTTACTCAACAAAATATGGAGATTATTACCACGTTTGGACTTTTTGAATGGCTCCATACATATGAAACAAGAATTACTGAATGATCATAGAATGTTATGGAGTCTTTGAGAACCATCGGATTATATCTTTGATTTTTCATGTTTTTAGGGTCATCAATTATAAAAATATGTAACTATTTAGATGATACATTGTGGAGTAGAAGTGTTGGACTCCTTTATCTGAGTTCTGATTATATTGGTGCCCATTTGATTTTTACTCGTATGGCCATGTTATAGGTGTGAGGATGATTCCCTTCCAAGTATCTCTTGGGTTCTTGATCTCGCACAAGCAGCAGTACTTAGGCATGGGGTGCGTGGACTTGTAATTGATCCTTACAATGAACTGGATCATCAACGTCCCCCGAGACAGTGAGTCTTTTCATTACTTATTGTATGTTGTATTGTCTATGATTTGTTTCTATTATTGTCCATTATAAAATAGTAGACATTTAAGGAATTTTTTTATACAATACTACTGGGGGAGGGTCGGACAAAGGACCTTGGGTGTAGTGGTAAATGCTCTTAACATCTTGAGCTACTAGCCCCCTTGCTAAGAAATTAAGTTATTGACATACTGGAAAATGACAGATTTTTATTTTATTCTTTGACCTGTAAGCATTGGTGATTAGCCGCAGATGCTCAATGTTTTAGATCTTATTGCTTGTTGTTGGGTTGATTTTGTACTGACTTTTACCCTTTAATATACGCGTATTCTGCTCAGCATTAATATTTTTTTTCCCTAGATAAAGAAAAATAGAATAATGTGAGAAGTCGACCTGTTCTAAAGTTCTAGGAGTGATCATGTCTTATTTATAGAGATCTCTTACCATGCTCACAAACGCTGCCCTTTGTATTCCTTGTATTTTAGTTGAATGTCCTAATTCAACATTTTTTTTCCACTTACAAGAAGATTACTAATACTTGTAAACAGGACAGAAACAGAGTACGTAAGTCAGATGCTAACCAAGGTGAAACGGTTTGCTCAGCATCACTGTTGCCATGTTTGGTTTGTGGCACATCCGAGACAGGTTGGTGACTTTGACCTTGATCATGCCTTTTTTCTTTCATTTGGGTTGTCTAATTGTACCCTTTGTAACAGTTGCACCAGTGGGTTGGGGGACCCCCTAATCTCTATGATATAAGTGGAAGTGCACACTTCATAAATAAATGTGACAATGGAATTGTAATTCATCGTAATCGGGATCCAGAGGCTGGGGACTTGGATCAAGTACAAGTGAGTATTGTACCTAGAATTTCTATACACAAAATTCAATTATCATCTTTATTTCCATATAAAACTGCCACCACCAGCATTGTCATGACCAATTTTATTATATTTTGTTATTGTTGTCATTTTTGTGATTGATGTTAAATGTTGCTATCATTTTGTACACTTCGCAACTCAGGTTTGTGTTCGGAAGGTACGGAATAAAGTTGCAGGAACGATAGGTGATGCCTATTTGTCATATGATAGGTATGTTACAACTTTAAGCATTTTGGTGTTAGAGATCCAAAAGTTTGATTACGAATAAGGAAGAATTATTCTATATAAAAGTTATTCATGAAATATTAATGCTTTGAGTAACTCCTATACTGAGTAAGAAAGAATTATTCAATATAAGAGTTGCTCGTGAAATATCATTTCGATTATACATCCAGTTGTCTCATCATAAAAGTAAAAGGACAAAATATATACAGAAGAACAGTGGTTCTCAGGCATATTTTGATGTCTACTAGAAGGCTTTGAGATATTGTTCCGCCTAATCATTTCTTTAGTTTCTTATTTACATAATTATACTGTTCCCTTTCCCTCCCCACAATATGTATGAAAGTTAAAGGTCGGAATGTAGATGATGTTTTCAATGCTGTGCTTGAGCAGGGCAACTGGTCAATTTATGGATATTGGTATTGAAAAGAGCACATGAGGAGAAACAGGGAATTATGTGATCTACTCTGAACATCCTTGTACATTGGAATCTAGTAGCATGTTGGGGTGTATGGTGAGTTTCCTGATGCCCTATGGGAGTTTTCATGTCACGCAACAGCATGGTCGTGAGCAATGACAAAGAAGGAAACCGCATCGAACCACAGGACGGTTTACAATCAAATTTTGTATTCCTCAATCACCGGAGATGTAGATGTAGTGATTTATTGGGTATGTGATAAAAGTGTATCCAACAATGTAGAAGATTCAAACTGAATTATTCGTTCTATTCCGATATCGGGATTCTTAATTTTGTATGTAATATTTTTTTTTCTTCTGAGTCATTAGAGATGTGTGTCATTTCACCTTTCTTTGCTGTGTTCGGAAAAAGTGGTAGATGGAATTAGCATATTTTTGGGGTGACGATGGAAGCAACCTTTCAGCCTTTCCTATTAGTAAGCTGTCCTACGGGCAGTTGCTCATGCACGTGACTAGTTGTCGACGGTTGATGAAAGTGAGTCTCACAATACATCGACGGCTTGACAGCCACCACAACCGTGTAGGGGATTAGCAATTGGATTTCTCAAATAATACAGTATGAACGTGTGGGCTTATAGTATTACCCTAATAAGCACTCCAAGAATTCTTAAGCATGCATGAGATTGATTCCAATCAAGAAGAAGAACCAAATTATTTGTATGACCGACGGTTAGGATTAATTAGCAATTAGCCGACCGTATCAATTTGAGCTGCGGCTTAATCAACTAATCATGTGACTCAAGGCCCACGGCAAATAAGGTGGTGGACCTCACTAGCCAATGATAGCTTGCCAGGCGGTGTGCCATAAAAGAGCATTTTACAGGAAATCGTTTTTTGCTGAATTAAATAAATGCAAGACACAAACATTAAAAATCATGATAAAATTAATTTACTATTCTTTTTTGTTAAAAAAATAGATCTTCATTTTAAAATACTAATAACAGTTACAAGAAATATGAACATTGAAACTCAAGGAAAGAAAAATCTAGCTGTCCAAAAAAACAATAAGAAAACAAACAAAAAGAAATTTAAAAATAATAAATACACCAGTTGGCAGTGATTTGAAATCAATGTCTATTGTGTTAAGGGTGGTGCTAGAGGCATCAACTTTAGGCATCAACTTTGGGCATCAACTTCTAATAAAGGTGGAGCTCGCCAATACAACGGATCCCGCGCTCTATTATAGGTTGGTGCCCAAAGTTGGTGCCTCTAGCATTTTTGATTGTGCTAATGTCCGTCCCAGCGACAAATTGGTCGAAGGAAAAATATTATTCTTTCTTCTCTGACTTCTGCAGCCATGAGCCAATGAAATGGTGGGCATGTAGTTAAGGGCACTTGAGATTGAGCACACAGGATCTTTCTCTCTGGCAAACGCAGAGCAGTGGGCCCCAAAAGTGACTCTGCAACGTCAAATCTGTGCTGGCTTCCAGGCTATCAAAACCCTCGGAACAAGAATCCACCAACGGCTCTCCTATGCGGTGGCTTACAGATATGTGCCCGTTGGTGGGCTCCACCTCCACCCTTCGAGTTTTTCGAAAATATATAGCCGTTACAACTCCTTCCCAAATGCCAAACAAGCCCATCTCTCTCTCTCTCTCTCTCTCTCTCTCTCTCTCTCTCTCTCTCTCTCTCTCTCTTAAACACCACAAGTTTACAACCTCTTCTGCTCAATCCCTCATTAGAATTTTCTCTTGCTCCAAACAAAGCAAGCTACTTTCTTCTCTCTTATTTCTGGGTTTTCTTTCTTTCTTTCTCACATTTTTCTTGGTTGATTGGGTTGATTGAGAAAATGACTGTTGAGGTTAAGGTTGAGGAGACCCTGGTGGCTGAAGTTGGGGTTGTTCCTCAGGAGGAGCCCAAGAAGGCTGTGATTGAGAATGAGAAAGTTGTTGAAGGAGGTGATAAGGTGAAGGAAGTGGCCGAGTCTGAGTCCAAGCCCAGAGCCGTTGAGAAGAGCTCTTCTTATAAGGAAGAGAGCAACTTTCTCTCTGATCTGAAAGAGTTTGAGAGGAAGGCTTTGAGTGAGCTCAAATTGAAGCTGGAAGAAGCCATTTTGGGCAACAATATCTTCAAGAAAGAGGAGCCAAAGAAGAATGAGGAGAAGGAAAAAAAAGTAGAAGAGGAGAAAGAGAAGAAGGAAGAGGAGAAAGAGAAGAAGGAAGAGGAGAAGGAAGCGAAGGAGGAAGAGAAGAAGGAAGAGAAAGCAGAGGAGGTTGATGAAAAGAAGACAGAGGAAGGAGATGAAGAAGTACCAGTAGCTGAAGCGAAAGAAGAAGCAGCCCGAGACGGCGAGGAAGAGAAGAAACCTGAAGAGGGGTGCGAAGTAGACAAGGACATCTCCCTTTGGGGAGTGCCGCTTTTCCCCGGTAAAGGGTTTGAAGGCACTGATGTGGTGCTCTTGAAGTTCTTGAGGGCTAGAGAGTTCAAGGTCAATGAAGCCCTTGAGATGCTGAAGAAAACCCTTCAATGGAGGAAGGAGTCTAAGATTGATTCAATCTTGGATGAGGATATCTGTGCTGATCTGAGCTCTGCTGCTTACTTGAATGGCGTTGATCGCGAAGGCCACCCTGTGTGCTACAATATTTTTGGGGTGTTTGATAATGAGGAGCTTTATCAGAAAACATTTGGAAATGAGGAGAAGAGAGGGCAGTTCTTGAGGTGGAGGCTTCAGTTGATGGAGAAGAGCATTCAGAAGCTTGATTTGAGGCCTGGTGGTGCCTCTTGCTTGCTTCAAATCAATGACCTCAAGAACTCACCTGGACCTGTCAAGAAGGAGCTTAGGATTGCAACAAAGCAAGCTGTTGGGCTTTTGCAGGACAACTACCCTGAGTTAGTTTCCAAAAATGTGAGTCTTTTTTACATGTTTACTTCAAAGATTGACTTCATTTTTATTTCTTTTGGCAAGAACTGGTGGAGGAATTGATGGGTTGTTTATGCTTTTTGATTTACAGATTTTCATAAATGTTCCATTCTGGTACTATGCACTCAATGCCCTGCTATCTCCTTTCTTGACTCAAAGAACCAAGAGCAAGTTTGTGGTTGCTCGCCCAGCTAAGGTCACTGAGACCCTTCTCAAGTAAGTAACATCTCTACATCTTTACCTACCAAAGGTTTCATTTTGACACCATTACAAGCTTACCCAAGTGAAATTTGATTGTCAATTTCAGGTACATTCCAGCTCAGGAGATCCCAGCTCAATATGGTGGCTTCAAAAGGGACAATGACACTGAGTTCTCCTCTGAAGATTGTGCTGTTTCAGAACTAATTCTTAGGGCTGGATCCACTGGAACCATTCAGATAGATGCAGCTGAGGTACAAATAATAAAATGCTATTGATTTTTGTTAGATTGTTTTTCCTCTTGGGCTTTCCACTAAAAACTATTGGTTGTGATGGTGTTTTTTGATAACAGGCTGATAACACATTAGTCTGGGACCTGACTGTTTTGGGATGGGAAGTGAATTACAAGGAGGAGTTTGTTCCTGCTGATGAGGGCTCTTACACCATTATTGTTCAGAAGAGAAAGAAAATAGGCTCCAATGAAGGGCCAATCCGCAACACATTCAGAAGCAATGAACCTGGGAAGGTTGTCCTTACAATTGAGAACGCTGCAAGCAAGAAGAAGCGGGTTCTGTACCGGTACAAGGCGAAGAAGTGCTCCACCTTCTGAGAGTTGGAACTGTCAAAGGTTGCTGCAAGTAAATTGTTTGAGAGGGCATGATATATAATTAAAGCTTATTCTTTTAGACTGAGGCAATAATTGAGTGAGGATAGAGAAATTGATAGTTCATATTTTCGGAGGATCCATATGATTCTGTAATTTGCACTTTTGCTTTGGGATTTCGATTTGGCAGACTTTGAGAGTGAATTATATATTCATTTGGAAAAAATATTGAGCAATTTAGTTTTTTTTTGGTTGAAGAAATGAACATGTCATTGCCAAAGATAATTACCAACAAGCCCAAACAACAATAAGAAACATAAAAACAAGGGCACAACCAAACAAAATAAAAGCCCAAACCATAAAACACATAAATTAGGCCCAATACAACAATTGAGTGAGGATAAAGCTTATTCTTTTAGACTGAGGCAATAATTGAGTGAGGATAGAGAAATTGATAGTTCATATTTTCGGAGGATCCATATGATTCTGTAATTTCATATGTTTTGATTTGCATCTTTTGCTTTGGGGTTTCGATTTGACAGACTTTGAGAGTGAATTATATATTGGTTTCATTTGGAAAAAATATTGAGTAATTTAGTTTTTTTTTGTTGAAGAAATGAACATGTCATTGCCATAGAGAATTACAAACAAGTCCAAACAACAATAAGAAACATAAAAACAAGGGCACAACTGAACAAAATAAAAGCCCAAACCATAAGACACATAAATTAAGCCCAATACAACAAAATAAACCCCAAAACACAAAAACCTTAGAATCAAACCCCATAAACAAACAGCGGCCGCCACCCGATCTGCCGCCGTCGCAGCCAGAAGAAGAAGGTTCATGGGAACCGACAAATGGGATCTGTAAAGATGTGGGTTTGGGGACCATCAAACAACAAAGCCCATTCCTCCAAAGCAAAAGCTTAGTTATGAGGATGGGTTGCAGGGGAGAAGCAGCTGCAACAAGCCAGGAGACAACCAAGAAAATCCTAGAGAAAGGGGAGGGGTTTATGGTTATAGATAGAGTTCATAGGAGGGGAGGGGGAGAGTAGATGAGGGGATAGAGAGAGGTGGAATGGCTAAATGTAGTGGGAGAGGAGATGTGAAGGAGATCTAGAACAACATCTAGAAAATCAAAGGGGACAAGGCAAACAAAAACAAAAATAATAAAAATAAAAATAAAAACGAAAAGCCACACCAGAGGTGGCAGAGGTGCCACCCCGAAGGGCGGCGACATAACCATCAGAGGCTCAGAACAGGACAGTGGGGAAGGAGAGATTCTAGAGAGAAGAGGGAGCCTCTCTCTCTTGAGCTACTAGTGATATAGATAAACCCTACACTATTTAATTTTTATAAACAAACAAAAAAAAACTCAAAAAATGACAGCTGACCCTATTGAGTCTAATTTTGATCATTAAATTACTTTGATGCCATGTTGAGTGTTTTGGGTTTTTTTAAATGAGATTTTTGGATTATGCTTGTTTTAAGAAATCGATGATAGTTTTGTAATTTATAGGAAGTTCGAATCCTCTTTGTTATGTTATAAATGAGCTTTGTGTGTGCTTCTAAAGTCCATTTCATGTATAGTTTTTTTTTTTTAATAATTTGGAGTCCTATATTTGGTATAATAGTGAATATCCCAAAAATATTTGTTAAGCTTGAATGTTTGAATGAACCTCCTCTTGACATATCTAAAGGGAAACAATACTTCCAGAAGAGGCCTGGCTTTGTTATGTATAGCTGACCTTACAAATTATTGATGTGTGAATCAACCTCTAACAAGATGTTAATCTCAAAAAATGAACGACAATCCAATTATCACGTTTTTCATAAAACCAAAACTCCCTAAACGCCAATAATACTGCAAGATGCTTTTCACATTGGGAAGCAATTGTGTAGTTATATAATAGGGTAAATTTCACTTTACTACCCATAAGTTTACCAAAATTCAGACTTTGCTACCCAAAGGTTTTTCCTTCTCACTTTCATACCCAAAGTTTACTTTTACTACCAATTTCATACCTCCGTCAGTGTTGCCGTCAGAACCTCCGTTAAACGCTGACGTGTCATATTTTTTAATTTTAAATTGATTAAAATATGAATAAAATATTAAAAAACCAACTAAAATTAAAAATTAAAAAATATATATATAGCCCCATCGTCATCTCTCTCTGCGCAAATCCGAAAAACCCCAAATCCCATCCCTCTCCTCACCAGCAGCCCCAAAACGCACAATTGAAGAATTAACAACAAACTCATGAATCACCGAATCAAAAATTCAAAAAAAAGAAGGCAAAAGCTAGGAAATAGAAGCAGACGAATCAATTAGTGAATTACCAAATAATTGAATGTGGGTTCTATGCGTTGGCAGTGTTTAAAATGAGAGGAATTGACTGTCCCTTCTTCTTGGTCTGCTTCAACTTGGCCTCTTCTTCACGGATCTTCTGCATCTGGAGCATTCTCTCCATAACGATCTTCTGATCTCTAAAAGGCAGCGGCACCCGAGCCTCCACCATCTCTGCCTGGGTCGCTATCATATTCTTCAACGTTCCCTCAGCTGCCATTTCTTGAAAATTAAAGTCCTTTTTGGTTCTGGGTGTTCAGAGTTTGGTGGCTCTTTGATGGCGTGTACGACGACTTTCAGTGTCGGGGTGTTCAAGGTCGTTTCGTTTTAGTGTGCAGATTCGTATTTAGTTACCATAATCCACCATATCAACACCCCAAATAGCATGCTCTGGATATTCAAAGGGGATTTGATTTGGGGTTTTTCAAATTTGCGCAGAGAGAAAGAGAGATGACGATGGGGCTATATTTTTTTATATTTTATATTATTTTTAGTTGGCTTTTAATATTTTATTCATATTTTAATCAATTTAAAATTAAAAAATGTGACACGTCAGCTTTTAACGGAGATTCTGACGGCAATACAGATGGAGGTATGAAATTGGTAGTAAAAGTAAACTTTGGGTATGAAAGTGAGAAGGAAAAAACTTTGGGTAGCAAAGTCTGAATTTTGAGAAACTTATGTGTAGTAAAGTGAAATTTACCCTATATAATAATATTCATTTGCGGTATTATCAAAATGCCTGCATGATTAAGTCCTTGACTATAGAAAAACTTGTATGAAACAGGGATAGCAAAATATCACAGTCTGTTACGTGGATAAGTTATTATACGTGGCATACCGTGATTGGTCGAAAATAGCAAAATAGTGCTATCCCCATTCCATGGAAGTGTTTCTCCCTTGACTAAGTGCGGAGTCAGCTTAGTCTATAATGACAAGTTGACAACCAGTGCCGACCCTGGACAGGAACTTGAAGTGCGACCGCCCGGGCCCAACATCTAAGGGGGACCAAAAAATTTTAATAGAAGTTATGTGACATATATGATTTATTATTTATTTAATATTTTGAAAATGAGGTTTGTTGGACAAAGTCTGTGGGTGGGTGCGTGGAAATTCCAACAAAGAAACAAAAGATACTCTAAACAGAAAAAGATGGCATTGAAAGTTGGAATTCTAACCCAAAAACAAATATTGGAAAGTTAGCCTCATTCCATTCCATTTCATTCCACTGCTCTAGGTAAGTCAACGTTAGATTTTTTGTATTTATGCAATTGAGCTATACTTTCTAATAGTCGCCCATGCGCATGTCAGCAGTTATCACTCATACACATATAAGCTTATTTTTCCTTGTTGCAATAAAAAAAGGTGTTGTACGGATTTACATTGTTGATATATAAACACACATTATGTTCTTATGTCAAAAGACATTCCACGATGAGGAGTTGTGGAGAATTGCGTTTTATCTTTCTTGTGTCTATATAAAGTTAATTTGGTGGAAGATAGTCAATTTTTATTGAACGCGACGCGGGAGGATGCATCCATTTTTGGCCATAAAGAGTTCGTCTTCAACACAAACAGATTAATATATAATTGACTAATTGAGGATATGTCTCCATCGTGCATTTACTTCAACACATACAGATTAACAAACAGATTAATATATAATTGACTAATTGAGGATATGTCTCCATCGTGCATTTACTTCAACACATACAGATTAACAAACAGATTAATATATAATTGACTAATTGAGGATATGTCTCCATCGTGCATTAACTTCAACACAAACAGATTAATATATAATTGAGGATATGTCTCCATCGTGCATTAACTTCAACACAAACAGATTAATATATAATTGAGGATATGTCTCCAGTGCATTAACGGGGATTTGAAAACTAGTGCACATATCACATCAAGTACATGGTGCAGGTCTAAAATATCGATAATATCCCGATATTTTCATTGAAATTTTCGTGTTTTGACCATCGATATTTCCGATACCATCGATATTTTAGGCTTGACCAAGATACTTGGTTCAACCATGTACCAAAATATCGATAATATGTACGAAATATCAAGGATATTATCGCTTTTCTGGTCACGGATATTTTGGAACATATCCATACACGTATCGTATGAATATCGATAATATCGACGAAATGTTGAGGAAATATCGGTGTCGATAATTTCGCTCAAACTTCAGCAATATTTTGGCAAAATATTGACATGATATCGCTATAATATTGAAAATATCGATTTGTAAATGAGAATGAGTTTACTTTTCAAGTTTCAACTTTCCAACTACTCTTCACAATACACTTACTCTACACATAGAGATGAGGAAGATAGTGAAAATTTTGAACCTCATAGGAACTCTATGTGGTACTAAGTCACTCATGTATCTTACCATGCAATGTATAAAGTGTAAAATATTGTAGTAAATCATTATATATAAATGATTATGGTGTGTTTAATTTTTTTTCATTAATTACTACATATTTTCTACACTCACAGTGTTTGTCAGTTCGTTATATAATCAACTTAAATCAGTTAAACTCATCATGCAATGCATTTCCTTCTAATTTTTTGTGATAAACTAATAGATAGTTGACTAAATAAACATCCTCCAAAGTTTCAATAAAAATTTCCAAGTTTTTCTTACAATTTTCATGGGTTTTATTTAATTTTTATCGATATCGATAATATCCCGATATTTCCATCGAAATTTCCATATTTTTGGACTACCGATATTTCTGATATCATCGATATTTTAGACCTTGGTGCAGATAAGGGGATTTGAAAACTAGTGCACATACCATCACATCATCTGATAAAGGAATTTATTCAAAACCCAAAGAAGTTCAAGGCTGAAGATGTCATTACTAGTGCAGTTACAGAAATGGCTGCTTCTATTAAACAATTCATGACAAAATCTGATGCAAAAAAAGCTGCTCTTAATGAAGTATGGTAACTGCAATTCCAGATTTAGATGAAAATCAGTGTTGGGATGTGATGTAGTTGCTAGCAAATGATGAGACAAAATTTCATTTGTTGAAGAAGATTCCACTTGAAAAGAAGAATGCTTTTATCATGAAGTTCATGAAGAAGGATTAGAAAACTATGTAATTTCAAACATGGTTTAGTTCCAATTATGTATTATTAATTATACTTTTTTAATTTCAAATGACTTTGTAATTTGATGATATGTAGTGTTTGAATGAGAAAAAAAAATAACAGCTAAAAAAAGAACAGCAAAAAAAATGGCAAAAAAAAAGAAGAGATTCTTAAGTTTACAAGAAATTACCCAATCAAATCCCACTAACAAAATATTTATAGCCAAACAAGTGATTTTATAAATCCCATCACTTGGAATCCCCTCATTTCAAAATCCCCTCACTTCAAAATCTCATCATTTTGAAATCCCATCATTTCGAAATCCCTCATCCAAATACACCCTTATTGATGCATTGCTCTTGTAGCATCAAAATTGGCATTAATAATTTCATAAAAAAAAAAACTGGCATTAATAAAATGGAAATGGATGATGTGGACGACAATCTATACTTATCTGGTTCATTACTTGGTTGAAACTTGAGAAAAAACTAATGGAAAAATAAACGAATACATGAAGGACGTAATCATATGCGTAGCATATGCATTGTTTGACTGATAAAAGTAGACTTTTTATTTGATGATTAATTCAGGCAAAAATTAAATTTTCGTATCTATAGTTTGACGAAATTTTCACTTTTATCCCTATAGTTTCAATTCTAACAATTTAACCCATATAGTTTGAGTTTATTATCAGTTAAGGACATATCCAAATTTCCGTCCAATTTCTTGAAGAAATAAACACATCTCTTACTTGGATGGAATTGGATGGAAATGTACTTGAATTGCGATAGAATCAAACTACAGTGGTTAAATTGACAAAATTAAAACTACAGAGACTAAAACAAATAAAAAGAGCAACCTAAAGAGATCAAAAATGACTTTTTCCCTTACTTTTAATATTGGTGGCTCATATGATATATATGGCCCCCATCTTGAATTAATAGTCCTTAACTTAATTACTTTAAATAAAAAAAATTGACGTGCAAAGGACCAAATAGTGTAGTGGTTTGGAGTATTTACTTTCTCACATGTAAGGTCTTGGCTTCGAGTTCTAACATTCGTGTAGTGTGTGTGAGTTTAGTATACTATCCCCTTCTCAATAGAAAAAGTCATAATATATATATTTCTTTTTTTTTTGACATGAACCTTTTATCTAAAAATTGCTCTATATAACTTAAGACAATAGTGACTTCGATGTAGAGGACTCATTTGGTAAGATTCTTACTATCGTCACGTGCATTTATTTATTTATTTATTTATAATGAATGTAGAAACTAAATGGGAAGGCAAATGGGACCAAAGTTACCATAGCCAGCCAGATAGATGAGAAACGAATCAATAGCATCTTCCAACTATACATGTTTCTTTTGGCTGAATGAAGAAAAAAGTGTGTTGAGGTAAAAACTTACCAGAGCCAATTAATTTTGCAGTCTAGCGGCTATCGTATATAAATGGTCCAAGTACTATCAGACACGTGCGCCGACTGCATGCTGTATGCAATTATTTCTACACTCTAGTTTAAATGGTATAAAAATAAACAATACAGAAGGCAAGCTAATTGTATATATGTTCTTGAGAAAATGTTCGGCTTACTATATTTTTACACCATATTGTGTACCACTTTTCTAATAGAGGTAGCTCCCATTGCATTGGTGGGGTCCACCTCTATTAGAGAGGAGATATACAATATAGTATAAAAATGTGGTAAGCCTAGTATTATCTCTGTTCTTGCTTTGAATTTTCTCGAGGTCAAAATGGGAGGAGGTGACTTGCGCAATCTTCTTATTTGGAATTTGTCTTGGTCAAACTCTATATCTCTATAAATCCCTACCACCCATAGAGATGGTAAAACACAAACCAATATATTGCTACAAATGGGAATCCCAAGGGTTTCAAATCTCTTTCTGCTTTCAACTGTTTTAGTAATATCCATTTCTTGGCAAGCTTCAGATAGAGAAAATCATGTTAATCAAGTACATGGTGCAGGTAAATGATCAAGTAGTGAAATTGGAAAACATTCCAACAAGTACTAACGAGTATATCTCAAAACATGTCATTAAGTTTTAATTTTTTTTCTAAAGAAAAAAAAAAGTAGACCCATAAATGATTAAAAAAATGAAAAACCGAGTAAAAAAATTCCTAAATCTATGCAAACTTGAAATACCATTGATGTGCATATCGGTAAACTCTAATTAGGGGTACTTTTGAAATCTATTAAAGTACAATAAATCATATTTTAAGCTTAATTAGGTAATTTGATGAGTTGAATCCTAGTCATTGAGATTTACTTATAAAAATTGGGTTTTATTTGTAGAAAAATATAATGATGGTTTGTAGGTGAGAAATAATTAGTTTGAAGTTATCGTAACCGTACTACAGTAGTATTCTATAATTTCTCCTTGGATCTAATTCCCGAATGTTATAATGCAAATTTTGTAAAGTTAGCGTGGGCTCTGTAGTCTATATAATGACAACCTCACCACTTGAACTTGGTTGATTCTTACAAGCCTAGTCTCTATTTCTTTCTAGTTAAAACCAAATTAAGCTATGTTGAACTCAAATTAAGAGGTATTTATGCAATTGAGCTATACTTTCCAATAATCGCCCACATGTGTATCAGCGGTTATCACTCACACACATATAAACTTAATTTTCCCTGTTGCAATAAAAAAATGGTGTTGTACGCAGTGACGGATCCAGGAATTTTCATTCAGGGGGTCAATGTGTAAAAGGTTAAAAAAAATTCTATACAGAATAGACCCATCGAAATGAAATGATAATACTCTAATTCATAGTTAATACATAAAATAGTAAATTGAGCTTAGACCCATAAAATTCACTTTAAATCACCTATAGCCCTTCCCTTTATTTTTCTATTTAAAATACCCAATTTTTTCAAATAATACTCGATGACTAGAATCCAACTAAGCAAGTTACCTAATATAACTTAAAATCTGATTTATTATATTTTTTGCACTCCAAAACTACCCCTATTTATAAGCTAACGTGTTATGTGGGGGGTGTAACTAATGACACACGTTGAATTTGGAAAGATCTCCAAATGGTTGTAATGGATGTAGGAATTAATTTAGAAACTTATTTGAAATTAAATATTAAATTCAACATTAACTTATTAGTAATCTATAGGTGATTAACGTTTTGGTGTATTTAATAAAAAAAATTATGTTGTTTTCCTATTATGAATTATATGACTAATAATCTATTAAGTTCAACATTAACGTATTAGTAATCAATATCAATATCATTATCATTATCAATATTATATCATATCAATATTATATCATTATCAATGTCAATATCAATATCATTATCAATATCAATATCAATAATAATCAATATCAATATCAATATCATTATCAATATTATCAATATCATCATTAATATTATCAATATTGACAATATTATCAATATTGACAATATTATCAATATTAACATTGATATTATTAATATCAATATAAATATCGATATTGATCAATATTGATATTGATAATATCAATATTGAAGTGGACATTATTTTTATAAAAAATATAGGTTGATTATTGTCCATAAAAATAGGTAGATTATTATATATATATATATATAAAAGATAATAGGTCAAAAACTCACAATATCAATAAGAATAGTTTTATATTGATATTATCAATATCAATATGTTGATAATATCAGTATTGATATTGATATCAATCTCAATATTGATATATTGATGAAGAGTTTATTAATATATTCAATATTATCTACCTATTGATAATAAGTAGATTATTATTATCAATAATATTATATACTTATTATCTTTTCTTAATATCCATATCAATATATGGATAATAATATTGACAATAGATAGATAATAAAAGGTAAATTACTGTCCAAAAAAAGATAATAGGTAAATTACTATCAATAATATTATATATTTATTATTGACAGTAAATTACCTATTACTCCAAAAAGGAAAAAAAAAGGATGTTAAAAATATCAATATTGATACTATTCATAATATTCATAATATTCATAATGATATCAATATCAATATATTGATATTAATATTGATATTGATATCGATATGATCAATATCAATATCAATATATTGATACCAATATTGATATTGATATTAATATTGATATCGATATGATCAATATAAATTAATATTGACAATAATATCAATATTGGTAGGGTAGGGTATTGATATTGATCAGTTTATTAAGCTTAGGTAAATCGACTCCATATTAATAATCTACCTCAGATTATTAAAAGATAATAATAGGTAAATTACTGTCCAAATTTTCGTCCCAAAAAAAAATGTCCAAAAAGATAATAGGTAAATTATTGTCAATAATATTATCTACTTCTTATTGATAGTAAATTACCTATTACTCCAAAAATGAAAAAATAAGGATGTTAAAAATATCAATGTTGATATAAATATTGATATCAATATCAATATTGATAATGATATCGATGTTAAAAATATCAATATATTGATATCAATATTGATATTGATATCGATATGATCAATATCAATATGATATAAATATTAATTGATATTGATCAGTTTATTAAACTTAGATAAATCGAATCCATATTAATAATATACCTTAGATTATTAAAAGATAATAATAGGTAAATAGGTTCGTTATACTAGGTAAACTACTATCCCAAAAAGATAAAAGGTAAATTATTGTCCAAAAAAGATAAAAGGTAAATTAATGTCCAAAAACGATAATAGGTAAATTATTCTAAGTATAATGAACCTTTTTTTTTTGGACAGTAATTTTGTATCTATTTTTTTTCTCTAAATAATGTACCTATTACTTGTTTTATGAAAAATAATTTGATAATCTATTTATTATTTGTTTTATGAATTTTTTAAAAATGAACTTATTTTTTCTCTCTAAATAATGTACCTAGTATAATAGGTAAATTATTGTCCAAAAAAGATAATAGGTAGATAATTAATAGATAATTGGTAATTTACCTATTCTTTGAATTAATATATAATAGGTAGATAATAATAGGTAATACCAATTACTTGCTTCTTTGAATTACAATTGGTAGATAATAATAGGTAAATTACTATCCAAAAAAGATATTGACAATATGCACCTATTTTTTCTCTAAATAATGTTGGCCATATTGCATACCTATTTTTAATTTATGAAAAAGTACGGAAATTTCAACTACAAAGTAACTAACCTAGTTTTTTATGAAGTCTAATGGCAACGATGTAAAAACATAGGAATACTATGAACTTTTATATCCTACTGGTCATTTAAGTTTGAAATTGGGTTTTACACATAGATTTATAGAGTGATGGGTATATGTCTAGAAAATAGAAAATGTAGGGACCTATGTTGGACAAGCCCTAGATAAAACCATACAAAATACTCATGTTCATTACTGCATCAACTTCAAAAAATAGACACACATTGTAATACACCGTAAATATCTCTAAGAATGTGATAATAAACCAAAAATTAGCGCAATCCTCTTCGCCTCCCAAGGCGTCTCGTCCTATTTGACATAAGAATCGACATATATTAGCGCAATCCTGCTCATTTTAGGGCATTTAAGTCATTTTTGAGGTCCTTCGTCGTTTTGATTTTGGGCTTTATCTGCATTTCTTTTGGGTTATAACTCTCAAACTTTGGACCCTTATGAGTACTATCTTAGGGGAGCTTATTCAAGCAAATATTTCTTCAATACGTAAGAGTTAGGTTATTCTTGTAAAACTCTTTGTGGATTGAACACCTAAGGCTTTTTACCTAGATTTACCTTAGGTCTCTATATGCATTCATATCATACATGAAAAGTTGTTTTGTGTAAAAATATTGGCTAAGTATGAAAAATGGTTTTTGAATAATCATTTTCTCAAGATAATTTTTGTGCTTTTATTCTTTACACATCAAATAAGAAAACTTGATTTTATGGGATTTTAGTATGAAGTATATATTGACTTAATGAGCCATCATTTTTAGCCTAAATCGTATTTTGTACTAAAACCGGATTTTCATATTTTGATTTGGTAGGAATTTGATTTTATAGTATTTTTATTTGAATCCAAATGGGAGGTACTTCCTTATTTACATTGTAAACTTAAGTAAATGGAGTAATATAAAAATAAATTAAAGTAAAAGGACAAAGACATTTACTTAAATCAATGTTGAAAGTGGAAACCTGTTGTGCTAGTGTGCTGCGCCCTCTGGAGCATTCCATCAAGTAGTTTGTGGGTAATTTGCAGGGGTCCTTCACCTCCAATAGTGGATTCCGGGCTTGCAGGGGTCAATTGACCCCTCTAGCTCCTATGTGGATCCGCCCCTGATTGTACGGATTTATATTGTCGATGTATAAACACACATCAAGTTCTTATGTAAAAAGGCATGGTATATATATAATATGATGCAGAGGAATTGTAGAGAATTGCGTTTTATCTTTTCCTTGTGTCTATATAAAGTTAATTTGGTGGAAGACAGTCTATTTTTATTGAAATCGACGCGGGAGGATGCAACCATATTTTACCATAAAGAACTTATCTTCACCACAAACAGATTAATATATAATTGAGGATGTGTCTCCATCGTGCATTAACAAGCATTTGAAAACTATAGTGCACATATCACATCAAATCGAATAGAAAATTTCATAAAAATCAAGTACGTGGTGCAGGTAAATGATCAAGTAGCGAAATTGGAAAACATTCCAACAAGTACTAATGATAAGTATATCTCAAAACACGTCATTAAGTTTTAATTTTTTTTAAAAGAAAAAAAAAAGGCAGACCCATAAATGATTAGAAAAATGAAAAACTGACCAAAAAAATTCCTAAATCTATGCAAACTTGAAATACCATTGATGTGCATAACGGTAAAATCTAATTAGGGGTACTTTTGGAATCTACTAAAGTACAATAAATCATATTTTAAGCTTAATTAGGTAACTTGATTAGATCCTAGTCATTAAGATTTATTTATAAAAATTGGGTTTTATTTGAAGAAAAATATAATGATAGTTTGTAGGTGAGAAATAATTAGTTTAAAGTCATCGTGCCGTTGTAGTCTATAATTTCTCCTTGGATCTAATTCTCGAATGTGTTTAATTGCAACATATAATGCAATTTTTGTAAAGTTAGCGTGGGCTTTTATAGTCTATATAATGACAACCTCACCACTTGAACTTGGCTGATTCTTACCAACCTAGTCTCTATTTCTTTCTAGTTAAAACCAAATTAAGCTATGTTCAACTCAAATTAAGAGGTATTTTATGCAATTGAGCTATACTTACCAATAGTTGCCCACACGCGTGTCAACGGTTATCACTCTGCACATATAACCTTAATTAATTTTCCCTGTTGCAATTAAAAAGGTGTTGTACGGATTTATATTGTCGATGTATAAACACACACGTCGTGTTCTTATGTGAAAAGGCATGGAATAGATATAATATGACGCAGAGGAGTTGTGGAGAACTGCATTTTATCTTTTCCTTGTGTCTATATAAAGTCAATTTCGTGGAAGATAAGATAATCTACTTTTATTGAACGCGATGAGGGGGGATGCATCCATTTTTGGCCCTAAATAGTTTGTCTTCAACAAAAAGAGAATTATATATATATAATTGAGGATATGTCTCCATCGTGCATTAACGGGGATTTGAAAATTGGTTTACATATCACATCAAATCGAATAGAGGATTTCCTGTTAGAGGAATGCTAGCAACCTTCTCTCTAACTTTCTCTTTTGGACCTTCTCCCTTCTCTTCATGATACGTGTCAATTTCTACACTTAAAACAATGTCATTATTACATTAGACAACCTTTATGTCAAAATCTCCATTTTTTTAAGTGTAAAAAATGACACGTGTCATGAGGAGAAGGGAGAAGGTCCAAAGAGAAGGTTAGAGAGAAGGTTGCTAGCATTCCCCTTTCATGTTAATAAAGTACATGGTGCAGGTAAGGAGAGAAACTCTCATGCAAATCCCGAACTTTATCAAGCCAATTTACATACCAAAAATACCCTTTTTAATGATGTTTGCATGCAAGATTTGAATTAAACTTTTGAATTTTTCTTTTTCTTTTTGGTGTGTACATATTTTGTCAACTTCTAGAAATTAGGCACACCATTTGAAATTCGTTTTGTACGCAACAATATTGGGATGTCCCAGCGGATCTTTCCTTCTTTGTAAAAGAGAACATCAAAATTAATACTAGTTTTGCAGGCACTCCATATTGCTTCCGAAATTTGCTATCTTAATTAAACTGAGTGTGGACTGTTTACCGATTCAATCCGATGGGCATATGATTATTTTCTTGTTTAATCTGATCAATGATGAGCTTCAATTATATAGTAATAACATGAGATTTTATTTTTATTTATTTATGCTCAGGTTTCAGTTTTACATTTAAAAAAAAATAAAAAATGCAGTAGGGCCAGTTTTACTCTAGTCCGTGGACTTGCAAAATCTTCTTCATCTATTTTATTTGGAATTTGTCTTGGTGAAGCTCTATATCTCTATAAATCCCTACCACCCATAGAGATGTAAAACACAAACCAATCGCTACAAATGGCAATCCCAAGGGTTTCAAATCTCTTGCTGCTTTCAACTCTTTTAGTAATATCCATTTCTTGGCAAGCTTCAGCTTCAGCTTATTCAGCGCCTGAGAATTTTGTTCAATGTCTTCTAAACCTTTCCCCGCCCTCTCACCCCATCCGTCCAGAAATTTACACTCCCAACAATGCCAACTACTCCTTCGTTTTGGAATCTTACATCCGAAACCTCCGATTCAATACATCTTCAACCCGAAAACCGTTCCTCATCGTCACTGCTTCGCATGAATCTCATGTGCGAGTATCTGTCATTTGTGCTCAAATCCATAACTTGCAGATGAAAATTAGAAGTGGAGGCCATGATTACGAGGGTGCATCGTACTGGGCTGAAGTTCGATTCTTCATCCTCGACATGTTCAAACTTCGATCCATCAACGTAGACATAAAATCTGAGACTGCATGGGTGCAGGCTGGGGCTACTCTTGGTGAAGTTTACTACAAAATTGCTAAGAAAAGCAAAATTCATGGCTTTTCTGCTAGTGTTTGCCCTACAGTCGGAGTTGGAGGCCACTTTAGTGGCGGTGGATATGGTAATATGATGAGAAAGTACGGCTTGTCAGTTGATAACATAGTTGATGCAAAAATTGTGGATGTGCATGGAAGACTTCTCGATCGAAAATCCATGGGAGAAGATCTTTTTTGGGCCATTACAGGAGGTGGCGGAGCTAGCTTTGGAGTTGTGATTGCGTACAAGATTAATCTTGTACGTGTTCCAGAAAAAGTTACTGTTTTCAAGGTTGACAGAACCTTGGAACAAAATGCAACAGAGATCGTCTACCGTTGGCAATATGTTGCGCATAAGCTTGATGATGACTTGTTCATCAGGCTTACCATGAAAGTCAATAAGACCCTATGGGCTACATTTAGGGGCATGTTTCTTGGAGACTCTGAGAGGCTTCTCTCTGTGATGAACAAGAGCTTCCCTGAATTGGGACTTTATCAATCTGACTGCAAGGAAATGAGCTGGGTTAACTCTACCCTTTTCTGGTATGACTGCCCAACTGGGACAGCTCCTGAGGCTTTGCTTGATAGAACACATTTTCTTAACAGCACACATAAAGTAACCCACTTGAAGAGGAAATCAGACTACGTCAAGAAACCGATTCCAAAAGCTGGCTTGATGTGGATTTTTCATCAGATGATAGAACTTAATTATTCACAGTTGACCTTAACCTTTAACCCCTATGGTGGAAGAATGGGTGAGATTTCGGCATCTGCAACTCCGTTTCCTCATAGAGCTGGGAATCTTTGGAAGGTTCAGTATGCAACAGACTGGAAAGAAGAAGGGAGTAAGGCATCTAAACACTATGTTGATTTGACAAGGAAGCTCCATATGTACATGACTCCTTATGTTTCCAAGAATCCAAGGGAAGCCTTTTTCAGCTATAAAGATCTTGACATTGGGATCAACCATAATGCTAATGGCAAGGCAAGCTATTTGGAAGGAAGAGTTTATGGTATCAAGTACTTCAAGGATAATTTCGATCGGTTGGTGCATGTTAAGACCAAGGTCGATCCAAATAATTTCTTTAGGAATGAACAAAGTATCCCAACTCTTCCATACTAGGGAGGAAGTATAGCTAGATAGCTTGGGAGTAACTATAAAAATATTCCTCAACAGTGTGGACTGTTTACTAAGGATAATTTCGAAATTTACTAGTTCCTCTTACTAATGAGTGTGGACTGTTTACCGATTCAATCAGATGGGCATATGGTTATTTTCTTGTTTAATTTGATAGAAGATGAGCTTGAATTATTTAGTAATAACATGAGATTTTATTTTTATTTATTTATGCTCAGGTTTCAGTCTTACATTTAAAAAAAAAAAAAAATGCAGTAGGGCCGGTTTTACTCTTGTCCGTTGACTTGGCCCAGTTTGGTTTAATTATATACGAATGTCCGCGGTGTTCTTGTAGCCTGGTCCATTCTAGGGTAGATTTTGTTGGACTATTTTGGGTTCTTGTATTGATGCATTGCTCTCATAGCATCAAAATTGGCATTAATAAAATGGAAATGGATGATGTGGGTGATAATCTATGCTTGAGAAAAACTAATAGAAAAATAAACGAATACATGAAGGACGTAATCATATGCGTAGTTAAGCACATGCCACTACTATAAAAAACACTTTGCGCAATAACTTGCGCGACGAAATAAGTTTGTTACTCATAATCCGTCGCGCAAAGCTCGTGAAGAAAGGGTTTGCGCGACGAAACCTAATCTTCGTCTCGCAAATCTACTTTGCTCGACGAATCTTAATGTCGCACAAATCTACTTTGCGTGACGAATCCAAATGTCGAGCAAATATTTGCGCGACGAATCTTAACGTCGCGCAAATCTACTTTTCGAGACGAATCCTAACGTCGCCCAAATATTTGCGCGATGAAATATTTTAAAATTTTGTTTAAAATTTTTTTAATTACAATAAATTAATTTAATAGTTTGCGCGACAAAATATTTTGTCGCGCAAGGTTTTTGACTTTTTGTTTTATTATTTCTCTTATATTAATTTTTTCAAATTTTTACTTTTTAAATTTAATTTAATTGTATGATTTTATTTTTTTAATTACTTTAATTTAAATTGACATATTCAAAATAAAATTACATATGAATAATAGTGATCAAATTATCCAATATATAGAATATTCAAAATGTACACATAAATTAACAAAGTACAATAATAAAATCCTAATACAAGCCTATTGTGGTGGTAGTGGCGGAGGATATGTTTCGATAGCATCCTAATCCTCAACTTTAGCCGTCAAAGTCTCGATGATTCCCTACAAAAAAAAAGGTCAAATAACAAAAAAATAACATAAAATAATAACAAAAAAATTGGCATAATGTCCCCTAAAATTGTTATACCCCAAATCCAACCCAAACTCCAATCCTCACCCTATACTCAACCCCAAACCCCGCACAAACTCAAAACTAACTCCAAAAACACATATTAATGAAAAAAATTTAAAATTTGGAGAGAATATACCTTTTGGCAAGATTGAGAGTGAGTGAGAATGAGAGGGAGAAGTGAGTGTGAGAGAATTAGAGAAGATAGTGAGAGAGATGAGAGAGTGAGTGAGTGAGAGTGAGAGATAGTGAAAAGAGAGATGAGAGAGTGAGTGAGAGATAGTGAAGAGAGAGATGAGAGATTAAGTGAGAGGAGTGAGTGTGAGAGAAAATGTCGGATTTGGGGAGAGGGAAAGAGAGATAAGAGGTAAGAGTAGAGAAAGAAATTGAGAAAATGGTGGAGGAGTTATTTTGGTTTTAAAAATCGTAAAGACTTTGCACGACGAAGTTATTGTTTGGTCGCGCAAAGTCTTAAAAAAAAAATTCCCGCGTCCCATTTTTGGTGCCCGCCCAAAGTTTTAGAGTTTTGCGCGACGAATTCTTGTTTGGTCGCGCAAAGTCTTAAAATTTTTTTAAAAAAAAATTCCCACGTCCCATTTTTGGTGCCAGCCCAAATTTTTAGAGTTTTACGCAACGAATTCTTGGTCGCATATAACTTTGAGCAACGAAGATATTGTTTGGTCGCGAAAAGTCTTTAAAAAAAAATTACCGCGTCCCATTTTTGGAAATGTACTTGAATTGCGATAGAATCAAACTACAGGGGTGAAAATTGACAAAATTAAAACTACAGGGACTAAAAAGAAAAAGAGCAACCTACATGGATCAAACATGATTTTTTCCCTTAATTTTGCAAGATCCTGGGTTCAAGTTCTAGCATCCGTGTAGTGCGTGTGAGTTTAGTATACTATCTCCCCTCTCAATAGAAAAGGTCCTCAAAATTTTTATTTTTTTTTATACGTGAACCTTTTATCTAAAAATTGCTCTATACAACTGTAATAACCTCAAAATTGGGATTTTGTTGTTATTAATATTCAAAAAAATTGCAGGTCAAATGTGGTTTCAAAAGTTTGACTTGTGGTAAAAGTATCACTAGTTGAAGTTGAGGAATAAGGATATTCCTAAGACTATTTTTGTTCAAGGTATGGACAAATATGTGGTAGTAATGTAGGGTTGATATCTTGATTCACTCAAGGACCGGTGTGGATCATGATAGAGAACTAGTTGTGATGTTTGGCAAGATAAGGTGAAATTCTTTGCCATGTAGTTTCTAATGATGAAATTTCAATGGATTCTTTCAAGTTGGAAGCAGTTGTGAATTTGGTTATGGATTAAGCATGCAAGGATTGATGATTATGGAATGGAAGTGTCTTTTCATACATGTAACAACTACTTGATTGTTAGGATTGGATGTTATAGGTGCGTTGAAAAGTAATGTAGCTATAATAGTTGGGTTCATTACACCAGTGAGTGTGTGAATCAAAAAATGGTGTTGGTAGACTGTGAGTAAACTTACAGTGTTCTGCAGACGAGTTCTGTTGGTACTTCGGTGTTGATCATTCCGTCAAGTGGATATGGATTAGTGGTGATGATGCATCTCATCAAGATTTGGGATGTATTTTGAAGCAGCATGATAAGCTTGAGGCTTATGCTTCAGGAAGTTTGCAGATCCATATGTGGGAAGATTCCACTCATGATTGGAGTTGGTTGCAGTTTTCTTTGCCTGAAACTTGGAGGCATCACTGGGTTGGTTAGAAGTTTGAACTCTTCCGAAAATCTTAAGAGTTTGAATTTGGTGTTCTCTCAAAAGGAGATGAATACAAAACGGAAGAAAGAGTTGACATACCTCAATAAGGAATATGATGTTACACTTGTGTATCATCCTATGAAGGCAGTTGTAGTTGCTAATGTCTTGAGTCAGTAAACTCATAAAGTGGTTGAATTCAACCTTGTGTACTGAGCGAGGTTGAAGAAGAAAGGTAAAGAGCCAAAGTAGCTAAATTGGTAAGCGTTTGGAGGTCTGAGTGTCCTTTCGAATGGACAATTGGAAATGAACGATGGTCTATGATACTAAGTAACAGTGTCTATCAGAAGTGGGATATTTAGGGTCCCGTACAATTTTTTTTTCAATGATCGAAATCGTTTACTTTCAAGTTTTTATTCATAGATCATCCTTGCAAAAAATTAGGCAAATTGAAAATCATTAAGGCATGTAGTTGGGACCAACAAAATAGATGAACACGCTGTTTCAAGAAAAGACTATAATAATAACAATCTAATTGAGTGGTCAAATGGTTTCAGATTTAAGTAATTTTTTTGCAGAGGTGATCTTTGAGGGAATATCTAAAGTGAATTGATTTTCCCACTCCTATTCTGTCCACTTACACTACATTTTATAACTAAAAAGGGAGTGTAAGTGGACAAAAGGGGAGTGGGAAAATCATTACCTTATCTAAAAACAAGATGGTTCGGATCATTGAAATACAGTGTGGTGGGCCCTTATTTGAAGGATCCCTTATTCTCGGATTCAAGTATATATATATACCTTCGGTCTCACAAAAAATATTCATAATCTATTGGATTTTCAACCTTTGTACCCCCTAAACTATGACCATTGTAGAAATTAACCCCCTAAATTAAAAAATAGCCAATTTAGTCACTGAACAAAAAAGTATAGCCAATTTCTTCCATGCCGTTAGATTTTATCACATTTCATCCACAATTCCGTCAATAATAATATAATATTATGTTTAGCTTTTTCTTTCTCTTGGCTTCGGCCATCCCTGTAACAAAAAAAAGAGAAGGTATTTATGCAATTGAGCTATACTTTCCAATAGTCGCCTACATGCATGTCAGCGGTTATCACTCACGCACATATAAGCTTAATTTTCCCTATTGCTGCAATTAAAAAAAAAGAAGGTGTTGTACGGATTTACATTGTTGATGTATAAACACACATCATGTTCTTATGTCAAAAGACATTCCCTATATATAATTAATATGACGCAGAGGAGTTGTGGAGAATTGCATTTTATATTTTCTTGTGTCTATATAAAGTTAATTTGGTGGAAGATAGTCTACTTTTAATGAACGCGATGCGGGAGGATGCATCCATTTTTGGCCATAAGGAGTTCGTAACTACTACAATTTTGTTAAACCACGACTCAAAACAGACGACGACACACCTTAAAACTGTCGTTATATTTTAAAAGACGACGGTTTTGTAAAACCGTCGTAGTATATTACCTTATACACTGTCAAACTGGAGCTGCGTTGGGTTGATTTTTAAAACACGGCGCTTGTCAATTAACAAGCGTCGTCTTTTTAAAACACGCTAAACAAAAGGGCAGCTTAAGTGAATTCGCCCCTGACCTAAAATTCAGATTTCCCGTGACAACCTTATCTCTCCCTCTTTGAAACCCTCTCGATCTCTCCTCTCTCCTTCCTTGAAACCCTCCTGACCTCTCTGAAACACTCCCTCTCTCACCTTTCTACTCCTACCAGCCATGCCATCGATGCAGCGACGCCACTGAAGCCATCGATGCAGCGACGCCATTGAGGCCATCGATGCAGCGACGCCATTGAGGCCATCGATGCAGCGACGCCATTGAAGCCATCTATGCAGCGATTCCATCGAGGCCATCGATGCCATCGACATCGCGACAGCATCAACGCAGCGATGCCGTTGACGACATCGACGCAGCGATGCCGTTGACGCCATCGTCTTCTTCGCATCAGTCATCATCAGCTGTCATCGACACCATCGTCTTCTTCGCATCAGTCACCACTAGCCGCCAGCGATGCCAACTACTTATTGGTCTCTTTCTACTCTTGTGCCTTGCTTCTGTGCTTTGAAGAAATTTTCAGCCTTAGAGATATGTCTGCTCAGATGCGTCATTTCTATAGAATTTTCCTTCAAATTTTCATCTGGGTATTGCATCTATTAATTTGTTTCTTCATTTTCTTGTTCTTTTTCCACTCTGTGTTTGTGCCTGTGTATTAGGTTTATGAGTTATTTTGAATCAGAGGCTGAATTTGCTAGTACGATTAAAATTTAACTTTAACTGATTTAGGGCTTGTTTTCTGCTGTTGATATGTTCAAGGTTGAGGAAAACTGATTTTTCTAAGAGATCCTGGCGAAAGTGAAAAAGGAGCTGCAGGAGGTAGTTGTGGATCCACAAGAGAAAATGGGTTTCCTTTTGCAAGCATTATATGAAACTGAAGGCTGTTTTGACACCCCTGCTTCCAAGCTAAGCTCTGCTACTCTGTATGTTGCTTCAATTAACTTTTTACATGAAAGGGGCATATTTATGATGGCATCTAATTCTTCAATTAAGCTTGATCAATTGTATGGTTGACAATTGTTTCTAGCTGTGGGAGTTCAGTTTGGTTAAGAAAATTTGACTGCTTTTCGTTAACTTTAGTGCTTGTTCTTTCACTTGTAATTTTTCATGGATAAAGTAAAAGTTTTCGTGGTAATTTTGCCATGTTGTTTGCATAAACTTTGAGTACCTTGTTAGGAGGTTTGAAGATAAATAACGTATGGGATATTAAACGATCGAATTCATTCTTTTGTTGTCTTTTATTCTTTCATGGGATTGATTTAAATACCCTTTTGCATGTTTAACATACTGTATTGTTTTCTTTAAATCTCAACAACTGTCTTTAGTTTGCTTATTGAAGTTTGCTCCTTCGTTCTTACATATTTTAACCATTGCATTTGTATTGAAAATTCTGTGTCTAGACTACAATTTGCTTGAGGAAGTGAAGAGGGTTTCTGAATCTGCTCAGAGATTGAGAAATAAGTTGTGCAGATATAATTATTATAGGCTACCCGATCACCTTAAAAGTCTCCGGAGTGCTGCCTCCAGTCACATAACGAAACTCTTGTTTCTACCAAGTGGAATGTCAAAAAGGGAGAAAAATCAAACTCGATATGACAAAAGGTAAAATTTCTCAAAGCTCTCCACTTTAGATTGATACGGGGATGGATTATTCCGTGGTCCTAAATATGCTTTGAGATACTTCCGTTTAGTTAGATTAGAGTCAAGTGCTCTGACATGTTTGCATAATTTCATTGCGATATGATGCAATAAGTAGTCAAGTTGTAAACTCTCGTTTATATTTGAAGTATGAGTTTGTTCTCTCTCTCTCTCTCTCTCACTCTCTCACGGTCTCTCTGTTTAGATTGCTTTGTTCGAGTGTTTAGTCTCATGTGGCTGGTTCACTTTGCTGATTTGGAATGTGACTTGACATTCCTCCTCCTACATCTTTTGTTCTCGTGCTTAAGTTTCTAGTTGCTTTATTTGCCGCATTTATAAACTGTTCTAAATTGCATACTGTATCATAGTCATTACAATATGATTGTTTTTCTTTGCTTCTTGTCTTGGGTCCCGGTGGAGGAATGAAACTGAACTTTCTACTAAAATTGAGAAGCTGATAACAGAAGTTGAGAAGGCTGAAAAGTGCCTGGATCATGCAACTCCTGGTGTGAGTAATTGCTTTCTTAACCTTTTGTAACTTCCAGTGTGCTAAACATGGCTGTCCTGTTGATGTATAAGCCCAAGTAACAGTAATTATGAAAGTGTCTTTTCATATCCATGCCATGGATATGTCCTGCATAACTTTTTTATATTTGTTTATGTGCTCTGTTTGCTGACTAACAGTATGATGTTGATGGATTTTGGCAAAGTTTTGCTGACTAACAGTATGATGTTATAATTTTCTGTTATATGTTTTTGTTTTCCACAGTCAGATGTTGTTCTGCTCAACAGTCATAACACATGTAAGTGATGAATGTGTTATGACAGTTTGTAAGAAATCTAATACTGCACTAAAACCTTTTGAAGTGTAAAATTAGTGTTTATTTATTCATTGGTTTCTGGGTTTTGGCTTACAGGGGTAAGTGATGAATGGGTTTTTAATCTTTGTTCAAATTTTGTACCTTTGAAATGAGAACCAATGAGGGGGAGTGCTTCATCCATGCTAACTCAGTATGACATTGAAGAAGTATAGGAATACTGCAATGATTTATGTGGGTATTTCTCTTGGTCTCTCTTACACGCATTCCAATTTGCTATTGTTGTTATCCAAGCTAATACTTAGTTGATTTGATTTTGTTTTGAAAATCAGTTTTTCAGCAAGAAATTGTATCTTTATATCAAACTTATGTATTCCGTGTGGATTATTGATCTTATCTGTTCAAATGGGTGCAACTCTGTTTGGAACTTAGCATGAAATATGTGTTTCTAATTTGCCACAAATCCTGACTTATTTCTCACCCTTTTTGGACTGCATCAGCTATAATTGAACATAATATATCTCTTACTAAAACTTGCTTTTTTTTAAATCTTGGTTTTGTAGTGCAAGAAGGCAGAGCTAACTCATACACGCAAGAGCAAATTGATGAAATTCCGATGGAATGGATGAGCAATCACATGTAGCTCCTCTATTTCTAATTATACGTTAATGCTATGGATATAGTAGGAATCAATATTGGTGAACTATGTAATTACTGTTGAATCTTCAAGTTTTATGAAAGAAACCATTTTTGAGTATATATATGTATGGTATAGGTAACAGCAGATTTGGACTTGAATTTATTGTTCACAAAGCATTATGGTTATTTTTTTTAGTTAAATCGTTGTTGAGAACCATTGGAACAAAAGAAAAAGAAGCTAAAATTTTAAATCACTACGTCCAATTTTATAATTGATAAACGGTGGTTTTTCAACAATATTGACGTCTTTAGAATAAATAGACGACGATTTTTTAACAAACTGTCGTTTTAAGAATTAATAGAAGACGGTTCTTTTAGAAAACTTGTTGTCTTTACATTCAATAGACGGCGGTTCTTTCAAAAAACCGTCGTCTTTACTGTTAATAGATGACGGATCTTTTAAAAGCCGTCGTCTTTACTGTTAATAGACGACGGTTTTTAATAAAGCTGTCGTCTTTACTATTAATAGTCGACGTTTCGTTAAGAAAAACCGTCGTCTTTACAATTAATAGACGACAGTTTTGAATAAAAGCGTCGTCTTTACAAATAATAGACGACGGGAATTTACCTTCGTGGTTTTATGCATCAAAAGATGTCGGTCGATTTCACGACAGTTGAAAAATCGGATACACGACGGTGGATTACCGTCATCTATTATGATTTTTGTAGTAGTCTTCAACACAAACAAATTAATATATAATTGAGGATACGTCTTCATCGTGCATTAACGGGGATTTGAAAACTAGAGCACATATCACATCAAATCGGATAGAGGATTTCATGTTAATCAAGTACATGGTGCAGATAAGGGGATTTGAAAACTGTGCACATATCACCATCACATGTGATAAAGGAATCTTCGACTCAGGTGCCTGCACCACCTCCTTCCTACTTCTTGGTTACTATTCTTGTGCCTCTGGACTGCTCTAAGAGTTACTGGCTTTTGTGGTAGATCTGTGATGTGGGTCTGTATTTTCTGTAATTTTTTTTGTTTCAACTTGATTATGCTACTACATGTTAAGTGTGTTTTTTGTTTTAGTGATGGCCTTATGCCCGTTTAGTTTTTCTGTCGGACGGGATCATGATCTTCATGCTATGCCTGGGCTTAGGTTTTAGTTAGATCTGGTCCTGCTTTAGTTCTGTTGCGTTCTTCTGCGGGTGCGCCTTGCTTGGCCCTTCTGTATTGCTCCTTGCCCTTTTGTGGGTTTTCAATGAAATGTGTCTTCGACCAAAAAAACAAAAAAAACTCGTTTCTTTTCCGGATACAACTTGAAGGAGCCAAAATCTTTGAGCCACGAGAGTAAATCCCGAACTTTATGAAGCCAATTTACATACCAAAAATAGCCTTATTTAATGATGTTTGCATGCTCTCATATGTACGTACCTTGAGATCATAATAAGAGTAATGCAAGATTTCAATGAAACTCTTTAAAATGTTTTTCTTTCTTTTTGGTGTGTACATATTTTGTCAACTTCTAGAAATTAGGCACAACATTTGAAATTCGTTTTGTACGCAACAATATTGGGATGTCCCGGCGGATCTTTCCTTGTTTGTAAAAGAGATAAGAACATCGAAATTAATACTAGTTTGCAGGCAGTCCATATTGCTTTCGAAATTTGCTATCCTATTTAAACACGTTCCTCTTACTATAAAAATGAGCGTGGACTGCGTGCCGATTCAATCAGATGGGCATATGATTATGCAGTAGGGCCAGTTTTACTCTAGTCCGTTGACTGGGGCCCAGTTGGGTTTAATTCTGGGTAGAGTGTTTGACTATTTTGGGTTCTTTTATTGATGCATTGCTCTCATAGCATCAAAATTGGCATTAATAAAATGGAAATGGATGATGTGGGCGATAATCTATACTTATCTGGTTCATTAGTTGGTTGAAACTTGAGAAAAAGCTAATGGAAAAATAAACGAATACATGAAGGACGTAATCATATGCGTAGTTAAGCATATGCATTGTTTGACTGATAAAGTAGACTTTTTATTTGGTGATTAATTTCAGACAAAAATAACTTTTTGTACCTGTAGTTTGAAGGATTTTTTTTATTTTCATCCTTATAGTTTTAATTTTGGCAATTTAACCCATGTAGTTTGAGTTTATTACCGTTTTAAGACACATCCAAATTTCCGTCCAATTTCTTGAAGGAATAAGCATGTCTCTTACTTGGATGGAAATGTACTTGAATTGCGATAGAATCAAACTACAGGAGTTAAATTGACAAAATTAAAACTACAAAGCCTAAAAAAAAGCAATCTACAGGGATAAAAATGACTTTTTCCCTTAATTTTAATATTGGTGGCTCATATGATATATATGGCCCCCATCTTGAATTAATATTGTCCTTAATTTAATTACTTTAAAAAAAAATTGACGTGCAAATGACCTAATTGTGTAGTGGTTTGAAGTATTTACTTCTTTATGCAAGGTCCTGAATTTGAGTTCTAGCATTCGTATAGTGTGTGTGTGAGTTTAATATACTATCGCCCCTCTCAATAGAAAAAATCCTAAAATAAATTTTTTTTTTGACATGAACCTTTTATCTAAAAATTGCTCTATACAACTTAAGACAATAGTGACTTCGATGTTGAGGACTCATTTGGTAAGATTCTTACTATCGTTACGATATTGTTCTTAACTTAAACCATTTTGTTCTTCAAACTCCAATCAATATTATCAATGATGTACAACCATACAATGCGTATATATTTTGTCCACAAATTCTAATAATTGAATTGAATCGCATGGTTTGTCACCACAAGTGGCTCACATGTCCCAATCGTCTAGACGATTTTTTTTTTTGGGTGCTACTTAGAATTTCGTCACGTGCATTGATTTTTTTATTTTTATGAATGTACAAAATAAATGGGAAGGCAAAGGCGACCAAAGTTACCATAGCCAGCCAGATAGAAAGATAAGAAACGAATCAATAGCATCTTCCAACTATATATATATATATATATATATGTTTCTTTTGGTTGAATGAAGAAAAAGTGTGTTGAGGTTAAAACTTACCAGAGCCAATTATTTTTGCAGTCTAGCGGCTATCGTAAACAAATGGTCCAAGTAATATCAGACACGTGTGCCGACTGCATGTTGTATGCATTATATAACTATATGTTCTTGCTTTGAATTTTCTCGAGGTCAGAATGGGAGGAGGTGACTTCCGCATTCTTCTTATTTGGAATTTGTCTTGGTCAAACTCTATATCTCTATAAAGCCCCACCCATGGAGATGATAAAACACAAACCAATATATTGCTAACAAATGGCAATCCCAAGGCTTTCAAATCTCTTGCTGCTTTCAACTCTTTTAGTAATATCCATTTCTTGGCAAGCTTCAGCTTCAGCTTATTCAGCTCCTGAGAATTTTGTTCAATGTCTTCTAAACCATTCCCAGCCCTCTCACCCCATCGGTCCAGCAATTTACACTCCCAACAATGCTTCCTACTCCTCCGTTTTGGAATCTTACATCCGAAACCTCCGATTCAATTCATCTTCAACCCGAAAACCGTTCCTTATCGTCACTGCTTTGCATGAATCTCATGTGCAAGTATCTGTCATTTGTGCTCAAATCCATAATTTGCAGATGAAAATTAGAAGCGGAGGCCACGATTACGAGGGTGTATCGTACGTGGCTGAAGTTCCATTCTTCATCCTCGACATGTTCAATCTTCGATCCATCAACGTAGACATAAAATCTGAGACTGCATGGGTGCAGGCTGGGGCTACTCTTGGTGAAGTTTACTACAGAATCGCTGAGAAAAGCAAAATTCATGGCTTTCCTGCTGGTGTTTGCCCTACAGTCGGAGTTGGAGGCCACTTTAGTGGCGGTGGATATGGTAACATGATGAGAAAGTACGGCTTGTCTGTTGATAACATAGTAGATGCACAAATTGTGGATGTGCATGGAAGACTTCTCGATCGAAAATCCATGGGAGAAGATCTTTTTTGGGCCATTACAGGAGGTGGCGGAGCTAGCTTTGGAGTTGTGATTGCGTACAAGATTAATCTTGTACGTGTTCCAGAAATAGTTACTGTTTTCAGGGTTCCCAGAACCTTGGAACAAAATGCAACAGAGATCGTCTACCGTTGGCAATATGTTGCGGATAAGCTTGATGATGACTTGTTCATCAGGCTTACCATGGATATAGTCAATGGTAGTGGTGGAGAAAACAATAAGACCCTAAGGGCTTCATTTATTGGCATGTTTCTTGGAGACTCTGAGAGGCTTCTCTCTGTGATGAACAAGAGCTTCCCTGAATTGGGACTTAATCAATCTGATTGCATGGAAATGAGCTGGGTTGAATCTACCCTTTTCTGGACAAGCTTCCCAAATGGGACAGCTCCTGAAGCTTTGCTTTCTAGAATACCTCAAGTACTTACCCACTTGAAGAGGAAATCAGACTACGTCAAGAAACCGATTCCGAAAGCTGGCTTGAAGTGGATTTTTCAGAAGATGATAGAACTTGAGGCTCCAATGTTGACCTTTAACCCCTATGGTGGAAGAATGGGTGAGATTTCGGCATCTGCAACTCCGTTTCCTCATAGAGCTGGGAATCTTTGGAAGGTTCAGTATGCAACAAACTGGAACACAGAAGGGAGTGAGGCATCTGAATATTATATTGATTTGACAAGGAAGCTCCATATGTACATGACTCCTTTTGTTTCCAAGAATCCAAGGGAAGCCTTTTTCAACTATAAAGATCTTGACATTGGGATCAACCATAATGCTAATCGCAAGGCAAGCTATTTGGAAGGAAGAGTTTATGGTATCAAGTACTTCAAGGATAATTTCGATCGGTTGGTGCATGTTAAGACCAAGGTCGATCCAAATAATTTCTTTAGGAATGAACAAAGTATCCCAACTCTTCCATACTAGGGAGGAAGTACAGCTAGCTAGCTAGCTAGCATTGTGACCAAGGATTTGATTGATAGCTTGGGAGTAATTATGTATATCTTTAATTATTTACCAAAGGAACTTATGTGTGTCTTTACTTAGCAAAGAAATAAAAAGGAAGAAAATTAATTCCAAAACTGTGTTACATGGTTCAAAGATATTGGGGAGGTTTACCAAAACTTTCATAATTTGCAAAAGGCCAATGCAGTTGTTTTGTTTCAATCCAAAACAACTAAATTCATTGGCTTTTTCCTAAGAAAAAAATTCTACTTTGACTTTTTCCTAAATAATTTTACTTTCTTTGACTAAAACATAATAAATACTTATTAAAAATCATTATTACTGGTTTATGTAAACAATCCTAGCTCGGAGTGGTTGCACACTTTGCCACCATTTCATTACCCAAAAAAAAATCATTACTGGCAGTAGGCCCACACCACAGAAATTTTGTATGTAACATAGCTATCAGAAATATTTTGAAAAACTTCATGGATTCCGGACGTACAATACAACAGCTCATCATTGCTATTATCTTCTTGGCTTGATGTGAAGGGCAATGAATAACGTGTAAATATGAGAAGAGAGTTTGCTTCAGCTGATGAGGGGACAACATAACTTCATATTACTTATTATAAACAAGTCATCTCAACAACAAACTAGTAACATATTAATTTCCAATAAATGCAACTTTTATTAACATTGAAAAGTTGGGTACGTTTTTATTTCCAAAACTTGAAAATTTCCATATGCCAAAGAACATATTATTGCAAAGTTGTAAGGGGTCTCTTTCAATAGGCCCATGCACATCAAACATAACATATAAAAGTTATTGTGTGCCTGGAGCACAACCAGGCATTGCTTCCACCTCCGGTTATTACCCGGGCAAAAATAAAACTTTACCTACCCAAGCAAAAAAATATCACTGTTTAACATTACTATCCCTGGTCAATAATACAATAACACGTGAAAAAGTTATCTTACGTGTCATTGCGTTATTGACCGGGGATAACAAAAAGTATTATCCCCATTGCATGAGAGTTTCTCTATCCAAAGGTCCAAATCCAATAGTCTACACGATTAGGTAGTTAGTGTTGGCGTGAGTCTATTCCCATTAATAATAGATGTATTTATTCTGCATTTGAAATAGCTAACTGCTTACATACAAACCGCATGACATATTGCTTTCGGCAACTCATTTCCAAATAGTAGAGGCTGTGTGGATAAGGTTTCGTAATGGCTGATTGCTAATTAAGAACCAATTTTCATTGTGTGAAAATGAAAGTTTTTCGTAAAATTCAATCTCACCTTTTATGAATGAACGGACCAAAAATAAGTCTTTTTTTGTACATGAGAAGAACTTAATTCTGAGCATTACAAGAAAAAAGGAAAAGTTGTGTTCGTATGATGGCTGATGGATAAGATTGGAAACAAGTTCGAGGTATTGTAGACTATGCTTTATTTTCCAATATATCAAATCAATATTACATGTTCATTGCCAAACCTTTCAACAACCTCTCTCTAAATAGGTGGGATACTTTGTTCATGCTTGAAAAAGTTGTGAGGATCAGCCATGGTTTTCGCACGCACCAATCTATCAAAGTTACCTACAAAATACTTGCTTCCGTAAACTCTAGCAGTTAGAAGGTTACTTTGGTTGTACAGATTGGCGCCAATGTCGAGATCCCTATAGTTTTGGAAGGCCTCTCTCGGGTTCCTGGAGACAAATGGAGTCATCTTTTGATGCAACTTTCTTGTTAAGTGAATGTACCTGTTGGTGGCCTCAATTCCTTCGTCTTGAAACCACGACGTATAGTATTGAATCAAAAATAGGTTTCCAGCTCTGTGAGGGGATGGAGTTTCGGACGCAGAAATCTCACTCATTCTTCCACCGTGAGGGTTCCATTCCATCCATATATTCTCTATCTCAAGCATCGCCTTGAACATGTATTCTATAATGTTTTTTGGAATTGGTTTCTTCACATAGTCAGACTTAGCTTTGAAGAAGGGTATTGGTTGGTTTGTCTGGCTGAGAAGAATAGTTATTGGGGTTCCAAGTGGGAGTTCAGCCCAGAATACAACGGATTCAATCCAACTCACTTCATGACAATCTTTTCGTCGTAAACCCAATTCAGGGAATCTCTCCTTCATCAATGGAAGAAGCTTGTGAGTTTGTCCCAAAAATTGACCAATGAATGATACTTCCGCAGTCTTCTTGCCCTCAGTATTATTCTCGATTTCTGGCCTTGCTCGCAGGAAGAGGTCATTAGGGAGCTTGGGTGCTACAAATTGCCACTTATAAAGGACATCTGTAACACCTTGCTCTAAAGTCTTTGTAACATTGAACACGGTCACTTTTTCTGGAACTCGAACAAGCTTGAGTTTCCATGAAAGAATGACTCCAAAGCTAGCTCCTCCACCTCCTCTAAGGGCCCAGAAAATGTCTTCTCCCATAGACTTTCTATCAAGGATTCTACCATTTGCATCAACTAGTTTAGCATCGACAATATTATCGATGCTAAGGCCATATTTTCTCATCAGATTCCCACACCCTCCGCCACTAAAGTGGCCACCAGCACCAACAGTTGGACCAACCCCAGCAGGAAACCCATGAACCTTGGTTTTCTCAGCAATTTTATAATAAATTTTGCCAAGAGTAGCTCCAGACTGAACCCAAGCGCTCTCATCCTTGACACTGACATCAACGGATTGGAGATGAAACATGTCAAGAACGACAAAGGGGACATGCGATACGTACGATAGACCCTCATAGTCATGGCCACCACTTCGGATTCTAATTTGCAATCCATGTTGTCTTGCACAAACAATTGTTGCCTGCACATGAGATTCGTCCTTGGCTGCTACGATGGCCAGAGGTTTTGGAGTTGTAGGGGTTGAAAATCTGAGGTTTTTAATGCGTGCCATCAAAATCGATTGAAAAGAGGTGTTTTGAGGGGTGTAAACGGCATCAAAGATTGGGTGGCCAGAATGAAACTGTTTTGGAAGGCATTGGAGAAAGCCATTAATGGGAACTGGCTCTGAAGTTGCCCATGATACTGAGAGTGATGAAAGGATTGAGAGGATGAGCAGCACTAGAGAGTTTGTAAACTTCATTGTCATAATTTGTGGGGGGTTTTGGCTTTCTTGATTCAATTATTGGCAGTGTGACAAATTGAACAAAACCTTGCAGTATTTATAATGAAGCCAAAGCACCCAACTTTGAATATCTACTTGGTATTCATTCGTCAATGACTTGTATCAGAAGAGAAACCCAAAGAAAGAGATGGAGAAATTAAAGAAGATGAGAATTTTCTCTAGTGCGCACGTAATTGATCAACTGATTTCAGATCAGCTTAATCTCAGACTAACAATTCTATTGACGGAACCAATACATGCCTGACACGTGTGTCTACTTTCGTTGAATAATAGTACTGGAGAATAGATGATGGAGGATGCATCATGCAGCCATTTCTGGCCACAGAGATTTCATCTTCTCCACAGACACAGAATACGTAGGTCACCCTATGAATATGATTGAGCCATATGCATCAACATGAATTTCAAAACTAGTGCACGTTTTTCATGTCAGTCCTATGGTCCCGACCAGTGGCGGATCCAGGATTACGTGGCCAAGGGGTCACAGTGTAAAAGCTCTGAAATTTTTCTATGAAGAAACTAATACTAAAAAATAGAAAGATAGTACTTCCATTATCTACGGAGAAGGACTATCAGTAGATAATTTTCTTTTAAAGAATTATTCCATAAATCTACACATCAATTAATGAAAATGTACACATTATTTTTTACCCATAAATCTACACATTATTTTTTACCCAAATTATCATATAAATATGAAAATGTCAATAACCCACTATCAATATTCAATATACCAAATTATCATATCAATCAATATTCAATATACCAAATTATCATACTCAATATTCAATATACTTAATCAATATTTCAATATACTCAATAAATATTCAATATACTCATTCAATATGCTCAATCAATATGCTCAATCAATATATTCAACATACTCAATAAATATTCAATATACTCAATGAATTCACAATATCAATCAATTATAAACTCAATCAATCTACATTATCATATCCATAAATTTCATTCCATAAAAAAAATCAAAATCAACAATATATATTATCACTATAAATTAATAAATATCAATTTTGCTTATTTGGAATTGAAAAAACGGGGGCACGGCGGCACAAGGTGGTGGTGGTCGGCGATGTCACCGGCAAAGAGTTGAGACGAGGTTGTTGGAGGTTGGGAGGTTTGGAGATTGGAGGTTAGGGTTTGAGAGGGTGGGAATGGATCTGAAATTGGGAATGAATTATGAAAAGGAGAGCTGTACAGTCGGGGTAAGTGGTTTGGGTTTTTCGTTTTTAATAAAACACGGCCCAAAACGACGTCGTTTGAGGCCAGGTCAATTAAAAAAATTTGACTCACTTAGACCAAACGACGTCGTTTGGCAAGGCTGGTTTTAAAAAAAAAAAAAAGCCCAGTGCTGCATTTCTGGGACTTTCGTCGAGCACCTGGTGTGCGCACACAAGGTCGTTCGCCGCTCCAAGGGGTCGTTCATGGAGTCCACAAACCAATTTTCAGCATTCCAAGGGGTCGTCCGACCCTCTTGTCCCAACGTGCATCCGCCCCTAGTCCCGACGGAATAATAAAAGAAAAAAGAGAGCATATGGTACCGGCCAAAAAGACCCATATTTTTAGTGATGTAGTCCTCTCGTATATTGTTGAGTATAATGCATAAGAGTGACACATGATTTTAGTGAAACTTTCTTATCTTTTCCTTTGTCATTCAAATGAGTTTTGAAACTGTTATCTGGTTGAATTTTAATTTTAATTTTTGGTTTGATCGAAAAATTGGCTTGATTTAGTAATTAAATGAGATTTTGTTTTGAGAATGGTTTTTTTTTTTCCGAACTTGAGACTACTGATATGTAAATTAAGATCATTTTTCACTGAGTTAGACCTCTTTGGCGTTTTGAGAATGGTTATTTAACAATCAAAGACGATGAGTATTTTTTTTATTTATTGTGTGAAGTATTTGAGTTTTAAATATGAGTATATTGCCAGTTTGGTTCGCCACATTCACAGTATCTAAAAAGTAGGCCACATATATATGGTCCTTTCTGTGCTAAATCTTTTGTAGTCTCACATGTAATGTAGGAAAGGATGAATTGTGGCCTTGACAAGTCGACATCATTTGCTTTTTTATTTTTTGTGTGTGTGATGATTCCATTAAACGCCAAATAGGTAAGTGTACAAAGCACAGACCAATGGCACAACAGAACTGTAACACAATCAGGAAGGAACATCTAAACTCGAACCAAGTCTGTAGCCAATGCATATTTCTAAATGAAATATTACATTTTTTTTTTCTTTCTGGGATACTTGACTATTTTGGGTCTACTATTATTGATGCATTGCTCTCATTGTCATAGCATTCAAGTTGAAGTTGGTATCAATAAAACGGGAAAGGGATCAGGTTGGGGAGGGAGAAACCACACTCATCTGAATTCCTTTATTAGATAAAAATGAATGGAAGTCAAAGGTATACATGAAGGACGTAAAGGATTATATATATAGTCCAATTAAATGTACTAAATCTTTTGGGGTATTATATAGTCCAATCAAATATGATTAATTATGGACACAATAAGTCAAACCATTTGATGTGGGATTGCCTATGTGGTCCCCGTGCGGGTTTGTCACCAACTGCAAAATGTGCCCATACGTTAACAGAAATTTTCTACCTTGCCTTGCATGGCTTCTTTTCTTCGTTTGATGTGACAATGTCAGCTGAGTTGTTTGGGAACCTTCCCACCTAAAAGGAGGAAAGAGAAGAGTTTGCTTTAGCTTGATTTGATGAGTTTGGATCTGCTGTCTTCATTTTCCATGTCCTTATATGTTCCTCACCAATTTCTTAATACGTGCCCCAACATATGCATTCCAATTAACAAGATGTTATTTTCTTAATATTTGGGAGTTTCAATCATACAATTTTATGCACATATAAGTTGCTTGAATATGTATATATATATTATTACGTTGCAATTTCTCAATATCCTTGAACCTGTTTTCTTTAATCTTTAACCGATGAGTTAATTATGATGTTGCAAGTTTCCAACCAATTCATTTTAACGTTGAAGTTCTGGACTAATTAAACCCGGTTTGATTATTCTGAATAAAGCTTACTCCATAGGAGCAATTGTTGTTGATTGAGATAAAAATATATTGAAGTTGCTGAAAGTCCAAAACGCGGCAATAATACCCTTCATTGTCTCATTCCTCATGCTCTGCAGTACGGTTCATTCTATCATTCCTTTCTGTGCTACTCTTGATCCACCAATAAAGACGATACCAACATCATGGACAAGTGCTTTCAATGACTCCCTCAAATTTCTTCCCAAAAAATCTCAACAAGTTCTCAATGACTTCATTCAATGCCTTGGACAAACATCTCAGTCCAACCCTCCAATTTACACCCCTCAAAACACCTCATTTCCGCATGTGTTCTTATCACTCATTAAGAACCGCAGATACTTTGCACCTACAACTCCAAAACCTTTGGCTATTGTAGCTCCCGAGCATGAATCCCATGTCCAAGCAACCGTCATTTGCGCAAAACGACATGGGTTGCAAATTAGAATCCGAAGTGGTGGCCATGATTATGAGGGCTTATCATACGTAAAGGATGTTCCCTTTGTTGTTCTTGACATGTTCAATCTTCGATCCGTTGATTTGAATTTGAAGATGAGAGTGCTTGGGTTCAAGCTGGGGCTACTATTGGTGAACTTTACTATGCAATTGGACAGAAAAGTAAGGTTTTTGGGTTTGCAGCTGGATCTTGTCCAAGTGTTGGTATTGGTGGCCACTTTAGTGGTGGTGGGTATGGTCCACTTGTGAGAAAATATGGTCTTACAGTGGATAACGTTGAGATGCTAAACTAGTGAATGTGAATGGTAGAATCCTTGATAGAAATACAATGGGAGAAGATCTTTTTTGGGCCATTAGAGGTGGTGGTGGAGCAAGCTTGGGAATCATTCTCTCATGGAAGATCAAGTTGATTCAAGTTCCACCCAAAGTGACCGTGTTCAATGTTGAAAGGACCTTGGAAGAAGGCGCCACAGATGTGCTCCACCGATGGCAATATGTTGCACCTAAGCTCCCTGAAGACATCTTCATTAGAGTAAGTATACAAGTCAAGAATAGTAGCCAAGATGGGAAGAAGACAGTGCATGTCACATTCCGGATCGGCTCGCTGTAGCACGATATTGTCCGCTTTGGGCCCCACCCTCACTGTTTTGTTTCTGGGAACTCACGAGCAACTTCCCAGTGAGTCACTCATCCTGTGATTGCTCTAGCCCAAATTCGCTTAATTTCGGAGTTCCCATTGAATCCGAAACCAGTGAGATCCCAAAATGTTTCGTGCTAGATGGAGGTGGGCATGTACATATAAGACACATCATCCCCTCTCCGCTGGTCGATGTGGGATGTTACAATCCACCCCCCTTAGAGGCCCGACGTCCACGTCGGCACACTCGCACCACACGGCAGAGTGGCTCTGATACCATTCTGTCACATCTCGAATCGGCTCCGCCGTAGCACTATATTGTCTGCTTTGGGCCTCGCCCTCACGGTTTTGTTTCTGGGAACTCACGAGCAACTTCCAAGTGGGTCACCCATCGTGGGATTGCTCTAGCTCAAACTCGCTTAACTTCGGAGTTCTCATGGAATCCGAAACCAGTAAGCTCCCAAAAAGCCTCGTGCTAGATGGAGATGGACATGTACATATAAAGCACATCACCCTCTCTCCGTTGGTTGATATGGGATGTTACAGTGCAAGTATTATTCACTGGTCATTTTTTGGGACAAAGTGACAAGCTTCTTCCATTGGTAAATGAGCGCTTCCCTGAATTGGGTTTACAAGAAAAAGATTGCTTTGAAATGAGTTGGATAGAATCAACTGTGTTCATGGCTGCTTGCCCATTTGGAACTCCAATAGATGTTCTACAAAGGCGCCAGCATTCTTCTTCAAGAGCAAGTCTGACTACGTGAAAGAACCAATTCCAAAACATGGTTTCAAATCCATATGGAAGAAGCTGATTAAGATGGAGAAAATGTGGATGCAATTGAACCCCTACGGTGGAAGGATGAGTGAGAAATCTGAGTCAGCAACTCCATTCCCTCATAGAGCTGGAAACCTATATTCGGTTCAGTACTTTATCTCTCTTGGATGGAAGAAGGGATTAAGACCACCAATCACTATATTAAATTGTCGAGAAAATTGTATAAAAGTATGGCTCCTTTTGTGTCCAAGAACCCAAGAGAGGCCTAAAAAATTGGAATTGAAGATGGAAATAATATCACTTCAGTAGAAGGCATCCATTTTCTTTCTTCTATTGTAATATACTAGTTTCTTCTTCTTCAGTAGAAGGTATCCATTTTCTTTCTTCTATTTTAATATACTAGTTTCTTCTTCTCTCTCTCTCTCTCTTTTTGGTTAACCCATCTACTTATTGCTTTGTTCTTCTTCTTCTTCTTCTCTCTCTCTCTTTGGTTAACCCATCTACTTATTGCTTTGTTCTGTTGGCCAAACCCCTATCTATTTGTTGTTGACTTCAAATCTTCCCATTGGCACAGGGATGCTTTGGTCATTTCTAAAGAACTTACCAGGATCAACAAAGGTCTTAAAATGAATAAGTCTCTTAAAATTCTTAAAACGCAATGTGCTTGCTTCTGGATAGCTTGCATTACAATAGATGTTCTTCCCCAATTCAAAATTCAAATAGGCAGCAGCTCTTGGGGACTTTGAAACATATGGTGCCATGTAAGCCATGCAACCTTGGTCATGACTAGGCCTGTACTTCTTGTGGCCTACTACTCATTGGCCATGACTAGGCTAGCTCCTCCCTCTCGTAGTAGTTTTTCTCTGGTACTCTCTCTCTCTCTTTTTAATAGTTGAGATTTATTTCATGAACAGACACCTAACCTAGACAATTGTCTCCCCACAACCAAGCACGGCATTTATGAAGATGAATCGATTCACAAGTTCCTGGCCTTGGGCTACGTGGGTAACAACAAGCCAGCCACAAGGTCACTGATAAGTCCATAAATTTATACATTTATGTACTATTTATACTTAGTTTTTGTAGGAGAATTGGATTTAAAAAGGACTTATTACTTTATTTTCTCCATTTTCAGCTTTCAGGAGCAGTTAATTGATTTTCTACGAAAATACAACTTTTTGGAGGAGTTTTTGTGCAAGGCCAATTGGAGATTGAAGCTAAGACCCTGAAGACAATTGTGGAATTTTTCTAGAATTTTTGGAGCAGCCAATGAGAACAGTCTTTGAAGTTAAGTCAGCATAAAGTGCAATCCCGTCAGATTTGAGTTACTGTGCGAAAAAGGCAATTTGAAGGACTTCCCGATTTTTGCTTAAGTCCTGCGATATATGGTTGGAAAGATAAGACAAAGATCTGAAATATAAATATTTTTCCCGATTTTTCTTGAAGGAGGAACGACCCCAAACTTGCGTGCAAAGAAACTGACGTGTTATCCCAGTCAAAGTAGGAAGAGGAGTCAATTATTTACCCTTTTTGGATTTATGTTTTAATTAGGTTTTTCTTTATGTTTGAGCTGCTGTAAAAGCCCAGCTAGGGTAGGAATAGGATTGTGGTGATTTATTTAAGCGTTAGAAAACAACTCATTTAGGGTTACGCAAGATTTGGAGAAATTGAAGACGGCGGAAGAGTACCGCAATTGGCTAAGTTTTATTATTTCTTCCTTATGTTTTTGCTTATGCCAAATTCTATGACTATGTGTAACTAATTTTCCTTTGCTAGGGCATGATGTAGCCCTAGTATGATGATCTAGTTTTCTTATTTTACCTATCTATTGATTGCTGTTTGATGTTGGATTCTTAATCACTGTGCTTAATGACTTGGTTGATTATCTTGATGTTTGATCACCATCTAGACTTTTAATTGAGTCAATCGGATGCAAATTAGAGTAAATACCATACTTAATTTGAGGCTTGCTTCTTGTGATTAAGATTTGTAATTCGTCTAGGGTAAATACCATACTCCTAGGGTTTACATGCTTGTTTGAGGTTTTCACGGATCTTAATGAGTTTCTATGTGTTGATATTTGACCAAAATACCATAGGCAAATTGCATGTAGGAATATACGAGTTAGCCTAAATACCATAGGTAATTCATGAAAAAGGGAAACTAAGCGGCAACATCAATTGGATAATTAATAGGTAGGTGAATAAGAGGCTAGATTGGATTACTAGTGGTGAATTCATTGTCCTAGTGCTTTTATCAATTTGAATTTCTCATCTTTGTGTTCCGTGGCTTTCTATTTGTTTTGCCTTTTAATTTCGTTGTTAATTAGATCACTCATTCAAAAACCCCCTTTGTGTTTACGTGAGTATGCTACGTGTTTAATTTCTTGTTTATATAATTAGAGTAGTTAAAGTATTTTGTTAAGTAAATTAGGTTAGACTAATTGGAAGTTGAACTCAGTCCTCGTGAGAATGACCTCGTATTTGCCATACTAAATTACGATTGACCTTGTGCACTTGCGAGTATAATTTGTGTTTAGACTAATCTTTATAATCTCCATTTTGCAGGTTGTCTAAAATTCACAACAAGTTTTTGGCGCCGTTGCCGGGGACTGTCGTCATCAACTCCGATTTAGTTCAAGCTTAATTTAGCTTTTCAGTTTTATTTTTTTTTCTTTTTTTTTAATTTTTAATTTTTTCTTTATTAATTTATATTTCCTTAGTTTTAATTTATTAATTTCGTTTTTTTATTTACTGGAAATTTTTTGATTATTGGAATTTTTTTTTTCTTGTTTGTCTTGTTTATTAGGTTTGGTTTAGTGTATGACTGGTAGACGCTCTCAAGGTCAAGTCCTCATACCGTTTGATCCTGAGATTGAGAAAACGGTTAGGAAACGAAAAGACAAATTCACTCACTCACTGGAACATCAAGAAGACGGAGGTTCTGTTGAAAATATAAACGAGAAAAGTGACAAGAACATTGGGGAAGAACAATTAGCACAAGAGGAAGCAATGGAACGAGCACAACCTGCTTGAGCTATGAAGGAGTACTCCATCCCAACTCTTACCAACACTCCATCATGTATTGTAGTACCAGAAGTCGAAGCAAATTCATTTGAACTCAAGTCCGGAATGATTCACTTGTTACCATCTTTCTACGGCAAGTCAAACGAAGATCCTAACATGCATATTCAGGATTTTTTCGACATTTGTGGCACCATCAAGATCCTCAATGTCTCGATGAAGTGGTTAGGCTGAAATTGTTACCGTTTTCATTAAAGGATAGAGCCAAAGCTTGGCTTCACTCACTGCCACTGAATCCATTAATTCATGGGAGGGATTAGCTCAAAAATTTCTCCAGAAATTCTTCCTGCAGAAAACGATTCAGCTTAGAAGAGATATCATTCATTTCACTCAAGGAGAGCAAGAGCCATTTTATGAAGCTTGGGAGAGATTTAGAGAGTTGCTGCAAAAATGCCCTCATCATGGAATTATTGATTGGATGCGGATGCACTTCTTTTATGAAGGACTTACGACTGTTAACAAACGAATGGTTGACTTCGCATGTGGAGGTGCTTTGATGGAAAAGACACCTCAAGAAGCGTTTGATCAATTTGATTTGCTTGCCAACAAAAATCAACAATGGGGAACTGAGCGGACAAAGAAGGCAGGTGTTTATGAAGTCGACACCAACATCTGCGGTTCTTGCTCAAATTTCAAGCCTTGAGAAAAACTTGAAACTCTTATGCGTTCTGTTATTCCACCTTCCCCACAAAGAAGCTTGCACCATTTGTTCTGACCCAACTCATCCAATGGAACTTTGTCCATCTACTACGCAAGATTCTGAGCAAGTTCTCCAAGTTAATTCGTTTCAGCGACCTCGGAATGATCCATATTCAAACACCTACAATCCGGGGTGGCGTAACCACCCAAATTTTTCATGGAGCAACCATCAACAACAAGCTAGTTCTAGCCATCCCTTCCAGCAGCAAATGCAACCTTCAAGCGAGCCTAAGAAACCAGCGTTGGAGGACTTAATTGCTCAGTTTGTACAGACTTCTCAACAAAATCAGAATACTATGCAAGCGTCCATCACTAAGTTAGAAACTCAAGTAGGTCAGTTGGCACCTATTGTGCATGAGAGGGCGCAAGGCACATTCCCAAGCCAACCCGAAATTAATCCTCGAAATGTTGAGCACGTCAAGTCCATTAGAACTCGAGAAGTGGCAAGTCATATGATAGACGAGAAGAAGCCACGACAAGAGCTGGAAAAGAAGATGAAGGTACAGAGGAAACTAAAGGACTACTTCCAACACCTACCTAAGGGACCAGGTGATCCCGACGTAACCTCTAATGATGATCAAATCGCCCTGTCAAAGAAAGGATTTATGTTCCCCACTTCCGTTTCTAGCAGCCCAATGAGTCCATAAAGAAAAGAAAGATCAAATGGATATTTTGGAGATGTTCAAAAAGGTCCATATCAATATTCCATTGCTGGAAGCCATCAAACAATTTCCTTCTTATGCAAATTTTTTGAAGGATGCATGTACAAACAAGAGGAAATTCGCAGCGCATGAGAAAGTGTTGTTAATTGAGGAGTGTAGCGCAGTGTTGCTGAAGAAATTGCCTCCAAAAATGAAGGACCCAGGGAGTTTTACAATTTCATGTATTATTGGTGATGTTCAATTTGATAAAGCACTTTTGGATTTAGGCTCAAGCATTAACCTTATGCCTTCGTCTATTTTTCAACGATTAGGTATTGGAGAGCTCAAGAGTACTACCGTTTCTCTTCAACTTGCCGATAGATCAGTCACATATCCTAAAGGAATAATTGAATACGTGTTGATTAAAGTGAAGCAATTTGTGTTTCCGGCTGATTTCTTTGTTCTTGACATGGAGGAAGACCGTGACATTCCTCTCTTGCTAGGCCGACCCTTCCTTGCTACTGCTGGTACATTGATTGATGTGCAACAAGGAACTTTAACTTTGAGAGTTCAAGGCGAATCCATTGATTTTAAGGTGTTTGAGGATGTTCAAAAACCGGGGGACGTGGAAGAGTGTAGGCGAATCGATCTCCTTGACTCAATTGTACATGTCAACTACGTGGAAAATACCTCTATGGATGTGTTGAAGGCCAAGGTTTGGACAAGGTTTGGGGGTCTCAGGTGGCCTACATTATGTTTTAGGACGATTTGAAGCTTAAAAAAGGACCTAAAACCCAAAAAACCCAGCTGCAAATTTGCCCAGAAATTTGAAGATTTTTCGTCACCAAAGAGGTTTTAGCGACGGTGCTCATCAAATTTTTCGTGGGTAAAAGAGTTTCAGTGACGGTGTTCATCAGATTTTTCATCGCTAAAAGTCAAATTTCCAGATTTTCTTGATTACATATCCAGCTCAATTTCATTCCAATTTCATCACACTCCAAGACTTTCAGGAGCTATTATGGGTCCATGGTATTCAAAGAAACAAGTTGTGGGTGTTTGAGTTCGTTGCTTTGCCGATCTTTTCTCACTTCGACAAATTCTTGCTCATCCATACACCTACAAAACCCGGGAAGTTCTCAAACCCTCTCTCTATTAAATTGATTGTGCATGAATTTGTTTTCTTTGTTTTAAACATTGAGGACAATGTTTTTTTAAAAGTTGTGGGTGATTGAGTTCTTTGGTTTCATAATGTATGCAACAGTTCTCTATCTTTGTTTCAAATTCTGTTCTTGTCTGCTGCTGTTTTTGTGTTTTGGCCCGCATGGCGTTCTTCATTTTTTCATTCTGAATCCAACCATATAAAGATCGTGAACTTTGGCCAAGTTTTTTGTGAGATACATGTAATTCTTTGCGCCTGGGTCAGAACTACATTTTTGTTTATTGATTCTTAGTTCTTTTCAACTTTTGGTTTTTATTTAATTAGTTTTTATTTTGTTGTTTTGTTTTGTTTTCAGTTTTTTCTTTTCTTTAAAAAAAAAAATTTAAAATTTAAAAATCAGAAAAATGTCATAAAACCCAAAAATATTTTCTTTTACTTTGAGTCTCTTGTTTTTATTTGTTTGTGGTAGTCACTTCCCAATTCTACGATGAGATGGAATTTTATTGACAATTAACTTTCAAGAAGTTTCAAGCATGACACTAATTCTTTACATTATCTTTGTGTTAGCCTTATTTTTGTGATTAAACTTGGTAAATCTCTTTGCACATATAGCCATATTAATATGATTTTCGATTGGGGATTTTCACATGATTTAAATAGCTAAATAAGAGCGAGTGTAGACTTATATAACTCTTATTATGTGAACTTTTGAGCCTATGCCTTCCTTTCTTGAGTGTTACATGATATTCTTTAATTTTTCTTGTCTACAAGTCGTTGTGATCTCATTATTCTTTGTTTTGGTCAAGTACTTGAGGATGTTTAACTTCTTTCATTACCTATTCGAGGCATTTAACTATAATGAACCACATGGATTCTAGGAAGTGATATAGGCCTTGTTTCTTTCGTTTGAGCCTTTCTAGCCAACCCGTATCACTTTTATCCCTAGTTAACCCCTTGTGCCTTTCATGTAAGCCTTTTTTGTTCTTTACCCAAATCTCCTCACCTTAACCTTTTCATATGTTTATCCTACACCCTTCTAAGGAGTTTTGTAGAGTATTTTCGTTGTTAAGGGAGAATTGCACAAATTGTTCAATTATATGGAAAGTGAAGGAGACTCTTAAAAATTAAATTAAATCTAATTTTGAAGCCTTTTCAACTCGAGTTATTAAGCCCTAGGAGTGTTTTACATTTAATGCCCTAAAGCTATCTAGCTTGGGAGTCATTGGCCTAACACTCGCTACATGGGTTGATTAGAAAGCTAATGGAATTAGAAAAAAATGTGGAAAGAAAAAAACAAAACCAAAAAAAAAAAAAAAAAGAGAAAAAGAGAATTCAAGACAGTATCGCATGAAGTTGTGTGCTCAAAGTGCAAGATGTTATATTTCCATGGAAAGCTCTATGAAATCCTTAGACTTTGTTTGTTCATCCATATCTCTTTCTTGTTTCACCCATCACCCTAAGCCCCATTACAACCTTAGTGAAAGTCCTACTTGATCCAAGGAAAAGTGTGGTTCCTCATGTGGAGAATAGGTGTGCAAGGACTATATGATCGGATGGTTTAAATGTTTTCAAGTATGCGATATCTTTCATGAGATCTTTTATCTATGTCATGTGCCTTTATTTCAATTATGTGAGTACATTCTATTGCTTTGATTCCTCTCACATATTTATGAGTGACAATAACTAGTCAAATTTCGAGTGCTTTTATTGGAGTGAACAACCTTGATGAGATTGGAAGTTGAAGCTTGTTCTTATTTGGTTATTTAACTTGTGTGAAGCTTAAGTCGTGGGTTTTATTAATCTTGGCTATTTCACACACTACACTCCAAGTTGTTCAATTAAAGTTTGGTTAACCCTTTGATAATGTCTTGAGTTATTGTTTCTTATTTCTTGGAAGTCAGCTAACAGTTGGTGATTATCTTTGAGATCAATATTGGGAAGTTAGTCTATCGCTTGTTTGTGTTGAGTCTTTGTTTACTTTTCGTTTTGTTTTGCACGAGAACTAGCAAAATCTAAGTTGTGGGTATTTGATAAGTCCATAAATTTATACATTTATGTACTATTTATACTTAGTTTTTGTAGGAGAATTGGATTTAAAAGGACTTATTACTTGTAGGAGAATTGGATTTAAAAAGGACTTATTACTTTATTTTCTCCATTTTCAGCTTTTCGGAGCAGTTAATTGATTTTCTACGAAATACAACTTTTTGGAGGAGTTTTTGTGCAAGGCTAGTTGGAGATTGAAGCTAAGACCCTGAAGACAATTGTGGAATTTTTCTAGAATTTTTGGAGCAGCCAATGAGAACAGTCTTTGAAGTTAAGTCAGCATAAAGTGCAATCCCGTCAGATTTGAGTTACTGTGCGAAAAAGGCAATTTGAAGGACTTCCCGATTTTTGCTCAAGTCCTGCGATATATGGTTGGAAAGATAAGACAAAGATCTGAAATTTAAATATTTTTCCCGATTTTTCTTGAAGGAGGAACGACCCCAAACTTGCGTACAAAGAAACTGACGTGTTATCCCAGTCAAAGTAGGAAGAGGAGTCAATTATTTACCCTTTTTGGATTTATGTTTTAATTAGGTTTTTCTTTATTTTTGAGCTGCTGTAAAAGCCCAGCTAGGGTAGGAATAGGATTGTAGTGCTTTATTTAAGCGTTAGAAAACAACTCATTTAGGGTTACACAAGATTTGGAGAAATTGAAGACGGCGGAAGAGTACCGCAATTGGCTAAGTTTTATTATTTCTTCCTTATGTTTTTGCTTATGCCAAATTCTATGACTATGTGTAACTAATTTTCCTTTGCTAGGGCATGATGTAGCCCTAGTATGATGATCTAGTTTTCTTATTTTACCTATCTATTGATTGCCGTTTGATGTTGGATTCTTAATCACTGTGCTTAATGACTTGGTTGATTATCTTGATGTTTGATCACCATCTAGACTTTTAATTGAGTCAATCGGATGCAAATTAGAGTAAATACCATACTTAATTTGAGGCTTGCTTCTTGTGATTAAGATTTGTAATTCGTCTAGGGTAAATACCATACTCCTAGGGTTTACATGCTTGTTTGAGGTTTTCACGGATCTTAATGAGTTTCTATGTATTAATATTTGACCAAAATACCATAGGCGAATTGCATGTAGGAATATACGAGTTAGCCTAAATACCATAGGTAATTCATGAAAAAGGGAAACTAAGCGGCAACATCAATTGGATAATTAATAGGTAGGTGAATAAGAGGCTAGATTGGATTACTAGTGGTGAATTCATTGTCCTAGTGCTTTTATCAATTTGAATTTCTCATCTTTGTGTTCCGTGGCTTTTTATTTGTTTTGCCTTTTAATTTCATTGTTAATTAGATCACTCATTCAAAAACCCCCTTTGTGTTTACGTGAGTATGCTACGTGTTTAATTTCTTGTTTATATAATTAGAGTAGTTAAAGTATTTTGTTAAGTAAATTAGGTTAGACTAATTGGAAGTTGAACTTAGTCCTCGTGGGAATGACCTCGTATTTGCCATACTAAATTACGATTGACCTTGTGCACTTGCGAGTATAATTTGTGTTTAGACTAATCTTTATAATCTCCATTTTGCAGGTTGTCTAAAATTCACAACAGTCACTCGCTTCAAGCAGCTTGCTTGCTTTGCCTCCCAATTTCTCTTTCTTCAATTATCAAATACAAGGCCATCATCCTGGAGGCAGAAAAATGGAATTTACAGGACATGTCTTGTGTTCGAATACCCCCTCTTCCAACATCGCTTATATAAAAAATTGCAACTTGAAAGAAGAAACTTTCTCCGTTAGGATCCACAGTGGGAGCCACGAGTTATGAGTTTATGACACATTATCTGTCAAGGTCACCAAGTGTTCATATCTCACCCAGGTGTGTTCATGAACTTCATATATACATACAAAGCAGGGTAACACCATCTATGTGATTGAGATATGAACACCTCTCTCTCTCTCTCTCTCTCTCTCTCTGAGACAAAATTCGTTAGGACCCCAGCTGGAAAACACATGAGAAATCAAACGAGCTGACATACGTCATAATGCGCAAAAGTCATACCCTAATGCATTCTAATGAATGTAATGAAGAATTTTACCATTGCTAGCCTCATATGAAAACAACTATATATAAAATTAACTTAGTCTAATAACCTTGAGGTTGAGCAATTATATTACAAGTCCTATTACAAAGTTATAAAGGGAAGCTAAAAGAAAACTAGGGTACAAGTCAACATTAGGAATGACAAGAAAAAGATGAAATAAAGAATAATAAGAAATCCCAACAGATGATTCATGAACATTAGATAGAGCGGTGTACATAAGTGGTCCATAATTTCTTCATTTCTTAGACGTACAGGGAGAGTTTGAGGGTGTGCTTCAACATTTGGCCAGCCTACAATTGATTTCTTTAGTAGAGGTTCTGTGGATTATTCATTGTGTGAACATGAATTGAAAAGTTTCGTACCAAAAGGAAGTTTGGAAAAAAATGTACCAAAACGATTCATTTGTATATGAGGACTTGTTATTTATATATGCTAATTTTAAAAATACATATTGTACAGGTTACAAGAGACAGTCATTGTAGACTACAAAGCTTTCTTTTACAATAAATGAAATTAATATTTTGGTAACATCAATAACATCATAAGATGATTTATGTTAACCTTCCACTTATTCTATATCTCTCTCCCTGTCTCTCTCTCTCTTAGAGATGGAATTTATTCTTTATGGATATCACATGTACATAGTATATATCTCTCTCTAATAAAGAGGGGGGATACTTTGCTTATGCTTGAAAAAATTATGAGGATCGACCATGGTTTTCACACGCACCAATCTATCAAAATTACCTTTGAAGTACTTCCTTCCATAAAGTGTAGCAGTTTCAAAGTTAGTCTTATTATCCTGGTTGGCACCGACGTCGAGATCCCTGTAGTTTTGGAAGGCCTCTCTTGGATTCTTGGAGACATATGGTGTCATCATTTCGTACAATTCTCTTGTTAAGCGAACGTACTTGTTGGTGGCCTCAATCTCTTCGTCATACCACGACGAATAGTACATACCAAAAAATAGGTTTCCGGCCCTGTGAGGGAATGGAGTTGCTGACTCAGAAATCTCACTCATTCTTCCACCATAAGGATTCCAATCCAAATAAATGTGCTCTATCTCAATCATCTTCTTCCATATAGAATCAAAAACATGTTTTGGAATTGGTTCCTTCACATAGTCGGACTTACCTTTGAAGAAGGTTTCTGGTTCAGTTGGCTTGCTGAGAAGAATCTCTATGGGGGTTCCAATAGGACTTTCAGCCCAAAATACAGTGGATTCCACCCAGCTCACTTCATAGCAGTCTTTTTGTTGTAGGCCCAGTTCAGGGAAACTCTCATTCAGCAATGCCACAACCTTGTCACTTGTTCCCAAGAAATGGCCAATGAATGATACTCCCACGGTCTTGTTTCCCTTGGTATCAATATTCTTCACTTGTGGCTGTGCTCTGAGAAAGACCTCTTTGGGCAGCTTGGATGCAACAGTTTGCCACTTGTAAACCAAATCTGTAACACCTTCCTCTATGGTTCTTGTAAGGTTGAACACAGTCACTTTGGGTGGAACTGGAACCAACTTGAGCTTCCATGAAAGAATGACTCGAAGCTAGCTCCACCACCTCCTCTGATGGCCCAGAAAAGGTCCTCTCCCATTGACTTTCTATCAAGGATTCTGCCATTCGCAGTAACTAGCTTGGCATCCACGATATTGTCGACGCTAAGCCCATATTTTCTCATCATAAACCCATAGCCGCCGCCACTAAAATGGCCACCAGCACCAACCGTTGGACAAATCCCTGCAGGAAAGCCATAAACGTTGGTTTTTGCACCAATTGCATAATAAACTTCTCCAAGAGTAGCTCCAGAGTGAACCCAAGCGCTCTCATCCGCAACATTAACATCAATGGAGTTAATATTAAACATGTCGAGAATGACAAAGGGCACATCTGACGTGTAAGATAAACCCTCGAAATCATGGCCACCACTTCGGATTTTAATTTGCAACCCATGATGTTTGGCACAAAGAACAGTTGCTTGGACATGGGACTCATTCTTGGCTGCTATTATGGCCAAAGGTTTTGGAGTTGCAGCTGTAGAATATCTGCGGTTATTGATATGTGCTACCAAAACAGATTGAAAGGAACTATTTTGAGGGGTGTAAATTGATTCTTGGATTGTGTGGGCAGGGTGAGGATATTTTGTGAGGCATTGGAGAAAGCCATCAATGGAAACTGTTCCTGCAGTTGTCCGTGGTATCGAGAGTGAAAGGACAGAGAGAATGAAAAGCAAGACTGGATGGTTTCTGAACTTCATTGGTAATATATATGTGGGATTGTATATCTCTCTTGAATTAATGATTGGCAGTGTGATAAAACAACAGGCTTGGGGCAGTATTTATAATGGAGCCAAAGCACCCAACGTCGAATTTGTTTTTGGTTTCTCACCAACTCGTGCAGCGTACCAAAATCAACTTTTTTTGTTGATCAAATTGTCATGAAGAGTATGGACAGTAAGACTGCTTTCTGCTCCCTAACCAACAAATACCCACTTGTTAGGACCATGTTTTTCACATGTAAAAATAAAGTCATCTTTGGTTGTTACTTTGGCACGCGAGGACCATAAGGGGTGGCGGACCACGCGCTTTCATTCATATGTATCAAATACGTGCACTACTAAATCTTTTGTAGACTTTTGTAGACCATAGGGGGTGGGGGACCACGCTCTAGTTAAATTGTAGACAATCCAATTGTGGAATTTTATAATATTAGAGAATCTCTAAGTAGATTTCGGTAATATTTAGAGAAATTCCAAGAGAGATGTCAAATACCAAATTCAATTGTGTAAGATGTCAAATTGCCACATTAGCCATTAAATTTAAATTTGATGTTTGTGATTTGACATCTCCCTTGGAGATGCTCTAATATAATTGATTTCATATAATTGATTTTTTTTTGGGTCGGGTAGAGTTTGTTTGATTATGTATAAAATGGGGGTGTTATTTTTTGAGTAAAGCATGATGCACAACGTTATGATTCTTGTACACTGAATACGTGATCAAAGATAATTACCTTGAATCAAATGAAAAATAATAAAATGATTGGTTAGTCGGTGAACATTAAATGAAATTCTTGTTAGGAAAAAAAAAGTGATTTTCACATTGTTGTAAATAAACCGAGCTAACAAGGAGATTGTAGATCAAGTAGTTAAGATCATTTATCCCTATACCAGATGTCCTAAGTTCGATTCCCTCCTTGTAGATCATGTAGTTAAGATCATTTATCCCTACACAAGATGTCCTAAGTTCGATTCCCCCCTTCCCAATATCACTTGTATAAACAAAAAAAAATGGAGCTAAATATTGGGTGTTAGGTACCCCATGGACTAATTGACAAATTAATGCAAATTATATTAGAAAAGTATAGAAATGGATTTCGTGCACATGTTTGATGCCCCTAAGTCTAGAAAAGATGGTCTTGTTTGTTCTGAGTTTCAATAGGAGTTTCTCGCTGGCACATATTGAAAGTCTGGTCAATTGACTTGGTCAATGGCAATTCTTTTTACAGAAATATGGTTAGAGTTCAAAAGTAGAGATGCTTCCTCCTTGGTTCTGGACGAAGGAAAAGCAGAATGTGCGATATGATCCATTGCAGATGCTTTTTTAAATTATGGGAAATGTGGAAAGCTTGGTCTATATGTAGTATCATTGAATTTATGTATTTGACTTATTTTTAGGTATTAAAATCCAAACAGAAATACTCTACGTCTCAAATCCGAATTAGTAAGGATTGTTATGTCTAATACCTAATTTTTCTTTGTTTCTAAAGGGTATAGTTTGTTTGATTGCGTCTGGTGGGCTTTTTATTGAGGCATTGCCCTCATATCAAATAAAATGCATAAACCACTTATATTCGAATGCATAAATGGTTCCCATTCCAAATTGAAGACCATTATGCATTTTATTTCAACGATCCAAACCATTTATTTTTCAAATCTTCATTCATAAATTGTCCTTACAAAACATTAAACAATTTTAGAAAAATTATATAATTTCATACTATAATTGAGCTAAATCACTAAAAAAAAACAAATAGTATTGAGCCTAGGTCTAAATGCTTAAACCACTTGAATCAAACTGCCTAATCGTTGTTTGATTTGGTTTGAGTTCTCTCCTTATCTTAGCTGAAACAAATCAAATAGCACCATTCAACGGTTGATTAATTTTGTGGCATTTTTTAAGTGAAACTAATGCAAATCGGATCGCTTTCTAACATGACCCCTTCTTAGTTTATTAATACCAACTTTGCTGCTATGAATGTGAGAGTAAAACATCAATAAAAGCCCACCAAACTTTGTCAAACAAGCTCTACCCTAGAGAAGTTTCCCTCAGGAAGATAAGTAAAGCGGAATTAAATACATTAGTCTTTCACAATTTTCCAAATAAAAAATGGAATTAAAAGTTTTTGTATTGAAAACTGACCCTTTCTTCCAGAAATTAAAGATAAATAAGAAAATGGTTAACCTCTGCTCCTCTCTCCTTCAACTGTTTCTCTCTCACTCCTTGGCTCCTGTCTATTCCATTTTGTCAATCTCTAACTCTCCTCCCTTTCCCTCTCCCTCCTCCATTGCAGCCATATATGGCCTGCAGCAAATTATTAGGAAAAGTTTGGGGCCCCTGTTGAATTGCTCCCCCACAGAGCCGCCACTATGGGTCAGTTTGACTAGTTAACGCTGATATTAGAATAGTCCGCAATAATGCTATAGAAAATAAAAAACCTTACTCTCCATACTCTTCATGACAATTGATCAACAAAACAAGTTGAATTTGGTAGGCTACACGAGTTGGGTGAGAAACCAAAAACAAATTCCAAGTTGGGTGCTTTGGCTCCATTATAAATACTGCCCCAAGCCTGTTGTTTTATCACACTGCCAAGCATTAATTCAAAAGAGATATACAATCCCACATACATATTACCAATGAAGTTCAGAAACCCTCCAGTCCTGCTTTTCATTCTCTCTGTCCTTTCACTCTCGATATCATGGACAACTGCAGGAACAGTTTCCGTTGATCGCTTTCTCCAATGCCTCACAAAATATCCTCACCCTGCCCACACAATCCAAGAATCAATTTACACCCCTCAAAATAGCTCCTTTCAATCTGTTTTGGTAGCACATATCAATAACCGCAGATATTCTACAGCTGCAACTCCAAAACCTTTGGCCATTATAGCAGCCAAGAATGAGTCCCATGTCCAAGCAACTGTTCTTTGTGCCAAACATCATGGGTTGCAAATTAAAATCCGAAGTGGCGGCCATGATTTCGAGGGTTTATCTTACACGTCGGATGTGCCCTTTGTCATTCTCGACATGTTTAATATTAACTCCATTGATGTTAATGTTGCGGATGAGAGCGCTTGGGTTCACTCTGGAGCTACCCTTGGAGAAGTTTATTATGCAATTGGTGCAAAAACCAACGTTTATGGCTTTCCTGCAGGGATTTGTCCAACGGTTGGTGCTGGTGGCCATTTTAGTGGCGGCGGCTATGGGTTTATGATGAGAAAATATGGGCTTAGCGTCGACAATATCGTGGATGCTAAGCTAGTTACTGCGAATGGCAGAATCCTTGATAGAAAGTCAATGGGAGAGGACCTTTTCTGGGCCATCAGAGGAGGTGGTGGAGCTAGCTTCGGAGTCATTCTTTCATGGAAGCTCAAGCTGGTTCCAGTTCCACCCAAAGTGACCGTGTTCAACCTTACAAGAACCATAGAGGAAGGTGTTACAGATTTGGTTTACAAGTGGCAAACTGTTGCATCCAAGCTGCCCAAAGAGGTCTTTCTCAGAGCACAGCCACAAGTGAAGAATATTGATACCAAGGGAAACAAGACCGTGGGAGTATCATTCATTGGCCATTTCTTGGGAACAAGTGACAAGGTTGTGGCATTGCTGAATGAGAGTTTCCCTGAACTGGGCCTACAACGAAAAGACTGCTATGAAGTGAGCTGGGTGGAATCCACTGTATTTTGGGCTGAAAGTCCTATTGGAACCCCCATAGAGATTCTTCTCAGCAAGCCAACTGAACCAGAAACCTTCTTCAAAGGTAAGTCCGACTATGTGAAGGAACCAATTCCAAAACATGTTTTTGATTCTATATGGAAGAAGATGATTGAGATAGAGCACATTTATTTGGATTGGAATCCTTATGGTGGAAGAATGAGTGAGATTTCTGAGTCAGCAACTCCATTCCCTCACAGGGCCGGAAACCTATTTTTTGGTATGTACTATTCGTCGTGGTATGACGAAGAGATTGAGGCCACCAACAAGTACGTTCGCTTAACAAGAGAATTGTACGAAATGATGACACCATATGTCTCCAAGAATCCAAGAGAGGCCTTCCAAAACTACAGGGATCTCGACGTCGGTGCCAACCAGGATAATAAGACTAACTTTGAAACTGCTACACTTTATGGAAGGAAGTACTTCAAAGGTAATTTTGATAGATTGGTGCGTGTGAAAACCATGGTCGATCCTCATAATTTTTCAAGCATAAGCAAAGTATCCCCCTCTTTATTAGAGAGAGATATATACTATGTACATGTGATATCCATAAAGAATAAATTCCATCTCTAAGAGAGAGAGAGACAGGGAGAGAGATATAGAATAAGTGGAAGGTTAACATAAATCATCTTATGATGTTATTGATGTTACCAAAATATTAATTTCATTTATTGTAAAAGAAAGCTTGTGTAGTCTTGTATTCTTTTTAAATTAGCATATATAAATAACAAGTCCTTCTCATTATACAAATGAATCCTTTTGGTACATTAACTTATAAATATAGGGATTGAGCTTTACGAAAATTTTGAATTCATGTTCACACAATGAACCTTATCCACAAAACCTCTACTAAAGAAATCAATTGTAGGCTGGCCAAAAATGTTGAAGCACACCCTCAAACTCTAGCCCACCTCATTTTGAAATCTTGGGTCCATCTTTGCTTATGTTCGACTCGGGGAAATTTACCTATCATTTTTGTTGGCTTAAAAAAAAAAGTAAAATAAAGTAGTTGTCTTCTTTATGTACTCATCGTTATTAGTTTCACTTTGGATAGCTTTTTTTATATTTTCACATATGCATAAATGGGTTTGCCTGGATTCCGAGCCTCTGCATTTAGCATTTGTGCATTTACCCGCATTTCAGAATATATGAACCATTAAAATTATCCAACCATTAAGACATGACACATACGCATTTTTTTTAATCAGAAAATTGTTTTTAAATTAAGGCTTTTTATCGCATGTTGTCCCTGAGGTTAGAAATTGTCACCTTTCGTCCTTCATGTTTTTTATTTTTGTAACATTAATGGTCCTTAAGGTTACTCTCTATACATCAAATTGGACCGTTAGTTTCCGTCAAATTTTCTGTTAATGTGCTGACATGGTTCATATACGGAGCCCACACATCGAATTATATAAAACCAAGTGGATTTTGAATAAAAGATACAATAAAAATTAAAATCCATAAAAAAAATTTAGATAAATAGATTAAAACTTCAATTCGAAAAAATGCAGCCATCTCTCTCTCTCTCTCTCTCTCTCTCTCTCTCTCTCTATTCCATGACCCAAACTACCCCCAACCTCATCCCCACTCACAACCCACCCCAACCCCCAAATCCCAAATCCCATACCCAAGTTTTTAAAATGAGAAATTTGCATAAATACCACATGAACTTTTAGGCATATACATCATTACCACCTGAATTTTTATTTTTTATTTTTAACCACCTGAACTTTGTGGAGTGTTGCAATTTACCATATATGTCTAACTTTGTTAAAATTTCCATTAAGAATGTTCTTGGTTGTATCAAACTTCACAACCCCAGGAATTGGTCCTTGATTGTGTCTCAATTTCACTACTTTGGGGCCCTTGATATTGTGAAGTAGCCTATTTCAAATCCCTCAATATTAAGTCATGATATGATTCTATAAATATGAATTGCACAACTTGGTAATAATGCCTGAGGTGAGTTTGCCCTTCAATTTCAACACTCCACGCCAAGAGAAAGGTGGTTTAGGTTCGAACGCTAGGAAAAGGCAAATATTTGCATATATTTTTAAAAGGTTGGATCGGTTCAGTTTGAATTGGATTTCAAACTCTAAATTTGCTAACCAAACTGATCCAATCAATTTTTTATTTTTTGGATCCAATCCAATCCGCCAATATTATCGAAACCAATAAAATTGAATTGGATTGGATTGGATTAGATTGGTCAGTATTGGAGAATTAGTTTGGATCCTGTACTGCCCTATTCCAAATCCAAATGACTCCTTCCATATGGTTATTTCAAATAAATTCAATCTAATGTTTCTCGTTTTGCTTTAGCAAATTCAGCTTTGTCAAATCCAAATCATTTCTTTCAAATACCCTCGTCAAACGAAGCCCAACGGAATTAATGTTAGTTAACAAACTAATGCTAATTATATTAGAAAAACGTACAATAGATTTAGTGCACAAGTAATTGATATATCAATCATGGTCCTGCAACTCCTAATAGATGAAGAAATTATTGTATGATTTTGTTTTGTTTTGGTCAAAAATTGCTTTAGATAGAAACCCAACAGACGGGCAAGCAAGAGCCAAGAAACAACAAAAGTACACAGGAAAAACCTTTGCCGCACTATAGCTCAAGCACAAGCCTAGTCAAGTGATCAAGGACCCACAAACAAACAGTAAAACAAAACTAGCTACTCAGCTCCCTTCCTTTACATGAGGGCATGGGAGACCGTCAGAATTCAAAACACCAATCAGAGATGGTGGTGGCCGATTGGCTTAACTGTTAAGTTCCACCACTCTACTACCAATCGAAGCTGCCACGTGAGCCACCCGATTCAAATTAAGAGGTACCCAACTCCAAGTCACCTCGTCAAAATTCAGACACAAGATTCTTATCTCGTCAATCTGAGGCAAAATACTTCAAGCCTTGTTATTGATGGTACAATGAATCCCATCTAGCAAAACCTGAGAATCACTTTCAATGCATATCTTTCTATAGCCCCAAGCTTGGGCCACAGCTAAAGCCAAAATAGAAGCAGCCGATTCTGCCACCAAAGGAGAGCTACAGCAGAGAGGACTAGCCACCCCTCCACAGAAGGCGCCTAACTCATCACGCATGATAACCCCCACACCAGCTCTAGCATAGTTCGACAACCATGCTCCACCGAAGTTGATCTTGATGAAATCTGGGTTTGGAGGACACCAACTGTCATCATTACTAGAAGCAGAAACAATTGCAACGACCTCATTTTGAGACCAATTACCAGACACATCCATGGCCATCAAGTAATCAGTATGTGTTGTGGTAGCTTTTTCAATCACCAAAGCTGGGTTAGGGAAGCAACCTTGATAGATAAATTTGCATCTTGCCTTCCAAATCTCCCAACAGAGGAAACTAAACAAGCACAAAACATGATCACGCTCTTGGTTAGAAAAATTCTTACAGATAAGAAGATTATGTTAAAATATCAACACCAGCTAGAGAACTCTAGAAAACTCAAGTCGGCTACATGATAGTCACAAAGATAGTTGAAGCTTTGAGTGCAAGACACTCATGTGGCTGAAGTTAAATATCAGTGGTGGTTTCACATATGTGGCTGGGATCTTTTGTCAAGGTCGGCTAATAATAAAGCCGACTTATGTAAGTCGGTTACTACCTCTATATATATAGGCAAGAGGCTGTCCATTTTGGTATGTGAAAAAAAAAAGTGTCAATAAAAAGAGTAAAGCTATAGAGCTAAGTAGTCCTTGTGAGAAGTGTGAATGTTCTATAGTTTGTTTCTATAAGTAAGAAAAAGTGCTTGTAAAAGTTGGTATTTCCCATGAGTGTTGTCTTGTTATAATATTTTGTGAGTCTAATACAAGTAATTTGTTTACTTGTTTTGTCTCCAACAAGTCTACAATTAGAGTTGTGTATTCTAATTCTCTCAACAATTGGTATCAGAGCAGGACAGTCAGGGACTGATTCTGCAAGAGCTTCCTTGAGTCGTGAGGAGTTTGTCTCTACAAGTTTGCATCTTTAGATCAAGCTTGTTCGGTACTACCGGAATTATGCCGACACAATGGGTGATCTTCACGTAATTGGAGGAATCAAGAAGCTCAACAACAAAAATTACAACACGTGGGCAACATGTATGGAGTCTTATTTGCAAGGTCAAGATCTTTGGGGTGTCGTCGGAGGTAACGACGTTACACAGCCGCAAGAAGACAACAATGACACTTTACGTAAGTGGAAGATCAAAGCAGGTAAAGCCATGTTTGCCCTAAAGATAACAATTGAAGATGAAATGCTGGAGCACATAAGACAAGCCAAAACACCAAAAGAAGCATGGGACATCTTTGCAGCAATCTTTTCAAAGAAGAATGACACAAGACTACAGCTGCTTGAGAACGAGCTGTTATTAGTTGCACAACGCGACATGACGATTGCTCAGTACTTCCACAAGATAAAGTTTATATGCTGTGAAATTTCTGAATTAGATCATACTGCTGCTATTGTAGATCAAGCAGAACGTCGGTGGTGGATCTAAAAGAAATGGTGACAAGGCGAAAGGCCATCAAGGAAAAGGAAGTTCTCAGCCAGGGGGAGCATCAAAGTTTCACGGCAACCATGGTCAATCCAAGAATAATAAAATATTCGAAGGTAAATGCTACAACTGCGTGAAGAAGGGCCATATGGCAAAAGATTGTTGGTTTAAAAAAAGACCTACTGAGAGTAATACTGCTACTTCCAACTCAAAGGAGAAAAGTGAAGATGAGTGGGACACTGAAGCATCCCTCGCTATAGAAGAAGAGGAGATAGCTCTCACTGTGATGATGTTATAACAGATTGATTACAAGAATGATTAGATAGGTGACTCAGGCTGTTCAAATCACATGACGGGTGATAAAGAAAAGCTACATAACCTGACTGAGTACAAGGGCAATCGTGTGGTGATGACAGCTAACAACTCAAGGTTACCGATAACCTACATCGGTAAGACAGTAGTTGTACCACGATACAATCCTAATCAGGTACCGCTTCAAGACGTTTACCATGTTCCAGGCACGAAGAAGAATCTGGTTTCAGTGGCACAACTGACATCATCATGCCACTATGTCTTGTTCAGTCCAAGAGATGTGAAGGTGTATCGAGAACTCAAGATCTCAGGAATGCCGACAATGGAGGGATGACTATTGGAGTCAGTCTACGTAATGTCAACAGAGTCTGCATATGTATACAAGACAAGAAAAAACGAGACAAGAGATTTATGGCACATGAGATTGAGCCACATTAGCTATCACAAGCTAAGTGTGATGATGATGAAGTCAATGCTTAAGGGTCTTCCTCAGCTGGACGTGAGAACAGATACTGTCTGTGCAAGATGCCAATATGGTAAAGCCCATCAACTACCATACGAGGAGTCCCAGTTCAGAGGAAAAGAACCGTTATAGTTAATTCATTCTTATGTATTTGGGCCTGTCAAGCAACCATCGATTAGCGGGATGCGATACATGGTGGCATTCATTGATGACTTCTCTGGGTACGTGTGGTTTTTCTTTATGAAAGAAAAATCCGACACATTTTCAAAATTTAAAGAGTTTAGAGAGACAGTTGAAGGAGAAGTGGGGAAGAAGATTATCTGTCTACGCACAGATAATGAAGGAGAATATACCTCAAATGAGTTTTTCCAGTATCTACGGGAGTCCCGAATACGTCACCAGTTCACCTGTGCAAATACGCCACAACATAATGGTGTAGCAGAGAGAAAGAACTGACATTTTGCAGAGATATGTCGAAGTATGTTGCATGCCAAGAATGTGCTTGGAAGGTTTTGGGCTGAAGCCATGAGAACTGCAGCTCATGTGATCAACAAACTTCCTCAACCAAGGTTAAAATTTGTTTCTCCCTTCGAGAAACTGCGGGATATGAAACCTACAGTTAGTTACTTTCAAGTATTCGGCTGCATGTGCTACGTATTTGTTCCAAGTCATTTACGTAGCAAGTTTGACAAAAAGGCAGTCATATGTATCTTTGTGGGATACGATAGCCAAAGAAAAGGATGGAAATGTTGTGATCCCACTAATGGAAGGTGTTACACATCACGAGATGTGGTGTTCGATGAAGCATCATCTTAGTGGTCCTCAGAAAAGGAGGTATTACCTGACTCGAGAGAAGTTGTAGATAAGCTGCAACAGAAGATGGGGGAGCAAATTGTTCCAGTCAAACCAAGTTCAAATGAGCACGAAGATTCGCTCGATGGTGATGATGACGAGCGTGAAGTAACTTAGAATCCTTGGCAAACTGGTGTACATCAACAACCATTAGAAGAAGTTATACCTGATGAAGTGGAAGTATCAACTCCACAATCACAACCTAGAAGGTCAACGAGAATACAAAAGCCAAATACTAAATAAACCAACGCAGCCATAGCAGAAGAAGTAGTTGAACCTGAGAAGTTTGAAGAAGCATCACAGAGTTCCAAATGGGTCAAAGCTATGGGAGAAGAGATCACTGCGCTTGAGCAAAATCAGACTTGGGATCTAATGCCAAAGCCAAGGGATGTGAAACCTATATCCTGAAAATGGGTGTACAAGATAAAGCGTAGTCCTGATGAATCGGTCGAGAGATACAAAGCTCGGCTGGTAGCTCGAGGTTTCTCTCAGCAGTACGGACTAGATTATGATGAGACATTTAGTCCGGTGGCAAAGCTTATGACCGTACTAGTCCTACTTGCACTCGCGGCCAACAAAGATTGGAATTTATACCAAATGGATGTGAAGAATGCATTTCTGCATGGGGAGTTAGATAGGGAAATCTACATGATTCAACCAATGGGTTTTGAGAACAACGTCCATCCTGAGTACGTGTGCAAGCTGAAAAATGCACTTTACGGATTAAAGCAAGCACCAAGAGCATGGCAAGGTAAGATTGCTGAATTTCTCTCTCGAAGTGGTTATTCAATAACACATGCATATTCCAGCCTATTCGTCAAAGCTAATAGAGGCAAATTAGCTATCGTGCTGGTATACGTGGATGATCTAATCATCACTAGTGATGACGAAGAAGAATTTCACCAAACGAAGGAGAATATATCAGTTCATTTTCAGATGAAAGAACTGGGACAACTCAAGCACTTTCTTAGGCTAGAGGTCGATCACACACAAGAAGGGATATTTCTGTGTCAACAGAAATATGCAAAAGATTTGTTGCAAAAGTTTGGAATGCTCGAATGCAAGCCAATCTCAACGCCAATGGAGCCCAACGTCAAGATGTACGCATATGAAGGCAAAGACTTGGAAGACGCAACAATGTATCAACAACTGGTGGGTAGTCTAATATACTTGACATTGACTCGACCTGACATTTCATATGCAGTTGGTATGATGAGTCGGTACATGCAAAATCCAAAGAAGTCTCATTTAGACGCAGTTCGACGAATACTGAGGTATGTGAATAGTACAATTGACTATGGTCTTTTGTACAAGAAAGGTGAAGATTGCAAGCTAGTCGGTTATTGTGACGCCGACTATGCGGGAGATCATGACACTCGTCGATCAACTACCGGGTATGTATTTAAGCTTGGTTCAGGAACACTTTCTTGGTGCAGGAAGAGACAACCGACAGTATCCTTGTCAACCACGGAAGCAAAATATAGGGCAGCAGCAATGGCAGCTCAAGAGATCACGTGGCTGACACAACTGATGAATGATCTACATCAATTGGTAGATTATTCAGTGCCGTTATACTGTGACAATCAATCGGCAGTTCGTTTGGCAGAAAATCCAGTCTTTCACGCAAGAACCAAAAAAGTGGAGATACACTACCATTTTATCAGAGAGAAGGTTCTGCAAGAAGAGATTGAGATGAGACATATCAATACAAATGATCAAGTTGTGGACTTGCTCACAAAAGGTTTAAGTACCGGCAAGTTCGAAAACTTCCGTCATCAACTCAATGTTATGCAAAGAATATGAGCTAATGTTGAGGGGGAGTGTTAAAATATCAACACCAGCTAGAAAACTCTAGAAAACTCAAGTCGGCTACAGGATAGTCACAAAGATAGTTGAAGCTTTAAGTGCAAGACACTCATGTGGCTGAAGTTAAATATCAGTGACGGTTTCACAAATGTGGTTGGGATCTTTTGTCAAGGTCGGCTAATAATAAAGTCGACTTATGTAATTCGGTTACTACCTCTATATATAAAGGCAAGAGGCTGTCCATTTTGGTATGTGGAAAAAAAAAAGTGTCAATAAGAAGAGTAAAGCTATAGAGCTAAGTAGTCATTGTGAGAAGTGCGAATGTTTTATAGTTTGTTTCTATAAGTAAGAAAAAGTGCTTGTAAAAGTTGGTATTTCCCTTAAGTGTTGTCTGGTTATAATATTTTGTGAGTCTAATACAAGTAATTTGTTTACTTGTTTTATCTCCAACAAGTCTACAATTAGAATTGTGTACTCTAATTCTCTCAACAGATTTGCCAACCAACAAAACTTGATCACGCTCTTCAAGTGGAGTACATCTTGAAACTGTGGTCAATTTACTTGGGCCAATAACAATCATCTTTACAGAAATATTGTTTTGAGTTAAAAAGTAGAGAAGCTCTTCTTGCTAGAATATGAATATGGGTTTGAATACTTTAGGTTAAGTTGTATTCTTCTCCATAAAGAGGTATATATAGGGATTTACATGAGTGCTTTACAAGGAAATAGATACAGTAAACAATTAGGATAATATCTCCTAATTATATAGTGATTTGTCAACTATCTAAAAATAAGGAAAGTAAATCCCTTAATCAATCAAGGAAATAAATCTCCTTGATTGATTAGGACTCACGTTAACACTCCTCCTCAAGTTGGTGCATATACGTCACCAATGCCCAACTTGGTAAGTGAGTCATAAAATACTCTTCCACAAACAGCTTTGGTTAAGACATCTGCCAGTTGATCTTCTGATTTCACGAACGGTAGGCGGATGATCTTTTTCTCAATTTTTTCTTTGATGAAGTGTCTATCCACCTCAACATGTTTGGTTCGATCATGTTGAACTGGATTATGAGCAATATCAATAGCTGACTTGTTGTCACAATGCAACTCCATCGGTTTTTTTGGTTTGAAGCCCAATTCTATCAAGAGTCGTCTAATCCACAATAATTCACAAACTCCGTGAGCCATTCCTCTATACTCTGCTTCTGCACTAGACCGAGAAACCACATTTTGTTTTTTACTCCACCAAGTGACAAGGTTACCTCCCACGAATGTAAAGTAACCAGAAGTAGAGCGTCTATCTGTAATGGACCCAGCCCAGTCAACATTTGTATATCCAATGACTTCAAGATCTCCATTTTTTGAGAACTTTAATCCCTTTCCAGGGGCTGACTTCAAGTATCTTAAGATTCGATCAACTGCATTCCTATGAGAGACACTAGGTAAATGCATAAACTGACTAACCACACTCACAACATATGCAATATCTGGTCTTGTGTGTGCCAGGTATATCAACCTTCCAACAAGGCGTTGATACTGTTCCTTATTGGTTGGTTCTTAGTCCATGTCTTCACACAGCTTGTGGTTCATCTCAATGGGTGTGTTAGCCGGCTTACACCCGAGCATCCCTGTTTCAGTGAGTAGATCCATTACATACTTCCTTTGAGACATAAATATACCTGTGTTTGATCTTGCTACTTCAATCCCAAGAAAGTACTTCAGATCACCTAAGTCATTCATCTCAAATTCCTGAAACAAATACTTTTGCAGCTTTAGTTGATCTTCGGTGTCGTTTCCAGTTACGACTATGTCATCTACATAAACAATCAATGCAGTAAGCCTTCCTCCATCACGTTTCATAAACAAGGTGTGATTTGAATTACTCTGCGTATAACCAAAATTCTTCATAGATTTGGTAAATCTGCCAAACCATGCTCTTGGGGATTGTTTCAATCTATATAAGACTTTCTGAGCTTGCACACGCGATTCTTCTTGTCATGAGCTAAGTTACATCCTGGTGGCAGGTCCATATAGACTTCTTCTTCCAAGTCTCCATGTAAGAATGCATTTTTTACATCAAACTGATGTAATGGCCAATCTAGATTTTCAGCTAGAGACAGTAGAACTCTGATAGTGTTAATCTTGGCTACTGGGGCAAAGGTCTCCTGGTAGTCTATCCCATATCTCTGTGTATACCCCTTCGCCACCAATCTAGCTTTATATCTTTCAACGGATCCACCTGCTTTGAGCTTCACAGTATAAATCCATCTGCATCCTACTATCTTCTTTCCATGAGGTAAGGGTACGAGTTCCCATGTGACATTCTTTTGAAGGGCTCGTACCTCTTCATTCATGGCGTCCTTTCACTTTGGGTTTTCTAGTGCTTCAGTAACACTGTTGGGGACAGATATGTCAGCCAATTGCTTTACAAAGTGCACACATGCCTCTGATAATCTGCTGAGAGATATGTAATTGTTGATGGGGTATTTTCCTTTCACTTTAAGATCTGCTTCATATTGTATTCGAGGTTTGCCACGGTTCCTCCTTTCTGGTAGTTGATATGTAGGCTCTCTGTGCCTTCTGAAATCAAATCATCATGGGATATTTCATTAGTGTTATCAGTTTCAGAGAAAGAGGTTACCTGAATGACGTCCTCAGCATGTGATTGGTGTGGTACTGGGGCATGAGCGGGCAAAATCTCATGAAACGGTTCAATTTCCTCATCCTGATTTTGACCGCGGGGAGATAACGGAGGAGATTTCTCGGGCGACCGGTCGCTGACTTCTGGCGACCCGTCGTTTTGAAGCAGGTTCTCCAGTTTTGACGAATGCACGGGCGACCGGTCGTAGGATTCTCGCGACCGGCCGTTTTGAAGCAGATTCTCTAGAGACCGGTCGCAAGGTTCTAGCGACCGGTCATTTTGAAACAGAGTCACGTCCTTTGGAGAAAAATCGAAAATGTTAATGGATTCTCGATTCTCCTCTTGTGCAGCTGAAAAATATTTGTCATGTTCCCGGAACACAACATCCAATGAGGTAAAGACTTTCTGACTTGGAGGATGATAACACCGGTACCCTTTCTGATGTGGTGCTTAACCAATGAAGACATATTTCTCGTCTCGAGGATCCACTTTGCTTCGTTGGTGAACATGTAAGTAGACAAATACAACACAGCCAAAGATCCAGGGCTCCAGGTTTGGGGTATGAGGTATTTGGTTATGGTGGTGAACTATTTGGAGTGGTGTTTGGAAATTGAGGATACTGGAGGGAATCGGATTGGTGATGTATGCTGCAGAGAGGACCGCTTCTCCCCAAAAAGTGCGAGGCATATTGGCGTCAAAGAGAGAGGCACGAACTATTTCCAATAAGTGACGGTTCTTTCTTTCAGCCACTCCATTTTGTTTGGGAGTGTAGGGGCATGAGCGTTGATGTATGATGCCTTGTAAGAACTGGTTAAGATCATGGTTGAGAAATTCTCCGCCATTATCCGAACGAAGAACCTGAATTCTGGTATGGAACTAAGTCTCCACCATTTGATGAAACTGCTGAAATTTGGAACTGACTTCCCCTTTAGTTTTGAGAAGGGAAACCTACTCATGCGGGTGCAATCATCTATAAATGTGACAAACCATCTAGCTCCCCCTGGAGTGGTAATTTTTGCAGGGCCCCAGACATCAGAATGAATAAGAGAAAATAGAACCAAACTTTTATTTGAACTTAAGGGAAAAGGAACACAATGGGCCTTGGTCAGTTCACAAATGTCACACTTAAAACTGGAAATATCTAAACTGGAAAATAATGATGGAAATAACTTCTGTAAATATCCAAATGAAGCATGTCGAATGCGCCTATGCCATAACCATACTTATGCAGTTTGCTTCTCAATACTAGCACCCCCAATCTTGAAAGCTTTACTAGGTGCCAAGTCCAGGTAGTAGAGTTTGCCCCTCCTAGTACCACAACCAATCGTTTTGATGCTGAGGATGTCCTGAAAAACACAATGAGTATGCCAAAAGGTTACGGTGCAATTCAAGGCCGTAGTAATTTGGGCAACGGACAAGAGATTATGATGTAAGAATGGAACAATCAATACAGAATCCAAATTTAGAGAGTCAGAGAGAGAGAGGGAACCCTTCCCAATTACGGGGGAGGGGGTACTATTAGCATTAGACACCACCGATTGAGGAGATGGTATATGAGAGACAATTTTTCCAGGATCAAAAGTCATGTGATCAGTGGCTCCAGTGTCAATGATCCATGTTTGTTTCTTTGATGTAGTACTCAAAACATAACCTTGGGTACCTGTTGTGGCTATAGAGGCGGATGCTGGAGCCGGTGTAGTTGAGACAGTAGGATTTGCAAGATCTAATTCAGCAGAGGTGTTGAGGGATTTGCTCCTATTCTTGAGGGGAGCTTTGGAGTGATCCCACCAATCAGGGTACCCAATCAATTCGTAACAGCCAGTACGGGTATGTTTATTGCCACCACAGTGGGTGCACTTCTGCTCTGGACGAGATCCCGTTGTCTTAGTCTGAGCCGAGCCACTGGTCGGGGGATCCTTTGGTCGTTGAGAGACTAGGACAGCAGTTTCTGGCACACTAGTCATGGTCAGTCGTTGTTGAGCTTCGCGACGAACATAGGCAAATGTTTGGTCAAGGTCTAATTTGGGATCCTTGCGTAAAATTCCCCCCCGAACTTGATCAAACTCAGGGTCAAGACTGGCAAGAAAGAGGTGGACATGAAGACGATCCAATTCCGTCTGGCGCTTAGTTACGTTGGCGTCGCAGTGCATACGGCTAGGACTGCAATGGTCAATCTCCTGAAAGATGCTCTGCAACTGACTGTAGTATTTGTGGACGGGGGCACCATTCTGTTTAATAGTGAACGCCCGTTTGTTAAGATCAAAAAGATAAGTTTCATCCCCACCATCATAGTAGGTCTTCTTTACGGCAGCCCAGATTTCTTTGGCGGTACTCAAGCGGATAAAACGACTCATCAAGTCGGGAGACATGGAGTCAATGAGCCACCCCTTGACCCAAAAGTTCTCGGTACACCATTTGTTGTATGTGGACGAGAGCTAAGGAGGATGTGGAGTGTCGCCGGTGAGGTACCCCAATTTTTCGCAGGCAGCAATACGCATCTCCATGACCTGAGACCATAAGGCATAATTGGTCTCAGTTAAGATGACACTAGTAGGGAACGGGGAGTTGTCACTGTGAATAGTGACGATCTGTGGAGCAGATGTGAAGGCGTCGGTGGTTTTGAACCGGACGGTCTCCATGGCAGCGGAATGATTTGAGGGTAAGATAAAGGTATGTGTTTAGGGTTTGGATTTGAAGAATTAAAATATGTGGAATTTGATTTAGGGTTTGGGGATTTGAATATGAGAAATATGATATAAGAATTTAGAGACAACCGATGATCGATTGCTCTAATACCATGCTAGAATATGAATATGGGTTTGAATACTTTAGGTTAAGTTGTATTCTTCTCCATAAGGAGGTATATATAGGGATTTACATGAGTGCTTTACAAGGAAATAGATACAGTAATCAATTAAGATAATATCTCCTAATTATACAGTGATTTGTCAACTATCTAAAAATAAGAAAAGTAAATCCCTTAATCAATCAAGGAAATAAATCTCCTTGATTGATTAGGACTCACGTTAACACTTCTTAGGTCTTATATATGGACGAAGCAAAGCCGACGAAGGAAAAGCATAATGTACGATATTCCATCGCAATCCTCCTTTAAATTATGGGAATGCGGAAAGCCTGGTCTCTCATACGTAATATCGTTGAATTTATTTGGCTTTTTCTTTTTTTTTTTCTGGGGTAGAGTTTGTTCGATAAAGTTTGGTAAGCATTTCATTAAAGCATTGCTCTCATAGTCATAGCAGAAAAGTTGGCGACAATCTTTACTCATCTTCCTAACGGAAACTTCTCTAGGGTACGTAGAGTTTGTTTGAACATGTTTGGTAGGCTTTTTTTAATGCATTGCATGGGTCATAGCAGATAAAATATGAGATTTATGGCGCGTTTATTAACCTGTAATCGGAATGAGAATTCGGAATCCGATTCCGATTACGGATTATACATGTGTTTACTAAAATTAGGAGGAATCAAAAGTGCGTGGGACCCACACGAAAAATGGAATTGAATTCCAAGATTTGGGTGATTTGGATTCCCTACATACATAAGGTATTTGGATTCCTGATTTCATCCGTAATCTAATGCTAATTTTTTCCTTTATGCCCTCACTTACTTTCATTATTTCCAAGATTATCCTTAACCCTATAAATAAAAACAAAATCATTTTAGTGTTAAGGATTAACTAATAGAAATACTTACATTTATAATAATAAAAATACTTATTAATAGAAATACTTGCATTTATAAAAAATAAAAAATACTTAAATTTATAAATAATAATAATAAACAAAATCATTTTAGTGTGTCTATGAAATAAACAAACAATTAATTTTTTCTTACTATTATATACTATATCAAATTTTATTAAAAAAGTATATAAAATATTTGATTTGGGACAAGGGCATTTTAGTAATCGTACTAGTTTATATTCGATTCTCATTAATTAAGAAATGTACTTTATGGAATTCTATTCCGATTCCGCATAGCTTTAGTAAACAACTTCAACAGAATCTAATTTCGATTCCTCCTCATTTCAATTCCTCCTCAATTCAATTCCTCCTCCTCAATTCAATTCCTCCTCAATTCAATTCATCCTCAATTTGATTACGGATTAGTAAACGCGCCATTAGTTAGAACTTAGAATCCCATAGGAACTCTTGATGAATCTCCAAATAAACTAATTCACTGGAAACTCTTGTAGGGCCGACTCTACTTTATATTTCGATAATCCAAAACCATCTACTTGTTAGGTATTCTCTCAAAACATCATTGCTAAAAGAAGAAAAAAAAAAAAAAAAAAAAACCTTGAATCTGAAACCATTTAATACATTTCCCTCAAATATCATCTAGTATAGTATTGTTTAAACTTCAGACTCTTGCCTTTGCCTCCATGCACTGCAGTCCCCACACCACCCCCCCTTCCCCAATGATCCACGTTTTCTTTCCAAAAGCCTCAGTTTTTATCTAGAAAATCATATCTAGACTTCGGCACACGTATCTAGTTTCGACTTGAACACCACACAATTAATATCGTAATTGAGTTAGACCCAAAGTCTCTTAACATGAATAATTCAATAGGTCAAGATTGACTAATACTTTGATTGAAAATCGAAATAACATGCTACAACACAATTGTCATCTCAATTAATAGGTGTGTCGGCGAGGAATGGAAAACTTGCATATCTCGATGGTCATGCGAATGGAAAGACAAATTCAACCAGTATAAATGAAGAGTACATACAAATTTCTCTGGTGGGAGAGAAGAGAACCAACCCAATTTATTGGTGTAGTTAATGTCCTCCAAATTTCAAAACTAGCTTTACTAGCACAAGATAGGTGTAAATATCAACATTTGTCTCACCAAAAATATAAGAAAAAGAAAAATCATCATTATTTGGGTTGAGGGAGCGAAGCCTTGATAGTGGGTTGGTCTGGTCTAAGCCCAATGTCTGCTCAACTCAACCCTACCCAAGTAAGTAGCAAGCTGGGCCTAAAACTAACTATCTCTGACCCACTAGACCCAATTTTCTGTCATGAATTTTTATTGGTTTAGATCAAGCTCAAGTTCTTGGCCTTCAACCAGCCACGACTTACCCCAATTTCTCTCTCTTAAACTATCCAACACCATTCTTAATCCTTAAGGCATTGAATTGGAACTTGCAAGTTGCAAGCAGAAACTTCCTACTTATTCTTTCTTACTTGTCCTAGAGTCCTAAGCAAGCACACATATGGTAGTTAATTTGGCAAAAGTGTCAAAACCCAACACACATTTCATGGAAACTCCTAGTAGTTGTGCCATTTTAGCAACTGGGTTCTTCCTTCTTCTCCATCTTTCAATGGCAGCTTCAAATCCAACCCAAGAGACCTTCTTCCTCCAATGCCTTTCCAGTCATTCCCAATATTCCTCCCCACCAATCTCTGCAGTCACCTACTTCCCCAACAACTCTTCATACACATCCATCTTGCAGTCATATATCAGAAACCTTCGCTTCATAACCCCCACAACCCCAAAGCCATTGTTCATAGTCACTCCCACACACGTTTCCCACATCCAAGCTTCAATCTTTTGCTCCAAAATCCATGCCCTTCAAGTCAGAATCCGCAGTGGCGGCCACGACTATGATGGGCTCTCCTATGTGTCTCAAGTTCCGTTCATCATCGTTGACATGTTCAGTTTTAGATCCATAAGTGTCAACGTAGAAGATGAAAGTGCTTGGGTTGAATCTGGAGCAACATTGGGTGAAGTTTATTACAGAGTAGCAGAGCAGAGCAAGATCCATGGCTTCCCAGCTGGTGTTTGCCCCACAGTTGGGGTTGGAGGACACTTGAGTGGAGGTGGGTATGGTAATATGATGAGAAAATATGGCTTGTCTGTTGATAACATACTTGATGCTCAAATTGTTGATGTTAATGGAAGACTTTTGGATAGAGAGTCAATGGGAGAAGACCTCTTTTGGGCTATTAGAGGTGGAGGTGGAGCTAGCTTTGGTGTGATTGTTTCTTGGAAAATCAAGTTGGTTCCTGTCCCAGAAATTGTCACAGTTTTTAGAGTTGAGAGGACTTTAGAACAAGGCGCCACCGACATTGTTCATCAGTGGCAATCTGTTGCTGATACAATTCATGAAGATCTTTTCATTAGGGTGGTTGTGATGCAATCGAATAAAAAGGGGCATCAGACAGTGAAAGCTAAATTTGTGGCATTGTTTCTAGGAAATGCAGAAAAGCTTCATGCTTTGATGGATGAGAGCTTACCCCAATTGGGTTTGAAGCATGACGACTATATTGAAGTGAGTTGGATAGAATCTGTATTGTATTGGTCTAATTACCCAATTGGAACTTCTACTGATGTCTTGCTTGAAAGACAACCATCATCAGAGAAATTTCTGAAGAAGAAATCTGATTACATCCAAGAACCAATGTCAAAGTCAGGTCTTGAAGAACTTTGGAAGAAAATGATGGAACTGAGAAAGCCAGTACTAACATTCAATCCTTATGGTGGAAAAATGAGGGAAATTTCAGAGCTTGAAACCCCATTTCCACATAGAGCTGGAAATGTGTACAAAATCCAGTACTCAGTGAACTGGAAAGAGGAAGGTGTGGAGGCTGCAGATAAACATCTTGATCTGATAAGAAGGCTTTATGAGTTTATGACACCCTATGTGTCAAAGTCACCAAGGTGTTCATATCTCAATTACAGAGATGTTGATTTGGGTACCAATGGAAATGGCAATGCAAGCTACTCGGAAGCTAGTGTTTGGGGGACCAAGTACTTCAAGGGGAATTTTGACAGATTGGTACAAGTGAAGACTGCTGTAGATCCAGGAAACTTTTTTAGTTATGAACAAAGTATTCCATCTCTTACAGCTTGGGAAGGTAAAATGGCAGATTAAAAGGCTGCTCTTTGTTTGTGTGTGTGCATATATAATACATTTGTGAAGGAATGAAAATTTATTTGTATTGTTTCTTGGGGCTTTGCCCCCCTACTTCATCAAAAATAAAATAAAAATTTATTTGTATTAGATATTATTGTTGTACATGCAAAAGTTTGGAGCAAAATAAGTGGGGCATGTGGAAATGTTGGATTTCAAGGTGAGGAATTGAATTTGTCCAGTTTTCCCTGGCCTATTTGATGGAAATTCCAAGTTTAGTTGTCTTTATTTTCTTGTTGCCTTTCCTTCGTCTTGGATGAATATTCCTGTTGGGTTTTCCTTTTTCTTATGATTGTGGTGTGTGGAAGATGGTTTCGAACTTGAAACTTCTTTCACCATTGGAAAGAATTATATCAATAGTTGGTCCGCTTGGTTTTTTCCTATTATAAACATAGCTACAAGTTTATCTGCCTAATATAAACACAGCTATAAGGACAAGACTGTAAGGGGCATGCAGGCAGGGATGAGGGAAAAATGCTTAATAGGGATGGAAATGACATATCCACATGCTTGTCATCCCTACAAGAGTGGGAGTCATTTTATAGTGAGTGTTTATATACGGCCCTTAGATGAGGTTCTATCTCTTAATAGTTTGATCAAACTAATCAATTTGATCCAACGACTAATCAATTTGATTCAACGATTAAGAAATAGGGTCTCACTTAAGGGCAATATATAAGGCACTCACTATAGAATTCTTGACGAGAATGGACAGTCACCTTCCTAGGTGCATAATTTGTCACATTCCATGTGTTGGGCCTGTAAATTAATGCTTGATCAAAATTTCATTCGAAAACTCAAGTGAAGAAGCCTGATAGTGGCTCATTCTAGTCTAATCGCAAAATCAACCCAACCCCAATCCGACTGGAGTACATAAATAAGAGCATTTTCAGCGGGTGTATTTTGCCCGAGCAAAAGGCAGTCCAGTGCCCAAAAACGAACTCCAGCGATGAAGGCCAATCTGGGCAAGAAGTGGGCTCCATCAGCCTAGGCAAGCTCAAAGGCAAAACTTGTTTGGGCTAGATGACGTCCCGCTGACATCAGTAACGTAAAATTTTTTTAAAAAATCAGAAAAAATCCAAAAATTCATAAAAATTTTTTATACATATATAGCAATTTTATTATTATTAATTTCATACATACAAATAAAATTAATCCCATGTGAAAATCTCATTCAGAAAATCTTATCCAAAAATTCATTCAAATTTTTATAATAAATATTAACACGTGACAACTGAAAATCTTCTCCAAATTAATCGTTTAAGTATATAAAAAAAAAAGTTAAAGTGAGTAGTATTTATCCTTTGCCATGGCAATGAGTGGAAACGCAACAAGCATTTTGCAAGGGTTGCCACTATTCACGTAAATAATAATAGCCCTTACCCTTACCCGTTGTCATGGCAAATGGATAGAAGTGCTCTAATCAGAGTTCCCTGACCCAATGGTCGTTTTCATTTATTTATTGTTTCCTTTGAATGCTTCATGCGTAATTTCTATTGATGTTTCCATCAAGAAAAAAAAATATCTATTAATTTAGAACAAATTGACGGATCATTTTATGCGTCAATTAGTTAGACCAGCATAAAATTCAAAATTCTAATTTTCAATTCTAATTTCTTCTTAAGAAAGTTTAGGTTTTCTTTGGCAAGTTTGTGTTTCCTTTTTCCATAGGATTATGTGCCTATATAAAGGCTTAGGGTTAATTACTCATTTGGTCCTCAAACTTGTATTCGATTTACATTTTGGTCCCTCAATTAAATTATTCGTTTAGATGCTCCATCAACTTTATAATATTCTTTCAAATGGTTCTACTGTCACATTTCGTCAAAGTTGCCGTTAACTTTGTGGACAGTTATTGACGGTTTTACCCTTACATTTGACGGCAACATTGACAGAATGTAACGGTAGGACCATTTGAATGAATAATTTAATTGAAAGACCAAAATGTAAATCGAGTACAAATTTGAGGACCACAAATCCGAATTCTACCACAAATTGGCTATCCTAATCAACCATCTAAATTTTACCAGGAATTGAGTTCCTAATTAACAAAGGAAAATCCTAAATCAACTAAGAAAAGCAAATCAAATCTTTATGAGAAAAAGAAAGCACACAATTAACCAAAAAAACCGTAAAATATGCTCAAAAAAATTTGAAATTTGAAATTATATTTTTAGAAAACGCAAACTGATGTGTCAGTTGTTTGTTCTACATCATATATAGTTGTATAATATATTAGCGGACAAATGTGCATAATCCGCTTTACACCGTGCAAACTAACAAAGAAGTGAGGAATTATCTTGTAAACAAAACTCTAATGCATATTAGACAATTGTTAGACTCCAAAAGTCACTTTACCGGGTAGATGGCAAGTGGCCATGACTAACCTTCAAATATTTTTTTTTCGACCAAAGAAAAAAAAACCCTTCAAATATTTTTTTAATACATTTTTAGACAATTGTGCTTGGATGCCATGCTTTTCGTCCCTACTTACGTGTCATCCTCTCTGCTCACGCCTTAATCGCGTGGACACGTGATATTCTACTTAATCATACTTTAACAAAATTAATGCTTTTATCTTTCAATACAAATAAAAGATAAAATGTTACAACACCAAAATGTCCTTTTATTAAAGTTAGTGGTCCCTAATTTGAAATGTCCATTATTTTTAGGGTCCATCACCTTCGGCACAACTTCCAGCTCCAGTCCATTTCATTGACCTGGTCAATGCCACAACACCAAAATGTTTAATTATCTTCAAACCTCAGACGATTACTCCAAGTGTAGGCACTTTTCTGATAACATTGATTATTATTATTATTTACAAGTCACACATCTGTAAAATAATGGACCTTCATTAGTTATAACTGCAGGCCAAACAAAAAGAAAAAGAAAAAGAGATAATGACCTAAATAGACATGGATCTTTTGAGTTCTTTTCTCTTCTCACCTATTGCTATAGAAATAAAATAAAATAAAATTTGTATGCTTCCAAAAATATTAAATCGTATTTCCCTATGTTTAGAAAATAATTAAAACCTCTACGACTATTCTAGACTTTTATGATCATCTGAATTGTATTCATCAAACTCTTTCTCTTCTGGTCTAATCTCATTTTGTATATATTCCTTGTTAGAACCTTCTACATTTTGGTCATATATGACATCATCTTCATTTTGCCCAAATGATACACCAAGCCCTTCTTCATCTTGCTCATAATCAGAATCAGTAAATTCATCATCAGATTCAGTGGTTGCTTCATCTTCTTGTACATTCACATCCACCCAATTAAATTCTAGCACATCTGATTGAGGAGACTTCTCTGGTTGAAGTGTGTTACTTTCCTGCCTCTTAGTTTGAAATATATCTATTTGCTGTACATAATGGTTATTAATAGATGCCTGACTCTCTAGAAGCCCACAAGAAATTTCATGAGAAAAATAAATGACAACAACTCTATTGTTAAGCAAGTTATCAAACATGTTATTAAACACCTCATCATTTGTAATACAAACCAACTTACTTTCCACCCCATTTACTCCCTCTGGCACTCTATAGTAGTATCCAACGCTCTTGATACCCCAATTTCTTTGCAAAATCATCAAAATCGAAAGGTGACATGTCTTGATTTAAGTTGTCTACCGAAACCACACTACCACCAGAATAAAAGTTGTATCCATTACCTATGTCTTGAAGTTGACCACTATGGTGTATTTCAGCAGTCCACAATGCTGGATCTAAACCCTCTACATATAGAAAATTAAACAAACAAAAGTTACCACTATTTTTAAAACACATAAATTTAGAACCACTACTAACCATAAAACGTTAAAAACTCGAACGTATCAAACACCACACCACTTACCAAACAATTACTCACAATCTAGAAACTATAAATATGTAATTGTCGAAGCTTACCGTAAATTGGTGGCTCCCCAGCATATCTGAAGCTATTATCCATATCAATTACTTCAGTCCTCAATTTGCTATTCAACTTCAACAACCCACACAAGAGAAAGATGAATATATAGAGTATGGTGCGTACAGAGGGTGGGCTTTTGTGGGGGTGGGGGTCGCACAGTGGAGGGGAGCAAATTAACTTCGGAAAAGTTGATGTTTGGGGGAAGGGGCGCACAGTGGAGGGGAGCGAATTGACTTTGGAAAAGTAGAAGTAGGGGTAGGGGGAAGGCATTGTAATTAGGTTAACTTTTTTAATTTTATTTTTTAAATCTGTATTTTTATATAATTATTCTTAATTATAGTTAATTGACGAAAATACTCTTAAACTTAATAGAAACTTTAACGGAGTTAGACGTAGGTGGTGGATTGCAACATTTTACAAAATTCAGGTGGTTAAAAATAAAAATTAAAAGTTCAGGTGGTAATAACGCACATGCCTTAAAGTTCAGGTAGTATTTATGCAAATTTCCCTTTAAACAACTTTGAATATGATACTATTGTAGTATTTGTAGAGATCCTTTTTTTTTTGGAGGACATTTCCTATTGAGAGGAGAGATAGCATACTAAACTCACACACTACACGGATGCTAGGACTCAAACTCAAAACCTTGCTTGAGAGAGTAAATACTTCAAATCACTACACTAATGGATCCTTTGCTGTAGAGATCAATTTTTTAAAAAAAAGGGAAATATATTTTTTGTTAAGTATTTGCATTTGCAGGAATCTTCAATTTGATTTTAGTTTGATTTTTCCTATATTAAAACCTTAGACAATTTTCAAAACAAAAGTCAATTTTCCAAATTAATCAAGTCAAATGGTAAGCCGTCAATCGAAATAAAAGTCAAAATGTACACAAGTATAATGGGATGGACCAACACATCACGAATTATCCCACCGAGTTTCGAAAAAGTTGGATTCTTGAGATATGCATGAATGATTGGTGCAGATTCAATTTGCATAAAAATCTCGACTGAATTTTCTCATCAGCATTAAATTAAATGGAAAAATATCCAGAAAATCAAAAACCCCCCTCTGGCTATATATAAGAGGACCAAAACCGCACAACAACACACACAAAACAAATTGACAAAAACAATGAGAGACACAATGCCTAAAATTCTTCCACTTGCTGTTTTGTTTGTTGTTTTTTATGTTTCTGCTTCATGGGCAGCCTCTGGTTCTGTGTATGACAACTTTGTTCAATGCCTAAACACAAAACCAAACTCAGCATCTTCAACCCCATTGGCAAACATAGTTTTTGCCCAAAACAACCCTTCATACACATCTGTGCTAAGATCCTACATCAGAAACGCCAGGTTCAACAAAACCACAACGCCAAAACCAGTACTCATAGTCACTCCCTCAGATGAATCCCATGTCCAGGCCTCTGTTCTCTGCGCAAAGCAGCTTGGCATACAGCTCAAAATCCGAAGCGGCGGGCACGATTATGAGGGGGTTTCTTATTGGTCTGATCAGACTTTTATTGTTCTTGACATGTTTAATCTCAGGAGTATCACTGTGGACATCAAAGACGGTTCTGTTTGGGCTCAGGCTGGAGCCACACTTGGAGAACTGTATTATAGGATTTGGGAGAAGAGCAAAGTTCATGGCTTTCCTGCTGGGGTTTGTGCAACAGTTGGTGTTGGTGGGCACATAAGTGGCGGTGGCTATGGAAACATGTTGAGGAAGTATGGCCTTACTGTGGACAATGTCATTGATGCTCAGATTGTTGATGTTCAGGGGAGGCTTCTTGACAGGAAAGCAATGGGAGAAGACCTCTTTTGGGCTATTAAAGGAGGAGGTGGAGGAAGCTTTGGAGTTGTTATTTCATACAAATTGAAGTTGGTTTCTGTGCCTGAAATTGTCACAGTGTTCCGGGTGGAGAGAACCTTGGAACAGAATGCTACCGCCGTCGTTTTGAAGTGGCAAGAGGTGGCGCCAACCACAGACGATGGTCTTTTTTTGAGGGTGCTGCTGCAGCCTGTGACTTCTAAAGTGAAGAAGGGTGAGAAGACTGTTAGAATCTCATTTTTGGCTGAGTTTCTTGGCAATGCCGACCAACTTGTGTCATTGTTGGGGAAGGATTTTCCTGAATTGGGTTTGAAGAAGGAGAATTGTATGGAGATGAGTTGGATTGACTCTATGCTTTGGTGGTCTAATTTTGATAATGGGACTAAACCTGAAGCGTTTCTCAATAGAAATCCTAATGATGCAAAATTCCTGAAAAGGAAGTCTGATTATGTTCAAACCCCAATCTCCAAAGATGGGCTGGAGTGGTTATGGAAGAAGATGATTGAGCTTGGCAAAATAGGGTTGGTGTTCAATCCATATGGTGGAAAAATGAGCCAAATTCCGGCCTCTGAGACGCCGTTTCCACACCGTGCCGGAAACTTGTTCAAAATTCAGTACTCAGTGAATTGGGAAGATGCAGGAGAGGATTTTGAGAAGAATTATGTCACGCAAAGCAGGAGGCTGTACAGCTACATGACCCCATTTGTGTCCAAGAACCCAAGAAGTGCTTTCTTGAATTATAGGGACCTTGACATTGGTGTCAATGCATTTGGTAGCAATAGCTATGAAGAAGGGAAGGTTTATGGATTGAAGTACTTCAATGATAACTTTGAAAGGTTGGTGAAGGTGAAGACTGCTGTTGATCCAGAAAATTTCTTCCGGAACGAGCAGAGTATCCCTACTCTTCCATGTAAGGCATAGGAGAATTTAGCTGTTGACACAGCTTGGATTGGTTATTGATTCATCATACTATAAGTTTTTAAAAAATAATGTCACTTATATGATGAGTATTTGGTTATTTTTGATTGAGCTCTTGTCATAGTGAATATATAAACTTTCTACAATTTACTCTTTGATTTTTAGATTATGAGAGATGTGGCATGTATAAGAAAATTACAAACAATCTCATTCATTCTAGTTAATGCAAATGGTACAATACTAGCATGACGGTGTCGAGCTTTCAAGGCTGATTTGACAATTTCTTTCTATCTTCTCTGATTGATTGGTTTGCTTGCTCAATAATCTGAAACAGGCTCTCTCTCCTCAACCATTGGAAAAATAAAACCAACTGAGTTGATGGATTATTATGAGTCTTTTGTTTTTTCTTTGGGTTTATTTCTTTCAATATTCAATATTCTCTATGAATAAAATTATTCATTCGGATTCTTCACTCAAACTTAAACACCACCTTTCCTTTGATCAAAGTCAGAATATATGTTCCTTTCACAATGGCGTATAGGTTAAAGTTAGTGAAAATAGCTATCATTGAAAACTCTTATCTGCAATGAAGCATCGGTAGGTTGGTGGGTCTTGACTTTATGGTTTTCACACGTTCAGAATTATGCATGTGGCATCCTCCCATCCACTGCTAGAGGAGTACAATTATACAAGACCTGGGCCTCAGGCTGTTCCCTATGACTAAGTCCTCTCCCCATAGAAGAACTTTCATGTGGGATGCCCTGCACATGACCCTTTCGGCCTTTTTCTTTTGTGGGCTATCACCACCATGTGCTTTACTGTTATTGTTGTGTATCTTGAAATAGACAGAACTTTTTTGCATTCACTTTAGTTATGGATACTCCAAATTTATGTAACACTTTGTTAGGATTATGGATGGTTGGTTTGCCAAATTGTTGGTGGTTCCCAGTCAGTCATCACGAGTCCTTGTGAACGCATTCAACCTATTAGATGATAATTAGAAACGAATTTGCATTTGATCTAATTACTAAGCTCAAAGTGAAGAGATGCACATTTTAGTTCTCTGACTCTCTGCCTTTTTTTTTTCCAGGGAGTATATGTTTGATATGCTTCTTACTTTTAGATAGAGGCTTGAACCCCAAGTTCATTAGGGAGTTAGACATGATTCTAGATTTCCTGGAATTAATAAATAATGTAAACAGAGAACTGTTTGATGGGATGGTTAAACACTCAAACTACAATCTTCCCATACATTTTGAGTTCCTACTCCTGAGCCCCCAAAGGTGTTGACTTTGGTTGCTGCTTGCAGGTGGAAACTCAGACGAGACTAGCGGGTCAAGTTCCAACTTACCAATGGGGAAGCTACTCGTTCTACTGATATGCTTGCTTATCGGAGGTCGGTAACGAGAAATGTTTCCATAGTTAAGACTCGGATCCTTCATAACATTATTTTGTTTGGTTTCTAAATTCTCTAGTTAGTAATTTCTTAGCATATTGGCAATCCCTCAATTTTGTGTGTAAAATGGAGTTGTTTTAGGCAGGGGGTGAAAATCAGCATCTTTACTGCCAGAAATATCCTGTTTTTTTTTTTTAAACCTCTAGTTAGTTGAGGGCGGCTTAGTTGATTCTCTGGTTAACTTAGAACAGATATGTAGGCCATGCAAATAGTTCACTTGGTGAGAATGCGGCACTTTATAGTAGGTGACAAACTGATAATTGCAGCCATTGTAGAAGTGATGAGTTATTTGCTGATGTATCCAAGACAAAATCATGTCATATTATTCCAAATTTCATCCAAGAACCTTTTCACTTTGAAGTTTCCACTTATACTTGGAAATTTTCAATGGCCAATGGCTGCAATGTTCTTTAATTTAGAGTACAAAGTAGGAACATCAACCAGATATTTACTAGGAACGGCAACCAGATATTAACGACTGAGCCGGTACCATGTTATATGCAGAGGAAATAATCATGGTGATCTTCGACGTAAAACTACTTCCACTACTTATCGTCCTTTTCAACTCAGTTTGATCCACAAGTTCAAATTCAAATTCAATTTCTGAAAGCTTACTTCAATGTCTTTCCACTCACCTAAAGCATTCTAACTAAAGTAAGGAAATAATCTTAACCAGAAACAGTTCTGCTTATTCTTCAGTCTTGCAAATCTTCCATACATAACCTCAGATTCTTGAACAATTCAACGCCAAAACCCGATGTTATTGTTACTCCTTTCCATGAATCTCATGTTCAAGCAGCAGTTATTTGCTCCAAGAAACATGGCATACAAATAAGATTCCTAAGTGGGGGCCATGACTACGAGGGCCTATCTTATGTATCATATGCTCCTTTCATCATCATTGATCTTTTTAATCTTCAGACCATCCATATTGACATAGAGAATTAGAGTGCATGGGTCGAATCGGGTGCTACACTTGGAGAATTGTATTACAGAATAGCACAAAAGAGTAACGTACATGGATTTCCAGCAGGGTCTTGTCCTACAGTGGGTGTGGGAGGACATATTAGTGGAGGTGGATTTGGTACCATATTCAGGAAATATGGTCTAGCAGCTGACAATGTCATTGATGCTAGGATTGTTGATGTCAATGGCAGAATTCTCAGCAGAAAATCTATGGGAGAAGAACTCTTTTGGGCTATCAGAGGAGGAGGAGGCTCAAGCTTTGCAGTCATTCTGGCATGGAAACTTAGACTGGTTCCTGCTCCTCCATCTGTAACAGTTTGCAAAATTGAAAAGACCATAGAAGAAGGTGCAACCAAACTTTTCTCTAAATGGCAAGTTATAGCAGATAAGCTCCATGAAGACCTTTTCTTACATTTGGTTGTGGAAGTTGCAAATGAAGCCGGTAGAACTGATGGCAAAACTATTCAAGTGTCATTCGATTCATTGTTTCTTGGACCGGTTGAGAAGCTTCTCCTTTTGATGCAAGATAAGTTCCTGGACTTAAGTTTAGACCGCAGCAATTGCACTGAAATGAGTTGGATCCAGCCTGTGATGTACTTTGCTGGCTTCCCAATAAGCGAATCCGTGGAAGTTTTGCTGAAGAGGACTCAGCCATCTAGGAGCTTCTTCAAAGCAAAATCGGACTATGTAACTCAACCCATTTCAGAAGGTGGCTTGGAAGGTTTATGGCAAAGACTACTTGAAGTAGAGACATCCCTGTTGATATTGACGCCTTACGGTGGAACAATGAGTGAGATCTCTGATTCAGAAACTCCTTTCCCACATAGAAATGGAAATATATTTGCAATCCAGTATTTGGTCACTTGGGATGATGACAAGGAAACTGAGAAACATATTAGCTGGATGAGAAGGGTGTATGCCTACATGGCACCATATGTTTCAAAGTCCCCAAGAGCTGCCTACTTGAACTACAGGGATCTCGACTTGGGGAGGAACCATGGTGGCAATACAAGCTATGCACAAGCAAGCATTTGGGGTTTGAAGTATTTCAAGAGTAACTTTGGGAGACTTGTGCATGTTAAGACCTTAGTTGATCCTGGTAACTTCTTTAGAAATGAACAAAGCATCCCTGTCCCTGTTTTACCATCTGGGCAGAAATAGAGTGTAAATAATAAATAGTTGGGTTTGGCCCAATGTAGAAAATAATAGAAAATAAGTCTGCAGCCTTAACCAATGTATTCAACACTTCTCCAAAATCTTAGACCGTATTCCATCACTGTAGGAGCATCAAAGAATATATGAGTGCTATTTTTTATGTGCAGATGCAGAATATAGTAAACTCTATAATGGAAATTGTTGGATTTTAGATGCTCTGATAGCACTGTTAGGTTGTGTCTGAAGGGGTTTAGGATAATAGTACAATAATCGAAATAGCGTGATTTTATTAGATTGGAAGAGAATAGTACATGGCTTTGTGTGCATAGGATTACAGGCCATTGGCCTTCTCGTGGTGTAGCTATTGGCTACTTCATAGATTCATAGATTTAGAATTGTAGGCTATTGGCCCTTCACTGATGTAGCTATTAACTACTTCATATCTTGCTTGATAAAACAAGGCTATTGGCCTCTATATGGCTATTGGCTTCCATTTGGCCACCTTGATGACTTAGGTTGGTGAGCTCTTAGCTCCACTTTGCTAGATTGCTTGCAAAGTTATAGGCATTGTTGCCGACTTGTCTAAGTTCCACTGACTTGGCTTATTCTTCTTAGCCACAAGTTCTGCCCACATTGGCTGTTATTCCAGCCACTACTCCTTAGATAGTTATATTCTAGAATCAACTCAAAATCATTTCTATTAGGACTTGTCTAGGGCATGATCTATCCTTCTGGGATATTTTTTACTCCAAGCCGACATAGCCTCTTCTTCCACTGAGCTTTCTAACATTGTGCAGATCCCTTTCAAATGTGCATTACTTCTTAACAAAAATAAAGCAATATTAGTTGTATTTCTCATTTCAACACACAGAAAACAAACTGATGACAGCTTCATGGAAGCAAGTCCATCACTACTGCATCACTACTGGATCATATTTCTTTTTTTGGGTACACGTTTATGGAAAGACTTTAATTAGTATATAACTTCTTTTTCAGTCTCTTGCGTATTATCCTTACCTTTTCAATTATCGAAAAGTCATCGATGGCCATCAATAGCTTCAATGTTCTATCTAACTCCTAGTGCCTATATAAGTGAGCTCAGAGCTCATACCATTTCACATGCCCAGAGAAATGGAGATCTCACACGAAAAACTAGTTCCACTTCTACTTTTCATCCTTCTCAACTCAGTTTGGTGCACAACTTCAAACTCAATTTCTGAAAGCTTTTTTCAATGCTTTTCCTCCCACATACATTCAAACTCAACAAGCAAAATTATTCTCACTCGAAAAAGTTCTTCTTATTCCTCAGTCTTGCAATCTTCCATACAGAATCTCAGATTCTTGAACACTTCAACACCAAAACCAGAAGCTATAATTACTCCTTTTCAACACTCTCATGTTCAAGCAGCTGTAATTTGCTCCAAGAAAGAGGGCATACAAATAAGAACCCGAAGCGGGGGGCATGACTACGAGGGCCTATCTTATGTATCCAAATCTCCTTTCATCATCATTGATCTTTTCAAACTTCGGTCCATCGATATTGACATAAAGAATGAGCGGGCTTGGGTGGAATCTGGTGCTACTCTCGGAGAGTTGTATTATGCAATTGCACAGAAAAGTAAAGTCTATGGATTTCCAGCAGGGATTTGTCCAACTATTGGTGTGGGGGGACATATTAGTGGAGGTGGCCTTGGTACCTTGTTCAGGAAATATGGTCTGGCAGCTGACAATGTCCTTGATGCTAAGATTGTCGACGCTAATGGCAGAGTTCTTGACAGAAAATCCATGGGAGAAGAACTCTTTTGGGCTATTAGAGGAGGGGGAGGGGCAAGCTTTGGAGTCATTTTGGCATGGAAACTTAAGTTGGTTCCTGTTCCTCCATCTGTAACAGTTTACACAGAATCAAAGACCATAGAACAGGGTGCAACCAAACTTATTTCTAGATGGCAAGCTATAGCAGATAGGATTCCAGAAGGGAATTTCCTGCGTTTGGTTATACAAGTTGCACATGGTACAAACGGTGGAAAAACTATTGAAGTTGTATTCAATTTCTTGTTTCTTGAGACTGTCGCGAAACTTCGCCCTTGGATGAAAGAAAATTTCCCAGAGTTAAGTTTGGAGCAGACCAAATTCACTGAAATGAGTTGGATTGAGTCTGTTCTATCTATGGCTAACCTCCAAAGAAACAAAACGGAAGTTCTGCTTCAGCGGGCTCAACAATCTAAGAGATTCTTCAAAGCAAAATCAGACTATGTGACAAAACCAATTTCAGAAGCTGGCTTGGAAGGTTTATGGCACATTATGCTTGAACTAGACACATCCCTGTTGATACTGTCACCTTTCGGGGGAAGAATGAGTGAGATTTCAGATTCAGAAACTCCTTTCCCACATAGAAAAGGAAACTTATATGAAATCCAGTATTATGTCAGTTGGGATGATGACAAAGAAACTGAGAAACATATTAGCTGGACAAGAAGGGTGTATGGCTACATGGCAGAATATGTTTCCAAGTCCCCAAGAGCTGCCTATTTGAACAACAGGGATCTTGACTTGGGGATGAACAAGGATGCAAACACAAGCTATGCACAAGCAAGCCTTTGGGGTTTGAGCTACTTCAAGAATAACTTTAGGAGACTTGCACAAGTGAAGACCTTAGTTGATCCTGGTAACTTCTTTAGAAATGAACAAAGCATCCCTGTGTTACCATCTGGGGAAAAATAGAATGTCAACAAGAAGTTGATGGGCTTGTGTAATAGATAAACAACAAATAGATAGGTTCGGCTTCGGTTGTTCATTCCATTGTACCTACCAACTAATAATAGAATCTCGTTTGTTGCCTTTCTCTTCCTGAGAAGACTGAAATCCATATTTGCAAATCTATAGTATGATTGTACTTGAAATAATTTAAAGATTTTAATCTCTGCTTTGATTGTCAAACTATTTATTTGTTTATGAGTAACAAGTCTTCTTCGGTACAATCTCCCAAGATATTTCTCTGTTATCAGAACAGAACAGGATAGCTTTCTTTTAATTAGGAAGCAATAAGATTTAGAAATCAGCATTAAATTGAGATGACTATATGCATTTCATATAGTCATAATTCAGCATTAAATTGTTGCTTATTACTAGCTGTCCAGACAATAATGCAACTTCATTTTTTCCACAAACAAATAATAATGCAACTAAAAGTATATTTGTGTGAGGACTTCTTTTACATAAATTGAAATGAATCACCAAAATCTACTATCAAGAGAGTTTATTTTATGATGATGTGGATAATATGATCCACATTATGATTATTAAATCGTTTGCATCGCAAATTTTAAAATAAGTTTTTGAGAAGACTCTAAATCGGTAGGGATTTGTCACGCAGTTGGTGTGGGGGAACATATCAGTGGAGGTGGATTTGGTAGCTTGTTCAGGAAGTATGGTCAGGCAACTGCCAATGTCCTGGATGCTAAGATAGTATTTTCTAGATGTAAAGTTTAGTATTTGTTCTAGGTGTGTATGTATATTGACTAGAAACGAGACATGAATGTGCAAGGCTTTAATAGTTGGACAAATTGTTAAAGTGTCATTCGATTTCTTGTTTCTAGGACCGGTTGAGAAGCTTCTCCTTTTGATGCAGGACAAGCTCCCGGAATTAAGTTTAGACCGCAGCAATTGCACTGAAATGAGTTGGATCCAGTCCGTGATGCACTTTGCTGGCTTCCCAATAAGCGAATCCTGGAAGTTTTGCTGAAGAGGACTCAGCCATCTAGGAGCTTCTTTAAAGCAATATGTTTCTCAGTTTCCTTGTTGGTCAGTTTAGGAGATTTGTTCATGTTAAGACCTTAGTTGATCCTGGTAACTTCTTTAGAAATGAACAACGCACCCCTGTTTTACCATCACTGTAAATAATAAAATAGTTGGGTTTGGCCCAATGTAGAAAATAATAATAAATAAGTCTGCAGCCTCAACCAATGTATTCAACACTTATCCAGAAGCTTAGACTTGTGTACGTAGATTACAAATGTATTTCTCATATCTTGCTTAACAAAAATAAAGAAATATCACTTGTATTTCTCATTTCAACACACAGAAAACAAATTGGTGACAGCTTCATAGAAGATATGATTCACATTTTAAACATTATTTCATTGTTTTGTATTTTCAACATTTAGATAATTGTTTATGAAGAAACTGCTTTCTTTTTGTAAACGTTTTTGAAAAGTATAAAAATACTGTAGGACTTATTCTTCATTCACTTCCGTATGCTACTATCTTTTCAATTATTGAAAAATCATCGATGGTTGCATTGTTCTTTCAACTCAAACTATCTATATAAGTGAGCTCAGAGCTCATACCATTCCACATGCACAGAGAAATGGAGATCTCACACGTAAAACTAGTTCCACTTCTACTTTTCATCCTTCTCAACTCAGTTTGGTGCACAACTTCAAACTCAATTTCTGAAAGATTTCTTCAATGTTTTTCCTCCCACATACTTTCTAACTCAACAAGCAAAATTATTCTCACCGAACACAGTTCTGCTTATTCCTCAGTCTTGCAATCTTCCATACAGAATCTCAGATTCTTGAACACTTCAACACCAAAACCAGAAGCTATCATTACTCCTTTTAAACACTCTCATGTTCAAGCAGCTGTAATTTGTTCCAAGAAAGAGGGCATACAAATAAGAAGCCGAAGTGGGGGCATGACTACGAGGGCCTATCTTATGTATCGACAACTCCTTTCATCATCATTGATCTTTTCAAACTTCGGTCCATCGATATTGACATAAAGAATGAGATCGCTTGGGTCGAGTCAGGTGCTACTCTTGGGGAGTTGTATTACGCAATTGCACATAAGAGTAAAGCCTATGGCTTTCCAGCAGGGACTTGTCCAACTATTGGTGTGGGGGGACATATTAGTGGAGGTGGATTTGGTTCCTTGTTCAGGAAGTATGGTCTGGCAGCTGACAATGTCCTTGATGCTAAGATTGTCGACGTTAATGGCAGAGTTCTTGACAGAAAATCCATGGGAGAAGAACTCTTTTGGGCTATTAGAGGAGGGGGAGGGGCAAGCTTTGGAGTCATTCTGTCATGGAAACTTAGATTGGTTCCTGTTCCTCCAACTGTAACAGGTTATATGGAATCAAAGACCATAGAACAAGGTGCAGCCAAACTTGTTTCTAGATGGCAAGCACTAGCAGATAGGATTCCTGAAGGGAATTTCCTGCGTTTGGGTATACAAGTTGCAAATGGTACAAACGGTGGAAAAACTATTGAAGTTGTATTCAATTTCTTGTTTCTTGAGACTTACGGGAAACTTCTTCCTTGGATGAAAGAAAACTTCCCAGAGTTAAATTTAGACCAGACCAAATTCACTGAAATGAGTTGGATTGAGTCTGTTCTATTTTTGGCTGGCATCCCAATAAACGAAACAGAAGTTCTGCTTCAGCGGACTCAACAATCTAAGAGATTCTTCAAAGCAAAATCAGACTATGTGACAGAACCAATTTCAGAAGCTGGCTTGGAAGGTTTATATCAAAGAATGATTGAACTAGACATATCCATGTTGATACTGTCACCTTTTGGTGGAAGAATGAGTGAGATTTCTGATTCAGAAATTCCTTTCCCACATAGAAAAGGAAACTTATATGAAATCCAGTATTATGTCAGCTGGGATGATGACAAAGAAACTGAGAAACATATTAGCTGGACAAGAAGGGTGTATGGCTACATGGCAGCATATGTGTCCAAGTCCCCAAGAGCTGCCTATTTGAACTACAGGGATCTTGACTTGGGGATGAACAAGGATGCTAATACAAGCTATGCAGAAGCAAGCATTTGGGGTCTGAGCTACTTCAAGAATAACTTCAGGAGACTTGCTCAAGTGAAGACCTTAGTTGATCCTGGTAACTTCTTTAGAAATGAACAAAGCATCCCTGTGTTACCATCTGGGGAAAAATAGAATGCGAACAACAAGTAGATGTGTTTATGTAATAGAATAAACAACAAATAGATAGGTTCGGCTTCAGTTGCTCAGTCCATTGTACCTAGTACCAACGAATAATCGAATCTCGTTTGTTGCCTCTCTCTTGCTGTGAAAATTGAAATCCATTTGCAAAACAATTATATGATTTCATTTCAAATGATTTAAATATTTTAATTCCTGCTTTGATTGTCAAACTATTTATTTAATTTATTTATTTTAATAATGAAGTCTTCTTCCAGGATATTTCTCTGTTATCAGAACAGAGAAAATAGAACCAAATTTCAGAAGCACCCTTCTGATATCTTTCCTTTGACTAGTAAGCAAGAAGATTTAGAAATCAGCATCACCCTATGACTCTTATAAGTCATAATTAAGCATTCATTTGCTGCTTGCTAGCTATCCAAACAATAATGCAACTTCGTTGTTTTCACAGACAAATAATAATGCTGTTGTAAAATAGTACTGTGGAGCCCACATGTAGAAATTATACATGCACGCCTTGCCTATAATTGAGGCTTCCCCTTCCCTTTCGATATACAGATGAACAACAATCTGACAGAGAACAATTTGATCTCTTCTCTGCATTCTCTCTCAATTCTCTCAGTTTTAAAACGCGTTATCAGCATGAATATCTCTCAAATACCAGCTGAGATATTCGATCAAACTCCACACCCTCTTTGATGAGCTTGGCCATGAAATTCAACAAAACCCCCCATCTTTAGTTTCATTCTCCCAAAGCTCAATTCTCATTGGCTTTTAAGATCTGCTCTTAAACATCTCACTTCTGCAAAACAAAACCCACCACTCTCCCCCAACCATCTCCACCACCTTTCTGTCAGAAGAACTCGGAAGAGCCTTAGCTAATTGTATCTCAGAAAATGAAGCTTTTTGGTTGGATGCAAAATAAGCTTAATGGAAAGCAGGGGAACAAGAAACCAAATACAGTTCCTACTACTACTCTGCTGAAATTGGAACACAAGGGTGCATGAGCCAACCGAGTAGTTAGGAATGATGACACAGCGGATGAAGCAGCTTTGGAAAGAAGCAGTAGACTGACCCACAAGCAACATCCCCAACACCAAAAAAGCGACCGCCAGTGACCTCAATTCCTTATCCATTCTCTCTGCCGACCAAACCAAGCTGTGGAGCCGGAAGCGAGCCCAAGGTCCCCGAACCCGCCGAGTCTGTTCCGGTGAAGAATGAGAACTCTGCCGGGGCTAATGGGCCAGCTGCTGCACCGCTTCCATGGAAGGAAAAAGGGGATGTGAATCGGAGCATGGTGGCTTTACTTGGGCTTTGCTTGCTGATGGGCATATTTTATATCATTTATTTAACCCTATTCTTAGTACATTTTGGTTAATATTTTGGAAGAATTTTGATCTTTGAATTGTATTTTGATATAGGACGTTCGACTTCAGCTGGAGCAAAACTTAATCAAATGGACAAATTTTGGAGTAATTCCAGTTGGAGGACGTGCGTGAGTCACTTAGCTTGAGCGTATCAAAATTCCAGATTTTTCTACCGAGCGATTATTTTCTGGCAGTCAATTAAAGGAAGCGATCTGCGTCTTTGGAAAAGTGACGTTTTGAACTTTTCTGCGTTTTGAAGCCCAAGATGACCTCGGATGGGTTCGTAACCTTCTGGAGAAGTGTTCAGAATATTTTTATCTTCGAAACAAGCTATCTTGTGCCTGATTTGGAGCAGTTTTGAGCCCAGAACGTGGCTGGGCAGATTTTGAGCAATTTCCATAATCCTATTTGGATTTTACTTCCTAGTATTACTTTATTTTAATTAGTTTCCTTGTGGGAAAAGAAAAGCTGCAATTGGGCAGCTAGGTTTTAAGTAGTATTTAAGTTTCTTTTCACAAGAATTTTAGGGATCCTATTCTATCTTCTTTTTACTTCTTAAACGCGACAAGGGTTCTTGAAGATCTTCAACTTCAAGGTGTATTCAATCTTTTTCTATGATTTCAATTATAATTATGCGTAACTAATTTCCTTTTGCTAGGGTGAAACCTTAGCCTTAGCATGAATATGTGATTTTTATTTAATTGCTTATGGTTGATTGCATGCATACTTTGAATTGTTAATCACTGTTTTAAACTATCTACTTGTCTTGATGCCTGATCACCATTAGGATATTTAGAAAAGTAATTTGATGCAATTTTGGTCGGAAGGTTCCCTGGAATTGACGCTGGCTTCTTGTGATTAATAATTGTAAGTTCACTTAAGGCGAACACCACGCTCTTAAGGGTTGCATGGTTTTTCAAAGGGTTTTCACAAAACGTAATGAGTCTTTCGTGTTCAGATTTGATCCGAACGTCCGGACGGGTTGCATGTTAGATATACGTTCTATGTTGGAGGTTCCAAGTAGAATATACATTAGGAAAACCTAACCTTCAAAGTGGCATGTGCAAATCATAAGTAATTGGTAAAAATACATAGGAGTGATAGGTGACGGTGAATCCCTAGTGTTTTTATAAATTGATATCTAAAACTCTTTTCATTTAATTGTTTTTTTAATTAAATTCGTTTTAGCTTTAACAAATTCAAAACAAATCAACTTTCTCTACTTTTAATTTTAGTTAATTGGAAACAGTTTTTACATAAATTGCCAAATAGTCCCTGAGGAGATCGACCTTGCATGAGCATATATACTACAATAACCTTGTATTCTTGCAAGTATTTTATGTGATTTTAACCCTGTTTTTGCAGGTACTAAAAATCCTATCACTTGCGATCTGAAAAATTGGTCCAAAGCGAACCCACCGAAAGGATAAACGCTTTGCCCCTTCTCTTTTCTATTATTTTATTATTTTTTTCTATACTATTTAATACTAATATTAGTGCAGGTATGCTGGTGGCAGGTGGAAAGGCTGGAGCAGCCGTAATATTCATCGTGCGTGCACTATTTTATTTGCTTGCCTGATTACATATATAATATTAATATGGAAAGTTGATGGTAATATAACAAGACGGACCCTAACAAAGAATGACTCTAACAAGAATGGACCCTATATTTATTTATTTTCCTATTACTAACCACTAACAAAGACAGATCCTTAGTAATGCTAAACATATTACTTGTGGGAGGCTGTTTCTAATACTAACATTTATTTAAAAGAGTGGTGCAATTTATAATGTCCACGTCTTGTATTTATTTTATAGTAAATTTACTTTATCGCATATTTACTTTAAATGGTTGTACAATTTATAATGTCCACGCCTTGCATTTACTTTACAAGCAATTTATTTTGTGAGTTAATTTACAAGTGGGTGATGATGAGTTTTGCAGCATATACAGATCAGGACCAAAATGTCACATCCCAGAATCGCTCGCCAGAAGCACGATATTGTCCGCTTTGGGCCGAGGCCCTCACGGTTTTGTTTACGGGAACTCACGAGCAACTTCCCAGTGGGTCACCTATCCTTCGCTTCGCCGTAGCACGATATTGTCCGCTTTGGGCCGGGGCCCTCACAATTTTGTTTCTGGGAACTCACGAGCAACTTCCCAGGTGGGTTACCTATCCCGGGATTGCTCTAAGCCACAACTCGCTTAACTCGGAGTTCCTAAGAATCCGAAGCGGTGAGCTCCCAAAAGGCCTCGTGCTATTTGGAGGTGGACATGTACATATAAGCCACATCACCCCCTCTCCGTTGGCCGATGTGAGATCTTACAATCCACCCCCTTAGGGGCCCGACGTCTCGTCGGCACACTCGCACCACAATGCAGTGGCTCGATACCAAATTGTCACATCCTGTAATTGCTCCGCCGTAGCACGATATTGTCGCTTTGGGCGGGGCCCTCACAGCTTTGTTTACGGGAACTCACGAAGCAACTTCCCGGTGAGTCACCCATCCCAGGATTGCTCTAACATGACTCGCTTAACCGGAGTTCCTAAGAATCCAGGTGAAGCTCCCAAAAGCGCGGTGCATTTGGAGGTGGGCATGTACATATAAGGCACATCACCCTCTCCTTTGGCCGATGTGAGATCTTACAATCCAGATGTGCCTTATATGTACATGCCCACCTCCAAATAGCACGAGGCCTTTTGGGAGTTTCACCGGCCGGATTCTTAGGAACTCCGGGTTAAGCGAGTTGTGGTTTAGAGCAATCCCAGGATGGGTGACCCACCTGGGAAGTTGCTCGTGAGTTCCCGTAAACAAACCGTGAGGGCCCCGCCCAAAGCGACAATATCGCTGGCGAGCGATTCAGGATGTGACACAAAAGTTCCTTGATCCTCATCATACAATTACATTATGACCAGGAGATCCTTGATGATGAAATAATATGAGAGTGGCGATCTCTTCTGTACTATATTTTTGAAAAAGTGATCGGACCTAAAAGATCCTTGATCCTTGACATATAAATCAGGACTTGAAGTTCCTTGATAATGTAATAGTACCATATATGTGAATATTGTAGTACACATGAATAGTAAATATACAGGCAAATGTACTGTACATATGAATAGTGATCATATGTGAATAGTGTCGTACACATGAATAGTAATTGTATTGGCAAATGACTGTATACATGAATAAAATCATAATAGTACCATATACATGAATAATGACGTATGCATGAATAGTAGCCATTTTGGGCAAACCATCACTACATACAAATAGGAACCTGCAGTTCCTTAAACTCATGGATGAGCTGTTAAATGAGATGTCGAAGTTCCTCAATAACATTGACAATTATGTAAGGGTCTCAAGTTCAAATACGTACATGAAATTATAAGAATGTCCATACAATGAAAATATATGATTTTGGCCTAAAGTTCAAAATATAATAGTGTTGAGAACCTGAAATTCCAACAATTAAAATGGACAATCCTTGAAATAAGTATTGCAAGTTGTGACATACCACATATTTCTTTGGCATAAAAAAATGATGAATTTATCAAAGTTCAATTTTATCAAAGTTGTGGCATACCTTTCTGATATATATATATATATATATATATATATATATATATATATATATATATATATATATATATATATATATATAGGTCTAAATTCTGATATCTTTCTTTTAACTAGTAAGCAAGAAGATTTAGAAATCAGCATCACCCTATGACTCTTGTAAGTCATAATTAAGCTTTCATTTGCTGCTTAAGCCGGCCCTTGGCGAGGGCAACTAGGGCCACTGTTCGGGGAACAAGCTTGAGGGGGCCCAAAAATAAAATATATAGCTCATATATATGTATTTGCAAAAATAAATTTAAAATTTCTCATAAAAAACAGAAACTTCTTATAAAAAAAACTAAAAATAATGGGTATATACAGTACGGCTGTCAACTTTCGAGTTAAACAAGATAAAGGCATGGAGTAGAATTTTCAATTCTTTCTCAACAGGCCTAAGAAACCGGTGTGATGGGTATGTGTGGTTTATTCTATTTTTGTTTTAAATTTCAAGTCTAAATACATTGTTTTGCCAAGAAAGAATAAGAAGCGTGCTGAACATTCTTTTCCCAGAGAGAGAAGAACGATCTTAGAAATAAGAATAACTAAACCAAACAAAGCAGGCTTAGGCTCTTGAAAGCAATTTAATTAGTTCTACTGGTTCTTGAAAGCATCGGCAGCAACTGAAAATCAGGTTTCATTGTTCTTTTCTTTGTTCATTTCATTAGTTCTACTTTTATTGCTATTTTAATTTGTTATTGCTTGCTTTGCTTTTGTTTATCATACAAATTTAAACATGTTTAAGAAACAACTTTCTGGAAACCACAAGAGACAAAGAAAGAAAAAGAATTAGAGATTGCTCAAAGCTTAAGAGGACGTTTGAATAAATATTTTCTTAAACAAACTAATAGTAGTTCACTTGAAAACTTAGCTGAAGATTTACCACCAAATCAAAATCAAAATGACGTAATCAATTGAATAATTCTGCAAAGTTGACTTCATTGGATGATGATCAATTGAAAATTTCTTGTGTGAATCTTGAAAATGCTTTAAAAAATGATGATGTTTCGAATGTTGATGCATGTAATTTATTGTCAGAATTATAGGTGTTGCAAGTGATCTTACTAAGAGAAGCGTATGAAACAGATAAACCATGGACATCCATTAAATTTCTATAACTTTTAAAGATTGTATAATGTTTTTAATGTATAAGTACTATTTTTTCTTCGTTAGAGGTTTTGTTTCACTGAATTTTCCTCAAACAAGATTTTAATGAGACCCAAAAATGTTCTTCATTGCATTTTGTAAACTCTTCTAATTTTAATAAAATTAATTATTTGATAAAAATAAAAAATAAAAAATAATTAATTTATGTATAAAGGGCCCACTGTCATACTTATGCCCTAGGCCTTCAATCACCCAAGGCCGGCCTTGCTGCTTATTAGCTGTCCAAACAATACTGCAACTTCATTGTTTTCACAGACAAATAATAAAGCAACTTTTTAAAATTTTTTTTTAATGCTAACTTCTTTAATATCAATTGAAATGAACGACAAAAAACGACATTGCGATTATTAAATCATTTGTATCTCCAATTATAAAATAGGTTTTTGAGAAGACTCTAAATCGTAGAGTTTTGTTTTCACGCTCTTAGGTGTTCTCTTACGTATGCTTCAATATTTTAAAGGACACTTGTTCCTTGTTTTATACTAACTGACAAAAATAAGAGAAACATACTGAACCTTTGCTTTGTCATCAATGGACTCCTAATGCCTGCAATAATCTTTCAAGTGAGCTAAGAGCTCATGCATGTCATATGTACAGAGAATCAAAATGGTGACCTTACACATGAAACTACTTCCTCTACTTTTCATCCTTTTCAACTCAGTTTGGTCCACAACTTCAAATTCAGCTACACAAAGCTTTCTTCACTGTTTTACCTCCCACATACAGAATTTCAATTCAAGTAGCAAAATCATCATTACCAAAACCAGTTCTTCTTATTCCTCAGTCTTGGAATCTTCCATACGGAATCTCAGATTCTTAAACCCTTCAACACCAAAACCAGAAGCTATCATTACTCCTTTTCATGGCTCTCATGTTCAAGCAGCTATAATCTGCTCCAAGAAAGAGGGCATATGATAGATTCATATTTTGCATATATAATCTATCTCTATTTGCATTGTTTTCGTGTGAAATTGTTTAGTTTAATGTCTTTTGTGTAGATTTTGTAGGCTTTCGTTCCTAGCAAGGGTTTGGAGCCAAAACTAAGATTATGGAAGCTTAAAGGACCAAAATGGGTGGAATTATCAACTCAACAAAATCTCAAGCATTCACTCTGTCATTTCATCAAACACCTGGAGTGCATCTGTGCAAGTGACAATTTATATCCACAACTGGTCTCAGTGACCAGCGCCAGAAAGATTGAGATAGAGAAGCTTACCATCACAGTGCTACCTTTCTCATAAAGAAGAGCCCAACTTTAATTACTGATATTGTGGAAATGGTGGGTTGCGTCATCTGAGCAATTGCTGAGAAGCTAGAGGTCAAAATAATGGTCTGAAAGGAAAGAAAGCAAATGCATGAGAATTGCATTATTAAAAACTAAATGGCTTTGCAATTGATGAGACAATTGCTGATCACCTTTTGAATAAGTTGGTGTCGTCAATTATTGAAGTTTGGAGAAGACTAACTTCGTGCTTGTTGATTTGAGCAACGAATTGCTGAGGCTTCGCATCAATATATGGGCTGAAATCTCTTGGGCTTATTTAATCTTACAGAGATCAATTCAAGCTGCAGCCCTTTATGTTGAAAACGACAATGTGATTTGGATTAGAGTTGCTGCCAAGGAGATGTCGTCACATGTGAAGCTGAAGAAGGCGTGTATGGGGCTGAGCTCGTGTGAGTTTTCCTTCTATGAGATGGAGATAATAAGTTCCAATTGCAGCTGCACCTTTTATCCTTTTCTAAATAGGACTTGTTTTCCCAAAGCAAATATTCTAAACCTCATTTGACTTGGATAGTTTCCAAACTAAAGTGCCGTGCCTCTTTTTCTCCCTTTTCAGATTAGGTATTCTTTTATTTTCCTACTGTTTCTCTATTTCCCAAATCCTTCCTAATTAGATATCCCTTTTCCTTATTTTTGGAGGATTCTCTTGTGCCTATAAATACAAAACCTAGGAGCCAAAAATCGGATATCACCTTCAGTCATATTCATCCTACCATAATTCCTTCTTTACACCATAAATTCATACACTCAGGAGAAATATCGGAGAGAGCTAAGAATCTGCTGCTTTGTGTAAGGAGCTTTTGAAGGTGTTCTTTGTGAAGATTCTCAAGATCAAGTCCATCGGCCAAATCGGTTTTATGACAACAATTCTCTTGTTTATATTTTCTTTTGTCATGAACTAATTTCCCTTGCTAGGGCTACGATGTAGCCTAACCATGAATACTTAATTTTTATAGTTATATTAATTTCTGATTATTATCCCATGTTGAGTATTTATTCTGTTATCGTTCTTAATGATTTAAATATCTAGCTAATATTTAATTGATGATCCAAACGGAGACCGAGAGGAGAAGTTTGGTGTTTGCTTCTTGTAACAAATACCATGACTTGAATGAGTGCCCGAGAGGGACTAACATGACTCATGCGGTTTTCTTGCGAGGTTCTCATAGAACTTAATGGGTTCTTGATTAATTAAATCTGTTGCTCGAGAGAGAGTGGGTTATTAATTAAGAATACTTTTGGTTGAGCCGAGAGGGAATATCAAATAAATAAGGAGAAACCAACTGTCAACATGGATAGTAATTAGGGTTAATTGGCTATAAGAATTAAGTGGAATTGGTTATGGTGAAATCGGATGCCCTAGTGTCTCATAAACTTGAATTTTCCACCTTTAATTAAATTGTTATTCTTTTATAGTTGTTTTAGTTTAATTAAATCAATCAATCTTCATAATTAATTGTTCAGATAAACTTAAGGATTAATCATAATTGGTAATTAATAGGAAATTACGGTCTTCGTGGGAACGACACTCTACTTACTTCTATATTACTTGTGCGGATTGTGCGCTTGCAAAAAAAATTCACAACAGCATACTTATAAGAATCCGAAGCGGGGGGCCATGACTATGAGGGCCTATCTTATGTATCCGAAACTCCTTTCATCATCATTGATCTTTTCAATCTTCGATCCATCGATATTGACATTGAGAATGAGAGTGCTTGGGTCGAGTCAGGTGCTACTATCGGAGAGTTTTATTATGCAATTGCACAAAAGAGTAAAGTCTATGGATTTCCAGGAGGGATTTGTCACACAGTTGGTGTGGGGGGACATATTAGTGGAGGTGGATTTGGTACCTTGTTCAGGAAGTATGGTCTGGCAGCTGACAATGTCCTTGATGCTAAGATTGTCGACGTTAATGGGAGAGTTCTTGACAGAAAATCCATGGGAGAAGACCTCTTTTGGGCTATTAGAGGAGGGGGAGGCTCAAGCTTTGGAGTCATTTTGGCATGGAAACTTAGGTTGGTTCCTGTTCCTCCATCTGTAACAGTTTACATGGAATCAAAGACCATAGAACAAGGTGCAACCAAATTTGTATCTAAATGGCAAGTTATAGCAGATAGGATTCCTGAGGAGCACTTCCCGCGTTTACTTGTACAAGTTGCAAATGGAGCTGGTAAAAATGATGGAAAAACTATTACAGTTATATTCGATTTCTTGTTTCTTGGGACATTTGAGAAACTTCTGCCTTGGATGCAAGACAATTTCCCAGACTTTGCTTAGACCAGACCAAATTCACTGAAATGAGTTGGATTGAGTCTGTTCTATACTTTGAAGGTCTCCCAAGTAACGAAGTAGACGTCTTGCTTCAGCGGACTGAACCATCTAAGAGATTCTTCAAAGCAAAATCAGACTATGTGATAGAACCAATTTCAGAAGCTGGCTTGGAAGATTTATGGCAAAGAATGCTTCAACTGGAGGCATCTGAGTTGATACTGACACCTTATGGTGGAAGAATGAGTGAGATTTCTGCTTCAGAAATTCCTTTCCCACATAGAAAAGGAAATTTATTTGAAATCCAGTATTTGGTCTTTTGGAATGATGAGAAGGAAACTGAGATGAATATTGGTTGGTTGAGAAGGCTGTATGCCTCCAAGGCACCATATGTTTCAAAGTCTCCAAGAGCTGCCTATTTGAACTATAGGGATCTTGACTTGGGAAGGAACAAGGATGCTGATACAAGCTATGCAGAAGCAAGCATTTGGGGTTTGAAGTATTTCAAGAATAACTTTAGGAGACTTGTTCATGTTAAGACCTTAGTTGATCTTGGTAACTTCTTCAGGGATGAACAAAGCATCCTTGTGTTTCCATTGGTGGGAAAAATAGAATGTCAAGAACAACTAGATTGGTTTGTGTAACAGAATAAACAATAAGTAGTCTAATTTAAAGATTTAATTTCTACTTTGATTAAACTAGTTTCTTCTGTAATTAAGGCTGCTTTGGTACAATCTTCCCAGATATTTCACTACTATGAAAACAGAGGCATAGGAGTGTGGAAATCCAGAACTCGTGAAGGTAGACAATTCAGGAGATAGTTTGCATAGGTAACAGCATCCATGCATAACCGCTTTGGAACCGATGCATCAAGCAACATAGCATGGGCAATGGCAAGGATCTGCCCATTTTTACGTTCAGCGACCCATTTTGTTGTGGTGTATGAGGGCAAGTAGTCTCATGGAGGACATCCTAGTGTGAAAAAATTGGGATAAATCCGAATTGACAAATTCTCCACCATTATCGGATCGAAAAACCTTGATAGGAAACATAAATTGAGTTTGAATCACTTGATGGACACGCTGAAAGATATCGACCACATCACTTTTATGTTTCATCCCATATAATCACATTATACAAGTGCAATCATCCACAAATAACACAAACCAATGAATACCCACGACAATAGAAATAAGAGAAGGTCTCCAAACATTAGAATGAACTAAATCAAATGGCATAAGGCATTTATTACAACTCGGAAGGTAGGATACTCGATGACAGGACCCGACTCGAATTCCCCTCGGAATTCGTGCCGAACCCTGTGGTTTTTCGGCATCCACAGATGCCGGGCCCACTTACTAAGACTTTCACTTCCTACTCCCGAGTTAAAGGAAAAAGAGCTGAGACTTCTGCCGAAATTTCGGCAGAGTCTCCCCTGAAAAACGAACTTTCCCCAAGTTTTAAAACCTGCCAAAACAACCACAGAAAACACAACCAAGAGCCAGCAAACAACCACGAATACAAAATAGGCCTCCGGCCTCCAATTCCAACCCTAATGGGCGATAACAGAGCATATCTAAGGGCAATTGAATTTAAACAACAATTCAACCTCAAGAGAAAGGGATACAGAAGTCCTACCCCTCGGTCGAAGCTCGCGAGAAGGAAAGCTCGGCTTGAAAGTTCGGTTCGCGGCACTACAGCCTGGGGGCGCAAAACAGAAAAATTGTGAGTGGACAAAAACAAAGTTTCAATACTTAAAACAAACATACTAACCCCACCTTTTAAATATAAAAACGATGCAAAACATGTAAATCAAAATCCTTTGTATACGTAGTTGATTCCCAAACCTAATACTTCAAAATAATAAAGGAATAAAGAAAATCCAAACCTTTTTCATTTCCTTCTTCCCGAGGCATAACCTCCCAAAACTGATCCTCATATAAAATATAAACATAAACCACTTGAAATCCATGAGCACGAAAATCAATAAAGTTCTCGTAACAAAACAACATTAAAGTTCCAAAAACAAGACTACTCCTCGGAACCCAAAACAATGACATAGTAACAAAGTACGCACACCTCAAGTAGACTTTACCCTTTAGCTTTCCCACACCCAACCAACCGCATGCCCGTAGAGACCGCAGCGAGGAAGTATCCTCACCCAAAGAAAAGAACTGTAATAATAATAACAATAACAATAACAATAACAATAACAATAACAATAACAATAACAATAACAATAACACAATAAATACATATAGTAAGACTCTCACACCAATATTTGTACCGGGAAACAATCCCAACAGGATCGTTTGACTGCACCACATAGAGGAGTCCTCAACAACCATGTGGCCAGGGAACAAGCCGTCCAACTGGGACTAAACTTATTAGCACGTACAGCAGAATCCTCAATACTAGTACGCCCGTGACTACCCCTACGCGCGCAGACTACCCCCGCTAAGGGTCTACAAATACACCCACTCAAGGGTGCACCGGTATCCAACATATCCAAGTATTCAATTCAAAAAGTATCCACTTTCCAAAGTTCCATAACCGAGGGAGGTACATAGGGTAGTGCTTATAGCACTTCAAACTGACATAATCAACCACTTCTCACTTTCCACAATAATCACACCCACGTACCCCACACATAACCAAACATACATACATATATTCATTCTCAAAAATATTATATAACTCAAGATACTTGCAATATGTCAAAGACCCGAATATGTATATACACCAAAACTCACAATAGCCACCAAAACCCAAATACCAACACATATCCCGATAAATTGATAAAATAGCATACTTGCAACATAAGACACTAATATAAACCTCAAATGGACATAAACTCCAAGTATCAAAAGTAACCCAATTAATCCGTATAACACAAGTCCCAAAAGTTAAATAATAATAAAGTTCCAAAAGTTAAATAAAAATAAAGTCCCATAATCGAAAAGTAGATAATACTTCTCAAACGTAAAATCCAACCCCGAGATATTTAGTTCACAAATCACTATTAGTTATGAAAGTATATATATATATATTGAGAACCCCTTATGTTTACAAATTCCAAATATTAGAAATTTCCCGACAAATCCATAATTAAAATAATATGAAAACTCCAAAGTCAAATAACCCAAATATAAGATCGAAACCCAACATTTATCAAATTAACCGCCCAAATGTTTAATTCAAAAATATAAATATAAACTCCGATAGTGTAAACATAATTTCCCAAAAGTATATTGTATAGGTTCCCAAAGATATAGAATATAATTTCCTAAGGTAATATAACATAAGTTCTCAAGAGTACATAATATAATTTTCCCAAAAGATATATACTATAATTTCACTAAGAGTATAGAATATAGATTCTTAAAGATATACAACATAATTTCACAAAGTATAGAATATATATATATATATTTCCAAAGTACGGAATATAACCCGCACTGTTCTTAGATTCCAAATATTAAAGTAAATAGAAAATTTTCATAATTAGAACCGTAGAGAATCCCAAGATTCAATAACTAAATTTCGTAAGATCCGAAATACGGTAAACCGTGAACCTCAACTTATCAAACATATTTAAGGTATAAGTAACTAATCTTAAAGTATATTAACTGAACCCAAAGTATTCACAAGTCTCACAATTCCCCAATATCCTTTAAATTTATCATTTGAAAACCATATAAAACCCCAAGGTCACATAACCCAAGAAATCCATAATTTGATACCAAAATAATAATAAAACTCCAAACACGTCACCCAATACTCAAATCACCACAAAACTTGGTTACTAAACATAATCCAATAAATTCATATTATATCAAAGATCCCAAAATAACCAAATATGAAAACGTAAACATCATGTCCCGCATATAGTCTAGGACCCAAAATATGCATAAACCCAAATATAAATTATATTCAAGAAATACCATTAAAATCCAAATCCAAGGTTTAAACAACATTTGAATCCAAATAATCGAAAGAAAATCATATCATATGCACTTCAATTCATTCTTTAAAATATCGTTGAAAAACAATGTCCACTCACCGTTGGTCCTACGCTGCATAACCCTAAAGGGTCCCGCCTGCTGCGTAGCAGAGTCAACGTACCTAAAGCGATAGATACGAGGATTGGATTAGTAATTGAACCGAAATGAGAACCTTAAACTCAAATCCTACCAAAACCCGACTTAACGTGCACCAACGCCCTACGAAGGATTTCAAGGTCAAACTACTTCTCATAACCAGTGGGACCACCCCGGAAGACGCACGGTCAACTAGCGGTCAAACACCCCTTTTTGGTCAACCCGGGCCCGTTGGGCCTATTACCTCCAAAAGGTTCCGGACATTCCTAGAAGTCCAACAACGTCAACTACGTGGCAAGACAACCTCGGGAGACGCTCGGCCAACCCTGGTCAAACTTGGTCAAACCGACCCGAATAGGTCAAACCGGACCCGTGGGTCCCATGACCTCCAAACTTACATCCGAAAGTTCCTATAGGTTCACTACGGCTCAAAGAACACGTCCCGAAAGTTTGGTCTCGATCGACGGTCGGATTTCTCACGATCGCACGATCAGACGATTACAGTTTAGTTCAAGTTTCAAGTCATTGATCCGAAGTATCCGGGACTCCGAATCACGATTCGTCAATTCCTACACGATCCTAGGAATACGGGGGACAACATACTAAGAATTGGGATTGATCCGACGGTCCGAACATATCGAACCCGGATAACGCGCAATAGGCGTAAATCCGATCGATAGTCAAACGACGTCCGAATTGGAATCCGAGCACGCCTACGTGCTCGTGACGACGTAGGGATAATTGTAGCAGAAAGTTTGACAATTAAAAGTGGGTCCCACACAGCCACCCACACTGACAGCGTAACGGGTGCCCAAAGCGATAACCCGTCGTCGGGCAAACTCCAAACCAAGAGCTGCCCTTCCACCAGCCTATACTACTCGATGAGTGGAACAACTTATTCAACTATGAGAACGTCCATAGACGTCGGCAAGTGGCCGGAAATTCAACCTCAAAACCGGACAAAACTTAGGTTATAGATCCGATCACTTAGGCTCAAAACCGATCAACAATACCTATAAAAATGATAGAGCAGGAAGAGTAGATGAAGTTTCATACCTCACTCGACGGAAATGGTGGCCGGAGTCGCTGGAAAACTCATCGGAAACTTCGAAAACCGCCGGACTTTCAGTCGTTCCAGTTTAAAATCAGTGGGCTTTCGAGCTGGGAAATTGAGTAGGTTAGGTAGAGGACGAAGAGACGAAACTTTTGGGACTGGAAACACCCAAATCGGACAAGGGACGGAGGAGAAATCGCAATTCAAAGTGAGGGAGGAGAAAATGAGGGAGAAGAAGAAGAAGATCAGAAAAATCGATTTTTATTGTAGCGGTACTGTAGCCGCTACAGTAAAAATCAGAAATTCTTTTTTTTTTTTCTTTTTCTTTTCTTTAAACCGTTATGCGTTCGTTACAACTCAGAATTACGCGTTCGCATATCCACGAACTCGTTTCGACGAGCCAGACACAATGGCGCAACTCGTTTCGCCAAATTCTCGTCCAAAAATTGAAATGACCTTATTGCCCCTTACATATTAAATTCCAATTTAATTCCAATAATTCTTATTTAAATCATATTTAATTCCTTATTTAATTAATTCAATTTATTTAATTTATTTTCCTTAAATTTTAGGTCAGGGGCGTTACACCCGATGACTCTTAGCTAAAATACAAGTCTAACATTGGAAAGAAGACTCGTTTACACCACTAAATAACGCATGAAACAAATGCCTTAAATATCCAAAGGAGGCATGACCAAATCAGTAATGTAGCAACCAAATCCGATGATGATGAGAAGTTTCGGCGCTACCAGCACGAATAACCCGACTAGTTGCCACGTCATATACATAATAAAGCCCCGATTTTTTAGTATCACGACCAAAGATCTCCCAAGTCTGGATATCCTGTAGTAAGACAAAAGATGGATACACGAATACAGCACAGTTTAACTACTCAGTAACTTACAACACATATAATAAATTGCTAGACAAAGATGGAACCAATAACGCTTTATCCAATGCTAAAGTTGGTGTCAAGCATACATAACCAGACCCATGACAGGAGCAAAATCATTATTAGCAGTCAGAACATGATCACGATGAGGTGGGAGAGTAATAGAGAATAAAGTAGAATTATACGTCATATGGTCAGTAGCTCATGAATCAATAATCCAACATGTATCGCATGCATCATGGGCAAGGAAATCCATGCCCAAGTTACCTGGAGGCGATGTTGGTGCAAGAGCCAAGACCACAATCACGGCCAGAGAATGAGTAGCGACCAGGTTGCAGTGTCCGATGGTGACTTCAGCCACAAAAGTGGTGGTGTCAACCACATGAGCTTTGCCGCCCAGTTGTTCCTTTTTAAAGCTCCATCGTTCATTCTCCCACTCTGGGTATTCCATGCAACGCTTAGCAGTTATCGATAATATGTCTCTTATCACCATATTGATCACACTTCAATTTGTCTTTTTCTGCAACAGTCAGGCGACGAGGCAGAATAGTAGAAGAGCCAGCCTTTGTAGCCAAATCAATGTTTTTAGAAGCAAACACAACAACAGGTTCCCCAATCTTGGTGCCAGATCCAAGCATAGTAATTTGGCATTGAGCCTCTTGAAGGACCATAAAAAATGCATTTTCAATACTCGGAACTTTATCACTTTGTAGAATATCATTGCGGACATTGTCATAAATATCGTCAAGGCCATCCAAAAAAATCATACACGCGATCTGCCATAACAGCATCTCGAAACGTCTTTATATCATCATCACACTTCATCTGAAAATGACGTCTCTTGTCCAATTCAAGCTAGAGTGCCTTAAGTTCGGCAAAATAAGTGTTGACATGACGACCCCCTTACTTGAGATGGGTAGCCTGGCACCACAGTTCATAGAGTTGGGATATATCAGAGCCATCATAAAACATATGATTAACGACATCTTAATTACCCTTTGTCGTAGGTAGAGTATGAAACATATTCAACAAACCGAGGTTCCATAGTTCGCAACATCCAACTTTTCACAGTAGCATTAACAATTTTCCACTTCCCAAATTGTGGGTCTTGGGAATCTGGGGTATCGATGTTGCGGTCGGGTAACCCAATTTCGCTTGTGTAGTAGCATGTAGTTCGATCATGGAAGCCCACAATCTCATAGTTGGATCCATTCAATTTGAATCCCATAGGCGGATGGGTAGACGATTTAGTGTGAACTATCAAACTAGGGGTATGTGTAAGACCCGTGAGCTTGAGGAAGCAATAATGGTGAGCAATCCCACATCGCTCGGGGAGTGAAAGGTAAAGTGCCTTATGTGTGTGGGCACTTCTCTTCCTAGCACTAGGCCTTGTGGGTCTTGGGAATCTGGGGTATCGGTGTTGCCGGTCGGGTAACCCAATTTCCCTTGTGTAGTAGCATGTAGTTCGATCATCGAAGCCCATATCTCATAGTTGGATCCATTCAATTTGAATCCCATAGGCAGATGGGTAGACGATTTAGTGTGAACTATCAAATTAGGGGTATGTGTAAGACCCGTGAGCTTGAGGAAGCAATAATGGTGAGCAATCTCACATCGCTCGGGAGGGAAAGGTAAAGTACCTTATGTGTGTGGGCACTTCTCTTCCTAGCACTAGGCCTTTTGGGAGCTCATCGGCCGGATTCCATGGGAACTCCGAAGTTAAGCGAGTTTTAGCTAGAGCAATCCCAAGATGGGTGACCCACTGGGAAGTTGCTCGTGAGTTCCGTAAACAAAAACAAGAGGGGCGAGGCCCAAAGCGGACAATATCGTACTATGGGAGTCAGGTCGTGACAGTATGAGTAGTAGTAGGGGTAGTAAATCAAAAGCATGAGAAGAAATAAAGTTGTCAATATTCGGCATGGAGATGGATGGCATCATGACGGCAACAATGGTAGTAGTAGGGGTAGTAAAACCAAAAGCAAGAGAAGAAATAAAGTTGTCAATATTCGACATGGAGATGGATGGCGTCATGACGGCAACAATGGTAGTAGTAAGGTAGGCGGCGGCGACGATGGCAAGGTAGATTGAGGCGGCGGACTAGGATTATAGGCTATGTGTGTAATAACCTCAAAAATGAATTTTTGGTTGCTATTAATATTTCAAAAAATCAAACAAGGTTAATTGAATGTGTGGGCAATTTATGAAGTTGGTTTGGTTGGGAAAAGATTGGATTAGTGTGTTTAATCTCAATTTGAACTAAAATGCCCCTACATTTAATTTAATAATTTTCCAAAGGACGTTCAAGAAATTGAAATGGGAAAATTATGATTCTTGGATGGAAAAATAGTTTACTTCGCCACAAGCATGTGGTAATTTTTCGGAGTTTGGATGAATTTTTAATGAATTATGGAAGTTGAACCAATAAAAGAGTGACACGTGACAGCTGAATAAATAAAAATAAAGTACTGTTCTTGCCGACACTTTTCTTCCTTTTTCACCCACTTTGTCTTCTTTGTCTTCGTCATTTGGTTTTGAAAGAAGAAAAACTTTTATTTCCTTCAAAATCTTCCTAAATTCATATCTTGAGTTCTAGAACTCGGATAGCTGAACCATTTTCGCCTTCGAGATCGTGAAAACGAGGCCCACGATTTAAGGTAAATTTCGAAGCCTCTTTTGCAAATTTCAAAATTGCTTAAATAGTGAATTTTTGATGATTTAAGTTTCAAGTTCATAATTCGAGGTTATGTTAATGTCCTCGATGTCCTGAGCACGGTGGTGTGCTCTGTTTTACGAGATTTTGTCATTTGACTGACGATCGAAGCCTCGTAAATCTAGACCGTTAGATCGGAGATGATTGGACCGTTATATTGTGTTCGATTTTATATATGTGGTAGCTGATGTTGTTGTGAGTTTGTAGGTATAGACGGATTGATGATCGGACGTCCCGATCTTAAGTTAGTGTGTTTTGAAGTTAAGGTGAGTGATCGTCGTTCGATTCTGTGTGATCGTGAGATCAAGAATGATCCGACCATTGGATCGGGCCCAAATTGTTGCAGGGTGATGTCGAGACTATTTAGAGTCCATTAGTGTGATCGGATTTGAAATCTGAGATCGTAGGCTCAAGGAGGATTTTTGGAGTGTCGGTTGGACGGGTGGGACATGCGGGACCCAAATAGTGACTTTTTGGACAATGGGTACCATTGGTCCTGTTTTGACGTCGACAGTATGTACATCACAGTTTTAGAGTGTTTTGAACGATAATTGATCACTTTGGATCCCGGGTTTGTCTGAAGGGCATTTTCGTCATTTGAGAGCAGAATCTTAGATTTTGGATTCTAAGTAAGTTGTAAACTTTTCTTACGTGTTGCGGAACTAAAGTTTGAGGATCGTAGAGCTTGAGTGCTTATTGTGGATTTGTTGAGTTAGCATTATAATTGCAGCTTGGACAAGAAGTGAGTAAAACCATCCTAATCGTGAGTAAAATCACGATTTATTATATTTATTATAATGTGGTTCCGATAATGTTAATGGCTATAATTAACATGCTTTTTATGATTTTATATAATGTTTAATGGATTTAAAACACATGAACTTGTTCGTCAATGATTCATGAGGTAAGTGAAACCTATTTTGTTTTAAATTGATATTTACTGGATATTTTGGTGTTGAACCATATAACATATGTTGTGGATGTATGGTGGAAATTCATGCGTGAATGACCACATAAATATATATATATATATATATATATATATATATTGTTGTGATTGGTTTATTTGGCTATAAAACAATGTTTAATGTGAAACGACATTTTATGTTGTTTTGGTGTTGATGGATTTAGGGGAGAATACCTTGAATCCCTTCTGAGTTTGTTAGGTAGGCAATCTCGGGGCGAGCAATCAAGGTAACCAAGACCCAAGAACAGTTAGAGCTTTAGTCTGGTGTCATCTAGTACTCATGGCTTGTGTGTGTACATGAGTGAGCACTACTTAGGTGTTGTAGTGTTATAGATTAGAGGTTCAGAGTATTCTCTCTTCTATCTTTTAATTAAGTGACGTATGAAAATTACTTTTTAAAATAAAAGAGTTTTGGTATAGTCATAGGTAGTGACTTAAACAGTTTTTAAAAATAAAAGAATTGTGGTTGTGATAATATTGATGAATATGAGTACCATGATTATACATGGATTGTGTGATGCTAATGAAAGTGCATGTGATTGTATATTATGTGAAATTGACATATATTATACTATGGATGTGGTTTACTCATACAAGCTTTAGAAAGCTTACAGGGTTTGTTGGTGATAAACCCGGTACACTATTCAACGGTGTAGGGGATTATCATGTAGGTGGTAGGGACCGTGAGCAAGATAATTAAGGTTAGGAATAGGATGCTCGCTGGTGGTTCTGAGTTGTACAAAGTGTGGTGTGAGAGTGCTTATGAGTGTTAAACTTCCGCTGTGTGAAATAAGCTCTGAGGAGCAAGTTATGTAATATATTGATTGTTCAATTTATTATATACGCTTGTAATGTAATATTTTGACTCAGAAGTATGGGGTCAATATTAACATTGTGGTTCGGAATAGGGGTATTGCATTAAAAAAAAATACCTGGTACAATTGTTGAAGGTTCAGAGCTTCACGTCCCAAATCGGTTTGTTTTTATTAATTAAACAAGTTATTGATTGTTGAAAATTCAAGGCGTGACAATGTGTATAGTGCAACATAAATAGGTAGCGTTTAAGGTAAGGGTTTTTATGTTGTAGGGACCGATCACAACCCGCTCTGATACCAACTCAAAAATAATTAGGGTTTAAACTGATCTCAAGGAGGTATATAAATACTTACATATAGAGTGGCTACACGTAAGGAGAAGTGTATGTTCCTATTTTGCATATATTTCCTATTTTGTAAATCAAAATGTGCAGAGGAAATCAAAATGTACATATGAAATGCATAGGCTATTAGCTCTCTGTACATATGAAATGCATATGTGTTGACGTGAGTTAACCTAACAAATCAATGAGATTTATTATTTCATAAATTAATTAGGTGATTTATTTCCTTTTTCAAACCATATTCATATTTACAAAATAGGAAATATATGCAAAATAGGAAATCAAAATGGTGACCTTACAAAATAGGAAATATAATGCATATATATATTAGAGAGCTAATAGCCTATGCATTTCATATGTACAGAGGAAATCAAAATGGTGACCTTACACATGAAACTACTTCCTCTCCTTTTCATCCAGTGGCGGTCCTACGCCAAGGGCAGAGTAGGCTGCTGCCTACTCCAATTTTTTCCAAATAAACAATTACCTATATACAATTACATGGGGTCCATTTTAGAAGTACACTTCTGCCTACTCTATTATTACTCCATTTCATAAGCACAATCCCGTAGCTCCAGACTAACAAGTGGGAAAGAAAAAATAAAGAAAAGAAAGACAACACCCAAAGGTTTATACCTACTATTATTATATATTACCTTTTGACACAAATTGTCAAAAATTTATCTATTTTTTTATCTTTTCTTAGTGAGGACGTGTATCAAATTTTTTTACTACTTGTGAGTTTTTGTCTTAAAACTCCATATCAAATTTAATTAGTTTAATTCATTTAATTAAAATTTGTTAATATTTTTCTTGTTTTCTCTCTTGCTATGTTTTTTTAGTTTGTGAAATTTTGATTTATTCTTTCTATTGATTTTATTGGGCTTTTAGAGATATTTGCTAAATCGCTATTCAACTCAAAGTATGTATTTGTCTATCCCTTATAAATTTTATTGCTTAGTATGTAATTGTATGTCCCTTTGTTACAATTGTGAACTTGTGTTGGTGAATTTTAATTTTATTTTATGATTTCAAAATATGAAAACTTCGTTGAGGACAATTATGATTGTAACGAATAGACAATATGATTTTGATGTTTTTGTATGTCTTGTGAGAATTTGAATTTTTATTGTTTATATTTTGTGAGAGGCTCACACACATGAAAACTTTGTTTCGCGAATGTGTATAGAGATGCATATTTGAAGGTAAGGCTCATTACGTCACTTATGTCTAGCTAGGTATATCTTTTTATGAGTATTAATGAAATTCACAAATCAGTCGAGTTTTTAATGTAAACTCGCCTACTTGACTTTTAAATCCTGGATCCGCCACTGTTTTCATCCTTTTCAACTCAGTTTGGTCTACAACTTCAAATTCAGCTACTGAAAGCTTTTTGGAATGTTTTACCTCCCACATACAGCAATATAACTCAAGTAGCAACATCATTCACCAAAAACAGTTCTGCTTATTCCTCAGTCGTCCAATCTACCATACAAAACCTCAGATTCTTGAACACTTCAGCATCAAAACCAGAAGCTATCATTTATCCCTTTCATAACTCTCATGTTCAAACAGCTATAATTTGCTCCAAGAAAGAGGGCATACTAATCAGAATCCGAAGCGGGGGCCATGACTACGAGGGCCAATCTTATGTAGCCAGAGCTCCTTTTGTCATCATTGATCTTTTCAATCTTCGGTCTATCGATGTTGACATAGAGAATGAGAGTGCTTGGGTTGAAACAGGTGCTACTATCGGAGAGTTTTATTATGCAATTGTACAAAAGAGTATAGTCTATGGATTTCCAGGAGGGTCATGTCCGACTATGGGTGTGGGGGGACATATTAGTGGATGTGGATTTGGTACCATATTCAGGAAATATGGCCTAGCAGCTGACAATGTCCTTGATGCTAGGATTGTCGATGTTAATGGGAGAGTTCTTGACAGAAAATCCATGGGAAAAGAACTCTTTTGGGCTATTAGAGGAGGGGGAGGCTCAAGCTTTGGAGTCATTGTGGCATGGAAACTTAGGTTGGTTCCTGTCCCTCCATCTGTTACAGTTTTCCAAATTTCAAAGACCACAGAACAAGGTGCAACCAAACTTCTTTCTAAATGGCAAAGCATTGCAGATAAGCTTCATGAAGACCTTTTCCTACATTCAGTGATAGGTGTTGGAAATAAAGCACGCACAAATGGTGGCAAAACTGTTGTTATTGAATTTAGTTCATTGTTTCTTGGACCAGTGGAGAAACTTCTCCTTGTGATGCAGGACAATTTTCCAGAGTTAAGTGTAGACCGCAGCGATTGCACTAAAATGAGTTGGATTGACTGTCCTTTACTTTGCTAGCATCTCAAGAAACGAATCAGAAGCTTTGCTCAGGAGGACTCAACAATCTAAGAGCTTCTTCAAAGCAAAAGCTGAACCTATTTCAGAAGCTGGCTTGGAAGGTTTATGGCAAACACTAATTGAAGTAAAGGCTTACATGATATTGACACCTTATGGTGGAAAAATGAGTGAGATTTCTGATTCAGAAACTCCTTTCCCACACAGAAGTGGAAATCTATTCAAAATCTAGTATATGGTCACTTGGGATGATGCCAAGGAAACTGGGAAATATATTGGATTGATGAGAAAGCTGTATGACCACATGGCACCCTATGTTTCAAAGTCCCCAAGAGCTGCCTATTTGAACTACAAGGATCTTGACTTGGGGAGAACAAGTATGTTCATACAAGCTATATGCAGAAGCAAGCATTTGGGGTTTGACGTATTTCAAGAACAACTTTAGGAGACTTTTTCATGTTAAGACCTTAGTTGATCCTGATAACTTCCTCAGGGATGAACAAAGCATCCCTATGTGTCCATCTAGAAAGAAATAGAGTTTCAACAATCAATACATGATAATATTAGTAATCAATAATTTAAAGATCTTTCTGGTTTGATTTCCAAAATAATTTCTTATGTAACTTGGATTGAAAAATCTAATTCCGACCGATTCTGATCTGAATATTTCCAAAAAAAAAATCCGACTCCAATAAATTCGATATCCGAAAATGCCAAATCCAATATTTCTAATAAATTCCAAAAATTCCGCAATTCTGAAGTTTTCCGAACCCATTCCGATGCGATTTTTCCACTTTTGTCCTGAAAATTCAAAGTTTCTAATTATAATTGCATTATTTTTAGTATATATGTTTCATTTCTTATGTTATATTTTAGTACCATCATACAAATATTCATATAACAAAAATGTGCTTGTTTGAATATAACAAGAATGCATATGTGTGGTTGTTATATCCAAACGTATTACATATGTGGTAAATGTAGGGAGTATACTATTCCATTTTATATTCTATATATGTATGTATTAAACTATCCTTATTTAAACTTTTAATTATAAAATCATTTTATACATGAACAACACATATATAAGATAAGCATAGTCATTAGAGTGTGACAATTATAGTATTTTAATTGTGTAAAGAAAGACTAACATATTGAATGCAAGTTTAACATTCTTATTATAGATTGTTGTGTGTGTATATATACATTATATAGGATAGGATCGGATGACACACATTAAATCACACTTTTTTATATATATATATTTATGAACCACGCATTTTTTTTATTGATTTATTTTAAAATTAAGCCAAATCCAAGTCCAACTTTAATACAAACTCCAAGCCCAACGCCTTTTAATCTAAAAAAAATAAATAGATGAGGTGAGGAGCAAGAAGAGCCCTCATGCAGCAGACCCATTTCTGAGAGTTGTTGAAGTCCTGCATCGACTGAAACATCAACTTCAGATGTTTTCTCCTCTATAAATATTTTCACCTTCACCCCAAGCCAAAAAAAACAGACTTCAAGAGCAGCTTACAATCTTATGTGGGCTTGACGGGTCATCATTTAGTTGGGGGTATTTTTGAAACTCCTAGTTGGGGTTTTTTTATAAACATTAATAGAAGTCGAATTGGGATTTTTAATATAATTTTTTTCAGTTAAGTCTAATATTTGTATGATTATGTTCCGAAGAATTCCGAACTTCGGAATCGGAAAGTTCTGAACTTTTATGCAATTTTTCATAATCGGAATCGGAAGTGTTTATTGATTTCCAAAAGATTTTGGACGAAGATTAAAATGGCTATTTCCGATCCCATCCAGTTGAATTGCAAGCATTGTTTTTTTTCTCCCCATAGATTTTCTTCGTATTATGATGTGAACTATGATGTCATAATCTGTGAAGTATGATGTAATAATGTCTATAAAGCACTTATTGTCTATTACACTTTAATTCGATCAAAGTGACTAATTGATGAGATGAGATTGTGTCAAGCCAAGCTTGTGGTCCACCTTGGCTTATTATCTACCCCAAGCCAAGCTAGATAGCTAACTTATTAGCTTAAATTGCTAGCGTCTAGCTTAGATTTGGGTAGCTTGTTTGCTGCCACATTAATTGGGAGTTCTATTTGTCAACTCCACCTTATATGAGTACATTCATGCGTATTTAGACACATTGTTTGCCGACTGAGACAATCTCTCCAATATTCTCAGCCACATGTGTTGACGTGCTATAGAATCTTCCAATCTTCAATTATGTTTGTGGATATTTGTCTAACCGATGTTGTCCTACCGCCACGGAACTTCTTCATTGTGAGCTCTTGACTTTTTTGGGAGTCTTCAATTGCCTTTTCAGCAGTCAGCGCCTGATCTGTTATTTCATCTTCTTTTTTGATTGTACAGTTTTTGACTTTAGCCTCCTGATGAAGTTGTAATCTTCTGTTAGTTTCTTTATAGATCATATGATTCACACTGCTATTAATTAAATCTTTAGAGAAGTTGGCTTTGGAGAAGACTTTGATGAAATTCTAGAGAACTTGGCTTTCCGTCTCTGACGTAATCTCTTACGTTTTTTTCTATTTGCAAGGCCGACCTTTTATTGGTTGTCTTAGTCAAGCCAATAGCCGATGCATTGCGGCTCTCTTATTTGAGCATTGACTTTGTCTTCAATAGACATCTAATGTCTGAAACACTTTTCCATGTCTTTTGTTTTTTGGATTCTTACTTTTCCAAGTCATAGTACATATATTAGAGAGCCAATAGCCAATGCATTTCACACTTCAAACTACACAGAGGAAATGAATATGGAGATATTCAAACTACTTCCTCTGGTACTTTTCATCCTTTTCAACCCAGTTTGGTCTACAACTTCAAATTCAGTTACAGAAAGCTTTTTGGAATGTTTTACCTCCCACATACACCAATATAACTCAAGTAGCAACATCATTCTCACCAAAAACACTTCTGCTTATTCCTCAGTCGTCCAATCCACCATACAAAACCTCAGATTCTTGAACACTTCAGCATCAAAACCAGAAGCTATCATTTATCCCTTTTATGACTCTCATGTTCAAGCAGCTGTAATTTGCTCCAAGAAAAAGGGCATACTAATCAGAATCCGAAGCGGAGGACATGACTACGAGGGCCAATCTTATGTAGCCAGAGCTCCTTTTGTCATCATTGATCTTTTCAATCTTCGGTCTATTGATGTTGACATAGAGAATGAGAGTGCTTGGGTTGAATCCGGTGCTACTCTTGGAGAGTTGTATTACAGAATTGCAGAAAAAAGTAAGGTCTATGGATTTCCAGCAGGGTCATGTCCTACTATGGGTGTGGGGGGACATATTAGTGGAGGTGGATTTGGTACCATATTCAGGAAATATGGCCTAGCAGCTGACAATGTCCTTGATGCTAGGATTGTCAATGTTAATGGGAGCGTTCTTGACAGAAAATCCATGGGAGAAGAACTCTTTTGGGCTATTAGAGGAGGGGGAGGCTCAAGCTTTGGAGTCATTGTGGCATGGAAACTTAGGTTGGTTCCTGTCCCTCCATCTGTTACAGTTTTCCAAATTTCAAAGACCACAGAACAAGGTGCAACCAAACTTCTTTCTAAATGGCAAATAATTGCTGATAAGCTTCATGAAGACCTTTTCCTACATTCAGTCATAGGTGTTGGAAATAAAGCAGGCACAAATGGTGGCAAAACTATTGTTATTGAATTTGGTTCATTGTTTCTTGGGCCGGTGGAGAAACTTCTCCTTTTGATGCAGGACAATTTTCCAGAGTTAAGTGTAGACCGCAGCGATTGCACTGAAATGAGTTGGATCGAGTCTGTTCTTTACTTTGCTAGCATCTCAAGAAACGAATCAGAAGCTTTGCTCAATAGGACTCAACAATCTAGGAGCTTCTTCAAAGCGAAATCAGACTATGTCAATGAACCTATTTCAGAAGCTGGCTTGGAAGGTTTATGGCAAACACTAATAGAAGTAGGGGCTTATATGATATTTACACCTTATGGTGGAAAAATGAGTGAGATTTCAAATTCAGAAATTCCTTTCCCACACAGAAGTGGAAATCTATTCAAAATCCAGTATATGGTCACTTGGGATGATGCCAAGGAAACTGGGAAATATATTGGATTGATGAGAAAGCTGTATGACTACATGGCACCCTATGTTTCAAAGTCCCCAAGAGCTGCCTATTTGAACTACAAGGATCTTGACTTGGGGAGGAACAAGGGTATTCATACAAGCTATGCAGAAGCAAGCATTTGGGGTTTGAAGTATTTCAAGAACAACTTTAGGAGACTTGTTCATGTTAAGAGCTTAGTTGATCCTGGTAACTTCTTCAGGGATGAACAAAGCATCCCAGTTTCAACAATCAATACATGATAATATTAGCAATCCCAATTGCCAACAATGAATAAAGTTTGGAACTATCTTCAAACGCAATTGTTTGTTACCAAAACAGTGAAAATGGAAATCAAATTTCAGCAGCGCTCTTCTAAATTCTGATATTGTTCAGATTATAGTTTCCCTTGTCCTATTTTTTTGTCCCCATAGATTTTCTTTGTATTATGATGTGAATTATGATGTAATAATCTGGTGAAGTATGATGTAATAATGTCAATAAAGCACTTATTGCCTATTATGCTTTACTATTCTTTAACTCGATCAAAGTGACTAATTGATGAGATGAGATTGTGCCATCAAATTAAAGAACTCAGCTTTAGGAACACTGCCTTTTGTAGCATCTCCAAGCGAGTAGGCAAAAGAGTAGACAAACCTTTTTTGCCTTGCTACATCAGTATTTTCATGCTCCAAGGGAAGAGGCAAATGGGTAGGCAAAATATACCTACTCTCCCAAATAAACAAGGCAATACTAAAGGAAGTTGAGGTTCCATCCCAAAACCAATTGGCAATTGGAGGAGTAGCCCAACTCCTTATAAGCCCTTAGATTTCTCAACTTTCTAATGTGGGACATTTTACCTTCACATTCTCACACGCCCGCACATGTGGCCGTTGGGCTTTCACATGTGGATTTGGGGTGGCACCTCAACTTCCTTCATGGCATCAAAGCAAGGCTTCACGTGTTGGGCCCAACGGCCACACGTGCTCCCACCTCACACAATATGTGTTTTCCACATGTTAGGTTTGAAAGTTCGCCACACGTGCGGGGGCATGTTGAGAGTGTTTGTCCTACATTAAAAGTTAATGGACCAAACCTGGGTTTATAAAGAATTGAGCTACTTTCTCATTGCCAATTGATTTTAGGGTGGAACCTCAATGTCCTTCAATATTGCCTACTTCAAAGTGAAGAGTTATATTGGGACCACTTGCTTTTTATGATAAAATATCATAATGATTTGTACACTTACATTGCCTAGTCCCTTGGAATGACTAACTTTTTTCATGAGGCAAATGGGTATGCAACATGCCACTTAAGTTGTTATAGCACAATTTTGCCTACTCCATTTGCCTAGTCCCTTGAAGATCCACGAATCTCGCCTCTAAACAATGGATTTGGTAGTTTGCATGTTTAAAGATGTGTTAAGTTAAAGCAAAAGTGTTTGATAATATATATGATCACATGGGGGTTCCTTCCTTCTTTACCTTCTATGAGGTGATGAACAAAAGTTATAACTCACAAGTGCACGAATCTATATATGATAGTATAGCAAGCAAATACGAGAGTCATTTCCACAGAGATTTGTAAAGTTTATTGATTAATTCCAAATATGAATACCTTAAGAAAACTAGAAAATAAAAACGAAATATTAAAAGTACTAAAGTAGCCGAAAATAAGATTACTCAATTTTAATCTAAGTGTTGAAAATTAAGAAAATAAAACTAACAAAGGTTGGACATTGGTTTTGAAAATCAATGGATGGAAACTAGGATTCTGACTTTACCATAACAATCTTATTCTATGTATTGAGTTGATTTTGAGAATAAAGTTCCAATTCAATTCCAAGGGTTTGTTCTTTCTTTATTATGATGATTCGTTCTTTCTTTATTATAATCTTTACTTAAATTGCCTTTGCATTAATATAAAGACAAGGTGTTTGATGAAATGCCTCACAGAGTTTTTTAGCATTATTTTAAGAAGGTTATATTATAGGAGCACATGGGCAGCAAAAAATCAACTAATTTGATAATGAGTTGCTCTGAACAGTCGACCAAGACTGAAATTTTAGCAACTAGCAATTGTCCATATGCATTATTCACCAAAATGACCAATTAATTTGCAGCACCAAACCAAATTCCCTGATTCTAGGTTTTTTCTAACTCGGCGTGCCTCAACATGTCCTTGGTGGAACTTTGCTTCCAATAACCATCCGCTAAGTAATATTCTAGTATTTCATGTGTTCGGCCTCTCATAAAATATAAATAATAAAAACTTTGAACTCACAAGACATCAAATGATAAAAAATCATATTGTCTATTCATTACAATCATATTTGTCCTCGATTAGTTTTCATATTTTGAAATCTTTGCATAACAACCTCGTCATCTATACTATTAAATATGTCATTCTCAATATATTCAACCAAACAATCATTCAAGAGAAAAAGAGAAAAATGTTTAGGTTTTATTGATTTACTAGCCCCTTGGCACATATGTCCAATTGGTTTTCTTTTTTGTTTTGTTTTGTTTTTAAATTTATTTATTTATTTTAGAATTGAAAAAAAGGTAGTTAGGTTTCATAAAAATAGGACCCATTATCTAATTTTATTTTTAATTTTAATTTTTTTAATAGGAAAAATATAAATTGACTATATTATATTTTAATTTTTAATATTTACATTAATCAAGGACAATTTTTGATATTTTTAATGTTTCCCCATTCTCTACCTTTTGCTTTATATTAGTCTCGCTCACGTTCATTTTTTTGTTTCAATTTTTTGGTTTTTGAAATTGGAGAGATATGGGTAGAGAAAAGGAGTTCAGGAGTGAGATCCATTAATGTTGCTGGGGGTGGGGGTAAGAGTGCGGTGGTGGGTGAGTTGGGGGAGCAAGTGCTATGATGGGAGTGTGGATTGGGCGTGGGGTTTGGGATTGGGAGTTCGCAATCGCTGGCGTGGTTGGACTCTGTGGCCAACAATGGTGCCTCAAAGCCTTGGTGACTACTGTACATGTTAATTTTTTTCTTTTTTGAAGATATACGAAATACGATGTTGCTTTGCATCTTTCTAGCTAGGATTAATATGTTTTTTTTGCAAGTCGTAGACTTTACCTCCTTCAAAGGCTTTGTACTTAGAGCACTTCCAGCAGTTTGCCCATTGCCATGGTAAGAAGGGGGAAGGGGGCTAGGGCAGCCACTATTCACGTGAATAGTAGTTGCCCTTGCAAAAAGCAAGGTTCGTTTTCACCAGCCATGGCAAATGGCAAATACTATTAACTTTTATTTTTATTTTATTTTTTTACATGAGATTAATTTTAGTTGTATGTATGAAATTAATAATAATAAAATTGATAGGTATGTATTAAAAATATTTCTGATTTTTGGAATTTTTAGATTTTTAAAAATATTTTTAAGTCGCGACGTCAAAATATCACGACGTCACTTTGCTCGGCAAAGAAAAGAAGAGTTCGAGGGCCACCAGTGGTGGGGCCGACACCTTGCCCGGGCAAGTGTCAAACCTGGAAACACGTTTTTGTCCCAAGCCCACCTGAGCTGCTGGAAATACTCTTAAAGCAAAGAGATATAGTTTAGGGGTCATGCAGTTTTTTGGTTTGATTTTAGAATTTGAAACTGTGTTGCTTTTTTGTTTTGGGTGGGAAGAGGGAAGAGGGAAAGGGATTTCAGGGTGGGTAGGGCTGATTGGAGCTGCCTTTCTAAGGTTCTGGCAAGGTGTAGATGGTGGGGGAAGTTGAGAGATTGAACGTGAATCCCTAATTTTAATTTTAATTTTCTTTGTTTTTTCAAATAGTATTGGGGTTTATTTTGGTAAAATAGGGAGCATGAGAATTTAAACTACTAATTAATTCTATGTGTCATTAGATTAATCCAATGACTTTTATCAAATAGGTCCTCACAAGACTTTATTTTTAAGTCGTAAGGTGAGCAGAACTGTGCTTTATATTGATTTATGGAAGAAGGCAATATGTAATTATGATAATAATTTTAATCCTTTTTGGAATGAGTAGCGTATAATTGTAGGAAATTTCACTGGTAGGTTAAGTAGGACCCACGTAATAAGGTATTTTTGGCTGCTGAATATAGCGCATATGGTAAAGTATTTTTAACTTAAAGGAAATTGGGCTGCATACTAGTACTTTTTAAAAAAATAAAATTTCAGTGGGGCTAATGACTGCACTGGTCCCAAGTGCCTCCGCCCCAGATTCCGCAGTCATAAGATCCAAACTAGCATAATTCAAAGAATATAACAGCATTTCTAATCAAATATTGGTCAACATTGATTGATAGTGCTAAGCAAGCAATAAGTGTAACAAAAAAAAAGCATTGACCAGTTAGAAGACTGGAAAGTGGGGCACAAAATTAACCCAATTCATGCGGCAGAGATTTGAATTGGTGTATTCAATTTTTTCAACATTGCACACTAGGAAAGGAATTATTAAGAGCAAAGAAAATAGCTATTTTTGTGGTGCAAATGCATATGAATTCCACCTTATGCCTATATATGACTCGAGAAGACTTCTATTGGAGAAAGAAGCCTCCATTGTTAGAGAAAGACTTTTATGAAACGGTGATAAAATTATTTTTTAATTTCCGCCAATAATATTATGACACGCGTGATTACACTTTCGTATGATATAACATTATTGGCCAGAGATAGCAAACCAATGATATCCTGTTGCAACTAAATTGTTCTCTCACTGTCGACTTACAAACACAATCCACCTCCACTAATTTTCCAAGTCTCTTTTTTGACTCATATTTTCCAAGTCATAGTACATATATTAGAGAGCTAATAGCCAATGCATTTCATATGTGCAGAGGAAATCAAAATGGCGACCTTACACATGAAACTACTTCCACCACTTTTCATCCTTTTCAACTCAGTTTGGGCCACAACTTCAAATTCAGCTGCAGAAAGCTTTCTTCAATGTTTTACCTCCCACATACAGCAATATAACTCTAGCAAAATCATTATCACCAAACACAGTTCTGCTTATTTCTCAGTCGTGCAATCTTCAATACAAAACCTCAGATTCTTGAACACTTCAGCATCAAAACCAGAAGCTATCATTTATCCCTTTCATGACTCTCATGTTCAAGCAGCTGTAATTTGCTCCAAGAAAAAGGGCATACTAATCAGAATCCGAAGCGGGGGCCATGACTACGAGGGCCAATCTTATGTATCCAGTTCTCCTTTCATCATCATTGATCTTTTCAATCTTCGGTCTATCAATGTTGACATAAAGAGTGAAAGTGCTTGGGTTGAAACAGGTGCTACTCTTGGAGAGTTGTATTACAGAATTGCAGAAAAAAGTAAGGCTTATGGATTTCCAGCAGGGTCGTGTCATACCATAGGTGTGGGGGGGCATATTAGTGGAGGTGGATTTGGTACCTTGTTCAGGAAGTATGGTCTGGCAGCTGACAATGTCCTTGATGCTAAAATTGTCGACGTTAATGGCAGAGTTCTTGACAGAAAATCCATGGGAGAAGACCTCTTTTGGGCTATTAGAGGAGGGGGAGGCTCAAGCTTTGGAGTCATTGTGGCATGGAAACTTAGGTTGGTTCATGTTCCTCCATCTGTTACAGTTTTCAGAATTTCAAAGACCACAGAACAAGGTGCAACCAAACTTCTTTCTAAATGGCAAAACATTGCTGATAAGTTTCATGAAGACCTTTTCCTACATTCAGTCATAGGTGTTGGAAATAAAGCAGGCACAAATGGTGGCAAAACCATTGTTATTGAATTTGGTTCATTGTTTCTTGGGCCGGTGGAGAAACTTCTCCTTTTGTTGCAGGACAATTTTCCAGAGTTAAGTGTAGACCGCAGCGATTGCACTGAAATGAGTTGGATTGAGTCTGTTCTCTACTTTGATTACATCCCAAGAAACAAATCAGAAGCTTTGCTCAGTAGGACTCAACAATCTAAGAGCTTCTTCAAGGCGAAATCAGACTTTGTGACTCAACCTATTTCAGAAGCTGGCTTGAAAGGTTTATGGAAAACACTAATTGAAGTAAAGGCTTACCTGATATTGACACCTTATGGTGGAAAAATGAGTGAGATTTCCAATTCAGAAATTCCTTTCCCACACAGAAGTGGAAATCTATTCAAAATCCAGTATGGGGTCACTTGGAATGATGCCAAGGAAACTGAGAAATATATTGGATTGATGAGAAAGCTGTATGACTACATGGCACCATATGTTTCAAAGTCCCCAAGAGCTGCCTATTTGAACTACAAGGATCTTGACTTGGGGAGGAACAGGGATAGTCATACAAGCTATGCACAAGCAAGCATTTGGGGTTTGAAGTATTTCAAGAACAACTTTAGGAGACTTGTTCATGTTAAGACCTTAGTTGATCCTGGTAACTTCTTCAGGGATGAACAAAGCATCCCAGTGTGCCTATCTAGGAAGAAATAGAATTTCAACAATGAATGCATGATAGTATTAGCAATCCCAATTGCCAACAATGAATAAAGTTTGGAACTATGTTCAAACCCAATTGTCTGTTACCAAAACAGTGGAAATGGAAACCAAATTTCAGAAGCACTCTTGTAAATTCTGATATTGTTCATTTCATGATTTTCTTTGTATTATGATGTAATAATCTGTGAAGTATGATGTAATAATGTCTATAAAGTAGTTATTGCCTATTATATTTTACTTTTCTTTAATTCGATCAAAGTGACTAATTGATGAGATGAGATTCCCCTACTCTTAACTCTTCTTATCTGTCTTTTGTTAAAGTGTTAAAAAATATAAAATAAAAAATAAAAAAACTTTGTCATGGCATCTTTCGGATCCTTTCAAATCTACGAATCTCGCCTTTAAAGATGTCTTAAGTTAAATCAAAAGTTGATAAAGACAAGATATGTGTGGGCAAATTGCGTTTGCATTCATATACTGACAAAGACAAGATTTTTGATGAAATGCCCCACAGAGTTTTTTCCCATTATTTGAAGAAGGTTATATTATAGGAGCACATGGGCAGCAAAAAAACAACTAATTTGATAATGGGTTGCTCTGAACAGAGATGGCAACGGGGCGGATATGATTCGGGTATGCCAATATCATCCCCGTCCCCGCTTTCCATCTCCGATCCCCTCCCCATGTAAGAAGTTTCGGGGATTCCCGTCCCCGTCTGGGAGTTATCCCCCATTCCCATTCCGAATCCCTGATTTTTTCAATAAAAAGATAATAATATAACCAAATCAACATCATCTCTAAAACCTAGGTATTAAAATTTCTCAGAAAATAACACAAAAAAAAATAGTTTTGTTGACAAAGATTGGGAAATTGAAAGAAATTAACATATCTCATCCAACAATAATCAGCCAGACATAGGAAAAACAACTGACAAAGTGAACGTGCTGCAAGCATCACTGTTAAACCCAATCACTCGACTTGCCATACCAAATCGAACCAACACCACTCATACCATATTGAACCACCACAGCCAAATTCAATGAGAGGGTTGAAGTCGAGAGAGATATATGCAAGATCAAGGTTGTAGATCTCCAAAGAGAAGCAATGAGACAGTGACAGATGGAGATAAGAAGAAGAAAAGGATGAATGAGATAAGAAAAAAATTTGAAAAAAGGAAGAAGAGGAAGACAAATGACCAACTTGTTCAACAGACGACCAAGGTTGCATAAATTTTAGCAACTAGCTATTTGTCATACTCATTATTCACCTAAACTGACCAAACTAATTTTCGAGAACCAAACCAAATTCCCTGATTCTAGGTTTTTTTCTAACTCGGCGTGCCTCATCATGTCTTTGGTGGAACATTGCTTCGAACAACCATCCACTAGGTAATATTCCGCAGTACATGTGATCCAAACTAGTGGACCTAGTGGAATATTCAAAGAATATAACAGCACTTCTAATCAAATATTGGTAAATATTGATAGTGCTAAGCAAGCAATAAATGTAACAAGAAAAAAAAAGGCATTGACCAGTTAGAAGACTAGAAAGTGGGACAAAATTTAACCCAATTCATGTGGCAGAGATTTGAATTGGTGTGTTCAATCTTGGGGCATTGACCATTTCAACATTGCAGACAATTGAATTGGTTTGGTGGGTAGTTTGACATTTTTGAAGTTGATATTTTTGACATTTGCAGATTGTGTTTTCCCTTGGACCCTCCGGTGTGTGTAGAACTTATGGAGCAGATTTAGCGTTTGACATGCAAACATTTTTTCAAAAGTTAAGAAAGTATTTGCATATTGAGCCGCGATATTTCAATGTAAGTGATTTGAAAAAAACATTACTGTCACTACACTGTAGGTTTTGCGTTTGATTTTTTCTTCCCTCAATATCGTTTAAAGAAAAATACAAATAAAAATATTTTTCTCTAGAAACATGTTACTGTCAAAGTTTTTCTTTTCAATCTTACATTTAAAGGTTAATTACAATTTTAGTTAGAGCATCTCCACCCCAAAGGACAAGAGCAAAGGCAAGGGCAAGGGGTGCAACTATTCACGTGAATAGTGGCAGCCCTTGCCTTTTGTAGCTCCCAAAAAGGCAAGGCAAGGGCAATTACTATTCATTTTAATTATTTTTCCCTATATTTTATACTTAAACAATTAATTTAGATAAGATTTTCTATTGCCACGTGTCATTATTTATTATAAAATTCTCATATCAAATTTCAAATAAAATTTTATGTATGAGATTTTCACATGGGATTAAATTATTTATATGTATGAGATTAATAATAATAAAATTGCTAGGTATGTATAAAAAAAATGTTTTTGAATTATTTGGAATTTTTCATATTTTTTTTCAATTTTTTTAAAATTTGTTTGGGTTGCTGACGTCAACAAATCCAGGCAAGCCCGTAGGCAGATCTTGCCTTTGGGCCTGCCTTGGCTGGTGGGTCCAACCTTTGCCCGCCTGGGCCTTTGTGTGCGCTGGAAATTTTTTTTGAGGCAAAAAGGCTGCACTTGCCTGCCTTCCACTGTTGCGGTGGAAGTGCTCTTATTGGGGTTTGGCTCAAAATCAATTTTAGTCACAATGATTTCAATTTTCCCGATTTCGTCACTGTACTTACAGTCGTTAACAAATCAAGTACAAGCCTTCATTTCTGTCTGTTTGACATGGGCTTTATTGTCCTTTCGTCCCAACCCATTCCCAACCCACCATCAGATGGGCTGGGACAAAGGATGCGAGATTTTCAGTGGACAGTACATCAAGGTTTACCTTCTAAACCTTCAAAGATCCCAGATTTCAATGGAAAGTGCATCCAAGTTTACTACTTTCATGGGTTCTCTGTTATTTTCTCCTCTAGTATGCTGTACAAGTCTCATATCTAATACCTAGATCCCACTTTAGCATTTGCTTCCTCTGTTTCCTGTGGAATTGAATTTCCAAGAACCGGCTCCAAACTCAGTTGTAGTTACAATCGAGAAGCCTGACAGCTCTGCACTAAAGGTTAATGGCTTGGATTTATCTGTGTTTCTTGAGAAACAAAGGGCAGTGAGCACCAAGCAATTCATATGGATCCATCTGTGTTTCTTTATGTGTCTTAGATGTTTCTGGATCAAATACAAGAAGATAAAGCCCCACAATAGCAGCAGATGCTTATGACATTGAAGATTCTTCTTCTTTCCCAATCGTCCTTCTACAGATCCCCATGTGCAATGAGAGAGAGGTACAGAGCAAACTAGCTCACTAAACTTACTTCTTCCTTTCATTGTCTCTTTCTCTGCCTGTTGGTAATTGGCTTTTCCTTATCAGTATATTTACCTTTCTGGGTCTTATTCTAAATTTTCTTAGCTTCATGGGGTTCTGTTGTAATATTACCTGGGATATTGCCTTCTCATATTGCTTTGAATATGTTGCTTATCATGTAGGTGTACGAACAAGCAATTGCATCTGCTTGTCAGAAACTTAAACTGTTTCTGATGTGCGTTGGGACGAAAGGACAATAAATCCCCTGCTAAACTGACGGAAACAAACAGAGGAAGGAAATGCCTCTTTCTGGTTCCATGTTGAGATTTCGTCTTTGATTAAAAGTTGTAAGTTTCTATCATCTGAGTCATCTAAAACTTGAATTAAAAGTCTGTCTCTTGGCCAATCTTGGACCTGATTTGTTAACGATTGCAAGTACATTGATGAAATTGGGAAAATTGAAATCACGGTGACTAAAATTGTTTTCGAGGCCAACCTCAGTGACCAAAATTGTAATTAAAATTGGTTATCTAGTATAGAGTTTGTTGAATGGTATTATGAGTTTATGCTAATCTTTTGGTAAAATATTGGGTAATGACTTTAGCTAAATATGCTTTATCTCTGCATATGCTTCCTTCTGTTTTGTATGGGCTGGGCTTCCCACCTCAAATCATAGAGGATGTGCTTGTGAGTGATCTTATGTAAGTGCTTTTCTTAGGTTAATGAGATCGTCTTTCTTTATAATTAAAAAAACATAATATTTAAAAAGGAATAAACTTTAGTATTTGTTCTAGGTGTATGTATATTGACTGAAAACGAGACATGAATGTGCAAGGCTTTAACAGTTGTACAAATTGTTAATAATGTAACATATTTTCCTAATGCAACTGAAAACTAACGTGTTAAGGTTATTGACGAGTGAATAATCCCATATTAGAACAGTAATAATTAAAGACAAATATCAAATTAATACATGTTAATTGATGGGCTTACAACTACATTGAAGCAAAGAAGCTTTAACTTGATCAAACAAGCAACATTAAGAGTAAACGCAAGGAGGTGCCTCAGGCTCAATACATATCCAAGAAGCAATAGTGGGAAAGCTTGACGCTTAGAGCTATATGACTTGAGAAGACATAATCTAAGATGTTTTAAGCAAGGTTGACGCTTGACAAGTTGATATAATGCCATGTCCATCAAGGAAATGCACTAGTAGTAAAAAAGTTTAGATAAATTTTGAGATATGCATCATCCATTGTTGGAGAGAGAGACTTCAATGAAACGGGGATAATACTATTTTGTTATTCTCAGCCAATAACACTATGACACGCGTGATAACACTTTCGTATGGCATAGCATTATTGGCCAGAGATAGCAAAACAATGATATCCCGTTGCAACTAAGTTTTTCTCCCACTATTGACATACAAACACAATCCACCTCCACTAATTTTCCAAGTCTTTTTTTTGGGACTCATACTTTTCTTAGTCATAGTACATATATTAGAGAGCTAATAGCCTATGCATTTCATATGTACAGAGGAAATCAAAATGGTGACCATACATGTGAAACTACTTCCTCTACTTTTCATCCTTTTCAACTCAGTTTGGTTCGCAACTTCAAATTCAGATGCAGAAAGCTTTCTTCAATGTTTTACCTCCCGCATACAGCAGTATAACTCAAGTAGCAAAATCATTCTCGCCAAAAACAGTTCTGCTTATTCCTCAGTCGTCCAATCTACCATACAAAACCTCAGATTCTTGAACACTTCAGCATCAAAACCAGAAGCTATCATTTATCCCTTTCATGACTCTCATGTTCAAGCAGCTGTAATTTGCTCCAAGAAAGAAGGCATACTAATCAGAATCCGAAGTGGGGGCCATGACTACGAGGGCCAATCTTATGTAGCCAGAGCTCCTTTTGTGATCATTGATCTTTTCAATCTTCGGTCTATCGATGTTGACATAGAGAATGAGAGTGCTTGGGTTGAATCCGGTGCTACTCTTGGAGAGTTGTATTACAGAATTGCAGCAAAAAGTAAGGCTTATGGATTTGCAGCAGGGTCAAGTCCTACCGTAGGTGTGGGGGGACATATTAGTGGAGGTGGATTTGGTACCATACTGAGAAAATATGGTCTAGCAGCTGACAATGTCCTTGATGCTAAAATTGTCGACGTTAATGGCAGAGTTCTTGACAGAAAATCCATGGGAGAAGACCTCTTTTGGGCTATTAGAGGAGGGGGAGGCTCAAGCTTTGGAGTCATTGTGGCATGGAAACTTAGGCTGGTTCATGTTCCTCCATCTGTTACAGTTTTCAGAATTTCAAAGACCACAGAACAAGGTGCAACCAAACTTCTTTCTAATTGGCAAAACATTGCTGATAAGTTTCATGAAGACCTTTTCCTACATTCAGTCATAGGTGTTGGAAATAAAGCTAGCAAAACTATTGTTATTGAATTTGGTTCATTGTTTCTTGGGCCGGTGGAGAAACTTCTCCTTTTGATGCAGGACAATTTTCCAGAGTTAAGTGTAGACCGCAGCGATTGCACTGAAATGAGTTGGATTGAGTCTGTTCTTTACTTTGCTTACATCCCAAGAAACAAATCAGAAGCTTTGCTCAATAGGACTCAACAATCTAAGAGCTTCTTCAAAGCGAAATCAGACTATGTCAATGAACCTATTTCAGAAGCTGGCTTGGAAGGTTTATGGAAAACACTAATTGAAGTAGGGGCTTATATGATATTTACACCTTATGGTGGAAAAATGAGCGAGATTTCTTATTCAGAAACTCCTTTCCCACACAGAATTGGAAATCTTTTCAAAATCCAGTATATGGTCACTTGGGATGATGCCAAGGAAACTGAGAAAAATATTGGCTTGATGAGAAAGCTGTACGACTACATGGCACCATATGTCTCAAAGTCCCCAAGAGCTGCCTATTTGAACTATAAGGATCTTGACTTGGGGAGGAACAAGGATGTTCATAACTGCTATGCAGAAGCAAGCATTTGGGGTTTGAAGTATTTCAAGAACAACTTTAGGAGACTTGTTCATGTTAAGACCTTAGTTGATCCTGATAACTTCTTCAGGGATGAACAAAGCATCCCAGTGTTCCTATCTAGGAAGAAATAGAGTTTCAACAATGAATGCATGATAATATTAGCAATCAATAATTTAAAAATCTTTCTGCGTTGGTTTCCAAAATAATTTCTTAATAGTCAAGGCTTGTTAAAGTTTGGAACTTTCTTCAAATCCAATTCTGTTACCAAAACAGTGAAAATGGAAACCAAAATTTCAGAAGCACTCTTCTAAATTCTGATATTGTTCATATCATAGTTTCCCTTTTTTTTTAACCATACGTTTCTTTGTATTATGATGTGAAGTATGATGTAATAATCTGTGAAGCATGATGTAATAATGTCTATAAAGCACTTATTGCCTATTATACTTTACTATTCTTTAATTCGATCAAAGTGACTAATTGATGTGATGAGATTGTTCCATCAAATTAAAGAACTCAACTTTAGGAACTCCGTGGACCTTAATTGTCATGGCATCTTCTGGATTCTTTCAAATACACGAATCTCGCCTCTAAACAATAGATTTGGTAGTTGCATGTTTAAAGATGTCTTAAGTTAAAGCAAAAGTGGTTGATAATATATATGATCACATGGGGGTTCCTTCCTTCTTTACCTTCTGTGTGGGCAAACCAATTAAGAATGGCCTAATTTTTTCGTAAATTGCGTTTGCATTCATATATGAACAAGGTGTTTGATGAAATGACTCACAGAGTTTTTTCCCATTATTTGAAGAAGGTTATATTATAAGAGCACATGGGCAGCAAAAAAGCAACTAATTTGATAATGGGTTGCTCTGAACAGTCGACCAAGTTACAGAAATTTTAGCAACTAGTTATTTGTCCATACGCATTATTCACCTAAAATGACCAATTAATTTGCCAGCACCAAACCAAATTCCCTGATTCTAAGTTTTTTCTAACTCGGCGTGTCTCAACATGTTGGAACTTTTGTTTCCAATAACCATCCACTAACTAATATTCCACAGTACATGGGATCCAAACTAGTGGTCATAATTCAAAGGATAAGTTATAACAGGACTTCTAATAAGATATTAGTAAACATTCATAGTGCTAAGCAATGGATATACATGTAACCGAAAAAAAAAACATTGACCAGTTAGAAGACTGGAAGGTGGGACAAAAAATAACCCAATTCATGTGGCAGAGATTTGAATTGGCGTGTTCAATCTCGGGCCATTCACCATTTCAACATCACAGACAATTGAATTGGTTTGGTGGGTAGTTGATTTTTTTGACATTTTTGCAGATTGTGGGTTCCTTTGGACCCTCAGGTGTGTGTAGAACTTATGGAGCAGGTTTACCGTTTGACATGCAAACAATTTTCAAAAGTTAAGGGTTTTTGCATACTGTCACTACACACTAGGTTTTGTGTTTGATTTTTCCTTCCCTTGATATCGTTTAAAGGAAAATACAAATAAAAACGTTTTTCTCTAGAAACATTTTACGTTCAAAGTTTTTCTTTTCAATCATACATTAAACTTTTCTTCTTCTTCTTAGATTAAAATTGTTATCTAGTATAGAGTTTGTAGAATGCTATTATGAGTTTATGTTAATCTTTTGGTAAAATATTGGGTAGTGACTTTAGCTAAATGTGTGCATGATTCCTACTGTTTGTTTGGTACGGGCTCCCACCTCATATCATAAAGGATGTGCTTGTGAGTGATCTCATGTCAGTACTTTTCTTTGGTTAAGAGATCGTCTTTCTTTAAAAGAAAACGAGACATGAATGTGCAAGGCTTTAATAGTTGTACAAATTGTTAATAATGTAACATCTTTTCCTAATACAACTTAAAACTAATTTGTTAAGGTTAATGACGAGTGAATAATCCCATATTAGAACAGTAATAATTAAAGAAAAATATCAAATTAGTACACATTAATTGATGGGCTTACCAGCTACAGACAAGGAAAGAAGCTTTAATTTGATCAAACAAGCAACATTAAGAGTAAACGTAAAGAGGTGCCTCAGGCTTGAAGTCACAGGCTCAATACATATCCAAGCAGCACAAGTGTGGGAAAGGAATTATTAAGAGCAAAGAAAATAGCTATTTTTTTCGTGCACGTATATATATAAATTTCACCTTATAGCTATATATATGACTTGAGAAGACATAATCTAGGATGTTTTAAGCAAGGTTGAAGCGTAACAAGTTGACATAATGCCATATCCATCGAGGACATGCACTATAGTATGACGGGAATAATATTATTTTGTTATTTTCGGCCAATAATACTATGACATGCATGGTGATAATACTTTCCTATAACATAATATTATTGGCCAAAAATAGCAAAATAGTGCCACTACAATTAAGTTTTGCTTTCCTGTTGACATACAAACACAATCCAGCCTTTCTCAAAGTTCAAGATATGCTTCGAACCAAAAAAAAAAGAGTTTCAACAAATGCTTCTTGCGTCACAGAAAAAGCAAAGGTAATACACTAAAATTTACATATTAAAGAAAATAACAACACTCATGTAGCGCAATCAAATTATTGCATGCATTTTCTTTTATAAATAAATAAATAAATAAACACTATTGCATGCATATTTTAAAAATAAAAAAATAAAGAAATAAGACCACCTCAAAATACTAATTTTCGTTCACCTCTTTCAAACTCACCAGCCACCACAAAATTATTACCTTCTCCACTTCTAGTAATTTATTATTTGAATAGTTAAAAACGACGCATGCAATAGTTTGATGGACTAGGTCAAAGTTCATGGACAAAGAAGTGGCAAAAGCTTGCCCTTGTGATTAAAAACGTTTACACTAGTATTTGAGATTTAATATCCACTATCACTTATATAACCCGAACAAAGACAAACAAGTACATCAAGAATTCAGGCATTAAAATACAAACTCCACTCATATCAACGAGGAAAACTTCATTATCCTAGATAAACTTATCTTATTTTTATCTCTTTCCTCATACAACAAGATAAAACAACGAAAACGTTTCCCATAAGAATGAAAATAACTTTTTTTTCTATTTTCTACAAGTACACGTGAACTTGCTTTCATTTTATGAAAAAATTCTCAGTGTTTTATGTTTTTAGGCCACCGAACGTATTTTTGCCTTATTTTTGTTCTCTAAAAATGAAAATAACCCCTTAAAATGTTACTTGACGGAACCTAAAAGACTGAATAATTTACGACATTGCAAGGAAAATAACATTAAAGTGTAATTGCAGCTGAATTGAGGGCCACGATACGTAATTGTGGGAAAGTCATTGTCCAATTTGACAATGACATTTCTTTCTCTAAATGAGGCATGATAGTGACACAATAGTCAATTCAAATATAGAATTGTGAAAGTTGATGTTTTATGTTATTTGCTGGCATTGGTTTGGTTTCCTTTCAGGATCGAGCCGGGCCTGTTTGTTTTGATTTTCCTTCCTTTCATCCTTTTGATGCAATAAAGTTTCCCTATCATTCAAAATCTACATAGTTGATAATAATGTATCAATTAAATTACATTATCAGTAAGAATGATTAAGAGCAACCCCATAAATATCCTATGCGAAGAAAGTTGAAGTTCCATCTTAAAACTCAGGTTAGATTTTTTAACTTTTCAATGTGGGACAAATACTATCAACACTCTGCATCATGTTACGAAAGGAGAATAACTTCGCAACATCAGATTTATACAATATTCCTAACCTTACAACTTTGATTTATGCAAGTTCTTTTTTGTTTTGCTTAGATTAAACGAACAACCATTTATGAAATACTCGTGAACTTGAATTTAAAGCAAGGACTTGACAAATTGATGCTTGGCTACATGGGACATTAATTCTAAAGGAACATGAATTTGTAGAAATGGCAGATCAAAGATGTTGAATGCTGAATTGGTCCACACTCCACACTCTCCACATGCTTGAAGCATTGTACAAGGCAAACACAAGCCTCCCATATAACCCTTTTTCCACAAAACCCATAATTAAAATGGAGACTAAAATGGACCCAAAATCAATTTAATCATCCCAACACTGCATGACGTTTGCATTAGCTCATATGAGCTCTTCATGCTACTATAAAGCCAACACAAACACTAAGCCACTTCCCCAACACAAACCACACTAAGCCAATTCCTTAAACAAAGGCAATCAGCATCATGCTTCTTCCAATTCCAAACCCTTCAATTTTCCCACTCTTTCTTTTTCTTCTGATATCAACTTCATTGGCACTGCCTCAAGCTTCAGTACAAGATAATTTCATCCAATGCCTCTCAGAAAATTCTGAGATTTTAATCCCATTCTCCACAGTCGTAATCACCCCAAACAACTCTGCATTCATCCCCACCCTACAATCTACAGCACAGAATCTTAGGTACTTGCGCTCTTCAGTGCCAAAGCCGAAGTTCATTTTCACACCATTGAATGATTCTCATGTCCAAGCTGCTGTCATTTGCTCAAAGCAGCTTGGAATACATCTCAGGGTCAGAAGTGGAGGGCATGATTATGAGGCCCTCTCTTATGTGTCCCGAATTGAAACACCTTTCATTATTGTAGACCTTGCCAAACTTAGATCAGTCATCGTCGATATCGAAGACAACACCTCATGGGTTCAAGCTGGGGCGTCCATTGGTGAAGTTTACTACAGAATTGCACAGAAGAGCAAAACGCATGGCTTCCCTGCTGGGCTTTGTACAAGCTTAGGTGTGGGAGGGCACATAACTGGTGGTGCATATGGTGCCATGATGAGAAAATATGGCCTTGGTGCTGATAATGTCATCGATGCTCGAATCGTTGATGTTAGTGGCAGAGTTCTGGACAGGGCAGCCATGGGAGAAGACCTGTTTTGGGCAATCAGAGGAGGTGGAGGAGCGAGCTTTGGCATCATCCTTTGGTGGAAGATAAAGCTGGTTCCTGTTCCATCAACTGTGACAGTTTTTACAGTTGCTAAGACCTTGGAAACAGGTGCAACAAAGGTCCTGCATAAATGGCAACAAGTAGCTGCTACTGAGCTTGATGAAGATCTCTTCATTAGGGTCATCATACAACCATCAAAAGACAGCCAAACTGGCAAAAAAACTGTCATAACTCTTTACCAAGCCCAATTTCTTGGTCGTGCTGACAGATTGCTTGATGTTGTGCAAACAAAATTCCCTGAATTGGGTTTGACAAAAAAAGATTGCACAGAAACAAGTTGGCTCAAAGCTGTGATGTACATAGCAGGGTACCCAAGTGGAACTCCACCTGAGGTTTTACTCCAAGGAAAATCAACATTCAAGAACTATTTCAAAGCAAAATCAGATTTTGTCAAAGACCCAATTCCTGAAACTGGGCTTGAGGGGCTTTGGAAAAGGCTGATGGAGGAAGAGACTCCTCTGCTGATTTTCACTCCATATGGGGGACAGATGAGCAGAATTTCAGAGTCTCAAATTCCCTTCCCTCACAGAAAAGGAATTCTCTTTAAAATTCAGTACTTGACTACATGGCAAGATCCCCGTGAAGATGAGGCAAAGCACATAGATTGGATTAGGAAGCTTTACAATTATATGGCCCCTTATGCTACAATGTTTCCAAGGCAAGCATATGTGAATTATAAGGATCTTGATTTGGGGGTTAACAAGAAGAGCAACGTAAGCTTCATTGAAGCAAGAGCTTGGGGTAACAGGTATTTCAAGGACAACTTTAACAGATTGATAAGGATCAAGACCGAAGTTGATCCAGATAACTTCTTCAGGCATGAACAGAGCATCCCACCTCTTCCACTCCCTGCAAGATCTAGAATTGCTCATCATCATCATAGTCTATAGAAGGACAGCCAAGAGCTAGATATGATGTTTGCTGCATGGTAAGTAATGCTTTTATTGGTTTGATCAGTGTGCTTTGTTTAAGAGACTGTTTAGCCAATTTTATACAGACTGGAATAAAATTGTCAAAGTAAGTCTCTTGGCTCTCAACATTCAAACTGTTGTAGAAAAGTGGTGTAATGTAACCAATATGGGCACTGCAATAATGTTTTCTTTTTTGGGTCTGCAGATACCTTTTATTATTATAATTTATCCAATATTCCTTTATTTTTATTTGCAATAATGGATTCTGATTTACTACATCTTTACTTTTTTTTGAAAATAAGTGATAGTATATTATTGATGAACAAATAAAAATACAAAGCAACTATGTGCCGAATGTGGGTAAATCTTCTCCGGTTTAATAGGTCTATTAATCCCCGAATTTAGACCCGATTCGCATTTGAATCCCTCAATTTTCAAAATCGTTCATGTGGTCCTTCAACTTCAGTTTCGTTAGGACAAATGGTGCTATCGTCAATTTTGTTAACTTTTCTGTTAAATGCATGGGTAAAATGGTATTTTGTATTATTAGACATAAAAAATTAATAAAAACTAATAAAAAATAAAAAGTTAACAAAATTGACGGCATGACCATTTGTCCTAACGAAACTGAAGTTGAAGGACCACATGAATAATTTTGGAAATTGAGGGACCAAAATGCAAATCGGGTCATAATTCGGGAACCATTAGACCTAAAAACCCATCTTCTCCAATGACCAAACACAATAACATGTTGAATGATATGCAGAAAATCACGCACAACTCAAACAATGACTAAATCCCCAACCTAGCAACCAGAAGTACCTGTACTCAGACCTATAATACAAATTCGCCGCACAACGACAGAAACAGCAAATCCGTATCGAAAGCCAAAAGCTAAAAAGAAATAAAAATCTTAAATAGAAAACAAATCACAGCAAACTCCTAAAGAGTTTTTGAAAATTATTAGTCTAAAACCAAACTAAGAAACATGACCATTGCTCCACATTTTCCGGGCAACCTGAAGAAAATCATAGTGTCATAACGACTCATAATCCCACATTGGCTAAACCCAAACCCAACACAACCAAACATCTTCCCCTCCTTGTGTACGTGGACCAAAATACGGTGACTATATCATGGCGACGATATCGTTTCAAGGCAGCTGTTGCTTCCACATCACAAAATAAACTAACAATCTTAAGGGAAAAATGAGAGATTGAGAAAAGAATGGATAAAAGGAGAGAGGTGGAGGTAGGGAATGTGGCCACCAACCCCCAAAGAAGGCGATGTCTAAGACTTTTTTCCTTAGAGTTTTCTCTACATCTTTACTTAATTGGAATAGGTATGGGAACGTTATTCCGATTCCCGACTTCAATGTGTTTACTAATTCATACGGAATCAAGCACATCAAATATGAAACTACAAAATAGTTTATTTTTAATTTCTACCCGTTCATTTTCCTCTATTCGTTGCACGGCCCAAATCCAACTCTATCTTGACCAAATTCAGTCTCGTAGCAAGATTTGGCCCAACCAACCCAAAAAGGTTAATGCTCTAAGCAATAGCAAACTTAAAAAGAAAAACTAATCTTATTACATAAAATTATAAATTGAATTAATTTATAAAATAAATAAACCACTAACTAACTCTTAACTTAATGGTACTTTTCTTGCAAATACAGTAAGAAGTCTCAAGTCTGAATCCTCTAATTTGAATTAATTAAAAAGTAATAACTAATAATCAAACTTGTAGTTGTGGAGTTCAAGTCAAATAGTAGGATGAAAGAATTCGAGATTTCATTTACCATATGAAAAATGAGTGAAACTTTTTTTTTTTTAATGAACAAAAGTTTAGAGAGAGATTAGCTACTCTCACCACCAACGCTAGGGCATATCTACAATCTTGAGCCATAAGGACTTATGTGTGGCACTTAACTACCAATTGCCACGGGTATGAATTGTTGGAATTTTAAAAGGTTTTAAAAATTTAACCGTTTTATTTAATTAATTATTTTGGCTGTTTTATTTTATTTATTGTGGGGGTTATAAATATTTAATATTCAAGTTTTATTTCTAATTGAATGCCTTAATTTTCTGGTTGGTGAACTTTGGTTGGTGAAGGTTACATGTTATTGGATGCCTATAAAAGGCCACTCCTCCTTCACATTTGAAACTACAAAGACAACACCATCAGAATATCACATACCACAATCTGATTCTTTCCTTTTCTACTTTTATATATATATATATATATATCTATATTTTTATTATTATTTTGGGCAATGGTTATGTGACTTGATACCTATATCCTGTCTATGAACGTGCTCATAGCGGATCTTGAGTTTGTGTACAAGGGGCCGTATCTTGAGTCTTGTAGACCGCGACTGCACGTAGGAGGCTACAAAGGCTTTAGGACAGCGTCTTTGGACGTGCTTCACCGTACCAAACTCACTTTCTTACTTATTATTTATTTTTGCTTTTACTTACCTATTAATTTGTTTTCTTCAATTTCATTGTACCTTGAAAGCCTTCAATTTTGTTTATATGTTATTTATAATATAAATGTTTTTGTATTTGGCTTTACGGAAAAGGAAAACTATATTTTATTATATTTTTTATAACATGAATTTACATAGGAATTTACAAATCGCGCACCAATGCTAATCGCTGCGAGACTCAAACCCCTGGTGGGGCTACACACATAGTAGGGATCTTACCAACTGAACCAACCCTCGTTGGCAAAAATGTGTGATTTCATTCTATCACAAAAACAGTCTGCAAAAGCAGATAGAACATGCAGCTAACCTGCTAACCAAAAGAAGACATTACAAACCACACAAAATTGATTTTGTAAGGTAACAGAAAGAACATGAAGTATCTTTCAGATTCTTCCAGCTGGTAACAAAATTTGATTCTTTAGGTAGCACTTATTATAATGCATAAAGTTGAGCTGAATCATGGACCGCCCTTGTCTCTGCATGATTTGGATGAAATTCCTGGGATTTACAAACACTATTTTATACTTATGCAGCCTGAATTACCTAAACTTAACATAAATATGGAAAATATGTTACACATTTCACGTAGCTTGAAAATAAAACAAATAGTATGTTGGAAAGTAAAACACAAAACATAAGTTGCCCATTAGACTTAGCTCAAGAGCCATCGATTGGGTGCGATATGATAGATTTCCATGAATTTTTTATTTTAAAACGAATTGAATGATTAAAATGAAACTCGGCTCTACGTTTAAGAATCGTACACCAGACTTACCCGGTGTAAAGAAAGAGCTGGGTCAGCCCAACCAGGCAGTTTTCCAGGCCAGGAACCAAGTATGTCTAGACCCAATTGGCCCCTAGGATTTTCGGAACCAAGAAGGTCAACCTGAAAAAGATAATGCTTGGGCAGGCCATACAGCCACATGAATCGTCACTAGACCAACTTTTCTACAAGCACAAATTTTGCTCGTGATTTTTACACTCATTTTTTAACTTCTACACTCCACTCTTGAATGCATGAAAATTGTAAAGTATTTTGTTTGGAATGCAGATAGCTAAATGAGAAGTACCAATAATCAAATGTGAATCTGTTATATAAATAATTTAATTTTAAGAAGGCTTATTTACTGTAGTGCCTTCTAAAATTTTGGCCAAATTCTACATTGCCACCCGAAAGTCGAAGTGGTCCACATTTCTCTCTTGACCAAGGTTTGGTGTTCCACTTTGCCCCTGCCGTTATCTTCATTCATAACTCCGTCAATTTCGATGATGTGGCTGGCTATCTTCGTCTTTTTACCACAAATGATGATGTGTCATGTGCAAGGCCCACTTTTTGCTTTAGTGAAAAGACGAAAATTAGCTCCGGCCACGTAATCAAAATTAACGGAGTTATGAATGAAGATAACGTCATGGGATAAACTGGAACACCAAACCTTGGTCAAGGGGGCAATATGGGTCACTTCGACTTTCGGGAGTCAATATAGGATTTGACTATAGTTTCAGGGCACTACAGTAAATAAGGCATTTAAGAATGATATAAAATTAAGGCTTAATTGCTACAATACACTGAAACATTGGTCAAATCTCACTTTACCCCCTTAAAATCAAAGTGACCCACTTTGCTCCCTTAACCAAGGTTTGATGTTCCACATTACCTCTACCGTCAACTTCATCCAAAACTCTGCTAAGTTTGATGAAGTGGTAGGGGTGTTTTAGTAATTTTGTGCACCTAGGTTATTTACTCTAATTTGAGTGAGTGATATGGCAAAGTGGAGCCCACCTTCAGCATGGATAAAAAACTAATTACCTTTTTATAATAATTGAAAATTTAAAAAATTCTTTTAAATTTATAAAACTTGGGTATTGAAAATTATTATTTTTTAAATTAATTAAGAAAATATAAAATATTTTAAAGAAATAATAAAATTTTTTAAAAAAATATATAACAAAAATATAACCCAGCCACCATTAATTCCTACGCCACCACCCCATTCCCAAATTTCTTCTCCCCTATTCCACCATGACCAACACCCCACCGACAGACCTCCCGATTTCTTCTTGTCACGACCCGACTCCCCTAGCACGATATTGTTCGCTTTGGGCCCCGCCTCACGGTTTTGTTTCGAGAACTCACGAGCAACTTCCCGGTCACCCATCCTGGGATTGCTTTAGCCCCAACTAGCTTAACTTCGGAGTTCCAAGGAATCCGGCCGAGCTCCCAAAATGCATCTTGCTAGGAAGAGAAATGCCCACACATATAAAGCACTTCACATGTCCCTCCCCGAGCGATGTGGGATTGCTCACCGTTCTTGCTTCCTCAAGACACGGGTCATACAATTCACCCCCTTGGGGCCCAGTCTCGATGGCACACTTCCGATTGGGGTCCAAATTTGATACCATTATGTCACGACCCGACTCTTAACACAATATTTTCCTCTTTGGGCCCCGCCTCACGGTTTTGTTTCGAGAATTCACGAGCAATTTCCCTGGGTCACCCATCCCTGAATTGCTCTAGCACCAACTCGCTTAACTTCGGAGTTCCAAGGAATCTGAAGCCAGTGAGCTCCCAAAAGGCCACATGCTAGGAAGAGAAGTGCTCACACATATAAGACACTTCACCTTGCCCTCCCGAGCGATGTGGGATTGCTCACCGTTCTTACTTCCTCAAGACACAGGTCTTACATTTCTCCTCTTTCTTTCTCTCTCTCTCTCTCTCTCTCTCTCTCTCTCTCTCTCTCTCTCTCTCTCTCTTTATTTTCTTATCCAGACCACCCCCAACATCATTGGCAACCCACGCCCTACCCCAACGCCCCAATTCCACTCCCACCCGCAACCTAACCCACCCATCTCTTTGCAAATTAAAAAACCAACAAATTAAAGAAAATAAATTTCAATGTTTTTGTACTCAAAGGTCTACAACCCAATTTGATGGCTTACAAATTCTAGCGAGATGGAGATGGTGGGTCGTAGCTGGAGGTTCAATAGAAAGAGATGCCAAGGTTTATCTAAGTTGTCGGCTGTTGTGCGGAGGGTTGGAGATGATGGGTTTAAGTGCTGGGGTGGGAATAGGGCTTGGGTTGCAGCTGGGGGTAGGAGTGGGGCCCGTGTTGCCATTGAGGCTAGGGGTGGTCTAGGTTGTTGGGGAGAAGAAAATACAAAGGGAGAGGAAAAGCGCATATGGGAGAGAAAGAGAGAGAGAGAGAGAGAGAGAGAGAGAGAGAGAGAGAGAGAGAGAGAGAGAGAGGGAGAATAAATCGGGAAGAAAGGCCAAGGCTCATCTGGGTTGTTGGCGGTGTGCGGAGGGTTGGGGATGATGGGTTTAAGGGCTGGGGTGAGAAAAGGGCTTGGGTTGCGGCTGGGGGTTGGGGTAGGGCTTGTTGTTGCCATTGAGGTTGGGGGTGGTCTGGGTTGTTGGGGAGAAGAAAATACATAGGGAGAGGAAGAGCGCAGAGGAGAGAGAGAGAGAGAGAGAGAGAGAGAGAGAGAGAGAGAAGAAATCGGGGAAGAGGCTTGGGGATGATGGGTTATTTATTTATTTATTTAAATTTCTTATTTTTAATTGATTTTTAAATATCTATGAATATTTATTACACCTAAACAATAAATAAATAAACAAATAAATAGTGAGTAAATGACCTAGGTGCACAAAATTATTAAAACACCCCTGCTACGTTATCAAACTTAACGAATTTTGGATGAAGTTGACAATAAGGGGCAAGGTGGAATTTCAAACTTTGGTCAAATGAGCAAAGTGAGTCACTTTGACTTTAAGAGGGAGTAAAGTAGAATTTGACCAATATTTCAGGATGCACTGTAACAATTAAACTTATGCATTCTATATGAGGAGAGCATTCTGCAAAAGCAGATAGAAAAAGCAGTTAACCAACTTCCGAACATGTTAACTGGTAGAGAACAAAAAGGAAAAGCTGCTAGAGAAAAAACCAAAAGCAGACATACAAAACAGGGTCACTACTAAAAACAAGTTAACAGCCATACAAAATTAAAAGAAGTATCCTTTAGATTATTTATGCTTGTAGTGTAGCACTTGTAATGAGGCATAACTTTATATGCAGCTTGAATTACCTAAAGCTGCTTATATAAATATGGTATAGATGGATGGTATAGGGGTGGGCTAAAAAAAACTGGTGAACTGGTGCAGTCAACCGTACTGGCCGGTTTGGCTCAATGTCGGTCAGAAGACTAGATTTGGCCGAACCTATCCGTGTCCAACCCTAATAGAAAGTATATCACTGCAGCCTAAATTGTCAGCTGGTTTGACAAAAAACAAAAATAACAAGGAATGCATCTATTTGTTCTTCCTTCAACAATTGGGTCCAATGGAATCTTCACTTAATCAATGAATCGTTGATTGTATTGAAGAAAACTCTCAAAAGTCAAAAGATTATAGCTAGTGGTGTTTTAGCTAATGCCATATGACCACAGGTCATGTTAAATAGATATTAATTAAGAAGTTCTAATAGTTCGTTAGGCATAAACCCAAAAAAATCTTTTTTTTTCAAAGCGAAATCAGAATTTTCTACTGAACCTGTGGAGGAGTTTGAAAAGCTGGAAAATGAGGCAGTCCTAATCATTTGGGATCCTTAGTGGAAGACTGAGTCAGTCAAGTATATCAGAGTCTATAATTCCATTTTCACACGGAGCTGGAGTCTTGTACACCGTTGTGAAAGAATGAACACGAACAGGATAACTATAACAGATAATAACAAACACAGATGAGACTTAGCAGCAGTAGATCACGTCAAGTCTGGGTTAGGTTTATTACAATGAACATACACAAAGCAGTAAGAAGTGAAAGCTTTGGTTGACAGAACAGAAGCGTATGGTTGGCGTCACATTCCACAAAATACAGAACTCAAAATGGAGCCATTGACCAGAATGATCCCAACACCACATTTTCATAAAATAAGTGGACTAAAAAGCTTAAATTAATAAAAACGAGCCAACAAATCAAGCAGGCAAATGATTACAGAAAGAAACTTATAGTTGCAGCCCCACTATGCACCATGTAAACTAACTTGATGATAGAACATTTTACACAACTTTTAGATCCCACGTTTAAATTAATTAGAAATGGATCAACAACGTATATCAAGCGTGCAAACGTGACGTTTGCATTAGGTCAAATGCACGTTGGTGTTGGTGAAAGACCTTCATGCTTCTATAAAGCAATGCATTATGCATGACACTAAGCTAAATCCTCAACTCTACCCAAGAGGCTTGAAAACAAGGCAGCATGATGCTTCCAGCCTTTTCATTTTCTTCACTGTTTTTTTTCCTTCTGATATCAGCTTCATGGGCACAACCTCCACCTTCAATACAAGCCAATTTCATCAAATGCCTCTCACATTATTCTGAGACTTCCATTCCATTCTCCACAACCTTTTTCACTCCAAACACTTCTAACTTCACCACTGTCCTAGAATCTTCTGCACAAAACCTCAGGTACTTGGTCCCTTCAGTGCCAAAGCCGGAGTTTATTTTCACACCAGTGCTTGATTCTCATGTCCAAGCTGCTGTTATTTGCTCAAAAAAGTTTCAAATACACCTTAGGGTCAGAAGTGGAGGCCATGATTATGAAGGCCTCTCCTATGTATCCCAGATTGAAACACCTTTCATTGTTGTAGACCTTGCCAAGCTTCGGTCAGTCAACGTCGATATCGAAAACAACAACGCATGGATTCAAGCTGGTGCCACCATTGGTGAGGTTTACTACAGAATTGCAGCGAAAAGCAAAACTCATGGCTTTCCTGCTGGGCTCTGCACGAGTCTAGGTGTTGGCGGGCATATAACTGGAGGTGCATATGGTTCCATGATGAGAAAATATGGCCTTGCTGCTGATAATGCTATTGATGCTCGAATTGTCGACGTCAAAGGGAGAATTCTTGATCGAAAGGCAATGGGAGAGGACCTGTTTTGGGCCATCAGAGGAGGTGGAGGAGCAAGCTTTGGAATCATCCTTTGGTGGAAGATAAAGCTGGTTCCTGTTCCAGCAACTGTGACAGTTTTTACAGTTGCTACGACCTTGGAACAAGGTGCCACAAAGCTCCTCCATAGATGGCAACAAGTAGCTCCAGTGATTGATGAAGATCTGTTTATCAGAGTTTTCATACAATTAGCAAATGGCACCGAAACTGGCAGTACAACAGTCACAACTGTTTACCAGGCCCTATTTCTCGGAGGTGCTAAGAGATTACTAAATGTTATGCAGAAAAGCTTCCCTGAATTGGGTGTGACAAGAAAAGATTGTACTGAAACAAGTTGGATCAAGTCTGTGCTGTTCATAGCAGGGTACCCAAGTGGAACCCCAACTAAGGTTTTGCTTCAAGGAAAATCCACGTTCAAGAACTACTTCAAAGCCAAATCAGACTTTGTCGAGAACCCAATACCAGAAACTGGACTGCGGGGGCTATGGAAGAGGTTGCTGCAAGAAGCCTCTCCTCTGATGATTTTGACCCCTTACGGTGGAATGATGAGCAGGATTTCGGAGTCTGCAATACCTTTTCCCCACAGAGGGGTGCTGTTTAAAATTCAGTACGTGAGTGGATGGCAAGATGGAGATAAAAATGAGAAAAAGCACATGAATTGGATCAGGAAGCTTTACAGTTACATGGCCCCTTATGTTACAATGTATCCAAGGCAATCATATGTGAATTATAAGGATCTTGATTTGGGGGTTAACAAGAAGAGCAACACAAGCTTTATTCAAGCAAGTTCTTGGGGTTATAGCTATTTCAAGGACAACTTTAACAGATTGGTAAAAATTAAGGCCAAAGTTGATCCTAAGAACTTCTTCAGGCATGAACAGAGCATCCCACCTCTTCCAACTAGAGGACGTCACTAGGGAGCCAGGAGCTAGATATGGTATATGGATTTGAATGGTTTTTTTTTTTGGTCAATAGGATTTGAATGGTTTGATCAGTGTGCTTTGTTCATGAAATTTTTATACAGACTGGAATAAATTTGTCACACAAGTCTCTCTTGGAGACTTGGTGAGACATTCAACTTCTGTAGAAAAGTAATGTAATCAAATTCATTTCAATGGCTCAGCCCAACTTTTTCTCTAACTTTGTCATCTACAGGCCCCAATCCGCCTAGATGAATGATAATGTTTTGGTCAGACTATGCCAAAGAGAACTTGCACTTACCATACTCACCAACTAATTTGATAAATAATTCTGAACAAAATTTAGGCATTCATAAGCTCAACACTTGTGCTAAAGCCTAAAAGAAAAAAAAAAGTTTCACTTATTGATTCAAAAAGTTGTAACGGGAATTAAACTTTTGTTTTAGTTTTCCTTTGCACAACTTACTCACTGATCATTGATTGTGATTCAAGAAAACGCTCGAGTAGAAATTTTTCTAAGTGATACCATTGATGAGGAGATTTTGGAGTTTTCAGTTTCAAATGCTTTAATTTCCTTTCAGTTACAAAATCTCAGTAGATGTCAACAGAGAAATTAAAGCTTGAAATACCCAAAGCTAATGGAAGCAATTGAAGTGGAAGCAAAAATGGGCCACCTTCTAACCTATGCAATAGTTTCTCTCTTCTTCTCAGTTTCCTCTGCAGCATTTGACCTCATCCCTGAACACAACTTTGTTACTTGCGTTGCCTACCAGTCTCCACAATACTCAGCCATCATAAGCAAAATCCCAGATGGTTAAACTCAACATCAAAGCCTCTTCTCATTGTTACACCTCTCAAGGAGTCTGAAATCCAAGCAGCTGTTCTTTGCAGCAGAAAACTTGGCTTACAAGTCAGGGTTAGAAGTGGAGGCCATGACTATGAAGGCCTGTCTTACCTCTGCAAAACCCCATTTGTCACCATTGACCTCATCAGTCTTCGTTCTGTTAAGGTCAGTGTTGCAGATCAAACTGCTTGGGTTCAGTCAGGAGCTACACTTGGTGAGCTTTATTATAGCATTGCCAAGAAAAGTGGAAGCCTTGGATTTTCAGCAGGGTTATGTCCTACTGTTGGAATTGGTGGGAATTTCAGTGGAGGAGGTTTTGGTACCTTGATGAGGAAGCATGGCCTAGCAGCTGACAATGTCATAGATGCTCTCTTAATTGATGTTAATGGAAGAATCCTTGACAGAAGAACAATGGGTAAGGATCTGTTTTGGGCCATTAGAGGAGGTGGGGGATCAAGTTTTGGGATCATACTTTCATGGAAAATAAAATTGGTTCAGGTTCCAAAAGTTGTGACTGGTTTTACAGTTAAAAAAACATTGGCACAAGGTGCAAGCAAACTTGTTTACAGGTGGCAATACATTGCAAACAAGTTTCATGAAGATCTTTTCATCAGGATCATCATTGAAAATGTGGGGAGTGGGAAGGAGAAAAAGGTCCAAGTATCTTTCAACTCACTGTTTCTAGGAGGAATTGACAGACTAATGCCATTGATGGATCAGAGCTTTCCAGAGCTGGGATTGCAGGCAAGAGACTGCATTAAAATGAGTTGGATCCAATCTGTCCGGTATTTTTCTGGGTTCCAAAAAGATCAGTCCCCAGAGGTCTTGCTGTCCAGGGATCCCCTCAAGAAGAGCAATTTCAAGGCTAAATCTCACTATGTGAAGCAACCTATACCAGAGGTTACTCTAAAAGGGATTTGGGAGAGGTTTCAGCAAGATCAAATAGTGTTCATGATAATGGATCCTTATGGTGGAAGGATGAATGAGATTTCAGAATTTGAAATTCCATTTCCCCACAGAAAGGGTAATTTGTTCAACATACAATAAATAGTGAAGTGGGATGTAAATAGTGTTGAGGAAACCAACAAGCATATACACTGGATAAGAATGCTTTATAGGTTCATGAGCCCTTATGTTTCTAGATCTCCGAGAGCTGCCTATATCAACTATAAGGATCTTGATTTGGGGAGCAACAAGCAAGAGAACACAAGCTACTTGGAAGCAAGTGCTTGAGGCACAAGGTACTTCAAGGGTAACTTCAAGAGGCTGGCACAAGTGAAGAGAAAGGTTGATCCAGACAACTTCTTCAGAAATGAACAAAGCATTCCACCTCTTCCTGCTTTGTTTAGAATTACAGAAGTTTAGACCAAGACTTCTGTCTGTTTTGTTTTATGTGTACATTTAAGTGCTTTTTCATATGCAGCTAGCAAGCTAAGCCTCTCATCATAGTTTTCAGCTTTTCAAATTTGAAGGAAAAGCAGCTTTCAGCTTATCATATAGCCAGCATATGACATAAGCTAGCCACAAGAAACGTTAATATTTCCTTGTAAGAAGCAGCTGGTATTTGCTTTCATGCTACATATGACTATTGACATTTTTCTATTACACTCCATGTCCATGACAGTAAAAAATGATTGTGCCAACTGTCTAAGTTCATAACATGTAAATATAGAAATTACCATGTCTAACCAAACAAAATTTGACATTTTTTTTGTCTTCATTCCAACCATTTCTGGAAAATTACTCTAAAAATTTGCAATGGGACATTGAGAAGAAAATTGCAAATTACTCATTATAAAATAAACTTTGAGACTTTTCAAATCCTGCTGCAGAAAAGCAGGACATATGCTTAGTGAAAGAAAACTACACTGGAGACATCATCATAGCTTTTACTAGATAATGCTTCTTCAATCAAATCCTCAGCTGCTTCTTGAGCATCATCTAATTCTCCAATGCAATCATAAGCCTCTTGGTTTGACATCACCTGCATAATAAAGAGATAAAAGATTTCAAGCATTTGAAAAGCAAATAATTTGAAATACATTACCATGATTCAATCAAGTTATGCTAAAAGCTTTAAGAACACAAAAGCTAAGCTTACCTTCCACAAGCCATCACTTGCCAGAATGATGAAATCTGTTTCATTGTCAATCTTCTTAACTTTTATATCTGGTTCTGAAGTTATGTGATCCTTTAGTTTTCCGTCCCCAAATTCCCTTGTCATAGCTAGTTGGCCATCCACACGTGGAACAGTTCCTAAATTCATCATAAGATGTTAACAGCGGAGAACAATGTAATCAACACTAGCTTACAGAACAAAGAAAATATCTATTAAGCATGTAGGATAAATGATATGTTTTTTCTCCACGATAAATTCCTCATTAGAACAAGTCCTTTAAGTAGCAAAAAAGATACCTTATTGGAACAAGCCAAAAGTTTTCAAGTGTACAAAACTGCATATACCTACCTGGCCATTTTAATACAAAACCACCTCTACTTTCAACGAGATCCTTCTCCTTCTCTGGGTCATGGTCCACAGTTATCTGTTTTGCTGCACCATCTCTGCATAAAACTGCCTGGGAATCCTCGACATTCGCTACAACCAGTTTCTCTCCATTGATTAATATTGCTGTAACAGCTGTTGACTACCTTTTCCAAAATCTCATCATTTGTAGCTTTATAAGCTCTCTTGACTGCTTGTTTTGGGTTTTTCCAAAAATCAGGCTATTCAATGCATGTTGAAAACAAGCAAATTCCCAGTTAAAAATGTAATTAGAGATGATGAGCATAACGATTGTTAAAAAAAAAAAAAAAAAAATTGGCAGCACTAAGAAAATGTTCAAGACCTCATTTAATAAGTTATCAAACAGTTGGGATTGCAAGTATTCTGCAACTTCACGACCTGAATGTCCATCAAAACTTGCATATAAACCCAACTCATATCCATTCACTTTCCTATTTTCTGCCACAATATAATCTTGCATTCCATGGTCCATTTTTCCCCTGACCAAATGGAATCCATGGCTGACTTTTCGAGTTGTAAGCTCCTTTTCATCACCATCTTCTGCATCTTCCCTACACAACCCATGTCCTGCTTTCTCCTAAAGCAAAATATAATGTTGGATATTTCCATACATATTCTTCCATTGAATGGAGAAGGAACTTTACCCTACAACTAAGGTAAGTAATTGTAGGTAATATGGTAAAAAAATTCAAAGCATTTTAATCACATATGGAAAAGAACATACGTTCATCTTGTTTAATAATATATCTGTTGGAGAAAGTCTTGTATTCTGCAGAAAGACATCATATTGTAAATATTATATTGATAGGGTTCATACACAGTTAAGATGCTGGAGGAAGATTCTGTACCTTTGGTTGGTTTGATGCACTCAGAGTGTTGTTGAAGAAGTTTCCCAAACCACTTGAGTGAGAGACTACAAGTGGTCACCGTTGGTTGGTTTGATGCACACTTTTGTTCCATTCAATTCCCAGTTTGTATATTTTGGGACAGGTGAAAGTGAAACAAAACCCAAACAAAGAGGTTTTGTTCCTTTTTTTTTTTCTTAATTCTTTTCTTTTGGACTCAAAACAGAACAAATTAAATTTAATTGGTGTTGTATAGTTTTTGTGAGTATTTGTAGAGAGCCCCCAACAGATAATTAGCTCTTTCAACTGGTATGGTGCCATTTGACTTGAAGCATGAATGAATGTTGGTGGACCAAAACACAATCTTCAGTTGCCTTCAATTTTGGTGAAATGGCCTACTTTCGTTTCTGCGTAATCAAATGTCAGCCATCATTATCAATTGAAGAACGAACTTGGCTGAAATCACTGTTTACTCCGTTCAACACAACAGAGAAGAAAACAATATTTGATGCAATATATGTGCAGGAGTGGTCAAAACGAAACAATTACTGACTTGAAGAAATGATTTCATAACAAAATTTACAAACTATCACAATATCTGGTTCCGAAATTTACAAGTTCTTCAGTGAAAATAACAAAAATGCATTCACGTCAGCCGTCTCAGACAGAAATCCTCAATTTCTTCAAGGTAGCACCCTACTCAAATGGGGGAATTGACCAAAATCTCCTGCTCTGAATTAATTTCAATCCCCCCAAAAAGAAAACGAAAATCTTGGGAAGATTCACACAAAAATTGCGGTTTAAACACATCCACTTGTTTCAAATATACCTGCTAGAAAGCCAAATGACAAGTCCTGTTGCTTCTTTGGCAGCAAAGAAAACCACTTCCTTATAGACTGAGCTGGATCGAACTGACTTGCAATGGCTGCAGGCTCCTCATTTCTCTGAATAATTGTTTCGAAATCAGAAGGCATAAGGCCCAGCAATGCCACAACAATGGCAATTTGAGTGGGCAGACCAACACTAATTGCAGAGTTCCGGCATAAAAATGCAGACAATTCACACCTCAAAATTTCCACTCCTTTATCTTCATATCCAAGGGCATCAACTCCAAGCCTGAAAATAAATAACAGTGTTAAATTAGAACTTAAAAGTACTGGCACCGGTACAAAATTTGGCCTAATATATAAGATTGGGTTTGGATGAATTAAGTAAAGGAGCTTCGTTCAAAAATTATAGAATTAACATCTTCCCATGGTATAAATAACAGTTGATTAGTAACAATTCAAAAACATATAATTTCACGATATGATGCAAGGCAAATTAGTCGAGAACATACCTCCCCAGCTGGCCAAGGAGAACAACAATTCCAGCAATCACATTCTCAGTCATGCATGATTCCAATATTTTCAACAACCGAGGAAAAATCTTGGCACTTGTCCATTCCCAGCTCTGCATTTAAAGAGGAAAACAAGCAGAAAAGTCCAAGTATTAGTACCTAAGAACCATCTGAACCATTACTTTTCACAAGATGAATAGACAATAACAAAATAGAAAATGTTTAAACTGCTACCATATTTTAAGTCAACTTTGAAATATTGTAAGAAATGCTATGTTTGGAATGAACTTCAGACAAAACAGTAAGTAACTTACATACATTCGATCGTTTCAGAGAAAATTTGGAACTTTGCACCATACAAACATATTATAAGCATTAACAACAGATTTTGGTCCATCTACTTGTATCACTCTAATACTATGCCAGCATTATATGGTAAATAGCTAATGATCAGCACAAGACAACCAAAGACATTTGAGAGGATGATAATAGCCTCCTTTTTTTTAGCATAGAACAATTAAACCCAAAAAGTAATGCAGCTACATTTAATCAATCTCTAAGTCATTAGAACAACACTGTAGGATATTAAGGATACAGTCTCAAGTATCAACAATGAACTCAAAAGGCAGTAACAAGGGTAACAATTAGAGCAGCTATGAGTGATCAATCTCTTAAGTCATACACAAGAGAGTAGGAAATTGAGGAAACAATATCCATGATAAACTCTAGAAGGTATAAACACTTACCATGTTGATTGCAACCAACTCCACCAAGGATATGAGATCACTGAGATCGCAGAGAGTGAAATTGGTAGAAGAGTCTGATTGAATACTAGGCACAGCAAACTTATTTAAACAACAGGACAAATCACAGTGCACACCAAGTCCATAATTATCAGGATTTGCAATTTGTTCAGCTTTATACTTGTTGAACAGGATACAGGAATTTGAATTTGAATTGCCTGATTCCATCGCATCTTGATACGTAGCTCCTGACAAAGCATCAATTTGAAGCCTTTCTAAAAGAAATGATGTAGCAGCATCTACAGAAACAGCATCCTCAGAAAATGGGCATTTCACAGATGGACAGAACACTGTTCGAGAATTGCTTGCAGATGGAATACAAGAGCCAGAAGAATCTGATATGCATACTCCCTCGAGATATGTAACTAAAGATCTCATGACAGTCACTAAATTGAAATTGCAAGAGTTAAAAAACTTATCTCCCCCAAGATAAGCAAAAGCATGCAGAATAGTCAGAACTAATGAACGATTAGATCTACTAATCTGCAAAATGTTGTATGACATTTCACTTATAAAACCAATATGGTCAAACGCTACACATATTGATGCTAAGACAATGCTCCCTGCCACCAACTCATCTTCTGATGCTGGTCGAGAGGATATATGAATGCCATCACACAGGATGTTCACCATAGAGTGACACTCTGCCCGGGCCTCGGAAGATGCGTCCTTACAAATCACAACTCTTCCATTTATTAAGAAATCCCCAATGAGACTAAGTGATTCGTCCAAAGAACCAAATTCTGCAAATATGCTTCTACCATCCCCATCAGACAGCACTGCAAAAAGTTTAATGAACAAAATCAAAGAGGAAACCAATAATGACATTCTAGATTATAACATAACATGATGTAGCAGCAAATACAGACCTGAGCCCATGTGTCGAGCAAAAGCATCCAAACAGGGGTTGGACGTCCAATTCAAGCTCCCAAATTTACTCAAAGCAGCAGTTGAGAAGTTAAGCAGCAACACTGAGAAGAATACACAAAGCTTTTCCCTAAACAAGACCACCAAAAAGAACCAATTTTCAATTAGCCAATATGTCCACTATTTTACTAAGTACTAGACCTCTTTCATCTAAACTAATTTCACATGTTCAAGAATAAAACAAAAGTAAGATCAATGACAAGGACGGACCAACTTGCTTAGGAGGATAAAAGGAGAGAGAGGGAGAGAACGGGAGAGATCAACTATCCAAATATACAAAAAAGGACCATCCTTGATTACCATGAATTACTTACTTGGGAAAAAGTTTTTCTTCAGTCTTGAGAACAAGCAGAATTTCTCGAACCATCCAATCTGTATGAGTAGCCAAAGAGCATTGTGTAATACAAGTTCTGGAAGCAGAACATATCCTAGAAATGCTGCTGCTGTCTTTAATATTAGAAAACGCAACATAACACGTAAGAATATCGTCACCCGCATACCCAAGTTCACTTCCAAATGGGAGCATAGCCTCTTCATTTCTTGAATTAGGAGCATTAGACATCACTTCAGCACCAGAATCCTGGACAGCACAATCTGTTCTCATTGCAATAGAATTACCATTCCCAGTCTTCCCTATTTTGGCAAAAGAATCAACAGTGTCTCCATTGTTATTCAATACTGAATTATTGAAATTTTCAGAATCATCAAAATACAAGTTATTTGAATTTATCTCCACACTGGATCCTTCAACACCATGAACTTCAATCTCGGGAAGTGTAGGAGACAGTGGCATTTCCATTGCCATCCTATACAATTCCTCATCAGCAGCATCGTCCAAGTCTAAAAGTTTCAGGTAGTTCCCATCAGTTACTTCATAAAAACTTGACATGGTTTCAAAATCACTTGTCACAGAATCACTTGTGCCATCTCTGCCTGGTTGAGGGATCCCTACCAGCTCATTGGCATTTTTTGACACTTGTCTGCAGACGTTTGCACATCCACAGACCTCATTTTCAAATATATTGGCCTTCTTTTGCTCATTACAATCAGCATCATTCTGCATTATTAGTTTCTCTTCAATACTTTCCTTCCCCTTCTCATAAACTCTTCCATGCTTTGCATCTGAATCACCCTGAAGACCAGGAAGCAGGTACCTTCCTTCTTCACAAGGTGTTTCTATTTGCTTGTTCAACAAACAGTGCAAAACAGAAAGGCTCTCCTCTACCCGCAGGTGCAACTTCTTACCCTCAAAATATAGATTTTCAATTGATTCAACTGCATGAAGTATCCTCTTTCTCTTCCTACTCTGCTCATTACCTCTTCCAACCCCATCCTTTCGGACAGTACTTCTGACACTAATTTCAGCCACGGCAACATTTTCATAGCAATTTATTTTGGTAACCTCAGCAGACAAGTTGGATATTGTTGGTTGAACATTCTCTTCAACCAATTTTTCTGATGCAGTAAGAGAAAAGGCACCCTTATCCTGTGAGCCCACCAACTGTCTATCAGAAAAAGATGCTGTACTGGAATTTATTGGATAACTCTGTAACATTTTTCTGTTAGAGCCTCTGACTGGAGACTCCAATATAGAATCAATACCTGAAATAGAATCAGTGCAGTTTCCTCCAGATAAATGAAAAAATGGTGCAGTACGTTGAGATGCATCCAAAACTGGGCAGTTCAGCTTCAGACGTTTAAATCCACTTTCAAAGTTCATCTGCAAATTGCACAAGTCCATTTTAGTAAGCGTGATAGAACTACAATCTTGTGAAAATACCGATCACATTGGGGTAAATAATGTAAAAGATCCAAGAGAGAAAAGATTGTGACTGTTAAAGACAAGACATCAACAAAAATGTTCAATAAAAACCTATGCAGTTGGAAGCCAACTGAAGTTTCGAAAAACTAACAGGCACAAGTCTTCGACCAGAAAAAAGCCTCAAGTCACATGTCAGAGGAAATATGCAAATCAATGATACAAAACTATAACTTGACTAGTATAATAGGTGGAAGTGTAAAATCTAGATGCTTTTCCCTTTATCTTAAAAGTCGTTCAATCTAAACATAACAGATGTATAAGAAAATAATAGAGAAGCTGAGGGTTTTCCTATATTTTCTACTTCTGGTTGGAGATAGAAGAAATGTTGCAGGGCAAGACAGTACAGTTCAAATAAATGACTCACCAACTAAAGGCAACTAATTTTAAGTCTAAACCTTATTAGTGTGATTCTGGTACTATTCTAAACCTTTCCAAGCATTAAAGTATTACAATGAGCAAGCTTATGCTCTACCCACCAGATTACAACACTAAAAGCCATCAGATGAATAAGGTTCATTTGTCATCAACCACGCCTGAAAAAAGAAAATAAATCAACAGTAGCTGTAGCAAACTCTAAAACATGTATGCAACGTTTCAAGGATAGATTCCTCACCAACATCTTGAGAACTAACAATACTGAGTTATTAACTACAAAATCAAATTGAAGCATGGTAGCTATAAAGATTAGACCGAGGAAAACAAACCTTTTCTGGCTCATCTATACCTTCAGCACTATGCGAGAAAGCTGTATTTAGCATACCCAGGCGCTGTGAAAATTGATCGAACTCGAACTTCAAGCGACCTAGTTCTTGTTGCAGGATGCTGTTACGACTTCTTTCTAGCTTGACCACTTCTTTGGCATGCTTCTTTTGCATTTTCTCAAACTTAAGTCGTTTCTTCAAATCTTTCACTTTCACACTTTCAGCACCCATATCTTTTCCAAGTTTAACGGCAGATGCCTCAATCAATTTTCTAGAGGATAACTCCTCAATCTTCTTCTTAGCTTCGTCTAACTGCGTAGACAGATGATCAGCACGAGATTTTTCTTCCACAGCCTTCTTCCAATTCACTTCCACTAGCTTTTTCTGCTTTTCAGCTCTCACCATCTCTGACTCTGCCCGTTTTTTCTCCTTGATTGCCTTCTGTTTTTCAGTTTCATACTTTTTATACGCTTTCTCAAATTTTGGAAGCTCCATTACCTTTCTATTATTATCAGGTTGGCTGCCAGGAGCCTCATGCAATTGTCTTGAACACCTAATTTCATTTATCTCTTTCTGTAACTCTTCAATCCTTTTCCTGCTCTCTACCAATTCCAGAGACAAGCACTCGGCACGACTTTTTTCTTCTATACTCTTCTTCCTATTCGCTTCAGCAAACTTCTTTTGCTCCTCTGCTTTTGCCACCGCTGAATTTGCACATTCTCTCTCCTTGACCACCTTCTGTTTTTCTGCTTCAAGCTTTTTGTTTGCCTCAACAAGCTTCAATGTTTCAGAGGCCAAATTAGAACATGCTTTATGCGCTTCTTTCTTCAATACCTCCAACTGAAGCCCATAATTATCAGCCTTCTCTTTTTCAGTATTGGCGCGCTTGCTTTCTTCATCAGCCTTACTTTTTTCAGCTTTAGATGCTTTACGTGATTCGCAAGCCTTTTTCTTCTCCACTTCAGCATTCGTACTTTCAGACTCTGCCCTTTTCTTCTCTCTCTCAATTAGGTCTTTGAGACGATTAATTTCCTTTCCGCAGTCAGAAAGTTGGGCTTTAAGAAGGTTTACTTCATTTCTACCTTGAGCATCTGCATTTCCTCTCTGCTTTAGAGAATATATCTCAGATTTCAACCCAGAAATTTCGTTCTCCAAAGACACCCTAATAGCAGATTGTTTCTCTTTCTCCTCTTTCTCAAAATCTGCTCGAGTTCTCTCTTTCTCATATGCTGCAAGAAAACGAGTTTTGTCATTTAGAGAAGTTATAAGCACACTCTCCAATAGAGAAAAAAGAAATATACACTAACCAAGAATAACATATCAACTAGAGAACTTCAGTGAAGCATTTCACGAAAATGTTACTTTACGCTTTGCCATCTTGGCTTTTCCATTTGTAAGCATGCTACTGCATGACAACGGATGGCCTTGTTTTGCATCTCATTCTCAATTTTGACACATAACATGTTTAACATGAAACACACAAGTCTCATAGGCAGACTAATAAAAACCCTAACGTAGAAATTTCAACAGGTAGGGAACAAAAACATACAAAACGTCGATGACTGATCAAACAAAAAACCTTGTACCCAGAAAACAAAAAGGTACTCAATTGACAACTAAGCTTCAGACATGAATCTTGTTATCTAATCCACAATCCACGTCAATCAGGTGAAGCAATGATTATCATTTCAACAGCTTACCCAATAATACTGAATTTTTAATGTCTAAAAGATACTTAAAAAATTACCTTTCGTAACGACCGTCACAGCTTTCCGCAGAGCGTTTCGTCCGTTTTCAAGCTTCGAGTACTTCTTTTTCCACTGCATAGCAAATCATAAAACTAGGTGAACATTGAAATCGAATACCACTTGCGCAAATTCAAATAAATTCACAGGAAAACGAAAATCAAAAAATTCGAAACCCTTACCGCAGCACAACATGAATTGACCACCTCGAGATTCACTGCCACGTCTGCTGCCATTGCTACCAGTCGGAAAAGCAAACAAAAATTTACAATGCGAGGGAAAAAGTTAACGAGCTTCTTATTAACACGGAGAGAGAGAGAGAGAGAGAGAGAGAGAGGGAAGAGTAGTACTAGATTTATTGCCGTGGGAAGAAGTTGCAGAAGTAATCCATTAACAAGCAGCAAACCCTAAAGCCACAAAATTTTGATCAACCCAAAGAGAGCGCGAATCGAAGAAGAAGAGAACCCCACCACCTATGTTAATATTACAACTGACAACTGAGAACTGGCCGCGAGAGGAACCCTAATGATTTGGGTCGGAAGACCCGATTCCCAATCGGATCCTTAAACCCCACCCCCAGATTCTCCTTTTTTTTTTTTTTTAAGGGTTATGTTAGGAGACATTAACTCTCTAATAGAGCTGTTCTCATCAATACAAATGGATCCACACTCTATTGTAGAATTGATACACAAAGTTGGTTTTTCTAGCATTTTTCTTTTTTTTATGGGTTTGTTTTGGATTTTTAAGACTAGACTCATTTTGTTCTTCAGACCAAAAAAAAGACTTCATTTTGTTCTCGACCCAAGTTAGATCCGAATCGATTTCAAACCAGAACAGCTAACCAATTCAATATGGGGTGAGATTAAATTCTCATCTAGGCCCAGTTCGGCATACAAGACAAATTTTTTTTTTTTTTTTTTTTTAAGTGACGATATTTGAGAGAGGAGGATTCAAAGTTTCAAACACAGTAAGCACAGTAAGACTTAGTTTTTTTTAGAATGATTTGGCATATGCATATTGCGGTTATGTTAGAATAAATATAAACATGCTTACAAAATAAGCACAAACCCAGTCAAGGATGCCCTCTTATGAAATAAGTTTTCAAGTGTGACCGTGACATAACTACGTGTATTTATGAAATAAGGTTACCATCACATAACTATGTGTATTTATGAAATATGTTTTTGCGTGTGACAGTCACATAACTATGTGTACGTTTACCGAACCACTCATGTTATAACACATTTATTTATTTTATTTTTTTTAGGTAAGACCAAAGGGTATCCACTGCCGACAGCAATGCCTAATCCCTTTCGCTGCGGGAGCTCTCCAAAGGAGGTAAACGGCTGGCCATGAAATGCGCTCCATACCCATAGTAGTATCGTTTTAGCTTGGGTAACATTCACTTTCTCAATGCTATATTTTTTTTAAAAGTCAACAAAAAAGCCATACAAGATTCATACTCGGGAATTGACACGCAAGAAGATAACTTAAGAGCTAAGGCAATATAGACAACTAGGAGAAGTCTGCTCCCATAAACAACCAATGAAATCCGAGGACAATCAACGTTGTTAATTTGTACATGACAGCACCACAAAAAATTGACACCTTCATCCATGATATGCCACCCTCCAGACATAAATAATTTTTGCGCACAACAAATTTAGGAGACAGCAAAAATAAAGAATATTAATGTTGAATTCCCTTTCACTTGCTTTTCCTAACCAATGCCAGCTGCTAACCCTTGCAAAATTATCTGCCCTTTTTGGCTGCTTTTGATTGAGGAAGTGTTCCAAACACCCTGTCCCATATGCTTGAAGTTATTCCAAAGCCTTTATCTTGGATCCTGAAGTGATGATTCAAGTGGTATTTCTGCAAAAACAAGCAAAAATCAGTTAATTCTTTCACCAATTCCCGTAAAACATAAAATTTATGCTCCTGTCTGGTGCGCTACTTTACAAGATTCATTCCTGATCCGGACTACAAAGAAAACAAAGTTTTGAATCTAATAGGTAACATATCTTGCAAGCATGAAACATGTACAGATCTTTACCTTCAGGTTTCGGGGTACGTCACTTGATGGTTGACCATGATGGAGATAGTAATGGGTACAATCATACATCACATAACCCAATAAACCACCTCCAAACAAAGCAGGAGTGACAGAAGGAGTTGATATCAGCTTCACCAAGTTCCAGAACTGGCAACAATTAACAAAAGAGTTACAACTGGTAATGATTTCGATTTCTTACAAAAATGACTGGAAAGGACAATACTACAATCACACAAGAAAGATTAAAACCTAGACAATTCTACAATCATACAAGTAATAATAATTATGTCCAAGTAAACCTCCAAATCAATAAAGTAATCTTAATACTCAGAACAGTAACTCACCTATCCTATCCAATCAAATTCAAGGCAATATATCATGGCTGTACGATGTGTAATTGTGTTTTCCATTAGAACAATAATGAATTTGACCGCTCAAAATCATAAACCATAGCCACCACTATATTCTTAAACAAAACATAGTGACCATGTGGCAAGGCAATAAGTGATATGGAAGAAAATACATACCGGAACACATAAAACAGCTGTCGCAGCGGGAGGGAAAACAAGTCGCAGGCCATCCATTGGGTGCTTATGGTGGCAGCCATGAAGAAGATAATGTAAGGTGTTCCCCCTGAACAATCTCAACAAAACTAGCACATTAGTCTCGAAGAATTTCCAAATATGCGTATACGTGAACAAATACATAAACACGGAGGGAGAGAGAGAAAGACAGAGATAGAGAAAGATGATAAAGATAGATACATAGATAGAGAGTTATAAGAAACACACCAGTAGCTCTTTGTATCGATGTGGAAAAGAAAGCGGTGCAACGTGTATTCAAGCAATGTCCACACGAAAATGCCAGTGACAACCATCAGAGCTATTTCAGGAAATGTATGGCCCATCCGTACAGACATGGAGATAGAATATAACACGACTGGCAGCCATATGACAGGAACTGCCCACCACACTGTGCGGGTCAAGAACTATTTCAAGTAGTAAAAATGAGTCAGAACTGGAGCTCCAAATTCATGAGAAAGAAAATCTAGATGCATGTGAAACCATATCCGAATTGTACACGTATGAACAAAAGGAGCAGGAAGTACCTCCCAAAATTCACTTTCAAAAAATCGAGGGCCTTCCTTGCTAACAATCGGCTGGTGAACCCACTCCTGGTATGCTTCTCCAAGATGGCCAACCTTTGAATGATTGTCAAAAGGTAAAATTTACAGCAAAACCAATTACAACATGTCAAATACAATAAATTGAGGCAGTCTGAGGGAGAGCACTCTGCTCAAAGATTAATAAAAAAGGAAAAAGTAATTCTAAAGCGAAAATGCAATGCATGTTCTGAACTACCAAAGAAGGAAAATGAGGAGCCAATTAAAGTGGTAAGGTAGTGCCAAACAAGTACTTTAGAGTGAAAAAAAGTTACTGAAATGCTTTAGGGCAGTGAAGAAAGTTTTTCCTATAAACTGGGCTATTGTTTAACAAATGTCTTTTACTTATTCTTCTTTACAAACAATCCGCTATTGCGAGAACCTAGAAAGATGGTACTGTCAATATCTATGAGCCCCGAGATCAAACTTTTAATATATGTGACAATATAGTCATTCAAGTCCATCAAAAGCAGTGATTCAATGCACATAATCGACTCCCATGAAAGGATAAATAAAATGAAATGAAACATTTGACAATGTAACCTTACCTGGAATACGAGGGCTTTATTCAAATCAACTTTGAAGTCCTGCGCAACCATCTTGTCACATATAAAACTGCTGGAGAAACATGCACATAAAAGACAGATTAGGTAAGGAACAACTTTTATTTTACATCTGGAATTTGGGGTTTAGATTACACAGAGAATGACTCTTATAATATTTAACCCACTCCAACTTTTTCTCAATCATTCTGTAAAGTTTTCTGATGCAGACCTATGGGGAATAAGAACCAAAAGGATCTAAGGACACAGTTGAGATAAGGATTCAGAAATTACAAAGAACTTTGTAACGTGTGATAACTTAGTATCTAATAATAATGTCAGTAATTGACCTCTGGCCTAGTCCCTATGGACTGACAAGGACAATTTCGAATAAAGTTTTCTTACACCGACCCTGATTGAAAACTAGTACCTGTCTAAAGGCCACAAGTATTTCTTTCCAAATTATCAAAATTGAAACTTATGAAGGTGAAGCAGTTACCAACTTACCAGCTCCACAAGCAAAAATGGATTTTAGCAGTGAATTCAACACAAATGGCCATGACATGTGATATCTTAAGAATCATTTGAACTGTAATCTAAAACTCACATCTTCCACAAATCAATTTTAACATGCATCCATGAGGAGGAAAAAAAATGAAAATTCTTGATAAAAAAGGGTCCTTTCAATTTCAAAGTGAGACGTTATTCATACCATAATTCAGAAAGAAAATTTCCCCAAAAATGCCTCAAATGAAACTAATTAATTCATACAGATCCATTTTTTTCTTGTTATTTTTTCCAATGAATCAAAACAAGTAAAAGAGCAGAAAACCCCCCAGATAATCTTACTCTCTAAAAATCCCCACACCAAGTCTCAAGACTGATGCTTAAGTCTCAAAACTCATGCTTTCTTCCCCTCAACCCCATAATCCCCCTCATTAGCATCATGAAATCAAAAGCCACACTGTTGAACAAGAAAAACGCAACAATGCGCGCACAAGACCCACATCCAAAACCCACAAATCAAACCCAAAAAGCCACAATCTTCCAAAGCAAAACACGAAAAAACAACAAACCCAGATCTACAAATTGCAGAAAAACCACTGAAATCAGAAGAGAAAGAGACAAAAGATAACCTCGTAAGAAAACGCGGGTCTGATCCAATGGAAGAGAACAACAGAATATGAATACCCTAGTACCTCTCTCTCTTTCTCTTGCTACGAACCACCAGCACCACCACTAGAACAAGTTTCGGCGTCGAGGGTCAAGTGGTGCCGTGGCAGAGGGAATCTGAGTCTCTCTCTCTCTCCGTGTTTGTGGAAAAAATCAAGTCGAACTGGTAAAGATTTAAGAGACGGGACGATCTGGGCCGTCGGTTTTTGTATGGGCATCAAAGAATCAAGCCAGCGATCCTCACGTTGGATTCCAAGTCTCTAACGGTGACCAGTCTGGAACTTTTCGAGTTCTTTTTTATTTTGATTTTTTTTCTTTAAGAATTTGAATTTGAATTTGAATTACAGCTTGGGCCTGGCAGTTGGGCTAAAGTGGCGTGTAGAAGCTCAGAGGGTGATGGTTGGGTGTGAGTTTGTTTTTGTCAATGGATCTGAGAAGACTGTTGGGTCAAACGATTTAGGGGTCCTACTTGGTAGCTTTTGGGTACATGTGATATTTTTGTTTGAGAAGGGGTAAAAAAAAATGATCACGCAAACGACACGTATTGAAGGACAAAACTTCTGGATTTCGTATTAAGATTAAGTGCTAGTTTGGCATTGCTTATTTGGGGTGATAAGTGATTTTTAAAAAATTTTAGGAAGTTCAGCCCGTTTGGTAAACTATGAGAAAATCACTTATTGTTAAAAATTTCTATGAGAGAAAGTTATAACGGAAAGCAGCTAATGAGGTGCTTTTATTTTCTGATTATGTAGGAATCAGTTTCGAAGAGGCACTGAGTTTAATGACTATGCTGGAATTATTTTCTGATTATGCTGGAATTAGTACCAACAACACTTTTAACAAAAAGTTTACCAAACGCCAAACTGCTTTCTCTCACAGCTGATTTCTCTCACAGCAAATCTGACAGCGATTATTTTCACAGCACAGCAATGACAAACTGACCCTAAGATTACTTATTTAGATTACTTTAAAATCTTAATTGAATACCACATGACTTATTTATCCTAAAACAGTTTTTTAAAATCTCAATTGAATACACCCTCTTAAGGGTGTCAAATGGAAAAGGACTCGGGACAAATCTACAATATAAAACACATTTTGGTTAGGATTTTCAGCTGTTTTACTCTCTGAATTATGACCCTTGTATAATTTAACCCCATGAACAAAACAATCAACCAATTTACCCCCTTGACTAATTTTTATCGTCAATTTCACACATGTCGTTAGATTTTATAGGATTTCATCCACTATTCCGTCAAGCCCAAAATTATGACCCTTGTATAATTTAATCCTATGAACTAAAAAAATCAGCCAATTTAACCATTGACTAATTTTTATTGCCAATTTCACACATGTCGTTAGATTTTATAGGATTTCGTCCACTATTCCGTCAAAGCCAACCACAAGAGGTGTACATGTGGCCTATTTGGAGGGTATTTTCGTCATAGTATTCATCATTCATCCTTACTCTTCCTCTATCAGCCTCTGTTATATTTCTGTCTCATTCCCAATTATTCATTTTTAGGGTTCTAAATATGAGAGATCAAACAAAACCAATTCAATCAATTCAACCAAAAGTTACAATAACAACTCGCATTTTTCCCTATACCATGAAAATCCAATCCAACATCAACGCTGATACTGTTCCCTTCTGGACTTGGAAGCCAAAAGCACTCAACAAGGAGAAGCATAACGAAATTCAATTCTCCATCACTGAACTTTTCCAGAGCAACCAAAAGGCAGAGAGAAAAATCAATTCTTACTGCATATATTTATTCATGCCGGATTTTCTTGTTGGGTTTTGTCTTTAAGTGCACAATTAGTGAGAAGATTTGTGTTAGCCCAGTTGAGGCCTAGGGGGCAAGCCTTGCTCGAACGGCTTGCAACATTTCTCCAATTGGTTGACCCACTTCTTCTTCTTCTTCTTAGGTTCTCTGAAAGTGTGAAATAGGGTGGATGAGGTTTGGGAGGGAAATGGCTTAAAATGATGAAATAGCCCTCAAAATATCTCACACGTGCTTAGGTTTAACGGGAGATTGGATGAAATCTCAAAACATCTAACGGCATGTGCTAAATTGGCGATATAAATTTATCCAAGGGATAAATTGACTGATTTTTAAGTTAAGGGGGTTTAAGTTCGATTGGGGTGCAAGTTCAAGGGGTATTTCGGTGATTTTCTCTTTTGGTTATGCCTAGCCGGTGACTGCTTTTCTTATGTGTTTGCTTTGGACTACTTGTTGAGACAAATTTTGCTTCACTGTTGAGACAATTGGCTGGAGTGAATTGAGGGTCAAATGCTGCACAGTTTTATAATTTATATCCTCAAACTTTGGACGGCAAAATCAAAGATCTAGTTTGGAATGTAAGTTGCAGTGCATCATTGCTTCTATAGATCAACCACATATAAATAGGAAGCTTTGCTCTGCTCTCTTCCACAACTTTTTTAAACTCTTAATTTCAGGCTGATCTCATCACCATGTTGGTTTCCCATATCTTCTTTATCTTCTTCTTGATCTTCTTCATTTTCGTTCCGAATTAATTGGAAATGAAAATGGCAAGCGAAAATGGAAAATTTGGTAACCATATGCAATGGTTACCACCAACATTAGCTTTGAGTCTTTGACAATCTGATCAGAAATCTGGCTCATTGAGAAAATTCTTCAATGTGGAACTCTGGAATCATATCAAAGTTACTACAATGGCTTCCAAGAACACAAGGATATGTAAAAATTTTGGCAGGCCACAGAAAACAATTGTAGTAGATATGAGTTGCAACTAATAGTTAGGACATTTATATTTTTGTAAGTGAGACAAGGGCACTGTTTTAAGTTTCCTTTATAGAGTGCCAGCAATGTCGTTTTCGTTTATCATAAATTATTTCAAATAGATTTTCTTCATCTTCTTCACAATACAATACCTCAGTTTAATCTCGGTTTCTTAATAATTTTGTATTGACATGGCAAATTAAAAAGATCCCAGTAGATCGGTCATGCTGATAACACAGAAATCTAATTAGGTCAGCTTACCATGATGCAGACGTGCTATAGTCCATATATCCATGAGGAATTGGTGGACCTTTTTTTTTGTCGAAGTACTAATTCATTGCAAACCCCCAAAAGGGCAGAGAACAGTACAAACAAAGCCGAGCAAAAACACCCGCCAGAAAACCAACAGAACGCAAACAAAAACAAATCCAACTAAAACCATCACAGTATAGCATGAAGATAAGTTCCCGAGCAAAAAAACTAAAACTACAAAAGGCCAACATAAAGGCATTTAGCCCACATACAGGCATACAGCCCACAAAGAAGCATGACAAGAGGAATTGGTGGACCTTTGAACTTTTCATTTCAAGAGAATTTGATCATCATTTTCTTTATAGCCTGTAGTCACTGCACCATATGAAATAAATAATTCATGGTTTGAATTTGCCATGGAAAGGCTACGCATTCATAGAGAAGAAGATAAATTTCATTCCTTTATAATCATTCTTTTCACACTGTGACTTAGACTTGGGGAGAAGCTGGCCAGAATTTGCAAGTGGACAGAGACATATGGCAATATAACTTATAATCTCACCATATATCAGCCTCTGCCGGAGCAGGGCATGTGGAAACAAATAAAAACAGATGCCTTTTTAATTAGTTATTAACTTATTATTATATGGTTTCAGAATTTCTGTAAGCTGCTCGAGTGTACGTTCAAGACTTATCCAGTGTCTATAATGCAGGCCGGCATAGCTTTTTCTATTATATCTTTGTTCTTCATTCAGAATCATAACCAAATTACCAAGTTTGTACCTTCTCTATAAATAACCAAGTTTGTACTTCAATTGCTTCACATCTCTCTTCCTCTCTCTCAATCCTTTCCGTTTCTCATTTACAAGAACTTCACTTAAAATCCCATCCCATAGAAGAAGGTGAAAAATTAAGATGGCAAACCAAATGTTGCTATTGACTACTTTGGTAGCCATGACCTGTGCTCTGGTCATTGCTTTTGAGCCTAGTCCTTTGCAAGATTTCTGCGTTGCTGACACTACTAGCTCAGGTTCGTAAATTACCGGTTGATTTATGCTTTAATCTGCATTTTGAAAAATATGTATCCTTCTTCTTCTTCCTACTTGATCTTACAACGACATTAACTTTATGTGTTTGTGTTGTCAATTGAACTTGTGCATCACAGCAACAAGAGTCAATGGGCTACCTTGCTTGGACTCCAAGCTAGCACAGGCTGAGCATTTCTTCTTCAGTGGACTTCACATCCCAGGCAACACCTCAAACCCTGTTGGTGGAAAAGTCACCCCTGTCAATGTGGTTCAAATTCCAGGACTCAACACCCTTGGCATCTCTCTGGCTCGCATCGACTATGCACCCTGGGGCGTTATCCCTCCCCACACTCATCCCCGTGCCACCGAGATTTTGACCGTCCTAGAAGGCAGCCTCTATGTTGGTTTTGTGACCTCAAACCCTGACAACAAGCTCATCTCAAAGGTCCTTTACAAGGGTGATGTGTTTGTGTTCCCTGTTGGACTAGTTCACTTCCAGCAAAATGTGGGCAATGGAAATGCCGTTTCATTCTCTTCTTTGAGCAGCCAAAACCCTGGAGTCAACACCATTGCCAATGCCGTTTTTGGAGCCAATCCTTCAATCTCAGATGATATTCTAGCCAAGTCTTTCCAGGTGGATAAAACCATAATTAGCAATCTTCAGGCAAAATTTTAGATGTTTCCCCTGTAAAATAGTTTTTCAGATTTCATATCATCCCTCTGTTTATGCTTTTGGTTTGCATCTCGTGAGCTGGATTTGTAGAAGTAGAAGTGTGTATTAAAATATCCATGAAATCGAATGGTTTTTATGAAATTCTTTGATATCAATCTTGATTCATATCTGAACCCTAAGTGAAAATATTGTCCGAGAAGCAATTTTTCATTAATTTTTATTTTAAGAAGAAAAAAACCACCTGGACATTAAAAAAAGAAAGTTTTTTTTTTAAAAAAAACACCTCAATATTGGGTTTTCCTTGAAATTTTCTGCCACAGTTTTCCAACGAAGACAACGCGAGACCCGGCAATCCGTGGTTCAAAGAAAAATTTGTTAGCCTTGTATTTGAAAACAGCAACTACAACCCAGCAAATTCATAGGCTAAGAAGTTGTTACTTACTCCACACTCATGGCCAGAGTTTTCTCCCCTCCCTTGAATAACAAATAATAAATCAATTGTTCTTTTATATATTTCACTTACAACCCACTAACCAAAGCATGAAATAAGCACATTTGCGTTATGGGATCCATTAATAGAACTCTATAAATGTTTTCATTATTGTGTTTCCCTTTACTTCCTGATGAAGGCAAGAACCCTTGTGCCCTGGACCTGCCTGCATTTCTAACAACCCAAGAAGTGAGATTTTAGGACCAAAAAACAAGATATAAGAGGTGGATATACGTGTGTGTATACACAAACTTAAATGATTTTAGGTTCAGAAATTAGTGGCTGTAACTGGTTTTCATAACTTACTTATGACATGAAAGGCATTGTTTCATGGAATTTAATGGTTCATGCATTCACTAAGACAAGGTCTTTAAACAAGGCTTGGAGATTTTCTTGGATATTAAGAATGCTTATAACAGATATGATGAGAGCAGATGTTTTAACGCTGTTACTCTACCCAGCATGCTTGCATCCTCTGCTAGGAAGTGAAACCTGCAAGATGGACCATATCTTCAATATATCATCTCTACAACATTGTCTGTGTTTGTATATGAGTTTTCAAGTGTGCAATGACTGGGATGCACAACACCACTGATAGCGTTAGCGTTAGCTTCATAGATCAGTTAGTGATATCAACTTCTAGGTGTTCATGTGTGTGTGTAGTGCTCTAAAGGTACCTGAAGTGTGGGAGTTCGGAGAATGCAGAGTGAAGTTAATAGAGGCTACAAATTATTTAATGAGATGGTGGGAAGTTACCCCATGCTATCTAGTTGATCTTCTGTGCAGAGCAGGGTTCTCATATCAGCAAATGGAGTTCATCTTCCTTACAAAATACTCATAGATTAATCTGATTGAGAAGTAGGTAGCAAAACCAAATAAAGAGGTCAGGTACTCAAATTCATTGAGCTCATGCCCTGCTTTCAACTTCTTTGGAAAGGCAGGTCAATAAACTGAGAGTTGCTGAGACAAGAAGAATCATCAAAGAAATGCAGAAATCAGTCACCAAGAAAGAAGGTACACACATGGAAAGTGAGCAGCCTAGGTCAACATCAAAAGAATGGATGGAATCGAAGACCACTAAAAATGGTACTAAATGAAAGAAGGTAGAGAATATATCCAAACGTTTTTTCTGGTTCCCTGTTCTTTTATTAATTTATTTTTAACAACCAATTAGATTACAAGTGCCTAGACATAAAGGATAAAGATGAATTTCCACATACAACTGCAGAAATTAGAATAAAAGGTCGATACATGATTAAAAGCACTGAAAGTGATGAGTTTTGATTGGTAAATCCATCGTCAACATTCCCGTTCAATAGAAGATAACGATTGTGTGAATCACATGATTATATTTGAACAGGTGATCAACTATGAAGGCGGCCATCTTCTAGTATCATCATTTATTTTTTCCACACTAACCCTACTTAATTGCATTCAATTTTTCCAATCTTCTTCTAAAGTTTTCCATTTAGTCTTCAGAAAATAAGAAAAAATGAGGATAATTTTAGAGAATTAAGCTAATGAAGCTTCTCACCATCTGTGTAACAAAGCCGCTCAATAATTTTGGTACAAACGAGTGGCTTTTGGCCAGTATTCTCTGCACGACCAGTCTACAGCAGAACAGATACAATCAAAAAGTGATTTGGCTATCACAAATAAATGAAATCAATACAAGGAAACAAGAACTATGTACTATTGATTTGTATCTGTAACAATTTTACAGTTTTGAGTACAACACCTCAAGCTGGGTTTCCAACGGAAAGGTTGGAATTTCTATCACACTGAGCTTTCACATTCAGACTACAATTTGAGACTTGAATTCAAGAACCCTATATCTGAAGGAATTCAAGACATCACTATAACAACCCCAGATAATTCTAACTTGAGATTGGGACAGAACACCTTGTCATGGGCATATTTTTATCGATCTCCTCAGGCTTCCAGCCAACTTCGGCATAAAGCAGCAAGTGATTGTAAGCATCAGGGCTACAATCCGACCTCCGAAAAGTCCAGCAAGAACAATTAGAAAGAGAACCAGATACCCTAAATTCCCTTCTCCTTCTCTTCCCTTCCTTTCAACAATCAACGGTGTTTCTCCGCCAGCCGATAATCCTTCACCAAGATCAGAAACTACATCAAATCCTTGGATTTCACTGTTCTCTTCTGCAGAAAACACGGACATGTTTTCACTTTCGTGTTCCTCTTGTTTCACATCTTTATGGTCTTCTTGTTCTTCACATCCCTCTACCTTATCATCTCCCATGTGACAAGAAACTTCACTGCTTAGCACAGGCTCCAACTCCGGTTCATTTTGCTTACCCTTCCCGCGCAACTTCTTGGGCACAAATTTCTTGATAAGTTTTGATCTAATCTTAGAATTTTTGCCACCCTTACTCTTCTTATCTACAATAAATTCACCTCCATCTTCACCACCCCCCACGACCTTTATCTTCTTATAATCCGTACCAAGCAACTCAACCAAAGTTCTTTCACCAACAGCTTTTTCTGCACGCACTCTTCTCTTATCCACCATCCTCTTCTCATAATCCATACCAAGCAACTCAACCAAAGTTTTATCACCAATATCTCTCTTATCCACGACCCTCTTCTTCTCATAATCCGCACCAAGTAACTCAATCAAAGTTCTGTCTCCACCAATTTCATCAACACACTCAACAATCTGAATCTCTCCAATAGCAGAGTCTGATTCACTCCTAGCATCAACCGATTCAAACACAACATCCCCAGTCTTTTCACATACAATCACCCCCTTCAAATCCTCACTCTCATGGAAACCATTCAAAAACAATAAAAAGGCAGACGCCCTCTGAGCCATATTTTGCAAAACAGATTTCGCTTTCGAGCATGGTTTGAAGAAACAAGCCAAATGCTTACCCGCGTATTCAAGAAACACAAGCAGAAAAGCAGACAATGTGACCCCAACAGCGAGCTTCTTGGTACACAGAGCCAAAACTACCACCGCGAACATCTTCAACACCGCCAGCAAAACCGCTCTCCAATTCCCACCGACGCATTGCTCATCATCAACAACCCGATTCTCAACATGGGTTTCACCCAAAACCCCAGACCCACCAGCTTCAACACCGGGATCACCTTCTTCCCAGCTCAAATTCTCGACCTTCGGTGAACTGGGTTGCACCAAAATCCCGATATTACCCGAACCTAGTTCACAATTCGCCGTGATCCGCTCGTTGGCCTGGTCAACCGACCGGTTATTCTTCTTCCTGTTCTTGTTCTTTTTCGACTGCTTTTTCAAGTGATCGCGGTTCTTGACGAAGAGGTCGACGAGGGAGGTGGGAAAACCAGTCTGGACCACGAGTGAACCGCCCCGTTTCGGTGATTGGAGATCGGCGACGAATTGGGAAATTCGGTTCACCCGCATCTTCTTCCACGGAAGCGGCATGGTCAAAATTTGGGAAAAAAAACAGAGCTTGAGAATTGGTTTCCAGAGGAAACTCAATTTCTTATTTAGATGTGAGAAAAAAGGACTTTACTTTGGCTTTTTTATAGCAGTCGTCGTCCCCTGTTTCTCAAAAAGAATTGGACTTTAATGTCAACATTTTAAAAAAATTCAGAAAAGGGTTTGCGAAAGTGAGAGGAAATTATGAGCAGAGTGGTTGAAAGTTGAAAGGTTGAAACTTTGAATGACGGTACGGCTTCTTCTGGGAGGGGAAGAGAGAGACCATTTTTTTTGGGGGGCCAAATAGAGAGAGACTTGGAAATTCATTTTCTGTCTTTTTTGTTTCTGCGTTTCGGAAATTTTGTTTTGTTTTGTTTTCGTCGTGGCTCTGAGGAAAATGGGACTGAACTGAAGGTCCCCAAATAATAAAAGGCTCTCGTTTGGTGACATTTCTGTTTTCGTTTTCATTTCTCAGTTAAAAAATTTTGGTTTTCTGTTTTCCGTTGGGTAAAAGAGAAGAGATCCGTGCTTGGGGAGGGGATAAGTGAGGATGAGGTGAATAACAAATAGAACTACAACACCACAAAACGGTTTCAAAATTGATTTTAGTTTTCATTGTAAAAATTATATGTATTTGTTTTTTTTTTTTGGATCAAATATGTTTTTGTTATGTCGAATTGGAGTGAACCGTTAATTTAGTTATTTATTTTATCCTAAACTTAAATTCTTAAAGTTCGATGATATGCAAATATTCGGTTGAATCCTTATATTTACAACTCACATTCACTTTAATAAGTAAAATCTTGGAGTTTCATGCTTATTTAACATGCACATATTAACCTAACATGTAGTTTTAGAGTACTGGGAGGGCACGGATGTTAACTTCAAAACTTTTTTTTAAATACATGTTAACTTTTCTAAAACAAAAACAAATTATTAACCAAAAAAAAAAAGGAGAGAGAGGAACAGACATCACATTATATAAAACTGCCATGTGTAGGAACAAATTTCAACCCCAAAAAAAGGCCAATTCCATCACCTTTCAGCCTTCCTCATATGTCCCCCACTCCATACTGAAAACCACTTAATACCATTATTGGACCAGGTTAAGACATTTCTTAGATGGGACCCAATTACCATGGTGTGATTAGAAATTTAGAATCCAATGGTCGCTATGCTTTTCTCACACGAAGATAAACAATTAAAAAAAAATAGAGTAAAGACTAAAGTGAGAATCACCTTGATTAGTCTGAACGCCCGACATCTTACTTGTATGTGTATGTGAAAAATCTCTCTCTAATTTAGTTTAGGCTATCGCATATACTAAAAAAACTAAAGTAAAAATAGAAAAGAGAAAAGAAACCTGGTCAATAATTTATCGTATAGATTTCATGCATTTTTTACTAAAATATCTTGCATTATTTTCTAAAATAATGTAGTTTGTTACCATAAAGTAAAGTATGACTATGATGGTTAAAAACAAAACAAAATAAAAAAGGGTATGTGGTTAGTGACAGTGTGCATGTATATTCTTATGCTTTTTCAAATAAAGCCAGAGACTCTTTCTGAAAAAAGTTTAATCTTTCCTTGCACCAAAAAAAGCAAAAAAGGCTCAATTGGTCCTAGCCTATGATCTTCTAAATGGGAAATTCTTAGAAGTTTTGGTGGGATTCTGACTTTATCCAGTGCGTATTTGTTTATGCGTTTTGCATTAAACAACATATTAATATTCCAAAGATGGATTTTCTCATTGAACTTATGTGAAACGTGTGCTTAATTACCTCTTAAATTTTTTTTTTTACACAAAGGGAGAGCTTAGAGGGAGTATATATATAGACGCGTCAAAAAAAAAACACACACACACGTTGAATGAATGATGATGTTTGACTGCATTTTTGTTGTTTCTACTCATTTGGTCACACGCTTTTTGGATTTTTGGACAGCTTGTTACAACTAGTTTCCTTCTTTTCTACTTCCAAGTACAAAACAAAAAAGCAAAGTTGAAAGCGTGTAAATGAAACCAATGTTGAAACTTTGAAGAAAAAAACAATAGAATATGATGTCAGTTTTACATGCGTAGAGAGGAGGTGGGGGTGTCACTTACCAACATGATCAAATTCAGATTGAGCTTGAATTTGGAAGTTCAATCCATATGAATTCAACTTGGATCCGCTTAAATGTTTCTCTGAACGTAATTAGATTGAATTTAAGTTCAAAACTTCAATTAAGCAAGCTGAGTTAGCTTAGGTTATCCATCCAACTTGCATGACTTGCATTATTAGACATGAGAACTTCCATGCAACAAGTATGTTATTGTGACGATATTCTCAACCAATCATGCAATGTTACGTGGGAAGATTAAAACGTTTTACAATGCATGATTGATTTGGAAATACTCCACAATAACATCCCAGTATAAGTAGGTTTCTCTACCTAAAGAGAGCTAGGTTGGTAATTTATAAACTATACACCACATAAATCTAACACAAACTCAACAAAAGGGTTGTATTACCTAACCATGATCCAACTCCCTTTATGGAAAGCAAGCTGGAAAGCACATTTCATTGTGCTAACTTAATTGGGCCTCTCCATTTTGTACTATAAGCCTACAAGTGGGGATGAGCTAGTTCTATATCAAGTGGGAAAAGATATTGGATTGACCTTCTTCAAGTGAACAACAGAATCTAAACTTTTTTGTAACAAGATCATACATATGCATTCATCATCTGGCAGTGGCATCTGTATTCACAATGACATTATATAATTCCGAAAAAAAGAAAAAGGAAAAAGAAGCGAAAATTATAAACTAGCCTCTAGTATGAAGCACAAAACTCGTCAATACCCATCAAGCAACAATAACATGGGCCCATAGCCTAAGCCCAAGCTTCCAAGCCCAATATATTGAGCCAGGTTTTAGGACATAACATAAACTCTTTTCGGATGGCATTGCTTAATCTATAAGAGCATCACCAGTGGGGGGTGTATTTTCGAGTGTAAAGCCCACTTACATCCCCTTTACACCTCCTAGTGTAAATGTGATTTTTCTTTCCAATGAGGAAGATGTAAATTCAAGGACGATATTCATATTCGTGAATCCAACCGCCACAAGACATCACTCCCACACGCAAAGGAGCCCACCAACAAGAAAAATTATTTTCTCTCATACTTTTCTTCTCTCTCCTACTTTTCTCTCCTGGGACCCATTTTGAAGATGTAAAAAGAGATGTAAACATCCTTTTTTTTTGCATCTCCGCCACTCAACGTATTTTTACATCCATATACACCTAACTATTGCATGCGTTTCCGCCAAATAAGCGTAAATGTCTTTATACACCCCCACTGGTCATGCTCTAACAATTGAAATTTGTTGTTTATTTTGAAAATATGTGGGTTAATAAAGAGAGAAATCTAATAACTAGTAGGTCAACAAAACTTTTAAAATTGTCACGTAGGTTAACAGACTTCAATTTGAAGAATTTAATTTGCTACTACTATTAGAGATGCTATAGGGGAGGAAAAGAAAAACTAATAACTAGTATGAAGGATCGGGTGTCAATTTCATATTTTACACTTCAATTGCAATCCTATTAGCTTTTCCTCATATATTGGTTATATTTCCCTATCATGTTTGTATAAGGATAGAATTATGAATAAGATTGATTGGATCCCATCATCCACTATTACAATGGCATCCATCGATTCCAGAACTAAAGCAACTACGCTGGAAATGGACCCCTCAAATGATGGCAACCCTTTGCGTTCATGCCATTGTGGCTAGATCTTTGAGCAAATCCAATGAAAATTTTGAAAGGTATATTGTGGAAAGTAGGGGTGTGCATCTTATCCGAATTATCTGCGTACTGACCGTATTTTATCGACGGGTTGGTTTGGTTTGCTTAAATAATTAATTTTTAATTTTAATTATTTCGATCCAATCCGTACCAAAATGTTTGGTTTGGTTACGGTATCAGTATCCCTAACTCGACGGAAACCCGTACCAATCCAATATTTATAATTATTTTATTTTTGAAATACTAATATACACATGTCAACTTACTAGTGGCCTATTGACTTGTAAAACTGGTGAAATGTGTTAATGCAGCAGGAATTTGTGACAGGTTATTTGAATTTTGAAAACAATAAATAAATACAAAGTTGTGATTGGCATGAAGTCAATTGCTCATTTGCTTTGTCCTCATTGCCATGTTCTGAAGCACATGAATCTTCTATAATATTAGACAATGTATATTTGTTGATCATGGCTTCAAATTTTTTGAGGTAAACAAGGAAGAAAGCCATTGCAAGATAAAATATGCTGCTTATGGAATTTTGAAAGAGACCTGAAAACCATAAGTTCGTTCACTTACATGAAAGCAACTTTGTGCTATTGCATCCAAGTATGTCAGTCAAGTCATTAGAAAATGAATTAGACTATTGGATCTTTAAAACTAATTTATTTGATTTTGTACTTGGATGAATTAGACTATTAGTATATTTTTTATTACGATACTACCGATATACCGAACCAATCCGAACCGAATGTTAGGTTAACCGATCCGAAGTCTTTGGTTTGGTAAACGAAAGAGCCCTCTACCGTTCCGAACCGAACCGCGCCCAGACCTAGTGGAAAATGTGTGGGTTATAGTTTTTTAAGGACATTTCCTATTGAGAAAGGTGATAGCATACTAAACTCACACACGCTACACGGATGCTATTGAAAGATATATTGTGGAAAGTGTGTGAGTTAGAGTTTTAAGTAAAGTTCTTTGGTTGCAATAGATGCTTGATGTTTGAGCGTACAATTGGACATCTATGGTTTTTATTATTATTTATGTTTAATATGGTTGGGTTTTAATCAAGGATAACCATGATATGATTCTCTCTATATGAATGATGTTTCTTTTAAGGTGTAAAAGATTGATTGTTTTTCTTTATAATGATGTAATCATTTGATTTTCAGATGGGTGCTTATAATGGAATTTTCATATTTTATCATAACATTATAGTTTATCTGTAAACATAATATTTGGTAAATTCATAAGACTCAATTTATGATTCAAGATTTTGAACTTCATGATTTTTACAATACCCTAAGGTGGAAAATCAATAAGCATAAATTACATACATACCTTGATAATTAGTCTTCTAGTAAATTAAGATATTTTTCTTGAGCAATCCTGAGGTGAGTCGTAAGTGTAGAAGAAAAAAGTTTCTCTCTCTAACTTTTTGAATATTAGAAAACGTAATATGTATTGTCAGTTGTTGTATACATTAAATGGGTATATGCACCAAGGACGAACCCATGAATTTTTTCAGGGGTGGGCTAATAGTTTTCTTGGATTTAGAGACTCTAAGTAAATAAAAAAAATATATATATATCTTTTAAAATATTTTAAAACAAAAATAATAATAAAATAACATATTTTTTATTAAAAAAATCTAAAAGAAACCCTTTTTCCTTCTCTCTCCCCTTCCTGTTGCTGACCTTGAGAAGCGTTATATTGCGCCAGAGTGAGGAACATAAAATAAGCTAAATACAAAGAAGAATTAAAAATAAAAAAAGAAATGACATAGATCAAAACAAAAAAGGAAGAGAAAAACGGCATAAGAGAAAAGAAGTAGAAGAGAAAATGACAAAGAGGAGGAGTCAGAGCAAAAGACAAAAAGAGCAAAATTTGATTGGTTTATTAGATTAAAAAACAAAAAGAAGAGACAGGATGTGGTAAGGAGGGGTAGGCTAATATTTGTGGAAGTAGGGACAGCTTTGTAAAACTTGCACCAAAGTCTAGTATTTTTTAATTTTGCACTGGGCTGGAGCCCACTCCAGCCCATACACAGATCCGTCCTTGATATGCACTATCATAGGTAGAGAGAACTAATTTCCTAGTGTAGCCCTAAGTAATTACCACCCATCATGGTAATAGAATATGAAATTACTTTTTTTGCTACAAACGATAGTTTAAACTACAGGGGAATGAGATTTCTCGTACACACACATACAACTATGATGCTGTGGGGATTCGAACATGAGACCTATAGTTTGCAAGTCAAGACACTTTTCTACTATACTAGACTCCGTTGACAGAAAATTACTTCTCGTCACTTGACCAATAAGATTTTCTGAATAATATTTATTAAACCATTTTAATAACTTATATAACACGTAGGCCATATCATGTCGTCCATACAAAACATTTACAAAGATATTCTTACATTTATAATTGATTGAATTCAAGGACCCATCAAGATTCTAGATTTTCATTTGTTTTCATGATTTCATCATATAACCAAACTTGTCAAGCCATAAAAAGAAACACACAAGCTTCATAGTTGGATTAGTAGAAAAAGAATCACACACACACACAAATGGCAAGGTTCATTGTTTTCATTGTTTCATCATATAACCAAATTTACAAAGTAATTTTCTATTACATAATTCAAATCTCACACATTTGCAATCAAAATAGAAAGCACCAACTATAGCATATTAGGTGGCTCTCCCAAAATTCAAAAGAGAAACAATTGAAATAGATAACCCAAAAAAGCAACATATCAGCTTTTATAGCTTTTGCCCATTTTTGTTTTGCTTGAAGCAAAGGCAAAAAACAGGTGGGCAGTGGGCACTCCCTAATAATTCTAGAAAAATCCCATCAATTCAATTTATTATTATTTTTTATAAAAAAAAAATTCCCATCCACTTTCTCACACCACATACCATCGAAACATTTTCTATTGAGAGGGACGATAGTATACTAAACTCACATACACACTACACAAATGTTAGGATTCGAACCCAATAACTTATTTGAGGGAATAAATACTCCAACCCACTTCATTAATAGATCCTTTGCTATAAAAAAAAAATCCTAATTTCATTTGCCATCTTGAGTCGTGTTTCCAGAGCAACATGGACAACACATCACCCAAAATTAGAAATTCCGAAATCCCACAAAAATAACATACCAATAATAATGCACACACGATTTTCCCAAAATACCCCTACATAGTCCCCCATATTTCCATGCCACCCACCCTTTAAAATACAATCCGACGCGACATCTCCCCACTACCCGCTCCTCTCCATCCAATCGCGGCAAAACCAAACCCCGACTCGCAATATTTTCCCTCCCATTTTTCCGGATACCAAACAGAACTCAGACCCGCAAAAATGAGAGAAATCCTTCACATCCAGGGTGGCCAATGTGGGAACCAGATTGGGGCTAAGTTCTGGGAAGTGATCTGCGACGAGCACGGCATTGATGGCACCGGGAGGTACAACGGCGACTCTGAGCTCCAACTCGAGCGAATCAATGTCTATTACAACGAGGCCAGCGGCGGAAGATACGTTCCACGAGCGGTCCTTATGGATCTGGAGCCTGGGACCATGGATTCGGTAAGATCCGGCCCGTTTGGGCAGATATTCAGACCCGATAACTTCGTCTTCGGGCAGTCTGGGGCTGGAAACAACTGGGCTAAGGGGCATTATACGGAGGGTGCCGAGCTTATTGATTCTGTGCTCGACGTGGTGCGCAAAGAGGCCGAGAACTGCGATTGCTTACAGGGTATGATGAAAATGTTTTCTGGGTTTCTTTTGTATTTCGAAATTTAGTCGTTATATGATTTTGTTTTTGTGAGTGTGATTGAATATGATGTTGTGGTACTTAATTATGTCCCATGTCTTATTTGGGTTGGCTTGATTGTCTTTATGGCGCTTAATTATGGCTAATTTTTGGAAATTGTAGGCTTGTAGCAATAAAAAATTTGTGATGTTGCAAATATAAAAAATGCTTAATTAGTCTGACCAGATTGTTCTTCTGTTTGGTTTAGAATTTGAATGGCTGATTTGGATGCTATGATTCAAATTTTTAATATTTCCATTTTGTTTTGAACAGGATTCCAAGTTTGTCATTCGTTGGGTGGTGGCACTGGCTCTGGCATGGGAACTCTTCTTATATCCAAGATCAGGGAAGAGTACCCAGATCGGATGATGTTGACATTTTCTGTCTTCCCGTCCCCGAAGGTGTCCGATACAGTTGTTGAGCCATACAATGCTACCCTTTCCGTGCATCAGCTTGTCGAAAATGCCGATGAATGTATGGTTTTGGACAACGAGGCTCTGTATGACATCTGCTTCCGTACTCTCAAGCTTGCCACCCCTACTTGTAAGTCCATATCTTAATATATTAGTAGCTGACAATAGTTATATGATAAATTAGTTTTCCTCAGAAATTGGCATCGTATAAAGAAACTATATAAATTGTGTGCGCACATACGAATCTTAAGTGGTAATTGGAAGAGATGCTATGTGATCCTTTTGACATATTTCTTTGCATTGTGATTGCAGTTGGTGACCTTAACCACCTCATCTCTGCCACCATGAGTGGTGTCACATGTTGTCTTCGGTTTCCTGGACAGTTGAACTCTGACCTTCGGAAGCTTGCAGTCAACCTCATCCCTTTCCCACGGCTGCACTTCTTTATGGTTGGGTTTGCACCCCTAACTTCAAGAGGATCGCAGCAGTACAGTGCTCTGTCCGTGCCTGAATTGACCCAGCAGATGTGGGATGCCAAAAACATGATGTGCGCAGCTGACCCACGCCATGGACGTTACCTTACTGCTTCTGCCGTGTTCCGTGGTAAGATGAGCACCAAAGAAGTTGATGAACAGATGATTAACGTCCAGAACAAGAACTCGTCATACTTTGTTGAGTGGATTCCCAATAATGTTAAGTCCAGTGTGTGTGACATCCCACCAAAGGGTCTGAAGATGGCATCCACTTTTATCGGGAATTCGACTTCTATTCAGGAAATGTTCAGGAGGGTTAGCGAGCAGTTCACAGCTATGTTCAGGCGCAAGGCTTTCTTGCATTGGTACACTGGCGAGGGAATGGATGAGATGGAGTTCACCGAGGCTGAGAGTAACATGAACGATCTGGTGGCTGAGTACCAGCAATACCAGGATGCAACAGTGGAAGAGGAAGAGTACGAGGAGGAGGAAGAGGAGCTTGGTGCTTGATGTATCTTTGTAGTTTCACAGTTTGTCTAAAAATTGGTATGCTGTTGGCTTACTTTGAAAGGGTGATTGTCAGTCAATTTAGATTTGATATGATATATGGATTGTGGGGGGTGAGGGTCCTTGTATAAGAGATGGGTTTTTGGTAACAACGCTTTTGTGTTGGATTTGTGTAGGGCATATAATGTGAAGCTTATATTTCAATGATGGATTTTTCTGTCTTGTACCATATGGTTATTGTAATAGCGATTCTCTTTGAAGAGTTTTCTCTCTAAAGAGATTTTAAAGGAAGCCCCGCGACACCTATCTTTTCCTTTACCCTATTATGAATGAGTCCATTCCATTTTGGTTTTGTTTTGCTTTTTGGAGGAGGGAAGTATACCAGAGAAAGAAGGGAGGAAGATGAGGGAGGCGGGGAAGAGACAATAGAAAATTTAAAATAGTAAAAGTTTAAAAATAATTGAAATTGTCTTTTATGTGTAATTTGTGTTTCCTTCAGAAAAGTATGCGATTTGTAGTTTCTTCCAATCCTTGCTGGGCAAAAACATAACACTACAAACGAAGAGCAAATACACAAAACTAAAAACAGTGACAAAAGAAACTGAACAAGTCTCCTTAACTCCATCTCAAGAATAGACCAAAATAATTACCAAATTTTAACTCTTGACTTGGCTATTCTTAATTTCTTCTCATAAACAGAAAGGGAATCATTTCAATGCCGGCACCGATGCCATTGCCTGAATAAAACGAGGTAATAGATGACAAGCCTTCAGTTAAACAAATTGTCATATGCGGTTACAAGCCTTAGACTTTTTCTGTGCAGAGAAGAAACCCAATTTAAACACGAGCCTTTAATTGCCAATCACAATTTCTATAATCCAATAAATCCCAAAAATTGATAATAATAAGACAAAGGAAAAACCCCATAATCGACGCATTTAATCAAATACACAAATATACGAGAATATAAATCAAGTCCCAAAACACAACCTCCAACGGACAAAATACCAAAAAGGTCTCGAATTTCGATGAAAACCCTAAGATCCAAGAATATGACTTAGTTTCTTATAAAACGAATAATAAAATTTCCGTTTATAACTTCAAGGGGTCCACTATATTCCAAGAATCAACATATTCGACATATAATAAAATTCTAAGTCTTAAAACATGGATTTAATCCCAACTTATGTAGAGAATCTCGAAAGTCGAATATAGTTCATAAAAACCCAAAGTATAATAATCCGATATACTAGATTAAAATCTCAAATATCATTCGTAAAACCCATATCCATTCCTAATACAATATAAAACATTTAAAGCAACACAATATTTAATATAACCCAAGAAATTCATAAAATACTAGGAAACCAAAATAAAAATTTTATAGTCCCAAATTTGTCAAAGATCAAAATTAAATGAATAATACAACCACAAATATCCATTACCAACCAAGGAACTTATAAAATACTTTAAGGCAATAATAAAACTTTAACCAAGTTCTCAAAATCCTTATAAATCAATAAATTCGTAAAAGGCCATAAAACGATAACAAAGAATAAAACACTATAATAATCTCCATTAATAAAATAATCAAATACAAATTAATGCAATTAAATAAAATCCTAAGTCTTGGAACATGAATTTAATTCAAACCTATGCAGAGTGTGTCGAATATCGAACATGAATCATAAAATCCAAAATATAATAATTCAATATGTAACTATATTAAAATCTCGATAATTAATATAATTCAATTAATATTCAATGCAATTAATTATTGAAAACCATTCATGCTTAAAGAAAGCAAAGTCCACTCACTAATAGTCCCAGAACATTCGACCTTGCGAGGGTCCCGCCTGCTGCGTACGCTGAGCCGGATTATCTATTCCGAAGAACGAGAGAATTGGAATTAGAACCGTACTTCGAACAAAACTTTAAAACGAAAACCTAACTTCTTCCCGGTACTCGATACGTGTGTGCACATCAAATGAAGTGTTCTTAGGGTCAAACCACGTCTTTCAACAAGTGGGACCACCTTGGAAGACTCACTGTCAATCGGGGGGGTCAAACTTCCCATTTTGGTCAACCCGGCCCCCGGGGCCCACGACCTCAAATTCGACCCGAACGTTCCTTAAGGTCCAACAAAGTTAACTAATCACATCCCAAAGGTTTGGTCTCGATCGAACGGTCGGATTTCTCACGATCGCAAGATCGGATGGTTTTCGTTAAATTAAACTTTAAGTTAATGAATCGGAGCATCCGGGGCTCGATCCACGATCCGCGAATTCCTACGCGATCCTAAAGGTTCAGGGAATGACATAATTGAAATTGGAATCGATCCAACGGTCCGAACACGTCGAACTCGGATATCGCCTATTAGGCGTAATATCCGATCAACTATCATACGGTATCCAATTTCAAATCCGAGCGTACCGTCGCACTTGGGACGACGTAGGGATAATTTAGAAACAGTTTTGGGCCTCCACAAGTGGGCCTACGCATCACCACACGCGCTGGAAGCGCGTGGGTGTCCAGATCAAATTTTGGCGACGACACAACTCAAAATCTTCGAACAATATTCATACCACATATCAAGTTAGTTGAGAGGAGAAACTTACCCTTCTTGGTCGGTGGCCAATTTGGCCGGGAAACACCTCGAACAACCGGATTTTGATATGAGAAAAACCTAGAAATTCTAGGCTTGGATATGTGATTTCTCGATGGAATCGAACCAAATCTTCAAGGGGATATGAAGTAGAGGGGCTGGGGAGTGTTTTGGAGGAGTTTGGAGGGTGGCCGGAAAAACCCTCGAAACCACCTGTAAAACTGGGCAGTTTTTGAGGCTTCATTCTAGTCAATTTTTGCAGCGAATTTTGGGGTTTTCAGGGCTGGGTACACCCAGAAATGGGTAGAGGAGGAAGATGGGGTTCAATTGGGTGGTGGATTACGGTTGGCCATGGCCGGAAACGGCCAAAAAGTCGCCGGGAAATGGTGGTGTTGCGACGGAATCGAAACAGAGGAGAGAGAGAGAGAGAGATCGGGTTTGAGGAGAGAGAAAGTTCTAGCGTGATCTGATTGGTCCAACGATTATGTCCTTTTATTCACTAGGACTCCAAATCGATCATGCCGCACGTCAACGAACTCGTTTCGACAAATTCTTTCCCGAAATTTAATTGACCTTTTTGCCCTTATAAAATTATTATTATATTAATTTCCAAAATTTTTTAATTAATTCAAATTGTTTTATTTACTTCTTTTAATATTATTTATTTTCTTATTCTAATTTATTTACCCTTATTTTAAATTTTAATTTCCTTATTTTAAATTTATTTAAACCCTTTTTAGGGTCGGGATGGTACATTGAGACTTAAAGATTTATTATATTACATATATAAATGCATATGTGTTTGGGTTAAAAAGTACAATTATGTTGAGTATGGAATTATATTAATATTTTATTGTTAATTTATGAGATTCTAAGGGTTTCTGGAATTTTTGTTGGATAAGCAATGTCTATGTTTAAGTTGTTTCGCCTTTGTGTTTTTTGGGGATTGAGAGGTCGGTGTTATTTGTTATACTATTTATTTATTCATGTGTCCGGTTGTGAGTTTGGACGTTAAGCGTCTGATGGTTTATGTTTTGGGTTTGGACTGTTTGAGTGATTTGGTTTGTGAAAGTGGGTCTGTGGCCTAGTGTGCCTAAGGCCTTGGCGGGCAATCTATACGCGTAGGACTTGAGTTTGAGCTGCACGTGCGATGAGATGCCGGTGTATGTGCTCTTGAGCAGTAGTCCCCCGGTTGGACGGCTCAACCCTAGGCCCAGGATTATGCGATGCCGTCCCATGTCTAGCCAAACAATCCCCCAGTTGGATTGTTTCCCCAGTACAAGTTCATGGTGTCAGTATTATATTATATAAATATATATTATTAGTATTATAAATCCTTCCTTATTTCTTTTGGTGAGGATCCTTCCTCGCTCGCAGTGCCGTCGGGCATGCGTTTTGATGAGATGAGAGGTTTGGATTGGGAAGAGTCGAGTCGGTTTTCTTGAAGTTTGGTTTCGTGTGGAATTTCCTTGTTTTGGATTTCTACTTTTGTAATTATATCGTTATAAGTTTAGTATGAATTTTATTTATACTTATAAGGGTAAATTGCATGCGTTTTGCATTATTTTCAAAATGGTGGGGTTACAAGTTTTGTTTTTAAGTATGAAAAACTTTATTTTTGTCCACTCACACTTTTCTGTTTTGCGCCCCCCCCCAGACAGTAGCAATCCGAGCCGAGTACCTAAGTTGAGCATCGTCTTCCGAGCCCCGAACCAAAGTAGGACTTCATTCCAGTGAACTTTCTTCTAAATTTGTATTCGGAACTGTAAACTAAACTTCTGATTTCTAGATATGCTATGATATGCCCAATAGGATAGAAATTCTTAGACCGGAGGCCAAAATTGTAAATTGTGTGCCCTTAAACTTGTATGTGCTGCCGGTTGGTTGAATTATTGTTTTTGAACAGGTGGAAGAATTTGGTTAAGTCCATTTTTCAGGGGAGACTCTGCCGAATTTTCGGCAGAAGTCTCGACCCTTCTTTCTTGTAACTTTGAAAAAAAAAAGAAGTTTCTAAATTAGTAAATGGGCCCAACATCGGTTTGATGTTGGAAAAACCACAGGATCCAGTCAATTTGGTTAGAGGATGATCTGCATAACTCAATGATGCATGATTTCATTGTTTTAAAAAGAAAGAATAGTTTAGTAATTGAAGTAGTAGGTGGTTCCAAATATCATAAAATAGTATTTAATGACAGAGAAGGTTAACCTTTATTATTATTATTATAAAGTTTCATACTTTCGTGTGGAAACTACACCAAATTGAATAAGTCCACAATAAATCTATTCATTGCAGAAAGAGCAGAAAAATAGGTGCCGAGAGTTTTAAATTTGTGAGTAATATACTAATATGATACAGCCTCCGTCAAATATGACCCGGCTAAAGATTTTTGTCACACAGAGAGAGGAACCCTTCCTCAATGGCAGTAGGCCAAGCACCAATGCCGTCACCAGAAAATTAGGGAGATCAGATAAGCGATGACATGCAGCTTTATGAAAAGCTTGTACTACACGGTTAAAAAAGAAGACTAGACCTTTTCAGAGCACAGGACAACGACAAACACGTATAGATCCCTCCCTCTATAAAAGCAGAGACATAGATATGGTTTTAATCCACAACTGAAGTTTATACCTATCCTTGCTTACAAAGTTTAAGCAAAGTTGCTCCATTTCTCCGCTTACTGCCTTGAATCTTTGATATATATATATAGTGTGACATTAAGATAGAGAGAATTTCCAATGGCCTCTAAGTTTCTCTTGTTATCATTGCTTGCCATAACTTCTTCCATTGCTTTTGCATCTGACCCGAGTTCTCTTCAGGATTTCTGCGTGGCTGACGCAAAGAACTCAGGTAGCTAGAATCACAATTTCATATATTTTCTGTTGTATTTCCCAAAAACAAATACATGCATACTATGATCAAATGGTAAACTATATGTTTGTCTAATGTAATTTTCTCATCATGCTTTCAGTACTTGTGAATGGTCTTGTCTGCAAGGATCCCAAGCTTGTTGAATCCAATGACTTCTTCTTCAGTGGTCTTCACCTAGCAGGCAACACATCAAATGCAGTTGGTTCGCGTGTGACCCTTATCAACGTAGCCCAAATTGCAGGACTTAATGCTCTTGGTATCTCCGTTGCGCGTGTCGACTATGCACCATGGGGTGTTAACCCTCCCCACACACATCCTCGAGCGACTGAAATCTTGACAGTCCAGGAAGGGAGCCTCAAAGTGGGTTTTGTCACCTCCAACCCCGAAAACCGTCTCATCACCAAGGTACTTGAGAAGGGTGATGTGTTTGTATTCCCTGTCGGTCTCGTGCATTTCCAACAAAATGTGGGATACGGTAATGCAGTTGCCATTTCAGCTCTCAGCAGCCAAAATCCAGGTATTATAACCATTGCAAATGCAGTATTTGGATCAAAGCCCGACATCTCAGCTGATATTCTTGCAAAGGCTTTCCAAGTGGAGAAGAACACAATCTACAATTTCCAGTCGAAGTTTTAGAGTCCCATTTGGAACCTTTCACTGAAAAGGGACGTACAATTCATTTGAAGTGTGTAATGTAGTGTCTATTAAATTGTTACAGTTTATTTCACGTTGCAATCGTGTTGGTCTGTCATTTTGTTTGGTTCAGAATCATTTGTTTATGCTCACTTAGATATGTACTGAAGTTGATTTGTTATTTGTTTGATTCAATTGCTCCAAGAAATAAAAGTATGGAAGTTTGTTGCCATATCTGGAGGCCATGGTTGAAGTACAGTAAATGAAATTGAGTCAGCTAGCAAACGTCCATGCATATCTAACACCTCATGAACAATTGGCAAGAGTTTAGGAAAAAACTCTTTAGGTTCCTGCCAGTGCCATGCCATAAAAGGTTTAAGGGCTTAAACCAATCAAATGATGATCTAGAAACCAAAAGACCAATGCATTTACAAAAGACTATAAATTTTGCTGAATGGAAAGTGAAGTAACAAGCCTAAAATCAAACAATGAGAGCAATTGGGAATCCTGAAGGTTAGAAACTAAGCTAGGTAATCATGAAAATGCCTCCAGCTATGAGACTGCAAGATAATTAAGGCGGCGGCAAAGTGGTTCGTTGCTAATTAAACACTTTTACTAATGAAATTCTGTGTTGTTGTGTCAGAAGATACCTGTAGAGATGATATGGTGAATTGTTCTCTATGGATAAATAGCCAAAAAAAATAAATTCATGATGGTATTTTACATAAAAAATGTGGTCACTAAAAGAATTTGTCATTAAAACTCTATGCAGGAAGTAAGTAGCAAACTTTTGGCCGATTGCTAAATTCTTTGTCCGTTTGGTTTGGCTAAGGGTGGATTTGGACTTGGGATCATAAATCCAAATCCAATTGTTCGGTTGTGTATTAATTGACTGGATTTGGATTTAGGCCAAATCCTCATAGAATTTTATAAGCCTAAGTATTTCAAATTAATAAGTTTATTTGACAAATCCTCAGCCCATCTCGATTCACCAATTCTCTCTTCGTAACCCTTCAGATTACATTAATTGTGCAAAAGGATTTGGTTGTCTGATGCAAATGTTGACAGATTTGCATTCTGGGCTGAACTTCACTATTATTGGTCATGCATTCATATTTACCTTCTTTTGTGCCTATATAGTTCAAGGTACCAGGCCTACTTTTTTCAAAATTCATGTTATTTTAGAGATAATGTAGTTTGTTTATAAAGAGCAAGCTTTCTAAGGCTCTGATGGTTTAAGCTGATATACAGAGGATTTCGGAAATCCTCGAGATAAAGCAATTTGGTGGAGCTGATTTCAATCGTGTTATTATGATGGAGTGATTTCCGAAATCCTCTGTCTATCATAAATCATCAAATAATATTTAATGATACAGCAGTTTTTAATGGTTTCATACTTTTGTGTGCAAACTACACCAAATTGAATAAGTCCACAACTGCTCCAGACATTATATATCCTTGTTTAATTCAAAGCAAGGCAACTGGCTTTCAAACCAAATTTGCATGAAACAAAAAGAACCCTCCAATAGATGATCTGATGCTTCCCAGCTGCATATAGAATATTACCAATTGTGTAGTATATAACTATAACATAAATTCTGAATCACAATAAATCTATTCGTTGCAAAAAGAGCAAAGAAATAGGTGCTGAGAGTTCTATAAAATTCAATCTAGATTAATATGAAACAGCCTCCATCAAACTTGACCTGGCTAAAGATTCTTGTCACATAGAGAAAGGAACCCTTCCTCAACGGCAGCAGGCCAAGCACCAATGCCGGCACCTGAAATTAAAGTGATCAGATAAGTGATGACAAGCAGCTTTCTATGAAAAACTTGTACTACAAGGATAAGAATGAAGACAGGACTTTTTCAACGCATAGGACAACAACAAACACGTAGAGAAGTGATCCCTCCCTCTATAAAAGCAGAGACAGAGATATGGTGTCAATCCACAACTCAAGTTTATATATATCCTTGCTTACAAAGTTTAAGCAAAGTTATCTCTGTTTACTGCCTTGAATCTTTGATATATAGTGTGACATTAAGATACAGAGAATTCCTCATGGCCTCTAAGTTTCTCTTGTTGGCATTGCTTGCCATAACTTCTTCCATTGCTTTGGCATCTGACCCGAGTTCTCTTCAGGATTTCTGTGTGGCTGACGCAAAGAACTCAGGTAGCTAGAATCATATTTTCATATATTTTTTGTTCTATTTCCCAAAAACGAATACATGCATAACATGATCAAATGGTAAACAATATGTTTGTCCTGATGTAATTTTCTCATCATGATTTCAGTACTTGTGAATGGTCTTGTCTGCAAGGATCCCAAGCTTGTTGAAGCCAATGACTTCTTCTTCAGTGGCCTTCACCTAGCAGGCAACACATCAAATGCAGTTGGTTCCCGTGTGACCCCTGTCAATGTAGCCCAAATTGCAGGACTTAATGCTCTTGGTATCTCCATTGCCCGTATCGACTATGCACCATGGGGTATTAACCCTCCCCACACACATCCTCGAGCAAGTGAAATCTTGACAGTCCTGGAAGGGAGCCTCAAAGTGGGTTTTGTCACCTCCAACCCCGAAAACCGTCTCATCACCAAGGTACTTGAGAAGGGTGATGTGTTTGTGTTCCCTGTCGGTCTAGTGCATTTCCAACAAAATGTGGGATATGGTAATGCAGTTGCCATTGCAGCTCTCAGCAGCCAAAATCCAGGTGTTATTACCATTGCAAATGCAGTATTTGGATCAAAGCCTGATATCTCTGCTGATATTCTTGCAAAGGCTTTCCAAGTGGAGAAGAACACAATCTACAATTTCCAGTCCAAGTTTTAGAGTCCCATTTGGGACCTCTAATTCACTGAAAAGGAACGTACAATTCATTTGAAGTGTGTAACGTAGTGTTAAGAAAATTGTTATAGTTTATTTCTCGTTGCAGTCGTGTTGGTCTACCATTAATTTCGTCTGGTTCAGAATCATTTGCTTATGCTCACTTAGAAATGTACTCAAGTTGATTTGTTATTTGTTTGATTCTATTGCTCCAAGAAATAAAAAAATTATTGAAGTTTGCTATCATATATGGAGGCCATGGTTAAAGTACTGTAAAAGAATTCTAGCCAGCTAGTGAACGTCCATGCAATCTCATGAACAATTGACAAGAGGTTAGGAAATTGTTATTTTTTTATTTATAGAATTCTTGTCCTGATTTAAGGGCTTAAACCAATCTGTTAAAGCAAGAGTAATGATCCAGAAAGCAAAAGACCAATGCAGTTAAAGGAGAATATAAATTCTGCTGACGGAAGATTGACGTAACAAGGCTAAAATAAAACAATGAGAGCAATTGAGAATCCTGAAGATTAGAAACTAAGCTAGGTAACTGTTAGGTTGACTGATCATGAAAATGCCTCCAGGTATTCCCACTGCAAGATAAGGCGGTCAGTGGTCCGCTGCTAAACACTTTTAGTAATGAAATCCTGTTTGTTGTGGTTTCAGAAGATACCTGTAGAGATGATATGGTGATTTCTTCTCTATGGATCATTAGCAAAAAAATCACTCGCTGATGGTATTTTACATAAAAAAATGTGGCCACGAAAAGAATGTGGCTAAAACTCCATGAAGGAAGCAACCATGTTGAAATATCTTAAGCAAACTGTTGGTGGCTTGCTAAATTCCTTAATGTTTCCTCTTATCTTCCAACAAGGTAAGTGACCCTTCATATTACACTCAATTGTGCAAAGGATTTGCATGGTTGTCTGATGGAATCAAAGAATAATTTACATAGAAAGAATTTCCTTTGTATTAATTTATCGTTCGTAGTTTTCATATATGAAGGCAACTTCTAGATTGATATAAAATATCTCAAGACAGAGTTTGACAACATCAAGTATTGTATAAATATAAAGGCATATAAGTTAGCTTCATAATGACCTGTTCAGCTAACAAGTCTCCTGAAGCTGATCCAGTTAAGAATAAGGCCAAAATTACCACTATAAAATAATAAGATAGCCTCCATTCATTAACTTTGACCTGGCTAGCTATTCTTATCATACATACACAGAAAGGAACCATTTCAAGGACGGCATCTGAGATAAAAGTCAGGTAATTGATGACAAGCTTTCAGTACAGAACAAATTCTCATACGCGGATACAAAGATTAATAGAAATTTTCGGTGCATATAGGACAACCCACAAGCTCGAGTTCCCTCTCTATAAAAGCTGCAGCGGTGTATGTTCTCAATCCACAATTCAAGTTTATACTTGCTTCCAAAGTTTACTGTCTTGACAGTGTGACAATATAGAGCCAAAGAATTTCCAAATCCCAATGGCCTCTCAGCTTCTGTTGTTGGCTTTCCTTGCCATAACTTCGTCCATTGCTTTGGCATCTGACCCAAGTTCTCTTCAAGATTTCTGCGTAGCTGATCCAAAAACCTCAGGTAGCTAGCTAGTTAGAATCATATTCATATGTACATATATATGACTCATGAGGATAATGTCAATGAGCTAGTGGTAATTCTAGATGTTTTTAATGGAATTTTCTCATCATGATTTCAGTACCAGTGAATGGTGCTGTCTGCAAGGATTCCAAACTTGTTGAGGCCAATGACTTCTTTTTCAGTGGGCTTCACCAAGCAGGAAACACATCAAACGCAGTTGGCTCAAGTGTGACCCCTGTTAATGTAGGTCAAATAGCAGGACTTAATACTCTTGGCATATCCATTGCACGCATCGACTATGCACCATGGGGCATTAATCCTCCCCACACGCATCCCCGAGCGAGTGAAATCTTGACAGTCCTGGAAGGGAGCCTGAAAGTGGGTTTTGTCACCTCCAACCCCGAAAACCGCCACATCACCAAGGTGCTTCAGAAGGGTGATGTGTTTGTGTTCCCAGTAGGCCTTGTGCATTACCAGCAGAATGTCGGATATGGTAATGCAGTTGCCATTGCAGCTCTCAGCAGCCAAAATCCAGGTGTCATTACCATTGCAAATGCAGTATTTGGATCAAAGCCGGACATCTCTGCGGATATTCTTGCAAAGGCTTTCCAAGTGGATAAGAATGCAGCCTACAATTTCCAGTCCAAGTTTTAGAGTCCAATTTAGAACCTGATTCCACGCAAAGGGACTTAGAATTCATTTGAAGTGTGTAATGTTGTGATTAGAAAATTTGGACAGGTGATTTTTCATTGTAGTCATGTTGGTAAATTATTTTGTTTGATTCAGAAGATAATTCGCTTATGCTCACTTGATATGTTATCAAGTTGATCTGTTGTTTTTGTTTGATTCTATTGCTCCGAGAAAGAATAATAGTTGTGGAAGTTTGCTACCATATCCTGAAGTCCTGCCATGACATAGAGTTTTAAGTAAAAGATGAGTGCTTTGAGTTTTGTTTCTCATTGCTATTTTTGGGAACTCCTCTACATGACTTAAAAGATTTATAGACTGAAACCAAGATAACCAAGCAACAAAAAAACGATGATCTTGGAAATCAAAGGACCAATGCAACGACACTAAAACATAAAGTTTGTTCTGTGCCAAAGTAAAAAACCTAAATTTGTTGAAACATAAAAATGAGTTCAAAAACGAGTCCACAACTCATAATAAAAAATGAGTTCACATTTATGTCTGGACATTGTCTGGTTCTTTTGTACAATATTTAAAAAAAAAACCCAAACCGGCTTTCCATTTAAATTTGTTTAAAACAAAAAGAAACCTCCAATACTAAATGCTGTCTACATTCTAAGTTAACTACTAAACAAGAAAATTGTGAAGACCAAAACCATGACTCCTTATAATAACTCCGAAAGGTTCCAGCTGCATGCATACTGTAAGTACATAGCAAATATGTGGGAACAATTAATAACTAATACATAAAATCTGAATGACTCTTAAATCTGTGCATTATAAAAAGAGCAGCAAAAGAGGTACGTACGTACGTAGGAAGATTTATAATCTGCATGCCAAATGCCAAGTGCCAACTTTGCAGTTCAAGATTTGTGAGTGATATATTCTTTATCATATATTCAGAAAAGAAAAAAACCATTTCAGTGCCGGCACCTGAAGATAAAGTGAGGTAAGTGATGGCAAGCTTTCAATGATCACACACAAAGACTAGAAAATTTAACCCTCTTGATCTCTCTATAAAATCAGAGACATGTAGTGGTCTCAATCCACAATTCTTACAAGTTTATTCATAAAAAGTTTAAGAGAACTTGGAGTTGAATTATTTCCAATGGCCTCTCAATTTCTATTTTTGGCATTCATTGCCATAACTTGTGCCTTTGCTTTGGCAACTGACCCAAGTTCTCTTCAGGATTTCTGCGTGGCTGACCCAGTAAGATCAGGTAGCTAGCTATATATCATTACATATGTTAATGTATTTCCCAAAAAGGACTTCATATCAATCAGTCAGCTAGTGGTAAACTGGTAATTATATATATGTTTCTAATGTAGTTTTCTCATGATCATATGATTTCAGTACCAGTGAATGGCCTTGTTTGCAAGGACCCCAAGTTTGTTGAAGCCAATGACTTCTCCTTCACTGGCCTTCACCTAGCAGGCAACACATCAAACGCGGTTGGTTCACATGTGACACCTGTTAACGTAGCCCAAATTGCAGGACTTAACACTCTTGGTATCTCCATTGCACGTATCGATTATGCACCATGGGGTATTAATCCACCACACACACATCCTAGAGCCAGTGAAGTCTTGACAGTCCTTGAAGGGAGCCTCCAAGTAGGTTTTATCACCTCCAACCCCGAAAACCGTCTCATCACCAAGATACTTCATGTGGGTGATGTGTTTGTGTTCCCAGTAGGCCTTTTGCATTTCCAGCGCAATATTGGATATGGTAATGCAGTCGCCATTGCAGCTCTCAGCAGCCAAAATCCAGGTGTTATTACCATTGCAAATGCAGTGTTTGGATCGAATCCCGACATCTCTGGTGATGTTCTTGCAAGGGCTTTCCAAGTGGACAAGGACACAATCAACGATTTCCAGTCAAGGTTTTAGAGTCCAAGATGGAATCTGCTCTAGTGAAGTCAAAAGGGACTGAAAGTTTATTTGAGAGCGTCTAATGTGTTTAAAAAAAAATTTGTTATGATTTGTGTTGATTCTCAATAAGCAATATAATCTAAGTTGATATTATATGTTATCTTGTTTGATTATTTTGTTTGCCTTGTGTGGCCTGGTCTGCTCTGTTTTGGCCTGGTTGCTCTTTGGGCCTTGGCTCTTCTTCACTTTTTATAGCTCAAAACACAACACCAACCAAGCCCCACCAAAGATCTTTTGTTCACATGATCAAGTAGCCAAAGGCTTTTCCATGTGAGAAAAAATGGAACGACTAAAAGCGTTTTTTGACAACCAAAAACACAACAATTAAAACACATAGTACTTCATAAGTGGAAAATGCAGAACATATATCCCTGTTTTTATCTATACTTTTAAGAAAACTAATTAAATGACATCAATATATAAGTAGACTTTGGTGAATGGTAGGCCAAATATATCAGTTCTAAAGCAAAACCAAAATGTGATTTCTAATTGCGCATGGGAAAAGAGATATAACTCTGTCCCTTATATATAAACACACCTTGGTCACTGGTAGGCCAAAGATATGCAAAGGGGCCGACCATTTCAGCTCTCAAATTTAATTACACAAGAACGCTTGTCTGCATGAGAGCAAGCCATTATGTCTCTTCGCTACTACTGTAGCACGCTGCTAGGCAACAAGCACTAATAAAAAAAGGAAAAAAACAGAAAAGAAGGGGCCACAGACTTCATATATTTCAGTGCTTGAACTGCACAGATATATATATGGTTGTAGTTGTTTTAGACCCTTGCAGTTCCTCACTTTCTTCTTGTACTTTTGAACGATTTTTTCCCACAACCTACAAATTAGACCCAGCTTCTAGGGCAGCATATACTTCAAATACAAAATGGCCTTTTATATTTTCTTCTTTGGGTTAGTCTTATCTTTTTCTTTGTCAGTTGTCATTGCGTTTGATCATAGCCCGCTTCAAGATTTCTGTGTTGCAGACACAGAAAGTCGAGGTATATGCAATTTTTTTGCTTCTCTGCTTGAGAAACTAACCAAACACTCAAATTGGTTTGAATTCTATGTATATATGATGTTATTACCAAACTAACTTGCAAGTTAAATGTGGCAGTGCTGGTTAATGGCCTAGCTTGCAAGGACCCCAAGACAGTTGAAGCTGCTGATTTTTCATTTTGTGGACTTCATTTAGAAGGCAATACATCAAACCCAATTGGGTCAAGTGTAACACCAGTAACTGTGTTTCAGCTACCAGGACTCAACACTCTCGGCATTTCTCTTGTCCGTATCGACTATGCACCATCAGGTGTCAATCCTCCTCACACACATCCTCGCGCCTCCGAAGTTATCACAGTCCTGGAAGGCAGCCTTGAAGTTGGGTTTGTGACATCGAGCCCCCAAAATCGTCACATCACCAAGGTGTTGCAGAAGGGTGATGTGTTTGTTTTCCCCATTGGACTTGTGCACTATCAGAGAAATGTAGGATCCGGTCATGCTGTTGCTATTGCAGCTCTCAGCAGCCAAAATCCAGGTGTGGTGATAATTGCCAGTGCTGTGTTTGGATCCAACCCTAGCATTGCCAATGACATTCTTGTGAAGGCATTTCATGTTGATAAAGGTGTTATCAATTACCTCCATTCTATATTCTGAATAAGTGAACCAACCCCATTTGAATATAAGGGGTGCATTTTAGGTTGATTTTTCCCCTGCTATTAAATTATTTTGTACTATGATCATGAAGAGGAAACTATATAGACAGTGATTAAAGAACTCTATCCCAAAGTTATTGATTGTATTGTTTGGTTATATCTAAACTGCAAATTGTGCTTTTACCTTGGTGAATGAAACAACAGTGTGAAGAAGATAGAGAAGTAAAAAAACAAAATTAATTAATACTGATAAGAACTGGTATGTTACATGCATGGTTTGAAATGGACAGGACGGACATGACAATTTCGATTAAAATGGACTATTGTCGTGTTTCATATTTGGTGCTTGGACTGATTAAATTGGACAATTGTCCCACATATTATCGAAAACAAGTCCTATCCCCCATGACAAGAAGGGGAACAGTGTGAGAATGTGAAGTTGAAAATGTCCCATATTGAAAAGTTAAGAAACCTAGCAAGGGCTTATAGGGAGTTCTCCATTGTCAATTGGTTTTGAAGTGAAGCGCCACACGGGCTTCAGACAGGATAGGACGGGACCCAACCCCAAGGATGGAGATGTTGGGGAGAGTAATAGACTTCAAATTTGGAAGGGGAAATAAAACATTAAACCTGGTACTAACGGTTTTGTTCTTCACTTTTCTTCCATTTGTCTAGTCTACACATTTGCCTAGGCAACAAGATGGAAGGGATTTTCTTTCAGTCCTTGCCTGGGATGCCAATTATGCGACTGATCTCATTGCTAATAATAGTTGTAGAGCTAGTGCTTGTATTATCAACAATAGCAGCAGCAGATAATCATCAAACCCTCTTGCCTCAGGCCTTGCTTGTGAAAGGTTTTGAATATTCTCGATGAATTTCATTGAACAAACGTGTGATGATTATATACAATGCTTTGCTTGGTGTCTACACAAAGGATTTCCTATTCTAGGCAAGAATAAAGTCCTTGAGAGACAAGGAATATATACAGCAAATCTATGAAATAAATACAAATAAAACAGGAAACTAAATCACGTCTCATTACACCCCCGCAAGCTGACAGGGCGGGGGAGCACAGGCAGCTTCTGAAGGAAAGAAAACCGAGCAGGAGAGAGACCCTTAGTGAAGATATCAGCAATCTGATCTATGGTGGAGCAATAAGCAACAAGCAACTCATGGCGCACCACCTTTTCACGAACAAAATGATAATCAACCTCAATATGACGGGAGCGAGAGTGAAATACCAAATTAGAGGCAAGAGAGAGAGCACTAATATTGTCACACCAAAGCTTAGGGCAAGGAACTGGAAGGTGAAGATCAAGAAACAAAGCCCGTAACCAAGACAAAGTGGCGGCAGTGTAGGCAAGCTGACGGTACTCTGACTCAGTACTAGAGCGGGAGACACCGCGTTGCTTTTTGGAGCTCCAAGAGATTAAGTTGGTACCCAAATAAACGCAATAGCCACCAGTGGAGCGACGATCGTCAGGATCCCCCGCATAGTCAGCATCAGAATAGGCACTAAGATGAAGAGTGCTAGGCGAATAAAGTAACCCATGAGTAAGTGTGCCATTTAGATAACGAAGAATGCGCTTAACAGCGAGCCAAAGAACAGTAGTGGGTTGGTGCATAAACTGACAAACTTGATTAACAGCAAAGGCAATGTCCGGGCGAGTAAGGGTTAAGTACTGAAGAGCACCAACAATACTACGGTACTCAGTAGGATCAGAGAGAGGATCACCATTAGAGAGGCTAAGACGACGGCCACCGACAGCTGGGGTAGGCACAGGTTTGGCTTCGTGCATGTTAGCACGCTTGAGGAGATCCACAACATATTTGGTCTGAGTAAGAGAGAGACCGGACGAAGTACGAGCAAGTTCCATGCCCAAAAAATAATGAGCGGGCCCAAGATCCTTCATAGAAAATTGACGACCCAAATCAGAAATAAGTGTGGTGATGCGAGCAGGATTGGAGCCAGTGACAAGAATATCATCGACGTAAATCAACAAATAGATGCGAACAGAACCATGAATGTAATGAAGAGGGAAGAATCGGACTTAGAGGCAGTGAAACCCAACTGAAGTAGATGAGAAGAGAAACACTGAAACCAAGCGCGAGGAGCTTGCTTGAGGCCATAAAGAGAGCGACGTAAACAACATACATGATCAGGATAGGCGGGATCCACAAACCCAACGGGCTGGCGCATATAAACCTCTTCATCTAGGTAACCATACAAAAAGGCCTTTTGAACATCCAATTGACGAACAATCCAACCAAACTGCACAGAGAGAGCCAAGATAAGACGAATAGTAGAATGATTAACAACTGGACTAAAAGTTTCACCATAGTCCAAGCCCGGCTGTTGATGAAAACCATTGGCCACTAAGCGAGCCTTGTAACGCTGAATAGAGCCATCGAATTCCTCTTGACACGAAAAACCCACTTGTTCGGCAGCACATTCATAGTGGGAGTACGAGGGACCAAATTCCAAGTCCGGCACGAAGAAGAGCATTAAACTCATCCGCCATAGCAAGACGCCATTCCGGATGCTTATTAGCCTAGGAAAAAGAGGTAGGCTCAAAAGTACCATCAGTAGAAGATAAAACCAACGCATGATTAACATATTTAGGATTGGGTTTACGGATACCGGTTTGAGCACGAGTAACCATCGAATGAGCATGGGAGTCACTTACTAGAGACGTATCAGAAATAGGAGGAGAAGATGTACCAGATGAAACAGGAGCGGGAGGCAGGAAGAAAAGTTTGCGGTTGGGGTTCCTAGCGTAGGTCTGAGAGAATCGAGAAGCTGAAGGCACAGGGGGACTAACCAGCGGGTGAGAAGGGCATGAGGGATTAGTGGGCACGGCGGGGGAGGTGGGCGCATGAGCAGGTGCGGCATGGGTGAGGGCAGAGAGGGACTGGACGGGGCTGGAAGCACGAGTTTTTGTGGAGGCGGGAGGGTCAGGTGCTGGAGAAGGGGGACTAGGTAGAGGCTGCGACGCTGGAAGGCGTGGGCTGCAGGAAGACAAACTGGGGCCAGAGAGGATGATAGGCAGGTCTGACGACAGAGAATGGTTCGGAGCAGGAGCAGCATGGGCCTTGGTAAACGGAAAAGAAAATTCATCAAATAACACATGACGCGATAAAAAAACACGATTAGAAACAAGATCCAAGCATCGATAACCTTGATGGTTCAAAGAATAACCAAGAAACACACATTTGGAAGACCGATATTGTAATTTATTATTATTATATGGCCGTAAATAAGGAAAACATGCGCACCCAAAAGTTTTTAAAAAGGAATAATCAGGTTCTTTGTGAAACAATAATTCATAGGGTGATTTGTGCTGAAGCAACTTAGAAGGAAGACGGTTAATTAAATAAACAGCGGTGTGCATGGCCTCAGCCCAATAGGAAGAAGGCATAGAGGCATGGGCTAAAAGAGTGAGCCCGGTGTCAACAATGTGACGATGCTTACGTTCGGCTAAACCATTTTGCTCAGGATGATGTGGGCAAGAAAGACGATGATGAATGCCATGATGAGATAAAAAATCCTTAAAATTGATGACTAGTGTATTCCCCACCCCCATCGGATTGAAATGCCTTAATCGTGGTGGAAAACATATTTTCAACTAAAGCCTTAAATTTAACGAAGTGAGAGAAAACTTCGGACTTTAATTTCATTGGAAAAATCCAAGAATAACGAGAAAAATCATCAACAAATAAAACATAATAATTAAAACCAGAAATAGATTTATTTGAAGAACTCCATACATCAGAGTGAATAAGTTCCAGCGGAGAAGAATAGACAGAAAAAGAAGGACTAAAGGGTAATTTAACACTTTTACCCAACGGACATGAGTGACAAAAAGAACTAGACCGAGAGCCAGAAGATGGCAGTTTATTATGAGATAACAAAAATTGCAAAGTAGACGAAGCAGGATGACCAAGGCGAGAGTGCCACACGGAGCGGTCAACATGAACACCTAGTAAAGCAACACGATCAGGCAAAACTTGAAAAGACTCATTTGGTGTAAACGAAAAGGGATATAGGCCATTGCTACTCTTGCCTGAGAAAAGAGTCTTCCCCGTCGCCAAATCCTGGATAAAATAACAATCAGGAAAAAAAGTGAAGAAACAATGGTTGTCAGTAGCAAATTTATGAACAGATAAGAGAGGAAGAGAGGCATCAGGACAGTGAAGAACATCATTAAGATGAAAAGAAGAATTAAGGTGAGAAAAGCGAGAGTGACCAATATTCTTAATAGGCAAACCTGTTCCACCAAGTACACCTCCAACATTGTCAGAACCATGATACTCTCTAGCAATGGATAAGTGGCTCAAGTCGTTGGTAATATGAGTATTTGCACCGGTATCAGCAACCCACTGTTGATGGCCACCATGCGAAGGATATTGAGTAGTCATGCCTTGAAGACGAGACGGAGGATGAGGCACGTAAGACGCCTTGGAGGGACAGACAGCTGCGATGTGGCCAAAACCATGACAATTGAAACATTGAAGAGACCCACGGGCAGAAGGAGGCCCAAAAGAGGAAGCAGTAGAGCCAGAAGGAGGTGGGCCAAGAACACCAGGCCCAAAAGTGCTGCCAAAACGCTGTTGATGTGAGGCAGGACGAGAGGAGCCATAGGAAGCGCCAGTGGAACCGCGACCAGAAGAAAAACCAGGTCGTGAGGAAGAGAATGAGCTGCGACGATCAGAACCACGACCAGCAAACCCACCGCGATCGCTACAACCGCGGCCAACACGGCCACCGCGACCACCACGGGAAGCTACCAAAGCCGTTGCACCAGAAGAGATGACCGGAGAAGAAGAGGATTGCAGGCGACGTTCCGCAGACAAGATGAGAGCCTCAAGATCAGGCATACTGATGGGTTTCTCACGAGCTTGAGCAGCGGCAACAGTATTTTCATAAAGAGGACCAACGTTGTTCATAACCACAGCAAGGAGATCAGAGTCAGCAACTGAAGCACCTGCCAGAGCCAAGTTATTGGCAATCGAGGTAATACGATCAAGGAAATCAGTGATGGAAGAGTCACCACGGGTTGTGCGAAGCAAGTCACTGCGAAGTTGAAAAAGACGATTCTGATTCGGAGAAGCAAAACGATTTTCAAGAGCCAACCAAGTGTCACGGGCGGTGGTCTTGGAAGCTACGGTGGTGAGAACTTTATGGTGAAGAGAACCGTTGATGAGAGAGAGAACAAGTTGATCTTTCTGGACCCAATCATCATACTCTGGATTGGGGATTAGAGACGGAGAAGCAGATTCATTGGCCTTAGCCTTTGGGTCGGGGATTGTCGGAGAAGGACATAAAAAGTGCCGTCAACAAAGCCGAGCAAGCGACGGCTGCGAAGGACAGGAACAATTTGAGCAAGCCACGTTGGATAATTATCACACTCAAGACGAATGGAGATAACATGATGAATGCTAGGAAAATCAATAGAAGAGGAAGAAGCCATGGGTGCTGGAAAAAAAAACAGAGAACAAGAAGATTGAGGATCGAGGACTTTGAGTCTCAGGCTCTTGATACCATGAAAGGTTTTGAATATTCTCGATGAATTTCATTGAACAAACGTGTGATGATTATATACAATTCTTTGCTTGGTGTCTACACAAAGGATTTCCTATTCTAGGCAAGAATCAAGTCCTTGAGAGACAAGGAATATATACAGCAAATCTATGAAATAAATACAAATAAAACAGGAAACTAAATCACGTCTCATTAGCTTGGCTGCTCCAACCGCTGTGGTAATTTCACAATTCCATATCCATTTGGCATGTCTCCAGGTTGCTACCACGGCCCTGAGTTCTTCATCAACTGTACTACTACTCACGACAACGAAAACCTGATACCATATTTGACAAAGAGATCAGGCAGTGCTTATGATCTCATTCAGCTCCGCGTTACTAACATCTCTCTTGAGGAGGGTGAGATGAATGTTTTGCAGCCTGTTACTCGATCTTGAGCTGAAGATCAGAATTACACTGACGGTGTTCTCCTCCTGCCCCCTCCTTTCACCGTCTCTGAAGACAAAAACAATTTATTCACCGTTGGATGTGGCACTCTTGCAATATTTCAAGGTTCCCGTCCAGGCCAAGGCCTACATGGAAACACTACCTTGCCCCATATACATCGGTATTGCATCACCTATTGCGACGACAATTCTGGTGGAAATAACAGTGGCCAAGTAATTAACGACGAGTCTTGCTCTGGCTTTGCCTGTTCCCTAGCGGTGACGTTGACTCCCGTTAGTAATATTAGCCTAACTCGAAATAGAAAATGGTATGCTAAGTACCCGTGCAGGTACGCATTTCTTGTGGAACAAGGCGATTTCACATTCTCCCCCGAAACGAGTTTTGAGCAACTCAACAACACAAGCCACCTTCCAGTGGTTGTCAATTGGGAAATCGGGGGTCATGGGACATGTGATGCAGCTCGAAAGAGCAAGAAGGACTTTGCTTGCAAGGGAAATAGCAGGTGTGTGGATTGGCCTAATGACAATATCCATGGCCCTACAGGTTACATTTGCATGTGCAAGAAAGGTTACCAAGGGAACCCATACCATCCAGATGGCTGCCAAGGTGATCAAATCATAATGCAGAACATATTTATATACATTTGTATATATATATATATGTTGGGATCTTAGTTAACTGAGTAATTTGTGATGAAGGGGTTTAATTTTGTGATTTCGTTTCAGATATTGATGAGTGCAAGTCAAATCCCTGCCCTATCGGAAAGTGTGTAAATACACCTGGGAGTCACTGTTGTTTATGTCCCAATGGCACCAAGGGAAGAAGTTGCAAAGAGAAGTCAAAGACCCTTCTCATGGTTATGGGTATGTGTTATATGTGTTTGACTAATAACATGGGATATTGGTTCTATGGTCATAGCACATTAAACACGCTATAGAAAATTATAGAATGAATGAAATACATTATAAATTCCAATTTGATTATCTTTAAGTGCAGGTATCAGTGTAATCTTGGTTTTACTGGTTGGAAGTTCAAGTTACATACGTTGGGGAATGAAGCAACGAAAGTAAATCAGACTCAAGGAAAAGTACTTTCGAGAAAATGGCGGTTTGTTGTTACAGCAACAGCTTGCTCATCATGGGGGTGAGTGAGGCAACCAGAATCTTTACTGCAGTGGAACTTGAAAAGGCTACAAACAATTACCATGATTTTAGCAAAGCCTGCAGGTTACCATGCCCCTCCTTAGTCTCTGGCGAAGACTTTTCCAATTGACTTGTTCCTGGTGATGTATTATTATATGAATTGTAAAAGCATATGTGGTTATTATGTATTGCAACTTTTCTTTGCGTGATGGAATGATATAATTTATATGGTTAGAAATATATATATGTTACGCGTCTGAGGTCTTGATCATAAAAGAAATGCCATCTCACAGTGGACTTGACTCAGCCAGCAGGTCAGGAAGAATAAGGGTATATTATTGAAATACCCCTGAACTCAGACTAAGTTTCAATTAAATTTCTTTATATTTTTTTTAAAAGAAAATTAAGGATATGAACTTTTTTTTTTCGCCAATTTCCCCTTCGTTTAAATTCTCAACATTTCATCCAATTTTCAGTTAAATCATTTAAAAATAATATTTTTTGGAAAAAATTGAAGAACCCAGACCCATCCCTCCTTCTTCCCCTTCCATCTCCTCCCTTCCTCCTCCCATTCTCCCATGACCACCATCCTCCACTCCCAGACCAATCCCCCACCACCACAGACCCTTCCCCCACCTCCCCTTTTGTATTTTTCATACCCCGAACCCAGCCCACCCCCTCTCCTCCGGGTTTTTCTCCTCCCATTCCCCCATGACCACCATCCTCCACTCCCAAACCAATCCCCCACCTCACAGACCCCTCCCCTCACCTCCTCCCTTTCGATTTTCTTCTCATCCCATTACCCATGTGACCATCACCCTGCAAAAGAGAGAGAGAGAGAGAGAGAGAGAGAGAGAGAGAGAGAGAGAGAGAGAGAGAGAGAGAGAGAGAGAGAGAGTATTATTTGAATTTTCTGGTTTTTTTATAAATTTTTTAACGTGTAAAATGACCATTTTGGCACTCATATTTAACAGCGAATTGGATGAAATGTTGCGAATTTAGACGAGGAAATTGGTGAAAAAAATAGTTGATATCTTTAATTTTAAAAAGAAAAGAATAGAAATCGATTAAAGCTAAAGTCTGAGTTCAGGCAAATCACCATTATACCCGGAAGAATAAACATTAATAGATGTAGCAATCAACCTTATTAGTCAAGAAAAGCTTCCCTATCACCGGTTTTCTACAATCACACCAAAAATTTCTCCATTGACCAAGTCTCTTCACCACAACTACGTGGCCTATATAGCTGAAAGACAATGGTCTCACACTAGACATTACACAATTATACAAAATGGTCTCACACTACTGCTTATTACTCGGGGTGCTCATGCCACTCTCATTGCTAATTGCACAAGCAGCTGCAACAACAGATGGAGCTCCATTAGCCCGCCCCAACTGTCCTAACAACTGTGGTAATCTCACAATTCCATACCCATTTGGGGTTGAAAAAAATTGTTACCTTAATTCTTCCTTTTTTATCAATTGTACTCGTGACGAATCCAGGGAACCCCAAATAGTACCATATTGGGGAAATAGTGGCATGGTTGTTTCTAACATCTCACTTGAAGAGGCTGAGCTGCAAATATTGCAGTTTGTAGCCAAAGATTGTTATAACATGCAGGGCAACCAAACCTACAACAACAACCCTTGGTTTGCAGTGCCTCCTTTCACCATCTCCCAGGCCAGAAACAAGTTCATCGCTGTTGGTTGTGACACCATTGCTATTTTCCAAGGCTACCGCGCTTTTCCGAATGACCAAGAAAGTTACTTGGCCGGGTGTATGTCCTTATGTGATAGCCTTGACAGCATTGAATATCAGGACTCTTGCTCCGGAATTGGGTGCTGCCAAACTAGCATCCCCAGTGGGCTGCAAAATCTAACTACGACATTGTCTAGCACTTACAATCACACCAAAATAGTAGGGGACTTCAAAAACTGCAGTTACGCTTTCCTTGTGGAAGAAACACAGTTCAAATTCTCCAATTCAAGTTTTCAACAACTGGAGAGCATAACACAGCTTCCAGCGGTTCTTAATTGGGCAATTGGGGAGGATCCAGATCCATGTAATATGGCTCAAAAGAGGAAGGATTTTGCATGTAAAGCAAATAGCAAGTGTGTCAACCGGGTCGGTCGCTCTGCTGGTTACATTTGTCAGTGTTTGCCAGGCTACCATGGCAACCCATATCTTCCAGATGGCTGCGAAGGTGAGAACACTTTAAATTTGTTTAAAGACATGCGGGCACGGACGCGCACACACACACACATGTAACAAAGTAACAAGGAATTTAAAGATACATAAAAATGTGTTGGGTTCTAATGTATTATGCAAATGCTTTATGTTCTTTCCAGATATTGATGAGTGCATGATCCCAAGCCCCTGCAATGGGACGTGCATAAATGTTCCTGGAAGTTATACCTGTGGATGTCCACAGGGGTACAAAGGCGACGGCATGAAAAATGGAACCGGTTGCACCAAAGAGAATCCCATTCAATCAAAGAGTAGTAGTCTTCTGCTTATTCTTTCATTGGGTATGTTTTCTTGCTCCTTTAGATCTTTAAATTACCGCTTAAACAAACCAAAATTCAAAATACTTAAGGGAATAGTTTCATGGCTTACGCATGTACTCTTGTATGCTTAATCTCAATATCTATTTACGTCAGTCAAACTTTTGAGATCAAACAGAGAAAGCTCTGTTTTTTGAAGCTCTGTTTTTTTGAAGCTCTGTTTTTAAGAGCTCTGTTTTGGGAAGTTCTGTTTTATGAAGCTTCTAAGAGGGTGGGAAAAATGTAAAGTGTTTTGAGGTTTTGGGCAAAGATTGTGTTAGTTTAAGTAGTGTGAAGGGGTTAAGGTATGGTTGTACGAGTAGTAGAAGTGACTGGTTTGTTTATTAGAAACAAGTGAATTTATTATTGAATTAGAGGAGCTCGAATACAGGCTGGAGATAGTAGGCTAGGTTTGTTTTATTGCCTAGTTTTTCTTGAAAATATTTTTGCTCATCATTTTAACTAAATGTGTACCTTCATTATCGTTCTCAACACTTGACACGTGTCTATATACATAACCATAGTTAATTTTTGCTCCGTATTTATGAAACAATAGTTATATCTATGGACACGTGTCAAGTGTTGAGAATGGTAGTGAGAATACACCTTGGGTTAAAGTGGTGAGCAAAAATGTCATTTTCTAGTTTACATATTTGTCAAGGCAACAAGCCTATATATTGGAGAGTTCTAACCGACATAGCTTAGTCCGTTAGTTTATTATATTACAGCACTTTGATTATTTTATACTATAGCATACTTTTGATATCGTGATATTTTGCTTATCCACCATTATTCTAGATTTTTCTATATTAGTCAAGACACAAGTGTTCATTAATTTTAAGAGATTGAAATTAGAGTGAAAATTTTAGTGGGAGAGATGGAGCATGTTTTTGTTAAAGGCGTCACCACAAAATTCTCCCTCACTTTAAAACCTATGAAGCGATTACGGTTTGTACAAGTATTTTAATACCATGATGTTTTCCTTCAACATAGCAAAATGAGTTTTAACATCCTGCCCAACGGAATTAGAGAATCCAATATGGTCCTTATGTTTAACTTCTAACGTGCAGGTATCAGTGTAGGCCTCTTAGTTTTACTGGTCGGAAGTTCATGGCCGATATATTGGGGAATAAAGAAACGAAAGTACATCCAACTTAAAGAGAAGAAGTACTTTAAAGAAAATGGCGGCTTACTGTTACAACAACAACTTGCTAGTCATCACGGGGTTGAGAGCGTAGAGACCCCCAAGATTTTTACTGCAGGAGAACTCGAGAAGGCCACAGACAATTACCATGAGAGTAGAGTTCTTGGTGAAGGGGGTTATGGAATAGTTTACAAAGGAATACTTGCAGATAAGAAAGTGGTTGCCATAAAGAAGTCAAAAGTTGGCGTCCCAACCCAAAAAGAGCAGTCTGTTAATGAGGTGATTATTCTTTCTCAAATCAATCACAGAAATGTAGTGAGGCTTCTGGGTTGCTGTTTAGAGACACCAGTGCCTTTGCTAGTTTATGAATACATCACCAATGGCACTCTTTTTTATCACATTCATGGTAAAAAAGGCAAAGGGTCCTCACTTGCATGGGAATTACGATTGAAGGTTGCAGCTGAAACTGCAGGAGCATTGGCGTACTTACACTCCTCTACTTCCACACCAATCATACATTGAGATGTGAAAGCAATGAATATACTGTTAGATGACAATTATGCAGCGAAAGTGTCGGATTTTGGTGCTTCGCGTTTGGTGCCTATGGATCAAACTCAAGTAACAACTTTAGTGCAAGGGACGCTCGGATACTTAGATCCTGAATATTTCCATTCAAACCAACTAACACAAAAAAGTGATGTCTATAGTTTTGGAGTTGTCCTGCTGGAGCTACTAACAAGCAGAGTAGCTCTTTCTTTTGACAGGCCTGAGTCAGAGAGAAACCTAGTAAGCTTCTTTGTTTGTTCAATGGAAGAAGATGGCTTGAATCGAATTTGGGACGATGAGTTATTTGGTGAAGGGAATATTGAGACCCTAAAAAGTGTAGCTAATCTGGCAAAAAGATGTGTCAAGTTAAAAGGGGAGGAAAGGCCAACCATGAAAGAGGTAGCCTCAGAGCTAGAGGGGATTAGAGTAATGGCAAAGCATCCATGGGAAAGTTCTAATCTCTTTCTTGAAGAGACTGTGCACTTGCTCGGGTCACCTTCAGACACTTACGCCGTGGATGTTAGAGGCGATTGCGGTTCTAGTACTGGTACAACTAAAGGCTATGACAGCATGCAAGTCCAAATGTTAATGCCATATGATGATGGGCGATAGTTAAAACTTGATGCAGTGATGGACGTATATATTGCAGGAACTATATATGCGGGGTTTGATTATTTTCTTTATCAAGGCTATTCATATTGTAAGTAGTAATAATTACCAAAATCATAGGTAAGAAATCCAACCTCACCCTAAAATAATCAGATGCGTCTTAAGGTTATTTTCCCCCTGCTTTTGCACTATGATCATGAAGAGAAAAAGATCACACACTACTGATGAGAACTCTATTGCAAAAGGGTGTAGCTTTGTTGTATGCTTTTGAAAGTTATGAATGAAGTTTTTAATTTTTATCCAAAAAAAAAACTCTATTGCAAAAGAATCTGGCTACAGAGCTCGAGGGAATGAGAATTATGGCATATCATCCTCGGGGAACAAATGTTGATGACGATTTGGGTCCCGAAGATCAGACTTCCCTTTCACGGGGTCACCTTAAAACGCTTCCACTGATGATATAGCCATACATACTATATGTGTTTTCTTTGGAATGTTGATAAATGTTCACACACCTATCACTCTAGTATGTGTAGGCTTGTATCCATAAATAACATGTATGTGGTGGTGCTTAAACAAAGGACATATTGACTTAGTCTCCTTTTGCACGCATTGACTATTGATTACGATGTAATTATTTTGGTCCCAAATAATAGACAAGACTCCAGTCCCACCGTGGACTTAGACTTAGCAAGGCCATAAACAAGAAACATTAACAAACGAAGAATCAACCTTCAATTTCTCTGTATATTTCACTTTTTCACTGGAGAAAAGCTTACCTATCACCGATTTTATATTACCCGTTACACCTAAAATTTTATCATTTGAAAAATCTCTTCACTACGACTACTTCGCCTACAAAGGTGAAAGATAGGTGAGGCTCTCCTAGCTACCACATACTTCACTCCCAAGTATCCCAAACAATACAGTACACTTTATACAAAATGGCCTTACACTACTGCTTACTTGGGGTGTGCTTATGCCACTCTCATTGCTAATTGTATTAACGTCAATTTGAAAACTTTTTTTTTCAAATTGCGACAATCTCTGTAGATTCCAAGTGAACCAAAAACAAGGACATTTGAATGAGAATATGAAACAATTAATCTAGCTTTAAGCATATGGGTGAAAAATCATTATTCGTCACGGGAACACAATTAATCTAGTTTATAAGTATATAACTCGTATATATTGCTTATTATAAGACAAAATCCACTCGTCTCTAGATGCTACTAAACTCAAGAATAAACTAAGAACACAGAAAAAGGGGCTAAAGGCCACAGTTTGCCTAACCACGACGAACCAACAGTGGCTATTGGTATGTAATGGCCACGGTTACTGTGCGAGAACAAAAATTAGACCAGTATGAGTATGAGTCTAATCTTAAGTTAATACGGTACGTATATACTCCATTATGTAATCTTTATATCTTTATTTGTTTAGGTCCTACAAAAGAATTATTACTCCTACAAAAATTCATCAAAATTGAAAATTATTTAGCCCATTTAATTATATTAATCGTATTATTATCTTCAAATAAGATTATTGTACATGAGAGAAGGGTAGACTTAGCAAGAAAGAAACACATATAAGTGACAAAAGATCATTTACGAATTACAATAAGTCATAAAGTGTCTAGCAAAACACATACAATTTACTTTCTATTGGTTTCTTTAGTTCAAAGAAATTATATATCTCCCTGCTTTTCCTTGAGATCCTGTTTAAAACTGAGAAGAGCACTTCTCTCTTCCTCGATGCATGATCTCACACTACTAGTGCTTGGAACTCCATCAACCACACAGAAACAGAAGTGACTGCTATAGTGTGCAGATATGATGATGCCAAAAACAAAAGGAGCAAAAAGCGAGAAATATAGGGAGGGTTGAATAAGTTTGAATACAAAGTATCCATTATGCAAATAAAGTTTCTCTCAATTTGTTTGTTGCAGACGGCTACTCAATGAGTGAACACATACATAGTAGGCAAGAAGCATGTAAAAATTTATCGGAACGTCTTCTAAAAGGCTGCAAGTCAATGGTTCTACAAGTCAATGGTTATTTTACTAAAGAACATTAACCAACGTGTTCTACAAGTTTGCAAGCATTTTTTTCTCTTCACTTTTTTCAACACTTGATATGTGTCCGTGGATGCTCGCAATGATGCATTTTTCTGACTTTAGCTTCTAAAACAATACTAATAGTAGGATTTGCTGGCTCCTTGAAAGCACTAAAATAAAGATGGGGAAAGAGTTCAAAACACTGAATTTTTAGAATTGATTTAAAAATTACCTTAATATTAAGTGTAGAGTGTCCAGACCTTTTAAACCATTTCAAGATATGTTATTTTTCCGACATGAGATAAATGGTCCTAACACTTAAAAAGGTTTGCCAAGACTGCACCAATTGCTACGGAAGATGAAAATTCTTCCCCGTGTAAGTTGCAACGTCAACTTGAATGTCTTAAATGGTGATGGTTTATAATTTCTGGATCAATCAAGTATTAATCACTATCACTATCACTATATGTGGTCCCTTTTGCAAGAAAGAAACACATAAGATTATTGTACATGAGAGAAGGGTAGACTTAGCAAGAAAGAAACACATATAAGTGACAAAAGATCATACAATTTATCTCCCTGCTTGTCATTGACTTTGCGCTTAATTAGTAATAGGAAAATGCTGGATGTGACTGCTCTTATTTTTCCATATGATTAATAAAAGAGTTTACCAAGTGGGAATATTGAGTAATACAAAGTGGGATTTTCAACTGCATTTACTAAAAGGAAATAATAGACACCACCCCTACATGGAGAGGAAAATCACTATTAGAGCAGGTAGAGAGTTAGGTAAAGAGGTAGACAGTTCCCCTAATTAACCCCCATGCGTGCTGATTATAAAAGACCATCCAGGGTAGCACTTAATTTTCTCATCACAAGCAATACATGCCATTTCTAGTTTTATTAATTTAATCCTCTTAGTGAAGAAGGAATTTATTGAACCATGGCCTTCAATGGGAGGATTCTTTTTACTCTGCAACTGATCATCTCTTCGGTTGTAATTGTATTATTAGGGGCTGGAAAAATAAAAACAGCAAGAGCTCAGATTTCCCAGCCCGGCTGCCCAGATCACTGTGGCAATCTCACAATTCCATTTCCATTTGGGCTCACCGATAAATGTTCGCTGAGCAGTGATTTTTTAATCAACTGTACGGCTGACGGAACAGCGTATCTGTGGGATATATATAGTAACTTTCTTGTTACTAACATATCGGTTGACCAGGGTGAGATCCAAATTCAGCAGTATTTGGCCCAGGATTGCTATGACGAGAAGGGCAACAATGACTACACTGTCCCTCAGTTGAGCGTGACGCCTCCTTACACCATCTCCGGCGCCAAAAACAAGTTCGTGGCCGTCGGTTGTGACACTTCTGCGCAATTCAAAGGCTTCCGGTGGAACGATGATCAACCCTTCATCGCCGGGTGCATGTCTCAGTGTCTCGGGCTTGACAGCGTTGATCAGACCTCTTGCTCGGGCATCGGTTGCTGCCAAACTTCCATCCCCGAGGGGCTGACAAACCGTACGGTGTTGTTGGAGAGCTTTGAAAATCATACCCGTATATTGGACTTTAACAACTGCAGCTACGCTTTCATTGTGCAAGAAGGCCAGTTCAACTTTTCCGGCAAGACAAGCTTTGACCAACTGGCTCAAATAAGCACGCTTCCCATGATTCTTAATTGGGATATTGGAGAGCAGTCATGTGAGACTGCAGCTCAAAACAAGAGCCACAGTTTTGCATGCAAGGTAAATAGCAAGTGCATGAACCGGACCCTGGGCCATGCGGCCCCGTCTGGTTACATTTGCCAGTGCTTGCCAGGTTACCAAGGGAACCCATACCACCCAGATGGTTGCCAAGGTACTTATCATATAAAATATAATATGTACATCTCTTATATGTAATTAATGTATTATGTAACATTTATTTTCCTGTTTCTCTCAGATGTGGATGAGTGCACAGACCCAAACGCCTGCGAAATGGGAAAGTGCGTAAATACACCCGGAAATTACACTTGCACATGTCCCAAAGGGTACAGAAATACTGAAGACCTGAAGAAATGCATTAGCGCATCAAAGAACACTGCCCTCAAAGTTTCATTGGGTATGTATTACGCCTTGCTACTGACATACTAACATGCGCATCCTATAACATGAAATAGTTTAGGCATATGCCTGCTTAATATATAAATTGTATGTTGATCGCGATTTTTCGATTTATATATGCAGGAGTCCTAGGGAGCTTCTGTGTTTTCCTCGTTCTAACTTTTTGGCTATATTGCGGAATGAAGAGGAGAAAATTCAAGCAAGAGCAAGAAAAGAACTTTAAACAAAATGGTGGCTTGCTTTTGCGACGAGAACTAGCTAGTTACAATGGCACCATTGACGTAGCCACAATCTTTACTGAAGAAGAATTGAAGAAGGCAACAAACAATTACGATGCGAAGTTAAAAATTGGCGAAGGTGGCTATGGAGAAGTCTACAAAGGAACGGTGTCCGGAGATCGTAAAAAAGTGGTTGCCATAAAGAAGCCTAAACTTAGCGCCCCAATTACTGAGAGTCAGCAATTTGCTAACGAGATTATTCTTCTTTCTCAAATCAACCATAAACATGTTGTGAGGCTCCTTGGTTGTTGTTTAGAGACCCAAACGCCCATTCTGGTTTACGAGTTCATCTCAAACGGCACTCTTCATGATCACATTCATGGAAAAGACAACAAACACTCACCACTTTCATTAGAATTACGGCTAAAGATTGCAGCAGATACAGCAGAAGCGTTGTCGTACTTGCACCACTCTACCAACCCACCCATTGTACACAGAGATGTGAAGGCGATGAATATACTACTAGACGAGAATTACACGGCAAAAGTAGCGGACTTTGGAGCATCAAGGTTGGTTCCTCAAGAGGATCAAAACAACATATCAACTTTAGTTCAAGGGACACTCGGATACTTAGACCCTGAATATCTTCAGACGCACATACTAACAGAAAAGAGTGATGTCTATAGTTTCGGAGTTGTTCTGGTGGAGCTACTCACAAGCCAAAAGGCACTTACAAGTAAAAAGAATGAGGCACATACAAACCTAGCAAATGTCTTTGTTTGTGCAATTAAAGAAGGGAGCTTGGATCAAATTCTTGATGCTGAAATAGTGAGGCAAGGACATAACTCTGAGAAAGTCATAGAAAAAGTGGCCGGTCTGGCAAAGAGTTGCTTGAGCTTAAGAGGGGAAGAAAGGCCCTCCATGAAAAATGTAGCCATCGAGCTCGGGGTATTATTGGATATTATGGGAGTTCATCAGGCTGATTTCAAACCATCTCCGGAAGACACCGACTGCTTGCTTGGGTCACCTGCTTACGTTGTAGATGTTAGAGGTGACGATGGTAATATTATAAATAGTGCAGAGTACGACCACAGCATGCAATTAATTCAACACATCCAACTGGTAAAGCCTTCTGGTGATGGGAGATAGTTAATTAGCTCCTTAATTCCTAGTCATATCATCGTGTTTTGAATTGTAGTTTGTTTCAATTCCAGTGTACGTACTGCTGTAATATGTTTGTCATAAAGTTAATTATTTGGTATTTGATTATGTAACCTTGTGATTATTAATTTCTTTAATTTGGTTGTAACCTTGTGATTACTGTCTATTTAGTCGTGTCTATTTTCTTTTGATCATTTCAGTAGAATAATCTTTTGTTGCTTGGAGCATGGATGTTAACCTTAAGGATCATTAATGACACCACAAAAGAAACATGAATGATGGAATCTGATAATTTCGTAAAACCTTTATTGTTAACATTTCTATCTGTTCATATAACTTATAAGCACGCATCCCAAATAAACTTATAAGCTTTTCTTTTTGGTCGAACAAATAAACTTATAAGCTTGTGGACAAGCTTTTTGTTTCTTTTTTGTAATCTTTAATTTATTTCTGATGTGCCCCCTCTCAATTAAGTCCCATTTGTTTCAATGACAAGTCTAGCAATGCATGAGCATTTTGAGAATGTGAAGGTGAAAATGTTTTATATTGAAAAATTAACAAACCTTGAAATGGCTTATAAAGAATTGGGCTATTTCCGCCATTACCAATTGATTTTAGAGTGAAACCTTAACTTCCTTCAAGCATGACAAGGTGTAGATGGTGACCCTCATGTTCGTGGTGGTGGTTAAACAAGTCGGCATATTTGATTTTCCCCGTTTTGTTTAGTATTTAATTGCTCCCCACCTCAAAATAATAGAGAAGACTCAACATCTACAACGTCCAGATCAATAATACAAAATGAGCTTAGTAAAAAGAAGCCCAAATACAAGCGTAGAAAAGGCTTAGAGCCTAACTTATATTATCAACCCACCAGAAAAAAAAAATGAAAGAAAGAAAACAAGAAGTTACATATCTATAATCACAGAGCTCATGCAAGTTGCAACAAATGAGTGATTCTCCTCCGCAGGTTGCTTCACACGCTACAACATTTTAGTATTTGCGCGACGATTTTTTGCGCGACAAACAATGATTCGTCGCGCAAGAGATATTTGCGCGACGAATAAATAATTTCGTCGCACATAGTAAATAGGATACTAATTTTATATTCGTAATCTTGCGCGACGAATATTTTCACAAAGTTGTTTTGCGCGACGGAAAAACTATTCATCTCGCAAAGTTAGCAAAGAATATAATTTGCCGCCAAATTCATATGCGACGATAATTTTCGTCGCGCAAAACAGCTTCGTGCGACCATAATATAATTCGTCGCGCAACCCTAGCAAGAAAAACGCGGGTATTTTAATTTACCGCCAAATTCTTGCACGACGAAATGTTTCGTCGCGCATAAGATGCACGTGTAATTGAATTGGGCGCCAAAGATTGCGCGACGAAAAGTTTATCGTCGCGTAAAGTTTTATGTCGACGGTTTCTTGCGCATCGAAAATGGTATTTTGCGCGACAAAAAAGAGGTTTTCTGCGACGAAATATAGCGGGACGAAAATTTGAGCGACTAACATTGACTTTGCTTAAATTTAGCGGGACGAAATATAGCGGGACAAAAAAGAGGTTTTCTTCGTCGCTTAAATTTTGAGCGACTAACATTGACTTTGCGTGTGAATATGGTTCGTCGCGCCAAAATTGATGGTCTATATTACCCAGGCGAAGCCATTAGCGAGAGGCAAAACTGAAAAACCTCTCGGTTTTGCCTCTCTATAGTTGTTTACGGTGGAATTTGTTACGTTCATTGAGTAAGTATTTGTTGTCGTTAGTGTAAAAGTATTAATGTAAATACATATTAACGTCATTAATTTCGTTGTTTATAGGGATATTAGCATTTGGTGGATAACGATCTAGAAGGTATTTTCTTCGTTTTATATTTTGAAAATATTTAATTAATTATATTATATTATGTTTATATTGTGCTTAAATTATATTTATATTATGTCGTTAAACATTGTAGAACATTGTGTTGTGATGTACGGAGTTAATTGAAATTAACTTCGTACTTTTGTTTTTATTTTGAGTAACACTTAGTTTCCGTTCGAGATTAGTTGGATTTCGTGCATGGATGCGTAAAGCATGACTGCGGTCCAATTAATTCTTGAATTGTCCCATTATTTGGACAGTTTGGGAATGCATAGTTATGTCACGTAATGTACAGCTACATGATTAGGTTTCGACTGTGGAGATTTCGGTGTTATCTATGCGTTCTTGGGTGGTACGTAGTTATTTATACCTACGGTACACCTCAAGAAGCTATGTCGAGATCTTTGCCGAAATTCATCCACGTCGAAATCTAATCTCATGTAGGCGTACATTACGTGACATGACTATGCATTCCCGAATGGGATAGGGCCCTTACCAGGAGGCATAAGGTGACATGAAGATTTTGTATGACATTGTTGTGATTGTGGTTCCGGGAATTATGAGCGGGAGGTGGATACAGAACCCGAATAGATGTCTGAGACGAATACTTGGATGGAATCGATGATTTTATTGAGTTTGCACGTACACACAACCCGGGCGCAACTAGAATCGATGTCCTTGTAGGAGGTGTAACAACACGTTCTGGGAGACAATTGAAAATGTTCGATTCCATTTAGTAAGGAATGGAATGATTGAGATATATAATACTTGGAACCATCATGGGGAACAATTTGACTCGGGTGCTTCGTCTTCAAACGCCACAAGAGCGGAAAATGTTGAACCTATTGTGGATCCTAATGACCAAGTCATGGATATTATACATGATGCTTTTCCATTTGCCTGAACCAGCAACAATCAAGAAGGGGAAGATGATGTGCCTACACCAATGGGCCGGTCAGAGTTGAGCAGTATGAAAAGCTGTTAAAAATGCGAACCAAGAGTTATACCCGGTGCGAGAGCTTTTCTGTTTTGACGGCCATTGTGGAGCTAATGCACGAAAAAATAAAGTATCGTATGTCGAACTTGTGTTTCGATTACTTTTTGGGGGTTTTCAAGAGAATGCTTCCAAAGGACAATTGTTTGCCGAAAGACCACAGACAGTATGAGAAGGTGTTGAGTGGTCTTGGATTGGGGTATGAAAAAATCCACGCTTGCAAAAACAATTGCATGTTATTCTACAAAGAGTATGAAACATTGGATACATGCTCTATATTCAATGAGTCGAGATTCAAACAGACATCGCAGAATAGAATGACTAAGATTCCACAAAAAGTCATGCGTTATCTGCCCCCGAAACCAAGGTTGCAGCGATTGTATATATCGGCGCATACCGCCACGGACATGAGATGGCATAAGGAAAAGCGGGTAGACGACAATGTGATGCGGCATCCTGCAGATGGGGAGGCATGGAAAAGTTCGATCGAGCGTTCCCGAGTTCTTTGTTGAACCCGAAATGTTAGATTGGGACTTGCCACTGACGGATTCAATCCGTGCGGGGTTCTAAACCAACACCACAGCACTTGGCCGATTTTTGTATTCCCATATAACTTGCCGCCTTGGAAATGCATGAAGAAAGAGTACATGATGATGACTGTTTTGATAAGCGAGGATCCTGGGAGGTCAATTGATGTGTACTTAAGGCCGTTGGTTGATGAGCTCAAGGATTTATGGACAAGCGGTGTGTGCACGTGCGATAAATCCAGCGGTAAGAGGCAGCGATTATGTGGTGTGAATGATTTTCCCGCATATGCAATGATTTACGGGTGGAGCACAAAGGGTTATATGGCATGCCTGTATGCAAGGAAGATGTCACTTACGGTTGGCATTGGGAAAGTTTGTTACCTTGGTCATCGAAGATGGTTACCATGGGACCACGAGTGGCGGGAAAAGGATAGAGAGTTCGACGGAACAAAGAGCTTCGCGCAAGACCTAGAGAATGGTCCGGTGATCAAATCTTGGAACATCTTAACTGTTTGGATTTTGGTCTGACCTTCTACACATCTAAATTGGACGCACAAGTCTATGTTCTATGAGCTCCCATATTGGTCGAAACAAAAATTGAGGCACAATCTGGATGTTATGCATGTGGAGAAAAATTTCTTCGATACATTGATAGGCACAATTCTAGATATCGAGGGCAAGACAAAGGACACAATCAAAGCTCGTCTTGATTTGGAAAGAATGGGCATACGAAGGGGTTTATAGATGAATAGAGACAGTGATAAAGCTAGAAGGGATCTTGCATTTTTCTCCATGAAACCTAATGACAAAAAGAGTTTCTAAAGTTTGTATCGTGTGTAAAGTTTCCTGACGGGTATGTTTCTAATATCGCACGTTGCGTGAATGTTGTGGGGTAAATTTCTTGGACTAAAAAGCCATGACTGTCATGTGTTTATGCAACGCCTACTTCTGTGGGTATTCGACACCTTTTGCCGGAAGATGTTATGAAGCCCATCATGTTGTTGTCTAGATTTTTTCTCAACTTACGGCAAATACGTTGCGAAAGACAGACATTCATCGATTCTTGTGATGACATTGTCTAAGTCCTATGCAAGTTTGAGATGATATTCCCTCCGACTTTCTTCAAGAGTATGATCCATGTGATGGTTCACTTGCCACAAGAGGTGTTGCTTGCTGGTCCTGTCAACTATTGTTGGATGTATCCAATAGAAAGGTATATCATGCTCATAATTTGTTTTCCTTGCTCATTATTATCTCATGCATGCTAATTTGTAATTTTTATTTGGGCGGAGCTTCTCGGCGGTGAAGAAAAGTGTACGTAATAGGCGGCTTAGAAGGATCAATTATAGAGGCTTGGGTTCGATGTGAGGCCCTTACTTTCTGTGGAATGTATTTAAAAGATGTGGAGACGGCTTTCAATCGTCCTCAGCGCAATAATGACGGAGGTGTGAGAAAGGAGAAACTATCTGCTTTTGCCCAAAGTGCACGACCCTTTGGAGATCCTGGATCGGGAGAGTCGTTTTCTAGAATTGACATGGTGGTAGCACATTGGTTCGTCTTGAACAATTGTGATGAGATAATAGCATACTTAGATGAGCATGAAGAGATGATGAAGCGAGAACATCCATCACATTTGTATGCCAAGAAACACCGAGAATTGTTTCCACAATGGTTTTTCGAATATGTAAGTTATAAGTGTTTTGTATTTGACATATATATTGTAGTATTTAATTTTTTGAAACTAACATGTGAATTATTTTGTGTAATATTAGGTGAATAAATTGAAAGCATCGAATTCCCCACTTATAGTGAAGAGTTATATAATTTGGCATTCGGCCCGATTCGCTTGAATTGTTCTCTGGTTGCCATGTTAACGGCGTCAAGTTTTTGGGGCTGCACGAGATGACAAGTTGTGTATGCAAAGCAGCGATGTCCATGTCCCTGTGGAGGCGAAAGTACGGACATTGATTTCTATGGCAAACTAACAACTATCGTGCAATTGCTTTATAAAGATCGATACCAAGTGATTATGTTTAAGTGTCGATAGTTTGATACAAACCCAAATATGCAGGGAAGTGTTAAAATTGACCATGGCTTACTATCGGTGAACAAGAACCGAACTTGGTATGATGACGACCCTTACATTTTGTCAAACATGGCAAAAGCAGTTGTGTATCTAGATGATCCTAAAGCCGGGTCGGTTGGAAAGTTGTTCGGAAGATGGATCGAGGAACGTGTATGATATACCGAACATTACCCAACCGGCGACGGCGTTGACAACGTTCTTGACCAACGCGTTCTAATCTACCATGGAAAATGATGCGGAAACACTTCGAGATACAAATGTTATACAAGAACCGTTTGAGATACAAGGAGTGTCTTCAATCGAAATACCGATTGATCAATTACAATTGACCTTGGTGATCTTCCGCGATCTGAAGTTGCGGTGGGGCCTAACGACGGCGGTGATGGATCGAGAGAAGGATTGGGAGACCGAAAATGATGATAAGCGGCGATGACGAAAGTTATTATAGTTCGGATGATGAATAAATGCTATTTGCAATGTAAAACAAACTAAATGCAATTTTTTTAATTTTGGAGCTTTCTAGTCTATGTGCCTTAAAATTACTTACAAGATTTTTAATATATGGTCTATGTAGCTTGAAAATTCATAAAACCATTAGCAATAATATATACATGGGTATACATATACGTATATACGTGCATAGATGTATTTTATAATATATACATGGGTATAATACATATACATAATTATAATATATGTATATTATACATTAAAATACACAAATGGGTATATTAGATATATTCGAATATGTATATATACTTAGATATGTATTATAATATTTTATATTTATTACATATATTCACGTATACTAGTATTGTAATATTTTATATTTATTACATATATACACGTATATACAATATATGTATTTTATAATATGAATAATATATATGTATATATAAATATATATATATATATATAATATAACATATATGTCTATGTACATGAATACATGTATATTATAAATAATATAAACATATATATATTAAATATATATATATATGTATGTATACATATATTACATATATGTATATATGTGTGTATATAGGTGTATATATGTATATTATAATATATACATGGGTATAATACATATAAATATATATATATATATATATATATGTATATTATATATATATATATATATAATATAAGGGTATGTTGTAATAATAATATACATATATATACGTGTATATATGTATTTTATAATATATACATGGGTATAGTACATATACACATATATATATATATTATACATGTATACATATATACGTGTATATATGTATTTTATAATATATACATGGGTATAGTACATATACACATATATATATATTATACATGTATACATATATACGTGTGTATATGTATATTATAATACATACATGGGTATAATATATATACACATATATGTATATATACGTATATATGTATTATAATATATCATATTTATTACATATATACACGTATACTATTATTATAATATTAATATGTATATGTGTATATGGATATATTATACATTAATAATAATATACATGTATATATGTATATGTATATTATATATAGTATAATATATATATATTGTACATGTGTATATACGTATATATGCGTATTATAATATATAATATATGTTACATATATACACGTATATTATTATTATAATATGAATATGTATATGTGTATATGGGTATATTATAATAATAATATACATGTATATATGTATATGTATATTATATATATTATATATGTATAGATATGCTGACTACAAAGCAATCCCATCTAAGACTAGGATTAGATGGAGCAAACATAATCTTAAATTTAGTCGAGTTAATGGCCCACATGTAAGAAACAAATCCTTAGGGTTTAGGTTAGGGGATTGCGCGACGAAACAAGACCGACCGAATTCCCCTCGGAACTCGTGTCCAACCACCTCGCCGTCGACACTACCCCGACGCAGAACTTACTTTACTAAAACGCCCTTAACCCTGGTTTAAGGAAATAGGTGAGTCGACCGCCGAAAATTAAAGTCTCCCTGAAAAATGGACTTTCCCAAAATTTCCCACCGTTAAAAACACGAGAATTTCCCAAGCAAAGATGCACAAAGCAGAAGCACACAGTTAATAGGGAGGCCTTCGGCCTCTACCTCAATCCTAGGTGAGCACTACGAAGCAATCTAAAGAAATTTAAACTTTACAACCTGTGCAAAGGATAGCAAAGTCAAAATACAAGAAAACTCCTACAGAGCCATTAGCCGTGATGCCTCGACGTGGTGGTCTTGACCTCGGGATCTAGTACACTGGGGGCGCAAAACAGAAAATGTGAGTGGACGAAAAATCAAACTTTAAACTCCTTTTTCAATGAACAGAGTAACCCCTCCGTTTTCGCAAATAATGACAAGTGATATGCAACAAAAATCCTTGTATAAACGTATATACTTATGCGAACCGATACTTGAAAACAATTCTATTAAATTTGTACCTTGAAATACCACAATGAAAAATGTAGCTTTGCTACTTCGCAATTTCTTGAAACCACAACTTGAACAAGAATTCTTAAAATAAAAACCATGGAATTGAATCCATCCAAAAATATCCGTTTAAGTAAAACATAAATAACAACATTGAATAACTTCCTTTTTCCTGAACCCAACCTCGTCAGGTTTCAAACCTTAATTTAAAATGCATGCGTGCATCACTTGTCCGGTGCACATATCCAAATATAATAAATCCTGGAAATAACATCCATAGACACAACCCCATATATATATTTATAATAACAAAAATGTAAAGTCTCGTAAAATCCCAACAAGGAAAAATATAAAACCAAAGCGACTAAAAATCAAGAAAACCTAAATTCCCAACCAAGCTGTTTCCGACGCAATACCAGTAGGCACAAAGTAAGGAAGGATCCTCACTTAAAAGAAAATAAGAATGAGAGTATAGTAATAGGTATATATATACTATATATAAATAGTAAGACTCTCGGACCAATACTTGTATCTGTGGAAACAATCCAACAAGGGGATTGTTGACTCGACCACGTGGAGAAAAATTCCTTTACAACCACGTAGCCGTGAACCAAATCCCAACCGGGGACTAACTCCCGGACATGCACAAAAGAAAATACCTCAATAATGTGCAGTCAATAAAGTCCTACGCGCAGCATCACTGCATGGGCCTACAAAGAACACCCCGCCAAGGGTGAACCGGGTTCCTTGTATCCTCGTATCCATTTCAAGAACCGATGTCAGGGAGGTACATAAAGTGGTGCTAATAGCACTCCATCTAGTATACATAATCCCGACATACCCTAAATACCGCAGGTATTCACTGCACCCAAACCCGAACACAATAATATCCTGGACGTTACTCGTCCATAATTGACACCCAAAATATTCACAATAAGAATATAGACACCACTGTCTCAACATATATATATATCCGAAACCCAAAGTATTCATAAAGCGCCAATATCAAATATAATATGTAAAACCCATATAATACCAATGCCAAAATTGAAACAACTATATAACTCCATAATCGAAAAGTAGATAGAATTTCTTAAAAACGTGAAATCCAAGACCCAAAACATTTAAATCAACATATAAATATAAAATATAAAATATAACTATAAATTCCCAAAATCAATAAGTTTTCACTCACGACAATATAAATTTCAAATATTAAAGCTAATCGAAAATTCCTTAATTTAAAACAATATAAAAATTCCAAGATTAAATTAACCAAAATAAATAATTCCGAAAACCGACGTAACAATAAATCCTTAATTTGTCAAATATAAAACTTCCAAGAAATTCCCGGGTATTTCACCATACCCAAACTATATACAAAAATTACCGGACGTTTGTCCCGTCCCACATTCAATACTCAAATACCTTTAATTAAATGTATAACCTTCAATGTCCCACAAATAAACCGGACTCCAAAACATGCATAAATGACAGGACCCGACCCAAATTCCACCGGAACCGGGCGGACCTGTTGATGGGCCCAACACCAACCCATGCCGGGCCCACAAACCGAATGGTAACCCTCTTCCCGACAAAACAACAACAAAGGGCGAGACTTCGCCAAAATCGGACAGAGTCTCCCTACAAAGTGAACAATCCCCAAAGTTAAAACCTGTTCAAACAAGCAATGAAACAAAGCCCAAGCACCGGCATGCTACGGATAAACTACCAGGCCTCTGCCAACAAATTAACCCTTACAGTAATACAGAGCAATCTAAGAGTTTAGGAATTCAGAAATGAAAAGAATAAAGCAGAATATGAGTTTAGGGTTCAAGGACAACAGATCCTACCCTTCACCAAAGCTCGAGAAGAGGAGCGCACGGCGCCAACAAAGTGTCGACGCAACTACGATGCAGGCGCAAAACAGAAAGAGTGTGAGTGGGACAAAAACAAAGTTTTACATACTTAAAACAATATACTAACCCCACCTTTTAAAACCATGCAAACCATGCATATGAAATCCTGTATATACGTGTTTGCTTTAGAAAACATAATATCTCAAATTACATGAGAGCAATCCAAATTTCAAAACCTTTTTGCGAATAAAACACCCTTTTTCTTTTCCCGAGGCATAACCTCTCAAATCAAACCAAACAGGTTTATAAAACATAAACAAACGGGCTTTAATAATGTAAAGCATAAAGATGGAATAAAATTCTCATAAAGTAAAACAAACCTTTAAATGCCGAATAATTCGTATCGTCAGAAAACCCCACTCGACAAAGAATATAGACATTTATATACATATATATAAATATCAAAACCGGATTCACAATCCAACAAGTAAAACCTAACTAGCATCAAATCCAATCAAATCATCAAGTCAAAGTAAGTGTAAAGTTTCCCCAACTCCCAATCCCGTGCTCATGAAGCACGACAGTAAGGAAGGATCCTCACTAAAAGAAATAAGAATATGAAGGTACTAACACACGCGCGTATAGGTATAATATAATCTCAATACCAATCAAGTACCAGGGAAAAACAATCCAACAGGGGATAGTTTAACTGGATACGAGGACTACACCGCGGTGGCCCCGTACCCAGGGTTAAGCCGTCCATAGTAATGGATTATGCTTCCCGACCCGTGCGGCAGCACGCATACTCAATACCCCTACGTCCGAACTAGTCCATGCGCTACCGACTAAATACTCAATTAAGAGTCTACAATACACCCGTTAAGGTATGCACCGGATCGAACCATATCTCAAGAACTATATCATCATCATCGAGCAGGAGGTACATCTCAAGGTGCTACCCGCACACACATAAATCGCCACGCGATAACAATATATATATATATACATTCAATCCCAATGTACCCAACCCCAAACCTCAAACACCTGGACATAAATAAGTCCATCAAGCATATAACCCATAAATATACTCAACATAAGGACATCACCGTCCCAAACATATATTTCCATATTCAAAATAATCATAAGGTCAAACGACCGCATAACGAATTCATAACCAAGTAAACGTCATAATCCTTTGAAATCATATTCAAAATATCAATATAATTATATGAGGGACCTCACGTCCCGACGCCGAACATTCCAACCCAAAGATATATATAATTAAAGTATAAGGAACTCGTCCAGTAAATACATACCGTTAAATCAAACGTATAAACCAAAATATACATATGTATATATATATATATATATATATACATAAATATAAAGATCCTTTAAAGTACAAAAACTCAAGCCCGATCCCATATACATATCTATGTATATAAATATGTATGAATATACGTATAATCAATTCCCATTATTCCAAAGTATTTATTCAAAATCAATATATATATATATATATGTATGAAAATATACATATATATAATCAAGGTATAAGTAAATATTACTTCAAAAGGTTTTAAACGCCAAAACCGAATACGTAACCAAACGGACTACGTTAACGTCCAAATATTCAATTATATAATTTATATATAATACAACAACCCTTTTAAATATAATATCCCAATTTTAATACGAAAACCACTCGCTGCTCACCACGTCCCGCTCAATACCCAAAGGTATAAATAATAATAAAATAGCCATCAGTGGCCCCACAATAAACCGGCAACCCAAATCATGCATTTACCTCAATGCAATTCCTTTTAATACATTTCAATCAAAGTCAAACCAAGATTTTAAACCATTAACAAATTCAAGATTTAAAACCATTAAATCTCATTTCACGCATTTCAAGCAAATCATTCAAATCACGCTCATTTGAAAACAAAGTCCACTCACCGTTGGTCTACGCTGCATAACCCCAAAGGGTCTCACTGCTGCTGCACTGCAAACAGAAAGCAAAGCGATAGATACGAAGATTGGATTAGTCAAGTGAGCCGAACGAGAATCGAAACTTAAACCCTAACAAAACCCCACTTAACGTGCACGTACGTCCTACCAAGGATTCTAAGGTCAAACTACCTCTTTAGCTGGTGGGACCGCCCCGGAAGACTCACGGTCAGCGGCGGTCAAACACCCCTTTTCGGTCAACTTAGGGCCCGCGGAGCCCAAGACCTCCAAATCGATCTAGACATTTCTAGAAGTCCAACAAAGTCAACTACACGCAAACAGACCTCGGGAGACCCTCGGTCAACCCTGGTCAAACTTGGTCAAACCGACCTAATAGGTCAAACCGGCACGTGGGTCTCATGACCTCCAAACTTAGATCCGAAAGTTCCTATAGGTTCACTACGGTTTAACTAACACGTCCTGAAAGTTTGGTCACGATCGGACGGTCGGATTGCTCGCGATCGCGCGATCGGACGATTCTGCTTAACTCAAACTTCAAGTCATTGATCCGAAGCATCTGGGGCTCGAATCACGATCCGTCAAATCCTACACGATCCTAAAAATACAGGGAACAACATACTTGGAAAAGGGACCGATCCAACGGCCCGAACATATCGAACCCGGATAACGCGCAAAGCGTAAACTGCTCGATCGTCATCCGAACTCCAAATTGAAATCCGAAGACGCCACGCGCCGCGACGACGTCTGAATAATTTAGGAATGAAGATTGACAATTATTAGTAGGCCCCGCGCAGCCACCCACACTGGCAGCGCATTTGGGTGTCCAAAGCGATAAATTTGACTTCCGAACAAACTCCAAACCAAGAGCTGCCCTTCCACCAGCCTATACTACTCGATGATTGGAACAACTTATTCAACTACGAGAACTTGCATAGACGCCGGCAAGTGGCCGGAAATTGAATCTCAAAACCGGCCAAACTTTGGCACACAGATTCGACCCTCTACACTACAAACTGAAGGAAACCAACCATGCAGATAGCTAGAGCTCGAAGAGTAGTTAAGTTTTCATACCTTACTCGTCGAATTCCGTCGCCGGAGGAGGGAGAACGAACGCTCGAAAGATTACGTAAAATCCGGCGACATTTCTGCATTTTCCGGCGAAACGAGCAGCGGTGGACGGTGGCTGAAGGCTGGGGTTTGACCGGGATGTCGTCACGGTCCTTTTGGGACCGGTGCCACCCTTAGTGGTGGCCGGAGTAGCAATTGCCGGCCAAAAATGTGGCCGGCGCCAAAACTGAAATATTAAAGGGGGGGGTCTGTGTACGCACGGAGAGAAAGAGAGAGACTGAGAGAGAGGGAGAAGAAGAAGGGAAATTTTCGGGTTTTACTGTAGCGGTACTGTAGCCGCTACAGTAAAAATCAGAATTTTTGTTTTTATTTTTATTTCTTTTCTCTTCTATCGCTTCCCGATCGTTACAACACTAATTCGGTGCATCGCGTATCCACGAACTCGTTTCGACGAATTTGGACGCAATGCGCAACCCATTTCTCCAAAATCCTTATGGAATTTTTAAAGTGCCTAAAATACCCTTAATCTCAGTGGCAAAACTGTAATTTCTCCAAAATTATTTAAATTGAATAAATTCAATTAAATTGGAGTCAGGATGTCACATAAACTTATAATATAATTTAAATTCCAATAACCTCATAAAATTATTCTATCCAATATTTCAAAACCTCATTAAAACCCCATAGTCAAAGCGACTAATTTTAGATGCATAAATTTTCCGATAACTCCATCAAAATCAAATCCAAAACTTAATCAATATTTGAAATCCCAATCATCAAGATAAGTCATTTCATATGCATTGCAATTCATTCTTTAAAAATATGCTTGTTCAAAACAAATGTCCACTCACAACAAGTCCACGCCGCTCAATCCTTAGAGAGCTTTTCTTAGATGCTGTGAAGCAAGAGTACCTATTTGAGAGAATAAACGGTTTAATTAATAGGCGTACCCAACAACAAAATTTAACTCAAGAAACTAGTTCTCGGGTCTCAAAGTAGCGTACCACGACTACCGGGAGTTTCTAGAGTCAAACTACGCTCTTCAACAGGTGGGACCACCTCGGAAGACTCACGGTCAACCGGCGGTCAAACACCCCGTTTTGGTCAACCCAGGCCCGTTGGGCCCACTACTTCCAAAGGTTCGGACATTCCTAGAAGTCCAACAAAGTCAGCTATCTGACAAAGCAGACCTCGGGAGACCCTCGGTCAACCCCTGGTCAAACTTACCCGAATAGGTCAAACCGGGCCCGTGGGTCCCATGACCTCCAAACTTAGATTCGAAAGTTCCTATAGGTTCACTACGGCTCACTGAACCTATCCTGAAAGTTTGGTCACGATCGAACGGTCGGATTTCTCGCGATCGTGCGATCGGACGGTTTCTAAGAAACCTAACGCTAGGGTTGGTGATTCCGGAGTATCCGAGACTCCGAATCACGATCCGTCAAAGCCTATAGACTCCTAGAAATACGAGGATCAACATATCCAAAAATGGACGCGATCCAACCATTCAAACCTATCGAACCCGCGAATCGCGCAATAGGCGAGATCCGTTCGATGGCCAAACGATCTCCGAATTGCGATCCGTCAACTCCTACGCGCTCGTGGTGATACGAGGGTCTCAAAGGACCCAAGAACCGCCACCACCCCGCCACCACGCGCCGCCACACGCGCCACCGTGGGTGGCGGGTGTCTTGAGTAAAACCGGCCAAACTCCAAACGTCACCACCTCCTACACCGCCCACCCCAAACGACTATGCAGCCCCTGGGAAGCTCAGAACCGGGCTGAGCCACCCCAGAACCGGTCGGCAAGCCGCCGGAAAACTCGAATGAAAACCGGCCGAAACCTAGGTTTAGATCCGATCTCTAAACCTCCAAATCGACCTCCAATAATCCCGAGAAGCAAGAAGAGCAAGAAGAGGAGTCGAAATCATACCATGCGCGACGCCGTAACTGGCCGGAGCGCCGGAACGAAGACGCAGATGTCGCCGGAAGTTGCAGAGGTTCGGGTCCTTCAACGCCGCGAGTCGACCTCCGAGAAGGGGTGGGTTAGGACCGCACGGTGACCGACTTTCGAACGCGACCAGGTCTGAGTCCCTGCCGTGGTGCTGTGTCGCGAGAATCGAAGAGAGAGAGGTCGGGGTCGAGAGAGGAGAGAGACGGAAGAGAGAGAGAGGGGCTGGGCGGGTTCTGACGTGCACGCGCGTCGGATTAGGTAGTTCTAGGGTTTTTTTTTCAAATTCCAAAATACCCAAAATGTCCTTTTGAGTTCGGGACCTCGGAATTGGGACGTGCCGCCCGGCCACGGACTCGTTTCGACGAGCCCGTCGCAATGGCGCGATCGGTTTCACGAAATTCCAAACGAATCAAAATGTGACCTTTACGACTCTAACCTCGGGGCAAAACCGTAATTTCGCTTAATTAATTTAAATTAAATTAATTTAATTAAAAGTTAGGTCACGGATGTTACATGGGTATAGTACATATACACATATATATATATATATATATATATATATATTATACATGTATACATATATACGTGTATATATGTATTTTATAATATATACATGGGTATAGTACATATACACATATATATATATTATACATGTATACATATATACGTGTGTATATGTATATTATAATACATACATGGGTATAATATATATACACATATATGTGTATATACGTATATATGCGTATTATAATATATAATATATGTTACATATATACACGTATATTATTATTATAATATGAATATGTATATGTGTATATGGGTATATTATAATAATAATATACATGTATATATGTATATGTATATTATATATATTATATATGTATAGATATGCGCGACTACAAGAATCCCATCTAAGACTAGGATTAGATGGAACAAACATGGTACTAAATTTAGTCAAGTTCAAGCCAAGCCAAACCTGTGTAAGAAACAAATCCTTAGGGTTTAGGTTAGGGGATTGCGCGACGAAAGATATATATTTCATCGCGCAAAATAAAAATATTATGGTTTGCGCGACTACAGATTTTATTTCGTCGCGCAAACACGTTAATTTTACTATTTCAGGGTTTAGGGTTTGGGTTATTGTCCATTTTGCGCGACGAGGATTTTATTCGTCGCACAAATGTTAAATTGTAGGGTTTGCGCGACAAACAAGTTTTATTTCGTCGCGCAAACACATAAATTTTAGGGTTAGGATTTTTTCTTCTAGGTTTGCGTGACGCGAAGTGGTGTTTCGTCGTGCAAAGATGTAACATTTTACGCTCGCGGGTTTTAGGTTTTGTATCTGGTTTGCGCAACCACAAAGCAGTTATTCTTCGCGCAAAGACGTAGACTTCAAGGAATTAGGGTTTTTTTGTTGATGGTTTGTGCGACCAGAATCTATTTTTCGTCACGCAAAGATGTCAAATTTGGATTTCTCTGATTTTGCGCGACGATTTAGTGTTTCCTTCGTCGCGCAATGATGTAAAAATTTTGCGCTCCAATTCTGAAAGAAGAGGCGCATTTTTTTATTTAAAACACTTTGCGCGACGGTTTTTCTTAGTCTCTACGTCGCGCAAAATAATGCGCGACGATGTGTTTCAGTTTATACGTCGCGCAAAATATCGTGCGACGACAGTTTTTTCGTCGCGCAAAGTCTGATAATAATTAACCAGGAAAACATCGAACTTCTTCTTCCTCGCTCCGCGCCTCCATTTTCTTCTCTCTGGCCTCAACTCTCTCCGGTGATCAGAACAAAGGCTCTCGAGACCCTCTCGGCCTCATAAACCTCTCACCCTCTCGACCTCTCACCCCTCTCTCGGATCCGGTATGCTTTTTTTTTTTTTTTTTTATGTTTCATAATTTATGTTTATGTTTATATAAAAATTATGTTTGTGTTTATGTTTATAGTTTTTAGTTTAATTGATAAGTTAGGATTTATCGGTTTATATATATAGGGTTTATGAATTTTCAGTTAATTTATACGTTAGGGTTTATAGTCAATTTTCAGTTAATTTATAGGACTATATATATAGGGTTTATCAATTTTCAGTTTTTTTAAAGTTAGGATTTATTTATATATATATATAGGATTTATCAGTTTTTAGTTGTTTTTAGGTTAGGATTTATATATATATATATATATAAAAATTTTCAGTTCATTTTTAAGTTAGGATTTATATATATATATATATATATATATATATATATATATATAAATTTTTCAGTTCATTTTGAATTTAGGATGTATATATATTAGTTCCCGTTCCACATTGAAGTTGAATTTCTAAGGCCGGAGCTTAGGAAATTTTTGTGTGTGCCTTGAAATTGTTGTGTCTTTCTTTGTTGAGTATATTTATGTTTTTTTGCGGGGTAAAATTCAAATTTTATGGGAGATTCATTGAAATTTCAGAAGTCTCACCCTATTTTCACATAGCTTTTAAATTATTATATAATTTTGTATTTTAGTTATATTTTTAGTATTTTAGTTATAATTTTGTATATATATATATTGTGTGCAGATGTCAAAACTTATTAGTCGTCGTAGGGCGGTGACGACGATGAGAGTTCGCCTCCCGCCTCAACCGTCATGCCGATTACTCAGCCACAGCTGGACATCTTGTCCTCATTACCGAGGTCACTCCTGCGCCCGGCATCTTTAGCGTCATCTGTGGCGCAGCCTTTAGCGCAAAGGCGGCGCCATCGCCCCACACCACGACCGACACCACCTCCACGGGCGCCTGCGATGCGTCGGGGTCCCAACAAGGTAAAGATTTCCTTCAACTTCAATTGTTTTTACCAAGTTTAGTATGATTTATTTTTCTGTTTAGCCACGAAGAAGACCAGGGACCTTGTCGCGATTGAAGATGGCGAAGGTCACCGGGTGACCAACGATCGTATTAACATCGAGATATGACGATCGGCATCGGGCGGCACCAACCGCAGAACCAGCATAGCTCGTTGGCCCACGACATTGGTCACGTTGTTCGGACTCATTGCCCGATGCAATGGAAGTCTTGGAAGGCAATGCCCGACGAGATAAAGAATGAGGTGCGCGGACGATTGTCGGTATGTATCCTACATTTTAATTATTTTTCCTTCAAACTTTATCTATTTCTATGAATTAATGTATATTATTAATTTATTGCAGATGAACTACAATCTAGAGGACCTCGACGACGAGTCGTTGACATACGTCAACGAGACTCTTTCTTTGAGAGGTACAAGCAATGGAAGAAGCGACTGCACCACCATTTTCGGGGATTTGATGATCCATTGGTCTCTCTTCAAGAGGGCTGCCCGATAAGTTTAAATTTATTAAATGTTACTAATGTTTATTTAATATTTTAGATTTCATTTCTATTTCAACTAATATGGTTATTTTTGTATAATGAAGAAGGCGAAAGCAAATAAGAGCAACAGGGACAAGAAGACTCTTCTCCATCATTCGGGTTCCAGGCCCTTTTCATATAGGATGGAGGCGCGACGGCTGGTAAAATAATAAATTTATGTTTATATTAAATTTTTAATATGTCATTAATATTTATTTGTTTTTATCGTACTAACATTTTTCTTCTCTTGTTCAATTCAGGAGGGTCCAAATTCCTGAGATCGATGTCTTTGGCGACGTTTATGTTAGACCTGGGAATGAGTTGGCCGAGTCCCTTCATGTAAGTATTTTTTTTAATTTTCATTATTATCTTACGCATTTATTTTTCATGGTTATTATATGATGATTTTAATTAATATATTATGTTATGTTAAATATGCGACGATGGTGGAGAAGAGCCAAGCTGGTTCTTCAGAGTCGACCTCCCAGCCTTCCTCCCGAGACTCCACTCAAGTCTGTGGATCCTTCACGGATGCGGGATTTCAGATCCTGACGGACACCTTGGATCAGACTCTCGGAAGGAGGCCAGGGACATTGTCGAGGGATGGGGAATGCCCGCGGGGGGGAACCTAGGGCCCTTTCGTCATCGCAGTCAAACAATCGGGTGAACGCTTTGACAACAGAGGTGGCCGATCTTAAGACTTGACTTGCCTCGTATGATGCGAAGATGTCACAGATTCTAAATGCCCTCGCACATTCTGGCATTAGTCTCTCGAATTTTGGTCCCCCGTCGACCTCCGAGCCCCTTCAGCCCGAGCATGACCACACATCCGCCCCTACGACCTCCTTTACGACCTCTGCCCCTGTCGACAATGCCAAGACCTTTCAACCGCCTTTGCAGGATGACAACATAGATTATGACGCATTGTTTTCGTAGTTTTTTTCTTTTTAATTACATTTTCAAAATTTCTTTTGTAATATACATTTATACTAATTTATAAATATGTTTTTTAATTACAATTTCATTTTATTATCCAAAAAAAATTGAATTTATTTTGTTAACAAAAAAAAAACGTTAATAAAATTTAATAAAAAATATATTAATTTTTGCGTGACGAAATACTTCGTCTCGCAAACCATGTGCGACTAATAATTTTCCGTCGCGCAAAAATATTTGCGACCAATACATTGTTGTCACGCAAAGTTTCTTGAGGCGAATGATCAGTCTCGTCCGTAAAATTTTGTGCGACGAAGGACTGTTGTCGTGTTCTGTCTTTGCGCGACCAATAATATCTCGTCGCGCAAGGTTTCGTGAGGCGAAGATCAGTCTCGACTGTAAAGTTTTGTGCGACGAAAATATATTTGTTACGCCAAATTTAGTGACAAATGACAATTTTCGTCGCGCAAAGCCATTCTTTACGATCTTTGCGCGACGGAATGCGCGCGACGAATAATCTGTCGCGCTAATTTTATGGCGACGGAATAGTATTTTGCGCGACTAAATATCATTCGTCGCGCAATTAGTGAAACGTAGTAGTGACAAAAGTCACTACTGTTTATCAAAGTTTGACGCCAACATATAATACATCCCAATTTACCCGCATGCATAGATGCATGAGTGATTTCTTTCATGATTTAATATATAGTGCAGTCACCATCGTGTCCTAGTTAAAGCTAATATATATCTTGTTTTCTAAACCAATAAGATTGATAAACTTTTGTTCAACCTTTTTGTTATTTAAAATGTAAAGACCAGAAAGAATACAAGGACTATCTGGAACGTTAATTGAATGAGAAATGAAATGGGACCAACTACAACAACCATTTTCTTTTTAAATTGTAACAACCTTTGTATATTCCAGTGAACCAAAAACAGAGAAGACATAATTTAAATGAGAATATGAGACAAATTAATCAATTTTAAGTAAGAGCATGAAAAATAATTATTGCGTGTCTCGGTAACACCATGTGTCATGCACTGAGATGTTATAGTTTCACTCAAATGATAGCACCTACTTATTAACGAGTTTATATATTTTAGAATTTATCATTAATGATTATCACTTGCGCATACTTTTTTAAAGAAAGAAGATTGGTGTAAAAAGATATCAGAAGTAGAAACTGAATGATAGATACATATTTTGGCTCATCACAGGGGTCAACATAATTTATTAAATGAAGAGTAATTGTTTAAGTACAACTGTACTAAATTATTTTATGTCAAACTGATCAAGTTGTGTTATTAATTTTAAGCTTGGAGAGGGAAGAGGTAGATGTTAGTGGGAATAAAAATAAAATAAAATAAAACCCCACTCTTCTCATCGCCAATCATATGCATGTCCAAAGTCCAATCTATCATGTAGGAATGTAGTCATATAAGCTAGGGAAATTTGCATAAATACCACTTAAAATTTCAGGCATATTTGTCATTACCACATGAACTTTGTAAAGTGTTGTAATCACCACCTTTGTCTAACTCCGTTAAATTTTCATTTAAATTTAAGGATATTTTCGTCAATTAACTATAACTAAGAATTATTATATAAAAAAACAGATTTTAAAAAAAGTTAACCTAATTACAACACCTTCCCCTTACCCCTACTTCTACTTTTCCAACGTCAATTCCCTCCTCCACACCCCCCGCCCCCAACCCACCCTACTCAATATTCATCTTTGTCTCTTGGCATCACTTGTGTGGTTTGTTGAAATTGATTAGCAAATTGAGGACTGAAGTAACTGATATGGATAATAACTTCAGATACGATGGGGAGCCACCAAATTACGATAAGCTTTGACAATTACGTATTTATACTTTTTAGATTGTGAGTAATTGTTTGGTAAGCGGTGTGGTGATTGATACGTTCGAGTTTTTTTACGTTTTATGGTCAGTAGTGATTTTAAATTTTTGTGCTTTTATGAATTTTCTTGATTGTTTAAATGTACTGTAACTTTAAATTTTTTATTGTTGTTTAATCTTGTAGTTTGTTTTGTCTATTATGATATTTTGCTTAACATCTACATTTGCATCGAGTGTCTATGGGGAAATGTCGAACATGTCAAATTTTCACGTTTATATTTTATGTTGTGACTCACACATCACATATATGTACTTCATGGGAACTATATTACCAATTTTTGGAAGCCTATTTTGATATGGTTGAAACCTACCATATCTCCCTTGACTTTTTTACACCTAATTTAAATGAGAATATGAGACAAATTAATCAATTTTAAGCATGAGCATGAAAAATTATTGCATGTCTCGGTAACACCATGTGTCATGCACTGAGGTGTTATAGTTCCACTCAAATTATAGCACCTACTTACTAACGAGTTTATATATTTTAGAATTTATCATTAATGATTATGTACATGGCATAATTTGGATAGATTACATAATATCCCTAAAAAGAATGAGGAGCACGACCATGTAATATAAATAGATGTGGATTGGTGTAAAAAAAAATTAGAAGTAGAAACTGAATGATATGTACATATTTTGGTTCATCGCAGAGGTCAACATAATTTATTAAATGAAGATTAATTGTTTAAGTACAATTTTACTAAATTGTTTTATGTCAAATTGATCAAGTTGTGTTATTAATTTTAAGCTTGGTGAGGGGTGAGGTAGATATTTAGTGGGAATAAAAATAAAATAAAATAAAATAAAACCCCACTCTTCTCACCGCCAATCATATATGCATGTCCAAAGTCCAATCTGTATGTAGGAATGTAGTAGTCATATAAGCTTAGGTCATAAATTTTGAGTTGGTGACATCATTTTTATTCGTGACAATAAAATTAGATAAATACGACTTGATATAAAACTAGCAAGAAAGAAACATAAGTGGCAAAAGATTACAAGTCACATGTATTTGTTTCATTGTAAACACTCATAAATTTATGTACTTTTTCTTTGTTTTTCCCCCTTGGTTAATCACATAACAAGGCGCCCATCGATATATCAGAAAATCTCGAGCGATTGGCATCATTGACTTTGCGGGTATTGATCTCTAACCCTTGAAAAAAAGATATGCTGGATGTGACTGCTTATTTTCCATATATAAAAAAAGACTTTGCCCCTTGGCTTATTGAATATAACCAAGTGGGATTATTGGTGGGGCTCATTTTCAATTGCATTTTACTGGAAAAAAATAGATACCGCCTGAACATGGAGAGGAACATTAAAATATTTGAAGAAGACCTAGAGAGTTAGGTATAGCCTATAGAGGTACACATTTCCCCTCACCCCATTCTCATCACAATAAGCAATGCATCAATATAAAAAATTCGCAGCTTGGCTGGCATGTTTTGTTAAAACAATTATCTTCTTGTACTTTGCGCTTATTACAGAAATTAAAAAAGACCTTGCCCATTTCACTTGCCTATTAACAAATAAAAAAGACAGATGATAACTATAGGTTGAGGAACACGTTTCCCCTAACCCCATGAGGCCCTCTATCTATAAAAGGCCATGCAGGGCACCACTTACTTTTATCACAAGCAATACAAATATTTGTGCGAGAAAGAATTATTGAGTGGTGTCTATACAAATATTTTTGCCATGGCCATACATGAGAGGATGCTTATTGAGCAACTCTCATTGGTAATATTAATGGTGGGAGTGTATGTGATATTAGGGTCTGCAATTACAACAACAGTAGCACAAGCCTTGCCTCAAGCCCTGCCTGGCTGCCAAGACAAGTGTGGCAATCTCACAATCCCATACCCTTTTGGCATTGGTGATAATTGTCACATGGTAGGCTTTCCCATCATTTGCAACACATCCACCGAACACCCAACAGCACTCTGGGGCAACATCATTGTCACTGCCTTTTCCCTTGATGAGGCTGAGATGCAGGTACTGCAGTACATAGCCCGAGATTGTTACAACAAGCAGGGTACCAACACGCGCAACAACGACCCTTGGCTCAGTCTGCCACCTCCTTTCACCATCTCCGATACCAAAAACAAGTTCATTGCCGTTGGTTGTGACACGTACGCACTTTTCACAGGTTTCCACGGTGAAGAAAGGTACATAACGGGGTGCATATCCTATTGTGACAGCCTAGGCAGCGTTGATCAGGACTCTTGCTCCGGCGTTGGATGCTGCGAAACGAACATCCCCAGTGGGATGAAAAATCGCACCGTGAAATTGACAAGCTACAACAACCATTTGGATATATGGGACTTTAACCCCTGCAGCTACGCCTTCATTGTGCAAGAAGGCGAGTTCAAGTTCTCCAATAATAGTTTTCAACAACTTGATAGGTTGGAAAGTGTTCCAATGATTTTTAATTGGGCAATTGGCGTTCAGCCAGACCCATGTGATGAAGCTCAAAAGAGGCAGGACTATGCATGCAAGGGAAATAGCACGTGTGTCAACCCCATCAATCGCTCTGGTTACATTTGCAAGTGCAAGAAAGGTTACGAGGGCAACCCTTACCACCCAAATGGTTGCCAAGGTGATACACCTACCCACACATATATCTACTACATATATAATATATGTATTTTTTTAAAAAAAATTTAACTGATCGAATTTCCTGATTTTCTTTTCAGATATTGATGAATGCAGCGTTCCAAATATTAATCCCTGCATTAATGGAACGTGCTCCAATTTACCCGGAAGTCACACTTGTTTATGCCCCACAGGGTACACAATCGACGGCACGAATGGAACTAGTTGCTTAAAAAACCCTCCTACATCAAATAATAATTCCCTGAAAATTTCAGTAGGTATGTATTACCAGCTACCTATTAATTAAATAACATGAAATAGCTATCTGCTTGCATTCCTGCTTCGTAAAACAAACATAAAGGATAAATAAAGGAAAACAATAATTTTCTCTAAGAAAAAAAAAGTAAAAATCACCCAAGTTTTTGTTTAAAAAGACCAAACTCCGATATCCATATAAAGTAAAATAACTCTAATATTAGATTAGTGCTGTTATTTCCATCCCTGTCGTATTTCTCCACACCCACCCTATTTTTTCACCCTAACATATTGATATACTTTTCCTAAGCCCAATTTTCCTATAATACCCTTGAAATCTAGTCATTAAATTTTTAAAATAAACTTGTTAAATTTTAATGGCTATAACCATGCCATGATATGAGCATACGATCTTTTTCCAAATAATTGTAATTAAGTTTATTATGATTTTTCAACTATCTATATGCAGGAGTCATTGGGACCTTCTTTGTTCTACTGGTTGTATGTTTTTGCCTGTACTGCGGAATGAAGAGAAGACAGTTCAAGAAACAACAAGACAAGTTCTTTAAACAAAATGGTGGCCTATTTTTACGACAGCAGTTGGAGAGTTACAATGGATCCGTGGATGCGGCCACAATCTTTACTGAAGAAGAACTGAAGAAGGCCACAGACATTTACAATGAAGAGAGAAAAATTGGTGAAGGTGGCTATGGAGTAGTTTACAAAGGAAATTTGTCTGCAGATCATCATAACAAAGTGGTCGCCATAAAAAAGTCCAAAGTTAGTGCCTCAATTACTGAGACTCAGAGTCTAGAGTTTGTTAACGAGGTGATTGTTCTGTCCCAAATCCACCATAAAAATGTTGTGAGGCTCCTTGGCTGTTGTTTAGAGACTCAAACGCCTATACTGGTTTACGAGTACATTTCCCATGGCACTCTTCATGATCACATCCATAGAAAAGACAACAAATACCCACGACTTCCATTGGACTTGCGGTTGAAGATAGCAGCAGATACTGCAGAAGCACTCTCATACTTGCACTACTACACTGAGCCCCCAATCATACACCGAGATGTTAAAGCAATGAACATACTACTAGACCAGAAGTACACCGCAAAAGTTGCGGACTTTGGAGCTTCAAAATTAGTTCCGGATCAAGATGAAGGCCAACTATCAACTTTGGTACAAGGGACACTCGGATACTTGGACCCTGAATATCTTCAGTCCCACATACTAACAGAAAAGAGTGATGTGTATAGCTTCGGAGTTGTCCTGGTGGAGCTAATCACAAGTCAAAAGGCATTATCCTCAAACAAAAAGTCTGAGGTTGACAGAAACCTAGCAAACGTGTTTGTTCGCGCGATGAAGGAGGGCTGCTTGAATGACATTCTTGATGCTGAAATAGCCAAGGAAGGGGAAGGGTTTGAGAAAGTCGTAGAAACAGTAGCGGATCTGGCAAATAGATGTTTAAGGTTAAGAGGGGAGGAAAGGCCGTCGATGAAAGAAGTAGCGGTGGAGCTCGGGGGATTATTGAAAATTATGGGGAAGGATTCAGATGAGGGGAAGGCTGATTTCAAACGATCTCCCCAAGAGACCGACCACTTGCTTGGGTCACCTGCAAATTACGTTGTGGATATAAGTAGTGCAGAGTACGACCACAGCATGCAAACTCAACAGATCCAAATGGTAAAGCCTTATGGTGATGGGCGATAGTTAATTAGCTCCTGAATTCCTGAGTGATGTAGCATGTATTGAATTCCAGTTTGTTTCAATTCCAGTCATCAGTGTCTCTTGAAATAAAAGTACGTTAGCGTAGAACGTACTACTGTAATATGTGTGTGTCATAGAGTTAATTATCTATTGTAAACTTGTAATTCTTATCTCTCTTTTTTTCTTCATAAATTCTATTATATAACTTCTACCTCCCAAAGAATTGATATTCTTCCTTTGGTAAACCTTTTCAACCAAAATAAGAAAGCGCCAATAGAAAATTCTAACTTTTTTCAACGTGGAGAGAAAACGCCAAAGATCCTTTGTTTGATGCTATTGGACCGTGAGATTGAGCTTCGACCTTGTTTTTGAATCCAACTCGGCTGGGCCGAAAGGATTCGATTGAACTTGGGCTTTAGGGAGATTTCACAATGATGGGTGTTGGGCTTCTTTCGAACATTATAATATATTTTCATTTTCTTTTATTTAACTTTATATTTTTATGATATTAAAACATAAATTTATGACAAATTTAGTGGACACACACATGTACACTCAGACTGAAGAATTACTCAAAAACAGATATTATGGGTCCAACCTAAGACTTCCTTGAAGTGAAGATAACTATCACTAAAAAAAAAAAAAGATAACTATCACTAAACCAAAAGTTAATTGACTGCATATTTTTTCACTATTTGATAAATATTTAAGGCTTAATTATTGTTTTACTCATTGGAACGGACGCTTGGTCCCATTTCATCCACTGAAACTGAAAATTTCTCACTTAACTCCCAGAATCTCTAAAAATTACTGAAACTTTATCACTAAACCACTTTCGTCCACAAAACCGTAACAGTGCGTTTGGATGAGGAAATTTAAAAGTAGAAAGGAATTCATAAATGACGGAATTTAAAATGACGGAAATTAGTGTTATAGAATTTGTAAAGTTTCTTGTTTGGATAACGGATTTAAAATGCGGAATTTAACCTTGATTTGTAAAGTTATCTTTTATAAAAACTCAATCGCTCTTGGAATTTTAGAAATAACGACTTTTAGATAGAATTTAAAGTTGGATTTATGACCTCCAAATTTCATGTTTTTCTCACGCAGAATTTCTAAATTTCTATGTTTTTAATCCAAACAGGAATTGGTTCGTATCGATTTAGAAATTAGACTTTTGTTAAAATCCCAAGTTCTTATCCAAACGCATAGTAAGTGTGCTGATGTGGCATGAGAATTTTAGTAATTTTAGCTTTTCTATATTATATTTTCTATATTTGCCTTCATCATCATCATACACAACCCCCGATTCTGATTTTGTTTGATGGCCTTAATCCACTATATTAAACTGGGTTTTTCTTTTTTACTGAAAATGAAGGAAAGGAAATAGGGAAGTGGGGTGGCATGCTAGGCTGGCTGCTTCGGGGATGGGGTGACCGAAAAGGGAAGAGAGGGAAGATGGAGATGAGGGCTGGTGAGCTGACGGGGAGACAGATAATTAAGCTAATATTTAATTTCAGGTACGCCAAATGACCTAGAAATTCATATTAATTAATCATGAGTTTTGAATTAATTTCTTCTTTTTTTTCGGTTAATTTCTTTCAAATAGATATTTGTTGCAGATAGCTCATGACAAAGGTTAGTCTGAAAGATCATCCTCCTGACTTAGTCAAGTCCACTATTTCTCAACTTTCAAGAAACCAATCAAGGTCGATAATTTATTGTTCTACGCCTCTTGATTCTTAAAAAAATTACAACAAAAGAAAAATCCCTTTCTTGCAAAAACTTAATTCAACAAATATAATTTATTTAATGACTTTGGTCATTACTGTTTTATTTCCATGGCCAATCTTGCTTAGCATCTGAACTGGTCTTAGTTTAAGCCATTGTTTTCACTCCTTGTGCGCTTGACTTTGCCCACACCATCGCTTATTTGACTCAGTATTTACCAAATCAGTACACACCAGGAAAACATTATTTAATTCATATATTTAAAATCCCACTTTCTTTAGTCACAAAACATTAATACAATTTCCAGTCAAATATTAGTTCTTCACAAGAACATGAGTATGATTATAATCATGGAACTCTCTCTGGTTGTGACATTAGGGACTGCAATATTTACAACAATAGCAGCAGCTCCAGCCATGCCTCAAGCCCTGCCTGGCTGCAGAGACAAATGTGGTGATCTAACAATTCCTTTCCCATTTGGCATAGGTGATGGCTGCTACCTTCGACCCGAATTCAACCTCACTTGCGACCAATCCACCACGCCGCCATCGGCAAACTTGACGGGTCACACAATCCGCATTTCTGACTTTTACCTTGCTGAGGCAGAGTTGCAAGTAATGACGTTCATATCCAGAGATTGTTATGAAACCAAGGGTCTCAGAACCTACAGGAGCACGAGCACCCCCATGCTCTGGCTGCCTCCTCCTTATACCATCTCCGATACCAAGAACAAGTTTGTCGCGGTTGGTTGCGATACATACGCGCTTTTCAAAGGATACAGAGGAGAAGAGAGGTTCATAACCGGGTGCATGTCCTTATGTGACAGCCTAGGCAGCGTCGAATACCAGGACTCTTATTGCTCCGGCGTTGGATGCTGCCAAACTTCCATCCCCAGTGGACTGAAAAACTGTACTGTCCAATTGAGTAGCTATTACAATCATACTTTCATAATGGACTTCAACCCCTGCAGCTATGCTTTCATTGTGGAAGAGAGCCAGTTCAAATTCAACAGTACAAGTTTTCGACAACTCAACAACATAAGTCAAATTCCAATGGTTATAAATTGGGAAATTGGGGATGAGTTGTGTGATATTGCAGCTCAAAAGAGAGAAGAATTTGCATGCAAGGCAGATTATAGCAAGTGTGTCAACAGGAACCCTAATATCAATGGGTCTGGTTACATTTGCCAGTGCTTGCCAGGATACCAAGGGAATGCATACCTCCCACATGGTTGCCAAGGTAATTGATTTTCTATATCTTCGCATATAATTTATATGCACACAATCTAATAAATATTTGTAAATTATGTTACTGGGAAGCTCAAAATTGGCATTTCTACCTGATGTTCATGGATTTAATTCCCTTCTTCTCAGATTTTGATGAGTGCAAGGCTTTGAACCCCTGCAGTATTGGATCCTGTGAGAACTTAGATGGAAATTATTCTTGTAAATGTCCCAAAGGGTACAAAAATGACGGCAGGAATAAACAGAGTTGCATCAAAGACGACCCCAACAAGAATCTCCTGCTGATTATTTCATTGGGTATGTTTCATTTACATGTAACAGGAATAATCATTTTCATGGCGATATATATTTTATCATATACTTTGTCAAAAATCATTCTTCTAAAAAAGAAATCACTAGCTAGATAACAAAAACAAGACCTATTAGATCAATCTATCCTTTCCTTTACATCTTAGATCTTACCCCAAACAAGTTACATAGATTATATACATATATAAGCATTATAAAACCAACTTAGTTCTGATTTTTCAACTATATGCAGGTGTAAGTGGAGGTTTCTTGGTTTTACTGGTTGGAATTTCACTGATATATTGGCAAATGCAGAGAAGAAAGTTCACCAAGCTCAAAGAACAATACTTTATACAAAATGGTGGCTTATTGTTACAAGAACAACTTGCTAGTCAAGTAGGTTCTGTGGAGACAACGAAAATCTTTACTGCAGAAGACCTTGAGAAAGCCACAAACAATTACCATGAAAGTAGAATTCTCGGTGAAGGAGGCTACGGAATAGTTTACAAAGGAATATTGCCGGATAGCAACAAAGTAGTTGCCATAAAGAAGTCCAAAATTGGTGTCCCAACACAGAAGGAGCAGTTTGTCAATGAGTTGATTGTTCTTTCTCAAATCACCCATAGAAATGTGGTGAGGCTATTAGGTTGCTGTTTAGAGACATCAGTGCCTTTACTAGTTTACGAGTTCGTCGCGAATGGCACTCTTTTCGAGCACATCCATCATATAAATGGCAGAGGATCATCTTTTTCATGGGAATTACGATTGAAGATAGCAGCAGAAACTGCAGGAGCATTAGCATACTTACACTCCTCTGCTCTCATGCAGATCATACACCGTGATGTGAAGGCAACAAATATACTATTAGATGATAATTACATGGCAAAAGTGTCAGACTTCGGAGCTTCACGACTGATCCCTCTAGATCAAAATCAACTAACAACATTAGTGCAAGGGACATTTGGATACTTAGACCCTGAATACTTCCTTACAAATCAACTAACGGAAAAGAGTGATGTCTATAGCTTTGGAGTTGTCCTTATGGAGCTACTAACAAGCAAAGTGGCACTTTCTTTTGCCAGGCCCGAGGAAGAGAGAAGCCTCGCAAACTTCTTCGTCAGTTCAATGAACGAAGATCACTTGAATCAAATTCTTGATGATGACATAGTGAACGAGAGAAATATTGAGACAGTAAAAAACGTGGCCAATCTCGCAAAAAGATGTGTAAGGTTAAAAGGGGAGGACAGGCCTAGCATGAAAGAAGTAGCAATGGAGCTAGAGGGAATGAGAATTGCAGCAAAACATCCATGGGGAAAAGCTGATATCTATGCAGAAGAAACTGAGTACTTTCTGGGTTCGCCTAATTCAGACACTTATCTTTTGAATGATAGAGCTGATTGTGGTCCTAGTGGTACAAGTAGTGGATATGACAGCATGCAAATCCAACTGTTGATTCCATATGATGATGATGGCCGATAACTAATTAACCTATTGCTAGGGTCTTTGTAAATATCAAACAGAGCTTGTAGAAGAGGATAAGATGGTTATGTCAAAAGAAGTTAAATTATAAATTTCTTGTGTCACTGCTAGAATTTGTTCGTGAATCACTATGTTGGACCGCATGGACTTCCTGGAAAAGGTGATTACAAATCTCTTTTTTTCTTGTTTGATCCGACATTTGAATTATTATAATCTTCTGTTTTTGGTTGGCCGGACTTCAATTAATTATAATCTTTGTTTTAATCTCGCCGGACTTAGCAGATAAATAAACCAGTGAAGATGAGGAAGACAAATTAAACCAGTCCTATCTCCTTACTTCATTCCACTTAATTACACAGACGTTTAATTAAGTGGTGCACATATGCCATGGCCTTATGTGGGGGCGGATGGATGATTGTTATACAAGTAATGATATTGATGAGAGTGGTTGTAAATGCAACAGCAGCAGCAGCTCAAGCCCTGCCTAATTGCCAAGACCGATGTGGTAACCTCACAATCCCATACCCATTTGGCATGGGTGAAGGCTGTTACCTCCGACCAGAATTCAACATCACTTGTGATCAATCAGCCCAACTGCCGTCAGCCTACTGGACAGGCGGTACTAACAGGATTACCAACTTTTCTGTCGCTGATGGTGAGTTGCGAATAATGCTAGACGTAGCCAAGGATTGTTATGACGATTCGGGTGAGGAAACAGACATCTCCCCTACTTGGCTAGAGCTGCCACCTCCTTACAGCATGTCCCATACACAAAATAATTTCACCACAGTAGGATGTGACACTGTAGGAACCTTTGTAGGTGAGCGCTCGGGGGATGGAGGCCCAAAGAAAGAAAAGGTCATAGCCGGCAACAGCGTCACCTGGTGTGATGATATGCTTGGCGACACACTTCCAGACTCTTGCTCTGGATTTGGCTGTTCCCAAGCTTCAATCCCTTGTGGACTGCGAAACATTTCCACTTTTCTTCAAAGCCTGACTGTCGGCAATCGAACGGGGGTTGATAATCCGTGGTACGCTAAGTACCCTTGCAGCTATGCCTTCATTGTGGAACAAGGCAACTTCTCATTCAACCCCAACACAACTTTTCAAGAACTCAACAACTCAAAGCAACTTCCAGCCGTTCTGAATTGGGCAGTTGAGGGTGAGTCATGTGATGCAGCTCAAAAGAACCCCAACTTTCCATGCAAGGAAAATACCAAGTGTGTCCAACGGACGACCATCGGCGGTCCGCCTGCTTACATTTGCCAGTGCTCGTCAGGTTATCTAGGGAACCCGTACCTCCAAGATAGTTGCCAAGGTCATCTCTATAGCATACACACACACACACACACAAAATATATAGATATTTATCTAATGAATTAATATTGTTCACTTGCCTGACTATGTTTTGTTAAAACTATGAATATGAACCATTGATATGGCTATTGCCTGAATATGTGACCTAAATTCACTGTTGTCCGGCAACATAAATTTGACAAGAGAATAATTATACTGTCTTATAATAAGACGTGAATGTGTGTGTTAGTTGTTTTTACTGGATAGCTAAATATTGGAATTTTGCACGATGTTAATTGTGATATAAATTTGGTTTTCCTTACTATTCAGATATTGATGAGTGCAAGGATTCAAACCCCTGCAGTATTGGAACGTGCATAAATTTACCTGGAGATTATTCTTGTAAATGTCCCAAAGGGTACAAAAATGACGGAATGAATAAAAAGAGTTGCATCAAACACAATCCCAGCAATCGATCAAAGATCATTCTCCTGGCTGTTAGTTCATTGGGTATGTTTTATGTACATGTTAACATCCACCCCTATGAGAACATATCCAAAAGTTCCAACCTGCTTATGTTTCCCCCTTCTCAGTACTAATTACCATGTTTAAAGGCTTATAAACATTGATTAATCTCACTAACAAGACCCAAATTAAACTGAATAAATATCCTTCATTGTGAGACATAAAATCTTATTTCGTCTCAACATATTCTTTCTCAGAATCATTTTATCCTAGAAAGTAAAGCACAAGGTAGACAACAAAAACAACATCTATTAATACTTTTCACCAATCTATCTTTAACACTCTTTTTTTCTAATTTTATTTTTATGACTAGAACTGCATAAAAACTTCCAAAATAAAACTTCGTTGTGACAATTTTCAATTATGTGCAGGTGTCAGTGCATGGCTCTTGGTTTTACTAATTGGAATTTCATGGATACATTGGGGAATGCATCGAAGAAAGCTCATGAAACTCAAAGAAAAATACTTTAAAGAAAATGGTGGCTTATTGTTACAACAACAACTCGCCAGTCAAGGAAGCTCCATGGAGACAACAAAAGTCTTTACGGCAGAAGAACTTGAGAAGGCCACAAACAATTACCATGAAAGTCAAGTCCTTGGTGAAGGAGGATATGGAACGGTTTACAAAGGAATATTACCAAATAACAAAGTGGTTGCCATAAAGAAGTCCAAAATTGGTATCTCAACTCAGAAGGAGCAGTTTGTTAATGAGATGATTGTTCTTTCTCAAATCAACCATAGAAATGTGGTGAGGCTATTGGGTTGCTGTTTAGAGACACCAGTGCCTTTACTAGTTTACGAGTTCATCACCAATGGCACTCTTTTTGAGCACATTCATAATACAAAGGGCAAAGGATCACCACTTTCATGGGAATTACGATTGAAGATAGCAGCAGAAACTGCAGGAGCACTAGCATACTTACACTCCTCTACTTGCATGCCAATAATACACAGAGATGTGAAAACAACTAACATACTCTTAGATGGAAATTACATAGCAAAAGTGTCAGACTTTGGAGCTTCAAAATTGATTCCTCTGGATCAAACTCAACTAACAACTTTAGTACAGGGGACACTCGGATACTTAGACCCTGAGTACTTCTGTTCAAGTCAACTAACAGAAAAGAGTGACGTTTACAGCTTTGGAGTTGTCCTTATGGAGCTACTAACAAGCAAAGTGGCACTTTCGTTTGATAGGCCTGAGAAAGAGAGAAACCTAGTGAGCTTCTTTGTTTGGTCAATGGAGGAGGATCGCTTGAATCAAATTCTTGATGATGAAATAGTGAACGAGGGAAACATTGAAACACTAAAAAATGTGGCCGATCTCGCAAGAAGGTGTGTAAGGTTAAAAGGGGAGGATAGGCCTACCATGAAGGAAGTAGCAATGGAGCTAGAGGGAATAAGAATTATGGCAAAGCATCCATGGGGGAAAGAGGAGACGGAGTACTTGTTTGGGTCAGGTAAGTCAGACGCTTATGTTTTGGATGTTACAGCAGCTTGTGGTCATCCTAGTGGATATGACAGCATGCAAATCCAGATGTTAATGTCATATGGTGATGGGCGATAATCAACTGACTTGTTGCTACGGTCTAGTTATGATGTATTCTACAAAATGTAAACCCATATCTTCTTCTTTGTTGTTCTTATTGGTTTACATGGATGTTATGAATTCAAGATGTCTTTCTGGCAGTGACATATATGATCAGTTGAGAATTTATCTTTCAATATGCAATTATGTGCAAATGTCAAGAGTGAGTGGTTTTTACCCTCATAGTCTCTAGAAACGATGTACAATTCAATTCAAGGGACATTTATATTTTACTGTGGGATGATCCCATGTTCAATGTTCATGATGATGGGTTTGGTGTTCCTTTCAAAGATTTAAGATCAAAGTTTTTACTGTTTGGTAAATATTAGTGCACTTAATCAAAATTAGGAAAGCAAAATTGCTGCTGACATGCTTGTTTCTTTTGGGATGTCAGAATTTTGAGGTTCGTCTCTACTGTTTTGTTAGATGTTTTCTTTTTTAAGACTTATTACATAGGGTCTCTATATAGATTTTGTCGTTGGGTTTCCTCTCTCGTCATTATACCAAAAGAAAAATCATATATCCAAAAGTTCCATTTTCCCCATCTCAGTATTAGTTACCGATTTTAAAAGCTTAGAAAAATTCTCACTGAGACCCAAATGTAAACCGAATAAATAGTTTTCATTATGATGCATATAATCTCATTTCGTCTCAACATGTTACCTTCTCAGAAACCTATAATATGGTAGTAAATACCAGACCTGTCCTGTTTTTAGTTGGTCTTACTGATTTATGGATGTTATGAATTCATGATGTCTTTCAGCTCAGTATTTCCATGATATATGCTTCGCAACTGTATGCTTGTAATTACACACGTCTAGAATGAATTGGATCTGCATTTTTTGCTTGCAAACATATCTTCTCAATATATTGTAACTAAGACAACAGAGCAATTATTTTAGCAGCCCTAGACATGAACAACAACAAAAGGTTTTCACTGTATTGCAATGCAAATATCACATCCTCATTCAAAAAAGTGCAGTAAAGCTGTATCAAAGATCAACACAATGAAAATATGAAATGGGCTCTTAGGGCTGTGTTGGTCTTAGATGCTGCGAGTGTTATACTCATTCAAAAACCCAACATATAGACTTTTATCAGAAATAAACAAGTTCGAATTCATTGAAATTTAATCACGAACCATATCAGTCTTCTGAGTAGAATTTGAGGTAGATGTACTACCCGTTCACCCTTTGATGGTCGCCTCACTATTGTTTTATTTGGAATAGAATAAGAGACAGATCGAACACTTGCTTTTTCTCAGCCCCTGGCCTCAGGAAGTATCGTTTGGGTCCCCTTTGTCATTGCGGATTGATCATCAACGTTTGAGAACTTTTGATGTGTGGTTTAATGATTTTTTGAGTATCAGATCGGGGTCTAAGCAAGAAAACTTGGATCTGCTTACTCTTTTAAGTTTTTTCCTTTGGGAAATTTGGAAAACCAGGTGTAAGGCTGTCATTGAAGGGAGAACCATTGATCTGGCCAAGGTTATTGAGAATGCGTTTGATATAGAACAGATGGCGGAGGCAATCGAAGATGAGCTGGAGGACGCTTGCGCGCCTGCCTCTGGACAAAATCGCTCTTTGTCGCTTGAGCGTCTGCAGCTTTCGTTCGAGCGCTAGAACCTGCTTCTTCATTCCTTCCGCATCTTTTAGGTGAGCCAACATCAACAATTTCTTTCCTTCATTGTAAGCTCTTTTGCAATTTTCCGGCGTTGGAATGAAGTTTCAGTCTTGACAAAAAAAAAAGGCCAGATTTGGTGCCAAATTCAAAAGATTGAGCTTTGGGCCTTTTTTCTGTGTCCAAGTCCCACTGAAATTACCCAAAGAAAAGTTCCAGACTATGGAGAGGTTTGGTGATTTGGGATATGTTGATGGCCCAACCCAACAACAATTGAAAGGGACGTTACAAGATCGTCTCTATGATGATGGGTTGTGTTCGTTTCGAAGATTATAGGAGCCATTTTAATCAATCAATTCATTTCCAACTTATTAGAACAACCAAAAACTACAATGTAATCAGAGTTGAGGAACACTTTATAATGAAAATAGACATATAGTAAAATAATAGGCCAATTTCGCTCTGTTTTCTTGTCTTCAAGTCAACTTTCTAAGCAACTGAACATGTAATAAAAGCCAAAGCAATGCATTGATACGTTATTAAAACAAGAGTTTGTAATTGTCTTTCATTTTCGTTTAACATTGATTTTGAGGTGAAGAGAAATGATCTGGATTCTCTCCTTAAATATCTGCTTGACTTTTACTCTCCACACACCACCCCATTAACTATGTAAAAAAAATAACTTTTTGAAGGAGTCTAGGCCTATCATGTCATGTCACACACACTCACATTGCAGTCATACACTCTAACGTAATTGAATGATCACTTTGACCATTCATTATTTCATTGTAGTGTAAAATTAAATATACATTAATTTATCATAATGTGAATTGAGGGAGAAAGACTTTCGTGAAATATGGATAACATTATTTTGCTATTATTGATCAATAACGTTGTAACACGTATGACAACAATTCTACATGACATAGTATTATTGGTCGAAAATAGCAAAATAGAGGATTATCCCCGTTGCAACTAAAGGGGTCTCCCGGCCCAAAAAGAAGTGTGTTCATTTGAGTGTCTTAGTCTATTAATTGTTAGTTTGTTTGATGCTAGAGACTCGTCAAGAAGCCTCAAGACGTGCAGGTCGGAGCAGACATATGCTTTCAAATTCCATCTCCATCTCCATGGACCATTCATCGTCCAAAACATTTCGAATTTTGGGATTTGACAAGGCGACCACAAACAATCAATTAATTACTTGACTTGGGTCAATGCGTCAATACAATATTATGTAGACGGTGGACCACATTCACTACAGATAGCAACTCTCGTTTCGTTAATTTCTTTTTTGTAGTAGTAGTTTATGTGTCTCAGTAGTATATGGAAATTATACAGACGACTTCAACGTGGACAAATGAGTAAAGATGAAAAGGACATTTCCCCGACAGACTCAAAAATCGTACTGTGCGTTTGTTGGACTTTAATCCCTGCAGCTACGCTTTCATTGTGCAAGAGGGCCAATTCAACTTCTCCGATACTACAAGTTTCCAACAACTGGCTAGCATAAGCGAGCTTCCCAAGGTTCTTAGTTGGGAAATTGCAGCTCCGAATAAGAGCCAAAACTTGGCCTGCAAGTAAAATACCAAATTTGTGAACCCCATCCATCGTTCTTCTGGTTACAGTTGCCAGTGCTTGCGAGGTTATGAAGGAAACCCATACCACCCCAACGGTTGCCAAGGTGATCTTTACATTAAAACCAACCAACCAACCAACCATATCTTCCAATAAATCCCTGGTTTCCTTGGGTCACATCACCATTACTCCTTAGCTATCCTATGTTAACCATGGAGGAAAGTTAGGTTTTGACAGCGAAGAGAGAGAGAACAGAGAAAAGAAGAAGAAAGATGAAGTATGTATATTTCTGAGTATTCTAAACTCTGTTACAATTGCTTAAACTTAAGCTTAGCTTACGCTTATATTTATACATAGTTAATCCTGCTAACCATGCTAACTAACTTGCTTCTTCGCTAAGTAAACTAACTAACTCGCACATGCCACTCACGTGACTACACCCAGTTCACTTAACTAATCTTGCACATGTCACACACGTGACTGACTTCTCTAACAGCTCACTAACTAATACTGTTATCACCCCCTCAAGCTCACCGAGGAGGAGCCAAGGCGAGATTGAAGCGATTATTGCGAAAGATCGGGCCGTGTAGACCTTTGGTGAAATGTCGACAACTTGCTCATCTGTGGACACATATTGAACAAGAAGATCCTTCGAACACGTTCTCGAACAAAGTGGTAATCGACATCCAAATGTTTGATACACGAGTGAAAATGTGGTTGGCACTAAGTGCCAAAGCGGAGAGATTATCACTATGCCGAATAGGTGCTTCAGAACAACCATGTGCAAATCATACAAGACCTGGCGTATCCAAGAAATGTCAAGTGACAATGAGCAAGAGCGCGGTACTGCGCCTCAGTAGAACTACGAGACACGTATGCCTCGCTTCTTGGATGACCAGGATATTGGATTGGAACCAAGAAAGACTACATATCCTGTAGTTGATCTGCATGTATTGGGATCACCAGCCCAATCCGCGTCACAATAGCCAGACAGTAGCATGGACCCTTAAGAAAAAGTAACTCCGTAGTGCAATGTGCCTTGTTAATATCTGAGAATGCGTTTAACTAGACCAAAATGAACATCTGTAGAACTATGCATAAATTGGCAGACAGTATTAATTGCAAATGCTATGTCTGGTCGAGTGAAGGTTAAGTATTGAAGGGCACCTGCGAAAGAGTGTAGGATCAGGAAGCAAGATACCTTCGTCTTTAAGTACCTGATGATGTGGTTTGGATGGAGTGCTGCAAGGCTTACAAGTCACCATTGAAACCCTTGTAATAAGATCTTTAGCGTACTTAGCCTGATTGACAAACATTTGACCATTTGGCAGATACTGAACCTCTAGACCAAGAAAGTATCGAAGTTTTCCCAAATCTTTGAGGTCAAACACCTCACCAAGATCTTGAATAAAAGACGTCACTAGAGTAGCATTAGATCCTATGATGATAATGTCATCTACATAAAGCAGAAGAATAACCACATACGTGCAGTTTTCTTCACAAAGAGACTAGGGTCGAATGTGATACTAAGAATCCCAAAGTGGGCAAGTAGTCTGTGAACTTAGCATTCCATGCACGAGGAGCTTGCTTTAATCCATATAGGGATTTCTGAAGCTTACAAACATAATCTGGAAATTGGGAATCAACAAAACCTTGAGGTTGTTTCATAAACACTTCTTCTTGAAGTTCTCCATGAAGAAACGCATTTTTCACATCTAATTGTCTCAATTCCCAGTGAAAATGAACTGCCATACTAAGAATAAGTCTCACTGTAGTGTGTCGAACCACAGGACTAAAAGTCTCTTCATAATCCAAGCCATATTCTTGACTGAACCCTTGAGCAACCAATCTGGCCTTATGGCGAGATATAGTACCATCTGCATTTCTTTTGATCTTAAAAATCTATTTACACCCGACAATGTTTGTAGCCTTTGGAGGAGGAACAAGTGTCCAGGTACCTTGTTGATCAAGTGCTTGAATTTCTTCAGTCATGGCATGTTGCCAAGCTTGGTGACCAATAGCTTGTTTGAAATGGGATGGAGTGTTTGGTTCTACAATGGTGCTTATCTGTGTATGAAAGCAAGAGATTTCTGGAAACTGTTTGGATTGCACAATGCCTGATTTGGATCGAGTTTGCATAGGATGACAATTCACAAATCCTACTGAAGGCAAAGGATCATGAGTCTGTGCTAGAGAAGAAGCTAAAGAAGGAAGAACTTCTAATTGTGCATCTGTCAGAATTGGAAGCATAGGAGTATCATGTTCTCTAGGCATTGTAGAAGAAGAAGCAGCAGTAAGAGAAGCACTTGAAGTTTGGGAGGACAAACTAGTAGCTGAATTAGGAGACTGTGCGTGTGCCTGAGATGACACAACTATGGCAATTGGAGATAACTGTCTAGAAGTAACAGATGGTGATGATTGAGGCTGAGATGAACATTGGTTGACTTTGAATGGAAAAACAGTTTCATTGTGAATGACATGTCTAGAAATAATCATCGTTTGAGTTTGAGGATTAAAACAAAGCACTCCTTTATATCACATTGAATATCCTAAGAAAATACACTGCTGAGTTCTTGGTTCAAGTTTGTGCACATTATAAGGCCTAAGCAATGGATATACTACAGATCCAAACACTTTGAGATGCATAAGATCTGGATGAATACCAAACAGCTTGTAATATGGAGACACCATGTGTAACACTTTACTAGGCAGGCGGTTGATTACAAAGGCTGCATGAGTCACAACATAATACCATAAAGGAAAAGATAAACCTGCTGTGGCCAACAAGGCAAGAGTGGTTTCAATGATGTGACGATTCTTCCTTTCTGCTAAGCCATTCTGCTGAGGAGTATAAGGGCAAGATATCTAATGTATAATACCTTTTGATGCTAGAAACTCTTTAAACTTGCTGCTTATATATTCACCACCTCCATCAGATTGCAAAAATTGAACTTGAGCTTGATAATGTGTCACAATATAAGCATGGAACCTTATGAAAACAGAATAAGCTTCTGAGTTATTGATTAAGGGAGAAACCCAAAGATAACGTGTACAATCATCAATGATGGTTAGAAAATATTTACAACCACCTAGAGCTACAACTGCTGATGGACCCCAAACATCTGTGTGCAATTTGACAAATGGTGCAACACTGGTAGTAGAGTGAGATGGAAAAGGCAATTTGTGCATTTTGCCTTGTAAGCAAGATTCACATATTTCAGGACTAGAATCTACAGCCAAGGGAATATTGGAGTTTTTGAGCATGTGATGAAGTATATCATTGGAAGCATGTCCTAGTCGAAAGTGCCATAACTTGGTGTTGATGTGTTGTCCTAGCAATGCTTAAGACCTGAACTTTATTGGAGAGACTGAAGGCAGATCTGGATTGATGCCTGAAGCTTTATTGGTTCCTACAGATACTGAAGAAGACTTGGGAAGCTGAGAATGCTGAGACACATGCTGAGGAATAGAGTAAAGGCCCTTGTTACTCTGGCCTTTGTACAGAATCTTGTTGGTTTGTTTGTCCTGCGCATATATGTTATTGTCATCAAATATAACACAGCAGTTGTTATCTTTACATAGCTGATACACAGAGAGCAGATTGGCAGCTAATTTAGGAACATGATACACTTGATTTAGGTGAAGGTTCCTGGTAATTTGGATAACTGTGAATAGCCGATATGATCAATTTTCAAACCTGCCCCATTGTCTATGGTAATCTTGTCATCAGACACATAGGAAGCAGAAGCTTGCAGATGATGAACATTTGGTGTCATGTGATGTGAAGCTCCACTGTCAGCAATCCAAAGATCATTTGGAGTATATGAAGTTGAGAGATTGGCTGTTAAAGCTTGAAGGGACTGAGGAGGAGGAGAGCCTTGATATGCATAATTGGCTCTATGATAGCAGTTTAATGCAATATGCCCTTTCTTGCCACATATTTGACACACAAGAATAGGTGGAGCAGAGTTGTCTGGAATTCTGTAATAGCAGTTTGGTACTGTATGGCCTCTTTTATTACAGATTTGACACTCAGGTATAGCTTGAGACCTGGGGCCAGAAGAAAATCTTGGTGAAAAACCACCTCTGTGATTGAAAGCTCGACCATTGTAGGAGTTGAAACCTCTTCCACGAGCTGCAAATTGATTGAAACTGTATGGAGCAGAATTTTGATTATGCTAATAAGACATAGGAGATGAGACTGATGTTTGTACAACGCCATGAGAAGCCAAATCTTGTGACTTTACTCGAGTAAGGCCTATATGAGATGTTCCAACTGTAGAAGCATTTGTATCCTTAGTCTGTGAAACATCTTGAGAATGTGAAGATGAACCAATGTCAAAAGAGTTGACCCCCATCATGCCGGTCATAGAATGACTCAAAGACATCATTCTAGATTCAATATTCTTTTCAATCGATAACAATTGAGCTCAACTCCTTGAGAGCTATTGGAGTTTCACGTGCAATTAACATTGTCTTGATCATATCAAACTCTTGAGGTAAACCATTTAAGGCTGCAATGATAATATCATCATCGTGAGAGTTTAAAACTGCTGCAGACAATTGATCTCTAACATGTTTGAGCCGAAGTAAGAACTTTTCAACAGAATCGCCACCCTTGTGAATAATGTGCAGCTCAATTTTGAGTTGATTCACTCGAGCTGCGAGACAGATGCGTGCATCGATCTGTAAGACCGAGCCATGCTTCTCTAGCGGTCTTACAACCGATAACATACTCTATTGCTTCATCGGACGGTGTAGCAATAAGAAGACTAAGCAAAGATTTATCAGTTTGAATCCACTGACGTGTAGCAAAGATTTATCAGTGTAGCAAAGATTTATTATGTATCTAGAAGGACACACAGACGTGCCATCGAAATGACCATACAGATCATATCCTTGAAGAAACAGACTCTAATTGATAGTGTCATTTCACAAAATTATCATCATTTAGCTTAATAGTCAGAACTCCGAGTAAGGATTCAATCTTCAGACTAGACATTTGGACTAGATATAGAAACATAAAGCTTTCGTGCTTCAAGAGACAAAGACAAGATCGTAAACCTCTACAGATCTGAAATTTGCTTTGTGCTTTTAAAGAAGGAATAAACTTCCTTTGTATTGAACAAGAATACCTAGAAATTGCTTCGTGCTTTAAGAGATCAGAAAAATTGCGTCGTGCTTCAAGAAATTGTTGAACATGCTTCGTGCTTGAATAAGAAATCATCATGCTTTAATCACAAAATTTGAGGACAGATTCAGCATACCGTGAACATCATCGAGTCAAGAAGAACACTGCACGAAGAATATCATTGACAAATACGTGCAGAATCGCCAGGAACAGAAGCAGACTGGAACAGAGTGTTTGCATCCAATAATTGGCCATTTGATACAACCAAAATCTTTGAGCTATGCCTACAATATGTGATAGAAGAGAGCGGAAGCAAGATAGGATCAGAAGGCTGAGAGCCGAAGCTCTGATACCATGTTAACCATTGAGGAAAGTTAGGTTTTGACAGTGAAAGAGAGAGAGAAAACAGAGAAAAGAAGAAGAAAGATGAAGTCTGTATATTTCTGAGTATTCTAAACTCTGTTACAATTGCTTAACCTTAAGCTTGGCTTACGCTTATATTTATACACAGTTAACCCTGCTAACCATGCTAACTAACTTGCTTCTTCGCTAAGTAAACTAACTAACTCGCACATGCCACTCACGTGACTACACCCAGTTCACTTAACTAATCTTGCACATGTCACACACGTGACTAACTTCTCTAACAGCTCACTAACTAATACTGTTATCATCCTACACCAACTCTCTATGTGTGCGTATATAGTGAGTGGACAAACAAACAATTCTTTGAAATTGTTTGTACTTTAGAATTTTTTATTTTTTAATCACGAATAACATCCTAAAGTTCCAATTCTTTGAAATTTAATCACGAATTTTTAGGAATTTAATGGGAAAGATGTGATAAAGCACATATTCAAGACACCCAGAGATCTACTCAATACACCCAGGCACCTCACCAAAAAGATGACAATACACATACAGCTCATCCGTTGCTGTCGCGGAATGGATAGAGTTAACACAGAAACAATAACTCTATGGAAAATGCTAGGGAGACCAACTTTGTGTACCAACTCTCTAATACAGTGTGGGACCCATTGTATTAGTGGACTCCACCTCTATTAGAGAGTTGGTACACAAAGTTGGTCTCCCTAGCATCACCCTAACTCTATCAACAAACCAGAAACAATAATTTCGGCCAACTCCTGCGGTGAATCACAAAGCTGAGGTGGCAAGTGATAGGACATAATACTCTTTTCCTTTCTCCAAGTGATCGACACATGGCAAAACAAAAACAATAATTTGGGCCAATATTCAACATTTACTGCACGAGGCGACAAACAATAATAAGTAAGTTAGTTTTGTTTTCACACCCATATTATTTTCAAAGCTCCACTTTTTATGTAATTGGAAACTAGTCCCTTGCCACACGCTCACGCGTGTGTCAATTCGTTTTTTTTATTTTAAGTTTTTAGTTTTAATTTTTAAAATTAAGAAAAGAAAAAATGGGTAGTTATTTTCCATAAAATAGGATCCATTATCTGATTTTGTTTTAATTTTTAATTTTTTTAATATGAAAAAATGTGACTTTACCATATTATCCTCATTTAATTAATCATTTCAATTCTTAATGTTTGGATTAACCAAGGGCATTTTCTGGTATTTTGAATGTTTTATCATTCTCTGCCTTTTGCTTTATATATATAGATTATACAGACGACTTCAACGTAGAAAAACGGGAATGGGACATTTGCGTCAACGGACAAATTACTAAAGATGTTAAGAGCATCTCCACTGGGGGTTGTATAATGAGGTGTATGTTAAATATACATAATTTGTGATCGGAAACACCTGCAATGGAGAGGTGTAGATGATTGTAAATTTGCATCACAACCGTGAAATGCAAATTTAGATGCACATGTGCATCCTTTTTAACATATTTTGCAAGTGGGATCTACATGAGAAAAGATTGACCTTTGGGCCTTTTTTTTCGTTTTTGTATCAAAACAAAAAAGTGTAAATTTTCCGGCATGTGGCCATGTTGCAACATTATTGGAACCCGCCATATACTGTCGATGGGCCAATGCCATGCGCACTTGTCTTTACTGCACAAGAATTTGACTTGACGACAAACAATCAATAAGTTAGTTTTGTTTTCACATCCATATTATTTTCAAAGCTCCACTTTTTATGTAATTGGAAATTATACAGACGACTTCGACGGAGAAAAACGGGAATGGGACATTTGCGTCAACGGGCAAATTACTAAAGATGTTAAGGAAATTTCCTCTGGCTAGCCCCCCTGAGCCACGGCGTGACCCTACCAGTCCTCATTCCTTACATGGATAATATACCGACAAAAGGCCAGGCAGTTTCTTCACTCATAATTCAACAAACATATAGTTTTGTAGAATATAGGCCATACTATAATATATAATTCCACACCTAATTTCTACAAGGAATTAAGTTGTGCATATAGTATGCCATGCCATTCTTACATGAGAGGATGCTTATTATGCAAGTCTGGTTGGTAATGGCAGCGGCGGCTGCTACAGCAGCTCAATTAGCTCTACCAAACTGCCCGGACAAGTGCGGAGATGTCACAATTCCATACCCATTTGGCGTTACTGAAAAGTGTTCCATGAGACCTGAGTTTTTCATCAGTTGCGTGGCTAACGGAACAGCATTCTTGGGGACAAGCAACATTCATGTTACCAACATATCCGTGGATCTCGGTGAGATCCAAGTACAGCACTATAGGGCCTATGACTGCTACGACGAGCTGAGCAACGATTACTACACCCCGAACTTCAGGGTGGCTCCTCCTTACACCATCTCCGGTACCAAAAACAAGTTCATGGCCATTGGCTGCGATACTTCTGCAACTTTTAGAGGCTACCGTGCAAACCAAGAAAGATTCATCACCGGTTGCATGTCCTTTTGTGACAGCCTCAACAGTGTTGAGCAAGACTCTTGTTCTGGCATTGGGTGTTGCCAAACTTCCATCCCCGACGGTCTCAAAAATCTTACTGTGACGTTGGGAAGCATTTACAATCATATGTATATTAGGAGCTTTAACCCCTGCAGCTACGCCTTTGTTGTGCAAGAAGGCCATTTCAGATTCTCCAATACAATTTTTCAACAACTCTACAACACAGAGCTACTTCCAATGATCCTTAACTGGGAAATTGGAAATGAGACATGCGATGCAGCTCAAGAGACGACCCATAGCAAGGCACATAGCAAGTGTGTCAACCCCAATAGTCGTTCTACAGGTTACATTTGCCAGTGCTTGTCAGGTTACGAAGGGAACCCTTACCACCCCAATGGCTGCCAAGGTATGTACCAGATTTTGCAACAAAAAAGCCACAATAGTCATATTTTTTACCATTGTGGCATGACAAAATGCATTTGCCATATTTTTGACTTTTTTAGTGACTATAAAAAATGTGACTAATGTCTTTTGTCACGGTCATAGTCACCAACAATTGATAACTATTGTGATTTTTTTACCAGTGATTGTTTAACAAATGGATGGCTCGGAGCATCGATCGGATTGAGGTTTTACCTTTTGATTCTCATTAGAAAGCATATATTTTGTTTATTATGGGCCCCGCATAACATTTCCCTATATATTTTATAAAGTTGTTACTAGAAAAGCCAAAATTGGGTTTTTACCATTGGTTTTCCTTACTGACTTTCTGATATTGATGAGTGTAAGAATTCAAACTCCTGCAGTATTGGAGTGTGCGTAAATTCCCCTGGAGATTATTATTGTAAATGTCCCAAAGGGTATAAAAATGACGGCATGAATCGAAAGAGTTGCATCAAAGACGATCGATCAAAGACCATTCTCCTGATCATTTCATTAGGTACTTATGCTTTATTTACATGTTAACATGCACCCTATATATGATCATAACCAAAAATTCGAACTTTTTAATCTATTTTTATTTTTAACGGCTAGCACCCATATTTATGTTATTTATCTTTTTCTTAATCCAAAATTCTAACCTAAGCAGTAGCTAAACTATCATCGAAAGTTGAAACAGCCCAATTATAATGTGCCTCATCAAAAGTGCTCGTTGATTATTGGATTCCTAACGGCCCATTTGATAACCATTTCAATTTTAGTTTTTCGTTTTTATTTTTTGTCCTAGAATATAGAGGGAAAAAATGGAAAATGGAAGTGAGAATAAGAGTGAAGTTGAGATTGTGAGGGAAGATGAGAAGGAATATGGGAAGGAGGAGTAGCAAAAATGAAAACAAAATTTAAAAACTGAAATCTATTTGAAACTGTTTTCACTTTCAAGTTTTTGTTTTGCACTTTTGTTACTCCCCCTTCCATCATCCCCTCTCATCCTCTCTCTCAATCTCATCATCAATTCCATTCTCTCTCTCATTTTCAAATGAAAACTAAAAACTAAAATTGAAATGGTTATCAAACAGACCCTAAGATTTTTTCAATTTGTTTAGTGATCCGGTTTAGATTGAATTCAAGTTGTGTCTAAGCCCGTTATCTATTTACTTCAGTAGCTAAACTATGCATATACTCTTGTATGCTTAATCTCAATATCTATTTACTTTAGTCAAACTTTTGAGCTCAAACAGAGAAAGCTCTGTTTTTAGGAAGTTCTGTTCTTAAGAAGTTCTATGAAGCTTCTAAGAGAGTGAGAAAAATGTGAAGTGTTTTGAGTTTTTGGGCAAGATTGTGTTAGTTTAAGTAGTGTGAAGGGGTTAAGGTATGGTTGTACGAGTAGTAGAAGTGACTGGTTTGTTTGTTAGAAAAAAGTGAGTTTATTATTGAATTAGAGGAGGTGGAATACAGGCCGGAGATAGTCGGCTACCTTTGTTTTATTGTCAAGTTATTTTTCTTGGAAATATTTTTGCTCATTATTTTAATTAAAGGTATACATTTATAATCATTCTCAACACTTGACATGTGTCCACATGCATAACCATAGTTAACTTTTACTTTGTACTTGTAGAACCATAGTTATATCTATAAACACGTGTCAAATGTTGAGAATAATGATGATGATACACCTTGAGTTAATTGTTGAACAAAAATACTTTCATTTTACTAGCTTTTCTAGCTTACATATTTGTCAAGACAACAAGCCTATATATTGGAGAGTTCTAACCGACATAGCTTTGTCGGTTAGATTATTATATTACAACACTTTGATTATTTTATACTAAACATACTTTTGATATCGTGATATTTTGGATTCACCAACTTTGTTAAGTCGGTTTGCTTATTCACCATTATTCTAGATTTTTCTATATTACTCAAGACACAAGGTGCCTTAGTTTTGACATATTGAAATCAGAGTGAAAAGTAGCTTCTCTTGGAAACCTATTGGTGCAGGTCTTGGCGCAGGTCTTGGACTGTTATTATTGCTTATTAGTGCTTGGTTCGGATACAGATTCCTCAAGAAAAGGAATAACATAAAACGCAAGGAGATGTTCTTCAAACAAAATGGTGGTTTATTGTTAGAACAATAGTTATCATCAGGTGAAGTTAATGTTGAGAAAATCAAGTTGTTTAGGTCAAGGGAGTTAGAGAAGTCGACTGAAAATTTCAATAATGATAGAATTCTTGGCCAGGGAGGCCAAGGTACTGTTTACAAGGGCATGTTGGCTGATGGAAGAATTGTTGCTGTAACAAAGTCTAAATCGTGGATGAAAGCCAACTTTCAGATTTCATCAATGAGGTTGTGATTCTTTCACAAATCAACCACAGGAATGTGGTTCAACTATTGGGTTGCTGTTTAGAGACCGAAGTTCCCGCTTTGTTTTATGAATTTATACCGAATGGAACACTTTCTCAGTATATCCATGAGAAGGATGAGGAGTTTCCACTTACATGGGAAATGCGCTTACGAATTGCCATGGAAATTGCTGGAGCCCTTTCCTACTTGCATGCATCAGCTTCCTCTCCCATTTACCACAGAGACATCAAGTCAACCAACATACTCTTGGATGCAAAATACAGAGTAAAAGTTGCTGACTTTGGGACTTCAAGATCAATTGCCATTGACCAAACTCACTTGACCACACTTGTACACGGCACATTTGGTTACTTGAACCCAGAATACTTTCAATCAAGCCAATTTACGGATAAAAGTGACGTGTATAGCTTTGGAGTGGTTCTTGTTGAGCTCTTGATTGGGCAAAAACCAATTTCTTTTACCAGATCACAAGAAGAGGGCAAAAGTCTTGCCACGTACTTCATTAATTCAATGCAGCTAGATCGTCTATTTGAAATTCTTGATACTCAAGTTGTGAAGGGAGGGTCTAAGGCAGATATCATAGTAGTTGCTAACCTTGCACAGAAGTGTTTGAATTTGAATGGAAGGAATCGCCTTACAATGAGAGAGGTCACCGCAGAGCTGGAGGGGGTTCAAATGGCAGAAAAAACTTCTAATGGTGAACAAAAGTATGAAGAGGTTGAATATGTTAGGACAGACTCAATTGAGCCTTGGGATATTGTTTCAACTTCGACGGGAATAGGACCAGTTCTGCATGGTGATTTGGCTTCACTATTGCATGAAATTCCACTTTTATCATTCAAGTCACTGTGAACAGAATATTTTCTTAGTTGTTATATTGTAACACATGTTCTATGTATTTTATGTTTTTCTTTTGGTGAATTATACACGCATGCACCTCATTAGGTTTGTACTAGCAAGGGTGCCTGAGCGATGTTGTGGATTTTAAAACTGTATAAAATATGTAGAAAATTCTAAAAAGATAAATTCACAACATGTTCTATATGTTAACTGGTGTGCAAAAAACTATTACATCCCTTACAAAAGATAGATTAATAACATGTTTTATATGGGCAGTAGAAGTGTACTTATCTTGGCAATAATTTATAAGTGATGTTACAAAAAAAGGGATACAATTAAAGCTCTTTCCAATAAGAGTCATATACATTAATTGGCGGTAGAACTTTTCTCTTCACTGCTCTTTGGTTTGTCATCAGTTTTGATGTCTTTTGGAAGGTAATTTTTCTATTCTTGGCTCGGTTGTAGAGGCATTCAAAAGCTGTATATATGCAAATCTCATTTAGTATCCTTTAGGAGCGGCATTCAAAATCGTCGCTAAAGATCCATAGGATAATTTAAACTACCCTCTTCAGAGTAATATTTCAGTGCTGATTTATTTCAGTGCAGCACAAATACTATCATCAACTTTCCTCTACAAAGAACCTTTGGGTTTTGATGCGGTTTGTGGTTGAGTATGGATTAAACTCGGGTCAGTTTATCAATAAATCAAAATCTTTAGCCTTCTTGGGTCATTACTCGTGTCCTAGGCAAGCAAGCATTCTTCGTACTCTTGGAATTGGTGTTGGTTCTTTTCCATTCACTTACTTGGGTGTTCCCATTTTCCAAGGTCGACCAAAGAAACAATTTTTTCAAGCTATTGTGGACTGTGTTTGTTGTAAACTTTCTGCTTGGAAGGGTTCTCTTCTTTCTCAAGCAGGGCGATTGCAATTAATTTCGTCGATAATCCAAAGTCTTCTAATTTATAGCTTACAAGTTTATGAATGGCCCTCCTCCCTATTGACTAAAGTTCAAAGTTGGATTCGAATTTCTTTTGGTCGGGAGACCCAAATTCTCGTGATGCTCCTCTTGTGGCATGGAAATCTTGTTGTCTTCCTAAAGAACGTGGTGGTTTGGGTATTAAGGATCTTTTTGTTTTGAATAGATCTCTTCTATTGAAATGTTGCTGGGATTTGGTTTCTTCTACTTCTTTGGCAGCCGTTTTTATTAGAGCTTATTTCTTTGCAAAAGGTTCTTTACGTCTGAAATTTACCGAAAATCCTCTATTTGGTTTGGCCTTAAGAAGTTGTTGCCCCAAATCCTAGAGAATTCTCAATGGGTAATTGGCAATGGTTCTAAAATTGATTTTTGGACTGATAATTGGATGGGTGATTCTTTGATGCATTTGTTAGGCATTCCTCCCTCAGTTGCTTTCTCTTTTCATGCTAAAGTTGCTGATTTTATTAATAATTGTCGTTGGGATTTGCCTGTGAATTTTGTAAGGGCTTTTCCGCATGTGGCAGCTTCTATTGAGGCTATTGTTTTGCCTATTAAGCCATGTGCTGATCATCTTATTTGGACTGGTGCTCTATCTAGTATTTTATCAGCGAAAGAAGCATATTTGTGGCTTTCTTCTCATAATGTCTTTGTGCCTTGGAGTAAGGTAATTTGTGACAAGACCCGACCAGATTCCACCTCGAACCCGTGCCGAATCCTCGCCGACAACCGACATCCACCCGATGCCGGGCCCACATACTACGTAATCCCTCTTCCCGAGACAAACAGACAAAGGGAGTCAAGACTTCGCCGAAAACGGCAGAGTCTCCCTAGAAAAACACACAAACCCAACAGTTCCAACTGCTCAAAAACAATGAGAATATGTACAACCAACCGCCAAAGATGCAATAAATACATAACAGCCTCCGCCAACAAGTTCAACCCTAATGGGCAATAACAGAGCAACTAAGAGTATGCAAGTTTAACAGCAGAAATTCAAAGTTAAGATAAGGGACACGAGGTCCTACAGCTTAAGTCGACGCTCGAGAAGAGAAACGCCTACGGACGGCCGGTTAGCACGACTATGGCACTGGGGCGAAACAGAAAAGTGTGAGTGGACAAAACAAAGTTTAGTAGTTCAAAACAACATACTAACCCCGCTGCTTCAAAACCATGCAAACCATGAAATTAAAATCCGTTGTATATATAATTGATTCAAAAACCAATATCTCAAAATAATCAATGAATAAAACCAAACCAAACCTTTTTCTTTCCACGAGGCAAAACCTCGCAAAACTAAACCGCGTAGACAAAAATATAATTAAAAACCGAAAGAACTTGAAAATCATAAACATAAGAATATAATAAAGTTTCCAAAAAACAAAACAACGTAAAAAGTCCAAAGACTAAGATAAAATCCAAGAAATCCAAAACCACTACAAAGTAATATAAAAACCCTTTAAAAGACTTTAACCCTTTCTTCCCCACACTCAAATAATCGCATGCCCGTAGGCACTGCAAGTGAGGAAGTATCCTCACCGAAAGAAAATAAGAATACGAAGGTACTAACACACGCGTATAGATATAATATAACCTCGACACCAAAATACAAGTACCGGGGAAACAATCCAACAGGGATTGTTTAATCGACACCGGACAACATTCACGATGGTCTCATGCCCAGGATAATCGACATCGGACGGCATCGCAATGGCCTCGTGCCCGTGGTCGAGCCGCCCAACCGGGACTAAGCTCCCGCCCGCATGGCGTAGTCCTCAATAACCATGCGTCCAACTAGTCGTGCTGCAGACTACCCAATCAAGGGTCTACGGCTACACCCGTTAAGGTATGCACCGGATCGAACCATACACCATATCACAATCACCATCAATAATAGGGGAGGTACATAACACAAAGGTGCAACCGCACTCAAACCAACACCACACGAAAAACCACATACCAATTTAACCACATGCACCCATCCCCAAAATATCACACACCATATCAAATATCCGTATAACAAATCCAACAACACCATATAGTCAAAATAAGGACATCACCGTCCCAAACATACCATACTATAGTTAAAATATTCACAAGCGTCAAACGACGGTATAACAAATCCAAAAACCAATAAAATATCAAATCACGGAAAAATGCACAATTAAATAGTATTCAAAACCCAAGTCAAACATATGCTTCAAAACATAGTAGGTACTACTCTTTAAAAATATAAAGTCAAACCCCTAAACGTATTATTCAAAATATACCTACGTATATATATATATATATACATATATATATATATAACATAATTTTCCTTTAAAATACAATACGCAAACTCAAGCATTTGAAATTCCACGTATAATCGACATCCCCGAAATTCGTACTTTAAAACAATATAAACAGTGATACAATAAAATATAACCGAAAGTCCAAACCCGTATACATATATGTTCGAAAACTCCAAATCAAAGTAGATATACTTATATACTCAAAGTAGATATATATTTATATATATAATCAAAGTGGATATACATACTTATTTTCAAAGTAGATATATATATATGTAATATATATTCAAAGTAGATAAGTATAATTATTTTCAAGTAGAGAAATATATACAATATACATTCAAAGTAGATATATATATATATATATATATATATATATATATATATACATATATATACATATGATCAATTCCCGATAATCCGACATATATTTCTGATAGCCTCATTTATCCGACATGTATTCTCGATAGCCTCAATAATCCGACATGATCCTTCCAAGTTGATCGATATGTATATATATACGTATATATATATATATATATATATATATATATATATATATATATATATATATATAATCAAAGTATTAGCATGAACATACTTAATAAGGTTTAAATACCAAAACCAAATACGTAAACAACCGGACTATACTAGCGTCCAAAACTTACCGCCCAAATACTCAATTCAAAGTAGGTATATTTATATAGTCAAAGTAGATATATATAAGTTTCCCAAAAATATAAAGTATAAAATCCAAAGGCTTAAGGTATACTCACGACATACGTAATAATAAAATAATAAAGTCCTAAGCCCAACGAAACCATAAACTCAAATATTAAATATAAACCAAGGAAAATCCAATAAATTCCACCGTACTCAAATCCAAACATAAATACTACGGACGCTCGACTGTCCCAAAATCAATACTTAAAGATAAGCATAAAAATAAAATATAGCCAACAGGGCCCCACAAACAAACCGGCAACCCAAAACAATTATAAAACTCAAACACCAAAACAATCATAATAAATCCATCCAAAGATCAATTCAAGATTTAAAACCATAATTAAATATCATTTACATGCATCGCATTCAATTCTTTAAAAGACGCTCGTTTGAAAACAAAGTCCACTCACCGCTTGGTCCTCGCTGCCCAACCCGAAAAGGATTCCACACGAGGATCACGAAGAGCTTGAGAACCTAATTCAAGAACATGAGGATTACGATTAACAACCTGACCAAGCGATAACCTTAAAAGTCAACCTTAACCAAACTCGACAAAAGTGTACCAACACGTCGTGCGAGGAATTCTAAGGTCAACGACGTTCGTTAGAGGAAGAACCGACCTCGGGAGACGCTCGGTCAACCCTGGTCAAACTTGGTCAAACTTAGGAATAGGTCAAACCGGCCCGTGGGTCCCATGACCTCCAAACTTAGATCCGAAAGTTCCTATAGGCTCACTACGGCTTAGAGAACAAATCCTGAAAGTTTGGTCTCGATCCGATGGTCGGATTGCTCACGATCGGACGATTACGGTTTAACTCAAACTTGAAGTCATTGATCCGGCATCCGGCTCCGAATCACGATCCGTCAAATCCTACACGTTTCTAGAAATACGGAAACAACATACGTGAATTCGGTTTCGATCCAACGGTTCAACACGTCGAACCCAAGCAACGCACAATAGGCGTACAATGGTTCGAGGTCCAAACGAAGTCCGAATCGAAATCCGAACATACGTACGCGTTCACAAATGACTCAAGGATTGCACGGGGATGGAGAACCGCCGCCACACAGCCGCCACGCTGCCACACGCGCGGCAGCCACGTGGTGGGTGTGTAGAGCGATTCCGGCGTTCGGGTTCGTCGATTCAAGGGTCAAGCCTTACACCAAACTGATCAAGACCTAGAGGAGTTCCAAAACCGGCCTAAACCGCCAAGAACCACGGATTCCGCCAAACTGGCCGACAAGAATTCCTACTGAATTGGGTTTTTTGCTCCGATCGATTTGCGACCAAATCGATTGATTCCAAGTTTAGAAACAACTAGAGGGGTTCAAGGGGAGAAGAAAGCTCACCTGGATCGCAAGAAATGGTGGTTTAAACCACCGCACGGCCGGCGAAAATTGAGCGAACCGCCTGCTTTTTCGTGAAATTCCGCGAGATACGGCTACTGGGATGGTCAAGCTACGGTGGGGTAGGACCGGACGAGGTGGCCGATCTTTTGGGTGTGGTCCCGACCTGTGGTGGCGGTGGTGGCGCCCGCCGTCAAAAAGGCAACTGCATACCTGGGGTCAGCACTGGGAGAGAGAGAGAGAGAGAGAGAGAGAGAGAGAGAGAGAGAGAGAGAGAGAGAGAGAAATTGGGCCAATCAGAAATTTTCTTTGTTTTTATCCCTTTTAAATTATTAAAATATTCCACTTTAACGTTCGTTAACCAAATTGATCGTGTCGCACATCCCCGGACTCGTTTCGACGTGCCGGACGCAATGGCGCAACCCGTTTCGCCAAATATTCGTCCGAAAATTAGTTGACCGAAATGCCCTTTTAATTATTAATTTCTTATTTAATTCAAATTTCATTATTTTAATCCTTTTAATTCATTTTAAATTCCTTTTTAATTCTTTATTTGTTTAATTCAATTAATTTATTAATTTTCTTAAATTTTGGGTCAGGGTCGTTACAACTTGGGATAAATCTCTTCAGCCTAGGAAAAGCCTGGTGGTTTGGAAAGCTTTACAGAGTCGGCTTCTTACGGATGAATTTCTCCAAAAGCGTGGTGTGTCATTAGCTTCTTGTTGTTCTTTTTGTTCTCGTTATGGTGAAACTGTTACCCACCTTTTTCTTATCTGTCTGTTTGTCATGGACTTGTGGAAAAGGTTGCTTCAGCTTTTTAACAAGTCTCCATGCACTTTAAACTCGATGGATAATCTTTTTGTTGGTCCTTTTGTGGAGTCTTTTTTGTCTTCTTCCCGTAAACTATGGTTATTGGTAGCATGCAATTTGGTGTGGGGTATTTGGCATCTAAGAAATCAGATTTGTTTTGACCACTTGGTTGTTTGCCTCGATTATGCCCAACGATGGTTCCATTCTCGTTTTAAGGAATCTATGAATGCTTGCTTCGTTTCTGGTCATTCTCCTCCCTCTCTGCCAATGTTCCAACTTTTGGGTTTTTTGCCTCTCACTCCGTCAACTCCCAAGTTTATTCGTGTGTTGGTCTCCTCCCTCTTCTGGTTGGGTTAAAGTCAATATTGATGGTTCACATAAAGCTTCATGCACAAGTTTTGGGGGTGTTTTCCGAAATAGTGAGGGCAAGGTTCTTAGTGCTTTTGCTTCTAATCAAGACTGCCTAGCTCAACTGCAGTTGAAGTTCTTGCTTTTCTTGAGGCTATCAGAGTTGCTTGGGTGAGAGATTGGAAGCATCTTTGGCTCGAAACAGACTCTTCTTTGGTGGTTCATTTTTTCTCTACCACCTCTTATTCCATTCCTTGGTTTTTGCGTACGGAGTGGCAAAACTATTTGTAGCGCATTAAGCGGATGAATTTTGTTTGCACTCATATTTATCGGGAAGGAAATTGTGTCGCAGATATGTTAACAAATTTTGGTGCCGATAATCGTGCCTATTACATCGTGGGACTCCTTACCTTCAAGGCCGTGGACGGGACCGACCCGATTCCGCCGAACCCGACTCCGACCTGTGGAAGTTCCGACATCAACCTATGCCGGGCCCACACACTAACAAAATCCCTCTTCCCGAGACAAAAAGATAAAGGGGTCGAGACTTCTGCCAAAAATCCGAGTCTCCCCACGAAAACAAACAAACCCAAAGTTCCAACCTGTTCAAAAACAAGAGATTAAGAAGATCCAAACAACAAAGATGCATTACAAAATACATAATGTGCCTTTAGCCAACAAGTTCAACCCTAAAAGGCAATAACAGAGCAACTAAGAGTATTCAAGTTTAAACAGTAGAAATAAAGTTAAAGATACGGGACACGAAGTCCTACAATCAAGTCGACGCCGAGAAGAGCGGCTCGCCGGACAAGATCGAAGCACGACTACGGCCTAGGGGCGCAAAATGTAAAAAAGTGTGAGTGGACAAAAACAAGGTTTACATACTTAAATCAATGTACTAACCCCACCGCTTTCAAAACAATGCAAACCATGCATATGAAATCATTTATATAAGTAGTCCTTCAAATTCCAATAATTTCAATATAATAACACAATAGTCATATCATAAGATCGTTTCCTTTCAATCCCATACTCGACAACCACGTGCTCGCAAGCATGACAAGCAAGGAGGGATCCTTACTAAAAGAAATACGAATACGAAGGTACTAACATATACATATAGGTATAATAAACCCTCAACACCAAATACAAGTACTGGAAAAACAATCCAACAAGGGATCATTTGACCGACACCAGGACAACATTATCGATGTGACTCGTGCCAGGATTTAATCGACACCGGTCGGCATCACAATGGCCTCGTGCCCAGGGTCAAGCCGTCCCAAAAATGGACTAAGCTACCCGGCCCGTATGGCAGAATCCTCAATACCCATACGTGCAGAAACGAGTCATACGCGCAGACTAAACTACTCAATTAAGAGTCTACACTACACCCCATTAAGGTATGCACCTGATCGAATCATAAATCAAGAACTATATCAGAATAGTAGGGGAGGTACATAACAAAGTGCCAATCGCACTCAAATCCATCGCTACACGATAATCAATATATACATATTTAACCACATGTACCCGAACCCCAAAATATCACACACCAGGACATATATAAGTTCAACAATCCAATAACATCATATATATTCAAGATAAGGACATCACCGTCCTAAACATACAATTCTATAGTTAAAATAGACACAAGCGTCAAATGACGGCGTAATAATCCATAAACCATTAAAATGTCATAATCATCGAAAATGCATAATCAAACCGTATCCAAAACCCAAGTCAAGAGAACGTCAAGTCGAACCCCAAGTAAAACATATGCTCCAAAACATAGTATAGGTACAATCCCTTTTAAAAATATAAAGTCCGAACCTCGAAACGTATTACTCAAAATATACGTATAAATATATACAAAACATAACTATCCTTTAAAATACAATAACTCAAACTCAAGCATTCGAAATTCTACGTATAACTCGACATCCCTTAAGTTCATACTTTAAAACAACATAAATAGTGATTCATTAAAATATAACCGAAAGTCCAATCCCGTATGCATATATGTCCCAAAACTCCATATCAAAGTAGATATACATATATATATATACATATGATCAATTCCCATTAATCCGACATATATTCTCGTTAGCCCCATTAATCCGACATATTTTCTCGTTGGTCCCATTAATCCGACATAATCCTTCCAAGTTGATCTATATGTATATATATACATATATATATATAATCAAAGTATAAGTAATTATAATTCATAAGGTTTAAACATCAAAACCGAATCCGTAATCAACCTACTTATACTAACGCTCCAAATCTTACCACCCAAATACTTAATTCAAAGTACAGGTATAAGTTTCTCAAAAAGATATAAAGTATAACCCACGACGTCAGAATTTAAAAATTATTAAAGTCCTAAACCCAACAAAACCATAAACTCAATTATTAAATATAAACCCAAGGAAAATCCATCAAATTCCCACCGTACTCCAAATCCGCACGTAAATACTACCTGACGCCGACTCGTCCCAAAATCAATACTTAAAGATAAGCATAATAATAAAATATAGCCAACAAGCCCCACAAACAAATCGGCAACCCAAATCATATATAACCCTCAAATATCAATTCAATCATAATAAATCCATCCAAAGTCAAATCAAGATTTAAAACAATATTTAAATCTCATTTATATGCATCACATTCAATTCCTTAAAATCACGCCATTCAAAACAAAGTTCACTCACAAATACTCCCACGCTCGACCCTTGATAGGGTCCCGCCTCACGATCACGAGAAGCTTGAGAACCTAATCAAGAATACGAGGATTAAGATTAACAACCTGACCAAGCCGATAACCTTAAAAGTCAACCCTAACCAATCCCGACGCAAGTGTACCAAAACGTCGTACGAAGAATTCTAAGGTCAACGACGTTCGTTAGGAGACGAACCGACCTCGGGAGACGCTACCAATCCTGGTCAAACTTGGTCAAACTAACCCGAATAGGTCAAACCGGGCCCGTGGGTCCCATGACCTCCAAACTTACATCCGAAGGTTCCTACAGGTTCACTACGGCTTAAAGAACACGTCCAAACAATTTGGTCACGATCGGACGGTCGGATTGCCACGATCGCACAACCTGACGATTACGGTTTAATTTAACTTCAGTCATCGATCCAAGATCCTGCGCCCAATCACGATTCATCAAATCCTATACATTTCTGTAAATACGAACAACATACTAAGAATTGGGGACTAATCCGACGGCCCCGTACATCGAACCCTGATAACGCGCAGTGCCGCCAGAATCCGCTCGATCGTCATCCGAACTCCAAATCAAATCCGGCACGCCACGCATCGCGACGACGTAAGGATAATTTAGGAATGAAGATTGACAATTACTAGTGGGCCCGCGCAGCCACCCACACTGGCAGCGCATTGGGTGCCCAAAGCGATAACCCGACGTCGGAAAAACTCTAAACCAAGGGCTATCCTTCCACCAGCCTATACTACTCGATGATTGGAACAACTTATTCAACTACGAGAACTTGCATAGATGTCGGCAAGTGGCCGGAAATTGAATCTCAAAACCGGCCAAACTTTGGCACACAGATCCGACCTCCTACGCTACAAATTGATGGAAACCAACCATACAGACAGTTAGGGCTCGAAGAGTAGATAAATTTCCATACCTTACTCGTCGAATTCCGTCGCCGGAGGAGGGAGAACGAAAGCTCGAAAGATTACGTAAAATCCTGCCAGTTTCTTGCATTTTCCGGCTAGCACAGGCGGCGGCTCCGGCTGGGATTGGAAGAGGGAGACGACACGGTCGTTTTGGTACCGGTCCCGCCGGATTTGGTGGCCGGACGTGGCGGTGGTGGCTCAAAAAGCCACCGGATGAATAGTAACAGCAAAGGGGGAGGGGGTTGCTGCGCACGGGAGAGAAGCCAGGGAGAGAGAAAGAGAGAAAGAGAAGAAGGCTGAGGTCGGGGTACTGTAGCAGCTACAGTGCCGCACAGTGAAATCCGAAAATTCCCTTTTTTTATTTTTATTTTAAATCGCTTCTCAATCGTTACAGCACGAAATTCGGTGTACCGCATATCCACGAATTCGTTTCGACGAGCTGGACGCAACGTCGCAACCCATTTCTCCAAATTCTTTTCGGAATTTTTACAGTGCCTAAAATACCCTTAATCCCAGTGGCAAAACTGTAATTTTGCCAAAATAATTAAATTGAATAAATTCAATTAAATTGGGTCAGGGATGTCACAGGCTGCTACCGCTTATGCTAAAGATTTAATGAGTTTTCCCATTTCACTTTCATTAATTTTGTGTGTTTAGTTTGATCACATCCTTGGGGTTGGCTTTGTTGTGGGGTTTGGTCAGTTTTCCCCTACTATTTAATTATTATTTTTAATAAATTTATCCTCGTTCCGTCGAGGTTTAAAAAAAAAAAAATTATTGGTCCCAGACACAGATGAAATTCCTCTATTAACTTATCATCTAATTAGCAAATTATTTGCTATTTCTCTATATTTCCAATCCACCAAGAACGTGACTTTAGCAATGGGACATATAAATAATTCCCAAAACGTCCAATTTTAATTGAAATTGATTTTCAACTTCATTGAATTAAGATGCTAAATATTCATCGAAACCCGTTAGAAGCACTCTGTGACAAGTTGTATAGGAAAAGAATATGTGAAAGAGAAATTCGACTTCCTTTATTTGGGCCCAAATATCTAGTTGGATTCAATAACGAGCCCATTCTTTGGTTGGTTTTGGACTTTGGGCCCAGCTATTCGGGAAATTCAAACTCTCTTTATTTATACAAGCCCCTTGTGTGTGTGCCAATTGGTTTTCTTTTTGTTTGTTTTGTTTTTAAAAATGTTATTTATTTTAGAATTAAGAAAATATAAAATGGGTAATTATGTTCCATAAAAAAAAAACCTATTATTTGATTTTATTTTTATTTTTAATTTTTTAATAGGAAAAATAAAAATTGACTATATTATTTTCATTTAATTAATAATTTTAATTTTTAATATTTGCATTAACCAAGGTCAATTTCTGGTATTTTGAATATTTCACAATTCTCTGCTTTTTGCTTTATATATATAGATTTTGGGACTTTTCAATACAAACTCAATTATGGATGAAAATGTTGGGAATAACCCACGTATTTGAATTGATGAATCACGGCCCAATTTGTATTTATTACTTATTTTCATGACTATTTTGCGCTTGAAGGTAAATAATGGAAACAAATTAAAAGTCCTTGATTTAAAGCATTGTCACTCTTAAATTATGAATTTGAGTTTTAAACGTTTATAGCTAAAAAATCATAACTCATATAGACCCCAAAAAAAAAGGTATTATAAGTATAATGCACATAAGATGTACATTAATCTCCCAAAGATACCGACTGCTTGCTTGGGTCACCTGCTTCAAGTGTTGCCTTGGTGGATGTTAGAGGTGAGGGCGATGATGATGGTGGTTCTACTGGTATTATAACCAGTGCATAGTACGAGAGCAGCATGCAAAATCAAATCCAAATGGTAACGGCTGGTGGCGATGGGCGATAATTAGCTGACTTGTTGTTCCTGGTAATGTTCCTCTTGAAACAAAACTAGCTAGGTCAGCATAGTGATGTTATGTGTGGTGTTTAATTATTATCTATTGCAAGTTTGGTGTGTGCTTGCATTGTTTAATTATTATCTCTATTGTAATTTGTAACGTTTGGTGTGCCACCAAACTTGTTGGCAAATGAAAGGCACACGTGTATGCCACCAAAGCCACGCCACACATATGGCTATAGATAAGGCTCTCATTATAGAATGACTATTGTTGGCAAACAAAATACACACGTATATGTCACCAAAGCCACGCCACACATATGGCTCAAATTTTTTGTTTTTAATTATCTTTCTCTTTGTCTTTGTTTTGACTTCAGAGTCGTTGGTAGGGTTTTTTGGTCAATTCGTTGGTAGGGTTTGATTTGAATAAGGGTTAGAAAAATGGCATAAAGGAAGAGTTTGTGCGAATGTATACCGTATAATTGGGATACAATTAAAGCTTCTTCTTGTTTTTTTTTTTGTGTGTGGAAAAGTCACCATCACGACTTAATGAAGTCCACGATTTAGAAACAAAATTCAACAAAATACCATTTGTCTAACGACTCGGTCATTACATGGTGGCAGCAATCAAGTAAGAAAACGACACATGAAGGAAAAATATTATTTATTTATTTGACCGAGTATTTACCAAATCCGTACACACCAGGAAGACATTTTTTATTTATTAATTCCTCCATAAAACATTAAACCAATTCTTAGTACTTTCTAGAAACCTAATTCAGATGCTTATTAAAATGTTGTCGATGTTAGAGCGGATTGTGGTCTTATTGATTCATGCATATGTTGTGCATTCAAGATGTCTTTCACTTAGTATTGCCAATGATATATGTCACTTTTCAATTCAAGGTGATTTGTATGTTTTTTTTTTTTTTTTACTTCAATTACAAATGTGTAGAATGAGTCGTTGGATCTAGAATTGTTATTTGTCACATCCTCGTTTAAAAGTATTTAAATCTAGAATTGTTGTTTGCCACATCCTCGTTTAAAAGTATTTGATCCGTTATATATAAGGTGTCGTTTATCTATTCATTTGTACTTTTATTTATGTGGGACCAACTAGGCTTTGTCTATATTGCTTGGCAATTGCTCGGTATTTACCATTTGTTTTGACTTCAAAGTCGTTGATAGGGTTTGATTTGAAAAATGATTAGAAAAATGACATAGAGGAAGAGTTTGTGTGGACGTATACCGTATAATTAGGATACAATTAATGCTTCTTCTTGTTTTTTTGTGGAAAAGTCACCATCCCGACTTAATTCAACAAAATACCATTTGTTTAATGACTCGGTCATTACATGGTGGCAGCAATCAAGTAAGAAAACGACACATGAAGGAAAAATATTATTTATTTATTTGACCGAGTATTTGCCAAATCCGTACACACCAGGAAGACATTTTTTATTTATTAATTCCCTCCATAAAACATTTAACCCAATTCTTAGTACTTTTTTTTTTACTTCAATTACAAATGTGTAGAATGAGTTGTTGGATCTAGATTTCTTGTTTTACACAGGGCTTCTTATATCTAGGTCTAAAACGATTAGCTGTTATTGGGTTGAGTCCACGTATTTTTAATTTTAGATGTAGGTTATTTGACATTTATTACTTTTTTTGTTGTGTCGATTTTACCCTTTGAGGTAAATAAGGAAAACACATTGTAAATTTAAATTTCATGCATTATTTCCTTGTAATTGAATTTTAGAATTTAAATTTTGAATTCTTTCCTTGATAATATTCCTAATATATAGATAAAATATAATTTAATCAATGAAAAGTAAAGACCCACATAATATACCAATTGATCATACAAGCACCCACATGAAATTATGTACCTAACATGCACCCAGACAAATACTATTATTATTAGCAACGAAAAAAACTTAATGACAAATCGTGTTACCTATAAGTTAGGAACCTAAATTAGAAAACTACATATTAATTAGGAACATAAATTAGAAGACTACCTATAACTTAACCTAAACTTAACATTTTAGCCTTGAAAAAAAACAATTCCACTTGAATTTTTTTTTTCTACTCTTCTTCCTTGGACTCCACAGGTGAGCCAAACCAGCCCTTTATTTTTTTGTTTTGTTTTCTTAGTTCCGTCTCTAACCAAAATAACACCATCTACCAGACGATTTCCATCTCTCTAACAAAATCCAGCCATTCTATTTTTAATAATATGTTCTTCTTTTGACCCCTTTTTATATTCTTCCATGAATAGTTTCGATTCAACAAACACCCGTTCTGTTGTTCCATTAATAACGATTTTTTACGGCAAAAAGTTGCCAAAAGAGGTGGTCCTTTTTTTCTTATTTTATTTTTGGTCAGAAAACAAAGTCTTGGTCAGTCAACGAAGGAAAACAGAAGTCATTGCCCCTGTTTATAAAACTTAACGAAATTGCCTAGTAAGTCCACACCTTTTTTTTTACTAGCAAAAGAACCCTCCCTCCTCAGAGATCATCCTTATTCTCTTATCCTCTTATCCTCTTGCCATAGCATCCAGTAAATAGCGTGGTAAGTTTTGTTTTATTAGTTCAAATGCTTTATAATATTATAGATAAACAGTCAATACTCTCCGGAACAGATTAATACTATTCCACAGAAATTAGTCAATACAGTATGACGTACGAAGTGGCTAAAAAAAGGCTAAAGGCCACAGTTTGCCTAGCCCACGACGAACCAACAGTGGCTATTGGTATGTAATGGCCACGGTTACTGTGCGAGATCAAAAAATTAGACCAGAGGTTTTCTTCATACAGTATTACTTCCATGCTAGTCACATAATTTTTTTTTTTTGGATATCATAGTATAGTATGAGTATGAGTCTAATCTTAAGTTAATACGTTACGTATATACTCCGTTATGTAATCTTAATATCTTTATTTGTTAGTCCTCATGAATGAATTATTACTACTACAAAAATTCACCAAAATTGGAAATTATTTAGCCCATCTAATTATATTAATCGTATTATTATCTTCAAATAAGATTATTGTACATGGGTAGACTTAGCGAGAAAGAAACACATATAAGTGACAAAATATCATTTACAAATTACAATAAGTCATAAAGTGTCTAGCAAAGAAATAGGAAAATGTTGGATGTGACTGCTCTTATTTTACCATATAATTAATAAAAGAGTTCACTAAGTGGGAATATTGAGTAATACAAAGTGGGATTTTCAACTGCATTTACTTAAAGGAAATAATAGACACCACCCCTACTTGGACAGGAACATCACTATCAGAGCAGCTACACAGTTCCCCTAATTAACCCCCATGCATGCTGATTATAAAAGACCATCCAGGGTAGCACTTAATTTTCTCATCACAAGCAATACATGTCATTTCTAGTTTTATTAACTTAATCCTCTTCGCGAAGAAGGAATTAATTGAACCATGGCCTTCAATGGGAGGATTCTTTTACTCTGCAACTGATCATCTCTTTGGTTGTAATTGTATTATTAGGTCATCTCCAAATATGCGCTAAATGTAGTCAAGGCTAAAAATTTAGCCTTCAAAATATTAATTTTTTAAAGAATAGTGTAGAGGCTAAAATTTTTCATCTCCACCATACAAGTGCTATATTTTAGGATCCTTCATATTTTATTATTTTAAGAAGCGTAGAGGCCACAAAAATGGATGGATTTGATGTGCATTATGAAAAGCGTGAATGGGGCCCACAAAAATTTGGTCTAGGCAAAACTAGGCTAAATGTGGCCCGATTGGAGGGTTAAAGGGCCAAATTTGGCCAAAATTTTGTTTAGCCCATGCCTCGAGACGGGTTTTGCATTATTTTAGGGCTATATTTGGGATATAGCCATGACTGGAGATGGCCTTAGGGGCTGAAAAAATAAAAACAGCAAGAGCTCAGATTTCCTGGCCCGACTGCCCAGACCACTGTGGCAATCTCACAATTTCATTTCCACTAGCAAAAGGTGCCCTTGAAGCAAGCATACCAATAGACGCAATCTCACAATTTCATTCACCCATTAATTTCCAAATTTTGGAATTACGTCGGTTTGATCCCTTCAAAAGGGTACGTAGGTAGTCTAGCATACCAATAGACGCAACCGCAACCAAATTTGAATCTCTGGTTTATTCTTAACCAAATTCGCCCCCAAACACAATTCCATATCGAATCCCTGGTTTATTCATCCAAATTCACTCAAACATTTTTCAATCAATTTTATTGAAATTCCCCCTTTGCAATGAGTCATTTATTTATTGCAATTCTTTGAACTTCGAGTGGCTTGATTCCTATAAGGGATACGTAGGCACCCCGAGGTTCGACTTGGGAGCAGTTGTAAAAATCAAACACACACGTTCTGTTTCTTTATGATGGAATCAAAGGGTGTTCCCTTGAAGCAATGGATTGTAATTAAGAGACACCGTGTCTCGAATGGGTCGAACCTAAAATAATAAAACCTCATTATTTAATTAGTGGTGGTGAAATTATGTTGGGAGGTTCACATTTTTCTTCAACAAGTATATTAAACTCACACACACTACACGGATGCTAGGACTCGAACCCAGGACTTTGCCTGAGGGAATAAATACTCCAAACCACTACACTTGTGAGTTCTTTGCAGGTAAGACCTTTTCTCTTAACCGTTGGATCAAATTGGTTAGCATGATCAAACGATTAAGATATAGGAACTCACCTAAGGGCCGTAGATAAGTCCCTCACTGTAGAATGACTCTTGTTGGCAAACGAAAGCCACACATATATGCCACCAAAGGCATGCCACACATATGGCTCAAATGTTTTGGTTTTAATTATCTTTTTCTTTGTCTTTGTTTTCACTTCAGAGTCATTGGTAGGGTTTGATTTGAAGAATGTTTTGTTTTTAATTATCTTTTTCTTTGTCTTTGTTTTGACTTTAGAGTTGTTGGTAGGGTTTCATTTGAAGAATGTTTTGTTTTTAATTATCTTTTTCTTTGTCTTTGTTTTGACTTCAGAGTCGTTAGTAGAGTTTGATTTAAAGAAGGGTTAGAGAAATGACATAAAGGAAGAGTTTGTGTGAATGTATACCGTATAATTAGGATACAATTAAAGCTTCTTCTTGTTTTTTTGTCGAAAAGTCACCATCCCGACTTAATCAAGTCCACGATTTCTAACTTTCTACAAACCTTGTTCTACCTCTTGATTATTGCATGGACTATTTTAGAAACAAAATTCAACAAAATACCATTTGTTTAATGACTTGGTCGTTACATGGTAGCAGCAATCAAGTAATTAAGAAAAAGACACAAAAAGGAAAAATATTATTTATTTATTTGACCGAGTATTTACCAAATCCGTACACACCAGGAAGACATTTTTTATTTATTAATTCCCTCCATAAAACATAAACCAATTCTTAGTACTTTCTAGAAACATAAACCAATTCTTGACCGAGTTCAAAATGCTGAATTTTCAGAATTGATGTAAAAATTACCTTAATATTAAGTGTAGAGTGTCCAGACCTTTTAAACCATTTCAAGATATGTTATTTTTCCGACATGAGATAAATGGTCCTAACACTTAAAAAGGTTTGCCAAGACTGCACCAATTGCTACGGAAGATGAAAATTCTTCCCCGTGTAGTGTAGTGGTCCCTTTTGAAATCAGCGGGGTGTGCAAGTTGCAACGTCAACTTGAATGTCTTAAATGGTGATGGTTTATAATTTCTGGATCAATCAAGTATTAATCACTATCACTATCACTATATGTGGTCCCTTTTGCAAGGTGCTGCTTGTGATTGACTTTGCGCTTAATTAGTAATAGGAAAATGCTGGAAATTGACTTTGGGCCCCGTTCTCGCAGTTTTGTTTATAGAAACTCACGAGGACCTTCCCAGTGGGTCACCCATCCTGGGATTGCTCTAACCCAAACTCGCTTAACTTTGGAGTTCCCATGGAATCCGAAACCAAAAGCCTTCCAAAAGGCGCCGTCTTCAGATGGAGGTGGCACGTACATATAAGGCACCACCTCCTCTCCGTTGGTCTATTTGGGATGTTACAATCCACCCCCAGGGGCCCGACATCCTCGTTGGCACACTCGCACCACACAGTAAAGTGGCTCGATACCATTCTATTCATATCCGGGATCGGCTCGTCGTATCACGATATTGTCCGCTTTGGGCCCCACCTTCTGGTTTTGTTTTAGGAACTCACGAGAACTTCCTAGTGGGCCACCCATCCTAAGATTGCTTCTTGCTTCAACTCGCTTAACCGGAGTTCCTATGGAATCCGAGCCTCCAAAAGCGCCGTCGTCTTATATGGAGGTGGGCGTATACGTATAAAGCGACATCACCCCTTCTTCATCGATCGATGTGGGATGTTACACCTATAGATTACTAATACATTAATGTTGAATTTAATATTTAATTTCAAATAAGTTTCTAAATTAATTCCTACATCCATTACAACTATTTGGAGATCTTTCCAAATTCAACGTGTGTCATTAGTTACACCCTCCACATAACACGTTAGTGTATACCCATCACTCTATAAATCTATGTGTAAAACCCAATTTCAAACTTAAGTGACCAGGTAGGATATAAGAGGCCATAGTATTCCTATGTTTTTACATCGTTCCATGAGACTTCATATTTTATTTATAATTTATTTCAAACATTTCATTAACTGTCATAATTGTAATTAATACTCCATATTACTAGCATATCAATCACCCCATTTCTTTTGGTTGCCATTTCCTCTAATATATCGCCCCTAAAATTGCAAACCAAAAAAAATAAATCTGTAAATTGCATATCCAATAATGTACCTATGAAAAATATAAATATAAATATATGCATATAAAAATATAGGTATATTATTTACAAAAAAATTAAATTAAAAAAACTAGGTCAGTTACTTTGTAATTGAAAATTTCGTACATTTTTCATAAATTAAAAATTGGTACGCAATAATTTATAGAAAATAAGTACGTTGTATAATTGAAATTTATGCACCTTTTTTATAAATTAAAAATAGGTACACTATGTAGAAGAAAAAATTTACATTATGCAGAAGAAAAAAATTGGTTCATTATATGACCGTAACCGTCCATGTCAGAAGGACCGTATGATCTTCTATATGGTGATGACCAATTTCCTGAGAAAATTGTGTGGAAATTTGGGCTTCACTAGGCATACCGTGGGGGTTTGGGGAAGACTTGTAAAACACGACCTCCAATGAGAAGAATTAGTTTGTATTCACCGGCCACTTCTACAGAAACTGCCACCAAGTCAAGTCATGGTTCGTCCACAACTCTGCTCAAACCGAAGACTAGTTAATGATTTGGTTGGTCAAAATTTTGAACATGCACGTAGGTCCAAATAAAAAAGAAGAAAGGTAGTTAATGCCTTGACTATAAATTTCATACCCACCATCAATCTGCTGAAAAAAAAATCTATTAACTCATCATGTGGCAATAAAGACATCCACAAATTATTTAAAAATAATAAATACATAAATAAAACATAATAATTTATTTCAAGCATTTTATTAACTGTCATAATTGTAATTAATATTCCCTATTACTAGCATATCAATCACCCCATTTCTTTTGGTTGCCATTTCCTCTAACATATCGCCCCTAAAATTGCAAACCAAAAAAAAATGTAAATTACATATCCAATAATGTACCTATGAAAAATATAAATATAAATATATAGGTATGAAAATATAGGAATATTATTTAACAAAAAAATTAATAAAAAAACTAGGTCAGTTACTTTGTAATTGAAATTTCCGTACATTTTCATAAATTAAAAATAGGTACGCAATTATTTATATAAACTAGGTCAGTTACTTTGTAATTGAAATTTATGCACATTTTTATAAATTAAAAAGAGGTACATTATGTATAAGAAAAAAAAAATAGGTTCATTATACTAGGTAAATTGTTTTACTAGGTACATTATTTAGAGAGAAAAAATAGGTTCATTTAAAAAAAATTCATAAAACAAACAATAAATAGATTATCAAATTATTTTTCATAAAACAAGTAATAGGTACATTATTTAGAGAAAAAATAGATACAAAATGTAGCAAAAATAGGTTCATTATACTAGGTAAATTGTTTTACTAGGTACATTATTAGGGAAAACAAATACGTACATTATTTGGAGAGAAAAAATAGGTTCATTTATAAAAAAGTTGTTTTTCATAAAACAAACAATAAAAAGATGATCAAATTATCTTTCATAAAACAAGTAATAGGTGCTTTATTTATAGAAAAAAGGTACAATATTAAGAGAAAAAATAGGTTCATATTGCCAATATCTTTTTGGACAGTAATTTACCTATTATATATTATCTACCTATTGTCAATATTAATACCCATATATTGATATGGATATTAAGAAAAGATAATAAGTAGATAATATTATTGACAATAATAATCTACTTATTATCAATAGGTAGATAATATTGATATATTATCTACCTATTGACAATATTTTATCAAGAGTTTATTAATATCATCAATATTATCAAGAATTTATTAATATATCCATATTAATATTAATGATATTTTATGGATAACAAGAGTTTATCTACCTATTGACAATAATCTTCCTCAGATTATTATCTTTTAATAATATGAGGTAGATTATTAATATGGAGTCGATTTACTTAAGATATCGATGTCAATATCAATTTTGATATCAATATATTGATACTGATATTGATATCAATATTGATATCATTATCAATATATTGATCTTTTTAACATCTTTTTTTCCTTTTTGGAGTAATAGGTAATTTACTACATCAACCGATCAATAGGTAGATAATATTGAATATATTAATAAACTCTTCATCAATATATCAATATTGATATTGATATCAATACTGATATTATCAACATATTGATATTGATAATATTAATATAAAACTATCAATATTGATATTGACTGTTTTTGAACTATTATTATTATTTTTAAATCTAACTATTTTTATGGACAATAATCGACCTATTTGTTTTTTTTTTATAATAATAATGTTCACTTAAATATTTATATTATCAATATCAATATCAATATCAATATCAATTTCAATATCATTATCAATATTGATATCAATATTAATACTGATATCAATTACTAATACATTAATGTTGAATTTAATAGATTACTAGTCATATAATTCATAAAAGGAAAACAACATAATTTTTTAATTAAATAAACCGAAACGTTAATCACCTATAGATTACTAATACATTAATGTTGAATTTAACATTTAATTTCAAATAAGTTTCTAAATTAATTCCTACATCCATTACAACAATTTGGAGATCTTTCCAAATTCATCGCACAATATTAGTTACAGCTCACATAACATATTAGCTTATAAATAGGGGTAGTTTTGGAATGCGAAAAATATAATAAATCAGATTTTAAGTTATATATGAAAAATATAAATATAAATATATACATATAAAAATATAGGTATATTATTTACAAAAAAATTAAATAAAAAACTAGGTCAGTTACTTTGTAATTGAAAATTTCGTACATTTTTCATAAATTAAAAATTGGTACGCAATAATTTATAGAAAATAACTACGTTGTATAATTGAAATTTATGCACCTTTTTTATAAATTAAAAATAGGTACACTATGTAGAAGAAAAAAATTACATTATGCCGAAGAAAAAAATTGGTTCATTATATGAGCGTAACCGTCCATGTCAGAAGGACCGTATGATCTTCTATATGGTGATGACCAATTTCCTGAGAAAATTGTGTGGAAATTTGGGCTTCACTCGGCATACCGTGGGGTTTGGGGAAGACTTGTAAAACACGACCAATTTGCTGAGAAAATTGTGTGGAAATTTGGGCTTCACTCGGCATACCGTGGGGTCTGGGGAAGACTTTTTGCTGAGAAGAATTGTGTGGAAATTGTATTGATAATGATATTGATATTGGCATTAATAATATCAATATTGAAATTGATATTATCAATATTGATAATATTGATAATGATATTGGTATCAATATCAATATTGATATTGATTACTAATACGTTAATGTTGAATTTAATAGATTACTAATATATAATTCATAAAAGGAAAACAACATAATTTTTTTATTAAATAAACCAAAACGTTAATCACCTATAGATTACTAATACGTTAATGTTGAATTTAATATTTAATTTCAAATAAGTTTCTAAATTAATTCCTACATCCATTACAACAATTTGGAGATCTTTCCAAATTCATCGCACATTAGTTACACCCTCACATAACACGTTAGCTTATAAATAAGGGTAGTTTTGGAATGCGAAAAATATAATAAATCAGATTTTAAGTTATATTAAGTAACTTGCTTAGTTGGATCCTAGTCATTGGGTATTATTTGAAAAAATTGGGTATTTTAAATAGAAAAATAAGAAAAGGGCTATAGGTGATTTAAAATGAATTTGATGGGTCTAAGCTTAATTTACTATAGAATCAAACTACAGGGTTAAATTGACAAAATTAAAACAAATAAAAAGAGCAACCTACAGAGATCAAAAATGACTTTTTCCTTACTTTTAATTGGTGGCTCATATGATATATATGGCCCCCATCTTGAATTAATAGTCCTTAATTATTACTTTAAATAAAAAAATTGACGTGCAAAGGACCAAATAGTGTAGTGGTTTGGAGTATTTACTTACTCACGCAAGGTCTTGGCTTCAGCCTAAAGATTCGTGTAGTGTGTGTGAGTTTAGTATCTTATCGCCATTCTCAATAGAAAAGTCCTAATATATATATATATATATATATATATATATATATTTTTTTTTTTTTTTCTTTTTTTGACATGAACCTTTTATCTAAAAGTTGCTCTATATAACTTAAGACAATAGTGACTTCGATGTAGAGGACTCATTTGGTAAGATTCTTACTATCGTCACGTGCATTTATTTATTTTTAATGAATGTAGAAAATAAATGGGAAGGCAAAGGGGACCAAAGTTACCATAGCCAGCCAGATAGATGAGAAACGAATCAATAGCATCTTCCAACTATACATGTTTCTTTTGGCTGAATGAAGAAAAAGCGTGTTGAGGTAAAAACTTACCAGAGCCAATTAATTTTGCAGTCTAGCGGCTATCGTATACAAATGGTCCAACTACTATCAGACACGTGCGCCGACTGCATGCTGTATGCAATTTTTTCTACACTCTAGTTTAAATGGTATAAAAATAATAGTGAATTGAGTTTAGACCCATAAAATTCACTTGAAATCACCTATAGTCCCTTCCATTATTTTTCTATTTAAAATACCCAATTTTTTCAAATAATACCCGATGACTATGATCCAACTAAGCAAATTACCTAATATAACTTAAAATCTGATTTATTATATTTTTCGCATTTCAAAATTATCCTTATTTATAAGCTAACGTGTTATGTGGGGGGTGTAATTAATGACACACGTTGAATTTGGAAAGATAATGGATGTAGGAATTAATTTAGAAACTTATTTGAAATTAAATATTAAATTCAACATTAACGTATTAGTAATCTATAGGTGATTAATGTTTTGGTTTATTTAATAAAAAATTATGTTGTTTTCCTTTTATGAATTCTATGACTAGTAATCTATTAAATTCAACATTAACCTATTAGTAATTAATATCGATATTGATATTGATGTTGATATCAATATCATTATCAATATTAATATTGATAATATCAATATCAATATCATTATCATTATATTGATATTGATATTGATATTGACAATATCAAAATTGAAGTGGACATTATTATTATAACAAAATAGGTTGATTATCATTCATAAAAAATAGGTAGATTATTATAAAAAGGATAATAGGTAAAACCGCCAATATCAATATTGACAGTTTTATATTGATATTATCAATATCCATATGTTGATAATATCAGTATTGATATTGATGAAGAGTTTATTAATATATTCAATATTATCTACCTATTGATAATAAGTAGATTATTTGTCAATAATATTATCTACTTATTATCTTTTCTTATCCATATCAATATATGGATAATAATATTGACAATAGGTAGATAATAATAGGTAAATTACTTTCAATAATATTATCTACTTATTATTGACAGTAAATTACCTATTACTCCAAAAAGGAAAAAAAGGATGTTAAAAATATCAAAATTGATATTGATATTGAAAAAAAAGATGTTAAAAATATCAATATTGAAGTGGACATTATTATTATTAAAAAAATAGGTCAATTATTGTCCATAAAAAATAGGTACATTATTATAAAAAAGATAATAGGTCAAAAACTGTCAATATCAATATTGACAATTTTATATTGATATTATCAATATCAATATGTTGATAATATCAGTATTGATATTTTGATATCAATATCAATATTGATGTATTGATGAAGATTTTATTAATATATTCAGTATTATCTACCTATTGATCGGTTGATGTAGTAAATAAATTACCTATTACTCCAAAAAGGAAAAAAAAAGATGTTTAAAAGATCAATATATTGATATTGATATTGATAATGATATCAATATCAATATCAATATATTGATATCAAAATTGATATTGATATCGATATTGATATTGATCAGTTTATTAAGCTTAGGTAAATCGACTCCATATTAATAATCTACCTCAGATTATTAAAAGATAATAATCTGAGGTAGATTATTCAATATTGTCAATAGGTAAATAAACTCTTATTATCCATAAAATATCATCAATATTAATATGGATATATTAATAAACTCTTTATAAAATATTGTCAATAGGTAGATAATATATCAATATTATCTACCTATTGATAATAAGTGGATTATTATTGTCACTAATACTATCTACTTATTATATTTTCTTAATATCCATATCAATATATGGATATTAATATTGACAATAGGTAGATAATAATAGGTAAATTACTGTCCAAAAAAGATATTGACAATATGAACCTATTTTTTCTCTAAATAATGTACCTATTTTTTTTCTCTAAATATTGTACCTATTATTGTCACCCATCCTGGGATTGCTCTAACCAAAACTCGTTTAACTTTGGAGTTCCCATGGAATCCGAAACCAGTGAGCTTCCAAAAGTCCTCATGCTAGATGGAGGTGCGCATGTACATATAAGGCACACCACCTCCTCTCCGTTGGTCTATGTGGGATGTTACAATCCACCCCCTTAAGGGCCCGACGTCCTCGTTGGCACACTCGCACCACATAGTAGAGTGGCTCTGATACCATTCTATTCATATCCAGGATTGGCTCTGTCGTATCACGATATTGTCCGCTTTGGGCCCCACCCTCGGGGTTTTATTTCTAGGAACTCACAAGCAACTTCCTAGTGAGTCACTCATCCTAAGATTGCTCTAGCCCAAACTCGCTTAACTTCGGAGTTCCTATGGAATCCAAAGCCAGTAAGCTCCCAAAAGGCCTCGTGCTATATGGAGGTGGGCATGTACATATAAGGCACATCACCCCCTCTCCATTGATCGATGTGGGATGTTACACCTATAGATTACTAATACATTAATGTTGAATTTAATATTTAATTTCAAATAAGTTTCTAAATTAATTCCTACATCCATTACAACCATTTGGAGATCTTTCCAAATTCAACGTGTGTCATTAGTTACACCCTCCACACACGTTAGTGTATAAATAGGGGTAGTTTTGGAATGCGAAAAATATAATAAATCAAATTTTAAGTTATATTAGGTAATTTGTTTAGTTGGATCCTAGTCATCGGGTATTATTTGAAAAAATTGGGTATTTTAAATAGAAAAATAAAGAAAAGGGCTCTAGGTAATTTAAAGTGAATTTTATGGGTCCAAGCTCAATTTACTATTTGTTGAATGACTTGGTCATTACAAGGTAGCAGCAATCAAGAAAGAAAAAGACACATGAAGGAAAAATATTATTTATTTATTTGATCGAGTATCTCCTTCTAATTACTTCATTCCTCCTAATTACTCAAAAGTTTAATTAAGTGGTGAACATATGCCATGGCCTTCCGCGGGGATGGGAGGATGTTTGTTATGCAAGTAATGATATTGATGAGAGTGGTTGTAAATGCAACAGCAGCAGCAGCTCAAGCCCGGCCTAATTGCCAAGACCAATGTGGTAACCTCACAATCCCATACCCATTTGGCATGGGTGAAGGCTGTTACCTCCGACCAGAATTCAACATCACTTGTGATCAATCCACCCAACCGCCGTCAGCCAACTGGACGGGCGGTACGAACAGGATTATCAACTTTTCTGTCGCTGATGGCGAGTTGCAAATAATGCTAGACGTAGCCACGGATCGTTTAGGTGAGGAAACAGAGGACAGCGTCTCTACTTGGCTACGGCTGCCTCCTCCTTACAGCATATCCCATACACAAAACAATTTCACCACAGTAGGCTGTGACACTGTGGGAATCTTTATAGGTGAGCGCTCGGGGGATGGAGGCCCAAAGAAAGAAACTGTCAAAACCGGCACCAGCGTCTCCTTGTGTGGTGATATTCTTGGCGACGCAATTCCAGACTCTTGCTCTGGATTTGGCTGTTCCCAAGCTTCCATCCCTGGTGGACTGCGAAGCATTAACACTTTTCTTCAAAGCCTGACTTTCAATCGATCGGGGAGTAATAATACGTGGTACGACAAGTACCCCCGCAGCTATGCCTTCATTGTGGAACAAGGCAACTTCTCATTCAACCCCAACACAACTTTTCAAGAACTCAACAACTCAAGGCAGCTTCCAGCCGTTCTGAATTGGGCAGTTGAGGGTGAGTCATGTGATGCAGCTCAACAGAGGCCCAACTTTCCATGCAAGGAAAATACCAATTGTGTCGAACGGACGATCATCGGTGGTCCGCCTGCTTACATTTGCCAGTGCTCGTCAGGTTATCTAGGGAACCCGTACCTCCCAGATAGTTGCCAAGGTAATCACTATAGCGCGCGCACACACACACAAAATATATAGATGTGTCTAATGAATTAATAATGTTCACTTGCCTGACTATGTTTTGTTAAACTATGAATATCAACCATTGATAAGGCTTATACCTGAATATGTGACATAAATTCACAGTTGTCCGGCAACATAAATTTGACAAGAGAATAATTATACTGTCTTATAATAACATGTGAAAAGTTGTTTCACTGGAAAGCTAAAGATCGGAATTTTGCATGATGTTAATTGTGATAAATTTGGTTTTCCGTACTATTCAGATATTGATGAGTGCAAGGATTCAAACCCCTGCAGTATTGGAACGTGCATAAATTTACCTGGAGATTATTCTTGTAAATGTCCCAAAGGGTACAAAAACAACGGAATGAATCAAAAGAGTTGCATCAAACACAATCCCAGCAATCGATCAAAGATCATTCTCCGGGCTCTTAGTTCATTGGGTATGTTTTATGTACATGTTAACATCCACCCCTATGAGAATATATCCAAACGTTCCAATCTACGTATGTTTCCCCCTTCTCAGTACTAATTATCATTTTTAAAGGCTTATAAACATTGATTAATCTCACTAACAAGACCCAAATTAAACTGAATAAATATCGTTCATTGTGATACATATAATATTATTTTTGTCTCAACATATTCTTTCTCAGAAGCATTTTATCCTAGAAAATAAAGTACAAGGTAGACAACGAAAACAACATCTATTAATACTTTTCACCAATCTATCTTTAACACTTTTTTTCTAATTTTATTTTTACTTTTCACCAATCTATCTATAACATATTATATTCTCTCTCTCACTTATGAAGCCATTAAGGTTTGTACAAGTATTTTAATACCATGATGTTTTCCTTCAACATACCAAAATGAGTTTTAACATCCTGCGCAATGGAATTAGAGAATCCAATATGGTCCTTATGTTTAACTTCTAACGTGCAGGTATCGGTGTAGGCCTCTTAGTTTTACTGGTTGGAAGTTCATGGCCGATATATTGGGGAATAAAGAAACGAAAGTACATCAAACTTAAAGAGAAGTACTTTAAAGAAAATGGCGGCTTACTGTTACAACAACAACTTGCTAGTCATCACGGGGTTGAGAGCATAGAGACGGCCAAGATTTTTACTGCAGAAGAACTCGAGAAGGCCACAGACAATTACCATGAAAGTAGAGTTCTTGGTGAAGGAGGTTATGGAATAGTTTACAAAGGAATACTTGCAGATAACAAAGTGGTTGCCATAAAGAAGTCAAAAGTTGGCGTCCCAACCCAGAAAGAGCATTTTGTTAATGAGGTGATTATTCTTTCTCAAATCAATCACAGAAATATAGTGAGGCTTCTGGGTTGCTGTTTGGAGACACCGGTGCCTTTACTAGTTTATGAATACATCACCAATGGCACTCTTTTTCATCACATTCATGGTAAAAAGAGCAAAGAGTCATCACTTTCATGGGACTTACGATTGAAGATTGCCGCAGAAACTGCAGGAGCATTAGCATACTTACACTCCTCTACTTCTACACGAATCATACATCGAGATGTGAAAGCAATGAATATACTGTTAGATGACAATTACATTGCAAAAGTGTCGGATTTTGGTGCCTCGCGTTTGGTTCCTATGGATCAAACTCAAGTAACAACTCTAGTGCAAGGGACACTCGGATACTTAGATCCTGAATACTTCCATTCAAACCAACTAACACAAAAGAGTGATGTCTATAGTTTTGGAGTTGTCTTGATGGAGCTACTAACAAGCAAAGTAGCGCTTTCTTTTGCTAGGCCTGAGTCAGAGAGAAACCTAGCAAGCTTCTTTGTTTGTTCAATGGAGGAAGATGGCTTGAACCGAATTTGGGACGATACCCTATTCAGTGAAGGAAATATGGAGACCCTAAAAAATGTAGCGAATCTAGCAAAAAGATGTGTCAGGTTAAAAGGGGAGGAAAGACCTACCATGAAAGAGGTAGCTTCAGAGCTAGAGGGGATGGGAATAATGGCAAAGCATCCAGGGGAAAGTTCTAATTTCTGTCCTGAAGAGACTGTCCACTTGCTCAGGTCACCTTCAAACACTTACGCTGTGGATGTTAGAGGCAATTGCAGTTCTAGTAAACACAGCATGCAAATCCAAATGTTAACGTCATATAATGATGGGCGATAGTTAAAACTTGATGCAGTGATGGATGTCTATATTGTTGTTGAAAAAGTAATGCATATTTGTGTAAATGTATTTCTTTACAAAGTTCTAGAAAAGTCAAGAAACTTGAACATGATTGATAGACATGTTTGTGCTAAAGAAATGTGTGGAGAAATCTAGAAAGCTTGGTGGAAGAAGAGGATAAGTTGGATATGATATAGTTCTAGAATAATGCAGCCAAGTCGGTGATTAAGAAATCTCTAGAGAGAGCCACATATGTGTGGCTGAGAAAGATTATGAGAGTCCTATGTCGGTGGGACAAGTCGGCAACAAGTCTCTATAAATATGAGATGCATTTCATGTATGTAACTAAGCTAGAAAAGCTAGCAAACTACTCAATCAAAGCTAGCTATCTAGCTAATTAAGTGAAGAGGTTGGGAGTTAATCAAGAGAACTTCCAACTAAGGGAGCCAATAAGCTCACCAATCTAAGTGAAGGGCCAAATAGCCCAAACTAGTCTAAGAAAGCGTGTGATGGCCAATAAGCAAAAATCTATGAAGAGGGCCAATTAGCCTAATTCTATGCATACCAAATCATGTACTATTCTCCTCCAAATCTAATAAAATCCCTTTGTTTCAACTACTGTCCTCTTATCCCAAACCCCTTCACCCTTCAACCAACAATGGTATCAGAGCACCACACGCTTCACACATCCCTACAATTCCAACAATTGTAGGAACTATATGAACCAAGGTTAGAATAGAAGTAAGTAATGCAGGGAGTACACAAATATACTGCAGGAACTATATGTGGTGTTTGATTATTTTCTTTGGTTACTTATAGCTCCAAGAACGTGAGTGTTTATTCTTGTGAAGGCTATTTGTGGGAGTGATTTTCGTCCCCAAAGAATATTTGTCAATGGATTCCGTCTTCCTCTTCTCTTCCCTTTCTCCCTGCAAAACCAAACGGAGTAAAAGACCACACCCGGGGGGTGTTGGCCAAAGGCCCTCCGATGCCTAAGTTAGGTCGAGTGTTTGTAGGAAAACAATAGCTAACAAAAGGGTACGGAGTTCTAGCGGGGAGAGAACCGGGTGGTCGGAGCCATGTGTGGCGGCCGGAGCCTTGTGTAAAAGAGAGAGAGAGGAGGCGACAAGGAGGAATCTCTGCAATATTTTGAGAGCTTAGAATGGCTTACCTCATGCCTTGGTGTAGCCTCCTATTTATAGTGGTCTCGGGAGCTATGGTTTCAGGAAGAATAATTCCCCATATGGAAGGAAATTATTCTTCCCCCCTATTTGGTGAGATAGAGTCAATTAGGGATTTGATTTGGTAATCCCTAATTGAATGACATAAATCTTCAATCAATCAAATCAATTCCCAATTAATCTAATAAATCCCTAAATCAAATAATCCCCAAATGGAAGGAGAACATTTGACCTAGGAAATTATTAAGGGAATAAATTGGTTTACACAAATGCCCCCAGCTTCTGCGTGGCGCTTGGCGGCATGGAGGAGGTGCGAATTAATTGTTGGGTTGTCCAACTGCGTCTGGGCTTCCTTCTTGGATTTGGGCTCCTATTTGGAGGAGGCATGTGACTTCTTACAGGTCAAGGAGCCTCAAGTGCAGTGCTTCTCTTTGCTCCTTTCCAAATTGCAAACTTGCTTCCTCTACTTTCTGTTTGTGAGAGATCTTGGAGGATTGTACTGCTTGTCAAAGAGAGGAGTTGCTGTGCACACCAAGGTAGGTCATGGTATGCTGGTCTGCTTCAATTTTGAATTCTTTGATGTGTGTCTCCCGAAAGACGCTTTTTTTATGGTCGGCTTGACCTGCGTCTCTCGAAGGATGCTTCGTTTGTGGTCCGCTTGACCTGCGTCTCCCGAAGAACGCCGTTTGTGGTCCGCTTGACCTGCGTCTCCGAAGGACACTTCGCTTGTAGTGGTCTGCTTGACCTACGTCTCCCGAGGACGTTCATTTGTGGTCCGCTTGACTGCGTCTCCCGAAGAACGCCGTTTGTGGTCCGCTTGACCTGCGTCTCCCAAAGGACGCTCCGTTTGTAGTGGTCTCGCTAGACCTATGTCTCCCGGAGGACGTTTCATTTGTGGTCCGCTTGACTGCGTCTCCCGAAGGACGCTTCGTTTGTAGTGGTTTGCTTGACCTACGTCTCCCGAAGGACGTTTCATTTATGGTCCGCTTGACATGCGTGTCCCGAAGGACGCTTCGTTTGTAGTAGTCTGCTTGACCTACGTCTCCCGAAGGACGCTTCATTTGTAGTCCGCTTGACCTGCATCTCCCGAAGGACTCTTCGTTTGTAGTGGACTGCTTGTCCTACGTCTCCCGAATGACGTTTCATTTATGGTCCGCTTGACTTGTGTCTCCCGAAGGACGCTTCGTTTGTGGTCCGCTTGACTTGCGTCTCCCGAAGGATGCTTCGTTTGTAGTGGACTGCATAACCTACATCTCTAGGAGGACGTTTCATTTGTGGTTCGCTTGACCTGCGTCTCCCAAAGGACGTTTCGTTTGTAGTGGACTGCTTGTCCTATGTCTCCCTGGTGGATGTTTTATTTGTGGTCGGCTTGACTGTGTCTCCCGAAGTACTCTTTCTTTGTGGTCGGCTTGACTCGCATCTCCCGAAGGATGCTTCCTTTTAGTGGACTGCTTGTCCTACGTCTTCCGGAGGACGTTTCATTTGTGGTCCACTTGACTGCGTCTCTGAAGGACGCTTCGTTTGTGGTCGGCTTGACCTGCGTCTCCCGAAGGACGCTTCTTTTGTGGTCGGCTTGGCCTGCGTCTCCCGAAGGACGCTTCCTTTGTGGTCGGCTTGACCTGCGTCTCCCGAAGTACACTTCCTTTTTAGTGGACTGCTTGTCCTACATCTCTCAATGAAAGCACCAATTTGTGAGAGTGATTTTCGTCCCCAAAGAATATTTGTCAATGGATTCCGTCTTCCTCTTCGCTTCCCTTTCTCCCTGCAAAACCAAATGGAGTAAAAGACCACACCCGGGGGGTGTTGGCCAAAGGCCCTCCGATGCCTAAGTTAGGTCGAGTGTTTGTAGGAAAACAATAGCTAACAAAAGGGTACGGAGCTCTCGCGGGGAGAGAACCGGGTGGCCGGAGCCGTGTGTGGTGGCAGGAGCCTTGTGTAAGAGAGAGAGAGAGAGAGAGAGAGAGAGAGAGGAGGCGACAAGGAGGAATCTCTGCAATATTTTAAGAGCTTAGAATGGCTTACCTCATGTCTTGGTGTAGCCTCCTATTTATAGTGGTCTCGGGAGCTAGGGTTTCAGGAAGAATAATTCCCCACATGGAAGGAAATTATTCTTCCCCCCTATTTGGTGAGATAGAGTCAATTAGGGATTTGATTTGGTAATCCCTAATTGAATGACATAAATCTCCAATCAATCAAATCAATTCCCAATTAGGTCAATTAATCCCCAATTAATCTAATAAATCCCTAAATCAAATAATCTCCAAATGGAAGAAGATCATTTGACCTAGGAAATTATTAAGGGAATAAATTGGTTTCCACACTATTCATGTTGATAAAAGGGTTGAATATATATGAAAACCAACCCCACCCTAATGTAATGAGATTCTTCTTAAGTTGATTTTCCAGCTACTTTTGCACTATATGGTCACGGAGAGAAAAAGATGACAAAAAAATGAAGAGAAAAAGATCACAAGGGTATGTTGATGCGAGGGAGCTTCTATAATGAGAGGGAGGGCGATGTTGAGGCGTTGAAGGTTGTAAGAAAAGCTTGAATACAGGGATATAATAAGTTTAATTAACTAATTTATAGTATGAAGAAATCAAACACAACCTGTGATTTGAATGAACCAAAATTAAAGGACGAATATTACAAAAAAAGTAAAATTCTGATATAATTGAGATACTAAAAATATGGTGCGAACCAGACTGGTCGAGTATGTAATTGGTTAGGAGAACGATAAGTCTCCAATCGGTTGACGGGTTGTTCGGGCGCCATGAGTATGACAAGGTGCGTATGTGGTAGTCGGTTAAACAAGTACATAATGATTTTGTCTCATTGCTTTGACTTTGCACACATAGACTGTTAATTACTATGATCATGAAGAGAAAACTGTAGACAGTGATCAACGTTAATGATTGTATTGTTAATAAGGCTGAACTAGAAACTGTGCTTTACCTTAGTGAATGAACATTAAAATTAAACCCACACTCAATGGGATTACATTTTGATTTGGAGGGGGAAATAAACATTAAACCCATACTAAACGGGATTACATTTTGATTGAGATATTTAAATTACTAAAGATCTATTCCCCAAATAATTAGTAAAAATCTTTTCCGTTAAATTCCAAAAGATGATTATAGCAAGTCTTAGCATCAAAGCAATGTATATTGGTAAACTTTTTCGTCAAATGGGAGATGAGCTGATTGAAAGATTGAGATAAATTAGGTGTTGCCATAAAAAAAACCCTGCCATTAGTTTGATCGTGGGTTTGACATGAAAGATCTCATTCTTACCGCAATATTATTCTTCATTTTTTTTGCCCTACACTTTTTTTTTTCATTCTTCTAGTGTACAATTTCCTAGGCAACTCAACTCTCTCAATTCTACTCCCAAAAACCAAACAAGACATGGAAGGGATTATGCAACTGATCTCATTACTAGTAATAGTTCTAGAGCTAGTGTTTGTATTAGCAATTAGTACATCATCAACAACAGCAGTAGCAGATGATCATCAAGCCCTCTTGCCTCAAGCCCTGCCTGGCTGCTCTGACCACTGTGGCAACATCACAATCCCATATCCATTCGGCATGGCTAGATCGGTTGTTACCACCAACCCGAGTTTTTTGTCAATTGTACTGCTCGTACTACTACTACTACCACCACTATCGATATTAATTTTAAAGATGTTGGCCAACCCGAACCCTCAATAGGGCCAATCCCATATTTGATAATGGATAATCACACTTCTCTAAGGGTTACTAACATCTCACTTGACGGTAAGTTGCACGTTTTGCAGCCTATAGCGCGAAAGTGTATTGATGATCAATATCAGACTAACAGTTCCCTCTACCTGTCCGATTCCTTCACCATCTCGGATACCAAAAACAAGTTCTTCACCGTTGGATGTGGTACTGCAGCGAGTTTTGTAGGTAGGCGCCGTGGCCCAAAACTAGGCCACGGAAGCCCGGGCAAAGAAAGACATTTACATGCATCTGGCTACTCTTTAACCTTATGCAACGACGACACTGCTGAGAATAACGATGACTCTTGTTCTGGGGACGGATGTGGCCAAGCTTACATCCCTAGTGGATTGTTCCAGTTTGAGATGGTATTGGAGCTTTGGTACTCTAATCATCTATACTCATGCAGCTATGGCTTCTTTGTGGAACAAGGCGAGTTCACATTCTCCTCCAACACAAGTTTGCAACAACTCAACAAGACTAACCACCTTCCTTTGGTTCTCAATTGGGAAATTGGGGATCATGGCCCATGCAATTCAGCTCATAACAGCACGGATTTTGCATGCAAGGGAAATAGCACGTGTGTCAGTTGGCCCAATTTCAATGGCTGGTCTACTGGTTACATTTGCCGGTGATTGCCAGGTTACGAAGGAAACCCATACCACCCAGATGGTTGCCAAGGTGATCATGATGATCAGATCATCAAAACATCTTCATTGTTACATATATGTTGGGATTGTAATCAATTAATTACCACTTAGACTAATGTGTGATCATGAATTAATTGGTATAATCTTGTGATTCCTTCAGATATTGTTGAGTGTAAGTCCGATGCCTGCGAAAGTGACGAAAGGTGCGTAAACTTACCTGGGAGTTTCTCTTGTCTTCCATGTTTCTTCGTTATGGAAGGGACAAGTTGCAATCACATGCCAAAGATTACCACTCCCAAGTATCTCGTTATTACTACTACTATAGGTATGTAATATTTTAACACCCTGCCCCATGCTCCCCATGAAAATTAAAAGAATAAAATCCAACACCTTGCAGCTATAGGTGTCATGTTGGTTTTACTCGTCGGATCTGCATGGTCCCTATGATGGGGAATGAAGCAGCGAAAGTGCATCAAACTCAAAGAAAAGTACTTTGAAGAAAATGGCGGTTTCTTGTTACAACATAAGCTTGCTAGTCATCATGGGGTTGAGACAACCAGGATCTTTACTGCAGAAGAGCTGGAAAAAGCCACAAACAATTATCATGACAGTAGAGTCCTTGGGAAAGGATCTTATGGAATAGTGTACAAAGGAATATTACCAGATATGAAAATGGTTGCCATAAAAAAGTCCAGAATTGCTGCCCCAACCCAGACTGAGCAGTTTGTTAATGAGTTGGTTGTTCTTTCTCAAATTAACCATAAAAATGTGGTGAGGATATTAGGTTGTTGTTTAGAGTCAGAAGTGCCTTTACTAGTTTACAAGTTCATCACCAACGGCACTCTTTTGAGCACATTCATGGTGAGAGGAGCAGAGGATCATCGCTTGTGTGGGAATTGCGATTGAAGATTGCAGGAGCACTAGCATACTTGCACTCATCCACTTTTATGCAAATCATACACCGAGATGTTAAAGCTGTGAATATATTATTAGACAACAATTACACGACAAAAGTGTCAGAGACTTTGGAGCTTCAGTATTGATTCCTCTACATCAAACTCAAGTAGTAACTTTGGTGCAAGGGACACTTGGATACTTAGACCCTGAGTATCTCCACTGAACCAACTAACAGAGAAGAATGATGTTTATAGGTTTGGAGTTGGCCTTGTAGAGCCATTGACAAGAAAAGTGGCAATTTCTTATGATAGGCCTGAGGCAGAGAGAAGTCTAGCAAGACTGTTTGTTTGTGCAATGGAAGAAGATCGCTTGGATCGTATTCTTGATTGTAACATAGCCAACGAACGGAATATCAAGACGATAATAAATGTGGCCCGTCTCGCAAAAAGATGTTTAAGGTTAAAAGGGGAGGAAAGGCCGACCATGAAAGAAATAGCTATAGAGCTAGAGGGAATGAGAATAATAGCAAACCATCCATGGGGGAACATTAATGTTGATTTGCCTTCAGAAGATCAGGCTTCGGTCTTGCTGTGGTCACCTTCAAAAGCTTCTATTGCTGACGTTAGAGATGATTGTGGTTGTACTGGCACAACTTCTGGTACGTATCTAGCAGGTATGTTAGCATGCAAATTGAAATATTAATGTCATATGGTGTGTCAGTGATTCATTAACTGATTTATTGCTAGCCAGTGATGATTATATTAGTTTGTTCTTATTTTTGCTAGTTAGTGATCATAATTTTTTGTTGGACGAACAAGAAATTTTCTTCAACAAATTAACTTGAAAACTAATAATCGCAGTGCTGATCAATGGTCTAGCTTGCAAAGGATCCAAAGTCAGCTGAAGCCACTGAAATTTTATTGAGTGGACTTCCTTTAGCAGGCAGCCTTGAATCTGACTTTGGAACATTTGAAAGATTGCAGCAAGTTTAGGGTAACGCCTCAACCATCGAGCCCCGAAAATCGTCACATCACGAAGGACTTGCCAACGAGATTAAATCTTGTTGTTCGTGAAACCCAAATACAATCGGTAGGAACTAATTGACTTGTTGCTGGTTACCATTTATATAAAATGTTGGAATAATATAAAATGTATATGGTTAAAAATATATAAGTGATATTTGTTTCTTTTCTGTAATGTTCATTTCTGATTTGAGATTTTCCCCTCTCAATTAAGTCTCAAATGGTCTGAGGACTGGTTCGGGTTTGGATGAGGATGACAAGGTGTAGGCTTGTATCCATAAATGGTGAGACTCTCATGTATGTGGTGGTGCTTAAACAAAGGACATATTGACTTAGTCACCTTTGCACGCATTGACTATTGATTACCATGTAATTATTTAGGTCCCAAATAATAGACAGGACCTGAGGTCTCTCCAGTCCACCGTGGACTTAGACTCTGTTAGGTTATGTTTAGCTAAGGTTTTTAACTTCCATTGACAACTTTGTAATTGCACATGTAATTCATCAAGCTCAAGGTTAATTAGACTAGGTTAGTCTAGTTGAAGATGATTACTGTGGCTGCGATCAACAGTGGCACGATGCAATCAAGATCTTCAAAGGTAAATCATGCATTGCATTGTCAATATTCATTGAATAAATGTGATGAGTAGTCATCCATTTTATGCCAGCTCATTTAAATTTCTCACGTGTTACCAGTTGTGGGTTTTTCTTTCTATTGAATGTTTTGTCTTATTATGAAGCCAATGATTGGCTGCCAGCTGAGGGAATTTAAGGCGTACTTCTTTTTAAGTAAAAAGGGAGGCTACAACATTGTAGCCGTCACTTTGACAGAGAGAATTTTAAGAGCCTTTCTTCTCTGTTTATCTTCCTTTCTCTGTGAAGTCTGGGTTTTTAATATGAGATTTTGAAAAATGTTTTTAAAATCTGCTTTGATTCTTGAACTCTACTTCCTTTGGAGAGAGGGTTTTTGAGAGCTTTGATTTTGCTCTGCATCTTCTCTCTGAGAATGAGGTATGCATCTTTGAGAGAGAGAGAGAGCGAGAGAGTGGTACTTCTTCTTCTTCTCTGCATTTGCAGCTGGGTGTGGTTTGAGTTTTCAAATAGCTTTTGAAATATGCTTTTATTTTCGAAATCTACTTCACCCATTGATAAATTTTGAGAGTAAAACGTGTACTCAGCATTCTCTAAGGTTTTTCATTGTGAGATTTTGAAAATGGTTTTTTAAAATCTGCATCTGGGTTCGTGTTGACTAGTCATCTTCTTAAGTCTAGATCATATTTTAGGTTGATTTCTTCAAGAGTATGGTTTCTTGAAGAAATTGATCCTTTTTGGTTCAGAATCTATATTTCATTCATCTATTTGATCTGGAGCTGAGCCACCGGTGCGATGGAGTGAAGAAGCTGATGTACTAGCTGCCATGTAGAAAATGATTTTCCTTGATTCAAATATGTTTACAATGTACAGCTATATAGGAGATTTGTTTGACTGTTAAAAGAAGTTATAAACAGCATTAAAGGCTATAATTACAAAGAATCAAAACTGATCTTCAGTTACACAATCAGTTTTGATTGAGAAGAGGAAATTTCTCTGATCTTCAGTTACATAATCAGTTTTGATTAAGAAGAGGAAATCTCTCTAACACCCTCCCTCAAACTTGGTGGGCCTGCACGTACAAGTTTGCAAGTAAGAAGAACACGACGATGCTTGTGAAGAGGCTTGGTGAGAAGATCCGCAGGCTGATCTATTGAAAGGATAAAGCAAACACGATGGCTTCGAAGTGCGACTTTCTCACGAACAAAGTGATAATCAAGTTCAATATGTTTAGTGCGGGCATGAAACACCGGATTAGAAGCCATGTAGGTAGCACTGAGGTTATCACAATGCAAGAGAATGGGAAACTGAATTCGAGCACCAAGTTCATAAAGCAAGTAGGCTAACCAAGTATACTCTGCACTAGCATGGGAAAGGGAGCGATACTCCGACTCAGCACTGGAACGAGCAATGGTAGGTTGCTTTTAGAGCACCAAGAGACCAAGTTGGTGCCAAGATAAACAAGATAACCAAACGTTGAACGACGAGAGTCTGGACAGCCAGCCCAATCAGCATCAGCATAGGCAGCAAGAGAAGTAGGATGGCGTTGAGGACCAAAGAACAAGCCATGGTCAAGTGAGCGTTTGATGTAGCGAAGGATGAGCTTGGCAGCAATCAAATGAGGGGTGCATGGCTAACTCATGAACTGAGCGATAGAATTAACAGCGAAGGCAATGTCAGGATGAGTGATTGTCAATTACTGCAAGGATCCAACAATTTCCCGAAAGACCGATGGATTGGGAAGGAGATCACCATCATTAGAAGTGAGAATAGCCTTTGCTGACATTGGAGTACTAACTGGTTTACTAAGCAGCATATCATGCTTCACAAGAAGATTATATGCATACTTGTGAACACCTTTATTTTGAGATGTAACCTGTAAATCAAGAAAGTAGTGTAGATTTCTAAGATCTTTGATGTCAAAGCCCCAACCTAAAGCATCAATGAAACTTTTTAAAAGTCTACCATCACTGCCTGTAACCACAATATCATCAACATAGAGGAGAAAATAAATTGTATGACACCTGAGTTGGAAAACAAACATAGATGAATTAGCCAAGCTCTGAACAAAGCCAACTGACAGTAAGAAGCATGTCATACGGTGAAACCACGCACGAGGAGCTTGCTTGAGGCCATAGATGGCCTTGTTGAGCTTGCAAACATGAGATGGCCGCGACGGATCAATGAATCCCGGTGGTTGAGTCATATACACATCTTCTTTAAGAAAGCCATGAAAGAATGCGTTCTTGACTTCCAATTGACGAAGTGACCAGCCTCTAGATACAGCAAGAGAAAGCACAACACGAATAGTTGTAGGTTTAACCATAGGGCTAAAGGTATCTGTATAGTCTATACCTTGTTGTTGATGAAATCCTTTAGCCACAAGTCGCGCTTTGTGATGTTCAATAGTGCCATCTGGATTGTGCTTTACTCGGAACACCCATTTGCAGTCAACAAGATTTTGAGACGAAGATGAGGGAACCAATGTCCAAGTATTGTTTTTCAGCAAAGCATTGATTTCATCAACCATTGCAGCACGCCATGTCTCATGTTTAGAAGCTTAAGTGTAGCATGTAGGCTCTGCAGTTTCAATGACAATGAGGAGAGCATGAGGAATTGGATATTTGACAGTGCCATCCGTGCGAATTTTGGGCTGCACAATACCGTGCTGTAGACGTGTCCTCTTGGGTGGAGAAGGTGGTGGGCTTGGCGGTGCAGGAAAGGACTGAGGAGAGGTGACAGGCGGAGAATCACCTGAGACCGGCTGTGGAACAGGTGCAGCAGGGGCAGATGGTTGAAGAGAGGTGGATGCACGCGGTGAAGAATCTGGATGTAATGAACGGCAGCCCTGATAGGTGAGGATGGGGGCGGCGGTGGGCGCTGGAGACTGGGACGGAGCCGACAGCGCTGTAATCGGGAATTCAATACGCACTTCACGCGGCTCTGGTTGAGACACAGTACAAGTAGAGTTGTCATTCTCAACAGGCGGGTTTGGGCCAGAAGGAGAGGGCTGTGGGAGATTGAGTCCTGGATTGGACAAGAGTGTAAACTCCAATGGGCCAGCGTCGGGAACTAAGCCTGCAACTGTTTGTAAGGAAAAATTGTTTCGTTAAAGATAACATGCCTAGAGATATAGACACGACCGGTGGTAGGATCTAGACAACAATAACCTCTGTGTTGAGAACTGTAACCGAGAAAGACACACTCAATGCTACGACTTGAAAGTTTATCAGAGACATAAGACCCAAGATGAGGAAAACAAGAACATCCAAAAACACGTAGAGAGGAATAGGAAGGCGGGATGCCATAGAGACGAGTATGTGAAGTATCCCAATTTAGAGTGGGTGTGGGAAGAAGATTAATAAGATAAACAGAGGTTAAAACAGCTTCAACCCAAAGATGATGTGGAGCACCAGAAGTGAGAAGGAGACTTCGAGTCATTGTGGCAATATGGCGATGCTTGCGCTCGGCAAGGCCATTTTGTTGTGGTGTATGGGGGCAAGAAAATCTCTGTTGAATTCCCAAGGATTTACAATAATTAGAAAAGGCATTATTGACATATTCAGTCCCATTATCGCTTTGAAGAAATTGAATGGTATGGTGAAAGATGTTTTGAATCATGGCAACTAAAGTTTGAAAATGAGTTAGGACTTCATTTTTGTGACACATGGGGTAAATCCAAGTGTAGCGTGAGAATTCATCAGTAAATAGAACATAATATTTGAAACCACTAACAGAAATAGTAGATGAGGACCAAACATCACTATGGATAATATGAAAAGGAGTAGTATCAGTCTCTTTATTGGAATTAAAAAGTAATTGGTGAGACTTGCTAAGTGCACAGTCTCAACAAAAAGAACGAAAAGACAATTTGGAATTAATTGTAGAACCTAGACGTGCTAAGACATTTGACGACGGATGACCTAAACGATTGTGCCAGATGGAGGAGTGGAGACGCTTGACAGATTGAGAGAATATAGAACATCTTTACAAGGGCCCTGAAACAATAGACGACCAGTACGTAAGCAATAGATTTGATAGAAGTCAGGTGCAAAAAGAAAGAAAACACGATTGTCTTTAGTGAAACGAGCAATAGATAAAAGATTTTTATGAATGGACGGAATACGGAAGACATTTTGTAAAGTGAAGTTGGAAGAGCCTAATGAAAAGGGAAGGTTACCAGTATGGGAAACGGGCATTGAGTCCCCATTACCCATATATACATTATGCGGCCCACCATAAGGTTGAGGATTATTGATGGGCATGGATGTCATGTGATGGGTTGTACCTGTGTCCGGGTACCAATTTGGATCAGCAGCATAATGTACTCCAGCAAACTAAGCAGCAGTATTTGGGCCGAAAAATCTATGTGGACATTGGGAGAGCCCATGTTGACTTAAGTGACAATTGGGACACCATTGGGGTGCTGGGCCAAGAAGACCATTTGGTGGGGGACGAGCAGCCCAAGTAGGTGAAGTAAATGGCCCAAATGGAGGCACATGTTGCTGTTGCATAGGAAAAGGAGACTCAACCTGTGACTGTGGAGCAGCTTGCTGTTGGGAATGACGACCACGTCTGAAGCGGCCATTGCTGGAATGACCACCGGTGGGAAATTGGTGGCTGGTATTGGGGCGATGATCACGATTGGTAGAAGGGGCTTGGCTGTGATTGAAGAGAGCGGTGGCCGTAGGGGAATCAGTAGGACGAGATTGTTGGACATCAAAAGGGAGAATTCGAGCCTGAAGTTCAGTGAAATTGGGGAGCGGAGGATTTTGAGTGAGGGCGATGCGAAGCATGAGGTAATCGGGGCCAAGACCATGAAGAGTGGCGATGATCAAGTCCTCGTCTGGAACAGGCTTGTTAATAGAGATCAAGGCATCAGCAATTGATTTAGCATGACGGAGGTAGGCGTCAACAGATTGAGTGCCTTTGTTGAGATCTAGAAGCTGCATTTTGAGATTGGTTGCACTAGCTACAGACTTCTGGGAAAAATGACGTTCAAGGCAGTCCCAAATTGCCTTTGACTTGTCGAAACCAATGGTAAGCTGTGCGATGTTTTCTGTTAGAGTGGTGGTGAGGATGCTAACGATTTGTTGGTCGACGGTGAACCACGTATCATGGTCTAGATTAGGGATGGATCGTGCTGGTTGAGTGTCGGTGGCAGTAGTCATGGTGGTGAGAGATGGTTCAGGAATGGTGCCATCAACATATCCCCAAAGTTTGGCACCGTGAAGGTAAGGTTTGATTTGCCGAAGCCAGGTGAGGTAATTGGTTTAAGTAAGTTTGGTGAATTGAGCAGTATTTTAGGAGGGAGCAGTTGAGGAAGAGGTGGTGGCCATGGGAAAGAAAAAGGGAAAAAGGGACGGCAAAGGAAGAGAGACAGGTGAGGATCCTAGGCTTAGGCTGATACCATGTAGAAAATGATTTTCCTTGATTCAAATCTGTTTACAATGTACAGTTATATAGGAGATTTGTTTGACTGTTACAAGAAGTTATAAACAGCATTAAAGGCTATAATTACAAAGAATCAAAACTGATCTTCAGTTACACAATTAGTTTTGATTGAGAAGAGGAAATCTCTCTGATCTTCAGTTACACAATCAGTTTTGATTGAGAAGAGGAAATCTCTCTAACATGCCACTTACATGAAGGACTAGTTGCTAGCTCAACTAAGTTTGGAGAAGGAGGTTGCACATGAAGGTTTCCTTAATAGACCTAGGATTGCTTGAGCTTGTGTTTACTTTTTTTTTTTTGTAAGAATCTTAGTGGATTGTCTGGTCGGAGTGATGGCCCCCAGTTTTTCCCAATGGAGGGTTTCTGGGTGAACATTTCTGGTGTGTTATTCGTGATTTTATGACTAGCCATACTATATCTGTTATCTCTAGAATGTTGATGAATGTTCCCACACCTATCACTCTAGTATGTGTAGGCTTGTATCCATAAATAACATGTATGTGGTGGTGCTTATAACAAAGGACATATTGACTTAGTCTCCTTTGCACGCATTGACTATTGATTACCATGTAATTATTTAGGTCCCAAATAATAGACAAGACCTGAGGTCTCTCCAGTCCCACCGTGGACTTAGACTTAGCAAGGCCAGAAACAAGAAACATTAACAAACGAAGAATCAACCTTCAATTTCTCTGTATATTTCACTTTTTCACTGGAGAAAAGCTTACCTTCCTATCACCGATTTTATATTACCCGTTACACCTAAAATTTTATCATTTGAAAAATCTTCACTACGACTACTTCGCCTACAAAGGCGAAAGATAGGTGAGGCTCTCCTAGCTACCACATACTTCACTCCCAAGTATCCCAAACAATACAGTACACGTTATACAAAATGGCCTTACACTACTGCTTACTTGGGGTGTGCTTATGCCACTCTCATTGCTAATTGTATTAGCAGCTGCAACAATAATTAGCCCTCCCTAACTGCTGACCACTGTGGTACTAATCTCACAGTTCCATAGCCATTTGGAGTTAATGAAAATTGTTATCTGAACTATTCCTTCTACATCAATTGCACTCGCGACGAATCCAAGGAACCCCAAATAGTACCATATTGGGGAGATAGTAGCTTCATTGTTTCTAACATTTCACTTGATGAGACCGAGTTGCGAACGTTCCAGTTTGTACCCAAAGATTGTTAACAAGAGCAGGAGCTCAAGCCCTAGGCCTAACTGCCCCCTGACCATTCCTGTGGTAATCTGGCAATTCCATACCCATTTGGCCTGAGTGACGATTTGTTCTCTCAGCTGTGACTTTGTCATCAATTCCATACCCGTTTACCCTTTTTTAAGAAAGAAAATTCTTTGTACTTATTCTCAATTTGTTTCTTATTACATAATTTAAAATATGCATAACCATTTTGTTATTTTGTTATTTGTTATTTTATTGTTTAAACTATAGCGAAGTCACCATCGTGCCTTAGATTGATGAACTTTTGTTCAAACCTTTTTGTTCCTGTTTTTATTCTTTAAAATGTAATGACCAAAAAAGAAGACGACGACTATCTAGAACGTCAATTAAATGGGAAATGAAATGGGACCAACTACAACAACCATTTTCTTTTCAAATTGCAACAATCTCTGTAGATTCCAAGCATATGGGTGAAAAATCATTATGTGTCACGGAACACAATGCGCCATGCAATGGGGTATTATAGCTCCAATTAAATTATGCCGCGTATTGATTAATGAGTAATTTAGTATTAATGATTATATACGAGGCTTAATTTAATCTAAATGAGGAGCTCGACTTATGTGAATGGGTGTATAAACAAATCAGAAGTAAAAGCTGAATCAATGATATGAACAGGTATTTTGGGTTCATCGCATGCAATGCAGGGTCAAATTAATTTAATAAATGAAGAGAAATTGTTTAAATGCAACTTTACTATAAAAAAATTATGTCAAGTTGATCAACTTGTGTTATTTGTTTTATTTTGGCGAGACATTACGAGGTAGATGTTTGGGTGGAATGAAAGACAAAAAAAAAACACCACTAGTCTTCTTCTAGAGCCAATCATATGCATGTCCAAAGTCCAATCTGTCAGGAATGTGTTAGAAAATTAAATTATAAATATTTAATTTTATAATAATGTGAATGGAAATTATACTAAGTTGTGGGATCTGTGTCTTTTTAATTTGGTACATGATGAATGGTTTTTTGGTACATAAAAATAAAATATTAATTTTATTATCAACATCCATGATTGATGGGGTGAGACTTTCTATGGAAAGTTACTAATAAAATAATATGAAAGGTTGCAAATTGTATAGAAGTAACTAGGGGTGGGCATCCGAACCGACCGGACCGGACCGAAAGAAAAAAATCGGTTGACCAAAAAGTCAACAATGCTATATTTTTTAAGTCTTAAAGTTTAGTCGAAGGTATGCTATCTAAATCATATTTTTTATATATTTTTTAAAATCTAATGCTATATTTTTAATTTTATAATTAATATTTTTCCAAGTTCAACTTCAATTGGACCGGATGAATAGTACCGATTCTGATGTGAGCTTGAAACCGAACCGGACCGCGCCCACCCCTAGAAGTAACGTTGCTATTTGCTTTATGTACTATTGTATCTGTTGGGTAAAGGTGCATCCGCGTGGATCAAGAGACAACCAAAAGTGGTGTCTGCCCAAACCTGAAAAGTTGCACTGTTTCTGTATGAAAACACACGACTATGTGTAATTTTTCAGTCACATCCTTTTTTGAACAGATGATTAACTCTCTATAAATAGAGAACAGTCCCAGACTTCTAGATCATCAATTTAGTCATCCAATAATAGTAGTTTTAGAGCATTCTTAGCATTATATTTCTAGAAATATAGTGAGATATTAAGAGAGAGTTCATACACAAGTTTGAGTTCGCTTTTCTTGGTGATTGAAGTGCTACTTCCTCAAGAAGTCGATCGTTGTATCCTGGGAGACGTTTGCCAAGCAAATCCTAAAAGCACCTGTGAGGAGGCAATTTCGCCTTAAGGAAATAGAACCAAGTTCTAGACTCGATCATCTGTAAAGTATTCTTAATTTTCCTTGTCGTTATTTTCTTGTATTTATTTCGAATTTATAGTGAATTTTTATTTTCGAAATTCTGTAAATATAGCAATTATCCTAATATTTTTACCAACAATCTTAAGACGAAATCTTCTTTTTTTTTGGTAATTGCTATATTTATTGGTTTTTTAAGAATCTTAAATTTATTTTAGTTTCTTAAAAATTGTTAGTTTACTTTTGAATTAAACTGTGGATTTTCCTCTTTATTGAAGGAAAATGACTGGTGTTACTAGTAGTGACTGTACTAGTAATGACAATGGAAAAGGTGTGGCTCATGCTTTACCTGTGGTGATCCCTGCTTCCTCCACTCATGGAGAGAAACCTGAGAAGTTCAATGGAACCGATTTCAAGAGGTGGCAATAAAAGATGCTGTTCTATTTGACCACACTCAATTTGGCCAAGTTCTTGAAGGAAGATGCTCCTGCTACTGGTTGTTGTGTTCTTAATTGGCACAAAAATAATGTGCTAATCATCTAATTAAAAATACCCGCAAGTGCACGAATCTATTGGAGTATATATTATGTAAGTACGGGGTCGATCCCACGAGGAACTGTCGGCTACTAAAAGTTCTAGTTTGAGTACTAGAACAACACTTAATCAACACAACACACAAGTAAAAATGCAAATTGGAAGCTAAGAATGAATAAGGAAAACCAAAGGAATTGAAACAAAACAAGAAAACCAAAACTAAATACAAACAACACTTTCTATCACCCTTTTATCGCCTGTTTATCACCTGTGAATAGTGCGCAAATAGTGTCATGAACAGTGCGTGACCGGTCGCATGATTAGTGACGATCGGTCGTTTTGAAGCAGATTGTAATTTGAAAACCTAAATGAAATGCGACCGGTCGTTTTGAAGCAGATTGTGTGCTCTGTTTTCAGCTTCAACCTCTGTCCAGTTTTTAGCCTATAACTCTCCAACCGTTTATCTAAATTTCACGTTCTTTATACGATTGGATTCAGCACAGAAAAAGGAAGATGGATGATTCTTACTTCATCCATTTGTTGCTTGGGAAAAATGGGGGTGCATACAATCCCAACAATCTCAAGAAGCATGCTTTCAAAGGTGATCAATCAAAGAAACACATACATCAAGGATAGATTATTTTAGTGAAAGGGAATTCATCAACAACATCTAGAAATTCATACACTCAAGCATCAAAACAATAGAGTAATCATGTTTAGGGCTTCAACCTAAGCCCTAGCTATGGAGTTTAGCTCCTCATGTTCATAGTAAACACAACTTCAAATACAATTAGAAAGAGTTTACAGATTTTGTGAAAGTGATGGAAGCTCAAGGTCTTCAGTGGTGGAGGTCATCTTCTTCCTTCGTAGCCTCCTTGTTCTCCTTCTCTCCCAGCTCCCAAAATCAGATTTTTCAAAAAATGGAATACTAGAATATGGAATGATGGATTCTCTTGTGTCAGCCGAACCCCCCCTTCAGCTACCCTCTCTCCACTTTTCCAACTCATTTTCAATATTCAACTCCACCTTTTGCCAAAAGCCTTTTGCACATGCTCCACTTGCCTTGTTGCAATGATGGGATTTGCTTTTAACATTCATTAAAGGGGGCCAATTTGTCTCAGAAATTCTCACTCCAATAAGGTAATTCATTGTTACCAAAAGGTATGGTAACAAGTAGAAATAAGATGACACAAGAGGAGGTGAAACTCGCAAAAACGGATTTCCAGAGCTAGGATCAAATGCTGGATTGGATGGCAGGGCTATACTTGCTCAATGGAGCTCAAATTCGGATATGTTGTAGTCAACATCCATTGGAACAAGTTTCATGAAGATCTTCACCTCATCCGGGCACTGGAGCATGCCGATCCAAAGCCAAGAAATTGACCTACGAAAATGAACAAAACAGAATTTATAACCAATAATGCACTTTTAGCACATTTTCAATCTAACCAAGGTAAAGTCTAAGAAAACACAAAAAGTAAGTAAAATGCTATAAAAAGTCAAGAACTAACTCAAAATATTGGGTGAATAACATGATAAATTATGTGTAAAAATGAACCCAACACTGGTACTACTACAGAAGCGGTGGCTGCTGCAAATGCATGGTATCACTCGAACTTCCTTTGCAAGTACTATATCCTCAATGGATTGGACAATACTTTGTACAATGTATACAGTCCAATCAAAACTGCCAAGGCCCTGTGGGAGTCACTTGACAAGAAATACAAGACCGAAGATGCTGGTATGAAGAAATTCGTGGTTGGTCGATTTCTTGATTTCAAGATGGTAGACTCAAAGACGGTCATCAACCAAGTTCAAGAACTTCAAGTTATTCTGCATGAGATTGAGGCAGAAAACATGGTTCTAAGTGAGACTTTCCAAGTGGCTGCAATCATTGAAAAATTGCCTCCATCCTGGAAAAATTTCAAGAATTATCTCAAACATAAGCGCAAAGAAATGGGACTTGAAGATCTAATCGTCAGGCTAAGTATTGAGGAAGACAACCGTGGTTCTGAAAAGAAAACCGGTGGTAACTCCATGGTGGCTAAAGCACATGTAGTGGAGGATGGGCCAAAGAACAAGAAAAAGAGAAAGCACTCAGGGGAAGGCTCTAGCCAAGGGAACTCAAAGAAGAACAAAGGGTTCAAGGGCAAATGCTTTAACTGCAACAAGCATGGTCATAGAGCTATGAACTGTCAAAGCAAAGGAAAAACCACAGAAGTTCACATGACCGAGGAAGAGAAATTGTCCAACGAGATATCTGATATTAACCTCTCGGCCGTAATCTCTGAAGTGAACCTAGTAAGTAATACCAAGGAATGGTGGGTGGACACTGGAGCTACACGCCACATATGCTCTGATAGGAAGATGTTTACTACCTATCAACAACTGAACCAAGGGGAGCAACTGTTCATGGAAACTCATCAACTTCCAAGGTTGAAGGACAAGGAAAGGTGGTTCTGAAGATGACTTCTGGCAAGGAACTTACCCTAGATCAAGTGCTTCATGTGCCGGACATTTGGAAGAATTTGGTTTCGGAGCGTTGTTAAGCAAGAATGGTTTTAGATTGGTCTTTGAGGTCGACAAATTTGTAGTCACTAAGAATGGGATGTATGTGGGGAAAGGGTACCTAAATAATGGTTTATTCAAGATGAATGTAATGACTATTGTACCTTCTATGAATAATAAGAACACGATTAGTTCGGCTTATATTCTTGAGTCCCCAAATGTTTGGCATGGTAGACTAGGACATGTTAATTATGATACTATTCGTAGATTAGTTAACATGGATTTATTACCTAAGTTTAACATTGATACAAGTAAAAAATGTGAAACTTGTGTTGAAGCTAAACTTACTAGAACATCATTTAATTCTATAGAACGAAGTACGTAACCTCTAGATTTAATTCACGGTGACATTTATGATTTAAAGTTTGTGCAGACTAGAGGTGGTAAAAAGTACTTTATTACTTTTATAGATGATTGCACAAGATATTGCTATGTCTATCTACTTAGAAGCAAAGATGAAGCCTTAGAAATGTTTAAACATTACAAGAGTGAAGTTGAGAATCAACTTAGCAAAATGATTAAGGTTTTAAGAAGCGATAGAGGTGGTGAATATGTAGCACTCTTTGCTGAGTTTTGTGCTCAACATGGAATTATTCACCAAACTACTGCTCCTTACTCACCTCAACAAAACGGTATTGCTGAACGCAAAAATCGTACGTTAAAAGAAATGATGAATGCTATGTTGATAAGTTCTGGAGCATCCCAGAATTTGTGGGGAGAAGCTTTGCTTTCTGCAAATCATATTCTCAACAAATTACTTCACAAGAAGTTGGAAAACACCATATGAATTATGGAAAGGACGAAGACCTTCCTATAAATACCTCAAAGTATGGGGAGTTTGGCTAAGGTAGCGGTCCCTGATCCTAAAAAGGTTAAAATAGGACCCAAAATCATTGATTGTGTATTTATTGGTTATGCTTCTACTAGCAGTCCATATCGATTCCTTGTACATAAATCAAATAATGATGATGTACATGTGAATACGGTTATTGAGTCAAGGAATTCAACATTTTTTGAAAATGTTTTTCCTTGTAAAGATGCACATGAGCAAAGTTCTCTTAAAAGAACTTATGATAGTAGTAATCTTGAAAATCATCAAGACCAATCTGACCATGGACATGAAAATGAGGTTGAACCTAGAAGAAGTAAAAGGACAAAGACATCTAAATCTTTCGGTCCTGATTTTCTAACTTATTTTTTGGAAAATGAACCTCAAACTTATAAGGAAGCCATATCATCCCCTGAAGCTCCTTTTTGGAAAGAAGCTATCAATGCTGAAGTGGAATCCAACAAAACCATACATGGGAATTAGTGGATCTTCCTCCTGGAAACAAACCTCCGGGTTACAAGTGGATTTTTAAGAGGAAGATGAAAGCAGATAGATCCATAGACAAGTATAAGGCGAGACTTGTAGTAAAGGGTTATAAGCAAAAAGAGGGCTTAGACTACTTTGATACATATTCGCCGGTTACAAGAATAACATCCATTAGAATGCTAATTGCAATTGCTGCTTTACATAATCTTGAAATACATCAAATGGATGTTAAGACTGCTTTTCTAAACGGTGATTTAGAAGAGGAAATTTACATGGAACAACCAGAAGGATTTGTTGTTCCTGGACAAGAGAAGAAAGTGTGTAAGATTGTTAAGTCTTTATATGGCTTAAAGCAAGCACCAAAACAATGGCATTTGAAATTTGACAATGCAATGATGTCAAGTGGATTCAAAATTAATGAGTGCGATAAATGTGTTTACACAAAAATCACTCAAAATGGTTATGTCATTGTATGTCTTTATGTAGATGACATGCTTATCATTGGAAGCAATAATGATATGATTAAATCTACTAAAAGAATTTTTTCCAATAAATTTGATATGAAAGATATGGGAATTGCAGATGTTATCCTAGGAATTAAAATCTCTAGAACATCGGAGGGAATAGTCTTGTCTCAATCACATTATATTGAGAAAATACTAGCCAAATTTGGTAAGTATGAAGATAATCCTGCAAAGACTCCATATGATGTGAATCTTCATTTGACGAAGAACACTGGTCAAGGTATATCACAAGTTGATTATGCGCGAATAATCGGTAGTTTGATGTATGTCACAAACTGCACTCGCCCTGACCTAGCATACTCAGTTAATAAATTGAGTAGATATACAAGCAATCCTGGAAGAGATCACTGGAAAGCGATTATTAGGGTCCTTAGGTATTTAAGCTATACTAAGAACTATGGATTACATTACACAAGATATCCATCTGTACTAGAAGGTTATAGTGATGCGAATTGGATATCAGATACAAGAGACTCAAACTCCACAAGTGGATATGTCTTTACATTAGGAGGTGCGGCTGTATCTTGGAAATCGACAAAGCAAACGTGTATTGCTAGATCTACTATGGAATATGAATTTATTGCTTTGGATAAAGCTGGCGAAGAAGCTGAGTGGCTTCGTAATTTCTTAGAGGATATTCCAAATTGGCCGAAGCATGTGCCTGCAATATGTATACATTGTAATAGTCAAGCGGCGATTGGAAGGGCACAAAATAATATGTATAATGGTAAGTCTCGACACATACGTCGAAGACATAATACCATCAGACAACTACTCTCAAGTGGTATAATTACTATTGACTATGTAAAGTCAAGAGATAATTTAGCGGATCCGTTTACAAAAGGTTTGACGAGAGAGCTAGTTAACAAATCATAGAAGGGGAATGTGGCTAAAGCCTATATCCCAATAGTTGCCATGATGGACACCCAACCTAGCTGACTGGAGATCCCAAGACCTAGGTTCAAAGGGACAACTAAGTTATGTGTGGCTGAAGTGCGAGCATTGTGGGAATTCCATCCCCTGCCCATTCCTATGATGATACAATGCTCCCTGCATCGTGTATGGTTAAGTTAAGCTTTTAATGATTCCCGTGACTTGGAAAACCAAGTGGAGTATAGCAGGATACTCTTTATAGGAAGTCACCTATATCAGTATGAAATGAGGTCGTTTCTATGAGAATTGCAAGGCTCAATTCTCTAAAGTACTGACGAACACCAGGAGTGGTCCATGGCCGAAAGGACACAACCTAACCAAATGTGTATGAAAAAGTATTATGTGAGTAATATTGTTTTGGTTTACACGACGGCTGAACAGTTCAAGACATCATGCTCACTGATTAGCTAGTAAATCCGATTTTACTTCACTATGGAAGGTTCAAGGCCAAAAGCTACCTATCTTGATGTGGTGCTTTTTCAATCGAACTCTCTCAAGTGTCTGCATTGTACATTTGCATTTATGATCAATTTCCATTCATGTGAGAAAATTAAATTATAAATATTTAATTTTATAATAATGTGAATGGAAATTATACTAAGTTGTGGGACTTGTGCCTTTTCAATTTGGTACATGATGAATGGTTTTTTGGTACATGACCGTTGGCTTTTGTGTGACTCTTTGGGTGACATAAAAATAAAATATTAATTTTATTATCAACATCTATGATTGATGGGGTGAGAGTTTCTATGGAAAGTTACTGATAAAATAATATGAAAGGTTGCAAATTGCATAGAAGTAACGTTGCTATTTGTTTTACGTACTGTTGTATTGTTGGGCAAAGGTACATCCGCGTGGATCAAGAGACAACCAAAAGTGGTGTCTGCCCAAACCTGAAAAGTTGCACTGTTTCTGTATGAAAACACACGACTATGTGTAATTTTTCAGTCACATCCTTTTTTGAACAGATGCTTAACTCTCTATAAATAGAGAACAGTCCCAGACTTCTAGATCATCAATTTAGTCATCCAATAATAGTAGTTTTAGAGCATTCTTAGCATTATATTTCTAGAAATATAGTGAGATATTAAGAGAGAGTTCATACACAAGTTTGAGTTCGCTTTTCTTGGTGATTGAAGTGCTACTTCCTCAAGAAGTCGATCGTTGTATCCTGGGAGACGTTTGCCAAGCAAATCCTAAAAGCACCTGTGAGGAAGCAATTTCGTTTTAAGGAAATAGAACCAAGTTCTAGACTCGATCATCTGTAAAGTATTCTTAATTTTCCTTGTCGTTATTTTCTTGTATTTATTTCGAATTTATAGTGAAGTTTTATTTTCAAATTCTGTAAATATAGCAATTATCCTAATATTTTTACCAACAGAATGTACGTAGTCATGTAAGCTAATTAGGTCATAAATCTCCAGTTGGTACATCGACGCAAAATTTTAACGACTAGATATATAAATATATAACTCATATATATTGCTTATTAACACAAAATCCACTCAAGAATCAACTAAGAACTTCTAAGTCTATGAAGACTATAAGAACTCATAGACACTAAAAGGCCACAGTTTGCCTAGCCACGACGAACCAACAGTGGCTATTGGTATGTAATGGCCACGGTTACTGTGCGAGATCAAAAAATTAGACCAGAGGTTTTCTTCATACAGTATTACTTCCATGCTAGTCACATAAATTTTTTTTTGTCTAATCTTAAGTTAATACGGTACGTATATACTCCGTTATGTAATCTTAATATCTTTATTTGTTAGGTCCTCATGAAAGAATTATTACTCCTACAAAAATTCACCAAAATTGAAAATTATTTAGCCCATTTAATTATATTAATCGTATTATTATCTTAAAATAAGATTATTGTACCTGAGAGAAGGGTAGACTTAGCAAGAAAGAAACATATATAAGTGACAAAAGATCATACAATTTATCTCCCTGCTTGTCATTGACTTTGCGCTAAATTAGTAATAGGAAAATGCTGGATGTGACTGCTCTTATTTTACCATATAATTAATAAAAGAGTTTATCAAGTGGGAATATTGAGTAATACAAAGTGGGATTTTCAACTGCATTTACTTAAAGGAAATAATAGACACCACCCCAACATGGAGAGGAACATCACTATTAGAGCAGCTAGAGAGTTAGGTAAAGAGGTAGACAGTTATAGATAACAAAATGAAATTAATAAGCGAGGATCTAGGTTTCCCGCGTTCCTACTCATATCATCGTGTTTTGAATTGTAGTTTGTTTCAATTCCAGTATACGTACTGCTGTAATATGTTTGTCATAAAGTTAATTATTTGGTATTTGATTATGTAACCTTGTGATTATTAATTTCTTTAATTTGGTCGTAACCTTGTGATTACCGTCTATTTAGTCGTGTCTATATTCTTTTGATCATTTCAGTAGAATAATCTTTTGTTGCTTGGAGATTGAATGTTAACCTTAAGCATCATTAATGACACCAAAAACGAAACATAAAGGATGGAATCTGATAATTTCATAAAACCCTTATTGTTAATATTTCTCTCTGTTCATATAACTTATAAGCACGCATCCCACATAAACTTATAATTAGCTTTTCTTTTGTTCTAACAAATAAACTTATAAGCTTGTTACAAAGCTTTTTGTTTCTTTTTTGTAATCATTGATTTATTTCTGATGTGCCCCTCTCAATTAAGTCCCATTTGTAACTTTCAATGACAGGTCCAGCAATGCATGAGCATTTTGAGAATGTGAAGGTGAAAATGTCTTATATTGAAAAAGTAACAAACCTTGAAATGACTTATAAAGAGTTGAGCTATTTCCGTCATTGCCAATTGATTTTTAGGTGAAACCTCAACTTCCTTCAAGCATGACAAGGTGTAGATGGTGACCCTCATGTTTGTCGTGGTGGTTAAACAAGTCTGCATATTTGATTTTCCCCATTTTGGGCTGCATTTAGTATTTAGTTGCTCCCCTCCTCAAAATAATAGAGAAGACTCAACGTCCAGGTCAATAATACAAAATGAGCTTAGTAAAAAGAAGCCCAAATACAAGCGTAGAAAGGGCTTAAAGCCTAACTTATATTATCAACCCAGAAAAAAATGAGTGATTCTCCTCCGCAGGTTGCTTCACAAAAGTCACTACTGTTTATCAAAGTTTGACGCCAACATATAATACATCCCAATTTACTCGCATCGGTTGAGTAAATTTGCATCATTATTTATATTGCATACAACATAGATCGATGCATGAGTGATTTCTTTCATCTTACTTGGTTGATTTCTTAGTTTATCATTTGCGCATACTTATGTAACTATCAACTGGTACTTTTTTAAAGAAAGAAGATTGGTGTAAAATGATATCAGAAGTAGAATTAGAATGATAGATACATATTTTAGTTCATTGCAGGAGTCAACATAATTTATTAAATGAAGAGTAATTATTTAAGTACAACTGTACTAAATTGTTTTATGTCAAACTAATCAAGTTGTGTTATTAATTTTAAGCTTGGCGAGGGGAGAGGTAGATGTTTAGTGGGAATAAAAATAAAATAAAATAAAACCCACTCTTGTCATCGCCAATCATATGCATGACCAAAGTCCAATCTCATGTAGGAATGTAGTCATATAAGCTTGGGAAATTTGCATAAATTATATATACTAAAAGCCAATCCGAAAGCACTGTGCTTAGTGGCAGTGTGCTGACGAAAATGTCCTTCCTTTCCACTGTTTTGCAAAGCCGTTTTCCGACCTGCACAGCGAAATACCGTTTCTGCCCTTGCCTATTTGTTTCCTTCTTTTTCCAAATTGCCCTCCTCTCCTTCCAATGTAACCACCCATGTTGGCCACGTTGGGGGGGCAAGGATGGAAGACTATGGTTCGTTCTTCGATGTTCATCTGGTGGCTTCGATATTTCTTTGGAGCCGTTTGCCTTTTTTTCTTCTTCAGGCTTTTCTCTCTTATCAGTGTTCGTCTTTTCTCTTTTATTAGCCACGAAACCCTGTGTTCCAGTGCACCATCTCCGATTGTTCTTTGTACCCCACCATTTCCGATCGTTCCTTCGAGCTCGCCATCTTCGATCATTTGTTGGAGCCCGGGATTTTTGGACCTGGGACGAAGGCGTCTCCTCCAATTTCGCTACCGATTCTCTCAAAGACATTTTCAAGGTTTTTGTTTTTCTATTTACTTTCCAATTAAGTACGTTTTCAAGCTTTTTGGAGGCTCAAATTTGTTGTCTTTTTTGTGAAATTTTGTGTTCCAGGACAAGAAAGTTGTCATCTTTGGCCTCCCTGTAAGCTCCTCGCTCTATTTATATCATTTGTTTAATTTAATGTAATGGTTAATGGTTAGTGTTGGTGCAATTTTTGTTTTTCATGTTTATACTGACAGTGACAAGCCCAATTTAGGTTTAGCAAAACCCTAAAAGATGAAATAAAATATGGATCAAAAGCAATGAAACTGTGAATCTTAGAAGTTTATGGAAAGAGGAATTTATATGGGTTTTTTTGTTTTCAATATGTCAGGGTGCCTTCACGGGCGTTTGTTCTCAGCAGCATGTGCCCAGTTACAAGAAGCAAATTGGTAAGTTTAAGGCTAAAGGGATCGATTCTGTGATTTGTGTAGCTGTTAATGATCCATATGTTATGAATGGCTGGGCAAACAAACTTGAAGCCAAAGATGCGGTAAGTTATTCCTTTATTAAGTACCATCTTCTTATTTCCCAAAGTAAGTACGTTTTTAATCCACACTGCTCTTAGTGACTTGAATTTCAAGCAAAACATATATAAATGGATGTCTTTCTTGCCTAGGTTGTAGATGCGTGGCCACTGGCCTCATGAGTCATGACTCATGATCATCATTTCCAAAATCGTACCCTGAATATTTTATTTTATTTTTATGCAAAGAGTCTTAGTATTATTATGTTTTTGGTATTTAATTTGTATGTATTGTTACTATGTTATATATTTATATGTCAACATTTGGTTGCTTTTGAGTTCTTCATAATTGACATATAACTTGGTATCAACATTTGGTTATTCTTTTTAGCTTTTAATTTATGTTTTTTCAGTTTATTGTTTTGGCTAATTTTTTTTCTTTGGTTTTTCTAACGGTTTTCGCTTAGATTTAAACATTTGGGACAATCTTGCATTCACAAAAATTGAAGAGCAGCCCCACCAACAAATTGAAGAGCAGTCAACTACCGGATCGGATTTACCCATAACCAGCTCTCTTCGTCCCTATCATCCGATCTGTGTAATGTTAGATGAAATCAAATTGGGTTTTCTACGCGCTTATGATTTGTTCTAGATCTGTAATAGTATTACAAAATTAATGGGATCGGCTATTTAATTGAATTGAATGGAATTGGGGTTTTGATGGATGTGAAATTGGGATTATAATGATCATGATGAATTTTAATTTTTGTAATTTTGATTTGGGTTTGTGGTGCTGCAGATGACTTCGAGGCGTTTGGCTGATAGGAAGGTGGAGAAGTTTGAGAACAATCCCCATAATTGGTAAATTATATCTGAATTTTAGCTGCCATTTTAATGCTTATTTTGGTTGATCTACATTATATTGTTTCTACATGCACCTGCATTTGTGAAACATTGGGGATAAAATAAATTGATAGCAAAGCTGAAACCTCTGAGCACCCATTTGGAAATGCTCATGTGGGTTAAAGCCTAAAGGAAATGTTTGAATTTGTGCCATTGCCTTGATCTGTATGAGATCAATCAAGAGTGGTTCTGTTGTTTTGGTTCATTTTCATTCGCTTGCATGGTTTATGTGCATTGCATTGCGTGAATGGTTTTGGTGGTTTTGTGGTCTGCTTAGGTACGTTACCTATGTCTTCGAGAATCTCTGTTTGATAGCCAAGAAAATTTCGGAAATGGTAGGATAATGAAATATGAGGAAATAGTGGTGTCCTTTTTGGTAGGAAATATATATTTTTTGGTATTAATGGGCATAGTCAAATTAGAATGTTGGTCCTGTTTTATATTTTAAGTTTTTTTCCATTATTTTCTTTTTAAATGGATAAAATTGGGGTTGGTGTACAATCTGATCGTTGTTCTTAATTAGTAACAATATTAATTTTTGTATGAATACTCTCTGCCTTTCATCTTTAGAGGTTCCAAGTAGCCAAATAAAGCTACTTAATACAAAGTAGAAGAGTTGTGCTGGTAGTGATTTCATAGCACCCTTATTTTGGCGTTTTGTTTCTCCCCATTGCACTAATTTATGTGCAAGTTCTTTAGTTTTTCAAAATTTTGTTCACAAACTGGTGTGAACAAAGTGACTGCCCTAACCAACCAGACAAAAAAAATGATTTCTTAAAAGAATTATCACACTACAAAAAAAAGGGCTTTTTATGACACAGATTTAATGACGCATCAAAAATACACGTCATTAAATGTGATAAATTATGACGTGTTTTTAAAATGCATCATTGAAATAAGTTTATGACACTATTATCATGACGTTTCCCAAATGCGTCATTGAAATTATTTTACATGACGCGGAATGTGTGTCATGGAATCTAGTGATTTTAGATGACGTTAGATCCGCGTCATTAATAGGTTTATAGTTTAACGACGTCGGATATGCGTCATTAACTTAACGACGCGTCCACTGCGTCATAGAATTATAGTACAATGACGTCTGATCAGCATCGTTAACAAGTTTATAGCTTAACGACGTCACTTACGCGTCATTAACTTAACGATTTTAAAGACGCAGTATGCGCATCATAGAATGTTATTTCACGACGTTGATTATGCGTCATGGAATTTGGCTTTGAGGCCCCAATTATTTTCGCGTGGCGCTCTTTTTTTGGGTGAAATTTTAGTTTGCCCGCTTTTTTCCCTTCATTAAGGCGCTCTCTCTCTCTCTCTGTCGTTCTAAAATTTTCTCTTCATTCTCATACCTAGTGTAAGGATCTCTCTCTCTGAGCCCAACCCCAAATCTTCTCTTCAGTCTCTCTCATCTATCCCTTCCCTTTCTTTTCTTTTTCTGTTCATTCTTCACTCATTCTACATCACCCCTTGATCTTCCCCTCCTCTTTTCTTCTCGTGTATCTCTAACGGTGGTATGTGATATTGAGTTTTGAAGGGGATGTGTGATATTGAGTTTTGAAGGTGGAGATTCTAATTGAAGTTGTGGTAATTCACTGTTGAAGGTACGAATTTTTTGTTCTTCTTCTCTTCTTTGTATTGTTCTCATTTATATTTTAGTTTGTCCCTAATTCTTTTTTTATATCATTATTTTTGCAATGAATTTTCGGGGACAATTGAGCCGGTGAAGAAGTGTCTTATGGAGCCTTTTAGGTCAGGAATCTGGTTTTTAGAAGTTAATGGAGATTAATGGAAATTTTAGTTTGCCCGCTTATGGAGCCTTATAATTGGAAACATGATATGGGCATTTGGAAGTTAATGGAGATTATGGAAACTGGAGAAGATATATATAATGACTCTGCTTAGAAAGTGACAATGCCTTGCAATCATCATGGTTTTGGATCAGTAGATTTTAAAATTTGAATGTTGTAGATTAACGTGTGATATTTTTTGCTTGAAAGAAATTGACGTCATATGGTCTTTGAGAATGGTAGGTTTGTAGTATCAGATAATAACTATATTCTATTATTTGGTTGGAAAGGAGTAGCAGGTTTTTTAGGACCGAGGAGGAGAGGAAGTTCATTTCATAGTGTAACTAGGACGAGGAATTCAGTGAGGAATCTGTTTCTTTGTTTACTTAATATCAAAATGGAACAGTTAAAAGATATATATGCAATGAGGTCCTAGCTTCTAGTTCCTCGTTTATATCTGATTGTACCTCCTACTTCCACATAGTAAGAAATTCTGATTTTGACTTATTGACAGATACTTAAAAAGTAAAATTCTGTAACGACCCTGACCCAAAATTAAAGGAAATTAATTAAATTAATTTAGTTAAACAAATAAAGAATTAAAAAGGAATTTAAAATGAATTAAAAGGATTAAAATAATGAAATTTGAATTAAATAAGAAATTAATAATTAAAAGGGGCAATTTGGTCAACTTAATTTTCGGACGACAATTTGGCGAAGCGGGTTGCGCCATTGCGTCCGGCACGCGTAAACGAGTGCTGGGACGTGCGGCACGATCAATTTGGCTAACAAGCGATAAAGTGGAATATTTTAATAATTTAAAAAGGGATAAAAACAAAAGGAAAAATCTGGTTGGTCGATCACTTTCTCTCTCCTCGCGCAGCTCTCTCTCCTCGAGAATCGCGCCGATTCGCTCACCGACGCAACTCCGTCGTCCGGCCACCACTGCCACGGCACGGCCGCAAACGAACCGCCTCCTCCTCCCGGCCACATCCCACCCAGTTCACCGGCCAATTCGACGGCGATCGTTGGCGGGAAGCTCTGCAATTTCGGCAAAACCTCCATTAACGCCGGCGACAGCTCCGGCCGTCTCCTCCGACGCCACCACTTGGAAAAGGTTCGCCTCTCTCCCCTCTTCCTTTCCCCCACCGTGCGCGACAAAAATGGGCGGCGTAGCGCCGTTCCTGATCAACACGCATCCGGCCAAAACCCTAGGTGGTTTGGCCGTGATCTGGCGGCTTTTCCGGCCGGTTTTGGGGCGGCTCGGCCGCTCGAGCTTCCTCCTCCCCCTGGTTCGATTGCTATGGGTATTGCACCCTAATTCCACAACTTTCCGGTGGCCGAAACTACTCAAGACACCCACCCTCACGGCGGCACGTGTGGCGGCGCGTGGCACTGTAGCAATTGGGCATTTCCGTCCCGTTGCGATCCTTGAGTCGTTATGAACGCGTACGTATATTCGGATTTCGATTCGGACGACGTTTGGACCTCGAACCAACGTACGCCTATTATGCGTTACGTGGGTTCGACGTGTTCGGACCGTTGGATCGAAACCGAATTCACGTATGTTGTTCCCCGTATTTCTAGAAACGTGTAGGTTTTGACGGATCGTGATTCGAGCCCCGGATGCTCCGAATCAATGACTTGAAGTTTGAGTTAAACCGTAATCGTCCGATCGTACGATCGTGAGAAATCCGACCGTCGGATCGAGACCAAACTTTCAAGACTTGTTCTCTAAGCCGTAGTGAGCCTATAGGAACTTTCGGATCTAAGTTTGGAGGTCATGGGACCCACGGGCCCGGTTTGACCTATCCCGGTAAGTTTGACCAAGTTTGACCAGGGTTGACCGAGCGTCTCCCGAGGTCAGTTCTTCCTCTAACGAACGTCGTTGACCTTAGAATTCCTTGTACGACGTGTTGGTACACTTGAGTTGAGTTTGGTTAAGGTTGACTTTTAAGGTTATCGCTTCGGGTCGGTTGTTAACCTTAATCCTCGTGTTCTTGAATTAGGTTCTCAAGCTCTTCGTGATCCTCGTGTGGAATCCTTTTCGGGTTGGGCAGCGAGGGACCAACGGTGAGTGGACTTTGTTTTCAAACGAGCATGCTTTTAAAGAATTGATTGCGATGCTTATAAATGATATTTAATTATGGTTTTAAATCTTGAATTGATCTTTGGATGGATTTATTGTGATTGTTTTGGTATTTGAGTTTTATATTTAATTTGGATTGCCGGTTGGGTTGTGGAGCCATGTTGGCTATATTTTATCATTATGCTTATATTTAAGTATTGATTTTGGGACGAGTCAAGCGTCCGGTAGTATTTATGTTTGGATTTGAGTACGGTGGAATTTATTGGATTTTCCTTGATTTATATTTAATATTTAAGTTTATGGTTTTGTTTGGGTTTCGGACCTTAATATTTTATTCTTACGATTGTCGTGAGTATACTTTAAACCTTTGGAATTTATACTTTATATTTTTGGGAAACTTATATATCTACTTCGACTATATAAATATATTTACTTTGAATTGAGTATTTTGGCGGTAAGTTTTGGACGCTAGTATAGTCCGGTTGACTACGTATTCGGTTTTGGTATTTAAACCTTATTAATTATGTTCATGCTAATACTTTGATTATATATATATATATATATACGTATATATATACATATCGATCAACTTGGAAGGATCATGTCGGATTATCGAGGCTATCGAGAATACATGTCGGATAAATGAGGCTATCGGAAATATATGTCGGATTATCGGGAATTGATCATATGTATATATATATATATGTATATCTACTTTGAATGTATATTATATATATTTCTCTACTTCGAAAATAATTATACTTATCTACTTTGAATATATATTACATATATATATATATATACTTTGAAAATAAGTATGTATATCCACTTTGAATATATATATAAATATATATATCTACTTTGAGTATATAAGTATATCTACTTTGATTTGGAGTTTTCGAACATATATGTATACGGGTTTAGACTTTCGGTTATATTTTATTGTATTACTTTGTATGTTGTTTTAAAGTACGAATTTCAGGGATGTCAGTTTTACGTGGGAATTTCAAATGCTTGAGTTTGAGTTTTGTATTTTAAAGGATAATTATGTTATATATATATATATATATATATATTTGTATATGTATATATACGTGTATATTTTGAATAATACGTTTCGGGGTTTGACTTTATATTTTTAAAGAGTAGTACCTACTATGTTTTGAAGCATATGTTTGACTTGGGTTTTGAATACTATTTAATTGTGCATTTTTCGTGATTTGACATTTTAATGGTTTTTGGATTATTATATCGTTGTTTGACGCTTGTGTCTATTTTAATTATATAATTGTATGTTTGGGACGGTGATGTCCTTATTTGAGTATTTGGTGTTATTGGATTTGTTTTACGTATATTTGTGCTGGTGTGGTATTTTGGGGTTTGGGTACATGTGGTTATATACGTGTGTATGTGGATTTTCGTGTGGTGTTGGTTTGAGTGCAGTGGCACTGTGTTATGTACCTCCCCCTATTATTGATGGTGACATGGATTTGGTGTATGGTTCGATCCGGTGCATACCTTAACGGGGTGTAGCCGTAGACCCTTGATTGGGTAGTCTGCGCGTATGACTGGTTTCGGACGCATGGTTATTGAGGACTCTGCCATGCGGGCCGGGGAGCTTAGTCCCAGTTGGACGGCTCGACCTTGGGCACAAGGCCATTGCGATGCTGTCCGATGTCCAGTTATCCTGGGCATGAGACCATCGTGAATGTTGTCCCGGTGTCCAGTTAAACAATCCCCTGTTGGATTGTTTCCCCCTGGTACTTGTATTTTGGTGTCGAGATTATATTATATCTATACGCGTGTGTTAGTACCTTCGTATTCTTATTTTCTTTCGGTGAGGATACTTCCTCGCTTGCAGTGCCTACGGGCATGCAGTTATTTTGAGTGTGGGGAAGAAAGGGTTAAAGGCTTTTAAAGTGTTTTTATTTACTTTGTGGTGGTTTTGGATTTCTTGGATTTATCTTGGTCTTTGGACCTTTTACGTTGTTTTGTCATTTGGAAACTTTATTATATTCTTATGCTTGATTTTCAAGTTCTTTCGGTTTTAATTATACTTATGTCTTCGCGGTTTAGTTTTGAGAGGTTTTGCCTCGGGAAAAGAAAAAGGTTTGGTTTGGTTTTATTCTTTGATTATTTTGAGATATTGGTTTTTGAATCAATTTTATATACAACGGATTTTAATTGCATGATTTACATGGTTTTGAACGGCGGGGTTAGTATGTTGTTTTGAACTACTAAACTTTGTTTTTGTCCACTCACACTTTTCTGTTTTGCGCCCCCCAGGCCCTAGTCGCGCTACAGTACCGTCCAGCCGAGCGCTTCTCTTCTCGAGCGTCGACTTAATTGTAGGACCTCGTGTCCCTTATCTTAACTTTAAATTTCTGCTGTTAAACTTGAACACTCTTAGTTGCTCTGTTATTGCCCATTAGGGTTGAACTAGTCGGCCTGAGGCCTGTTATGTATTTATTGCATGCTGGCAGTTGGTTGTACTTATTCTGCTGTTTTTGAACAGGTTGGAACTGTTGGGTTTGTGTGTTTTTCTGGGGAGACTCTGCCCGTTTTTTTTGGCAGAAGTCTTGACTCCCTTTGTCTGCTTGTCTCGGGAAGAGGGATTCTGTAGTATGTGGGCCCGGCATCGGGTGGATGTCGGTTGACCACAGGGTCCGGCGCGGGTTCCGGGGCAAAATCCGGGTCGGGTCCTGTCAAATTCAACCTGAGGAAAAGCATAGGTTCCAATTCTTCAATAGTTTTTTCTTTCGGAAACTTGCTGATCTAGACAAAGATCAACCAGGTGCTTGTGAAGGAAAGGAAGCATTTCAGCACGTGCTTAAATGGACTAGGAAAGTGAATATTTTTGAGAAGGATTACATTTTCATTCCTGTAAACTAAAGGTGAGAAAGTATGCTACATTGTTTTGCATGCAGATTGGAGAGTAATCCTATGATACCAACTTCTTAATATGAATTATTACCGCATCTTGTGCAGACTGCACTGGAGTTTGATTGTCTTCTGTCATCCAGGTGAAGTAGTTAATGTTGAAGGCAAGACCTTTTATGATTTGGATTTATGTCTTGTATGTACCATGGTTATCTCCATTTCAGTTTGTTCTCTCGAATTATCTTGCAGATGAGGAAATTAAAAGGTCACCCAAGGTTCTGTGAATTTTGCACATGGATTCAATTAGAGGAAGTCATAGAGGCCTCAAGAATCTTGTTCAAAGGTAGCTTTTGATAGCACAACTTCATGATCAGTCTCCTTCTGGTCTATTCTTTGCATCATAATCTTATCCATATTCTTTTTTTTCCTGGGCGTGTATCCATATTATGTCCAATCTTAGCATATCTTCAACAAAAGCTGTTATGAATTTGTATATGCCTCTATTTTAGTCATCTGTATATTCTATTAGTCGTTTGATTACATTCAGTTGATGGGAAAATAGAAATGTCCATCCAGAAAACCATACAGATAAAAGTAAAGGTGAAGCCTGGTGTCATGAACTAACAGTCAAGGATGTACAGATGTGTGCATAAAATTTTACTACTTTATCCGTCTCAATTTGCAACCTTGTCCCATGTTTTGAATCCTCAAAAGGAGGCCATACTGGTCCACTGTGAAAAGTAAATAAAGATAAGTTGGTGACTCTTTATAGTTAAATATTTTTTTTTAATGCAGGGGTAGTTCCATGGAATGGTAGTTTTGTAATTTAATGTGATTAGGCATCCTTTGTACCAAAAGAAAATTTTACAATGAGTTAAGGGGAATGAATTTTTTTCATACAGAAGTTCACATAACAGCTTACAAGGTGACCATAAGCCAAATCCTTTAGCAGGTTTTTCCTCTGTTCTAAGGCTATTTTGAGAAACCTTGGCTCAGTAGGTAATACTACCAGATACATTTATTAGTGTTATTCTGTTTCTTATCAAAGAAAGGAAAAGAAAAGAAGTTTAGTTGAAAGCCTCATTTTGAAGATTATTTATAGGATGATACAAGTGAGTCCAAATAGGCTGTAAAGAATTCATATCCAAAAAAATTATGCATCATTTCTTGGTAGGGAATCACAATGTGTGCGTGTTTGGCTTCTTGTGGCTAGTTAATCTTCTCTATTAATTGGTTGTCTAATTTATTATATACTTGACCCAATTTGTATTGTAAATGTAGATTATGATGGGAATGCCAATTTTAATAACCTTTACTGTGTCAGGTGCTTGAAGTGATGAAAACATGTATTACATCAATATCATGCTCTGAAAAGTTGGATGAAGTCATCCTGGATAGGTTACTGTTTGATTCTTCCATCCATAGTACTCTCCTTCGGATTTTTTGTACAACTACAGAAGCATTAGAGGTGGACTATGCTGTGTATTTTATGATATTGTTTAGTCACGATCTTTTGTCATTTTGTTCTAATCACTAATTTGGGGACATTTTTTGCAGAGACTTTATACCAGCTGGCATCTGACAGAGATTGATGATTTAGAGATGGCGATATGTTCTATTTTAGATATTCTTTTCAACGTCCTCTCCAAATTTTTCAAGGTTTGTTTGGAAGTAAGCTTGTGGAATTTGCATTTTGATTGGCATGTTATATGTTACAAGTTTTTTTATCAACTTTCAGTTTTGGGTTTTGGTCTTTCAAACCTTGATTCTTGTAATTGAGTAGCAAGAAGAATTCAAATTATATACTTGTTTTTAAGATTTTTCATAAGTGTTTTGGGGTTTTGTTTTGGTAAAAAAACAAATAGGGGCAGAAGTTGTTAAGTTTCAGATTTTCAGAAAGTGTGATTGTTTTACCCACGTTGACTGTTAGTTTTGCACAGGTTGTGGGTTAGTTTTGAGATATAAGTACTTGGTTTTAAACTAAGCATATCCAGGATTAAAAGCCCTCTAATATCATGTAATTTGGCTGGAAGTTTGATACCTAAGTTTGGTAATTAAAGTATGACTACAAAATCTGTCAAAAACAGGGGCTGCAGTTTCAGTTTGGAAACACTTTTGTTATAAGAAAATAGACATCTCAATGAACATTTAAAAACTTGTTTCATATAAATCAGAATTAAATTGAATTTATGGTAACTTTTCCAAGTTAGTGTTTTGCTGCAGAAAAACAGAAAAGTCTGTAATTTACTTTGTTTTGAATTCAGTCTTTGACATGATTCCTTAACTTTGAATTGAATGAATTTTTGGTATGATGAAGATCTATATGCCTAATTATGATATGAAAAGTTTTACATTCGTTTGAATTAAACTGAATGGTTAGTTAGCAACACCACTGCAAATTTTAGAGTCATGGCCATAGAGCTCAGGATCCCCTCTCTCAAGATTGTAATCCCAATTAACCTTCTATGCAATTGATCGTCTTTTCTTTAAAATTAAAAAAAAACTGAATGTTTAGTGAATTTCGAGAGGTGATAGGTTCCAGCCTAAAAGAATTGAACAAAACTAAAGCTTGTTTATAATGGTTTTTTGGGCTTGGATATAATGCCATATATGATATTGGTTTCTTTCTAATATTGTTATTTGTGTTTGAACAAATTTCATTTCAGTTCAGATTACTATGGGCTATATCTTTTATTTCAGTCCATATAAATGGCAGATTTACACTTGTGATGGCAGAATTAAAATGATGGGAGATTGTGTTGGTTTTCTCTTCTAGTTTTTTGGTCAGTTAACTTCATTTAAGAATTTTTGGTCCTGAAAATTTGTTTTGTTGGATTCTATTAGTCCTCTTGTTTTATGTAGCAGACATTTGTATCAAATGAAATTTCCCATTTGGACCAAGAATTTACAAACCTGTATCCTTTTCATTCACGCTTGCTTGTAATTTCTAGACCTTCATTCTCATTTTCTGATCTTATGTTTTAATGCAGGTGTGGTTGTAATTATTTTAGTACCATTTACACCCTCTTTTGGACATGAAGCATCACATCCTCTCAAACAATCATCTTTTTGGATGTTTACTTTGTTTTAGATAGTGCAAGTATCAAATCTTCCCAAACTTCATAGGATTGACTTTGTGGGATTAGTTAAAGACAATTTTAATGTACTAGAATCATTTTGAGTAATAGAAATATAATTTAGAGTACTTTGCTTTTATGTCTTCATTTTTGCTTATATATATTAATTTCTTTTTGCATAATTAAAATGATGGGATATATTTACATATTATATTTTTTATTTTTAAAAAATTAAAGAATTTCAACGACGTCTGAATTGTGTCATGAAACATATTTCAATGACGTCTAATTAACGTCATCAAAACTTCATCCATGACATCCAGCACGCGTCATGGAATGAGTAGAACGACATGCGATCCGCGTCATTGAAACCCCGTTCCATGACGCGGAATAGACGTCCTATTTTGAAAAGAGTACGACGACACTCGTTTCGCGTCATTGAAACTCCATTCCATGACGCAGAATAGACGTCATTTTTTGAAAATTGTACAACGACACGCGATCCGCGTCATTGAAACTCCATTCCATGACGCAGAACAGAAGTCGTGTTTTGAAAAGAGTAGGACGACACACGAACCGCGTCATTGAAACCCCATTCCATGACGCAGAATAGACGTCGTGTTTTGAAAAAAGTTTCCATGACCCCCCCTTTCGACGACGCGGGTTACGACGTCTGATTCGCGTCATTAAATGGCTTCCATGACGCAAATCAGACGTCATAGAAGGGTTTCTGTGTTGTAGTGTCAGGAATTGAATTTATTCAATAAATAATAAACTTTCTTCTCAAGAAGAAAGCTGGATGTGAGGTGATAAACCTTTGATTTCTTGCCCAAATTGGTTGTTCTATTGTGATGTGATGATGTGTTCGACTCTGATAAACCTTTCTTGAAAAGCCATTTATGCCAACAATACTTTGCTACATAAGCAGCCTCAGTAGCTGCTGCTGCTGCTATTACCTATAAATCCATTCCTTCTCTGTGTGTGTGTGTGTGTGTGTCTCTCTCTCTCTCTATTTGATTAGAAAGTGATGACCCAATTGGTTTATTTGTACTCCTTCCAAACAAAGCTTATTTCTTTCATGAATTCTAGCATTCAAAAACCATAAACGATGAGGAAATGAAATGATTGTTGGTTGGTTATAAATGAGGTGATGATTTTATTGTCTAAGAAAAACAATAATAACGAATGCACAAGGTTATAATAGTGGTGTCTTTTTGGTAGGAAATATATATTTTTTGGTACCCTTTCTTGGCTAGGCAACAATCTGAATGTCATGAAGTGTAATTGATCCATCTGCTCTATTCCCTAATTGAAGCATTTTATTGGTGCTAAATTTTGAAATTTAATGGGGTGAGCACAGATCTATTGTACCCAATTTAGATGTAGAAATATGAGTTAAAAAAGCAAATGAACAAAAAGATACCAATATGGACATGGATGCATACAAAGCAAAGAGTAGTAACATAAATTGCAGTTGGCTAAGCTTTTTGCTGCATTTCCATTTTGAAATCAAACTTCAAATGAAATACTCATTATTAGTGTCATGATAATGTCTAATATTTTTAATTAGGTGAAATTTTTATAATGAGTTATTGGATGAATGCTGATGATTTTGTTTGTGGATAATGATTTATTGGATTGGTTTAATATTGATGATTTTGTGTGTGGATAATGATTTGTTGGATTAGGTGACTATATATGACTATTTGATTTGTTGGAATTTAGGGTTTATGATTTGTTGATTAAATTTTGTGACGGACTTCTTTTCCTCTCTCAGTTTGTTCATTTATCTTAATTAAATTTTTTTCTAAAAAAAATGATTTGTTGATTAATCGGTATGGCTGTTTGGTTTGATTAATTCATGTGTATGGCAAAAAAGGTTCGGAGTTGCATTTGGAGCCTCATTGATTTGGCTTGCGGGCTTGATTTACTTCCCCAGGTTTTCATTCTCTTCCCTCACCATCTCTGATTTTAATCTCTTGGTTTGGAAAAGCTCATATTCAAGTAATTTTTAAACTATAAATCCCTAATATTTTTAGTTAGTTGAAATTTGTATAATGAGTTATTAGATGAATGTTGATGTTTTTGTTTGTGGATAATGATTTATTGGATTGGATGAATATTGATGATTTTGTGTGTGGATAATGATTTGTTCCATAAAAAATATGTTATTATCCTTTTTTTTGTAACTTAGACTTGCTAAACAAGGCATGATGCCACTATTTAGATTCTCATGTCTATATAAATAGTACCATTTTTCCTACATATTTTCACAACTTAATTTGTACACATTTCACACGATTTTAAAACCCGCAGCATCGCGTGGGCATCATTGCTTGTACCATCTAAACTTTCGTGCATGTGCGTTATTACCACCTGAACTTGTAATTTTTATTTTTAACCACTTGAACTTTGTAAAGTGTTTCAATCCACCACCTATGTCTAACTCAGTTAAATTTTCAGTTAAATTTAAGGGTAATTTCGTCAATTAACTATAACTAAGAATAATTATATAAAAAAACAGATTTTAAAAAAAGTTAACCTAATTACAATGCCTTCCCCTTACCCCTACTCCTACTTTTCCAACGTCAATTTGCTCCCCTCCACCCTCCCCCGCCCCTCTGCACACACCCTACTCAATATTCATCTTTTTCTCTTGGCATCTCTTGTGTGGGTTGTTGGAATTGAGTAGCAAATTGAGGACTTAAGTAACTGATATGGATAATAACTTCAAATACGCTGGGGAGCCACCAAATTACGGTAAGCTTCGACAATTACGTATTTATTCTTTTAGATTGTGAGGAATTGTTTGGTAAGCGGTTTGGTGATTGATATGTTCGAGCTTTTTACGTTTTATGGTCAGTAGTGGTTCTAAATTTATGTGTTTTTTTTTAATTTTCTTGATTGTTTAACTGTACTGCAACTTTAAATTTTTTTATTGTTGTTTAATTTGTAGTTTGCTTTGTCTATTATGATATTTTGCTTAACATCTACATTTGCATCAAGTGTCTATGGGGAATTGTCGAACATGTCAAATTTTCATGTTTATATTTTATGTTGTGACTCAAACATCACATATATGTACTTCATGAGAACTATATTACCAATTTTTGGAAGCCTATTCTGATATGGTTGAAACCTACCATATCTTCCTCGACTTTTTTACACCTAATTTAAATGAGAATATTTGGATTACGTCATGCAAAGATTTTAAAAAATAATTTTATTATTTTATTTATTTTTGTAAAGACTTTGCGCAACGAAACACACTTCGTCGCGCAAGACTTTGTGCAACGAAGTTAGTATTTTGTCTCTTAAAGTCACTTTGTACGACGATGTTGTATTGTCACTCAACTCAAGACTTTGTGCAACGAAGTTTGTTGCTTTGTCGCGCAAAGTCACTTTGAGCGACGATGTTGTGTCGTCGTGCAAAGTGACTTTGTGCGACGATGTGTTTTTCGTTGCGCAAAATTTAGTCGCATAAGACTTTGAGCGACGATGTTGTGTCATCACGCAAAAATTTGTCGCGCAAAGTGACTTTGTGCGACGATGTGTATTTCGTTGTGCAAAGTTTAGTCGCGCAAGACTTTTAGTGACGATGTTTTGTCGTCGCGCAAAGTGACTTTGTGCGACGATGTTTGTTTCGTTGCGGAAAATTTAGTCGCGCAAGACTTTGAGCGACATAGTTTTGATTTTCGTCGCGCAAAATTTGGTCGCGCAATGGTATTTTTTTACTAGTGATTGATAACATAATATCCCTACAAAGAGTGAGGAGCACGACCATGTGATATAAATAGATGTGGATTGGTGTAAAAAGAAATCAGAAGTAAAAATTGAATGATAGGTACATATTTTGGTTCATCGCAGGGGTCAACATAATTTATTAAATGAAGATTAATTGTTTAAGTACAACTTTACTAAATTGTTTTATGTCAAACTGATCAAGTTGTGTTATTAGTTTTAAGCTTGGCGAGGGGTGAGGTAGATATTTTGTGGGAATTAAAATAAAATAAAATAAAACCCCACTCTTCTCACCGCCAAACATATATGCATGTCCAAAGTCCAATCTATCATGTAGGAATGTGGTAGTCATATAAGCTTAGGTCATAAATTTTGAGTTGGTGACATCATTTTTATTCGTGACAGTAAAATTAGACAAATAAACAGCACAAAATTAATGTTAACGACTTGATATAAAACTAGCAAGAAAGAAACATAAGTGGCAAAAGATTACAAGTCGCATATATTTGTTTCATTGTAATCACATTACAAAACAGAATAACAAGGCGCCCATCCATATATCAGAAAATCTCGATCGATTGACATCATTGACTTTGCGGGTATTGATATGCTGGATCTCTAACCCCAAAAAAAAAAAGATATGCTGGATGTGACTGCTTATTTTCCATATATAAAAAAAGACTTTGCCCCTTGGCTTATTGAATATAAGTTATAACCAAGTGGGATTATTGGTGGGGCTCATTTTCAATTGCATTTTACTGGAAAAAAATAGATACCGCCTGAACATGGAGAGGAACATTAATATTTGAAGAAGACCTAGAGAGTTAGGTATAGCCTATAGCGAGCGGTACACATTTCCCCTCACCCCATTCTCATCACAATAAGCAATGTATCAATATAAAAAATTCGCAGCTTGGCTGGCATGTTTTGTTAAAACAATTATCTTCTTGTACTTTCCGCTTATTACAGAAATTAAAAAAGACCTTGCCCATTTCACTTGCCTATTAACAAATAAAAAGACAGATGATAACCATAGGTAGAGGAACACGTTTCCCCTAACCCCATGAGGCCCTCTATCTATAAAAGGCCATGCAGGGCACCACTTACTTTTATCACAAGCAATACAAATATTTGTGCGAGAAAGAATTATTGAGTGGTGCCTATACAAATATTGAGCAACTCTCATTGGTAATATTAATGGTGGGAGTGTATGTGATATTAGGGTCTGCAATTACAACAACAGTAGCACAAGCCTTGCCTCAAGCCCTGCCTGGCTGCCAAGACAAGTGTGGCAATCTCACAATCCCATACCCTTTTGGCATTGGTGATAATTGTCACATGGTAGGCTTTCCCATCATTTGCAACACATCCACCGAACCCCCAACAGCACTCTGGGGCAACATCATTGTCACTGCCTTTTCCCTTGATGAGGCTGAGATGCAGGTACTGCAGTACATAGCCCGAGATTGTTACAACAAGCAGGGTACCAACACGCGCAACAACGACCCTTGGCTCAGTCTGCCACCTCCTTTCACCATCTCCGATACCAAAAACAAGTTCATTGCCGTTGGTTGTGACACGTACGCACTTTTCACAGGTTTTCGCGGTGAAGAAAGGTACATAACGGGGTGCATATCCTATTGTGACAGCCTAGGCAGCGTTGATCAGGACTCTTGCTCCGGCGTTGGATGCTGCGAAACGAACATCCCCAGTGGGATGAAAAATCGCACCGTGAAATTGACAAGCTACAACAACCATTTGGATATATGGGACTTTAACCCCTGCAGCTACGCCTTCATTGTGCAAGAAGGCGAGTTCAGGTTCTCCAATAATAGTTTTCAACAACTTGATAAGTTGGAAAGTGTTCCAATGATTTTTAATTGGGCAATTGGCGTTCAGCCAGACCCATGTGATGAAGCTCAAAAGAGGCAGGACTATGCATGCAAGGGAAATAGCACGTGTGTCAACCCCATCAATCGCTCTGGTTACATTTGCAAGTGCAAGAAAGGTTACGAGGGCAACCCTTACCACCCAAATGGTTGCCAAGGTGATACACCTACGCACACATATATCTACTACATATATAATATATGTATTTTTTTTTTTTTAATTTAACTGATCGAATTTCCTGATTTTCTTTTCAGATATTGATGAATGCAGCGTTCCAAATATTAATCCCTGCATTAATGGAACGTGCTCCAATTTACCTGGAAGTCACACTTGTTTATGCCCCACAGGGTACACAATCGACGGCACGAATGGAACTAGTTGCTTAAAAAACCCTCCTACATCAAATAATAATTCCCTGAAAATTTCAGTAGGTATGCCTATGAATTAAATAACATGAAATAGCTATCTGCTTGCATTCCTGCCTAGTAAAACAAACATAAAGGATAAATAATAAAGGAAAACAATAATTTTCTCTAAGGAAAAAAAAAAGTAAAAATCTCCCAAGTTTTTGTTTAAAAAGACCAAATGTAAAATTAATAAATAATTTCACAGTGATTTGTCCATTTGCCTCCGATATCCATATAAAGTAAAATAACTCTAATATTAGATTAGTGTTGTTATTTCCATCCCTGCCGTATTTCTCCACACCCACCCTATTTTTTCACCCTAACATATTGATATACTTTTCCTAAGCCCAATTTTCCTATAATACCCTTGAAATCTAGTCATTAAAATTTTAAAATAAACTTGTTAAATTTTAATGGCTATAACCATGCCATGATATGAGCATACGATCTTTTTCCAAATAATTGTAATTAAGTTGATTATGATTTTTCAAGTATCTATATGCAGGAGTCATTGGGACCTTCTTTGTTCTACTGGTTGTATGTTTTTGCCTGTACTGCGGAATGAAGAGAAGACAGTTCAAGAAACAACAAGACAAGTTCTTTAAACAAAATGGTGGCCTATTTTTACGACAGCAGTTGGAGAGTTACAATGGATCCGTGGATGCGGCCACAATCTTTACTGAAGAAGAACTGAAGAAGGCCACAGACATTTACAATGAAGAGAGAAAAATTGGTGAAGGTGGCTATGGAGTAGTTTACAAAGGAAATTTGTCTGCGGATCATCATAACAAAGTGGTCGCCATAAAAAGTCCAAAGTTAGTGCCTCAATTACTGAGACTCAGAGTCTAGAGTTTGTTAACGAGGTGATTGTTCTGTCCCAAATCCACCATAAAAATGTTGTGAGGCTCCTTGGCTGTTGTTTAGAGACTCAAACGCCTATACTGGTTTACGAGTACATTTCCCATGGCACTCTTCATGATCACATCCATAGAAAAGACAACAAATACCCACGACTTCCATTGGACTTGCGGTTGAAGATAGCAGCAGATACTGCAGAAGCACTCTCATACTTACACCACTACACTGAGCCCCCAATCATACACCGAGATGTTAAAGCAATGAACATACTACTAGATCAGAAGTACACCGCAAAAGTTGCTGACTTTGGAGCTTCAAAATTAGTTCCGGATCAAGATGAAGGCCAACTATCAACTTTGGTGCAAGGGACACTCGGATACTTGGACCCTGAATATCTTCAGTCCCACATACTAACAGAAAAGAGTGATGTGTATAGCTTCGGAGTTGTCCTGGTGGAGCTAATCACAAGTCAAAAGGCATTATCCTCAAACAAAAAGTCTGAGGTTGACAGAAACCTAGCAAACGTGTTTGTTCGCGCGATGAAGGAGGGCTGCTTGAATGACATTCTTGATGCTGAAATAGCCAAGGAAGGGGAAGGGTTTGAGAAAGTCGTAGAAACAGTAGCGGATCTGGCAAATAGATGTTTAAGGTTAAGAGGGGAGGAAAGGCCGTCGATGAAAGAAGTAGCGGTGGAGCTCGGGGGATTATTGAAAATTATGGGGAAGGATTCAGATGAGGGGAAGGCTGATTTCAAACGATCTCCCCAAGAGACCGACCACTTGCTTGGGTCACCTGCAAATTACGTTGTGGATATAACTAGTGCAGAGTACGACCACAGCATGCAAACTCAACAGATCCAAATGGTAAAGCCTTATGGTGATGGCCGATAGTTAATTAGCTCCTTAATTCCTGAGGGATGTAGCATGTATTGAATTCCAGTTTGTTTCAATTCCAGTCATCAGTGTCTCTTGAAATAAAAGTACGTTAGCGTAGAACGTACTACTGTAATATGTGTGTGTCATAGAGTTAATTATCTATTGTAAACTTGTAATTCTTATCTCTCTTTTTTTCTTCATGAATCTGAATATTATGTTTCAGGGCAAAATTCTATTATATAACTTCTACCTCCCAAAGAATTGATATTCTTCCTTTGGTCAACCTTTTCAACCAAAATAAGAAAGCGCCAATAGAAAATTCTAACTTTTTTTTCAACGTGGAGAGAAAACGCCAAAGATCCTTTGTTTGATGCTATTGGACCGTGAGATTGAGCTTGGACCTTGTTTTTGAATCCAACTCGGCTGGGCCGAAAGGCTTCGATTGAACTTGGGCTTTAGGGAGATTTCACAATGATGGGTGTTGGGCTTCTTTCGAACATTATAATATATTTTCATTTTCTTTTATTTAACTTTATATTTTTTATGATATTAAAACATAAATTTATGACAAATTTAGTGGACACACACATGTACACTCAGACTGAAGAATTACTCAAAAAACAGATATTATGGGTCCAACCTAAGACTTCCTTGAAGTGAAGATAACTATCACTAAAAAAAAATAATAACTATCACTAAACCAAAAGTTAATTGACTGCATATTTTTTCACTATTTGATAAATATTTAAGGCTTAATTATTGTTTTACTCATTGGAACGGACGCTTGGTCCCATTTCATCCACTGAAACTGAAAATTTCTCACTTAACTCCCAGAATCTCTAAAAATTACTGAAACTTTATCACTAAACCACTTTCGTCCACAAAACCGTAACAGTGCGTTTGGATGAGGAAATTTAAAAGTAGAAAAGAATTCATAAATGACGGAATTTAAAATGACGGAAATTAGTGTTATAGAATTTGTAAAGTTTCTTGTTTGGATAACGGATTTAAAATGCGGAATTTAACCTTGATTTGTAAAGTTATCTTTTATAAAAACTCAATCGCTCTTGGAATTTTAGAAATGACGACTTTTAGATAGAATTTAAAGTTGGATTTATGACCTCCAAATTTCATGTTTTTTCTCACGCGGAATTTCTAAATTTCTATGTTTTTTAATCCAAACACAGGAATTGGTTCATGTCAATTTAGAAATTCTGACTTTTGTCAAAATCCCAAGTTCTTATCCAAACGCATAGTAAGTGTGCTGATGTGGCATGAGAATTTTAGTAATTTTAGCTTTTCTATATTATATTTTCTATATTTGCCTTCATCATCATCATACACAACCCCCGATTCTGATTTTGTTTGATGGCCTTAATCCACGAGAAATTTTTAAATGTACTAGACACCACGCTACGGTGTCTCATCCAATGCACTTGGACATTTGAAATTACTTTCTAATTTATCGCATTATTTTTATGACAGGAGACAGATAATTAAGCTAATATTTAATTTCAGGTACGCCAAATGACCTAGAAATTCATATTAATTCGTCATGAGTTTTGAATTAATTTCTTCTTTTTTTCGGTTAATTTCTTTCAAATAGATATTTGTTGCAGATAGCTCATGACAAAGGTTTGTCTGAAAGATCATCCTCCTGACTTAGTCAAGTCCACTATTTCTCAACTTTCAAGAAACCAATCAAGGTCGATAATTTATTGTTCTACGCCTCTTGATTCTTAAAAAAATTACAACAAAAGAAAAATCCCTTTCTTGCAAAAACTTAATTCAACAAATATAATTTATTTAATGACTTTGGTCATTACTGTTTTATTTCCATGGCCAATCTTGCTTAGCATCTGAACTGGTCTTAGTTTAAGCCATTGTTTTCACTCCTTGTGCGCTTGACTTTGCCCACACCATCGCTTATTTGACTCAGTATTTACCAAATCAGTACACACCAGGAAAACATTATTTAATTTATATATTTAAAATCCCACTTTCTTTAGTCACAAAACATTAATACAATTTCCAGTCAAATATTAGTTCTTCACAAGAACATGAGTATGATTATAATCATGGAACTCTCTCTGGTTGTGACATTAGGGACTGCAATATTTACAACAATAGCAGCAGCTCCAGCCCTGCCTCAAGCCCTGCCTGGCTGCAGAGACAAATGTGGTGATCTAAAAATTCCTTTCCCATTTGGCATAGGTGATGGCTGCTACCTTCGACCCGAATTCAACCTCACTTGCGACCAATCCACCACGCCGCCGTCGGCAAACTTGACGGGTCAGACATTCCGCATTTCTAACTTTTACCTTGCTGAGGCAGAGTTGCAAGTAATGACGTTCATATCCAGAGATTGTTATGAAACCAAGGGTCTCAGAACCTACAGGAGCACGAGCACCCCCATGCTCTGGCTGCCTCCTCCTTATACCATCTCCGATACCAAGAACAAGTTTGTCGCGGTTGGTTGCGATACATACGCGCTTTTCAAAGGATACAGAGGAGAAGAGAGGTTCATAACCGGGTGCATGTCCTTATGTGACAGCCTAGGCAGCGTCGAATACCAGGACTCTTATTGCTCCGGGGTTGGATGCTGCCAAACTTCCATCCCCAGTGGACTGAAAAACTGTACTGTCCAATTGAGTAGCTATTACAATCATACTTTCATAATGGACTTCAACCCCTGCAGCTATGCTTTCATTGTGGAAGAGAGCCAGTTCAAATTCAACAGTACAAGTTTTCGACAACTCAGCAACATAAGTCAAATTCCAATGGTTATAAATTGGGAAATTGGGGATGAGTTGTGTGATATTGCAGCTCAAAAGAGAGAAGAATTTGCATGCAAGGCAGATTATAGCAAGTGTGTCAACAGGAACCCTAATATCAATGGGTCTGGTTACATTTGCCAGTGCTTGCCAGGATACCAAGGGAATCCATACCTCCCACATGGTTGCCAAGGTAATTGATTTTCTATATCTTCGCATATAATTTATGTGCACACAATCTAATAAATATTTGTAAATTTTGTTACTGGGAAGCTCAAAATTGGTTCTACCTGATGTTCATGGATTTAATTCCCTTCTTCTCAGATTTTGATGAGTGCAAGGCTTTGAAACCCTGCAGTATTGGATCCTGTGTGAACTTAGACGGAAGTTATTCTTGTAAATGTCCCAAAGGGTACAAAAACGACGGCACGAATAAACAGAGTTGCATCAAAGACGACCCCAACAACAATCTCCTGCTGATTATTTCATTGGGTATGTTTCATTTACATGTAACAGGAATAATCATTTTCATGGCGATATATATTTTATCATATACTTTGTCAAAAACCATTCTTCTAAATAAGAAATCACTAGCTAGATAACAAAAACAAGACCTATTAGATCAATCTATCCTTTCCTTTACATCTTAGATTTTACCCCAAAAAAGTTACATAGATTATATACATATATAAGCATTATAAAAGCAACTTAGTTCTGATTTTTCAACTATATGCAGGTGTAAGTGGAGGTTTCTTGGTTTTACTGGTTGGAATTTCACTGATATATTGGCGAATGCAGAGAAGAAAGCTCACCAAGCTCAAAGAACAATACTTTATACAAAATGGTGGCTTATTGTTACAAGAACAGCTTGCTAGTCAAGTAGGTTCAGTGGAGACAACGAAAATCTTTACTGCAGAAGACCTTGAGAAAGCCACAAACAATTACCATGAAAGTAGAATTCTCGGTGAAGGAGGCTACGGAATAGTTTACAAAGGAATATTGCCGGATAGCAACAAAGTAGTTGCCATAAAAAAGTCCAAAATTGGTGTCCCAACACAGAAGGAGCAGTTTGTCAATGAGTTGATTGTTCTTTCTCAAATCACCCATAGAAATGTGGTGAGGCTATTAGGTTGCTGTTTAGAGACATCAGTGCCTTTACTAGTTTACGAGTTTGTCGCAAATGGCACTCTTTTCGAGCACATCCATCATATAAATGGCAGAGGATCATCTTTTTCATGGGAATTACGATTGAAGATAGCAGCAGAAACTGCAGGAGCATTAGCGTACTTACACTCCTCTGCTCTCATGCAGATCATACACCGAGATGTGAAGGCAACAAATATACTATTAGATGATAATTACATGGCAAAAGTGTCAGACTTCGGAGCTTCACGACTGATCCCTCTATATCAAAATCAACTAACAACATTAGTGCAAGGGACATTTGGATACTTAGACCCTGAATACTTCCTTACAAATCAACTAACGGAAAAGAGTGATGTCTATAGCTTTGGAGTTGTCCTTATGGAGCTACTAACAAGCAAAGTGGCACTTTCTTTTGCCAGGCCCGAGGAAGAGAGAAGCCTCGCAAACTTCTTCGTCAGTTCAATGAACGAAGATCACTTGAATCAAATTCTTGATGATGACATAGTGAACGAGAGAAATATTGAGACAGTAAAAAACGTGGCCGATCTTGCAAAAAGATGTGTAAGGTTAAAAGGGGAGGACAGGCCTAGCATGAAAGAAGTAGCAATGGAGCTAGAGGGAATGAGAATTGCAGCAAAACATCCATGGGGAAAAGCTGATATCTATGCAGAAGAAACTGAGTACTTTCTGGGTTCGCCTAATTCAGACACTTATCTTTTGAATGCTAGAGCTGATTGTGGTCCTAGTGGTACAAGTAGTGGATATGACAGCATGCAAATCCAACTGTTGATTCCATATGATGATGATGGCCGATAACTAATTAACCTATTGCTAGTGCCTTTGTAAATATCAAACAGAGCTTGTAAAAGAGGATAAGATGGTTACGTCAAAAGAAGTTAAGTTATAAATCTCTTGTGTCACTGCTAGAATTTGTTCGTGAATCACTATGTTGGACCGCATGGACTTCCTGGAAACGGTGATTACAAATCTTTTTTTTTTCTTGTTTGATCCGACATTTTAATTATTATAATCTTCTGTTTTTGGTTGGCCGGTCTTCAATTAATTGTAATCTTTGTTTTAATCTCGCCGGACTTCAATTATTTATAATCTTTGTTTTAATCTCGCCGGACTTCAATTATTTATAATCTTTGTTTTAATCTCGCCGGACTTAGCAGATAAATAAACCAGTAAAGATGAGGAAGACAAATTAAACCAGTCCTATCTCCTTACTTCATTCCTCTTAATTACTCAAAAGTTTAATTGAGTGGTGAACATATGCCATGGCCTTATGTGGGGGTGGATGGATGCTTGTTGTTATGCAACTAATGATATTGATGAGAGTGGTTGTGAATGCAACAGCAGCAGCAGCTCAAGCCCGGCCTAATTGCCAAGACCAATGTGGTAACCTCACAATCCCATACCCATTTGGCATGGGTGAAGGCTGTTACCTCCGACCAGAATTCAACATCACTTGTGATCAATCCACCCAACCTCCATCAGCTAAGTGGACGGGCGGTACGAACAGGATTACCAACTTTTCTGTTGCTGATGGCGAGTTGCAAATAATGCTAGACGTAGCCAAGGATTGTTATGACGATTCGGGTGAGGAAACAGAGGACAGCTCCCCTACTTGGCTAGAGCTGCCACCTCCTTACAGCATGTCCCATACACAAAACAATTTCACCACAGTAGGATGTGACACTGTAGGAACCTTTGTAGGTGAGCGCTCGGGGGATGGAGGCCCAAAGAAAGAAAAGGTCATAGCCGGCAACAGCGTCACCTGGTGTGATGATATGCTTGGCGACGCACTTCCAGACTCTTGCTCTGGATTTGGCTGTTCCCAAGCTTCCATCCCTTGTGGACTGCGAAACATTTCCACTTTTCTTCAAAGCCTGACTGTTGGCAATCGAACGGGGGTTGATAATCCGTGGTACGCTGAGTACCCTTGCAGCTATGCCTTCATTGTGGAACAAGGCAACTTCTCATTCAACCCCAACACAACTTTTCAAGAACTCAACAACTCAAAGCAGCTTCCAGCCGTTCTGAATTGGGCAGTTGAGGGTGAGTCATGTGATGCAGCTCAAAAGAACCCCAACTTTCCATGCAAGGAAAATACCAAGTGTGTCCAACAGACGACCATCGGCGGTCCGCCTGCTTACATTTGCCAGTGCTCGTCAGGTTATCTAGGGAACCCGTACCTCCAAGATAGTTGCCAAGGTCATCTCTATAGCATACACACACACACACAAAATATATAGATATGTATCTAATGAATTAATATTGTTCACTTGCCTGACTATGTTTTGTTAAACTATGAATATGAACCATTGATATGGCTCTTGCCTGAATATGTGACCTAAATTCACAGTTGTCCGGCAACATAAATTTGACAAGAGAATAATTATACTGTCTTATAATAACACGTGAATGTGTGTGTTAGTTGTTTTTACTGGAAAGCTAAAGATTGGAATTTTGCACGATGTTAATTGTGATATAAATTTGGTTTTCCTTACTATTCAGATATTGATGAGTGCAAGGATTCAAACCCCTGCAGTATTGGAACGTGCATAAATTTACCTGGAGATTATTCTTGTAAATGTCCCAAAGGGTACAAAAACGACGGAATGAATCAAAAGAGTTGCATCAAACACAATCCCAGCAATCGATTAAAGATCATTCTCCTGGCTGTTAGTTCATTGGGTATGTTTTATGTACATGTTAACATCCACCCCTATGAGAATATATCCAAAAGTTCCAACCTACGTATGTTTCCCGGCTTATAAACATTGATTAATCTCACTAACAAGACCCAAATTAAACTGAATAAATATCCTTCATTGTGACACATATAATCTTATTTCGTCTCAACATATTCTTTCTCAGAATCATTTTATCCTAGAAAGTAAAGCACAAGGTAGACAACAAAAACATCTATTAATACTTTTCACCAATCTATCTTTAACACTCTTTTTTTTCTAATTTTATTTTTATGACTAGAACTGCATAAAAACTTCCAAAATAAAACTTCGTTGTGACAATTTTCAATTATGTGCAGGTGTCAGTGCATTGCTCTTGGTTTTACTAATTGGAATTTCATGGATACATTGGGGAATGCATCGAAGAAAGCTCATGAAACTCAAAGAAAAATACTTTAAAGAAAATGGTGGCTTATTGTTACAACAACAACTCGCTAGTCAAGGAAGCTCCATGGAGACAACAAAAGTCTTTACGGCAGAAGAACTTGAGAAGGCCACAAACAATTACCATGAAAGTCAAGTCCTTGGTGAAGGAGGATATGGAACGGTTTACAAAGGAATATTACCAGATAACAAAGTGGTTGCCATAAAGAAGTCCAAAATTGGTATCTCAACTCAGAAGGAGCAGTTTGTTAATGAGATGATTGTTCTTTCTCAAATCAACCATAGAAATGTGGTGAGGCTATTGGGTTGCTGTTTAGAGACACCAGTGCCTTTACTAGTTTACGAGTTCATCACCAATGGCACTCTTTTTGAGCACATTCATAATACAAAGGGCAAGGGATCACCACTTTCATGGCAATTACGATTGAAGATAGCAGCAGAAACTGCAGGAGCACTAGCATACTTACACTCCTCTACTTCCATGCCAATCATACACAGAGATGTGAAAACAACTAACATACTCTTAGATGGAAATTACATAACAAAAGTGTCAGACTTTGGAGCTTCAAAATTGATTCCTCTGGATCAAACTCAACTAACAACTTTAGTACAAGGCACACTCGGATACTTAGACCCTGAGTACTTCTGTTCAAGTCAACTAACAGAAAAGAGTGACGTTTACAGCTTTGGAGTTGTCCTTATGGAGCTACTAACAAGCAAAGTGGCACTTTCGTTTGATAGGCCTGAGAAAGAGAGAAACCTAGTGAGCTTCTTTGTTTGTTCAATGGAGGCGGATTGCTTGAATCAAATTCTTGATGATGAAATAGTGAACGAGGGAAACATTGAGACACTAAAAAATGTGGCCGATCTCGCAAGAAGGTGTGTAAGGTTAAAAGGGGAGGATAGGCCTACCATGAAGGAAGTAGCAATGGAGCTAGAGGGAATGAGAATTATGGCAAAGCATCCATGGGGGAAAGAGGGAACCGAGTACTTGTTTGGGTCAGGTAAGTCAGACGCTTATGTTTTGGATGTTACAGCTGCTTGTGGTCATCCTAGTGGATATGACAGCATGCAAATCCAGATGTTAATGTCATATGGTGATGGGCGATAATCAATTGACTTGTTGCTACGGTCTAGTTGTGATGTATTCTACAAAATGTGAACCCATATCTTCTTCTTTGTTGTTCTTATTGGTTTACATGGATGATCAGTTGAGAATTTATCTTTCAATATGCAATTATGTGCAAATGTCAAGAGTGAGTGGTTTTTGCCCTCATAGTCTCTAGAAACAACGTACAATTCAATTAAGGGGACATTTATATTTTACTGTGGGAAGATCCCATGTTCAATGTTCATGATGATGGGTTTGGTGTTCCTTTCAAAGATTTAAGATCAAAGTTTTTACTGTTTGGTAAATATTAGTGCACTTAATCAAAATTAGGAAAGCAAAATTGCTGCTGACATGCTTGTTTCTTTTGGGATGTCAGAATTTTGAGGTTCGTCTCTACTGTTTTGTTAGATGTTTTCTTTTTTAAGACTTATTACATAGGGTCTCTATATAGATTTTGTCGTTGGGTTTCCTCTCTCGTCATTATACCAAAAGAAAAATCATATATCCAAAAGTTCCATTTTCCCCATCTCAGTATTACTTACTGATTTTAAAAGCTTAGAAAAATTCTCACTGAGACCCAAATGTAAACCGAATAAATAGTTTTCATTATGATCTCATTTCGTCTCAACATGTTACCTTCTCAGAAACCTATAATATGGTAGTATATACCAGACCTGTCCTGTTTTTAGTTGGTCTTACTGATTTATGGATGTTATGAATTCATGATGTCTTTCAGCTCAGTATCTCCATGATATATGTCTTCGCAACTGTATGCTTGTAATTACACACGTCTAGAATGAATTGGATCTGCATTTTTTGCTTGCAAACATATCTTCTCAATATATTGTAACTAAGACAACAGAGCAATTATTTTAGCAGCCCTAGACATGAACAACAACAAAAGGTTTTCACTGTATTGCAATGCAATTATGACATCCTCATTCAAAAAGTGCAGTAAAGCTGTATCAAAGATCAACACAATGAAAATATGAAATGGGCTCTTAGGGCTGTGTTGGTCTTAGATGCTGCGAGTGTTATACTCATTCAAAAACCCAACATATAGACTTTTATCAGAAGCAGAAATTCCTGTGAAATAATTGAATCAATATTGTTTATCATTCTAGCAATAGATGCCAATGGAATTGGGAACAACCCACAGGAAGCAAAAGACTTACACAATTAGTAAGTTTAAGCAGCCCCTTTCAGACACAACACTTTACTAGCTAGATCCTTTGATGAACTTGTTGCCTTTGTAAATATCAAACACTTTGGGTGGAATCTTTCTTCAGCCTGCAAAATGCAAAAGGTAATCTTGTCAAAATAACTTACCAACAGTGGAAATTAATAAGACTCAAAAAGGGCAACATTGCCATTTGCACAAGTCTATTGAAGTATTCAAATTTCATGATCAAATGGACAAGAAGTAAACAAGTTCGAATTCATTGAAATTTAATCACGAACCATATCAGTCTTCTGAGTAGAATTTGAGGTAGATGTACTGCCCGTTCACCCTTTGATGGTCGCCTCACTATTGTTTTGTTTGGAATAGAATAAGAGACAGATCGAACACTTGCTTTTTCTCGGCCCCTGGCCTCAGGAAGTATCGTTTGGGTCCCCTTTGTCATTGCGGATTGATCATCAACGTTTGAGAACTTTTGATGTGTGGTTTAATGATTTTTTGAGTATCAGATCGGGGTCTAAGCAAGAAAACTTGGATCTGCTTACTCTTTTAAGTTTTTTCCTTTGGGAAATTTGGAAAACCAGGTGTAAGGCTGTCATTGAAGGGAGCACCATTGATCCGGCCAAGGTTATTGAGAATGCGTTTGATGTAGAACAGATGGCGGAGGCAATCGAAGACGAGCTAGAGCGACGCTTGAGCGCCTGCCTCTGGACGAAATCGCCTCTCTGCTGCTCGAGCGTCTGCAGCTTTCATTCGAGCGCTAGAACCTGCTTCCTTCATTCCTTCCGCATCTTTTAGGTGAGCCAACATCAACAATTTCTTTCCTTCATTGTAAGCTCTTTTGCCATTTTCCGGACTTGGAATGAAGTTTCAGTCTTGACAAAAAAAAAAGGCCAGATTTGGTGCCAAATTCAAAAGATTGAGCTTTGGGCCTTTTTTCTGTATCCAAGTCCCACTGAAATTACCCAAAGAAAAGTTCCAGACTATGGAGAGGTTTGGTGATTTGGGAAATGTTGATGGCCCAACCCAACAACAATTGAAAGGGACGTTACAAGATCGTCTCTATGATGATGGGTTGTGTTCGTTTCGAAGATTATAGGAGCCATTTTAATCAATCAATTCATTTCCAACTTATTAGAACAACCAAAAACTACAATGTAATCAGTGTTGAGGAACACTTTATAATGAAAATAGAAATATAGTAAAATAATAGGCCAATTTCGCTCTGTTTTCTTGTCTTCAAGTCAACTTTCTAAGCAACTAAACATGTAATAAAAGCCAAAGCAATGCATTGATACGTTATTAAAACAAGAGTTTGTAATTGTCTTTCATTTTCGTTTAACATTGATTTTGAGGTGAAGAGAAATGATCTGGATTCTCTCCTTAAATATCTGCTTGACTTTTACTCTCCACACACCACCTCATTAACTATGTAAAAAAAATAACTTTTTGAAGGAGTCTAGGCCTATCATGTCATGTCACACACACTCACATTGCAGTCATACACTCTGACGTAATTGAATGATCACTTTGACCATTCATTGTAGTGTAAAATTAAATATACATGAATTTATCATAATGTGAATTGAGAGAGCAAGACTTTCGTGAAATAGGGATAACATTATTTTGCTATTATTGATCAAAAACGTTATAATACGCATGACAACAATTCTACATGACATAGTATTATTGGTCGAAAATAGCAAAATAGAGGATTATCCCCGTTGCAACTAAAGGGGTCTCCCGGCCCAAAAAGAAGTGTGTTCATTTGAGTGTCTTAGTCTATTAATTGTCAGTTTGTTTGATGCTAGAGACTCGTCAAGAAGCCTCAAGACGTGCAGGTCGGAGCAGACATATGCTTTCAAATTCCATCTCCATCTCCATGGACCATTCATCGTCCAAAACATTTCGAATTTTGGGATTTGACAAGGCGACCACAAACAATCAATTAATTACTTGACTTGGGTCAATGCGTCAATACAATATTATGTAGACGGTGGACCACATTCACTACACATAGCAACTCTCGTTTCGTTAATTTCTTTTTGTAGTAGTAGTTTATGTGTCTCAGTGGTATATGGAAATTATACAGACGACTTCAACGTGGACAAATGAGTAAAGATGAAAAGGACATTTCCCCGACAGACTCAAAAATCGTACTGTGCGTTTGTTGGACTTTAATCCCTGCAGCTACGCTTTCATTGTGCAAGAGGGCCAATTCAACTTCTCCGATACTACAAGTTTTCAACAACTGGCTAGCATAAGCGAGCTTCCCAAGGTTCTTAGTTGGGAAATTGCAGCTCCAAATAAGAGCCAAAACTTGGCCTGCAAGTAAAATACCAAATTTGTGAACCCCATCCATCGTTCTTCTGGTTACAGTTGTCAGTGCTTGCGAGGTTATGAAGGAAACCCATACCACCCCAACGGTTGCCAAGGTGATCTTTACATTAAAACCAACCAACCAACCATATCTTCCAATAAATCCCTGGTTTCCTTGGGTCACATCACCATTACTCCTTAGCTATCCTATGTTAACCATGGAGGAAAGTTAGGTTTTGACAGCGAAAGAGAGAGAGAATAGAGAAAAGAAGAAGAAAGATGAAGTATGTATATTTCTGAGTATTCTAAACTCTGTTACAATTGCTTAAACTTAAGCTTAGCTTACGCTTATGTTTATACACAGTTAACCCTGCTAACCATGCTAACTAACTTGCTTCTTCGCTAAGTAAACTGACTAACTCGCACATGCCACTCACGTGACTACACCCAGTTCACTTAACTAATGTTGCACATGTCACACACGTGACTGACTTCTCTAACAGCTCACTAACTAATATTGTTATCACCCCCTCAAGCTTAGTCGGGAGGAGCCAAGGCCGAGATTGAAGCAAAGGTTTGCGAAAGATCGGGCCGTAGACCTTTGGTGAAAATGTTAGCAACTTGCTCATCTGTGGACACATATTGAACAAGAAGATCCTTCAACACGTTCTCGAACAAAGTGGTAATCGACATCCAAATGTTTGATACACGAGTGAAAAACAGGGTTGGCACGAAGTGCCAAAGCGAAGAGATTATCACCGTGCGTAATAGGTGCTTTAAGAACAACCATGTGCAAATCATACAAGACCTGGTGTATCCAAGAAATGTCAAGAAGACAATAAGCAAGAGCGCGGTACTGCGCCTCCGTAGAACTACGAGACACGTATGCCTGCTTCTTGGATGACCAGGATATTGGATTGGAACCAAGAAAGACTACATATCCTGTAGTTGATCTCGCGTGTATTGGGATCACCAGCCCAATCCGCATCACAATAGCCAGACAAGAGCATGGTCCCCGGAGAAAAAGTAACTCGATAGTGCAATGTGCCTTGTAAATATCTCGAGAATGCGTTTAACTAGACCAAAATGAACATCCTGTAGAACTATGCATAAATTGGCGTATGATTAATCGCAAATGCTATGTCCGGTCGAGTGAAGGTTAAGTATTGAAGGGCACCTACAATGTCGCGAAAGAGTGTAGGATCGGGAAGCAAGATACCTTCGTCTTTAAGTACCTGATGATGTGGTTTGGATGGAGTGCTGCAAGGCTTACAAGTCACCATTGAAGCCCTTTTAATAAGATCTTTAGCGTACTTAGCCTGATTGACAAACATTTGACCATCCTGCAACATCAACCTCTAGACCAAGAAAGTATCAAAGTTTTCCCAAATCTTTGAGGTCAAACACCTCACCAAGAGCTTGAATAATGCACGTCACTAGAGTAGCATTAGATCCTATGATGATAATGTCATCTACATAAAGCGAGAAGAATAACCACATCTGTACAGCTTTTCTTCACAAAGAGACTAGGGTCAGAATGTGATACTAAGAATCCCAAAGTGGGCAAGTAGCCTGTGAACTTAGCATTCCATGCATGAGTAGCTTGCTTTAATCCATATAGGGATTTCTGAAGCTTACAAACATAATCTGGAAATTAGGAATCAACAAAACCTTAAGGTTGTTTCATAAACACTTCTTCTTGAAGTTCTCCATGAAGAAACACATTTTTCACATCTAATTGTCTCAATTCCCGGTGAAAGTGAACTGCCAGACTAAGAATAAGTCTCACTGTAGTGTGTCGAACCATAGGACTAAAAGTCTCTTCATAATCCAAGCCATATTCTTGACTGAACCCTTGAGCAACCAATCTGGCCTTATGGCGAGATATAGTGTTATCTGCATTTCTTTTGATCTTAAAAATCCATTTACACCCGACAATGTTTGTAGCCTTTGGAGGAGAAACAAGTGTCCAGGTACCTTGTTGATCAAGTGCTTGAATTTCTTCAATCATGGCTTGTTGCCAAGCTTGGTGACCAATAGCTTGTTTGAAATGGGATGGAGTGTTTGGTTCTACAATGGTGCTTATCTGTGTATGAAAGCAAGAGAATTCTGGAAACTGTTTGGATCGAGTTTGCATAGGATGACAATTCACAAATCCTGCTGAAGGCAAAGGATTATGAGTCTGTGCTAGAGAAGAAGTTGAAGAAGGAAGAACTTCTAATTGTGCATCTGTCAGAATTGGAAGCATAGGAGTATCATGTTCTCTAGGCATTGTAGAAGAAGAAGCAGCAGTAAGAGAAGCACTTGAAGTTTGGGAGGACAAACTAGTATCTGAATTAGGAGACTGTGAGTGTGCCTGAGATGACACAACTATGGCAATTGGAGATAATTGTCTAGAAGTAACAGATGGTGATGATTGAGGCTGAGATGAACATTGGTTGACTTTGAATGGAAAAACAGTTTCATTGTGAATGACATGTCTAGAAATAATCATCCTTTGAGTTTGAGGATTAAAACAAAGCACTCCTTTATATCACATTGAATATCCTAAGAAAATACACTGCGAGTTCTTGGTTCAAGTTTGTGCACATTATAAGGCCTAAGCAATGGATATACTGCAGATCCAAACACTTTGAGATGCATAAGATTTGGATGAATACCAAACAGCTTGTAATATGGAGACACCATGTGTAACACTTTACTAGGCATGAGGTTGATTACAAAGGCTGCATGAGTCACAAAGATAATACCGTAAAGGAAGAGATAAACCTGCTGTGGCCAACAAGGCAAGAATGGTTTCAATGATGTGACGATTCTTCCTTTCTCGCTAAGCCATTCTCACGAGGAGTATGAGGGCAAGATATCTGATGTATAATACATTTTGATGCTAGAAACTCTTTAAACTTGCTGCTTATATATTCACCACCTCCATCAAATTGCAAAAATTGAACTTGAGCTTGATAATGTGTCACAATATAAGCATGGAACCTTATGAAAACAGAATAAGCTTCTGAGTTATTGATTAAGGGAAAAACCCAAAGATAACGTGTACAATCATCAGTGATGGTTAGAAAATATCTATAACCACCTAGAGCTACAATCACGATGGACCCCAAACATCTATGTGCAATTTGACAAATGGTGCAACACTGGTAGTAGAGTGAGATGGAAAAGGCAATTTGTGCATTTTGCCTTGTAAGCAAGATTCACATATTTCAGGACTAGAATCTACAACCAAGGGAATATTGGAGTTTTTGAGCATGTGATGAAGTATATCATTAGAAGCATGTCCTAGTCGAAAGTGCCATAACTTGGTGTTGATGTGTTGTCCTAGCAGGCTTGAGACCTGAACTTTATTGGAGAGATCAAGGCAGATCTGGATTGATGCCTGAAGCTTTATTGGTTCCTACAGATACTGAAGAAGACTTGGGAAGCTAAGAATGCTGAGACACATTCTGAGGAATAGAGTAAAGCCCCTTGTTACTCTGGCCTTTGTACAGAATCTTGTTGCTTTGTTTGTCCTGCGCATATATGTTATTGTCATCAAATATAACACAGCAGTTGTTATCTTTACATAGCTGATACACAGAGAGCAGATTGGCAGCTAATTTAGGAACATGATACACTTGATTTAGGTGAAGAGTTCCTGGTAATTTGGATAACTATGAATAGCCGATATGATCAATTTTCAAACCTGCCCCATTGCCTATGGTAATCTTGTCATCAGACACATAGGAAGCAGAAGCTTGCAGATGATGAACATTTGGTGTCATGTGATGTGAAGCTCCACTGTCAGCAATCCAGAGATCATTTGGAGTATATGAAGTTGAGAGATTGGCTGTTAAAGCTTGAAGGGACTGAGGAGGAGGAGAGCCTTGATATGCATAATTGGCTCTATGATAGCAGTTTAATGCAATATAACCTTTCTTGCCACATATTTGACACTCAAGAATAGGTGGAGCAGAGTTGTCTGGAATTCTGTAATAGTAGTTTGGTGCTGTATGGCCTCTTTTATTACAGATTTGACACTCAGGTATAGCTTGAGACCTGGGGCCAGAAGAAAATCTTGGTGAAAAACCACCTCTGTGATTGAAAGCTCGATCATTGTTGGAGTTGAAACCTCTTCCACGAGCTGCAAATTGATTGAAACTGTATGGAGTAGAATTTTGATTATGCTGATAAGACATAGAAGATGAGACTGATGTTTGTACAACGCCATGAGAAGCCGAATCTTGTGACTTTACTCGAGTAAGGCCTATATGAGATGTAATAGTTCCAACTGTAGAAGCATTTGTATCCTTAGTCTGTGAAACATCTTGAGAATGTGAAGATGAACCAATGCAAAAGAGTTGACCCCCATCATGCCAGTCATAGAATGACTCAAAGACATCATTCTAGATTCAATATTCTTTTCAACTGATAACAATTGAGCTCTGAACTCCTTGAGAGCTATTGGAGTTTCACGTGCAATTAACACTGTCTTGATCATATCAAACTCTTGAGGTAAACCATTTAAGGCTGCAATGATAATATCATCATCAGAGAGTTTAAAACCTGCTGCAGACAATTGATCTCTAACATGTTTAAGCCGAAGTAAGAACTTTTCAACAGAATCGCCACCCTTGTGAATAATGTGCAGCTCAATTTTGAGTTGATTCACTCGAGCTCTGGAGACAGATGCGTACTGATCTGTAAGACTGAGCCATGCTTCTCTAGCGGTCTTACAACCGATAACATACTCTATTGCTTCATCGGACAGTGTAGCAATAAGAAGACTAAGCAAAGATTTATCAGTTTGAATCCACTGCTGATAAGCCTCAGTTACGCCAGTGGTAACCCCTTCTTCTTCAGTAATTATGTATCTAGAATGACACACAGACGTGCCATCGAAATGACCATACAGATCATATCCTTGAAGAATAGACTCTAATTGATAGTGCCATTTCACAAAATTATCATCATTCAGCTTAATAGTCAGAACTCCGAGCAAGGATTCAATCTTCAGACTAGACATTTGGACTAGATATGGAAACATAAAGCTTTCGTGCTTTACGAGACAAAGACAAGATCGTAAACCTCTACAAATCTAAAATTTGCTTTGTGCTTTTAAAGAAGGAATAAACTTCCTTTGTATTGAACAAGAATACCTAGAAATTGCTTCGTGCTTTAAGAGATCAGAAAAATTGTGTCGTGCTTCAAGAAATTGTTGAACATGCTTCGTGCTTGAATAAGAAACTCATCATGCTTTAATCACAAAAATTGAGGACAGATTCAGCATACCGTGAACATCACCGAGTCAAGAAGAACACTGCATGAAGAATATCATTGACAAATACTTGCAGAATCGCCAGGAACAGAAGCAGACTGGAACATAGTGTTTGCATCCAATAATTGGCCATTTGATACAACCAAAATCTTTGAGCTATGCCTACGATATGTGATAGAAGAGAGAGGAAGCAAGATAGGATCAGAAGGCTGAGAGCCAAAACTCTGATACCATGTTAACCATTGAGGAAAGTTAGGTTTTGACAGTGAAAGAGAGAGAGAACAGAGAAAAGAAGAACAAAGATGAAGTATGTATATTTCTGAGTATTCTAAACTCTGTTACAATTGCTTAAACTTAAGCTTAGCTTACGCTTATATTTATACACAGTTAACCCTGCTAACCATGCTAACTAACTTGCTTTTCTAAGTAAACTGACTAACTCGCACATGCCACTCACGTGACTACACCCAGTTCACTTAACTAATCTTGCACATGTCACACACGTGACTGACTTCTCTAACAGCTCACTAACTAATACTGTTATCATCCTACACCAACTCTCTATGTGTGCGTATATAGTGAGTGGGCAAACAAACAATTCTTTGAAATGGTTTGTACTTTAGGATTTTTTATTTTTTAATCACGAATAACATCCTAAAGTTCCAATTCTTTGAAATTTAATCACGAACCAGTTAATTAAATTTTTAGGAATTTAATGGGAAAGATGTGATAAAGCACATATTCAAGACACCCAGAGATCTACTCAATACACCCAGGCACCTCACCAAAAAGATGACAATACACATACAGCTCATCCATTGCTGTCGCGGAATGAATAGAGTTAACACAGAAACAATAACTCTATGGAAAATGCTAGGGAGACCAACTTTGTGTACCAACTCTCTAATAGAGTGTGGGACCCATTGTATTAGTGGACTCCACCTCTATTGTAGAGTTGGTACACAAAGTTGGTCTCTCTAGCATCACCCTAACTCTATCAACAAACCAGAAACAATAATTTCAGCCAACTCCTGCCGTGAATGACAAAGCTGAGGTGGCAAGTGAAAGGACATAATACTCTTTTCCTTTCTCCAAGTGATCGACACATGGCAAAACAGAAACAATAATTTGGGTCAATATTCAACATTTACTGCACGAGGCGACAAACAATAATAAGTAAGTTAGTTTTGTTTTCACACCCATATTATTTTCAAAGCTCCACTTTTTATGTAATTGGAAACTAGTCTCCTTGCCACACGCTCACGCGTGTGTCAATTGGTTTTTTTTTTTTTAAAGTTTAAAGTTTTAATTTTTAGAATTAAGAAAAGAAAAAATGGGTAGTTATTTTCCATAAAATAGGATCCATTATCTAATTTTGTTTTATTTTTTAATTTTTTTAATATGAAAAATGTGACTTTACCATATTATCCTCATTTAATTAATCATTTCAATTCTTAATGTTTGGATTAACCAAGGACATTTTCTGGTATTTTGAATGTTTCATCATTCTCTGCCTTTTGCTTTATATATATATAAATTATACAGACGACTTCAACGTAGAAAAACGGGAATGGGACATTTGCGTCAACGGACAAATTACTAAAGATGTTAAGAGCATCTCCACTGGGGGTTGTATAATGATGAGGTGTATGTTAAATATACATCATTTGTGATCGAAAACACCTGTAATGGAGAGGTGTAGATGATTGTAAATTTGCATCACAACCGTGAAATGCAAATTTAGATGCAAATGTGCATCCTTTTTAACATATTTTGCAAGTGGGATCTACATGAGAAAAGATTGACCTTTGGGCCTTTTTTTTTCGTTTTTGTATCAAAACAAAAAAGTGTAAATCTTCCACGGCATGTGGCCATGTTGCAACATTATTGGAACCCGCCATATACTGTCGATGGGCCAATGCCATGCGCACTTGTCTTTACTGCACAAGAATTTGACTTGACGACAAACAATCAATAAGTTAGTTTTGTTTTCACATCCATATTATTTTCAAAGCTCCACTTTTTATGTAATTGGAAATTATACAGACGACTTCGACGGAGAAAAACGGGAATGGGACATTTGCGTCAACGGACAAATTACTAAAGATGTTAAGGAAATTTCCTCTGGCTAGCCCCCCTGAGCCACGGCGTGACCCTACCAGTCCTCATTCCTTACATGGATAATATGCCTACAAAAGGCCAGGCAGTTTCTTCACTCATAATTCAACAAACATATAGTTTTGTAGAATATAGGCCATACTATAATATATAATTCCACGCCTAATTTCTACAAGGAATTAAGTTGTGCATATAGTATGCCATGCCATTCTTACATGAGAGGATGCTTATTATGCAAGTCTGGTTGGTAATGGCAGCGGCGGCTGCTACAGCAGCTCAATTAGCTCTACCAAACTGCCCGGACAAGTGCGGAGATGTCACAATTCCATACCCATTTGGCGTTACTGAAAAGTGTTCCATGAGACCTGAGTTTTTCATCAGTTGCGCGGCTAACGGAACAGCATTCTTGGGGACAAGCAACACTCATGTTACCAACATATCCGTGGATCTCGGTGAGATCCAAGTACAGCACTATAGGGCCTATGACAGCTACGACGAGCTGAGCAACGATTACTACACCCCGAACTTCAGGGTGGCTCCTCCTTACACCATCTCCGGTACCAAAAACAAGTTCATGGCCATTGGCTGCGATACTTCTGCAACTTTTAGAGGCTACCGTGCAAACCAAGAAAGATTCATCACCGGTTGCATGTCCTTTTGTGACAGCCTCAACAGTGTTGAGCAAGACTCTTGTTCTGGCATTGGGTGGTTGCCAAACTTCCATCCCCGACGGTCTCAAAATCTTACTGTGACGTTGGGAAGCATTTACAATCATATGTATATTAGGAGCTTTAACCCCTGCAGCTACGCCTTTGTTGTGCAACAAGGCCATTTCAGATTCTCCAATACAATTTTCCAACAACTCTACAACACAGAGCTACTTCCAATGATCCTTAACTGGGAAATTGGAAATGAGACATGCGATGCAGCTCAAGAGACGACCCAGAATTCTTTATGCAAGGCACATAGCAAGTGTGTCAACCCCAATAGTCGTTCTACAGGTTACATTTGCCAGTGCTTGTCAGGTTACGAAGGGAACCCTTACCACCCCAATGGCTGCCAAGGTATGTACCAGATTTTGCAACAAAAAAAAAAAACAAAAAAGCAACATTAGTCATATTTTTCACCATTGTGGCATGACAAAACGCATTTGCCATATTTTTAACTTTTTAGTGACTATCAAAAAATGTGACTAATGTCTTTTGTCACGGTCACAATAGTCACCAACAGTTGATGACTATTGTGATTTTTTTACCAGTGATTCTTTAACAAATGGATGGCTCGGAGCATCGATCGGATTGAGGATTTACCTTTTGATTCTCATTAGAAAGCATATATTTTGTTTATTATGGGCCCCGCATAACATTTCCCTATATATTTTATAAAGTTGTTACTAGAAAAGCCAAAATTGGGTTTTTACCATTGGTTTTCCTTACTGACTTTCAGATATTGATGAGTGTAAGAATTCAAACTCCTGCAGTATTGGAGTGTGCGTAAATTCCCCTGGAGATTATTATTGTAAATGTCCCAAAGGGTATAAAAACGACGGCATGAATCGAAAGAGTTGCATCAAAGACGATCGATCAAAGACCATTCTCCTGATCATTTCATTAGGTACTTATGCTTTATTTACATGTTAACATGCACCCTATATATGATCATAACCAAAAATTCGAACTTTTTAATATATTTTTATTTTTAACGGCTAGCACCCATATTTATGTTATTTATCTTTTTCTTAATCCAAAATTCTAACCTAAGCAGTAGCTAAACTATCATCGAAAGTTGAAACAGCCCAATTATAATGTGCCTCATCAAAAGTGCTCGTTGATTATTGGATTCCTAACGGCCCATTTGATAACCATTTCAATTTTAGTTTTTCGTTTTTATTTTTTGTGCTAGAATATAGAGGGAAAAGATGGAAAATGGAAGTGAGAATAAGAGTGAAGTTGAGATTGTGAGGGAAGATGAGGGGAATATGGGAAGGAGGAGTAGCAAAAATGAAAACAAAATTTAAAAAATGAAATCTATTTGAAATTGTTTTCACTTTCAAGTTTTTGTTTTCACTTTTGTTACTCCCCCTTCCATCATCCCCTCTCATCCTCTCTCTCAATCTCATCATCAATTCCATTCTCTCTCTCATTTTCCTCTATACTCTAGCACAAAAAATAAAAACTAAAAACTAAAATTGAAATGGTTATCAAACAGACCCTAAGATTTTTTCAATTTTGTTTAGTGATCCGGTTTAGATTGAATTCAAGTTGTGTCTAAGCCCGTTATCTATTTACTTCAGTAGCTAAACTATGCATATACTCTTGTATGCTTAATCTCAATATCTATTTACTTCAGTCAAACTTTTGAGCTCAAACAGAGAAAGCTCTGTTTTTAAGAGCTCTGTTTTTAAGAAGTTCTGTTCTTAAGAAGTTCTATGAAGCTTCTAATAGAGTGAGAAAAATGTGAAGTGTTTTGAGTTTTTGGGCAAGATTGTGTTAGTTTAAGTAGTGTGAAAGGGTTAAGGTATGGTTGTACGAGTAGTAGAAGTGACTGGTTTGTTTATTAGAAAAAAGTGAGTTTATTATTGAATTAGAGGAGGTGGAATACAGGCCGGAGATAGTAGGCTACCTTTGTTTTATTGTCTAGTTATTTTTCTTGGAAATATTTTTGCTCATTATTTTAATTAAAGGTATACATTTATAATCATTCTCAACACTTTACATTTGTCCATATGCATAATCATAGTTAACTTTTACTTTGTACTTGTAGAACCATAGTTATATCTATAAACACGTGTCAAATGTTGAGAATAATGATGATGATACACCTTGAGTTAATTGTTGAACAAAAATACTTTCATTTTACTAGCTTTTCTAGCTTACATATTTGTCAAGACAACAAGCCTATATATTGGAGAGTTCTAACCGACATAGCTTTGTCGGTTAGATTATTATATTACAGCACTTTGATTATTTTATACTAAGCATACTTTTGATATCGTGATATTTTGGATTCACCAACTTTGTTAAGTCGGTTTGCTTATTCACCATTATTCTAGATTTTTCTATATTATTCAAGACACAAGGTGCCTTAGTTTTGACAGATTGAAATCAGAGTGAAAAGTAGCTTCTCTTGGAAACCTATTGGTGCAGGTCTTGGCGCAGGTCTTGGACTGTTATTATTGCTTATTAGTGCTTGGTTCGGATACAGATTCCTCAAGAAAAGGAATAACATAAAACTCAAGGAGATGTTCTTCAAACGAAATGGTGGTTTATTGTTAGAACAACAGTTATCATTAGGTGAAGTTAATGTTGAGAAAATCAAGTTGTTTAGGTCAAGGGAGTTAGAGAAGTCGACTGACAATTTCAATAATGATAGAATTCTTGGCCAGGGAGGCCAAGGTACTGTTTACAAGGGCATGTTGGCTGATGGAAGAATTGTTGCTGTAAAAAAGTCTAAAATCGTGGATGAAAGTCAACTTTCATATTTCATCAGTGTGGTTGTGATTCTTTCACAAATCAACCACAGGAATGTGGTTCAACTATTGGGTTGCTGTTTAGAGACCGAAGTTCCCGCTTTGGTTTATGAATTTATACCGAATGGAACACTTTCTCAGTATATCCATGAGCAAAATGAGGAGTTTCCACTTACATGGGAAATGAGCTTACGAATTGCCATGGAAATTGATGGAGCCCTTTCCTACTTGCATGCATCAGCTTCCTCTCCCATTTACCACAGAGACATCAAGTCCACCAACATACTCTTGGATGCAAAATACAGAGTAAAAGTTGCTGACTTTGGGACTTCAAGATTAATTGCCATTGACCAAACTCACTTTACCACACTTGTACACGGCACATTTGGTTACTTGGACCCAGAATACTTTCAATCAAGTCAATTTACGGATAAAAGTGACGTGTATAGCTTTGGAGTGGTTCTTGTTGAGCTCTTGACTGGGCAAAAACCAATTTCTTTTACCGTATCACAAGAAGAGAGCAAAAGTCTTGCCACGTACTTCATTAATTCAATGCGACTAGATCGTCTATTTGAAATTCTTGATACTCAAGTTGTGAAGGGAGGGTCTAAGGCAAATATCATAGTAGTTGCTAACCTTGCACGGAAGTGTTTGAATTTGAATGGAAGGAATCGCCCTACAATGAGAGAGGTCACCGCAGAGCTGGAGGGGGTTCAAATGGCAGAAAAAACTTCTAATGGTGAACAAAAGTATGAAGAGGTTGAGGTTGAATATGTTAGGACAGACTCAATTGAGCCTTGGGATATTGTTTCAAGTTCGACGGGAATAGGACTAGTTCTGCATGGTGATTCGGCTTCACTATTGCATGAAATTCCACTTTTATCATTCAAGTCACTGTGAACAGAATATTTTCTTAGTTGTTATATTGTAACGCATGTTCCATGTATTTTATGTTTTTCTTTTGGTGAATTATACACGCATGCACCTCATTAGGTTTGTACTAGCAAGGGTGCCTGAGCGATGTTGCGGATTTTAAAACTGTATAAAATATGTAGAAAATTCTAAAAAGATATAGAAAAGATAAATTCACAACATGTTCTATATGTTAAGTAGTGTGCAAAAAACTATTATATCCCTTACAAAAGATAGATTAATAACATATTTTATATGGGCAGTAGAGGTGTACTTATCTTGGCAGTAATGTATAAGTGATGTTACAAAAAAAGGGATACAATTAAAGCTCTTTCCAATAAGAGTCATATACATTAATTGGCGGTAGAACTTTTCTCTTCACTGCTCTTTGGTTTGTCATCAGTTTTGATGTCTTTTGGAAGGTAATTTTTCTGTTCTTGGCTCGGTTGCAGAGGCATTCAAAAGCTGTATATATGCAAATCTCATTAAGTATCCTTTAGGAGCGGCATTCAAAATCGTCGCTAAAGATCCATAGGATAATTTAAACTACCCTCTTCCTGTGCCTTTACAGTGTTTTTCTTTACCCAAAACACATTAATTTGGGTAGTCTTGGAGTGGTGTCTTTCCGTACATATTTTACTCGAGCTAATTTTTTGGTTTTATGAAAAGATTGTACATATACAAATTACTTAGCGAGGCTTGATTGCTTATGCCGAATTCTCCCGTCACCCTTTCTCATTTGGGTAAGTTTTACTATACAAAGCTTCAGGAATTAAGTAGTATTAAACACCATAACATTTGCTATGGATCGGTCAGTGGCTTGCATATGCTGCTGATTCGGAGTAGAAAGCCTGCTGAAAAACTTCGCCATTGAAAAGCAAATGTAAGTTCTATGACATTTTCTCTATGAAAATAAACTTCAATCACCTTAAACATTTCAGGAAGCAGTCATGAATATAACAATTGGACTGCACTCTGTAACATGTGAACAAAATTGATATTGGGTAATCCAATCTTGAACCATGGAACTTCAAAGAAGGGCAGAATTAAGGGTCTCTAAAACTAAATTCAAGTAAGATAGCTTAAAGTGAAGCACAAATACTATCACCATATTTTAATTGTTCATAGGAATTAATGTTCCTCTTCACAGTACTTCAGTGCTAAGTCATAACCCCCCTAACTTCTTTTATCATACTCCTATTGGTTCAGCCAGACACATATGAAACTCCATTAACTTATCATCTAATTACCCAATTATTTGCTATTTTTCTACATTTCCATTCCACAAAACCCAATTAGTGACGACACAAGTGGAGGCTGGAGCCCATAGAATCACATACCCACAATATTCAAAACGAAGTTTATTAAAACATATCAAAAATATACTGAAACTCTAATAAAATGTGAACAAAATTGATAATGGTAATCCAATGTTTAACTAGGGAACTTCCAAAAAGGGAAAAATTAAGGGTCTCTAAAACAAAACTAAATTCATGGAAGATAGCTTTAAAGTGCAGCACAAATACTATCACCAACTTTTTTTTTTTTCAAAGGGATCAACTTTCCTCTTCGTAGTAGTATTTCAGTGCTGATTTATTTCAGTGCAGCACAAATACTATCATCAACTTTCCTCTACAAAGAACCTTTGGGTTTTGATGCGGTTTGTGGTTGAGTATGGATTAAACTCGGGTCAGTTTATCAATAAATCAAAATCTTTAGCCTTCTTGGGTCATTACGCGCGTCCTAGGCAAGCAAGCATTCTTCGTACTCTTGGAATTGGTGTTGGTTCCTTTCCATTCACTTACTTGGGTGTTCCCATTTTCCAAGGTCGACCAAAGAAACAATTTTTTCAAGCTATTGCGGACTGTGTTTGTTGTAAACTTTCTGCTTGGAAGGGTTCTCTTCTTTCTCAAGCAGGGCGATTGCAATTAATTTCGTCGATAATCCAAAGTCTTCTAATTTATAGCTTCCAAGTTTATGAATGACCCTCCTCCCTATTGACTAAAGTTCAAAGTTGGATTCGGAATTTCTTTTGGTCGGGAGACCCGAATTCTCGTGGTGCTCCTCTTGTGGCATGGAAATCTTGTTGTCTTCCTAAAGATCATGGTGGTTTGGGTATTAAGGATCTTTTTGTTTTGAATAGATCACTTCTATTGAAATGTTGCTGGGATTTGGTTTCTTCTACTTCTTTGGCAGCCGTTTTTATTAGAGCTTATTTCTTTGCAAAAGGTTCTTTTACTCCTCAAATTTACCGAAAATCCTCTATTTGGTTGGGCCTTAAGAAGTTGTTGCCCCAAATCCTAGAGAATTCTCAATGGGTAATTGGCAATGGTTCTCAAATTGATTTTTGGACTGATAATTGGATGGGTGATTCTTTGATGCATTTGTTAGGCATTCCTCCCTCAGTTGCTTTCTCTTTTCATGCTAAAGTTGCTGATTTTATTAATAATTGTCGTTGGGATTTGCCTGTGAATTTTGTAAGGGCTTTTCCGCATGTGGCAGCTTCTATTGAGGCTATTGTTTTGCCTATTAAGCCATGTGCTGATCATCTTATTTGGACTGGTGCTCTGTCTGGTATTTTATCAGCGAAAGAAGCATATTTGTGGCTTTCTTCTCATAATGTCTTCGTGCCTTGGAGTAAGGTAATTTGGGATAAAGCTCTTCAGCCTAGGAAAAGCCTGGTGGTTTGGAAAGCTTTACAGAGTCGGCTTCTTACGGATGAATTTCTCCAAAAGCGTGGTGTGTCATTAGCTTCTTGTTGTTCTTTTTGTTCACGTTATGGTGAAACTGTTACCCACCTTTTTCTTATCTGTCCGTTTGTCATGGACTTGTGGAAAAGGTTGCTTCAGCTTTTTAACAAGTCTCCATGCACTTTAAACTCGATGGATAATCTTTTTGTTGGTCCTTTTGTGGAGTCTTTTTCGTCTTCTTCCCGTAAACTATGGTTATTGGTAGCATGCAATTTGGTGTGGGGTATTTGGCATCTAAGAAATCAGATTTGTTTTGACCACTTGGTTGTTTGCCTCGATTATGCCCAACGATGGTTCCTTTCTCGTTTTAAGGAATCTGTGAATGCTTGCTTCGTTTTTGGTCATTCTCCTCCCTCTCTGCCAATGTTCCAACTTTTGGGTTTTTTGCCTCTCACTCCGTCAGCTCCCAAGTTTATTAGTGTGTTGTGGTCTCCTCCCCCTTCTAGTTGGGTTAAAGTCAATATTGATGGTTCACGTAAAGCTTCAGGCACAAGTTTTGGGGGTGTTTTCCGAAATAGTAGGGCAAGGTTCTTGGTGCTTTTGCTTCTAATCAAGACCTACCTAGCTCAACTGCAGCTGAAGTTCTTGCTTTTCTTGAGGCTATCAGAGTTGCTTGGGTGAGAGATTGGAAGCATCTTTGGCTCGAAACAGACTCTTCTTTGGTGGTTCATTTTTTCTCCGCCACCTCTTATTCCATTCCTTGGTTTTTGCGTACGGAGTGACAAAACTATTTGTGGCGCATTAAGCAGATGAATTTTGTTTCCACTCATATTTATCGGGAAGGCAATTGTGTCGCAGATATGTTAGCAAATTTTGGTGCTGATAACCATGCCTATTACTGGTGGGACTCCTTACCTTCGCGGGCTGCTACTGCTTATGCTAAAGATTTAATGGGTTTTCCCATGTTTCACTTTCATTAATTTTGTGTGTTTAGTTTGATCACATCCTTGGGGTTGGCTTTGTTGTGGGGTTTGGTCAGTTTTCCCCTGCTGTTTAATTATTATTTTTAATAAATTTATCCTTGTTCCGTCGAGATTTTTTTAAAAAAAAATTTATTGGTCCCAGAGACAGATGAAATTCCTCTATTAACTTAACATCTAATTAGCAAATTATTTGCTATTTCTCTATATTTCCAATCCACCAAGAACGTGACTTTAGCAATGGGACATATAAATAATTCCCAAAACGTCCAATTTTAATTGAAATTGATTTTCAACTTCATTGAATTAAGGTGCTAAATATTCATCGAAACCCGTTAGAAGCACTCTGTGACAAGTTGTATAGGAAAAGAATATGTGAAAGAGAAATTCGACTTCCTTTGTTTGGGCCCAAATATCTAGTTGGACTCAGTAACGAGCCCATTGTTTGGTTGGTTTTGGACTTTGGGCCCAGCTATTCGGGAAACACAAACTCTCTTTATTTATACTAGCCCCTTGTGTGTGTGCCAATTGGTTTTCTTTTTGTTTGTTTTGTTTTTTAAAATGTTATTTATTTTAGAATTAAGAAAATATAAAATGGGTAATTATGTTCCATAAAAATAAGACCTATTATTTGATTTTATTTTTATTTTTATTTTTTTAATAGGAAAAATAAAAATTGACTATATTATTTTCATTTAATTAATATTTTTAATTTTTAATATTTGCATTAATCAAGGTCAATTTCTAGTATTTTGAATATTTCACAATTCTCTGCTTTTTGCTTTATATATATAGATTTTGGGACTTTTCAATACAAACTCAATTATGGATGAAAATGTTGGGAATAACCCACGTGTTTGAATTGATGAATCACGGCCCAATTTGTATTTATTACTTATTTGCATGACTATTTTGCGCTTGAAGGTAAATAATGGAAACAAATTAAAAGTCCTTGATTTAAAGCATTGTCACTCTTAAATTATGAATTTGAGTTTTAAACATTTATAGCTAAAAAATCATAACTCATATAGACCCCAAAAAAAAAGGTATTATAAGTATAATGCACATAAGATGTACATTAATCTCCCAAAGATACCGACTGCTTGCTTGGGTCACCTGCTTCAAGTGTTGCCTTGGTGGATGTTAGAGGTGAGGGCGATGATGATGGTGGTTCTACTGGTATTATAACCAGTGCATAGTACGAGAGAAGCATGCAAAATCAAATCCAAATGGTAACGGCTGGTGGCGATGGGCGATAATTAGCTGACTTGTTGTTCTTGGTAATGTTCCTCTTGAAACAAAACTAGCTAGGTCAGCATAGTGATGTTATGTGTGGTGTTTAATTATTATCTATTGCAAGTTTGGTGTGTGCTTGCATTGTTTAATTATTATCTCTATTGTAATTTGTAACGTTTGGTGTGCCACCAAACTTGTTGGCAAACGAAAGGCACACGTGTATGCCACCAAAGCCACGCCACACATATGGCTATAGATAAGGCTCTCACTAGCTATAGAATGACTCTTGTTGGCAAACGAAAGGCACTAGTATATGCCACCAAAGCCACGCCACACATATGGCTCAAATTTTTTGTTTTTAATTATCTTTTTCTTTGTCTTTATTTTGACTTCGGAGTCGTTGGTAGGGTTTAATTTGAAGAAGGGTTAGAGAAATGGCATAAAGGAAGAGTTTGTGCGAATGTATACCGTATAATTGGGATACAATTAAAGCTTCTTCTTGTTTTTTTTTGTGTGTGGAAAAGTCACCATCACGACTTAATGAAGTCCACGATTTTAGAAACAAAATTCAACAAAATACCATTTGTTTAATGACTCGGTCATTACATGGTGGCAGCAATCAAGTGAGAAAACGACACATGAAGAAAAAATATTATTTATTTATTTGGCCGAATATTTACCAAATCCGTACACACCAGGAATACATTTTTTATTTATTAATTCCCTCCATAAAACAGTAAACCAATTCTTAAGTACTTCCTAGAAACCTAATTCAGATGCTTATGCTATGTTTTCGATGTTAGAGCGGATTGTGGTCTTATTGATTCATGCATGTGTTGTGTATTCAAGATGTCTTTCACTTAGTATTGCCCATGATATATATGTCACTTTTCAATTCAAGGTGATTTGTATGCCTTTTTTTTTTTTATACTTCAATTATAAATGTGTAGAATGAGTCGTTGGATTTAGAACTCTTGTTTGTCACATCCTCGTTTAAAAGTATTTGGATCTAGAATTGTTGTTTGTCACATCCACATTTAAAAGTATTTGGTCCGTTATATGTAAGGTATCATTTCTCTGTTCCTTTGTACTTTTATTTATGTGGGATCAACTAGGCTTTGTCTATATTACTTGGCAATTGCTCGGTATATAGCATTTGTTTTGACTTCAAAGTCGTTGGTAGGGTTTGATTTGAATGTATACCGTATAATTAGGATACAATTAAAGCTTCTTCTTGTTTTTTTTTTGGAAAAGTCACCATCCCGACTTAATTCAACAAAATACCATTTGTTTAATGACTCGATCATTACATGGTGGCAGCAATCAAATAAGAAAACGACACATGAAGGAAAAATGTTATTTATTTATTTGACCGAGTATTTGCCAAATCCGTACACACCAGGAATACATTTTTTATTTATTAATTCCCTCCATAAAACATTAAACCAATTCTTAGTACTTTCTAGAAACCTAATTCAGATGCTTATTAAAATGTTGTCGATGTTAGAGCGGATTGTGGTCTTATTGATTCATGCATTTTCTATAAATACCAACCAATATCTTTTACTTTCAACATCAAATTCTCATACATTTTCTTCTCATTCTAATATTTTTCACTTTCTACACAAATCTACACGGTGTCTTTTGTCGTTAGCCCTTTAATTAATTGTTGATTTCACTTTTTGTTCACTTACACTCCCTTTGTTTTTAATACTTTTACTATAACAAAAAGGAGTGCAGTGAACAAAAAGAAATGACAACATACAATTTTCAATGAAAAGTGTAAATTGACAAAAAAAGAGTAAAAATCAGCTCACTTTTTAATAACTAGGACCAAAGTCTGTGGGTGTTTTGGTTTTTTAAGATTTATCCCGTCGGACATCCAACGTCTACTATGCCTTTAACCAGGAAAAAGCAATTCAAATTCCGGTAATGGCTTCTAATTTTGGAAAGTCAAAGTATTGAGCTGACTCGACTTTCTGTCCCAATCTTAAGTCTTTCCCTTTATGACTTTAAGTGGCCCAAAGCCCATTTCAACTTTTTTTAAAAACCCCTTAACATATCTTTTTCCATTTTAGGCCCAAACATATCCAATTTGTGACAGAAGATCTGGCTCCATTTGTGATCCACTGCCCAATGATTAATATTTAATGAGAGTATTCATTGTTGGCAACAAGAATTCTATAGTGATGACGTTATATATGAGCTTTATGTGAGATTCTATCTCTTTAATCGCTGAATTAAATTAGTTAGCATGATCCAACGATTAAGATATAAGACATCACCTTAGAGCCATATATAAAACCCTCAATATGGAATGACTCTTGTGGGCAAATGTATATGCCACCAAAGCCACGCTACACATATGGCTCAAATATTTTGTTTTTAATTATCTTTTTCTTTGTCTTTGTTTTGACTTCAGAGTCTTTGGTAGGGTTTGATTTGAAGAAGGGTTAGAGAAATGACATAAAGGAAAAGGAAGAGTTTGTGTGAACATATACCGTATAATTAGGATACAATTAAAGCTTCTTGTTTTTTTGTGTGGAAAAGTCACCATCCCAACTTAATCAAGTCCACGATTTAGAAACAAAATTCAACAAAATACCATTTGTTTAATGACTCGGTCATTACATGGTGGCAGCAATCGAGTAAGAAAACGACACATGAAGGAAAAATATTATTTATTTATTTGACCGAGTATTTACCAAATCCGTACACACCAGGAAGACATTTTTTATTTATTAATTCCCTCCATAAAACATTAAACCAATTCTTAGTACTTTCTAGAAACCTAATTCATATGCTTATTAAAATCTTGTCGATGTTAAAGCGGATTGTGGTCTTATTGATTCATGCATATGTTGTGCATTCAAGATGTCTTTCACTTAGTATTGCCAATGATACATGTCACTTTTCAATTCAAGGTGATTTGTATGCTTTTTTTTTTTTTACTTCAATTACAAATGTGTAGAATGAGTCGTTGGATCTAGAATTGTTATTTGTCACATCCTCGTTTAAAAGTATTTGGATCTAAAATTGTTGTTTGTCACATCCTCGTTTAAAAGTATTTGATCCGTTATATATAAGGTGTCGTTTATTTATTCCTTTGTACTTTTATTTATGTGGGATCAACTAGGCTTTGTCTATATTGCTTGGCAATTGCTCGGTATTTACCATTTGTTTTGACTTCAAAGTCGTTAGTAGGGTTTGATTTGAAGAAGGGTTAGAAAAATGACATAGAAGAAGAGTTTGTGTGGACGTATACCGTATAATTAGGATACAATTAAAGCTTCTTCTTTTTTTTTGCGGAAAAGTCACCATCCCGACTTAATTCAACAAAATACCATTTGTTTAATGACTTGGTCATTACATGGTGGCAGCAATCAAGTAAGAAAACGACACATGAAGGAAAAATATTATTTATTTATTTGACCGAGTATTTGCCAAATCCGTACACACCAGGAAGACATTTTTTATTTATTAATTCCCTCCATAAAACATTAAACCCAATTCTTAGTACTTTTTTTTTACTTCAATTACAAATGTGTAGAATGAGTTGTTGGATCTAGATTTCTTGTTTTACACAGGGCTTCTTATATCTAGGTCTAAAACGATTAATTGTTATCGGGTTTAGTCCACGTATTTTTAATTTTAGATGTAGATCATTTGACATTTATTATTATTTTTTTGTGTCGATTTTACCCTTTGAGGTAAATAAGGAAAACACATTGAAAATTTAAATTTCATGCATTATTTCCTTATAATTGAATTTCAGAATTTAAATTTTGAATTCTTTCCTTGATAATATTCCTAATATATGAATAAAATATAATTTAATCAATGAAAAGTAAAGACCCACATAATATACCAATTGATCATACAAGACCTACACGAAATTATGTACTCCAACATGCACCCAGACAAATACTATTATTATTAGCAACGAAAAAAACTTAATGACAAATCGTGTTACCTATAAATTAGGAACCTAAATTAGAAAACTACATATTAATTAGGAACATAAATTAGAAGACTACCTATAACTTAACCTAAACTTAACACTTTTAGCCTTGAAAAAAAACAATTCCACTTGAATTTTTTTCTACTCTTCTTCCTTGGACTCCACAGGTGAGCCAAACCAGCCCTTTATTTTTTGTTTTGTTTTTTTAGTTCCGTCTCTAACCAAAATAACACCATCAACCAGACGATTTCCATCTCTCTAACAAAATCCAGCCATTCTATTTTTAATAATATGTTCTTCTTTTGACCCCTTTTTATATTCTTCCATGAATAGTTTCGATTCCAACAAACACCCGTTCTGTTGTTCCATTAATAACGATTTTTTACGGAAAAAAGTTGCTAAAAGAGGTCGTCCTTTTTTTAAATTTTATGTTTGGTCAGAAAACAAAGTCTTGGTCAGTCAACGAAGGAAAACAGAAGTCATTGCCCCTGTTTATAAAACTTAACGAAATTGCCTAGTAAGTCCACACCTTTTTTTTTACTAGCAAAAGCACCCTCCCTCCTCAGAGATCATCCTTATTCTCTTATCCTCTTATCCTCTTATCCTCTTGCCATAGCATCCAGTAAATAGCGTGGTAAGTTTTGTTTTATTAGTTCAAACACTTTTTAATATTATGGATAAACAGTCAATACTCTTTGGAACAGATTAATACTATCCCACAGAAATTAGTCAGTACAGTCTGACATACCAAGTGGCTAGAAAAAGGGCTAAAGGCCACAGTTTGCCTAGCCCACGACGAACCAACAGTGGCTATTGGTATGTAATGGCCACAGTTACTGTGCGAGATCAAAAAATTAGACCAGAGGTTTTCTTCATACAGTATTACTTCCATGCTAGTCACATAATTTTTTTTTTGGATATCATAGTATGAGTATGAGTCTAATCTTAAGTTAATACGGTACGTATATACTCCGTTATGTAATCTTAATATCTTTATTTGTTAGTCCTCATGAATGAATTATTACTACTACAAAAATTCACTAAAATTGGAAATTATTTAGCCCATCTAATTATATTAATCGTATTATTATCTTCAAATAAGATTATTGTACATGAGTAGACTTAGCGAGAAAGAAACGCATATAAGTGACAAAATATCATTTACAAACTACAATAAGTCATAAAGTGTCTAGCAAAGAAATAGGAAAATGGTGGATGTGACTGCTCTTATTTTACCATATAATTAATAAAAGACTATCAGGAAAATTCTTCCCCGTGTAGTGTAGTGGTCCCTTTTGAAATCAGCGGGGTGTGCAAGTTGCAACGTCAACTTGAATGTCTTAAATGGTGATGGTTTATAATTTCTGGATCAATCAAGTATTAATCACTATCACTATCACTATATTTTTCTCATCACAAGCAGGTAGGGAGTGACTGCTCTTATTTTTCCATATAATTAATAAAAGAGTTTACCAAGTGGGAATATTGAGTAATACAAAGTGGGATTTTCAACCGCATTTACTAAAACGAAATAATAGACACCACCCCTACATGGAGAGGAACATCACTATTAGAGCAGGTAGAGAGTTAGGTAAAGAGGTAGACAGTTCCCCTAATTAACCCCCATGCATGCTGATTATAAAAGACCATCCATGGTAGCACTTAATTTTCTCATCACAAGCAATACATGCCATTTCTAGTTTTATTAATTTAATCCTCATAGCGAAGATGTTACGGACATTTCCTCTGGCTAGCCCCCTGAGCCACGGCGTGACCCTACCAGTCCTCATTCCGTACATGGGTAATATGCCTACAAAAGGCCAGGCTTGTTAGCAGGTTCTTCACTCATAATTCAACAAACATATATATAGTTTTGTAGCATATAGACCATACTATAATATATAATTCCACACCTAATTTCTACAGGGAATTAAGTTGTGCATATGGTATGCCATGCCATTCTTACATGAGAGGATGCTTATTATGCAAGTCTCATTGGTAATGGCGGCGGCGGCCATCCTTCAAAACTACAACCAAACATTCTTGATTGGCCTAGAGATTAAAGAAACAAAATCTTAATGTCAGACTTCTGTCAAATAGAAACATTTGTGTAGAACCAAAGAAATATTTGCTCAAAACATTCAAGCAAGCTTCCAGGATTACATACACAAAACTCCCATTCACATGAAGCTCCCACAATATATGAACGAAACAATGTATCATGTGCACTAAATATATGAACTGTAAGCACATCAACACATTAGGTCATCTTTATGCTTCTAAACCGAAGCCTTTAATAGTTGCATAACTTGTCTTAGTAATCAAATACTTTAGATTACCATAAACTGAAATAGACAAGAAACTTAAGCTGAAAAACTGTACCAAATTAATGGAAAAGCTGAAGCAACTATAAGCAACAATGAACTTTAAGCAGTTAAGCAAATTGTAAACCACTACTCAATGCATATCTACAGATAAAACAAAAACTCTAAAACTAATGCTCCCAAAAATAAAAATGATCAAATAAATTACAATACTTTCTGTGACCATTTATATAGCATGTCGGAATAATATAAAATGTATATGGTTATAAATATATATATACGTGATACTTGTTTCTTTTGTGTAATGTTCACTTATGATTTGAGATTTTCCCCTCTTAATTAAGTCTCAAATGGTCTGAGGATGACAAGGTGTAGGTTTGTACCCATAAGAGCAACTCCACCCGTTAGGGGTTGCCATGGCAAGGGGGAGGGGGAGCTAGGGGGCTACTATTCACGTGAATAGTGGCTGCCCTTGCAAATAGTAATGTGCATTTCCACCCGTTGCCATGGCAAAGGGCAACTACTATTCACTTGTATTTTATTTTTTTACATGAGATTAATTTTAATTGTATGTATGAAATTAATAATAATAAAATTGATAGGTATGTATTAAAAAATATCGCTGACGTCAGCTTGCCTGGGTATACTTTCCATAAATACAAAGCAAAAGTTAATTATGGTTATGTCTATGGATACGTGTCAAGTGTTGAGAATGATAATGAGAGTATACTTTGGATTAAAGTAGTGATAAAAAAAATATTTCCAATTTTTAATAACTGGGACCAAAGTTTGTGGGTGTTTTTGTTTTTTTAAGATTCAACCCACTGGACATCCACTTCAGATCCTCTGTCCATGTTTTGTGTGTTTCTCTCTGTCCATGCCTTAATTTTTTGACACATGGTATTCCACTTAATCTTACTTTAAGAGAGTTAATCCTGTTATCTTTTAATACAAATAAAAAAAATAAAATAATATCACGTATTACAAAATTAAGGCATGAACAAAAAGGGACACAAAAATATGGACAGAAAATCTAAAGTACTGGACATCCAACAACTACAATAAATTTGTCGCTCACAGTCACATTCACATGTCCTCAAAAGGCAGATGGTGAGCAGCACTGTACCTTTAACCAGGTAAAAGCAATTCAAATTGTCGGTAATGGCTTCTAATTTTGGAAAGTCAAAATATTGAGCTATCTTTAAGTCTTTCCCTTTATGAATTTAAGTAGCCCAAAGCCTATTTGAACTTATGAAAAAAACCCTTAATATATATTTTTCCATTTTAGGTCCAAATAGATCCAACTTATGACAGAAGATCTGGCTCCATTTGCGATCCACTGCCTAATGATTAATCTTTAAGGAGAGTATTCATTGTTGGCAATAAGAATTCTATAGTGAGAGTCTTATATATGGCCTTTAGCTGAGACATTATTTCTTAATTGTTGGATCAAATTGGTTAGTATGATCTAATGGTTAATATATAGAACCTCACCTAAGGACTATAGATAAGGCCCTCACTATAGAATGACCCTTGTTGGCAAACGAAAGCCACACATATATGCCACCAAATTCGCGCCTCACATATGGCTCAAATGCCGTGTTTTCAATTATCTTTTTCTTTGTCTTTGTTTTGATTTCAGAGTCTTTGGTAGGGTTTGATTTGAAGAAGAGTTTGAGAAATGACCTAAAGGAAGAGTTTGTGTGAATGTATACCGTATAATTAGGTTACAATTAAAGCTTCTTCTTTTTCTTGCCGACAAAATTCAACAAAATACCATTTCCTTAATGACTTGGTCATTACATTTTTTTTATTGGAGACTTGGTCATTACATGGTTGCAGCAATCAAGTAAGAAAAAGACACAAGAAGGAAAAATATTATTTATTTATTTGACCGAGTATTTCCAAATCCGTACGCACCAGGAAGACATTTTTTATTTATTAATTCCCTCCATATAAACTCCCACTTTCTTTTCTCATAAAACATTAAACCAATTCTTAGTACCAGGAAAAATCAAGTGGTGCAAGCCATGGCCTTACTTGGGAGCATGCTTATAATTGTGCAACTCTCTATGGTTGTGCTATTAGGGGCTCCAATATTTACAACAATAGCAGCAGCAGCTCAAGCCCTGCTGCCTCAAGCCAAGCCTGGGTGCCCAGAGAAATGCGGTAATCTCACAATCCCCTACCCATTTGGCATAGGTGACGGCTGTTTCCTCCGACCCGAATTCAACATCACATGCAACCAAGCCAGCAGCACATACTTGACTAGAAGCAACTTGAGCATTACTAAATTCAACTTTGATGAGGCTGAGCTGCAAATAGCACATGTTGCAGCCTATAGCTGTCATGACGCCCAAGGTATACCCAGCAACAGCAACGGCAACAACGTATATTACCTGATGCTGCCTCCTCTTTACACCATCTCCGAAACCAAGAACAAATTGTTTGTCATTGGCTGTGAAGCTTTTGCACTTTTGGATATGACGATCGCAGACCCTACCCCAGATAATATCAGGGGCTACAGCGTGGCGGCATGCAACAATGGTTTAATGGGCAACAAAAAAGTTCCCGACACTTGCTCCGGCATTGCGTGCACCGAATCTCGCATCGTTGGTGGATTGGTAGTCTTTGAGATGACCCTGACTTACATGAACCAGAACAATGAAACGCGGTGGTTCTACGAGGAGCTCCCGTGCAACTATGCCTTCCTTGTGGAAGACTCCATGTTTACTTATGGTCCCAATACAAGTTTTCAACAGCTCAGCAACAACAAGGAGCTTCCGGTGGTCATAAACTGGGAAGTTGGGGATGAGCCGTGTGATGTAGTTGAAAAGAGCAATAATTATTCATGCAAGGGAAATAGCAAGTGTGTGGACCGGCCCATTATCCATAGTAAGCCTGGTTACATTTGCAAGTGCTTGGAGGGCTACCATGGGAACCCATACCTCCCAGATGGTTGCCAAGGTACTGATGATGCTTTCTTTCATATATTATACACATCCCACAACATATGAAACATCATATTGTGAATCTAGACTATTGATCATTAACTTGATTCTTACCCAATTTTATTGCGTGACATGGGATTATTTTTCTTTCCTTTTCAGATATTGATGAGTGCGACCCTGTAAGTTCAAACCCCTGCCAAAATGGGATTTGCCATAATCTAGATGGAAGTTACTATTGTAAATGTAATAGTGGGTACAGAAACCACGGCCCCAAGACTTGCGTTCCCGGAACAAAGAACACCGCCCTCAAAATTTCATTGGGTATGTATAATATGTTTTATAATCAACAAGCATACATCTTGCACTTGTTCATAAATATAGGTCAACACGTTTGTCTAAGAAAATAACAATAAGCTGCTTTTATTTGACCAGTAATAATATAATAAAAAGTAAACAAATGAATAATCAATTAAGACCAAAACTAATATAAAATGAATAATCAATTTCATTGTGATACATATTGACAAATAGTCCCACCAAGTGATATATAAAAAGCAAGTTTGACTCGGATTTTGCAGGTGTCTGTCTGAGCTTCTTTGTTTTACTGGTTTTAATTTTTTGGATATATTGCGGAGTGAAGAGAAGAAAGTTCAAGAGACAACAAGAAAAGTTCTTTGAACAAAATGGGGGCTTACTTTTACGACAACAACTGACTAGATACAATGGATCCATAGAGACAGCCTCAATCTTTTCTGAAGAAGAAATAAAGAAGATCACAGACAATTACGATGAAAAGAGAAAGATTGGTGAAGGAGGGTATGGACTGGTTTACAAAGGTATATTGCCTGCAGATAAAAGAGAGGTTGCCATAAAAATGTCCAAAGTCAGTGCCCCAATTACTGACAGCTTGGAGTTTGCTAACGAGGTGATTCTTCTATCTCAAATCAACCATAAAAATGTTGTGAAGCTCCTTGGTTGTTGTTTAGAGACCCAAACACCTATTCTCGTTTACGAGTTCATCTCCAATGGCACTCTTTATGATCACCTTCATGGAAAAGACGGAAAAAAACAACTTTCATTGGAATCAAGGTTGAAGATAGCATCAGGTACTGCAGAAGCTCTATCATACTTGCACCACTCCATTTCTAACCCGATAATACACCGAGATGTGAAAGCAATGAATATACTATTAGACAAGAATTATGTGGCAAAAGTAGCAGACTTTGGGGCTTCACGGTTGGTTCCGGAAGATCAAAATCAACTAGCAACTTTAGTGCAAGGGACGATTGGTTACTTGGACCCTGAATATCTTCAGTCACACATTCTAACAGATAAGAGTGATGTTTATAGCTTTGGAGTTGTCCTAGCCGAGCTACTCACAAGAAAAAAGGCACTAATCAAGAAAAAAAATGAGGCAGAAAACCTAGCAAACATCTTTGTTTGCGCAATGAAAGAGGGCCGGCTAGCTGAAATTCTTGATGCTGACTTAGTTAAGGAGGAACATAATTTCGAGACGATCCTAGAAAAAGTTGCCGATCTGGCAAAAAAATGTTTAGCGTTAAGAGGTGAAGAAAGGCCTCCCATGAATGAAGTAGCCGTGGAGCTCCTGGGATTAGTGCAAATTATGGGAAAGAATACAGCTGGGGAAAAGGCTGATGATAGCCAACGGTCTCCCAAAGAGACGGACCACTTGCTCAGGTCCCCTGCTAATTACGTTTTGGATGTTAGCGGTGAAGTTGATGATAGTTATTCAATTGTAACCACTAGTGCAAGACGACCAAAGCCAAATGGTAAAGCCTTACGATCATGGTCGATGATTTAATTATAGTTGATCTCTGTTTCTAAGACGTCGTATTGAATTTCACTTTGTTACAATTTGAGTCAGTGCCTCGTAAAATAAAAGTGTGCAAGCAATACTTCTGTAATTGGCATGATTTGTAAAGTTGTGTGCTGTTTTCTTGTTGATGCATAAATACTGTGATATTTCCTTTCCAAAGTTGCTCTTACATATAATACTTATGCCTTGAGCATTTTAAGATGAGCGGCATTCAGAATGTCCAAGTTATATAAATCTATTCATATAGTTTATAAAGGAGTTATATTTCAATCCCCTATTTTATCAACCAATAATGTTACGGGCATTAACTTATTTACCGACTTCTTAATACCAACACATGTGGCACATGACATGTCAACCCAAGTTCATCTGCTATCTCATTTATTTCAATTACATATTTTGTTGCCAAAAAAAAAATTTAACCCATCAAAAATAAAAAAGAGAGAGAAAAACAAAACGATTTTAGATTTAGCATTAAACTGATCTCATTTGTCCTTCCTCCTTCCCCTCTGAAAAACCCTAGAAATTAAACAGTTCTGTCCAATTATGTATCAAAGCATGCAATGAGAGAGAGAGAGAGAGAGAGAATAGAAGATAGAGGGACTAAAATTACTAGAATGTCCATGTTACCTCAGCACACTTAATAGTTTTGTGGACGAAAATGGACGGAAGTGGTAAAGTGAGAAATTTTTTGCAATTTTTAGGGATTCAAAGGGTAAAGTGAGGAAATTTGAGTTCCGAATGGTTAAGTGAGAGCGAGCTCAAGTTCCAGGGGTGAAACAGTAAATAAGCCTTTTTAAAAACTAATTTGGTTGTTGGCATTTTCTATAAGCTTCTTGAATTCATTCTTCTTTGCGAGTGTTCTTAAAATTGTAACATATTGGTTTTCTAGAGTAAAAGATAATAAGATGGAAAAGGAGACAAGGTAATAGCTAGGAGAACAAAATAATATGTATCACTGCTACATGGAATTCTGGGAAATACTAGATAATACCCTAACAAATTAGTAGAGGAACCTAATCATTGACTTAGATGAGGTCTAATGCCTTTGCATCTTGCTTTAGGAGCTCATACAATGCCGACTTGTCCAATGGCTCCGTCTCCTTCATCTTATCTTGCTTCAGGAGCTCAAACGACGCTGACTTGTCCGATGTCTCCATCTCCTTCATCTTATCTTTTGGATATGAGATTGGTACCCCTTCTTCAACCAACTCACAGATCCCGTACGATCTGAGGATCGTCGTCATACGAATCCTCCAAAGCTAGTAGTTTTCTCCATTGAAAATTGGAGTTTGTGACTCCCTAACCAAACATATGAGACTAAATCGATTTAGGTATGAAGATTTTGCGTTGAAATCTTCGAATACTCGTAGCGGAAACAACGCCCAGATTCAAGATCGAACCTGGCTCAATGATACCATGTTGAAATCTGAAGTACTATTTTGGATTTTAGGGAGAAAAGGGAAGGAGAAGAAGAAAGACTGCAAAATCCTATATTTCAGACAAAATGGTCATGCCCGATGTAGTGCCCGATAATGGCACTGTAGCAATTGTTCTTGCCGGATAATGATGGAATTGAATGCACTGGCTCATATTGAGCTCAGCTATACACATCAATATATGTATCAAAACAGTTACATCCATATTAGTACAAAATTGATTTGCCAATGTGTGTATGACACTTGGTAATTTCCTACAAGCCTATTAGCCACAAATTCTCTCAACCATGCAAGTGATCTAAGCTGTTACTTAGTCACCACCCACTGTAAAACTATAAAACTGTAAAACTGTAAAAGTAAATCAATAAAAAACAATTTACTTATCAACACTCCCAAAGACACTGACTACTTGATTGGGTCACCTGCTTCAAGTGCTGCCTTTCTGGATATTAGAGGTGAGGGTGATGATGGAGGTTCTACTGTTTTTTTTACCAGTGCAGAGTATGAGAGCAGCATGCAAAATCAAATCAAAATTGTACTAACGCCTCATGGAGATGGGCCGACTTCTTCCTGGTAAAGCAAAGTTCCCTAAGGTAAAGAAAGCATACATGGTGTATTGTGGGCGGTAGAGTAAAGATGGAAAATGGAATTCCGGGAACACTATTGGATCAGATAATTTAAATATTAGTGTTTACTGCACAAGAACTTAAGAATGCCACAAACAATAGATTGACTTGCAGGACTACTCAGCATATACTAAATGGGCACTTCAGGCTTTCTTGGTTCTTAGATTCTGTGATGTCCAGCTATACTCAGTCAGTCAAAATGAAAGAAATTTATGAAAATCCCAACTTGCATGTTCTTCCCTGTTTTTCTACTTTATGCAGAGCTAGAAGAACTTAACAGTAATTAAATTGTAGCACCTTTCTTCACCAATGGAGTTAGATTTTAATCACAAGCAGGAATTCCTATCAATAATCAACATTGCTATTCATTCTTGCCATAGGAAAGGACTTACACATATAGAAAGGAAAGCAGAACCTTAGTAACTTTGACCATTGACTGGCCCTGTTTTGACAGAACATCAACATACTTGGCAAGATCCTTGGATGAACAAATAGAAACCGAAGCAAATTTTCCTCAGCAACCAAACAGAGAAAAAAAATAACCTCTCAAAGCATTAATATATCACTAATACACAGCACGAATTGAAAAATCGAACCTTTCTCTGTCTTTGTTTTGTGTACACCGCCATAGTCAGTCTACTATGGAGTAGGATTTGGGGCGTGTCGACCGTTGATGTTTTCCTCTTGTTTTGTCGGAGATTTCGTTCAAGAAAATTGAAAAAGACCCCCAAAAAGCTTTTTGGGTCGAGTTATGGACCCCCTGTGGCCCAATCTCTTATGAAGGAAGGATTAGTCAGCCCAAGTGTGAGAGACGCTGCAAGATGATGTCCAGAATGATGGGTTTTGTGTTGACCATAAAAACATGATATGGGTTTTATGTCCCCTGCAAAGGTAATAGATAGGAGCAAATTTTCTACTTTTTGGTAAATATTTAATTTCAGACGACATAGAAATTATTATTAATCATATGCTACATGCCTACAACCATCTTTTCATACCATATTTTGCTTGGGTCACCTAATTCAGATGCTTATGTCGATGTTAGAGCGGATTGTGGTCTTATTGATTCATGCATATGTCGTGCATTCAAGATTTCTTTCACTTAGCATTGCCAATGATATATATATGTTACTTTTCAATTCAAGGTGATTTGTATGCCTTTTTTACTTTAATTACAAATGTGTAGAATGAGTCGTTGGATCTAGAATTCTTGCTTGTCACATCTCGTTTAAAAGTGTTTGGTTCGTTATATGTAAGGAGTCATTTCTCCATCCACAAAGATTATAATCCTAAAGAACTAATAAAGAGATGGAATTGATGTTGTTGCAAGAAGCAATCCATACCTACAACACACACAACTATATATATAAAATTTCATATTAGGAATCAAGTAGTTACTAAATTAAATTTATTTATGTCAAGGGGACAAGTAGTTACTTATAAATCTACATATAGGATTAATCAAAGAAAAATTCTACGCCTTAACCAACTATTTTTTAACTGCCACTATCTCCAATCTTAAAATTTAATTTCATATTAGGAATGGAGTCATATTTCTCCAAGAAGGTGGTCCATGCTAGCTACTCAAAGACATACAAAATTAAATGATCGATCAATATTAGCTAGTGGGATCAACTAGGCTTTGTCGTCTATCTTGCTTGGCAATTGCTCGGTATATATTTTACATATATTATATAATGTCATATTCTCAGTTTCAACGGAATAAAAAAAAAAGTGACACTCTCAGTAGTTGCTTGATATTTTAGTAATCCATACGTACTATATATATATATATATATATGCTCTCGGTCAACTTACTATAAATTAAATTTATTTACGTCAAGGGGACAAGTAGCTACTTATAAATCTACATAGGATTAATCCAAGAAAAATTCTACGCCTTAACCAACTATTTTTGAACTGCCACTATCTCCAATCTTAAAATTACATTTCACATTAGGAATGCAGTCATATTTCTCCAAGGTGGTGCATGCTAACTACTCAAAGACATACAAAACAAGTCTTCATTCGTTCTATAAAAAGGCCAGGCTTGCTACCAGTTTCTTTACTTGCAACGTAAACTACTAGCAAAAGAACCCTCCCTCCTCAGAGATCATCCTTATTTCTAGAAAATTTTATTCTCTTGTAATGTCTCTCTCGCTTCATCTGATGAAGTTTTATTGACCCAAAAGAGGAAAAAAAAAAAGAAAGAAGATTATCCCTATTCTCTTATCCTCTTGCCATAGCATCCAGTAAATAGCGTGGTAAGTTTTGTTTGATCAGTTCAAGCTTAATTTCCTGAAATAAATATATGTAAACTCTCTCTCACTCTCTACGCTCAAAAGTTTCTGTATACTAGTATCAAAAGCACTTTTGATGTGTATGTTGCTTTATGCTCTTGAAGCTTGAATTGTGGTAGTGTTTACCGGAAACACAGAGCTAGTCTATTTATTTTATCACAATTATTAGAACGATTTTATTTGTCTCTGATTTACATAGTTTATTGTAAGACATGCGATTTTATTTGTCTCTGATTTACATAGTTTGAAGCTTGAAAGAGATCGCATGTCTTACAATATTTTTGTTATTATTTCTTCAACAGCTAGTGAGTTAGTTTATTCAATCAATCTTATGCACCAGACGTGGCCAAAAAATTAAATAACTTGAATGGTTAAGCCTTTTACTAATTATTTGCAATTCCTTTATTTTCGATTTTCAGGACTATATAAGAAGAATTAAGTTATGTTTTTACAGAGCCGTGAAGACGATGAGACCATTATCGTAAGGTTAGTTTTTCCAAGATGTGGTCGTTTAATAATATAGGATGATTATTTCTCTTTCTCTTATGTTTTTTTTTTGGTTTTTTTTTTCTTAGCACTATTTGGCATGCCCAATGAGTATCATATCACTTTACAAGTACATATTGTTTCACAAGGCCACAATAGAAAACCAATTACCAAATAATTAAATTATATGCGTTAGAGTTCAAGCGATAAGCAGTTCGTAAGTTAGTAGGGTGCTAATAGCTCATTTGGGACCACTGAAAAAGTTAATCTCATGATGAGCGCTACTAACATTCTATGTGTTAAGAGTATATTCCACATCGAAAATATATGGTCTAATATCACACAATAAATAAAGAATTTTAATTCACTTAATTGTCATTTGATTTTGGGTTAGATACTCTAATTTCTATATCACATTGTAAAGTCCTTTTACTTGTCTTGATTTTCTGATTGCACTTTTCTTTTAATCAGCAATGCACCAGGTTATAAACTTTTCAGTTCGGAAGATCCTGAGGGGCAGGCACCATTCTGGAACAAATGGAAAAGCAAACTTCTTTCAGCTCCATTCTGGAACAAGATGATTGTTATTTCATGTGTTATTGCAATTTCCCTAGACCCCTTGTTCTTTTACATTCCAATAATCGATGAGGATAATAAATGCCTTGGAATGGACAAGAAGTTGAGGAATGTGGCTCTGATTTTGCGATCTCTCACAGACATCACTTTCTTGGTGCATATTGGATATCAAATCTGGGAAGCTCTTAATAAGGCCTACAAGGGAATCAACAAAGGAAAACCAGAGTGGCAATTGGATTGGCAATGGACCTTAATAAGAAGAGATGAGATAATTCCATTTGCTGTGATTTTTGCTGGGAAGTTGTCGTGGGGCTCTTTGCTGATTGACCTTCTCTCAGTTTTTCCTATGCCACAGGTAATATAAGCGAAATTCAAAATTTTGGTGTACATATGAGCTAGTTTTTTATCCAGCTTTACTAAACGGACTTCTAACCGATTATACTATTTATTATTTTGTCCAGCTTCTAGTTCTAAAGGTTTTTTACAAATTGAAAGGGAAGGGATATTTAGAATGGAGAAAGGTTGTCAACAGTTTTCTTCTCATCCAGTATTTGCCAAGAATTTGTCGAATTATCTTATCATCTAAGGAACTTAAAAGGACTACTGGAATACGGGTCAAAGCCCTATTCAATTTGTTTCTTTACATTCTTGCTAGCCATGTAAGTTTCACTTTCGATATCATTTCAATTTAGTACTTAATTTGGTAATAAATATTGCTTGATGAAATTTAGTTTCATTTAAAATAACACCATGATTGGAAAGTAACTAGTGATGAAGTAAGGTGAGTGTAGGTGTCAAAGCAACTCAATTAATTGTCGGATCCATTGTTAATGTTTAGATTTAACAATTAATTAATTATGATGTTAATAGGTTCTTGGAGCTTTTTGGTACTTCTTTTCCATTCAACGTGAGACCTCATGTTGGTACCGGGCTTGTCAAAAGAAACAAATCCTGAAGGATGCATGAGTACCTTTTATTGTGATGATCGCAAAACTTCTACAGAAGTTAATACCACATTTTTTTATGAACATTGTAAAATAGATGTTCCAGATGGTACTACGGGACCGTTTCAATATGGAATATTTCTTGATTCCCTTAAGTCTGGTAACACAGGGAATATAAATTTTCCAACCAAGTTATGCTACTCTTTCTGGTGGGGCCTGAGAAATCTAAGGTTTGCACGTACATATTTATTTGAAAATTTCAGCATTTTATTTTGTATCCCCTATTAATGAAATAAATATATTTTGTGTACTATAAGATTTAAAAAAAGCAACAAAAGAAGTCTTCAATAAAATATGATATGCTATATATTCCTTTTATTTTTTTAATAAATAATAAATATCATATTTCAAAGTACTTTTAAACATAGAACAATGTTAATCTTACCATATTTTTATACTACAATGATTTTAGTTTATTAATCTTACCATATTTTTATACTACAATGATTTTAGTTTATTAATCTTACCATATTGTATATGATATATTAATATGACTACTTTTTTTTTTATGTGGTAATTAAACTTACAAGGAGGATCCTTTAGCAACCATGAATTCCTCTGATATTACAAAATCTTAACAGAAACTTTTAGAAAAATAAAAGTGTTGCCATAAATTTTCTTCATTACTCGATTCTCTCTGTTGGATATAACTACCATTTTTCTAAATGTGGTAACTAAACTTACAAGGAGGATTTTTTTAGCAACCCTAAATTCCTTTCATCATACAGAAACTGTAGAAGAATCAAGGACGGAACTACACTATGGCTAGAGTGGGCTCTAACCTAGTGCAAGGTTTGGGAAAAAAGAAATTTAATACTAATTTTTAGGCACTACACCTCATTTTACAAAAATTAGTCCAATTCATCCAAGCAAAAATTAGCAGGTCCTATCCAAACAGATCTCCAGTTAGCTTCAAATTTTCTCTTATGATAAAATAAATAGAATTTTATTTAGATCTTTACCCATATAAGAAATAATAGCACACCCCTATAAAAATTTCTGGTTCCGTTCTTGAGAAGAATGAAAGTTCGAGGATGTTGCTTTATAACTAATTTCTCCGGCGATTCATTAGTATCTCACATTTTGTTTGATCCTTTACTTACATTTTGCAGCAACTTTGGCACGAATCTCGTAACAAGTAGTTATGTGTGGGAAAACTTGTTTGCAGTTCTAATTTCTATCACTGGCTTGCTACTATTTGTATATCTCATTGGAAATGTTCAGGTTAGTAATGAATCTCTCTGTTGGATATCTATTTAGTTTACTTTCAATTATTTTCCCTCATATAATATTATCTTAGGTAACGTTGTAGGGTCTACTACGAATTTTATTTTAACTATTTCAAACGTTTATTTTTCAATCCTTCATTCACATATCATCCTTGTAAAAAATAGACAAGTTGAAAACAATTGAGACATCTAGTTTTGGTTAACGTAATAGACCAATATAGTGCTGTAAGAAAACACTAAAATGATAACTATTAATTGATTGATCAAATAGTTTCAGATTCAAGTGATTTTGTGCATAGATGATCTTTGAAGGAATACCTAAAAGATAGATGGTTGTGGTCATCGAAATACACTTCTAATTTACTATTTGTGGTGAAATGTATCTTCAGACATTTATTCAGATGAGAACCACAAAATCGGAGGAAATAAGGCAGAAGATAAAATTAAAAGAGCAAGAGATAAAAGAATGGATGGCGAAAAATGGCATTCCTGATGATTTGAAGAAGGAAATCATGAAAAACATAAATCAAAAATTGGAAGAGGACAAAGATGCTGATCTAGAGAATCTATTCAATGTTCTTCCCTGGTATACGAAAAAATCTCTAAAGCGTGTTCTCTGCTTGGATATTCTTTCACAAGTATGTGTCTCTCTTTCTCTCTCTCTCAAGTATTTGTATGTACATTATTTATTAAAAAAGAAAATTTTGACTACCCAAGAAGTAAATGAGTTGCCTTTGGCCTACCATCAGGTATAGGCCTCATTTCACTACAAAAACAATTTACAACAGTCATCATTTTTTGGTGACATTTACTGGAGTGACTAAAGGCCTTAGTCACCTTTTTTGAAATTTTTTGGTGACTAAAGGCTTTAGTCACCAAAAAGTTAACGAATTTGGAGTTTGTTACATTTGCGATGGGGTGACTAAAAGCCTTTAGTCACCAAAAAATTTCAAAAATGTGACTAATGCTACCAACAGTCACCAAATACTTAGTTAATGACAAAGGGGTGACTATTGTAACTTTTTTTTTGTAGTGTTCGTGGCTCGATCTGGACTGGATTGGAATTGAGTCAATTCAATCTTACAAGTCTCATTTAGGGTCTAGTTGTTATAAGTCTCACTTCATAAATAACTTGTAAGCCACAATAATATGTTGGATTCTTATCTGTTTTAATTAATTCAGATCCATCATTTGTAAATTAACTAAACAAAAGTTAGCACATTAGTCCAATTTACAAGGAATTAATTTGTAACAGTTAAGTTATATAGATGAATGAATCTTGCTTTGTGTTTAAATTTTGATCAACTCTAAATACAGGTACAACTCCTTGAAGAAATGGATGACAAAGTGCTCAAAATGATGTGCGACTATCTGACGCCAGTGACGTACCCAGAAGATAAAATCATTTTTGGAAGTGGCCACCCAATTGATCGCATGCTTCTCATTATAGAAGGTACGTTATTGATCTACAACACAACTCCTAATCCTAGCCTTACACATGGTGGCGAAACAACCAAAGAGTCTGGATCAATGGCCACCAAGCAAGTTGAGAAAGGTGAGGTGTATGGAGAAGAGCTTCTGACGTGGGCATCGGCATCGCCCAGAGAATCTGGTCGATTGGAGAAGCTTCCTACCTGCACCGAACATGTGAGATGTCAAACAAAAGTAGAAGCCTTTGCTCTCTCAGCCAAGGACTTGAGAAGTATAGCCTCCAAACGCAAACGCTGGTGGAAATTACACAATGACCCTTGATCTCCCGCCGCCTATTTTTATGTAATCGTACTGTTTTTAAGTGCTTGCATCACTTAATTCTTGTGCCAAAATCTCTTAATCTATGTGTGGACGCCTAGCAAATTTTCTACTGTTTGGTAGATATATTTAATTTTTATTTCAGGTCATGTAGACCCCCGAAATAATTTCATATCAATCATGGTGTTTTTTTGCCAATTAATTTCAAATAGTTAGGAAAAATCATATTCGAACATCTTGGTTTGGCGTGACACATTTGGTGAATAGACTTTATGAAAAAAGTTGATGCCTCTATTACTATTGTTGTGATAAAAATAAAGCTACACTCACCCCCATGCACTATGCCAAATTTTACTTTCCGCAACACTACAAAGGCATGAGTAAAACTGAAAACCGATAAGTTAGTGTTGGAAATTTGGCTCGCATTTAGGATGCAGGCTTCGGAGGAGGCGACGGGTCACAAGGATGGCAACAGAGGTCATTTTGAAGCAGAGTTGAAGAAGCTGGAAATTTGCAGAAAGCGACCGGTCTCAAGGTAGGCGCGACCGGTCGTTTCCAGGCAGATTGCACGCCAGTGGAAGTTTCGTCGATGCGACCGGTAACCAGGAACGTGAGACCAGTCGCCGCCACGCTGTGTTGAATTCTCCACTGCGTTTTTAGGTTCTTTTCACATGTGTTAATTCCCTACTTAACTCCAAGTGCCTCCAAAGTCTTTTATGAGTTCTAGGAAGTTTGGCAAACTGCTGGAAAACATGGAACACATGTTAAAAATGTTTGTTGGCTAGTTTCATAGCACCTACTCTATGGTTTACTCAAATCATGGGTCAATGTAGGATGGCTAATGTTGAAGGGAGGTTTCACACTTGTCTACTTAAGTGGGAAGTGCAGAGATTACAAGGAAGGAAGCCTAAGGAGTTCAAAGGGAAAAGGGCTAGAGAGTAAGCCAAGAAAGCCAAGGAGAGAGAGCTCAAGTGTTGGAGTCTTGTAAGTCTAGAAACCAATGAGGGAAACACCAAATGTGAGAGAGTGTTCACAATTGCATCAAAGTGTTGAGCAAGGGGTGTGAGAGAAAAGTGAGCTTGGGGAGAGAGTAGTGTTCTAAGGGGTTTCCATTGTAAATCAAAGTTGTAACATACTCTTTCATTAGTGAAATTTCTCAAGAGGATCACCAAGAGGAAGTAGGCAAGATTGGCCAAACCTCTATAAATACTTGTGTCATTTTTGCTTAGTTATTTTCTGTGAGTGTGTGAGTGTGTGATTCATCCATCTTTGAGTTTGTCTAAAGTCCATCAACAACAAGATCATTAGGAGAGTGAATTCAATTGCACAACAGTTAGTACATTCGGCATTCACTTTTATAAATAAGGAGGCTAAAAAGATAAAAAGACAACACAAATTTTTGGCTTTTTGTGGTCATGCCTTGATACCAATTTGGCATCCTATGTTATAACAACTAATGCCTAAAGTGTTTCTTATATTTCTTTTTTTTTTTCAGCAGGCACTGATGCTAAAGTATCGTCAACACTCGAGCAAAAATTCACGCTCCCTCGCAAACTCCGCTCCTCTCCCTCTCAATTTATTCGGTCCCTCCCGAACTCGATCGCTAAACTTCCATCTCCTAATTTTTATTTTCAATCTCCTCCATCTCCTTCTCCTCTTTCCTCAATCTGGACTTTCTTTCTTCTCTCTCCTCCATCGTTGCTACGCTTGTGTCCTCCTCCATCTCCTGGTCTCTTTCAGTTATCTCTCGTCCATCTCTTGTCTATGTCACTCATCCTCCATCTCTTCTCTCTTCCCTGCTCTCTCTCCATCTCTAATTCCCTCCTCTCACAACTCTCTCTCTCTCTCTCTCTTTCACAGCTCTCAGCTTCTTCAATAGAAAGGTTAGGGTGTGTTTGGATGAGGGATTTTGAAATGATGAGATTTTGAAGTAGAGGCGATTTCAAAATGATGGGATTTTGGAATGAAGGGATTCCAAATAATGGGATTTATAAAATCACTTGTTTGGCTAAATATTTTGTTGGTGGGATTTCATTGGGTAACTTTTTATAAATATGCTTTTTTTCTTTATGTTTAGCTAAAAATCTGAACTGTGCCCACAACTAATTAAATAATAAAAATTTGAAAAATCTGAAAAGATAAATAATAAAAAGGACAAACTACAGTAAACCCCCTAACCTATATGGTAATTTTCAAGTTCATACCCAATTTTAGAGACATTTATGAGTACATATTCAACGTCACGGAAACCCTGCAATTTGCCCCCTCCGTTAACAAGATCATCAAGAAATCCGTTAAATGCTGACGTGTCAAAAGTGGGACCCATTTTTTGATGACGTGGACCAATAATTAATAAAAAATTATTTTACTGTTTAAATTATTTTAATTAATTATTTTACTGTTTAAATAATATTATTTAATTAAATTAAAAATCAAAAGAAAAATTTCTCTGTCTCTTTCTCTTCCCGGCTTCGATCTAGCAAAATCCATCCCACCCCAAGCTCAACCCATCCCACCCCAACTTCAACCGGATAAATCGTCTCTTTCTCTTCCCATCCCCACCCCACCCCGATCGACTTGAAGAAAGAGTTCACCATGAACTTGACTCGAGGAAGGATGCAACAAAAATAAATAAAAATTCATCGTCCCCAACTCACCACCCCCAACCTCATCGTCCCCGACCCCATTCAAATTCCCTAACCTCCTCTTTTCGACGCACCTCTCCCCACCTCCCCACCTCCGACATACCTCTTCATCCCCACCCCACCGTCCCTCTCTTTCTCTCTTTTCTTGTTTTTCCACCCCACCAAACACCAACCACTTGCAAGTACAAGATCAATTCGATTTTCTGAGAAGCATCAAAGAACGAAATCGAACTAGAGAGAAAGAGCAAGCAAAACCAACTCTGATTGATTAAAAAAAAAATCTATCTGCTCTACTCAAAACCCCTACCCAGCGTAGCCATCCCAATCCAAACCCTCCTTGACCTCATCAATGTTCGTAAACAAGAACCAAACCCCATTTTGCAAACGAGCCGGAGCCCGCAAACCCAGCTCATCCTTACTCATAGCCCAAGACGTATCCATCTCTGACGATGAGCTCACAGCCAAGCTCACCCCCAAAAAAACCCAAGAAAACCCGGACGTAGCCATCTCTGATTCTTACTTTGGGGCCGAAACTTGAGAAATAGGGTTTTCGATTTTCATGGAAGCATCGCCCGGTGTTGATGATTTGAATTAGTGGTTATGTTGATGATTTGAATTAGTTTTCGATTTTCATGGAAGCATCGCCGCCTGGTTCTAAAAGAGAGAGAGAGAGAGAGAGAGAGAGAGAGAGAGAGAGATAATTTTTCTTTTTCTTTTGATTTTTAATTTAATTAAATAATAATATATAAACAGTAAATAATTTAATTTAAACAATTTAAACAGTAAAATAATTTTTATTAATTATTTGTCCACGTGGAAGTCCACGTCATCAAAAAATGGGTTCCACTTTTGACACGTCAACATTTAACGGATTTCCTAACGATCTCGCTAACGGATGGGGCAAATTGTAGGGTTTCCGTGACGTTGAGTATGTACTCGTAAATGTCTCTAAAATTGGGTATAAACTTGAAAATGACCCTATAAGTTAGGGGATTTACTGTAGTTTGTCCTAATAAAAAATACATGTTAGATCTACGATGGGCCCCACAACTATTTCTTCTTCTTCTTCTCCACTCTTTGGTTCATATGGCTTTTCAAATCCTCAAATGCAATCTTTTCCCAACTACAAAACCCAGCCTCTCTGTCTCCCACGTCTTCTCATCCCCACCGTCCGATCAAACTCCATCATAGACCAACCCCTAATCTCAGACGATACAGAGGTCAGATCCGACGATGACAGCATAGTCGAAGTCGGCGATGATCTTGGTGCGAGGAGGAAGGCGATGACGTGCTAGAGGTCGAGCATCTCGTGGATCCATAAAAATCAAGATGATTTGGAGCCTTCAAAACCGATCTACGACGTCCCGAAGAGAAAGGGAGAGGGAGGTTTGCTGAGTCGGGGAAGGAGAGAGAGAGAGATAGAAACTGTGGGGTTGGGGTTGGGGGAGGGAGGTCTAAGAGAGCTCATATGCTGGATTTTGGAGTAACGCCTAGGTCGGTGGAATTTGGAAATGGAATTTGGCCGTTCCAAGTTCCTTCCTAAAATCCCCCGGAATTTCAGAAGTTCAATTTTAAAACTTGCCAAACGGGGTAATTGAAGATTGGGATTTGTAAATCCTACATAATCCCAAGTTCCCCTCTAAATCCCTCATCCAAACACAGCCTTAGGGTTTCAGTTTTAGTTTTGTAAAAGTTTAATTTTGTATTAATCTGAACTTTGCTATTTCCTTCTCCTTCTTAGTAAGCACAGATCTGGAAAAACAACTAGTCCTTATTTAAACAGATTTTCTCAGATACACGGTGGGACACGTACGCTCTCAAAGCTCATAACGACAAGCAACTGAAGAAGTCCCTCTTTGACCAACAAAAGGTCTTCCTTTTTCAAAGTTCAGACCTTCATCTGCTTTTCTCTATGTGTGCCTTTTTATCTTTATTATTTAATTTCCTTTTAATTTATTCCTCATGAGGTAGTTAGTGTGGGTTTTGTGCAGAGCTGGAGTTGAAGGCATTTATGGTTTTTTCTGCTTCACATTCCGTGTTCATAATCAGCAAAGATGCAGCTGGAATCGCAGGTATTATTCTCAACATCCCTTTTTGAATCATGGGTTTTGTTTGTGAACATTGTCTGGATTGTTCCTGTTTTGGCATTTAATTCTCAGACAAAGAAAACCCATGTTAGCATCCCATGATACTATTATGGTTGACATGCTTCAATTCCTTATTGTTCTTGCATTTATTGCATTTTTTTTGGTGTATGATATTCCAGTAGGTCAATTTTGGTGTTTTGGCTCTGTTGAATGAGGAGATTGCTTATTTTAGTCAAATGGGCAAAAGTCTTCATATCGGTTTAGCAGCCCACATTGTGATTTTATTTCAGGATTGTTAGTTCAAAGTTGTTATCACTAAGATTTATAGAGAGAACAATCTTTGAAACCAATTGTTTGTTTGTGCATGCGTTTTTCCTGATTGGTGTTTGTTTAAAATGTCTTTCTTTTGCCCTATTTAGTAAAGTCCTGACTGGTACCTGTTTAAAATGTCTTTCTTTCCCCCTATTTAGTAAAGAAATTTCAACCATAGGAATAAGCTATTACAGGAAAGCAAATAATGATGTGGCGTTCTACTGTATTAAAAGGATTTTGGCTTCCAGAAAACAAGATGCACTTTTGCTCGTATTCGTATGTACATTATTTATTAAAAAAAGAAAATTTTGACTACCCTAGAAGTAAATGAGTTGCCTTGGCCTACCAATCCAGTCTTACAAGTCTCATTTAAGGTCTAGTCTTTATAAGTCTCACTTCATAAATAAGACTTTTAAAACACAAAATATGTTGGATTCTTATCCGTTTTAATTAAGAGTAATACTATTTGGACACACAACATTGACACACTTAGCTGACACCCGCTGATGTGTCAATGTGTCATTTGCTCGTCTTGTTAGAAAGAGAAAGCAAGGAGAAAAGACAAGCGAATGACACATTGACACATCAGCGGGTGTCAATTAAGTGTGTCAATGTTGTGTGTCCAAATTAATTCAGATCCATCATTCCAATTTACAAGGAATTAATTTGTAACAGTTAGGTTATATAGATGAATGAATCTTGCTTTGTGTTTACATTTTGATCAACTCTAAATACAGGTACAACTCCTTAAAGAAATGGATGACAAAGTGCTGAAAATGATGTGCGACTATCTGACGCCAGTGATGTACCCAGAAGATAAAATTATTTTTCAAAGGGGCCACCTAATTGATCGCATGCTTCTCATTATAGAAGGTACGTTATTGACCTACATCACAACTCCTGATCCTAGCCTTACACATGGTGGCGAAACAACCAAAGATCTGGATCAACGGCCACCAAGCAAGTTGAGAAAGGTGAGGTGTATGGAGAAGAGCTTCTGAAGTGGGCATCGGCATCGCCCAGCGAATCGGGTCGGTTTAAGAATCTTCCTACCTGCCCCGAAAATGTGAGATGTCATTCAAAAGTAGAAGGCTTTGCTCTCCCAGCCAAGGACTTGAGAAGTGTAGCCTCCAAATGCAAACGCTGGTGGAAATTACATAATGCAAACTGGTCTGTTTAGACCAGTGAGTGTAGTCTGTTTCTTGGGGCTATGCCCTCTACTTCATAAAAAAATGCAAAAGCTGGTGGAAATTACACAATGACCCTTCATCTCCCGCCGCCTATTTTTATGTACTCGTGTTTTTGAGTGCTTGTATCACTTAGAGCCGCTTTGGCATAGGTCTCAGTGTGAAAATAATTGCTGTCATATTTGTTGTGAGAGAAAGCGATTTGACATTTGGTAAACTTTTTTGTTAAAAGTGTTGTTTGTACAATAATTAGTTTAAGAGTTTTTGGTAAATTTTTTTGTAAAAGTGTTGTTAGCTATGTATAATTACTAAAATGTCATTATTTTGAAATGACTTTTATGTTCACGTGTTTGGAAGAAAGAAAATCACTTTCACTTTAACTTACATATATTTTTTGTATTAAATATGTTTCCACCACACCCTAAAAATTATTTTAATTATAAAATAAAGGCTTATTTACTGTAGTGGCCGTGAAACTATGGTCAAATCCTACATTGTCCCCTCGAAGTTGAAGTGGCCCACCTTGCTCCCTTGACCAAGATTTGGTGTTCCAATTTGCCCATACCATTATCTTCGTTAATAACTACGTCAATTTTGATGATGTGGCATGACTATTTTAGTCTTTTTATCATAAGTGATGATGTGTCATGTGCAAACCCCACTTTTTTGCTTAAGTGTTCTAAACATTAATAAAAAAATTAAAATAATAAAATTACTTGTTAATATAAAAAAAATAAAAAAATGGAAAATCTAATATTAAAAATCTATTCTTCTCCATCTCTCTCTCTCTCGTCCCCTACCCTTCCCCTAACTTCACGAGCATACCACAACCACCACCCAACCCAAAGCCACCCTTACCACTACCACTCCAACCCCACCCAACAAGCCACTACCCAACATCACCCACCCGTAAACCAACCTTTTCCGAGGCCGTCTCACGTGTGCGCAAGAACAACCCCTACTTCCGTGTCAACTACCTAGGCCCTGTTCGGGTTGGGGGTAGTGATCATGTGCGCTCACGGTGCATTTAGAGATCCTGAGGATCTGTTCCTGGACGATCAGCAACCGTTGGCTTCCGGGTTCACTTCAATATTCGGTGGTGGGGACCCTTTGTTTGCTTCTGCGAGTGCTAGTGTGATGGTTGATGGTCGGGACTCGGAAGACGTACATACTGCTTAGCTATACAGTATGACACTCCCATGGGTCGGGCATAGGTACTTAAAAGAAGAGATCTGGATATAAGAGGGATATTATTCATTACTTTAGACAATTGTTCTCTCAAGTTTGCATTTTTCTTTGTTTCGTTGATGGCAATTTAATTGTATCTAATTTTATTAATTATAGTACCACATAAGGCTTTTTTATTTTGAGAAGTTGGGTGGTGGGAGGGTTGTAAGGGTTGGTTTCTGGGTGGGTGATGTTTGGTGTTGGAGCAGGATTTCTTTCAGGAAGAAATACCTCCACAGGTTCTTGACTGAAGTCCGCACGCTTCCTTGGTTGAAAGAGAGCTCCGGATTACGTTCCCAAGTCGAACGATGAAAAGGGGTTGAGTACCTGCAAAAGTCACTCCGACGCTCAAGTCAGTGTTTGTGCAATGTACTCTTAGTGTTCCACTGGATTTCTTGTACCTTTGCTTGTAGGTCTAACCGGGTTTTTATAGGGCTTCAGGTCCTTGGGTTTAGCCCCACTTCCCTAGTCCTGCGCATCCATCCTCCACTTCGTGATAATGGGGTTCATATGATATCCCATCCTCCACTTCATGGTAATGGGGTTTGGGTGATTGGGTTGTGTCCTCGCTCCGCGCTTCTCTAGTGGGAGGGAAGTTCAGTAATCCCACGTCTTTTAATCGTGGCATATGGGCTAAGCTATGACACGTGAGATTTGGTCCCCACAAGGTGCCCCACTTTTTCCTCTCTACACGTTTCACGAGTGGAGAGGGAAAAATGATCTAAGTGGTACTTTGGAACATGATTTCTTCGAATTGGGCTCATGTCGCCATGATGGGCTCATGGCTGAGCCCGAGATAAGCCGTATGTTTTCTTTCTTGGGATTGTTGGTCAAACCCAAAAGTGTAATTCCTATTGGCCTATCATCAACTCATGCATGTTCGCTTTCACATCTTGCATGTGAAATCTCCAAAAATTTTCATGCACGTTGCCAACTTTTCAAGCGCCAACCGTGGACTGTTATCCCCATGTGAAGTATCCAAATGCGCAGCCAATCCCATGCCTCTTGGTTTCTCTCTCTGGCCGATCCCATGCCTCTTGGGTCCCATGCCTCTTGGTTTCTCTCTCTTGGCCGATCCCATACTTACTTGGTTTTGAGCTTTTGCCAATCCCGTGGGTCCCATGCCTCTTGGTTTCTCTCTCTTGGGCGATCCCATACTCACTTGGTTTTGAGCTTTTGCCAATCCGCGGGTCCCATGCCTCTTGGTTTCTCTCTCTGGCCGATCCCATATTCACTTGGTTTTGAGCTTTTGCCAAGCTTCGGTGGTCCCATGCCTCTTGGTTTCTCTCTCCGGCCGATCCCATACTCACTTGGTTTTGAGCTTTTGCCAATCCGGTGGGTCCCATGCCTCTTGGTTTCTCTCTCTAGCCGATCCCATACTCACTTGGTTTTGAGCTTTTGCCAATCCGGTGGGTCCCATGCCTCTTGGTTTCTCTCTCTGGCCGATCCCATACTCACTTGATTTTGAGCTTTTGCCAATCCAGTGGGTCCCATGCCTTTGGTTTCTCTCTCTAGCCGATCCCATACAGCCAATACCCCTTAGTCAGTCCTTCCGACTTGCGCCTTCGGTCTCTCAATCGATCCAAGGTGTTCACGCCTTTTTTTTTTTTTGGTGCTGCGCTTCAACTATCCATACAGCCCCGCACCTCTTAGTCGTTCTTCCGACCAGTGCGGCTTCGGTCTCACAACCGATCCAAGGTGTTCACGCCTTTTTTTTTTTTTTTTATGTCGCGCTCAGCTATCGTTACACGCCCCAAGTACCTCTTAGTCGTTTCTTCCGACCGTGCGCCTTCGGTTTCACAACCGATCCAAGGTGTTCACGCCTTTTTTTTGTTTTTTTTGTGCGCTTCACTATCCATACAGCCCCAATACCTCTTAGTCGTTTCTTCCGACCCGTGCGCCTTCGATCTCACAACCGATCCAAGGTGTTCACGCCTTTTTTTTTTTTTTTTTTTGCTGCGCTCAAAGACAAGCCCCAATACCTCTTAGCTGTCCTTCCTGACCGTGCGTCCTTTTTGTCCTCTAGTCTTTGCGTGAAGGGATGAACATGCTTAGCTCCATAGGTGTACTTAGTACCTTGCATTACTTATTGCCTACATTTGCTGCTCTCCTTTGTCTTTTCCGAGGTGCATGCAACTTTCTACCAGGGGAGTGCATGCGTTGGGTAGAAATAATTTCGAGTAGTCATATCAGATCAGGCTTTGTTGTCATAGTCTAAGGAGAATATTTGAGCCGGCCACACCCAACCTTATCCTTGCTTTTGACATATTTTTCCCGTGACTTATATGAATTACTTTCCCAACCTTCGCCCATGCTATAAAATTTTGCTTGATGGGGTACGTTCGTTCACAAAGCCATTTACTCTTGTTCCTTATATATAAGCTCTAAGCGCGAAAGGAAAGGAGAGTGTTTTGCGCGTTTGAGAATTTCGCCGAAGGGCTCTTGTTCTTGCCACCACCAGTAAGTACTATTTTCATCTTTGCTATTTTTCATGTCGAGCCACGAGATTTGGCCCAAGTCCGGTGGCATTCCACCGAACTATGAGATACTTAAGGCTCGCACCAAAGGATGTGTTCCCGACAACGTAGGAATCGGTCCTCTTCCTCTAGGGTCGAATATGTACACTGGTGCCGGTATCCCTCGGGGTTCCTTAATCCTCTCGCCGGGCCCACTTAGAGCATGTTAGGTTTCCGCTCCATCCTCTCTTTCATATGCTCCTGTTCTTCTTGGGTCTTCACCCCATACAACTAAACCCGAATTCTTACCTTCTCATATCTGGATTTCTAGCCGTCGGTTTGAAGTGGGGTGTGTCCCTTGGCTTTAAGGATTTCATTTACCTCTACGACTTGGCTTGTGTTAGGGGGGAAAATCACTATTTCTTTTTTACGTCCGGGTCTGGTAAAAAAGTATTTACTTGTAAGCCCACTTCTACAAAGTACTGGAAAAATCAACCTCTCTTAATCACTGGGGAGTGGGCGGCGCCTGAGATGTCTAACATGCCTATCCCGCCGGCATTTGGCCCAAAATCTGGTATACATATTTACGTCTTTGAAATATAGTGTGTTGAGTTTTGCAGGTCTAACTAACCTCTTCTTTTGGCAGCACTTCCTTCGGACAAAAGATATCTCATTCATGATGACCGGATCGCTTGGTTGGAGGAGAACTTGATTGGTCAGGGGTGGGATATCTCGCGCTTCGTCGATCCCGCGACTCTCGTTCGTCTCTCTACTGCTCGTAATACGGCAACTTACCTTCCGTTCACTTTGGCTGATTCGAACCTGCGTGAAATAGACTTGTTCAAGGATATCTGTTCCCGTTGACGTTGAGCTTTGTTTTGCTGAGGATTCAGCTTCTCTTATCCAGGCAAGCTTTCGAGAAAAGGAGGCTGAGTTAGCTCAACACAAGTAGCTCAGGGATTGCGCATCCGGTCCGAGTCGACCACTTCGGATATGTCCGCATTACGCTCATTGCGGTCCCTGCATCGTAGGGAAAGGAGGCCTAAAAGAGCCCGAGCTCCTCTGGGTCTGCGAAGAAATCCCGCCGTGTTTCACAGGTCGTTTTGGGTTTGGGTTCACCCAATGTGTCCGCCTCAAGTACACCGTCCCAACCTCAGCAAGTCCCTCGTGCCCCCACTCCTGCTAGCTCACTGGGAGAGAACGACCTCATGTCCATGATCGACGAACAGATGTGGGGTTATCAATCACGATGCTTGAACGCGGTACGTTTGGGATTTGTGCTTGTGTCATCTAATTGCCATGTCCTATCGTAGTTGCCTATTTGATCCCCACTTCCTACGCCTCGCAGATGGTTGGAATTCGCAACGTGCAAATGGCGAGATTTCAAGCTATGACCCGCGAGATATGTGAGAAGACGGCGACCCTCGAACTTAACGGACGCGCATCTAGGAATGTGAGACTGAGCTCGAGCAACAATGGGCGAACTATAAATTCTGAAAAGTGGCCAAAGCACTGCACTGATGGAGGTTGGCCACCTTAAGCAAGAACTGGTGGATGCCGCATGCATTAGGGACGAGGAGTATCAAGCCAACACCAAGCAGATCAGGGTCGAGATGGCCAGGCAATTCAGATACGGTTGGGTTCAAGGTCAACAGCTCCCTGAGCACCGGTTTGTGGCTGGCCCAGATGACTATGATGACGAGTTGGAATTTGACCCTGATGGCTACGAATTGTTTCAAGTTATGCACCTGCGGATCGTCCTCCGGCGGATTACGTCCCCCATCGCAGGACCCCACCAGTTGCCGGGTCGGTTGGGACCGTTGGATTACTTCCGGGTCGGTTGGGACCGTTGTCCCTAGCGCTAATGTTGCATCGTCCATTGCGAGTACTGGGCCTGTCTTCGGATTTACGAGCTTCACCTCGCCTGCTGGATTTTCCACTTGTGTTGGGCCTACCTTGGAGGTCGTCCCTGACCCAACTGATGACGCGCCCTAGATTACTTTGTTTCCCTCACTATTTGTTGTATTATCTTTTCGGTTCTGTCTTTTGCTTTGATGTACTCAGTTATCTAGGGTCACATTCCCAAAATTCCGGACTCACTTTTTCAGGCTTTTTGAGTTATCCACTTGATTTGAACTTTAACCCTAACGTAAGTATCTGAGGCTTAGCGTGATGGTTTTTCAAACCTGGCTAAGATCTTCCCATGGTATATCGTTATTTTCAAATTCAAAAAGCAAGGGATTGGATATCCCATCGTCTCCGTATTACGACCTTATTAGGCGTCCCTTACGTTTCTGGGTAAGCCTCTATATAAAGGGTTTTGGTTTTCGGGTGAACATACCTATTTCACTCATGGCTCACAGGCGCAAGCTAAAGCTCCACTTCCGCCTTTGGGCAGATGTTCCAAAGAAAGGAGACTCTCCGAGGAGGAGGACCTCGTCTTTGTCAAGGAGGGAGTCCCCTGGCGAGATTCCAAGAGCCCTAATGGAATTGTTGAGATATGCTCTCAGGATTCCTCTGCCGACTCTCCGACGGATGTTTCGGATTACTCGGTGGTACCCGATTCGTTCCGTGTGTCCAGGTCCCGGTCTGGTGATGTCAAAGGTGGAGGAAAGGCTGCTATGAGAAGGAACACCTCAAGGGCGCGGGATGAAGCTGGTCCGTCTCGTGTTCCTCGCTGCTCCTGCCACTTCGACCACAACATGCTGCTGATGAAACGTGACTTACTCAAGGAGGATCTGGCGTGTGTCAGTGCCCAAGTGACTCGCCTCCGGAGTGACCTTGCTGATGCAGATCGGGCCGTGTCGGCCGCTCATTCTGACGGCATACGTGACGGATTCAGGCATAGTATCCACCACTTTCGCACCAAGGCCAAAATGGTTTACCCTTACGTGGATTGGGATCGTCTGCCCTTGCCTTCAGATTAGTTCATGCTACTTATGGGTTAGCATACTGTAGGCGGTAGTTTTATGTACTTTCTAGCTTTGAATAATTCGGAGGTCTTCCTCCTATAAACATTTCATGTTTTTCCTTTTATGGCCATAAGAGCCTAATGCTATTGTTTATGTTTAATCGTGCGGTCTTCGACCTTGTCACACGCGTACTCTTATTTATGTTGCTTGATCTCTAACCATGTCATGGTCCCCGATCATGTCGTAATCTCTGATCACTTCTTTATGTGCGATTTCCAATCGCTTCTTTATGCGCGATTTCCAATTGCTTGTTTATGCGCGATCTTCAATCGCTTCTTCATGCGTGATCTTCGACCACGTATTGATTGCGATTTTCAATCGTACTGTTTTGCGTTTTGGCCAAGCACCTTCTGTGCCCATGGATTAGTATACGCGTTTTCTTATTTACAAGGTCTTCGACCACGTGGATTCGATGATGCTAATTTAAACAGACATGGCCTTCGACCCAACATTTCGAACGTGAAGAAAACATGTGTTCCATTAAGCGTTCATCGAACGATGGAAAGATGCAAGCAACGAAGAAATGAAAACTATAAAATCAAATGAAATACTTCCTCAGATGAATTGCATTCCAAGGGCGTGGTACGTATTGACCGCTCTCGATATGCCTCAGCATATAGGCCCCTTTTCCATAAGCCTCTGTTACCTCGTACGGTCCTTCCCATGTCCGTCCGAATTTCCCTGCGTTCAGGTCCTTGGTATTCTCCATGACCTTTCTTAATACTCATTCGCCTACTTTGAATTTCCTCTGCCGTACTTGTTTATTGAAGTAATTGGCTGCCTGGTTCTGGTAGTTCGCGAGTCGTAACGCTGCAGTTTCTCGCTGTTCCTCGAGCATGTCAAGGTTGTGAGCTAGTTGTTGCTCATTATCATTGCTTTCTACCACCAATGTCCTGACTGTGGGTAGTCCAATTTCTGTGGGGATGACGGCTTCAGTTCCATAAGCCAAGGAAAAAGGGCTTTCGCCGGTTGGTTTCCGTTTGGTAGTGCGGTATGCCCATAATACGTTTGGCAGTTCCTCTAACCATTTGCCTTTACGTTGTTCAAGCCTTCTCTTCAAGCAATCAAATATCGTACGATTAGTTTTCTCGGCTTGCCCGTTTCCCTGAGGATAACTTCGGGATGAGAATTGTAGAATGATTCCTTTTTCCTCGCAGTAACTTCTGAATTTACGGTTATCGAACTGGGTCTCATTGTCCGTCACGATGGCCCTTGGTATCCCAAAGCGACAAATTATATTTCGCCATACGAATCTTACCACATCTGTCTGGGTCACCGTTTTGTAAGCCTCGGCTTCCACCCACTTGGTGAAGTAGTCAGTGGCTAGAAGGACAAACTTCTTGCCCCCCACTGCGGGGGGAAGTGGTCCCACGATGTCCATCCCCCATCGGGCGAATGGCCAAGGCCCTACAACAGGGTTAAGTTCCTCGGCTGGTTGTCTGATAAGGGGCGCATGCCTTTGACATTTATCGCATTTTCGTGAAAATTGCTCTGCATCGCGGGCCATGTAAGGCCAAAAATATCCTTGGGTCAGCGCTTTGTGGGCTAAGCTCCTCCCACCCGTGTGGTTCCCACATATCCCTTGGTGAATTTCTTTTAGTACCCACTCGGCTTCCCGTGGATCGAGGCATCTGAGATATGGCCCTGAAAAAGACTTACGAAAAAGTGTATCATCTATAATGGCATACCTTGCGGCCTTTATTCATAATTTCCTTGCCTCGACCGGATCATTGGGTTGGGTTCCCTTCGTGAGATAGCTTATGATCGGAGTTATCTATGTTTCTTCTTCGGCATCAATCTGCATAACTCCAGGATCAGTTGGTATACTGGGACTTAATAAGAGTTCCACCAGGGCGACCCTCATGTCTTCCACCGATGTTGATGCGGCGTGGGCCAAGCGATCTGCCTGGACATTCATTTCTCTTGGTATTCGTTCAAACTCTATTCTTTCGAATCTGCTGGCTAAATCCTTTACCAACCGTTGATATGCCCATATTCGTTCATCCTTAGTTGCGTATTCCTCAATTGTCTGGCCAACTATGAGGCGAGAGTCGCTATGGACAACTAAGCGCCCCACCTTCAGCGTCCTAGCTAGTTGGAGTCCTAATACTAGGGCTTCGTATTCTGCCACGTTGTTTGAAGCGGGGAAGTCTAATCGGACGGAGTACTCCAGGTCCACTCCTTCAGGCGATGAGAGGACGATTCCTACTCCGGCTCCTGCTTGATTAGATGATCCATCTACATACAATTCCCATTGGGCCTTGTCCGGATTTGGTGCCTTCTTGGCTTCATCATGGTTTTCCTATTATTTGTTAGATGGATAACATTCTACAAGGAAATCGGCAATTACCTGGCCCTTCTGGGCTGTCCGAGGTTGGTATCTAATGTCGAATGCTCCGAGCTCGATGGCCCACTTTGTAACTCTTCCTGAGAGGTCTGGCTTAGACATGACTGCCCTGATTGGTTGGGTCGTCAATACGATGATCGTGTGTGCCTCGAAGTATTGTCGAAGTTTCCGCTTGGCCATCACTAAAGCTAACACGAGTTTCTCAGCTAGTGGATATCTCTTCTCGGCCTCAATTAAGCTCTTGCTCACATAAAATATGGGTTGCTGGATTGAATTTTCCTCCCTTAGTAGTACAAAGACTTACAGCAATTTCAGTGACAGCCATATATAGGTATAAAGGTTTACCCTGCTTTGGAATAGTCAAGGTCAGAGGACTGGCGAGGTACTTCTTCACCGCTCAAAGGCTTCTCTTTGCTCGCCCCCAAACGCTTCCGTCCTTATTTCAATTGCCTGGAAGAATGGCTTACAACGATCTCGACGATCTTGAAATGAATCGGCCGAGAGCCGCTATTCGCCTAAGAACTTGCACATCTCTAGGTGTTCTTGGATCGTGCATATTCGCAGCGCCTCCACCTTCGATGGGTTGGGCTCGATGCCTCGCTTGTTCACTATTTGCCCCAAGAACTGCCCTGATGAAACATCGAATGCGCACTTCTTCGGGTTAAGCCGCATGCGGTATTTTCTTAGTATATTGAAGACTTCTTCCAGGTGCTTGACATGTTGGGGTTTTTCCTGGCTCTTGACGACCATGTCATCGATGTAAACCTCCATCGTTTTGCCGATCCGCTTTTGAACATCTTGTTCACTAATCTTTGATATGTCGACCTGCGTTCTTCAACCCGAATGGCATCATCAGTATAACAATACAAGCCTCGCTTCGGTGACGAATGCCGTCTTTTCCTGGTCCTCAATTGCCATTGGGATTTGATTGTATCCCGAATAAGCGTCCAGGAATGAGAGAAATTCATACCCGGCGGTTGCATCTACCATTTGATCGATCTTTGGTATCGGATAACAGTCTTTTGGGCACGCCTTATTCAGGTTGATGTAGTCTACGCACACGCGCCATCTCCCGTCCTTTTTACTCACTACCACCACATTCGAGACCCAGGTTGGGCACCACACTTCTCGAATGAATCCTGCCTCGAGCAATCGATCCACTTCATCGCTAATGATTTGGTTCCGCTGAGGTGCGAACCTCCTCTGCTTCTGCAGGTATGGGGGTGGTTTGGATCAACGTTAAGCCGATGACACGCGATCTCTAGATCGATTCCCGGCATGTCTATATGTGACCACGCAAACACGTCCTTATTCTCTCTTAATAACTTCATTAGTTGCTCTACCTCATCTTCAGATAAGAGGGAGCCCACCAACACTTTTCTATCAGGATAAGAAGGATCCAGAGCTTCTTCCTTGAGTGGTTCGATCGTCGGAAGCTCTGAGTTATCCTCCTCCTCTTGTTCTGGTGGGTCCTCCGTTAATTGCTATAAATCCTCGCTCTGCTGCGAAGTAGCAGCCTTAAGATTAGTTGCTATGTTGTAGCATCTTCTGGCCTCCACTTAGTCCCCCTTGATATCAACTGTGGCTCTCTCATCCTCGGATATGCACCTCATCACTTGGCAACGTGTTGATGCTTCTCCATCCATTCGATGAATCCAATTCCTTCCCATTATAGCATTATACGCGCTCGGCGCATCCACAACTACGAACGTAACGAATAGAGTCTTACCTGCGGCAATGACCGGTAGAGTCACATCTCCGATCGGTTGTGCTTTCGTCCCTTCAAATGCATAGATCGGTGTTGGGTTTGGTTGAATCTCCTTTTCATCCAGCTTCATTTTTTTGAAGGTGCTCCAGAATAACACGTATGCGCTACTTCCCCCATCAATCATCACTCTTTTTACCATCGAATTGGCAATGCGGAGGGTCACAACTAATGCGTCGTTGTGAGGGAACTCAATTCCTTCCATGTCTTTCTGCGTGAATGAGATGATTCTAATTTTTTCCAGGGCTTTGGCAGATTCAGAGGCAGACGTGATCCCGTTTATGCGTCTTACCTTTTCAGCTCGTCTTTTTTCGAATCGGGATCCGGTCATTGTGTTGATCTCCAGCAATTCTTTCCCCTCCACGGGATTCGGTCGACCATGGATGGTGTTGATCTCCAGCAATTCTTCATTTGCGATATTTTCGGTCATTGTTTTTTACCTATCTTCTTCACTTGTCCTATTCTCAGGTTCGCCGCGGTATTGGGATAACATTCCCTTTCTCAGCATTGCCTCCACCTGATACCTGAGACTTCGGCACTCATCAGTAGTGTGTCCAAAGTCATTATGATGGGCGCACATTTTGTTCCTGTCGCGCTTTTCTGGTGATTCGCGGATCGCAGGTGGCGTTCGAAATATACCTTTGCCCTTGTTCTCGTGAAAAAGTTTGGCTAAACTCACCGTAAGCCTGGTGAAAGGTCGGCTTTGCTTAGGTCCATTCCTATTTTCTTGTCTCGAGGAATATCGCTTCGTTTCTGTCTTTTGCTCCGGTGGAGGCTTTGGGGTCGCGATGGTGGAAGTGGTGCGTTTTGACTAGGTGAGCTCTTCTTCTTCCAGTCTGATGATTCCATCCGCCCGGGCCATCACTTCCCTCATATCCATTGGTGGGGTCTTCACTAAAGGCCTGTGCATTTTTGCTCCAGGTATGACCCCCTCACGAAACGCCAGCGAAGCAGTATGAGAATCACATTCCTCAAGAGTAGACATCTCCTCCGTAAAACGACTCAAGTAGTCTTTAAGGCTTTCTCCGGTACTTTGCTTCGTGCTAAATAGGATCGTGACGTCCTTTCTTCTTTTTTGATTGCAAATGTATTGGGATATGAACATTTCACAGAGTTGGGTGAAACCGCCAATAGACCTTGGTTTCAGCTGTCTAAACCAAATCAGGGCCAATCCCGACAAGCTTCAAGTGAACAACTTACATAACAGGGCCTCGTCATCTCCTTCGAGCACCATTTGTTGTTGGAAATGATAGACGTGTTCGATGGGATCAGAAGTGCCCTCGAACAGTTTAAACTTGGGTTGGGTGAACTTAATTGGCTTCTTGGCTTTCAAGATGTCTTCCGTGAATGGCGATTTGCAGATTCCTTTCGCCGCCTCCAAAGCTAGTTCAGTGGGTGTTTGTGGCTTGTACCCTCTGACAATCTTCTCGATCTGATCGCGCAAATCAGTGTCCTTCGCCCTTTTCGCCATTCTATGCAGGTTAGGATCTTTGTCTTGATCTTCTGCCGTGGCCTTGTCACGGACGCTCGAGTGTGTGCTGCTGGAGGAGTCTCCCTCGGAGATCTCATGTCTCTGCTTCCTTTTGCCCTCTTTTGAGCCTTCACGGCAAGCAGTGTTTTGTGCCTTCTCAAGAGCTTTCTCCACTACCTTTCTTGTTTCGCGCAATTCTTTCATGATTTCCCTCAATCGGATAACAGAAGGCTCGGTTCCCCATCCTGGGCGCTGGACCTTGTGCTTCTGGGTCGAGGGATGGACACCGCGTTCCCCGGGATGGAGGTGTTTGGAGTTCCCTGTGCGTGTTCGATCATATGATCAACTTTGCGAGATTCCCACAGATGGTGCCAACCGTTGGAGCAGGATTTCTTTCAGGAAGAAATACCTCCACGAGTTCTTGATCAAGTCCGCACGCTTCCTTGGTTGAAAGAGAGCTCCGGATTACATTCCCAAGTCGAACGATGAAAAGGGGTTGAGTACCTGCAAAAGTCACTCCGACGCTCAAGTCGGTGTTTGTGCAATGTACTCTTAGTGTTCCACCGATTTCTCGTACCTTTGCTTGTAGGTCTAACCGGGTTTTTATAGGGCTTCGTGTCCTTGGGTTTAGCCCCACTTCCCTAGTCCTGCGCATCCATCCTCCACTTCGTGATATTGGGGTTCAGATGATATCCCATCCTCCACTTCGTGGTAATGGGGTTGGGTGATTGGGTTGTGTCCTCGCTCCGCGCTTCTCTAGTGGGAGGGAAGTTCGGTAATCCCACGTCTTTTAATCGTGGCATATGGGCTAAGCTATGACACGTGAGATTTGGTCCCCACATTTGGGTAGTGGCTTGTTGGGTGGGGTTGGAGTGGTGATGGTGAGGGTGGCTTTGGGTTGGGTGGTGGTTGTGGTCTGCTAGTGAAGTTAGGGGAATGGGAGGGGACGACAGAGAAAGAGATGGAGAAGATGAGATTTTTTAATATTAATTTTTCCATTTTGATATTTTTTTTATATTACCAAGTAATTATATCAATTACACTTGATATATCAAGTACAACTCATCATATTAGCTTTATAGTCTCTCCACCAAAAAGGAAAAAAAAACTTTGTTCTTTACGTTTTTCATTAATCTTAAATGTCATTTTTTAGGCTTATTTACTGTTTCACCCCCTAAAACTCGAGCTCACTCTCACTTAACCACTCGGAACTCAAATTTCCTCATTTTACCTCTCATTCTCCCACCTGTCTCAGATGTTATCCCCTCCCCTCAACGCCGTATCATTTTCCCGTTAAATGACCTTTCTCTCTCTTTCCCTATGCCTCTCTCTCTCTCCCCCTCCCCATATTCTCTCTTCTCTTTGCCTCTCTCACTCTCTCTTCTCTCTCATCCCCTTCCTGCACTCCACCCCCAACCGCACTTCCATCGCATCCCACCCCATCCCTCCCTCTGCCATTATCTCTCTCTCTCTCACTCTCACTCCCGACACCTGATAGAATAGTGATTATTCTACAGGCTAGTCGAATCAAAGAATTTCCTAGGAAAAATCACAATGATCTCACAAAAATTAGAGAAATTTTCTCTGAATAAATTCGGAAATCCGAATGAATAAAATTGAGTAAAACTGTCCTCAAATCAGTCCACAAGCCGGACTTAAATAGCTCTAAAAATCCGAAAATAATTGCTAAATAAGAGTTTAAACTGAAACAAATAACTTCCTAAAATAAGAGTTCAATCCTAAATAGAAATCTTCCCGTCTTTGCATTGATCGCCAACTCGTGGTAGTTCAACGCCATCAATGTGCAATCTGACAACTCAGCATCATCTGTCTCAGATGCCCCTGCATCAGTCACCCCGGGTTGGAAAGAACTCGACCTCGAGTTCACGGCATCAGTCGAATCTCCAAAGCACGGACTGAGATGTTTCACATTAAAGACATCAGAAGTCTTTAAGTGACTAGGCAGACGTAATCTGTAGGCATTATCATTAATCTTCTATAGTACTTCACACGGCCCAATCTTCCGATCCTTAAGCTTATTATACTCACCAACAGGAAAATGATCACGGGTTAGTACAGCCCAAACAAAATCACCCACATCAAAAAGTACCTGACGCCAATGGCTATCAACCCGCAGCTTATACCTAGCGTTGCTTTCCTGAATAGCCGACTTCACCTGTGCATGGATGCCTCAAAGATGCTCTGCCAGCTCATCTGCCTTAGGACTAAAACGCCTTACTCGCGGAATAGGAACTAAATCCAAGACGCCTGAAGGATTCCGCCCATAAACAACTTGAAACAAGCTCATACCAGTGGTCCTATTCTTTGACCGATTGTAGGTAAATTCTGCTTGTGGTAAAGCCAGATCCCATTGCTTCGGTTTAGTCCCTGCCAAACATCTCAAAAGGTTGCCCAAACTCCGATTCACCACCTCGGTCGACCATCCGTCAGGGATGATAAGCACTACTAAAATTTAACTGTGTACCAAGCCTGCGCCCATAAACTTTTCCAGAAATTACTAATGAACTTGGTATCATGGTCTGAAGTTATGGATCTCGGAACGCCATGTAGGCGCACAATGTCCTTGAAATAAATATGGGCAATCCGAACAACATCCATTGTTTTTCTGCATGCCACAAAATGGGCCATTTTAGAAAGTCTGTCAACCACAACCAGTATAGAATCCGAAGTCCTCTGAGTACGGGGTAAACCCAACACAAAATCCATACTGACATCAAACCAGGGAGCCTCAGGTACTGGTAAGGGCGTGTACAATCCAGCATTAGTAAGAACACCTTTGGAACGTTGGCACACATAACAACAATCCACATAATGCGCCACATCACTGGTTAGTTTAGGCCAATAAAATTCAGAAGCTATAAGGGCCAAAGTCTTATCACGCCCAAAGTGACCCTCATCATGAAGCTCACGTATAATGTGTTGCCACAAAGAGCAATCTAGTATACACAACTGCAATCCACGAAACAGATACCCATTATGCAAGATAAAATCACAACGATGGCCATCGCTACCTCCTGAAAAATCTTACCGAAGGACGGGTCATCTGGATACATGTCTGTGAAGGCCTCAAAACCTGTAACTCGGGCACTCATGGTGGTAAGAAGGGCAACACGTCGGCTCAAGGCATCTACAACACGATTGATCGCCACCCACTTTGCATGTCGTCGGTGAGCTTGTGCTGACCATTGATGTATTTCGTGAGCCTCATGATCAATGAGTAAGATAAACTCCTTTTGTAACAAATAATGACGCCAATGTTTTAGGGACTGAACAATGGCATAAAACTCGAGATCATAGGTGGAATAATTTTTCTTTGCACCCAACAATTTCTCACTGAAAAATGCCACAGGGTGCCCTGACTGACTCAGAACACCACCAATACCAACTCCAGATGTGTCACGCTTAACTTCAAACACTTGCTCAAAATCAGGAAGCGCCAAAACTGGTGCCTCGGTCATCTTCTGCTTGACCGCCCGAAAACTGGCCTATGCTTCCTCGGACCACTGAAAATGTCGTCCCTTGAGGCACTCTGTAATAGGGGCAATTAACATGCTGGAATTTCTGATGAATCGATTGTATAAGGATGCCAATCCATGGAAACTTCGGACGTCATGCACTGTCCGTGGTGTTGGCCACTCCAAAATCGCAGCTACCTTGGACTGATCTGCATGAACACCATTAGTAGATACAACAAAACCAAGAAACGTCACAACATCAGTAAAGAAGGTACACTTCTTGTGATTAACATATAGGCGCTCTGCCCGCAGCATCTCAAAGACAGCACGAAGATGATCAAAATGTGAGGCTCGCGTGGGGCTGTAAAAGAGGATGTCGTCGAAGTAAACTACAACAAACTTCCCCATAAAAGGCCGCAAAATCTGGTGCATAAACCTCATGAAGGTGCTGGGTGCATTGGATAGGCCGAAGGGCATTGGATAACCCGTGTTGCGTCTTGAATGCCGTCTTCCACTCATCTCCAGGCCGAATCCTGATCTGGTGGTATCCGCTTTTAAGGTCAATTTTTTAGAAGACCTTAGAACCGGATAGTTGATCCAACATGTCATCCAGGCGAGGAATCGGGAACCGTACTTTATTGTGATTCTCGTTGATTGCGCGGCTATCAACACACATGCGCTAGGAACCATCCTTCTTCGGCACTAGTAAGGCGGGAACAGCACACGGACTCATGCTCTCTCGATATAACCCCGCTGCAATAATTCCACCACTTGGCGCTGCAGCTCTTCGGCTTCCTTGGGGCTAAGGCGGTAGGCTGGTCTGTTAGGCATGCTTAATCTCGGGATGAGATCAATCTGGTGCTGAATATCTCGCATGGGAGGAAGCCCAGGAGGAAGATCGTCATGCATCAAATCCGAAAATTCATCTAACGATTCTTTGCACCTCTACTTGTACTTCGAAACACCCCTCTGCTACACTATCTCCACAAGGCAGCAACACATATATCATCATATTTTCCTTTGTAATTTCACCCAAGAACCTAGACATAGAAAGCAGGTTAGTACTATTATTTGCCGGGGTAGGCGTGGTGCCTTCCCGCCGGGGTGCCAAAACAATCTTCTTTCCCTTTATGCTAAGGGTGTATGTGTTCTTCCGCCCATCATGAATAACACTCCGATCATACTGCCAAGGCCGGCCCAATAAAACATGACAAGCATCCATAGACACAACATCACACCAGGCATTATCAAAATATTTTTTCCAATAGAAAAAGATACTAGACAGCGCCTATCTACTGTTACCTCGCTGCCCTTACTCAGCCACGATAATTTGTATGGTTTAGGATGACGGTCTGTCTTCAAATGCAACTTCTGGACAGCCTCTTCAGACACCACGTTCGCAGAATCGCCGCTGTCTATAATCATCTTTCGCACCTTATCTGCAATTGTGCATGTCGTGTGGAAAATATTGGTCCGCAACCAATCATTTCCTAAATCGTCTTTGGGAGTTAACAGACTCTTTCGAACAACTAGAGTCTCCTGGCCATCCCCATAAAGCACATCACTTGCTGCCTCATCATCATACACGGGTTCCTCAACTTCTTCATCCGCGTCTCCCACGTCTTCTTCAATCAACAGATTTTTGCCCCTTTGATCGGGCGGGTTTGCTGCAATCCGTTACTCGATGTCCCTGTTCACCACAACGAAAACACCGAATAGCGGGGTTAGGATTGCTCTGCGTGATGGGTGGGCGGGACGAGGATCTTGGGGCCGAGTTGGTCGACTATTCGGATCACTCCTATTGACTGGCCTCATGTTCTACTGCTTCTCCAAGCGAGTGCGCGCTGGTATGCCTCGATACAGTCCACAAAGAGTGAAGACTGAGAACATCCTGCAGAGGTTGGCGTAGACCTCCCACATAACGCGCTACCATCTGCTCCTCCGTTTCAGATAAATCGTTTCGCGCAATTAATTGATAAAATTCTTCCATGTAATCACCAACCGATCTCGCGCCTTGCCTCAACGTATGAAGGCTTTGAAACAAGGTTTGAGTGTACCCGAATGGAAGAAAGTGACCCTTCATCTTCTTTTTCATCTTCTCCCAATCCGTGATCTTGGTCTTTCCCTGTCTCGTGAGCGCCGCAACTATTCCCACCATGCAGACGCTCTGCCTTTCAGTTTAATGGCAACCAGCTTCACCTTTACACGATCAGGGACTTCTTTGTAGTTGAAAATATGCTCCACTTCGTTCAGCCAATCAATGAATCCCTCCGCCTGTAGTGTGCCAGAAAATTCGGGCAACTCAACCCGAAATCCAAGACCTCCCAAACGCGCCTCCCTGAAATTAACACGGTTATGATATGGATTTTCGAAGGTGGAGTCGAAATCATGATCAGTGATCTCGTGATCCATCAGATCGCGCGCCGCCATACGCTGCGTTAATTCTGCGACTTGCCGCTGCAAATCCTCAATCATCGCATCGTGAAGGTTACGATCATGGTGTTGGACTTCCTCATTTGGAATCCTCAACCACCAGCCATTGAAATCGTTGAAAAGTTTGCCCAAGAATATACTATAACGTTGCTCTGATACCAATTTGATGCAGGGCAGCAACTATAAGCTACTGTCCAGCAACCCAAGCATACCCAAAATATAGAGAATAGAGGGATAAAGCTGTAGAATTGAAGTTGGAACGAAGATAATTGAGTTCTAGGGCAAAATCCCAATAGAAACTCTATATACTAAAGTCTGAAATTATATTCATCAACAAAACTAAATAAAAGAGTCTCTAAATAGCCTATTTATACTAGAATATAGAAAACCTAATTGACATAGGAATTAAAAACCTAAACAGGAAATTAAAAAAAATCCTAGTAAGAATAGGAAAACAAAAGAAGTAACTAATAATTTAAAGTAAATAGAACCATATCCCAATTGAGTGACGGGCCTAAGTAATCTTAGAGAGCTTCATAGATACTCCTGCAACAAACTCCCCAGGTTGGAAGAGACTCGTCCTCGAGTCTAAACTGTTATCAACGAAGACTCCATGAGAAACTTGAAACTAAATTCTTCTTTTCCACACAAAGAGATATTTTGAATATACTCCATGAGAAGCTTGAAACTGAATTCTTCCTTTCCAAATAAAGAGATATTTTGAATATCGAACCACTCTTGAATACTTATGTTTATTTTCTTGCATCAATTCCACCGGATTGTGAAGAATTCGTCTTCGAATTCCAACCTTTTGCTGAAAACTGTCCAAACACAACCTTCGCTTGCATAAACTGTCTATATAACTTTGGCCTTGAAATTGAACCTTCCCACTCCAAAGAAATAGATACTTAGAACATTTAATCCTTCTACAACAATTCAAGTTATCTATTGTATACAACCTCGTAGCCCAAAAACTGTTCAATCCCAAAGCCATTAGATTGACACGATCAACGAAGTTCTTGGCAATCTTCAAATCAAAAGCATCAACTCCAAGAAAATCAACGTACTCCGAAGTATCACAAGAAGTCATCTCATCTCTAATGGTTCCTTCAAGACTTTCTTGTATCACCTTGCCTTCAAACTTGTATGGATTGTGTGCCTTCAAAAGTTCAGACCCAACCTTTTCTTGATCCACCACCTTCAAGATTACACTAGATTCATCTTGCTTACTCTCACCATATACATTGTCAAAATCAAAACTTTTCTCAACCTCAAAACAAATTTCACAATCCTCTTCTAAACAACGATCAAATATGGGAGGGATATCTAAATTTACGAAACTAATTAAAGAATTAGAGCAAACTGCTCCTTCCAATCCATATAGGCATATAGGCATCCGCGCGTTCCTGTCGTTGGAGGGCTTGCACCGCTCTCGACAACTCTTCCATCATACTCCACATCGCAGCCATCTCTGATTGTTGGGCTTGGTTCCCTCATCCACGACCTCGAGCACATCCAACCATGGTGTGGAGCAAGGATTAACCTGGCTCTGATACCAACTGACGCCGAATAGAATAGTGATTATTCTACAGGCTAGTCGAATCAAAGAATTTCCTAGGAAAAATCACAATGATCTCAAGAAAATTAGAGAAATTTTCTCTGAATAAATTCAGAAATCCGAATGAATAAAATTGAGTAAAACTATCCTCAAATCAGTCCACAAGCCGGACTTAAATAGCTATAAAAATCTGAAAATAATTGCTAAATAAGAGTTTAAACTGAAACAAATAACTTCCTAAAATAAGAGTTCAATCCTAAATAGAAATCTTCCTGTCTTTGCGTTGATCTGCCAACTCGTGGTAGTTCAACGCCATCAATGTGCAATCGACAACTCAAGATCATCCTGTCTCGGATGCCCCTACATCACTCCCTTTGCCTCTCTCCTCTCCTCTACCATCCCCAAACCCAACCCCACCCCATACCTAACCCTTCATGGAATTACTCAACATACACAAACCACCACAACTCAAAATTTTTTTTAAAAAAAAATCTATGCTACAGCCACTCCCCTTCTTTTCTCTCGGTATAAAGAGTGAGAGTGAGAGAAAGAGGCATAGAGAAGAAAGAATATGGGAGGGTGGGGTGCGATTGAGGTGCGATGAGGGTTGAGGAGGAGAGAAGAGATAGGCAGATGGAAAGGAGGGGTAGGATGCGATGGAGGGAAGGTGACAGATCCGACCCAAATTCCACTTTGGAATCCGTGTCGAACCCCGTGTGTGTCCAATGAAAGGAATATTATGGGAATGGTGTTTTGTAGAGATTTCTAAAACCTCTACAACCAAACCTTGAGAGTATAAATCGCCTAGGGATTCATGCAAGTCTCATTTAGTCCCAATCTTTATAAGTCTATTAAAGTGTGCACCAAAAACTCTCTAAATCTTATTTGAGAGAAAGATAAGATGTTCATACTCCTGGAGCGAATCTTGAAACCAAGAATGGTGTTCAAGTAGAGGGAATGGTCCCTTTGTTGTTGGCTCTCCCTGTGATGTTAATTCTCCACCTTGTAGCTCTCCAAATAGATACAAAGATATGTATCTCCCCAAAGCTCTTCACCAAGGATTGAATGGGTGAGAAAATGAGAAGACTGGGAGGAGAAATAGATTCTAGTCCTTCTCCTTCAAGTGGCCGGCCCAAGGGGTAGAGGGAGAGAGAGCTTGATTTTTCTCTCTTCCAATTTCACCAACTTGAAAACCCTAGGATGATAGGATGCCATAGCTACACATTTATAGGATCACAAATGTCACAAGAGTGGAAAAATGCCCTCCTACCCTAGTGTTGCCACACCCTCCCCTTTGGTGGCCTATTTATGCCATCTTGATCCAACACATTAATCCTATAATGTGTCACACATGTAACTAAGTCCATATGGTCAATTCCCTTTTGAATTTCCAAGTCATATGGGACCTTTAATTAAATTTTCATAACTTCAATTGAATAATTAAATTAATCTAATCAATTTAATTACTCTAGTGATTTAACTAATTTAATCACTCACTTGTCTAACAAGTGTTGGTCCCGGTCATCCTTAGTTGACCGTGTCAAGTGTCAAGTCAACCTTTTGACCTTCGACCTTTGACTTTCACATTGACTTTGACCAAGTCACAAAATCATTCATTCTCTTCTTAGTTTCCCAATCGATTCCTTTTCGGTGTGCGATCTTATAGGTTCTAATTAGCGAGGTGGTGAGTATGAATGATTCATTCTGAATCAAGTGTGAATTGTATCCATTAATACAATTCTCCCTATTGGCGAAGGCTAATTAGTCCTTACAGGGCTTCCACAAACCATGATTGACACCTAGCAGTATGTCATGGTTACCCAAGCTAAAAAGGATTCATTTGGAGAACGTAGTCAATTCATGATTACAATGCAATTCGATCCTTCTCTAATTCAATACTCTATGTCATATTCTCGGGATATGGTAAACTTGTGTCAAAATCCCTAATATGACATCTTTAGGTTATATGATTCGATTTGATGGAATTGCAAATGTTCTTGTTTCAATTTCCATCCGATACTTTGGCCAAAGATTCATGAATCATATCTTTAGAGTATTCTTTCTTCTTACTAAGAGCAGATATTCCTTATTGTTCATTCACCTATCTCTATGTACGTGCCGAGAATGCTGAGGAACACCCTTAAGTTATATCACTTTGATACGACCATATAGTGCTCTCAAAGAGAAACAACATATCACAAGACAACTGTGATGCCTTAGGTCTAAGGATTAATTTGCATTATCACAACCTAGAATTCTTTGTTTGACACTTGTGAGTAAGACTTCCATACAAGAATTCTAGAGTTGATCGCGTTCAGTGGATTCCATCTACTATAGAGCACCTACACATCTGTCTCAGTGTCTCTACACGAATGACTTTGAGACTAGTCATCCTCCCAATTGAGAAGACATAATGTGTACTAGTCTTTGCGGGTCACCATTGTCCAATTGGTGATCTTATGACCAGGAACGTTTTAGGATACGATATTCATACACTACAACACAAAAACCATTCTATGACGCGCAATCTGCGTCATAGATGACTTTTAATGACGCGGATCAGATGTCGCGACGCTCGTCGTCTAATAGGGGGGTCATGGAAAGTTTTTCTTAACAACGACATGCGATACGCGTCATGAAAACCGCTTTCGATGACAAAGGTTCTGCACCGTTATATAGGACTTTCAATGACATCTTAAATGTGTCATGGAAAGGTTTTCAATGATGCGCCTCACGCGTCATTAATTTTATGACGTTTGATTGGACACCATCGTTAGCACTTTCCATGACGCAGACCGAGCGTCATTGAATTTCACGATGTTTACTAAGCGTCATTGAATTAGTTTTCATGACGTGCTTCAAGCGCCGTTGAATTTTTTTTTTTTTAAAAAAAAAACCTAATTTGTATATATAGCCCATCATTTTAATTATGCAAGAAGTAATATATATATATATATAACATCAATTAATATTATACAAAATTGAAGACAAAGGTTAATAAATACTTTAAATTATATTTCTATTACTCAAAATGGTTCTAGTACATCATGGGAAGTTTAATGAAAGTAACTTGTCTTTAAAAATGAACTAAGTACATAACTCCATTCATCTCTCTTCTCGTCAAGGAAGGCATGATTCAAACATTGAAGAATAGGTGGGAAGGTGATAGGGGACTTAACCTGCAACCATGCAACCATGCACGAACAAGTGCTCGCTTCTTGTTCTTGAATCATTTCCCTTGTACTCCTTACTCGTTCTAGCAAGCTCTTTGCGGCATCCCCTCTCAAGTCTTTGAAGAAGCTCAAACACAATTTCCTCTCTTGCATGGAGTGACCACTTCACTCTTATAACCTTCTCAATGAACATCAATAAACCAAGTTCGGGTGAAATAATGTATGTTTGGGTGATTCAAACTTACTAAAAATTTGTTACATAAACTAGTATGCAAATGAAAAATTGTAGCCATGCCGAGTAATCAAGCAACAACAAGAATGTGACTCATAGGAAGCAAACAAAATGTATAATAATAGGAATATAAACTCCTCTCTAAAAAGGAAAGACATAAAGGAGGAGGGCAAAAAAGAGTAGAGAGGCACAAAATTACAAAAATTACAAAAGCGGCTAAAATAAATTATAGACAAAATTTGGGCATGAGCATGTTGGTTGTGACAAAATTTGAGCATGAGCATGAGCCTTTTGATAACACATTGTACTCCAAACCCCAAAGTTAACACATATTTGCCGTTCTTACAAGCCACGGAACTACCCTTGATTTCTATTTTGGTTTCCCATTGATTCTAATTTATAGTTAAGCCATCATTTCTTACATTTCTTGTTGTTAGAACTTAGAAGTTAAAACTCTGCTTTCTCCTTGAAATGTTTAATTCTTATAGGTAATGCAGGTCCCTATAGAACATAATTATTTGCACATTGGGATTTCTTCTAGGATGAGATATGTGACAGGCTCAACTTTTTTGTACTTAGTGTTTGCCATAGAAAGCTAGCCCTAAACGTTCGATTACTTAGAACATGTTAAACGCCACAGAAGCTAAGACAATGGCAATGGATAGCAAGAACTCATTTAATTTATATATGTTCCTAGAGTTAGGAATGTCTATAAAGTTGGCAGTGGAAAGGAGAAAAAGAGCCACTAACCACGAGGTTTAACTTCTACAATGTGTCGGCCACTCTTGACAGAATCGGCTCATTGGCAAGAACACTTTCCAGGTGATCCGAAGCTCCTTAGCTTGACAAGCCAAAATCCGGATCCGCATATTGTTAATTCCAAACAAGAGCACTTTCTTTGGTCTCTATCGTAGAACCATCGATTGTTTTAGCATATAATCGCATTACTTGGTTCAGCAATTTGTTCCCAATCAAAATCTGGAATAGAGACACAATTTTCCCATTCGGCATTATGATTTGACCTGAAAAAGATAGCACTAAACTTAAATCACTCCCCAAATAGACAAATGAATATTCAGACATGTTTCTCCTTTCAAAACTCTACAAAAAGAAACCGCATCACAATGTTGGATACTCGTGACTTTTTTGGGTCAATTATTGATTCGACTTTGATATACAATAAATACGGCTCTACCTCTTTCTTTTTCCCAATGTTTAAATGCAACCAATACAAAATCACAAAGAGTAGCAGTAGGGAAAAATTTCAAAATTCATGTAGATTTTTTTTTCTCACGGTTGTGCCTTCTAAAGCTAATAACCCATCTCCAAGAATAATGGTCACAAAAACTTGCTCAAAGAACCATCAAACCAATTGGAGCTGATATGAAGGTTGCACTTTAGTACTCTTCACAAAAGCAAGAAGAAAGGCCTACCGCTTAGTACTGGAGAAAAAGAAATGCCAAATTGACTACCATTTGCATTTCGAAAAAATCAGCATAGAAAGCAAAGACAAGTCTATTATTGAGAGCAGAGCATGATAACCCAAGAAAGCATGTGAGAATGAATCATTTGGGCTCCACTGTCGATCTCTGTACCATAAAGATTATAGTTTTATCAACTGTCATATAATAATTAGAAATTTTCATGTTTCAGTTTTAAGAGGCATCTAGATATCATGTAAGTTGAACCCATCGAACTCAGGTTCTTTTCCTATTTTAAGTAAATAATTCAACACATGCAAAAGCTATCCTACTTTAACGTGTTCCTTTTCACCCTTCAATTTTGTGCAACACTTATTTATCATTTTAAATCTAAATTTTAATTGTCTACAGAAGCTGTTAGAAAACTAAACAAGTGAGATTGCACAGTTCATCAGTTCTTAGTACAACGAGAAACAGGACTTGCCTGTCCCTTTTGGAAACAAAAATGAGCCAGATCCAAGCCTAGTTCAATAACAATATGCTTACAGTAATTATTAATTCCATTTTGCAAGGAGACAGTTACCAACGGTTACATACTGGGAAAATGTTTCACTGAGGTTTTAAGAATAGTCAAACAAAATGGAGAGTACACTATAAACAAGTTTATATTTTCTGCTCCACTTCTTTACCTTTTTCGAACTTGTCCAAGTCAACAACCAGAACTTAGTTTCTGATAGAAGATGACTAACTCAGGTTGCATGCATAAGTGTACGGCACAGCCCTAACAACTAGCATAGATAGTCAACCAGAAAGAAAGGAAAAAATATCCAAAGGGTGAGCTAATTAGTAAGTGAGTGCCTTTTTTTCTCTTTTTTCTCTTTTTTTTTTTCCATCTTGCGCTCTTTTTCTTCTTCCCCTTTCTTTTCATACCTTGTCTATGTCTCATTTATAACAAGGAACAACATCTTTATCCCCTCTAGTTTAGACTATGGCTTGTACTCAAAAGGAACAACATGTGCACGGCCATAGAGCCCCTTAATGGGGAAGTAAGGGGGGAGTAGGGGCAATAACAACAACAAAGAGGAACGTACCTCACAAAATAACCATGCTCTGCTGCGATCCCGAGCTTTGCACAAGAAGAAAACCATTCAGTTAAATTCTTTCTGTCTTTCCCACTAACAAGAAAGACAACGTTCCTTGGATCATTGCACAAATTGTTCAAGATTCCAACAGCCTCTGTATTAGGAGTGGTAATAATCGAACTCGGCAGCATCATGGCACCATCATAAGCCAAAAGAATCGCTCGATTTTTGGTCCTCTTATAAGTGAAACAATATGTTCAATCGAGAGCTTTCAAATTTGGATCCAAAGCGGTCACCACTGAATCCTAACCCAAAATCAATTCCTCAACACCTCCTCCTCATATGGTCCCTACATGCCCTTTCAAGATCTTGCAAGAAGCTACGCGCCCAACAACAATTGCCACTCTGGGAACCTCTTTTCTCACAGCCAAAAGTTGGGGAATCACCAGAAGTAAGGTCAAGTAAGTTGGAATAAGACCTTGAAACCATCGTGGATGAATTGCAAACTTTTGGTCAACTTGGAGGTGAAAGAGGATTATGTTGAAGCCACCAATAGAGAGCGAAAGAGAGAGTGGAATTGGGTCTGAAAACAAAGAGTACAGAACGAAGAAAAAATAAATAAATTTTGGGTTTAGGGTGAGTAAGAAGACGTTGGAAAAAGTTGTGAAAAAAATAAGGCGCCAATCTAAAAATTGGTGGAAAAAAAAAAAAGGCGGCATGCGAAAAAGGATTTGGGAAAATAAATTCTAGATCTATGACGCAGTCTACACGCCATTGTAAATATAATTTTATGACGCGGAGGACACGTCATTAAGTTAATGACGCATAGGCAACGTCGTTAAGCTATAACCCTGTTAACGACGTGGATCCAACGTCGTCTAAAACTACTAGAATTCATGACACACATTCCGCGTCATTGAAAAGGATTTTAATGACGCGTCCAGCGAATGTCATGATAACGATGTTATAAACTCGCTTCAATGACGCATTTTAAAAACACGTCATAAATTTTAACATTTAATGACGTGGATTTTTGATGTGTCATTAAATCTGCGTCATAAAAAGCCCTTTTTTTTGTAGTGATATTAATGGAAAGGTCTCATACATCTAACTTTCTTAGATCACTTTCCATTTATATCTTAATCCATGGACTTGTTACCTTGTGTACGTAATGTATCTAAGGTAACATTCTTGCCCCTTTGATTAAATTTATTATATTTATTTCCTTAGAATTATCCATTTTATATTGGCTTCTAGGGCATATATCTAACATCCAACACTTGGCAGGCGCCGGGCATGAATGACCAAAATGCCCTTTGCCCTAATCCCAACATAAAAACACCTAAGGGTTTTGACTTCTGCCGAAAAACCGACAAAGTCTCCCCTGAAAAATGAACATTTCCCAATTTATTTTCACATGTAGAAAACATAATTCTATATCTCCAATCGTTCAGCATGCATAAGACAATTTAATCTGAATGGCATTAGGCATCTTTATAAAACATAAATCATTCAACACTTAACCTCGCGGCTGTACCTAGGAACTCTAGATTGCATACGTACCATTACCAAGGGATCAAACCACACGTAGTTCTTTAACACAAGAGAGCATAGCTCAAATCAAATGTAGAATTACAAGTTACCCATTACTTTATATTCCATCATCAAACTATGTAAGCACATGAATTGAATATTCCCTCCCACTTTCCTTAAACCAATTCTTCCAACTCCAGTCAATCAGCTGTAACTTAAGCAAATGTTAGTGGTTTCAAAGCAAACTTCGACTCATCACATATTAATGTATAAATTAAATCATAACAAATACGTTATAAAACTCATAAAATTTAGTAAAACCACAATGATCATGGGAACACTTTTATATTAATATAAATAGGTTAAACACAACATGCCTCACTCCTTCACGTGTAAAAACGAACTCATCACTTAAGAGAACATCTGAGAATCATATGAAATCCTTAAACTTAGAAAGAAACCTCAATCATTTGCCTCATAAATATGAAAATATGTATTATAACTTCCACCATAAGTACCAAGATGAAATCATCAATTTTGGTTTAAAACATCTCAAAACTCAAATACTCTCCACCTAGGTGTACCCCAAATCATAATCCGTCAATTCCAAATATCATACATGTTACATCTTCGCAGAACTCGGGCGACATGAGGTCAGCCCGAGACACGTTCCTCGCAAAACTCAGGGGACACATGGTCGTCCTTAGACGTGTATCCTCGTAGAACTCAGGCGACACATGGTCGGCCTGAGACGCGTATCCTAGCAGAATCAGGTGATCAGCCCAAAACGCGTATCCTCCCGTAACTCGGGGGACACGAGGTCAGCCCGAGACGCACAATCCGTCAATTCCAAGTACCACACATATTACATCCTCGCACCGCACGGTTCACGCGTCCCCGAAACTCGTGAGGCGTTGTCATAAGTGAGTAAATGTTATGAATGAAACTGGGGGGTATACCTGTGGTGGGTTTGAAAGCCATTTTCTGAAACTTACCATAAAATTCCTTTTTCCACAAATCCACTATCCCGAAACCATTTTCCAAGTCCTTTCTCAACTTTCCAAAAATCAATCTTTAAATAAATAAACAAATCCCCTTTTTGAAAACGAGATCCATCCCAAAATTCATTAATTTGAATTAGACTATACATAACTTTCAACAACTGTTCTCAAACCAATTCCACATACGTATAATATACTATTCAGAAAACTAGTATTTGTAATTTATCAATTCCATGTCATCAAGCATATATTTAAATATAAACATATAATCATACATTTAATTAAATCCAGACTGAAGCCAAACCTGACTATCTAAGTCATTTCCAACTCAAGTCATTTCCTGAATATTTCATAAACATTTAAATGTACTCAACCCAAATCCGAATAATAAAACATAAATATAAATGTTTCATACTTGAAAATAAATTGACAGTTGAATCATTCGTGAATATATAATGTAACTATGACCAATAGAAAAATCCTTCATAAACACTTAAATTCATTCCAAGCCATAACTGAATAACAATAAAATATAAATACGTCATACTTGGAAATAAACTTGACAATTAAATTCTCCATGAATATTTAATCAATTTAGGAAGAAAACTATTTTTTGAATAAAAGCTTCACCATTACAACTTACATTCCGGCCTCGACGAAGCCGACATTGCCCACTATCTAGGTCAACTAGGCTCGTAGGGCCCATGACCTTAAATCTGTTATATGAAAATTCTGATTGGTCCATAACCATAAATTAAACCCATCCTAGAAGTATCGTCACGATCCAACGGTCGGTTTGGGCCCGATCGCGGACTTGACCAATTAGGCGCGCGGGGCCCACAACCTCTGGTTTCTTATCCAAATGTTCTTATAAGTCCAACAAGGTCTACATAAAACATCTTGAGAGTTTGGTCTCCATCGAGCGGTCGGATCACTTGCGATCTCACGATCGGACGACAACTTAATACTTAACCAGATCCTACACGATCCTAGAGATATGAGGAACGACATATTTGAAAATAAGACCGATTGGACATTCCGAACTATCGAACCCGGATATTGCATAATAGGTGCAATATCCATCTGACTGTCAAATGATAACCAAAACCAAATCCGAGCATACCGTTGTGCTCAAGACGACAAGGGGAACAATTTAGAACTCAGTGGACCGTGCGCCGGCACGCTCCGCCACCCGCCGCGGGCAGCGGTGGGTGTCTTGAGAGATTTTCCGGCGACGGAAAATCTCCAAACAACCGGCCAAAACCTATACCAACATGTTCATACTAACAAGGGGAGAAACTTTTGGTCTCAAATCCCGGCCAAAAAGAGGCCGGAAAAGGGTGAAAACAGCCGGAACCGTAGGCCCAAAATGAGTGTTAAAATCAATCTCCAAAATTTACCAAAACTAACTACAGAAACAAGTAGAGCATGATGAGGGGATGAATTTCCATACCTCACTCGACGGGTTTGGCCGTTGGAATAGCCGGAAAATGCTAGAACACCGTGGAAAAACCTAACCCTTTTCTCAACTTCGATTCAAGATCACCGTCAGCGAATTGGATTGGGTCTTGGGTGGGTTTTGTAGAGGAGGACGAGGGGAAGAGATTTCGTGAAGGTTGCACGGCCGACAGGTGCACGACGGCGCTGCTCGGTGGCCGATGAGTCAAACAGTCACTGTTTGCTACAGTGCCTCTTGCGAATAGACATATAGGAGAAGAAGAAGTGTCGAGGGGAAGAAGAAAGAAGAAGAAAATTTAAATAAATAAATAAAATCCCGGGTACTGTAGCGGGTACTGTAGCGCACAGTAACAAATTTAAAAATTCTCATTACGTCTTTTTCGTTTACAGACCTTTTCTCCTTCGTTACAACTCGGAATTGAGAGTGCCGCATGTCTACGGACTCGTATCGAAGAGCTCAACGCAACAGTGCAACTCAATTTCCCAAATTCTTTCATGAACAAAAAGTCAACCTTAAACCACTAAGAATCCCTAAGGGTAAAGTCATCTTTTCACTTTAGAATTTTGAAAATTGAATTAAATTTCGGGGTGGGATGTTTTAGAAGGAGTAGGGTTTGGGGAGGGGATGAGAGAATAGAGAGGCATAGAGAGTGAGAGTGAGAATGAGCGAGTGAGTGAGAGAGAGAGAGAGAGATATATATATAGGCGGATGGAGAGAATGGGTGGGGTGCGATGAGGGTTGGGTCCTGGGAGGGGATGTGAGAGAAGAGAGAGGCAGAGAGAAGAAGGGGAGGACTGGGGTGCGATGGGAGAGAGGAAGAGAGAGAGAGAGAGAGAGAGAGAGAGAGAGAGAGAGAGAGAGAGGCAGAGAGAGAAAATAGAAGATAGAGGGACTAAAATTACTAGAATGTCCATGTTACTTCAGCACACTTAACAGTTTTGTGACGGAAATGGACGGAAGTGGTAAAGTGAGAAATTTTTTGCAATTTTTAGGGATTCAGAGGATAAAGTGAGGAAATTTGAGTTTCGGGTGGTTAAGTGAGAGCGAGCTCGAGTTCTAGGGGTGAAACAGTAAATAAGCCTTTAAAAAAAAACTAATTTTGGTTGTTGGCATTTTATATAAGCTTCTTGAATTCATTCTTCTTTGCGAGTGTTCTTAAAATTGTAACATATTGGTTTTCTAGAGTAAAAGAGAATAAGATGGAAACGGAGACAAGGTAATAGCTAGGAGAACAAAATCATAAGTATCACTGCCACATGGAATTCTGGGAAATACTAGATAATACCCTAACAAATTAGCAGAGGAACCTAATCATTGACATAAAGCCAACTCATACCAGTCATAGACTCATGATTAAAAATTGACTAAGGCTAACTTTTAGACAAAGTTATACATAAATCAAAACTCGACGGTACGAGTGAATTTCATTGATAAGCAAAAAAACATACACCTAGTCAGGGGGGACGTAATGAACCTTACCCCTCAAAATGCATACTTGCATCTAGATCCTTGGTCTGTTCAATGACCATGCAAACAGGGTCATAAGTCTTGGTAAGACTTATCAACAATTTTTGCACTATTCTGTTCTTAGATAATTCTCCTTCAGAGTTTTTAATTTGAGCACCCATGCTCTTCATTTCATTTATCAATTCAAACAATCTAGTCAAATAAGCAGATAGAGATTCATCTTCACGCATACGAGTATACTCAAAATCTCTTCTCAAACCTTGTAATTTGATAGACCTTACACGCTTATCTCCTCTATATTCTTGCTGTAGCAGATCCCAAGCTCCTTTTGCAGTCACTTCGTTAGAAATTCTGGGAAAGAGCTCATCTGAAATAGCTCCTTAGATGAGGTCTAGTGCCTTTGCATCTTGCTTCAGGAGCTCAGACAACGCCGACTTGTCCAATGGCTCCGTCTCCTTCATCTTATCTTGCTTTAGGAGCTCAAACGACGCTGACTTGTCCGATGTCTCCGTCTCCTTCATCTTATCTTTTGGATATGAGATTGGTACCCCTTCTTCAACCAACTCCCAGATCCCGTACGATCTGAGGATCGTCGTCATACGAATCCTCCAGAGCTCATAGTTTTCTCCATTGAAAATTGGAGTTCGTGACTTCCTTCCAACCGAACCAGACATATGAGACTAAATCGATTTACATATGAAGATTTTGCGTTAAAATCTTCAAATACTCGCAACGGAAACAACGCCCATATTCAAGATCGAACCTGACTCATTGATACCATGTTGAAATCTGAAGTACTATTTTGGATTTTTGGGAGAAAAGAGAAGAAGAAGAAGAAAGACTGCAAAATCCTATATTTTAGACAAAATGTTCATGCCCGATGTAGTGCTCGATAATGGAAGTGTAGCAATTGTTCTCGCCCGATAATGATGGAATTGAATGCACTGGCTCATACTGAGCTCAACTATACACATCTATATATGTATCAAAACGGTTACATCCAGATCAATACAGAATTGATCTGCCAATGTATGTATGACACTTGGCAATTTCCTACAAGCCTATTAGCCACAAATTCTCTGAACCATACAAGTGATCTAAGCTATTACTTAGTCACCACCAAGTGTAAAACTGTAAAAGTAAATCAGTAAAAAACAATTTACTCATCAACACTCCCAAAGACACTGACTACTTGCTTGGGTCACTTGCTTCAAGTGCTGCCTTTCTGGATATTAGAGGTGAGGGTGGTGATGGTGGTTCTACTGGTTTTTTTACCAGTGCAGAGTGTGAGAGCAGCATGCAAAATCAAATCGAAATTGTACTAACGCCTCGTGGAGATGGGCCGACGTCTTCCTAGTAAAGCAGAGTTTCCTAAGGTAAAGCATACATGGTGTATTGTGGGCGGTAGAGTAAAGATGGAAAATGGAATTCCGGGAACATTATTGGATCAGATAATTTAAATATTAGTGTTTACTGCACAAGAACTTAAGAATGCCACAAACAATAGATTGACTTGCAGGAATACTCAGCATATACTAAATGGGCTCTTCAGGCTTTCTTGGTTCTTAGATTCTGTGATGTCCAGCTATACTCAGTCAGTCAAAATGAAAGAAATTAATGAAAATCTCAACCTGCTTGTTCTTCCCTGTTTTTCTACTTTATGCAAAGCTAGCAGAACATAACAGTAATTAAATTCTAGCACCTTTCTTCACCAATGAAGTTAGATTTTAATCACAAGCTGGAATTCCTATCAATAATCAACATTGCTATTCATTCTTGCCATAGGAAAGGACTTACACATATAGAAGGGAAAGCAGAACCTTAGTAACTTTGACCATTGACTGGCCTTGTTTTGACAAAACATCGACATACTTGGCAAGATCCTTGGATGAACAAATAGAAACTGAAGCAAATTTTTCTCAGCAACCAAACAGAGAAAAAAAAAACCACTCAAAGCATTAATATATCACTAATACACAGCACGAAAAGAAAAATCGCACCTTTCCCTGTCTTTGTTTTGTTTACACCACCACAATTAGTCTACTATGGAGTAGGATTTGCGGCGCGTCGACCGTTGATGTTTCCCTCTTGTTTTGTCGGAGATTACGTCCATCGTAAGAAAATTGAAAAAGACCCCCCAAAAACTTTTTGGGTCGAGTTATGGATCCCCATGGCCCAATCTCTTATGAAGAATTAGTGAGCCCAAGTATGAGTGACGCTGCAAGATGATGTCCATAATGATGTTTTTTATGACCCTTTCAAAGGTCGGGCATAGGAGAAATTATAGAATGGTACGGTATCACTACGTCATCTGGTGATACTTCCATTCAAAATGCGCCACGTGTACTATTTTTTCAAAGAAAAATTAACTATTCATCTGGATTTAAAATTCTAATTTTGTAATTTAAAACCATAAAAATAAAACTAAAATTAAAAAAACTCAATAATAATAAAAATCCCCAACAACCACTTCCCTAAGCTCACCGACAAAGCCTTTGCCTGCTCGCTCAACTTAAGACGGTTGAGCGTCTCGACTGAGTTTCGAGAGTTGGACAGTTGGAGTTGGTGCCTTTAGTTAAATTGAAGTAACATCGAACTGTTTGTACGGCAAGGTTGAAGGATGAATGTCTGTGGCTGGATATTCAAGGTGTGGTCGCTGCCACTATCTTTCCGACCATGAGAGCTTTGGTTGAAGCTGCTAATAGAGTGGCACAGAGGTTTAGTGCTGGTGCTAGTGCAGGAAGGCGTCGTAGGAATACGACTGACTTTGGTGGATCTAGTCGGGGTCCATCCAAGAGAGGAGGTTCTAGTTCTTGTTCTACTAGCAGTGGTGTTCAGTCGACTTTCCGTGAAAAAGGCGGAAGGAATCAGAGGGATCAGCCAGGGCATTCGACGACTCAGGCGAAGGTGTTTCCTATGACTCAACAGGAGGCACAGGCCACACCCGATGTCGTCTATGGTATGTTACCTCTCTTTGTTTCTTTGTTGTCTTACACGTGTTTTGTTAGATTCCGGAGTCACACTTGTTGAGAACACTTAGTGGCTTGTCCGAACTCAGTGGAGGTTGTACACAGAAGTTAAAAAGAAATCTTAAGGTTTGAAAAATTTGTTGGGGTTTTCATATTAAGAATTAAGAAATTAAACTGGTTAACCTTCAAGTAGGTTGTCGTAAAAGTGGAAGTGTGTTTTGTTTGGGGATATTACCTAGGAGTTGGATTCGAAAGGTACGGAGTTAGTGAACTGAGGTAGTCGTAAAATTTTGAGGGCAAAATTCTTATAAGGTGGGTAGGTTGTAATGTCCGGGACCAATTTTATAAATAAAATAAATAATAATAATTGCGTAATTAAATTGGAAAATTTAAAAAGGAAATTAAAGGAATTAATTTAAATAAATTTGGAATTAAATAATAATATAATATTGAAGAGCAAAAAGGTCACTTTAATATCGAGACAGAATTTGGCGAAACGAGTTGCACCATTGCATCCGGCTCATCAAAACAAGTCCGTTGAAGGGCGGCACGTTGGACCAATCAGAACGCAGATTCCCTTTCTCTCTCCTCCCTGCGTCTTTCTCTCTCCTCACCCCCGACACCATCGCCTCTCTCTCTTCGAATCGGGCAACTCCGGCCACGGCTTGGGCCTGGATTGGTCCCACACGAACCGGCTTGAAGAGCCGGTCACATCCCACCTGAAATTGCCGCCGGTGACGTCGTGTATAGTCTGCAGAATCGACTGATTTTTCTCCGATCGTTCAAGGCGTTGTGCCGCCGTCTCCGGCCACTTCCTCCGTCGAGCAAGGTGAGTTTTCGAATCCCTTCTTTTTGGGGTGGGTACTGAACGATTTGACGTTTGGTGTTCGGATCTATAACCTAGGGTTTGGCCAAATTTTCAATTCGATTTTCAGGCCAGTTCACGGCCGGTTCGTGGTGGTTTTGGGCTCATGGGGTCACGGTGATCATTTTGGTATATGGGTTGTTCCCAGATTTGAGGTTTGGTGGTTGGCCGGAATTGATCAAGACACCCAACCCCCGGCCAGCGCGTGTGGCGGCGGGTGGGCCAAGGTGTGGATGTGTTTCTTCGTTCCAATACGATCCCCGAGTTGTCGTGAACGCATACGTGTGCTCGAATTTCGATGTGTTCGGACCGTTGGATAGAATCTGATCTCACGTATATCGTTCCTCATATTTCTGGGATCGTATAGGAATTGACGGATCGTGATTTGGAGTCCCGGATACTCCGAAATAGCAAGCCCTAGGGTTAGGTTAAACCGTAATCGTCCAATCGTGCGATAGTGAGCGATCCGACCGTTCAATCGAGACCACACTTTCAGGACACGTTTTTTAGGCCGTGTTGAACCTGTAGGAACTTTCATATCTAAGTTTGGAGCTCGTATGGCCGTCGAACGGATTTACGCCTATTCGGTGTTATCCGGGTTCTATGTGTTCGGACCGTTGGATCGGTTACAATTTCACGCATGTTGTCCCCCGTATTTATAGGATCGTGTAGGAATTGACGGATTGTGGATCGGAGCCCCGGATGCTCCGGATCATTGACTTAAAGTTTAATTAAACGAAAACCGTCCGATCGTACGTCGTGAGCGATCTGAGCGTTCAATCGAGATCGAACCTTTGGGACGTGATTAGTTGACTTTGTTGGACCTCTAGGAATGTCCTGGATCGATTTGGAGGTCGTGGGCCCCGTGGGCCTGGGTTGATCGAAACAGGATGTTTGACCGCCCGGTTGGACCGTGAGTCTTCCCGGGCGGTCCCACTTGTTAAAAGATGTAGCTTGACCTAGAAATTCTCCGTACAACGTACGTGTTTAGTTTCAGTTCCAGGAAAAGTTAGGATTTGAATTTAAAGTTCTCATTCGGTTCACTGTATTAATCCAATCCTCGTATCTATCGCTTTAGGTACTCTGGCACCTCATACGTAGCGGGCGGGACCTTCTTAGGGTGAAGCAGTGTGGGACAAACGGTGAGTGGACCTTGTTTTCAAAAGAGCATGATTTGAAAGATTAAATGCAAATGCATATAAAATGGGATTTAATAATTGTTTTAAATCTCGGATTTGATGACTTGAGTTTATCGGAATTTATTTGATAATGGTTTAAGTCTTGGTTTTGACTTTGGTTGAATTATATTAAAAGGATTTGCATTTGAGGTTTATGCATGGTTTGGATTTCCGGTTTTTATGTGGGGCCATGATGGTTATATTTTATGATTATGTATACTTTTGAGTATTGAATGGGATGTAGTGACGTCCGGTGATTTTCGTGTACGATTTGGTACGGTGAAAATATTATGGATTTTTTTGGGATTATATAATTGGATTATTTTATATATGTGAGAATTACGAAAGCCTTGGGTTTTGGATATTATATTTAAAAGGATTGTTACATTATCTTTTAATTGTATAATCGGGTTATGTTGACGTTGGAATCTCGTGCTTTCGGGAAATTTTATTTATAATTTATATATTATCTTTAAACCTTGAACTAAAGGTTTGGACATAAAGTTTTGGACGTGAGTAGTCCGTTTGATTTCATATTTGGTTTTAGCATATATACTTATACTTTGAATGAATGTTTCGGGCCTCGGATTTGATGTTTTCCAAGAATAATTATCTACAATGGGATTATATTGATATTTGGGACTTATCTTGAAATTGAGTCTTGACTTTATGTTTCGGGACTTGGGATCCTAATTTGATTTGACATGCTTGACTTGAGCATTGATTGAGATTTGAACATGGTTTTAAATATGGTTTTTCAATGAATAGGACGTTTGATTTGATTATGGTTTGTTATGCGGTCATTTGACGCTTGTGATTATTTTAAGTATGGAATATATGTTTGGGACGGTGATGTCCTTATTTTGAGTATATATATTGGTTATATGATTGATGGACTTGTATATGTCCGGGTGTCTGATGTTTTGGGGTTAGGTACATGTGATTGATTTGGGAATTGGAAAGTGATTGGTTATATATATATATATTATCGCGTGGCAATTGATGTGAGTGCGGTTAGCACCTTGTTATGTACCTCCCCTGATCTTATGATATGGTTACTTGGATATGGTTCGGATACCCGGTGCACTGCCTCACGGGGTGTGACTATAAACCCTTAACGGGTAGTCTGCATGCAGGTCTTGTCACGGGCGTATGGGTATTAAGGATTCTGCCACACGTGCCGGTGAGCTGAGTCCTGATCTGGACGGCTCAACCCTGGGCACAGGGTCTCGAGGAGGCTGTACCTGTGTCCAGTCAAATGATCCCCTGTTGGATCGTTTTTCCCCTGGTACTTGTGTTCGGTGTTAAGGTCGTATTATACCTATAGGCGTGTGTTAGTACCTTCGTATTCATATTTCTTTTAGTGAGGATCTTTCCTCGCCTGTCGTGCTTACAAGCACGTGGTTGTGAGAGTGACGAATATTGGGAAATAGTACTTGATTGGACTACAGTACTTGATATGTTATGTTTATTGGATTTTGAATTCTGAAACTGATTTCTTATATAAATGATTTGAACTACAATTGATTTCTATATTGTTTTCGAGTTTGGTTTTTTTGGCATGATCGAGATCTTTGGTATTTTAATGTTGTTTTACCTTGAGGGGAACTTTATTCCATCTTTATGCTTATACGTTTAACAAGTTCATCTGTTTATGTTTTTATATACCTACATGGGTTCGATTTGGGAAGTTATGCCTCGGGAAAAGTTAAAGGTTGGTTTGTTCGGAAAAAGGTTTTGAGCTGGAATGTTTTCACGTACTTTGAGATAGTGTGGGTTTTAAATCAATGAAGTATATAAATGATTTCATATGCATGGTTTGCTTTGTTTTGAAACGGTGGGGTTAGTACGTTGATTTAAGTATGTAAAGCTTTGTTTTTGTCCACTCACACTCTTTCTGTTTTGCGCCCCCCAGGCCGTAGTCGTTGCTTCGATACTGTTCAGTCGAGCGCTCCTCTTCTCGAGCTTCGACTTAACTGTAGGAGCTTTATGTCCGTTTCTATAAACTTTACATTCTACTACTCTGAATTTATATACTCTTAGATTGCTCTGTTATCGCCCATTAGGGTCGACTGGAAGGTCGGAGGCCTGAGATGTATTTGTGTATCTATGCTAGCTATTGGGATATTCGTATTCTGTTGTTTTTGAACATGTTGAATTTTTGGGTTTGTCCTTGTTTCAGGGGAGACTTTACCCGTTTTTCGGCAGAAGTCTTGGCCCCCTTTTTTTTCTATTGTTTTTCGGGAAGAGAGTTTCTGTTTAGTTTGTGGGCCCGGCATCGGGTTGATGTCGGTTAAACCACAAGATTCGGCACGGTTCCGAGAGGAATTCCAGTCGGGTCCTATCAAAAGGCAAATTTTAGAGTAGGTGAATAGGAATCCAATCTTGGTTGCATAGCTTTCCATGTATCAATAGCCGAATCAATTTATTTTTTTTCTAATGATTGTGAAAGTGGAATCATCCATGTGTTGGGGTGTCATCAAATTCACACAGAGAATGAGGCAGTAGTCATGGAAGACAATGGTGGCGGGTCGCTGTCAATGAAGCGGGTGGTTTTCTGGGTTTTTTTTATTTCTAAAGTTTTTTAAAGATCTCTTTAATTTTTTTTTTTATAAAAGTAAATATGAGTAGTGAATTCAGTTGTCAAAAAATAATACACGTGGCGAATTTTGAATGGAAATATCACCAGCTGATGTGGTGATACCGTACCATTCTATAATTTCTCCATGAGCAAATTTTCTACTTTTTGGTAAATATTTAATTTTAGACGACATAGAAATTATTATTAATCATATGCTACATGCCTACAACCATCTTTTCATACCATATTTTGCTTGGGTCACCTAATTCAGATGCTTATGTCGATGTTAGAGCGGATTGTGGTCTTATTGATTCATGCATATGTCGTGCATTCAAGATTTCTTTCACTTAGTATTGCCAATGATATATATATGTTACTTTTCAATTCAAGGTGATTTGTATGCCTTTTTTTACTTTAATTACAAATGTGTAGAATGAGTCGTTGGATCTAGAATTCTTGCTTGTCACATCTCGTTTAAAAGTGTTTGGTTCGTTATATGTAAGGAGTCATTTCTCCATCCACAAAGATTATAATCCTAAAGAACTAATAAAGAGATGGAATTGATGTTGTTGCAAGAAGCAATCCATACCTACAACACACACAACTATATATATAAAATTTCATATTAGGAATCAAGTAGTTACTAAATTAAATTTATTTATGTCAAGGGGACAAGTAGTTACTTATAAATCTACATATAGGATTAATCAAAGAAAAATTCTACGCCTTAACCAACTATTTTTTAACTGCCACTATCTCCAATCTTAAAATTTAATTTCATATTAGGAATGGAGTCATATTTCTCCAAGAAGGTGGTCCATGCTAGCTACTCAAAGACATACAAAATTAAATGATCGATCAATATTAGCTAGTGGGATCAACTAGGCTTTGTCGTCTATCTTGCTTGGCAATTGCTCGGTATATATTTTACATATATTATATAATGTCATATTCTCAGTTTCAACGGAATAAAATAAAAAAGAAATGTGACACTCTCAGCAGTTGCTTGATATTTTAGTAATCCATACGTACTAAATTAAATTAAATTTAATATATATATATATATATTTATATTTATATGTGCTCTCGGTCAACTTACTAAATTAAATTTATTTACGTCAAGGGGACAAGTAGCTACTTATAAATCGACATAGGATTAATCCAAGAAAAATAAAATAAAAAAGAAATGTGACACTCAGTAATTGCTTGATATTTTAGTACTTGTTGTTGGAAAAAATAATATGGACGACTTAGATGTGGCATACAATACAAGTCTTCATTCGTTCTATAAAAAGGCCAGGCTTACTACCAGTTTCTTTACTTGCAACGTAAAAATACAACTTGTAGTATACATAGCTCTACCATAACCATTCATTCCTCTCTCTTTCAATTACCCGTAGGAACTTAGGGCATTAGGCCATGGCCTTACAAGGGAAGGGTAGGCTTATTATGCAATCCTCTTTGGTGATGGTGGTAGTATTGGTTGCATTAGCGGCTGCAGTTATAGCCGAAGCAGCAGCTGAACCCCGGCCAGGGTGCCTAACCCAGTGTGGTAATCTGACCGTGCCATTTCCATTTGGCATGGAGGTAGGTTGTTACAAGAACGATAAGTTTTTTATCAATTGTTCCAATTCTACCAATCCCCCAACTGCATATTTGAGGAAAGGTAATCTCCCTGTTACTAACATATCCCTCGAGGAGGGTGAGATACAAGTACAGCAGTTAGTTGCCCGAGATTGTTATGACAAGCAGGGCGTGCGAACTAACAGCCAATACCCTTATCTCTGGGTGTCTCCTTACACCATATCCAGTACCAAAAACAAGTTCATCGCCGTTGGTTGCGACACTTATGCACTATTTACAGGCTACCGTGCAGACGAAGAAAGGTTCATCACCGGTTGCATGTCGCTGTGTGACAGCCTCGACAGCGTTGAGAAGGACTCTTGCTCTGGCATCGGGTGTTGCAAAACTTCCATCCCTAGCGGACTCAAAAATCAAACTCTGACATTGACTAGCTATTACAATCATACAAATATTACGGGCTTCAACCCCTGCAGCTACGCCTTTATTGTACAAGAGGGCGAGTTCAATTTCTCAGTGGAGACAAGTTTTCAACAACTGAAATCCAATAATATGCTTCCAATGATTCTCAATTGGGAAATTGGCAATGAGTCATGTAGTGCAGCTCAAAAGAGTGGGGATTATCCATGCCATAAAGAAACTAGCAAGTGTGTCGACCGGATCATCAATAAGACGTCTGCATCGTCTGGTTACTTTTGCCAGTGCTTGCCTGGATACCAAGGGAACCCTTACCTCCCACATGGTTGCCAAGGTATATTATACGTACCATCTTTATATACATACCCATATAATATAATACATATATATTATGCAGATACACACACATGCATATATATATAATTCCCTAGATTGTAAATCTGGACCACACAGCCTGAGTTTGACATTATCCTACCGTCTTACAAGAGAAAATTAATGCAATAAACTTATATGTTTGTGCGAATAAAATACAGAATGGAAAAAGTACGAATAAAATACGTATGTGTTTTATTCAGCAAAATTTTGGCAATACACGATTGAAAAGTTCGGCCATTATACAATGTTTTAATATATATTATTTGTTTTCAATAATATGTGAAAAACACATGTATAATACATGAATTTTTTTGTATTATTCAAATTTTTGTAAACAAAAATGCATGTATTAAACGTAAAAAAAATACGTATATACATGTACATTTGCTTTTTTTAAACGTGTATTTTATTGAGTCTTTAGGACGTGCACGGAAAATGGAAATATTATTAAAAAATACGTACATATGTGTATAATACGAGTATTAAACGAGAAAATACTAACTAGGTTGTTAATTAATTATTGTTGCAGCTCACTAACTCTCAAAATTGGGGATTCTTCTTAATCGATATGTGATATATATAATATATGTGGGTTTTTCATATTTCTTGCAGATATTGATGAGTGCGCTTCGAATCCCTGCAACAATGGAAAGTGTAAAAATCTACCTGGAAATTACTCTTGCTCATGTAATAGTGGCTACAAAAACCAAGACGCGATTACGTGCATCAAATCTGCCTCTGCAATTTCATTGAAAATTACGTTGGGTATGTAACCAGCTAGCTATTTTAGATATAAGCACGCATCCTATATATTTTATAGCCAATTAATTAATCCCGTTGGCCATACAAAACATACTACACCCAAACACTATATGCATACATAGTAAATTATTCATTAATTATTCTGAAACATAGTAGGCAAACAAGATTTTTGCTTACTCCTTGTTGAATTAGAAACAATGCCTCGGCATCTTTTTTTCTTATTTTCATTGTAAGTTTGCTGCTTTTTGTGTGTGTTTCCTTTCCTGCTTTTGAAGTTTCTTGTTCCTCATAACCATCTTCTACAATATCCTAAAGATTTTGGGAGATAAACAGAGTTTTCATTTGAACCCTCCAATACTCATAATTCTCACCATCAAAAATAGGCATTAGATTCTGGATATTCCCAATGGCAGAGGAATTTGAACTTGATGCCATTGCTAATAACAATGGTAGCGATAAGATCAAAGACTACTCTGGAACCAAATTTGTTGGGGGAATGATCACAAAATTGAAGAATATGATAGAAATATATATAAAGGCAGAGAGTGTTTGTAAAATAGAGAATTAGACAAACTGATTTTTATTAACGTCCTTTGATACATACAGCAGCCTATAACATTGGCTATTTATAATTACATTTACACCTTTACATAATAAGACACAACTCTTGAATTAATTCCAAGAGATACAAATACAACTTTTGATATCTAAAATATACAACTTCTCATATAATCAAGAGATACAACTCTTCATAAGCAACCTGTAATTTTATTTTCTAAATTTAAACTGTAGACGATGCATTACTTTTAACAATTTTATTACGTGAAAAAAAGTTACCTTGTTAGCATTACTTTCAAAGTTAACAAATAGTCGGTATATATTTCTGTTTTTAATATAAATCTAGTTTGACATCTTGGTTTTTAATTTCTGCAGGTATCCCTTTGAGCATCTTGGTTTTAGGGGTTGCAAGTTTTTGTATGAATCGGGAAATGAAGAAGAGAAAGTTCAACAAACTAAAACAAAAATACTTTCAAGATAATGGTGGCTTATTTTTAAAGCAAGAACTGGCTAGTTATACAGGATCTGTTCGGACAGCAGCCAGAATTTTTACTGAAGAAGAACTTAAAAAGGCCACAAACAATTATCATGTAAGTCGAAAAATTGGTGAAGGAGGCTATGGAATTGTTTACAAAGGAGTACTGTCAAATAAACAAGTGGTTGCCATAAAGAAGTCCAAAGTTAGTGCCCCAATTACCGAGAGTAGGCAATTTGTTAACGAGGTGATTGTTCTTTCTCAAATCCACCATAAAAATGTTGTGAGACTCCTAGGTTGTTGTTTGGAGAGACAAACACCAATATTGGTTTACGAGTTCATCTCCCATGGCACTCTTTATGAGCACATTCACAGGAGAAACAACAAAGGACCCCTTTCATTGCCATTACGATTGAAGATAGCATCAGATACAGCAGAGGCACTAGCTTACTTGCACTACTCCACTTCTACCCCCATCATACACCGAGATGTGAAATCAACAAACATACTATTAGACGAAAACTACACGGCAAAAGTATCCGATTTTGGAGCTTCACGATTGGTTCCTGATCAAGATGAAAACAAACTATCAACTTTTGTGCAAGGGACAGTCGGATACTTAGACCCTGAATATCTTCAGTCAAACATACTAACAGAAAAGAGTGACGTCTATAGTTTCGGAGTTGTCCTAGTGGAGCTACTCACAAGCCAGAGGGCTCTTTGTTTTGAAAAGCCTGAGGCAGAGAGAAACCTAGCAAAAGTCTTTATTTCCTTGTTGGACTCGGATGGCTTGGGCCAAATTCTTGATGATGAAATAGTGGAGGGACACTTTGAGAGAGTCACAAAAGTGGCCTATCTTGCAAAAAGATGCTTAAGGATAAGAGGAGAGGAAAGGCCTTCCATGAAAGAAGTAGCTGCAGAGCTCGATGGATTAGTGCCAACTACGGAACAATATCCAAGTGGAGGAAAGCCTAATTTCCCCCGAACTCACAAAGATACCGACTACTTGATTGGGTCACCTGTTTCAAGCGCTTCCTTTGTGGATATCAGAGGTGACGGCGATGGTGGTGGTTATAGTAGTATTTTAATCAGCGCAGATTATGAGAGGAGCATGCAAAATCAAATCCAGATGGTAACGCCTTATGGAGATGGGCGATAATTAGTTGACTACTTGTTCCTGGTAATGATTAACAATATATAGCGGTGTACTGTGGGTGGTAGAGTTATGTGGTGTTTAATTATTATCTATTGCAACTTTGTTGTGTGCTTCCATAAATAAGAGAACAATACACTTATCATCAATCTTGAATTTACAATAGATATTGGTTTTCTAGCGTAAGAGGATAAGATGAAAATGGAGACAGGGTAATAGCTAGGGGAACAAAAACACGAATCAATTCCGGCCAATAATAGAGAATTACCCTGACAAAGACTGGAACATAGATTTTAATCATAAGCAGGAATTCCTATCAACAATCAACTTGTTAATCATTCTCGCCATAGCCACAGCAAGGGCTTGCAGATATAGCAAGGAAAGCAGAACCTCAGTAACTTTGACCATTGACCGGCCCTGTTTTGACTCAACATACTTTGCTAGATCCTTGGATGAACTTGTTTGTTGCCCTGTAAATTCCGAACACTATGATGAGGGCATTAAACTAATAGAAAATCAAAACAAAACAATTGACAGATTTCGTTTTATTTTCCTTTTCTACTCGGTTTTCTCAGCAACCAAACAGCGAAAAAAAAAAATTGGAACCTTTCTCCTTAACGCCACATAAAGTCTATATCTTCCCTCTTGTTTCGTCAGAAGATTTCGTGTCCATCGTAAGAAAATTAAAAAAGAACCTCAAAAAAATTATATCAATAAAGAAAATATTGGGCCTAAACTCTATTCTGGTCGAGTTATGGATCCGCCGGTGGCCCAATCTCATGGAAGAATTAGTGAGGCCATGTCTGACTGAGTAATGTTGCAACATGATGTCCATGGTTTGGTGTGACCAAAAAAAGATGATGGGTTTTGTGTCCGTCTTAAAGATCATAGGAGCAAATTTTCTACTTTTGGTCGCATAAAATTTAGATGACCCATAAATTATAATTAATCAAATCATATGGGTTTTGGGTTTATTAATTTCGGATAGTTTTGGGTTTATTAACAATGTAATCAAAGTTGAGGAAAATAATAACATTGTTTATTATTAACAATAGATAGAATTTCGCTCTTTTCCAAGTCCCCAAGTGTCTAATAAAGCACCGAAAAAAAAATCTCTAAGCACCATCCTGAATTTGCCTGTTTTACCCTTTTACCAACCCATCAGCATTAATAAGAGATCCCATAAAAAAGATACATTGCTTCTCTCTCTTCGACCTGTCTTTTATTTTTTTTTAATATTAGACAATCTCCAACAACATCTTCAATTTGACCAAAAAAAAAACATCTTCAATAGCTTTAGATTTCTAAAATAAGTGAGCCACATCAGAAAAACTCTATCCAACAGCCTCTTCATCCTCAGTCATCAAAGTTATGTTATGTTGTCTATTCATTAGACTCATCACAAAAGTTGGTTATAGACAATGCAATTTTACAAAAAGAGAATGAGGACAATTCATGATTAAAAATCATGTTCACACTAAACTTTAGTAGTGAGCAGCTTAGTGCTTCATGACTAATCTGAAATAGTTGTGCATGAATAGGACCATACATGCATGCATCGAGGTCCAAATAATTGGAATTTTGGGTGGGATTAAGGTAGTGTTTGGCATTGCTTAAATTTTTAAAAAAGCAGCTTTAATAAAAAATTGTGGTAGTTTAGGTGTTTGGTAAACATATGAAATTGGGCTTTTTAAAAAAGTAGCTGTCAATGATCCATGTTTTTCCGAATCTCTCACAACCCAGCTTTTGAAAACAGCTTCTAAAAAAATTTAACCGGTGGTTTAATGAAATTTTGACTTTCCTATATTGTCCTCACTAATTTTTCAAAAGGACAGTCCTTTGTCCCTCAATTACCCTTTCTTCTCAAAATAAAAACAATGGCAGCCTCTGCAACTCTTTCATTGTGCTCTTTCTTCGCAACCCATTGCAAAATCTCACAGAACCTTCAAACCCCGACCACCAATGTCAGCTTTCTTTCTCTCTCTTCTTCTTCTTCTTCTTCTTCTTGGCACAAGCTGTCTTCCTCCTCCTCACAACCCACATTCCCTCTTCTAACCAAGTCGGCGGAGTCTGGATCTGCTGTGGTCGTCGAGGCCGAGTTTCAAGCCCTCGAGCCTGAAGCCAATCCTTCGGAGCCTGCGGCTTTGCAGGTTGTTGAAACCCCTTCATCCGAAGTCCCCAAACGCGAGCAATTATTTGGTGTAGTTATGGTATGTTTATAATTTCAACTCATTGACTGAATTTGTGGTTACCCATATGTTTTAAGCTGAAAAATGGCGTTTTTGGTCATTAATTTTGTTGTTGAGTTGATTTACCAGCTGACATTTTGTTTGTAATTACGTTTTTGCTTAGTTTATTTTCTCTAAAACAAAAGTTCGAAAGTTGGGTTCTCTAATTAAATCATAATTGCTAATCTTATTACTGGGTTTGCTTGTGTATGATGTCTGTTTAGATTGGTGGGCGCCAGTACATTGTTATACCTGGACGATAGGCTGAAAGGCGCTAATGTCAATGATAAGGTATGAAATTCTTCTCATTCTTTGGTTATTAATTACTTGAATTCTTGTCATGTTTGTTCCATTTTGGGTTTAATTGTAGTTTTGGCAATTATTGTTGTAGTTATATCTAGCTTTAACTTTAGTTTTGTGAAATTTTTTTCTTTAATTGGATTTTTATACATTGCCAGTACAAGAATCACACAAGTGCAGTAATTTTGATGAAGTTATTAACCCCATCTGTTGAATTATACCTGTGAAATTAGGTGTCTTTCAGTTGCCCTCTCGTGGAATTCTTTTGGGTTTGTAAGCGGCTTGGGATCAAAATCTAGTTTTCTTTTTGGGTACACAATACTTCAAGGGAAGCATCTAATAAATTTTTAGTGCAAGTAGTGCATTAACAGCATGCCCTTCTACTCTACCTAGAATTTTCAATGTTTAGGCCATCCTATTAGTATCTACTTTGATGAATGCTCCTTAAATAACCAAGGCAGTCAATGATAGAGGTAAATATTATGTTAAGTAATTCCACTGCCAATTACAATTTCTTATATAGTCTTTCAGTTTCCTGTGAGATATTGACACTTGATGAGGAGAATGAGGAAGTACTATGAACAATGGGTTTGCCTTTTCGTGGATGCACTTTTTGGAGGAGCAACCAGAACAGTAGAGTTTATTAATGAGTGCAACTAACTTTGCTGCGATGACTTGATTTCATGTATGGAAACAAGGAAAGAAACAAAGTTTCAATTTTTTAAATAGTTTTTGGGCTAATAGGATGATAGAAACGAAGTTAGAGCATACAGGTATATGCATTATGCATATACTGCAATGAGACTTTGCCCTTCATTTAGTTTATTACCCTCATTGGCCTATTGTATTTAAATAAATAAGCCATAGCCTAAAGGATTTTTAGATGGTTTTTGGTACTTACTTTTTCTTGATCAATCAATCTTAAGTGGTAATTAACTTCTCCAATGGCCAATGGTTTCTTTGGTACTTACTTTTTGTCTCTACACTATTATATATTCAATGAGAATACCCTCTCCTTGCCCCAGAATATGTGATCCTCCTATTTTCCACCGCTAGGTTTGGTGCTTCTAATAGTAAGGCTGTGTTGCTAAGGCATAAAAGATTAGAAATATATCTCTTACTAAAACTTTTTTTTATAAAAATCTTGGTTTTGCAGTGCAAGAAGGTAGAGCTAACTCATACACACAAGAACAAATTGATGAAATTTGGATCGAATGGGCAGCATTTATGAGCAATCACATGTAGCTCTTCTATTTCTAATTAGAGTTTAATGCTATGGATATGATATTTTGTATGGATATAGTAGGAATCAAGATTGGTAAACTATGTAATTACTATTGAATCTTCAAGTTTTATGAAAAAAATAATTTTTGCGTGTATATATATATATATATATATATATATGTATGGTGTGGGTACTACAAACAAGAACTCCATAGTCTTCATGACAATGGAACACAAGAGATGGAAGCATTGAGAAATAGCATTGCTAAAAGTTTAATGAACGCATCTAATTAGCTTCTTTTATATTGTAGTAATCTATTTGGGCATGTTAAAATTGAACAATTTTTGTATATTTATTATGCTAACCCTCTCTGAAGCCCTCAAAAGACATTGTTATTATTAATATAACAATATTTAGAACTACTTTTGTTACAATAGTAATTTATAATTTATGGTAAAATATGTGTGCTAATTGTAAATTACAATTTTTGATAAAAAAGTGTAAATTAAAAAAGAAAAATTTATGTAGTGAAGTTTGTTTTCTTTTTTTAAAGTAGAAAAAGAATGAAGAAAATAACAAATAGTTTCATCATCACGTTCTTTTCTTATTATACACTCTAAAAGACTTTTGAAAAAATTTACCAAACACTTTCTACTCACAGCAGTTTTTCAAATATAGTTTCACCAAACGCCAAATGCTTTTTTTTTGATTATTTTCGCAAAGACAACAGTGACAGCTTTTTTAAAAGACGCGGCCAAATCTTTCTAAATTATATTGGATATGGACTTCCAACAAGTTAAAGACAACCCACATATAGACTGCAACGTATTATATTATTGCAACGGACAAATTTGTATCGCTGGAGGAGGACCATTATGTGAATTGGTATTATATTATTGCAACGGACAAATTTGTACCGCTGGAGGAGGACCATTATGTGAATTGGTATTATATTATTGCAAGGAGGAGGACCATCATGTGAATTGTGCAATATTGCCAATGTCATGATCATTCACAAAGTATAAAGCTGTAAAAAAAACATGTAGGGCATTAAATAAAGACGAACCCAATACAGACAAGATGCTTTCAAAAAATTTCCATCTTCATCATGGACGACAATGCCTGCAGTCTTTAAACTAATAGAAATTGCCAGATTTCGTTTTATTTTCCTTTTCTACTCTATTTTCCCAGTCTTTAAACGACAATGCCTGCAGTCTTTAATCTTAGTTGTTCTCTAGCCTTGTCCCAAGACTACTATAATTTTTATTTTATTTTTGTGTTGAAATATTGCTAATGAGCTAAGCTCTATATAATTCTAGGTACAATTTTACGTACTTCCTCCGTATACGTTAGGCATATTCCCTGGAAGATGCTCTAATATACTATGTGTTGTTATCAGTCTCAGACTACACACTGGAAGGCCTTTTTTTTCCTTTCTGAAATCTTTGTCAACACTTGAAGAACGTCATCGGGATTCTTTTTCAGTGGGCCGTGATGAACACTGATAATGATTCAAATTTTATATTTGATTTATTCTCGGACAAGAATGTGAGTGTGACGTGATAGGCTTAATATTCAGTTTGATATATTATGCCGGGCAAAAGCTGCTTGCACTACTAATAAGAAGATAATGTAATAAAATAACAAAATAGACAGGTTGAGGGAAAGGAAGAGAGATAAGTGATGCTGCTGGGTAGGTAGAAGGGTAAAACAGGCAAACTAAGGTTTTTATTATAGCTGTCAATACGTTTTGGATTTTTTTGGAAAAATAAAATAAACCATGTGGTGGAAGGACCTAAATTAGCCGTTAGGTTGGTAAAAGGGTGAAACAGGCAAATTCATGAGGGTGCTCGACAAGAGGATAAAAAAATAGGGATGATCTTTTTGTCCTTTTGCCCTATTTTTGTTTTCTCTTTTGGGTCAATAATACTTCATCAGATGAAGAGAGAGAGAGATTACAAGGGAAGAAAATTTTCTAGAAATAAGATCTGTGAGGAGGAGAGAGTGTTATTCTGCTAGTCCAAAAAAGCTGTGGGGTTACTAGGCAATTTCGTGAAGTTTATAAACAAAGGGCAATGACTTCTGTTTACCTTCGTTGACTGACCAAGACTTTGTTTTCTGACCAAAAAAATAGAAAGAAAGAAAAGATATAGACTTTGGTATTGGACTGATTACTGACCAAGACATCTTTTCCCAACCTTTTTTTTGGGTACTAATTTTCGCAACGTTTTTATTGTTTTGGACTGATTACTCACCAAGACCTCTTCGTTGACCTGATTCTTTCCAATTTACAATTTTCAGTCGATAGGAAGGGGAGGGGGAAAGTAATACACTGAGGTAAGAGCCCATTGGCTCTTTCTAATTTACAATGAAATCCAAAACTTTAGCCTATTTCTTCTACTTTTTTCTTCCTTATTTCCAGAAATAAAACTACATTACTTATAATAACCAGAAGGGGTGACAATTTGATCGTGTAGTATGATCATGTGATTGACTATGTGTAAAACAAGATATTTTAGAATTTTAAAACTTTCAGTATCCTTTCAAATCTCACATTGCACCCACAAGTTAGAGTGAATAAGGGTTCGTTTGGTAACGTTTTCGAAGAATATTTTATGAGAATAAAAATAAGAAAACGAATTTGCATTTTCAAGATTCGAAAATACTTGTAATAGATATTTTCCACTATGGTAGTCCTGTTATTAATGTAATATTTTCCACTCCAACTCCCTGCTGCTGCTGTTACTTCATGGAATTAATGTAGTTATCTCCAGTCCAGTTTGAGGTCATCCTTGCTGTTACTTCCTACAAGGCAGGCTTTTCATGAGTAAAATGTGAATTGGGGTCGTGTTTATTTATTATATATGATTATGATTAAGTGAGGGACGATCTCATGAACATGTTAACTACAGCCTAGGGAACTTGTTTTTTTTATAGACTAAATTAATACGCTAGTTTAGGCCACTCAAATAAAATCTTGAGTTATTTAGTTAAATACTTATTATTAGCACTAGTGATATAGATTAACCATACATCATTTAATTTCTATAAACAAATATATAAAAAAAACTCCAAAAAGCCCCAAAAATGTCAGCTAACCCTATTGAATTTAATTTTGATTATTAAATTACTTTGATACCATGTTTAGTGTTTTGAATTTTTTATGAGGTTTTGGGATTGTGCTTGTTTTAAGAAATCGTTGACAATTTTGTAATTTATAAGAAGTTCAAAGCCTCTTTATTATGTTACAAATGAGTTGTTGATGTGTTTCTAAAGTACATGTCATATAAGGTTTTTTTTTAAAAAAAAATAAATAATTTGGATCCTTATATTAAGTATAATAGTGAATCTCCCATAAAATTTAGATGACCAATAAACTATAATGAATCATATCATATGGGTTTTGGGTTTATTAATTTCGCATAGTTTTGGGTTTATTAACAATGTAATCGAAGTTGAGGAAAATAATAAACAGAATTTCGCTCTGTTTTCCAGTCCTCGTGTCGTGTCTAAAGCACCGAAAAAAATGTCTAAGCACCATCCTGAATTTGCCTGTTTTACCCTTTTATGAACCCATCAGCATTAATAAGAGATCCCATAAAAAAGATACATTACTTCTCTCTTTAAGGGAAATGCTAGACTTACCACATTTTTCATATCACATTTATACCACTTTTCTAATAGAGGTGGGCCCCGTTGTATTGGTTCGGTGGGTCCATTGTATTGGTGGGCTCCACCTCTATTAGAGAGGTGATATAAATTTGATATAAAAATATGGTAAACCTAGCATTACCCATTTTTTATTACATTATCTTCTTATTCCTTTTTCTCTTGCGTTGAGATATTCTAGTGAGCAGCTTTGGCCAAAAGAATATACAAGCATATATCATATGGGGTGTTTCTACTGAGTGACGTTGCAAGATGATGTCTATGATGATGGGTTTCTACTTTTTGGTAATTATTTAATTTAGATGACCCATAAATTATTATTAATCATATCATATGGGTTTTGGGTTTCTTAATTTCAGATAGTTTTTGGTTTATTAACTACAATGGCTATTGTGGGAATTTTGAAATTTTCACTTTTAACTAATCTCATTAGGCTTTTGTAAAAAAAAAAATCTCACTAGGCTGACCAACAAAAAAAAACTATGATACGAGATCAAAGACTCTTTGAGATTTTTTTTAAGAGAAACAATGATGAATCATCAATTATGCCATGTATATTTTTTTTATTAATAAAATTCACTTATATCGTCAAACTTTTTATAAGTTTTACGGAAAGTAAATTCAGTCCACTCCATTTTAAAATCCTGGACTTGTTAGAATATGGGCATTTAAGATGTTGAAGCTGCTGTTTTTCTTCGTTTATCCTAGAGGCACCAGTTTTTTCCACTAATTGATTGTTTTTTTTTAATTCAACATTTTGTTTTTACTATTTTATCTATTGTTAATTAAGTTATTTTGTTTTATAAACCTAATTAACAAAGGGCATTTTTTAACATTTTGAATATTTTACGGTTCTTTCTCATTTGCTTTATATATATATAGATTAATTTTCAGATATTTTTGCAAACAAAATGCATATCCAACTCATCCTAGCTAGACATTTCCATAGACATCTTGAATTGAAAATAGAGAAACTCCAGCTAATTTATCGCTGGCAAGCCAAAGCACTCATAAGGGTCGTTTGGTACAGCGGACTATCATAGACTGTATTCAATCTTGGGACTGTCTTGGATTACGTCGGATTGGGCTAAGCTGGATTAAGTACTGACCTACATTTGGTGTTTTGTCTAACTAAGAAGTTGGATTGTAAAAATAGTAAAAATAGTAAAATCATCATCATCATCATCACATATGACATCAGGATGCAACTAAACCTCATATAAATCAAGCTAGAAAGAAAAAAGTTTATTATGTTGGCGTAAGTTGTGGAACGTTGACTTTCTTTTCTTACCCACCAAGGATTCCCATTATCATTATAATTAATTTACTTTAATTCCTAATTTCCTACTGTAAATAGAAATAGGAATTCATTATTTTTCTTGGCTACTAAGGCTTCTTTGTATTATAAATATGACCTACAAACAGAGGAATACATAGAAAATTACCGCAAACAAATATTCTCTCATAATTCTCATATTTTAGCATATTCTGCATATAAATCAAGCTTTCTCCAGCCATATGGTGCATTTCTCTAATTCTCAATCTCTCCACACCTAAACCTCATCATTTAATCATGTTGAATGATTTCATGCTTTTCAATCTGAAAATCTTGAATTCATAACATCCTTAAATATAGAAAACCAACTTTGAACAGGATAATAACAAGTAAAAAAGCACACAACAAATTTACATGTAGCTAATAATTAAGCCCACATTACAACACTAGTCTATAGAGGCGTTATTGCAGCTGCTCTCTCACTCTGTTCTGGTTGTAATTTCCGCAACGGAAGCAGATGACCCAAACAAGCCCTCCACTCCACTTTGATGTTGTTCCATGGTTTGCACTAATCCTTGGAGCTCTGCTGCTACTTCTCTCATGAAAGGCCTTTCCTCCCCTCTTAACCTCAAGCATCTTTTTGCCAGATCAGCAACTTTTGTGACTGTCTCAGCCTGTCCTTTCACTATTTCTTGATCAAGAATTTCATCCAAGCGACCCTCTTCCACCTTGGAAACAAAGTCATTTGCTAGGTTTGTCTCTGCCTTTTGGCTTGTTAACAGCTCCGCTAGCACAACTCCAAAGCTATAGACGTCGCTCTTTTCTGTTAGCCTCTTTGATTCAAGGTATTCAGGGTCTACGTATCCTTTCGTTCCATGGTCTAAAGTTGATTCTTGATTCTCATCCTTAGGAACCAGTCTTGAAGCTCCAAAGTCGGACAGTTTTGGCTTATTCTCATCTAATAGTATATTAGCAGTTTTCACATCACCGTGTATGATTGGCCTGAAAGTGTCGTGGTGCACGTATGCCAGGGCTCCTGCCGTCTGGGCTGCTATCTTCAACCGCCGTTCCAATGACAGTTTTTTGCCTTCTTTTCCATGAATATGCTTATAAAGACTTCCATTTTCGATGAACTCATAAACCACTATTGGTGTTTGGATCGCTAAACAACAACCTACGAGTCTCACAACATTATTATGGTTGATTTGATAAAGAGTCATCATCTCGTTACCAAATTGCTCCTGGGCGGTACTTTGTTTTTGGTCAATTGGGGCACTAAATTTTGACTTCTTTATGGCAACTTTTTGTTCATCTAGTATTCCTTTGTAAACAATTGCATAGCGTCCATCACCAACTCTTTGTTCTTCAGAAAAATTGTTTGTGGCCTCCTTAACTTCAGATTCAGTAAAGATTCTGGCTTTGTTCCTTAGTTTTTTCTCTAAAAGTTCCATAGCTTTAATGTATCTGACTCTCTGGCTTCTCCTCCTTTTCCCATTTATCCAAACAATTGCAACCAGTAAAACAGAGAAGATCAATGACACACCTGCAGATATATTATTTAGTCAAAGTTGATTTTGGTAATTTAATTATTTGTGTTATTCTTAATAGTATCCTCGGCTCCGATGTTAAAACTAGACCCCTTATATTATGCTAAAACAGAAATATATACTTGTTCTTGTTATCTAATGTCTTTTTGAGCTTCAAAAGTTAGACAAACTAAAATATTGAGATTAAATATTGTTTTATGCATTCGTTTTGCAGGGGGAACTTTGATGCACATAAACACAGGTACAAGTGTAATTTCCGGGTGTATTTTCATACATTGGAAAGTTAAGAAACTTAACAAGAGTTTATAAGGAGTTGGGCTACTCCCTTCATTACCAAACAAATTGAAAAAATCTTTCAGATAGAGTTTCTTTCTGATAAATCGGATCACCAAACAAATTGAAAAAATCTTAGGAATCAAATAATCAACTTCACCTAGCACTTTTGATGAGGCACATTAAATTGGGCTGTTTCAACTTTCAATGATAGTTTAGCAACATAAAAAAGATAAATAACATAAATATGGGTGCTAGCCGTTAAAAATAAAAATATATTAAAGTTAGAATTTTTGGCTATGATCATATATAGGGAGCATGTTAACATGTAAATAAAGCATACGTACCTAATGAAATGATAAGCGGGAGATTGGCCTTTGATCGATTGTCTTTGATGCAACTCTTTAGATTCAGGCCATCGTTTTTATACCCTTTGGGACATTTACAAGAATAATTTCCAGGGGAATTTACGCACTCTCCAATACTGCAGGAGCTTGAAGCCTTGCACTCATCAATATCTGAAAACAAAAATAAAACCCATATGCATCATGTAAAATCCCAATTTTGAGCTTTAACATCCGATAGAGTTTTTCTGTATTAAGGATGCCCCTTATTGTAAGAAAATGCATCCTTTCAACTATCGAAATATATTTGAGTTCATACTTAAAGGACTACGTGTACCCCCTGCAAAACTATCTATGTAATAGATAGAGCTTTAGAAGAGGGATCCCCTTTTTTTTTTTTTTTTTTTTGCAAACTCTGGTACATACCTTGGCAACCATTGGGGTGGTAAGGGTTCCCTTCATAACCTGGCAAGCACTGGCAAATGTAACCTGTAGAGCGATTATTGCGGTTGACACACTTGCTATGTTCCATGCATAAAGAATTCTGGCTTGTCTCTTGAGCTGCATCGCATGACTCATTTCCAATTTCCCAGTTAAGGATCATTGGAAGTCGCTCTGTGTGGTTGAGTTCTTGAAAACTTGTATTGGAGAAGCTGATGTGGCCTTCTTGCACAACAAAGGCGTAGCTGCAGGGGTTAAAGCTCATAATATACGTATGATTGTAATAGCTTCCCAACGTCACAGTACGATTTTTTAGACCGTCGGGGATGGAAGTTTGGCAACACCCAATGCCAGAACAGGAGTCTTTCTCAACACTGTTGAGGCTGTCACACATGGAAATGCAGCCGGTGACGAATCTTTCTTGGTTTGCACGGTAGCCTATAAAAGTTGCATAAGTATCGCAACCAATGGCCATGAACTTGTTTTTGGTACCGGAGATGGTGTAAGGAGGAGCTACCCGGAACTCCGGGGTGTTGTAGTTTTTTTTTTTGCCCCGCTTGTCGTAGCAGTCATAGGCCCTATACTGCTGTACTTGGATCTCACCGAGATCCACGGATATGTTGGTAACAGCAACGTTGCTTGTCATCAAGAATGCTCTGTTAGCCGTGCAATTGATGAAAAACTCAGGTCTCATGAAACAATTTTCAGTAACGCCAAATGGGTATGGAATTGTGACATTTCCGCACTTGTCCGGGCAGTTTGGTAGAGCTAATTGAGCTGCTGTAGCCGCCACCGCTGCCATTACCAACGAGACTTGCATAATAAGCATCCTCTCATGTAAGAATGGCATGGCATACACAACTTAATTCCTTGTAGAAATTAGGTGTGGAATTATATATTATAGTATGGCCTATATTCTACAAAACTATATGTTTGTTGAATTATGAGTGAAGAAAATGCTAACCAGCCTGGCCTTTTGTTGGCATATTATCCATGTAAGGAATGAGGACTGGTAGGGTCACGCCGTGGCTCACGGGGCTAGCCAGAGGAAATGTCCTTAACATCTTTAGTAATTTGTCCGTTGCCCCTTTTTCTACGGTGAGTTCGTTTGTTTGAAACAAAATTCACAAGTTTGAAAATAGTTATCTTTGATATATATATGAGAGACTTATGGTTATCAACTGAAATTTCACATGGATGGGGTTCGACTTCGGCATCAGTACTATTTGTGGAAATACCTCTTGCAACTTCGGCATCAGTACTACGTCATTACAAATTAGTGCGTTGCAATAATGTTGCAAAACTATTGTTACTTGTTAGAAGTACATATGGCTCCATCATGCATGGTCCATGGTGGGGATGGAATATGTGCGTATGTGAAAATATTTGGTGGTTGTTAAAATTGATGAAAATATTATGGTGATTGGATTGGACCTACAAGATAAAGTGAAGACTCAACCAAGACGTCAGATAAGTGATGAAGACTCGGGTCATAATCATAGGCCAAGGCTGCTCATTACTAAAAAGTGTGAATAACAATTATAGTAAATTTGACTTACATCATTCGAATTCAATTTGCCTTACCTACAACTCTTCACTTTTTGTTTCTATAAATAATACTCAATTTGTATAAGTAAAAACTCATGACTAGGATCCAACTCAGCAAGTGACCTAATTAAGCATAAAATCTTATTTATTGTACTTTTTAGATTCCAAAAAGGGTAAAGTGCGGCTTTGCCCCCTGAACTATAAGGCAATTCGAACTTACCCTTCTGAATTATTTCGTCTGCCATTTAGACCCTCAACTCGTAATAAATAGTCAATTTTTCCCTTATCGTTAAGTTTATCTAATTTCATCAATTTTTCTTTTAATAACGAGGGCAAATTTGTAATTCTAACTTAAAATTTATAAAAACATTGTAAATAATTAAATTTTAGAAGAAAAAAAAACTTTGGGGGAGAAGAAATCGGTGGGGGTGGGGGTTCTTTGGGGAGAATAATTTTTTGTTTCTTCTGAAAATTAATTATTTACAATATTTTTATGAATTTTAATTTAAAATTACAAATTTGCCCTTATTATTAACAGAAAAGTTGATAAAATTAGATAAATTTAACGGTAAGGGGGAAATTGACTATTTATTACGAGTTGAGGGACTAAATCGGTAGAAGAAATAATTTATGGGGGGTAAGTTCGAATTGCCTAATAGTTCAAGGGGCAAAATGGCTAAAAATCTTTCCAAAAATACCCCAAACTAAGCCATTATTGCATTTTGTATATTAATGTAGGAATCAATATGGAAACAGTTTTTAATTGGATTGTATATAATGACAGATGTTGAATTTGGAAAGATCTTCAAATGGTTGTAATGGATGTAGGAATTAATTTGGAAACATTTTTTTAAATTTAACAATAAATTCAGATTTAGGTAATCTGTTTGTTTAATAAAAATGTTTATGTTATTTTATTTTTATGAATTATACATGACTAATAATCCACTTTATAATTGTTTATGAATAATACTGTATATACTAATTATGTTGAAAAAAATAAGGCTTAAATGTCTAAATGGTCCTTATGTTTTACCACGTTGACCAATTTAATCCCTGTGTTTTCAATTTGGCCAATTTAATCCCTGTTTTTAGCACCATTAGCCAATATTGCCCATTCCGTTAATTTTCTGTTAGAATAATTAAAACACTATTTAAATATTAATAAAAAAATAACTATTTGAATACAAATAAATAAATAAATAAGAACTAAACAAAACAAAAAGAAAGGACACCATCCAACCCCCAATACTAGTCTCTCTTCCCCCTAACAACAGCCCAACACCACCCCATGTCCGATCCCACCCACAATCGCTCTCTCTTTCTTTCAAGAACAACTCCTACCCCTACTCCTCGACCATTCCCCTCGCCATTTGCCCCATCCCTAGCCACAACTCAAATCTCCAACACAACACCAACCCCACCCCACAACCCCCCACCCCTCTCTTTTCACGCTTCTCCACTTGCTGGGCAGACCCTCCCATCCCCAACAACCCACATCTTTTTTTTTTTCTTCAAGTTTTGTTCTTTTCTGTAATGTTATGTTTTACTTTAATGAAATTTAATACCCTTAATATTAATTCAATTTTTTTTATTAATTTCAAATAAGTAAAAAACTATGTTTATCATGTTTATTTAACAATAAATTTAAGGAAATGGACAACATTTGCTAATGGTGCTAAACACATGGACTAAATTGGCCAAATTAAAAACACAGGGATTAAATTGACCAATATGGTAAAACAAAATGATGATTTTAACATTTAAACCAAAAAATAATGTACCTACTACTTGTTCTATGAAAAATAGCTAATAATTTTTTTTATTATTTATTTTATGAAAAATAATTAATAATCTTTTTATTGTTTGATGAAGATGGAATTTTTTTGAAAGCATCTTGTCTTTATTTAATGCCCTGCATGTTTTTTTACAGCTTCATACTTTTCTGAGTGATCATGACATTGGCATTGCACAATTCACATGATGGTCCTCCTCCAGCGGTACAAAATTGTCCGTTGCAATAATATAATACGTTGCAGTCTACATTTGGGTCCTCTCTAACTTGTTGGAAGTCCATGAAATATCCAAAATAATTTAGTCCCACCCAAAAAGTAGAAATCCATCATCATGAATATCACCTTGCAACGTCAATCAGTAGAGACCCATATGATATGATTATATATTCTAGTGGCCAAAGCTGCTCACTAGAATATCTCAACGCAAAAAAAAAAAAAAAAAAAAAGAATATCTCAACGCAAGAGAAAAAGGAATAAGAAGATAATGTAATAAAAAAATATAAAAATAGACAGGTCGAGGAAAGGAAAAAAATCCAAAACGTATTGACAGCTATAATAAAAACCCAAGCTTGCCTATTTTACCCTTCTACCAAACCAGCAGCATTACTTCTCTCTCTTCCTTTCCCTCAACCCGTCTATTAATATTTTGTTATTTTATTACAATATCTTCTTATTAGTAGTGAGAGCAGCTTTGGCTCATGATTGTGCTCGAGTCTTCATGACAAATGAAGCTTTATGTTCATATGGGTTATGCCATGCATAATGCATGTACATAAATATATCAAACTGAATATTAAGCCTATCATATCACGCACACATTCTTGTCTGAGAGTAAGCCAAATATAAAATTTGAATCATTATCTGAATGGAAGGGTTCTCCTCCTGACCCACCTCCACCCTTTTCCAAAAAGACCTGTGTTCATCACTAGATAAATTTGGTTGGAACGGCAATAGCACTGTTTTGTTATCCCCCTCCAATCACAGCCATTTATTTGGAAAAATTTGTATGAATAGAGGATTGTGATTGAAGGATGATAGCAAAACAGTGTTATCTCCGTTCCACCCAAGTTTTTTCTGTTCATCACGGCCCACTGAAAAAGAATCATGATGATGTTCTTCAAGTGTTGACAAATATTTCAAAAAGGCAAAAGGCCTTCCAGTGTGTAGTCTGAGACTGTTCCAAATTGTTTACAAAGAAGTGAGTGCCCAAATTGACCAATTACAAAGTACCGTCCCAATTGACCAAAAACATATCACCGCCGCCCCAATTGACCAAAACCAAATTACCGCCCAGCATCAATTTGTTACCGAGATGACAAATTAGCTCGTGGGTTGTTACCGCCCACTATGGTCATGTTTGCTACGCTTCATTGAATTCGATTGGGTTAAATAGCATTCGAAATTCATATTTGATAAGAGACATAACTAACTTAAATGAGACTGTATAATCCAATAATGAAAAAAAGGCCTCACTCACACGTCTAAGATAGTGAGCCTGAAGAAAAAAAAAAAAAAAAAAAAAGCTAGGGAACAACTAAGATTAATCATTAAAAATAACCATAATTTTATTTGTTTTCTTTTTATTATTGTTTTAAACCTTTAAACTAAGTTTCTCTGTGGCATTTATTTATTTATTAGGTCAAAATCCATAATTAAATTTAAATATTACAAGAATTATTTTTTAGTTTGCACCAAACACAGGTCTTCACTATTTTTACAATCCAGCTTCTTAGTTAGAAACAACACCAAATGTAGGTCAGTACTTTATCCAGCTTAGCCCAATCCGAGGTAATCCAAGACAGTCCCAAGATTTAATACAGTCTATGATAGTCCGCTGTACCAAACGACCCTTATAAGTGCTTTGGCTTGCCAGCAATAAATTAGTTGGGAGTTTCTCTGTTTTCAGTTCAAGATGTCTATGGAAATGTCTAGCTAGGATGAGTTGGATATGCATTTTGTTTGCAAAAATATCTGAAAATTAATCTATATATATAAAGTAAAAGACAAAGAACGGTAAAATATTCAAAATGTAAAAAAAAAAATTCCTTTGTGAATTAGGTTTATAAAACAAAATAACTTATTTAATAAGAGATAAAATAGTAAAAACAAAATGTTGAATTTTAAAAAAAAAGTAGTTAATTGAACAATCTGATTTTGTTTTTGTTTTTATAATTTTTCATTGCTTCGTATTTTTTAAAATTATCTCAAACATATTCCTTCTAAAAAAAATATTTAATATTTAATTTTAAGAGGCTAGTTTGAATAAAGGAAGTATTTTAGCAGCAATCTCCAAACAAATGTCAAAACATACACTACTACAAAAATACTTTGCGCGACGAAATAAATTTGTTGCGCAAATTACAATTTCGTCGTGCAAAACTTACCCGACAAAATTTTGGTCGCGCAAAGCTCGTGAAGATAGGGTTTGGGCGACCAAAAATAATATTCTTCGCACAAATCCACTGGGTGTGACGAACTCTAACGTCGCGCAAAGTAGATTTGCGCGATGAAAACTAATGTCATGCAAAGTAGATTTGCGCAATGAAACCTAACGTCGCGCAAATATTATTCGCGCGACGAAACATAATGTCGCGCAAATATTCTTTGCGCGACGAAACATAACGCCGCTCAAATCTTTGCGTGACAAAATATTTCAAAATATTTAATTAAAATAAATTAATTTAATATTTTGTGCGACGAAATATTTTTTTGAGCAAGTTTTTTTGACTTTTAAAAAATTATTTCTCTTATATTAATTATTTCAAATTTTTACTTTTAAATTTAATTTAATTGTATGATTTTTTTTAATTAATTTAATTTAAATTGACATATTCAAAATAAAATCACATATGAAAAATAGTGATCAAATTATCCAATATATATATAATATTCAAAAATGTACACATAAATTAACAAAGTGCAATAATAAAATTCTAATTCAAGCCTATTGTGGTGGTAGTGGCGAATGATATGTTTTGATAGCGTCCTAATCCTCAACTTTAGCAGTCAAAGTCTCGACGATTCCCTACAAAAAAATAAATATGGTCAATGACAAAAAAATAACATAAAATAATAAGAAAAATAAATTTGGAGAGACTATACCTTTTGGCAAGATTGAGAGTGAGTGAGAATGAGAGGGAGAAGTGAGTGTGAGAGAATTAGAGTGAGAGATGAGAGAGTGAGCGAGTGAGTGAGAGTGAGAGATAGTGAAAAGAGAGATGAGAGAGTGAGTGAGAGTGAGAGATAGTGAAGAGAGAGATGAGAGATTAAGTGAGAGGAGTGAGTGTGAGAGAAAGGGTCGGATTTGGGGAGAGGGAAAGAGAGAGGAGAGGTAAGAGTAGAGAAAATTCCAGCGTCTCATTTTTGGTGCCCACCCAAATTTTTAGAGTTTTGCACGACGAATTCTTGGTCGCTTATCACTTTGCACGACAAAGTTCTTATTTGGTCACACAAAATCTTTAAAAAAAATTCTCACGTCCCATTTTTGGTGCCCGTCCAAATTTTTAGAGTCTTACAAAATGAATTCTTGGTCACTTATCACTTTGCACGACAAAGAAATTGTTTGGTCGCACAAAGTCTTAAAAAAACTCCCACGTCCCATTTTTGGTGCTCGCCCAAATTTTTAGAGTTTTGCTCCTCAACGGAGGGCGGCAAGGGTCACGTTCGACGCGGCTCCTCATCCGGATCACATCCCGACCAATTTCGTCGCCGTAGTCCTCGAATCCAACCGGCGGAGACAACTGGAAATACCTGTTTCTTCACGCCGTCGATCCCGCTCCTCCGGCAGCCCATGGCGTTACGCAAGGTATGAAACATTACCTCCTTTTCACGATTAAGCTCCCTACATAGGTGGTTCTGATCGATTTGGCATCTAGGTTGGCGGGTCTCAAACCCTCGTTTTGGCAGGAGTTTGTGTCGGCTGTTAGGCCGGAATCCGACCGGTTCTTGGCCGGGTTCTAGCGGTTCTGGACTCCTGGGGTTGTTGTGATCGTTTTGGTATAAGCCTTGTCTTTCAAATCGAGGAAAACTCAAACACCCGAATTTGCTCAAGGCACCCACGCACTGCCAGCGCATGTGGCAGCGCGTGGGCACTGTAGCAGGGTGGTTTACGTGTGTCGTTGCGACCCTCGTATTGTCATGAACGTGTACGTGTGCTCGGATTACGATTCGGACGTCGTTTGAACCTTGAACCATTGAACGCCTATTCCGCGTTGTGCGGGTTCGACGTGGTTGAACTGTTGGATTGAATCCGATCTCATGTATATTGTTCCTCGTATTTCTAGGATCGTATAAGATTTGACAGATCATGATTCGGAGTCCCAGATACTCCGAAATCACAACCCTATAGTTAGGTAAACCATAATTGTCCGATCATGCGTTCGTGAGCGATCTGATCGTTTGATCATGACCAAACTTTCAAAAAGTGATTTGTAAGCCGTAGTGAACCTATAGAAACCTTCGGATCTAGTTTTGGAGTTTGGGTGACAGTCGAACGGATTTACGCCTATTGCGTGTTATCCGGGTTCGATGTGTTCGGACCGTCAGATCGGTCCCAAATCCTAGTATTTTGTTTCTCGTATTTCTAGGAGAGTGTAGGATTTGGTGGATTGTGCATCGGAGCACCGGATGCTTTGAATCATTGACTTAAAGTTTGACTTAACGAAAACCGTTCGATCGAGACCAAACCTTTGGGACGTGTTTAGTTGACTTTGTTGGACCTTTAGGAACGTTCGGGTCCAATTGGAGGTCGTGGGACCCACGGGCCCGGTTTGACCTATTCTGGTAGTTTGACCAAGTTTGACCAGGGTTGACCGTGCATCTCCCAAGGTCGTATTGTCGTCTAACTAACGTCATTGACCTTAGAATCCTTCATACGGGCGTACGCACACTTTGAGTTGGGTTTTGTTAGAGTTTGACTTTAAGGTTGTCATTCAAAGTTTGGTTGTTAATCCTATGGTACTCAAGCTCTTCGTGATCCTCAGGCGGGACCCTCTTTGGGTCAGGCTGCTTGGGACTATCTGTGAGTGGACTTTGTTTTCAAACGAGCATGATTTTAAAGAATTGAATGCAATGCATATAAATGAGATTTGATATTGTTTTAAATCTTGGTTTTGATATTTGATGAATGTCATTATGATTTGGGTTGTCGGTATGTATATGGGGCACTGATGGCTATATTTTATTTAATATAATTATCTTTAAGTATTGAATTTGGGACGAGTTAAGCATCCGGTGATAATTGTGTACAGGTTGGTATACGGTGAAACTTTATGGATTTTCTTTGGGTTATACTTTAAGCTTTTGGAATTTATACGTTATATCCTTTTGAGATACTTATACATATACTTTGAATTGAATATTTGGGCGGTAAGATTTGGATGTTAGTATAGTCCGGTTGATTACGTTTTCGGTTTTGGCGTTTAAATCTTATGAATAATAATACTTATATTTTGATTTTATATATATATACTACATTGAATATATTCATCTATATACCTACTTTGAGAAATGGCTATCTCTACTTTGATTATGGAGTTTTACTATAGTTTTAATGGTGAATTTGACACTTTACGAATTAATGGGATTATATTGATAATTGAGGTTTATTGACTTTTAGTTTAATTTGGGTTTTGATTGGACGTTTCTCGAATTGAGTTTGATTATGGTTTTGAATATGGATTTTTGGTGATTGTGGTATTTCATTTGATTATGGATTGATATGTTGTCATTTGACGTTTGTGGCTATTTTAACTATGGAATTATATGTTTGGGACGATGATGTCCTTATTTTGAGTATATATGATGATTATTGAATGATTGGACGTATTTATGTCCGGGTCGGATGTTTTGGGTTGAGTACTTATGTATATACTGTTTATAGCGTGGTGTTTGATTTGAGTGTGTTTGGCACCGTGTTATGTACATTCCCCTGTTCTTATGTTACGATTACTCGAGTATGATTCGATTCGGTGCATACCTTAACATGGTGTAGTTGTAGACCCTTAATTGGGTAGTCTGCGCGTATGACTTGTTTCAGACGTATTGGTATTGATGGTCCCTACCATGCGGGCCTATGAGCTTAGTCCCATTTGGACCGCTTGACCCTGGGCACGAGGCTATTGTGATGTTGACCCGGTGTCCACGTAAATCCTGGGCACGAGTCACGTCATGAATGCAGTCCCGGTGTCCAGTCAAATGATCCCCTGTTGGATTGTTTCCCCGGTACACATGTTTAGTGTTGAGGTTATATATTACTATATGTACGTGTTATTATCTTCGTATTCATATTTTTTTTAGTGAGGATCCTTCCTTACTTGTATTGCCCACGAGCATGTGGTCATGTGAGTGTGGGAAAGAAATGGATTACTATTAAATTATGTTTACAATGATATTGATATGGTTTCTTAGATTTAACTGGTTACTGAGATTTTAATGTTGTTTTGCCTTATGGGAACTTTATTCCATCTTTGTGCTTACGTTTAGCAAGTTCTTCTGTTTATGTTTTTATATAACTATATGGATTCAATTTGGGAGGCTATGCCTCGGGAAAAGGAAAGAAAATGATTTTATGTTTCGGAAGGGTTTTGAATGGGTTTACCATCCCGTGACTATCTTGATGTATATTTGGTTTTGAATCAATTACGTATATAAGTGTTTTCATATGCATGGTTTGCATTGTTTTGAAACGGTGGGGATATTACGTCGATTAAAGTATGTAAATCCTTTGTTTTTGTCCATTTCCACTCTTCTGTTTTGCACCACCGTGCAATAGTCGTTGCTTCCGCATCGTCCGTGAGCTCTCTTCTCGAGCTTCGACTAAACCGTAGGACTTTATGTCCTCCTATTCTCAGAACTTTAATTCTGCTACTTAATTCTGATTACTCTTAGATTGCTCTCATTATCACCCATTAGGGTTGAATTTATTAACGGAGGCCTGTTATGTATTTGAGTTGCATGTCATAGCTGGGATATTCTTATCCTGCTGTTTTCTAACAAAGTTGAACTTTTGGGATTTTATCGTTGCTTTACTCTTCCCGTTTTTCTGCAAGCTTTTAATTTCTCTGTCTCTGCTTCTGGTAAGAGGAACTTGTTTAGTATGTGGGCTCGATATTAGGATAATGTTGGATTATAGCAGGGTCCTTCTCTAGCTTCGACTAAACATGCAACCATCGAAAGGACACTACGTCATCACGTGAAGTCACTTTGGTGTCGTCATCCACCGGATCCTACGTGGTCCCATCTCATGTGCATATTATGAGATGATTTTGTATGTGTAACTTTAAATACTAAGAGCATATATAATCTAACAGACCCTTCAACATCTTTAGAATTTGATTTTGTATGTGTAACTTTAAATACTAAGAGCATATATAATCTAAAAGACCCTTCAACATCTTTGTTAATTCTAAAATAAATGAAACACATCGTAAAAACTTTCTCCACTAGCTTCCTTCAACTCACTAATCAAAGTTCGCAATCTCTTTATCTCACTTCAAGACCTAGTTCGACTTAGACTCTTCAAACATTTAATTTTACTTTGGAAAAACAAAACCTACCTCAAAACGTTAGCTATTTTTCTTTCATATTATAAATACATGACATTTTCACACGTTTTCATATTTTTCATTCTTTTTCATTTATATCGCATTAATTAAATCAAGAAAGAAATACAAGTAAAAATTATTCAAGAAAGAAATAACTCTTTTCAAACCGCCTTAGATCAACAAACTTCAATTCGAAGTTGCTTTATTTGCTATTACTATTAGAAATGCTACTACTGAAGTGATGTTGAGTTTTGTCCAAAAATATGTGATGTTGAGTGACACAAAATAGTATGCCGATGTTGATATATGTCTTCATTAAGGGAAGTGCTAGCAAGCCAAGACCTATTCTTATGAGGATGGTGACTTCACTAGTAGAAAAATCTCATGATCTCAAGGAAAAAAATGCATAAGAGGATAATGTAATAAAATAAAAAGAAGAGACAGGTTGAGAAAAGGAAAAGAGAGACAAGTAAGAGCAGCTCAAACGCAAGGGGTAAAGGCAGGCAAAAGGGGGCCCTTTGCCCCAAAAAATTTTCCACCGTACAAAGTTTAGCCCGAACAAGGGCTGGACCCACCAACCTAGGTAGGTCCAAGGGAGCATCTATCTGTGCTCTTGCCGGGCTTATTAACGTAAGCAACAAAATTTTTTAAATAAATAAATAGATAAAAATTCCAAAAATTCAGAAACATTTCTTTATACATACCTAGCAATTTTATTATTATTAATTTCATACATATAAATAAAATGAATCTCATGTGAAAATCTCCTGGGTGGTAAAAGGGTAAAACTGGCAAATTCATGAGAGTGCTCATCATCATGAATCATGATTCACTAGTCATATGATTGGGTTGGACATGGAGGAAACACATGGTCCTCCTCCTCAATCAGTCAGGCTATTCTATTCTCCTTGGAGAGGGCACTCCTTGAATTATTGGGGTCTGGAGGATTGTGGAGTTTGATGAGGCTGAATCTTAATATTTTTTATATGTTCACAATTGATCTCGACTTACCAACTAATGCTGGAATCGAGATAGAGAATTCACTTATATATGCTTATCTAAATGTCCAAATTTCCATTTCCCCATTGGATTGATGCCATAAATAAAGGAGAGAAACTCATGTAACATAGATAACACTTTTTGCAATTCCCGATCAATAACGTAATGAAACATAAAAATGATCATTGTGCTATAAATGTAAGTTATTTATTTTTATAAATAAAGAGCCCATTTCATAAAGGCCTATGTTTTGTAAAGCTAATTCACATTACTTTTTGAGTGAGCATGTGACATACATTCGACATTAATTTACACATGACGGTCCCCCTCAATCGGTACAATATATTAACATTATTTCATGAGCCACTCGCTCAATCGTTTTTTATTTTATTCCTGCAGGCACGCAACAAAGTTGCAATAAATAATAATTAAACACTCTTCAATTGCCTATTTAATAACTTTGTAATTATAAAATAGGTGAGCAACATTCGAAAAACTCTGTGACAATTTCATTTAACTTCATCAAAATCAGAACTCTTTCTTTCTTCTCGTGACTCTGGTAATTTCGACTCTTCAAATATTTAATTTTACTTCAAAAACAAAACTTACATTGAAAATGTTAAAAACATGCATTTTTTCTTTTTCATATAATAAATACATGACATTTTCACATTTTTTTTTCATATTTTTCATTCTTTTTCCATAATATTGCATTAATAAAATTGAAGAGTTTGTTAGAGCAAAATTATTCAAGTAGCTAATAAGACATTTCAAATTGCCCTGTAGGTCAACAAACTTCAATTTGAAGAGTTTTATATGCTACTACTGTTGGAGATGCTCTAACTTGCTAGGAACAAGTCACCCAATTAATCAAGAAAAACAAAAAATATCTAAGCATCTTCATTAATAAACAAACACAAAAATTAATCCAATTTACCAAGATACAATCTAATTAAAGCATACAAACTAACAAATACAATCTAATAAATAAATAAATAAATAAACCCTATTTTTAATAGAAAAAAAACTCTAATTTATTCAAACTAATCAAAATAAAATCTCAACAACAACTAATCAAGAAAAATAAAAGTATGTAAGAATCTTCATTAATTAACAAACATACAAATTAATCCAATTTACCAAGATACAATATAATTAAAGCAAACAAACAAACAAATACAATATAACAAAAAAAAACCTAATTTATTCAAACTAACCAAAATAAAATCTCAACTATTAGCCTTACGTTTTGGAATACTAAGTAAGAAGCCGATACTCAAGCAAATATTTCTTCAATACGTAAGATTTATGTTATTTTTGTAAAACTCTTTGTTGATGGAACTGTGAAGGTGTTTTTACCTTGATTGGCCTTAGGTTCCTTCATGCATTCATATCATACATAAAAACATTGTTTTCTGTAAAAATATTGGCTAAGTATGAAAAATGGTTTTTTAGAATAATCATTTTCTTAAGATAATTTTTCACGGCTTTTATTCCTTACACATCAAATAAGAAATCTGAATTTTATGAGATTTTAATATGAAGTATATATTAACTTAATGAGCCATCATTAGCAGCCTAAATCGTATTTTGCACTGAAATTGATTTTTAATATTTTGATTTGGTAGGAATTTGATTTTCTATTATTTTTATTTAAATCCAAATGGGGGCACTTCCTTATTTACATTATAAACTTAAGTAAATTGAGTAATATAAAAATAAATAAAAGTAGATGGAAATAAGGCAATCACTGTTCTGAGGGTATTTCAACAAACATTTTGCATGGATCAAAAATTTCCCCTCTAATAATAGATTATGGAGTTACAAGATCAATTGACTCGCTTTGCTCCTATGTGGATTCGTGGGTCAGGAGGAGACCCCTTCCATTCAGATAATAATTCAAATTTTATATTTGATTTATTCTTAGACAAGAATGTGAGCGTGACATGATAGGCTTAATATTCAGTTTGATATATTTATGTACGTACATGCATTATGCATGGCATAACCCATATGGACATAAAGCTTCATTTGTTATGAAGCTCGAGTGACAATCACGAGCCAAAGCTGCTCTCACTACTAATAAAAAGATAATGTAATAAAATAACAAAATAGACAGGTTGAGGGAAAGGAAGAGAGAAGTAATGCTGCTGGATTGGTAGAAGGGTAAAACAGGCAAACTTCGGTTTTTATTATAGCTGTCAATACGTTTTGGATTTTTTTGAAAAAAATAAAATAAACCATGTGGTGGAAGGCCCTAAACTAGCTGCTAGGTTGGTAAAAGGGTAAAACAGGCAAATTCATGAGGGTGCTCGACAAGAGGATAATAAAATAGGGATTATATTTTTGTCCGTTTGCCCTTTTTTTGTTTTCTCTTTTGGGTCAATAAAACTTCATCACATGAAGAATGAGAGAGAGAAGAAAATTTTCTAGAATAAGGATGATCTGTGAGGAGGAGAGAGGGTTATTCTGCTAGTCAAAAAAAGCTGTGGGCTTACTAGGCAATTTCGTGAAGTTTATAAACAAGAGCAATGACTTCTGTTTACCTTCGTTGACTGAGCAAGACTTCGGTTTCTGACCAAGACTTCTTTTCCCAACCTGTTTTTTGGGGTACTAATTTTCGCAACCTTTTTATTGTTTTGGACTGTTTACTCACCAAGACCTCTTCGTTCACCTGATTCTTTCCCATTTACAATTTTGTCAGTAGATAGGAAGGGGAGGGGGAAAGTAATATACTGAGGTAAGAACCCATTGGCTCTTTCCAATTTGCAATGAAATCCAACTTTAGCCTATTTCTTGTACTTTTTTCTTCCTTATTTCCAGAAATTAAACTACGTTACTTATAATCAGAAGGGATAAATGACAATTTTGATCGTGTAGTATGATCATGTGATTGACTATGTGTAAAACAAGATATTTTAGAATTTTAAAACTTTTAGTGTCCATTCAAATCTCACATTGCTCCTGGAAGTTAAAGTGAAAAAGCACACGTTTGGTAACGTTTTTGGAGAATATTTTCTATGAATAAAAATGAGAAAATGAATTTGCATTTTCAAGATTCGAAAATACTTCTACTAGATTAATTGAATAACATATTTAGAAAATAAAAACAGTAAAAATATATCTGATATGACAATTTGATAATAATAAAATGTAGGAAAATCTCATGAAATTTTTTTTCTTGTAGAGGTCACTCCTTGAATTGGGGGTCTGGAATGGAGAGACCAAATCTTGGTGTAATATATTTTTATTTTTGTCAAGTAGTAAAATAATGTAATATTTAAGATACCCGTAGCCTAGTTGATCCCCTGACAATTAAATATATAATTGTTCAATAATTTAATTTTGTACATATCTTCGATTTGATCATAGAAAGACTCGAGTCACAATCACGGGCCAGAGCTGCTCACTACTAAAAAGTGTGAATACTTAACCCACTAGAAAAAAAAAAAAAAAAAAAAAAAGAAGAAAAAAGCATGCATTGTCGTCCCTAATGAAGATTGAATTTGAAAGCATGTGATTGCTGTTTTTTTCAAGTACAATTTAAAGTCTCAACTACTAGAGGAGGGGTTCTCACACACACTACTAAAGTATCATAAGAATTTGAAAGTAAGACTACTCGTGTGCTAATCAAGGTCATTTTTTATTGAGCTACACCTTGTTACCTTGACTGCTGTTAAGACTGGTAATCCTGTTGATGTAATATTTTCCACTCCAACTCCCTCCTGCTGCTGCTGCTGCTGTTACTTCATGGAATTAATGTAGTTATCTCCAGTCCAGTTTGAGGTCGTCCTTGCTGTTACTTCATACAAGGCAGGCTTTTCATGAGTCAAGTGTGAATTGAGGTCGTGTTTATTTATTATATATATGATTATGAGTAAGTAAGGGAACTTGTTTTTTTATAGACTAAAATAATATACTAGCCACTCAAATAAAATCTTAAGCTATTTATTTATATACCAATTCTTAGCACTAGTGATTTAAATAAAGGGAGCTTTAGTAATATACTCAAAATATGGGCTGAAACTATATAAAAAAAATCCTACATGGAATGCACTTTAGAAACATACCCAAAATTCATTTACTACATACAAAATGAGTGTTGAATTTCCTATAAATCATATGACTGCTACTAACTAACTTAAAAGAAGCCCAATACAAAAAACACAATAAAAAAAACCTAAAACAAGCCCAGCCCATATTTTTTTTTTAAAAACCCAAACTTAAGTAAAAAAAAAAAACACGAAAACCAATGGCATGTCCCCACTACCCTTCCTTCTCCACCGAACCTCTACAAACCATATCATAGAAGTACATTGTTAATACCATTTCATAGAAAAACATTGTTAATACCATTTTAAAAAAAATTGTTAATACCATTTCATACAAAAAAAACATTGTTAATACCATTTCATGCAAAAAAACATTGTTAATACCATTTCATGCAAAAAACATTGTTGATACCATTCATACAAAAACATTGTTAATACCATTTCATACAAAAAACATTGTTAATACCATTTCATCCAAGAAAACATTGTTAATACCATTTCATACAAAAAAAAAACATTTTGTTAATATCATTTCATACAAAAAATATTGTTAATACCATTTCATACCAAAAAAAAAAATTGTTAATACAATTTCAAATAAAAAAACCCAGCAAGACATCCGATATCCTTTGCAGAAACCACCTCCAATTGTCCACAGTTTTACCAGATACAATCACAAAGGCAAAGGAAATACCTCTACAAGAAAAGAAAAAAAAAGTACACTGTTAATACTATGTCATAGAACTACATTCATAGTAAAAATCACATTCTGCATATCATAAACTTCAAATGCACATCTATATATATAGAGGGCAAAATATAGAGCATGCTTTGTTACTGAAATTTTTTTAAGGCTTAATATCACAAAACGTCCCTAAGGTTTATGAAACTATAAGATTGCATTCTTAATTTTTTTTTTGTCCTTCGTGGTCCTCAAGGTTAGTATGTGTGCTAACAAATGGCCCATGCCGTTAGGTTTAGTTAAAAACTCCATTAGTTTGCTGATGTGGCATATATATATATATATATCACAAATGGTCCTTGCGAAATTTTTTTATTTTTTCATTTAAAATTTATAAAATTTTGGTTTTCTTTTTAAAATTATTTTAAAATATATATAGTAATTTAAATACACGTGACACTATATTATTGGAGATGTGGGCTCCACATATATGCCACATCAACAAAGTAATAAAGTTTTTAAAAAACAGTTTAAAAATAAAAAAACCATTTATAGAACGATTTTAACCTTGAGGACCATTTATAAAACGATTTTAACCTTGAGGACCATTTATGAACCCTAAACCCTTGGGCTCCACATATATGCTCCAAGCTATCATCATAATCAGAAATCAAGGATCTCTAACTACCAAAACAAATCAAACTGTGGAGCGATAAGCCTAGAAACAAAAGCTAAACAAGTTTGAGTGGCACCTAAATGGGTTCCCCCTACCTATAGAGCAGCGTTTTGTCTGGGATTTTACCTTAAAGAAGGAGTTGAAGTTGAGGTTGAGATACATCAGAAAACGCCTAAGAAATGGGGCTCGATGACTCCCAAACAAGCCTACTACTGCGCCGCTTCCACGAGACTGGGCCTCGTTGACAGTGATGTTACAGCCGTCGAGGTTCTGGCCGTTCATGCCTTCGATCGTGTCCCTCATGTCCTTCTCGTTGCTGAAGATGACGAAGCCGAATCCTCTGGACCTCCTGTCTCACAATGGTTCATGATCTAGAAACACAAAAAGAAACCAAATCGAATCAAGTAACATAGAGAAACAGAAGATCAAGTAGCAGAAAGAGAACATGCGTCAAACGGACCTTTGATTCGATGATCTCACATAATGGAGAAAAGGCCCTCTCCAGTGCATCGTTGTTGGTGGCCCAAGCGAGCCCTCTGACGAAGCTTAGAATGACAGTTGAACAAAAACTGAGGTGGAAGAACAAAAATTGAAAATTGGGGTTGAATATGAAGATGAGAGACTGGAGCTTGTGAAATGACCAGATAAACTATTAGAATTCCAATTTTATGTTAAAAGGGTAATAAAGGTATTTCATCTTAATAATTAAATAAAAAAATATACAGATGTCAATTTTTGGGTTTATTTTGGGTGTATTATAGTTTTTAAATAGTATAGGGTTTTGTAATATGACTAGATCTAGAAAATGATTTTTTACTAAAATTGTATTAAATAAATTCTATATCATTTAATTTCTATAAACAAACCCAAAAAACACTCCAAAAAAAAGGGTTTTTAGTGTGTTTCTAAGTCCATTTCATATAAGGTTTTATTTATTTATAATTTTGACTTCTAAATTGAGTATAATAGTGAATCTCCCACAAAATTTAGATGACCCATAAACTATAATGAATCATATCATATGGGTTTTGGGTTTATTAACAAATGTAATCAAAGTTGAGGAAAATAATAACATTGTTTATTAACAATAGACAGAATTTCGCTCTGTTTGTTTTCCAGTCCTCGTGTCTAAAGCACCGAAAAAGAGATCCTGAATTTGCCTATTTTACCATTTTTTACCAATCAATCAGCATTAATAAGAGATCCCATAAAAAACATACATTTCTTCTCTCTCTTCCTTTCCTCGTGTCTATTTTTTAGGTTTTTATTACACCATCTTCTTATTTCTTTTTCTCATGCGTTGAAATATTCTACTGAGTGACGTTGCAAGATGATGTCCATGATGATGGGTTTCTACTTTTTGGTAATTATTTAATTTAGATGACCCATAACTTATTATTAATCATATCATATGGGTTTTGGGTTTCTTAATTTCAGATAGCTTTAGTTTATTAACTATGTAATCAAAGTTGAGGAAAATTTTATAATAAAAACAAGAAAAAAGAAAAATAATTCGCTCTGCTTTCCTGTACCCAAGTGTCTAACCAGCCAAAAAAAAGAGTCTAAATCACCATCGTGAATTTGCCATTTTTATCCTTTTACCAACATAGCAGCATAGCAAAAAAAGAAAGAAAAAACCAGGCAGCTCGACCTGTCTATTCTTTTATTTTATTAAATTATCTTCTTATTCCTTTTTTTTTTCTTGCGTTGAGATATTTTAGTGAGCTTTGTCCCGTGATTGTGATTCACGACAAATGAAACTTTATGTTTATTGGTTAGGTTGTCTATTCATTCGCTTCATTAAAAAAGTTGATCACTCCAAAAAAACTAAATAATGCAATTGTTGGAAAAGAAAATGAGAAGGACAAGTCATGTTCGCAATAATCTTTAGTAGTGAGCAGCTTAGTGCTTCATGATCATGACTAATCTGAAAATGTTATGCAAGAATTGGATAATGCATGGCATGCATGCATCGATGTCCAAAAATAATTGGAATTTTGGGTGGGACTAAATTATTTTGGATATTTTATGGACTTCCAACAAGTTAGAGAGGACCCAAACGTAAACTGCAACGTATTATATTATTGCAACGGACAAATTTGTACCACTGGAGGATGACCATCGTGTGAATTGTGCAATGCCAATGTCATGATCACTCAGAAAAGTATGAAGCTGTAAAAAAACATGTAGGGCATTAAATAAAGACGACCCGAATACAGACAAGATGCTTTCAAAAAATTTCCATCTTCATCAAACAATAAAACAAACAATAAAAAAATTATTAGTTATTTTTCATACTAGGATGAAAAAATTATTAGTTATTTTTCATAGAACAAGTAATAGGTATATTATTTTTTTTGCTTAAATGTTGTGTTTTACCACGTTGGCTAATTTAATCCCTGTGTTTTCGATTTGGCCAATTTAGTCCCTGTGTTTAGCACCGTTAGCAAATGTTGTCCATTTCCTTAAATTTGTTATTAAATAAACATGATAAACTTAGTTTTTTACTTATTTGAAATTAATAAAAGAATTGAATTAATCTTAAGGGTATTAAACTTCATTAAAGTAAAACATAACATTACAGAAAAGAAAAAACTTGAAGAACAAAAAGATGTGGGTTGTCGGGAATGGGAGGGTCTGCCCAGCAAGTGGAGAAGCGTGAAAAGGGGGGAGGAGAGATTGTTGGAGATCTGGGGTGTGGCTGGGGATGGGGCAAATGGCGAGGGGAATGGTCGGGGAGTGGGGTTAGGAGTTGTTCTTGAAAGAAAGAGACAGAGCGATTGTGGGTGGGATCAGACATGAGGTGGTGGTGGGCTGTTGTTAGGGGGAAGAGAGACTGGTGTTGGCGGCTGGATGGTGTCCTTTCTTTTTGTTTAGTTTAGTTCTTATTTATTTATTTGTGTTCAAATAATTATGTTTTTTTTATTAATATTTAAATAGTGTTTCAATTATTCTAACAAAAAATTAACATAATGGGCAATAATGGCTAACGGTGCTAAACACATCAACCCATCCATGTGAAATTTCAGTTGATAACCATAAGTCTATCATATATATATCAAAGATAACTATTTTCAAACTTGTGAACTTTGTTTCAAACAAACGAACTCACCGTAGAAAAAGGGGCAACGGACAAATTACTAAAGATGTTAAGGACATTTCCTCTGGCTAGCCCCCTGAGCCACGGCGTGACCCTACCAGTCCTCATTCCTTACATGGATAATATGCCTACAAAAGGCCAGGCTGGTTAGCAGTTTCTTCACTCATAATTCCACACCTAATTTCTACAAGGAATTAAGTTGTGCATATAGTATGCCATGCCATTCTTACATGAGAGGATGCTTATTATGCAAGTCTCGTTGGTAATGGCAGCGGTGGCGGCTACAGCAGCTCAATTAGCTCTACCAAACTGCCTGGACAAGTGCGGAAATGTCACAATTCCATACCCATTTGGCGTTACTGAAAATTGTTCCATGGGACCTGAGTTTTTCATCAGTTGCACGGCTAACGGAGCATTCTTGATGACAAGCAACATTGCTGTTACCAACATATCCGTGGATCTCGGTGAGATCCGAGTACAGCAGCATAGGGCCTCTGACTGCTACGACAAGCTGGGATACAAACAGTACAACTCCTCGGAGTTCTGGGTGGCTCCTCCTTACACCATCTCCGGTACCAAAAACAAGTTCATGGCCATTGGTTGCGATACTTATGCAACTTTTAGAGGCTACCGTGCAAACCAAGAAAGATTCGTCACCGGTTGCATTTCCATGTGTGACAGCCTCAACAGTGTTGAGCAAGACTCCTGTTCTGGCATTGGGTGTTGCCAAACTTCCATCCCCGACGGTCTAAAAAATCATACTGTGACGTTGGGAAGCTATTTCAATCATACGTATATTATGAGCTTTAACCCCTGCAGCTACGCCTTTGTTGTGCAAGAAGGCCACATCAGCTTCTCCAATACAAGTTTTCAAGAACTCTACCACACACAGCAACTTCCAATGATCCTTAACTGGGAAATTGGAAATGAGTCATGCGATGCATTTCAAGAGACAAGCCAGAATTCTTTATGCAAGGAACATAGCAAGTGTGTCAACCGCAATAATCGCTCTACAGGTTACATTTGCCAGTGCTTGCCAGGTTATGAAGGGAACCCTTACCACCCCAATGGTTGCCAAGGTATGTACCAGAGTTTGCCAAAAAAAAAAAAAAAAGGGGGAAGGGGGGGATCCCTCTTCTAAAGCTCTATTGCAGGGGGTACACGTAGTCCTTTAAGTATGAACTCAAATATATTTCCATAGTTGAAAGGATTTGTGCATTTTCTTACAATAATCTCAAAATTGGGATTTTACATGATGCATATGGGTTTTATTTTTGTTTTCAGATATTGATGAGTGCAATAATTCAAACGCCTGCAGTATTGGAACGTGCGTAAATTTCCCTGGAAATTATTCTTGTAAATGTCCCAAAGGATACAAAAATGAGGGCATGAATGAAAAGACTTGCATCAAAGACAATCGATCAAAGGCCATTCTCGCGCTTCTCATTTCATTGGGTGCGTATGCTTTATTTACATGTTAACATGCACCACATATATGATCATAGCCAAAAATTCTAACTTAAATCTATTTTTTATTTTTAACGGCTAGCACCCATATTTATGGTTTTTATCTTTTTTATCTTGCTAAACTATCATTGAAAGTTGAAACAGCCCAATTTAATGTGCCTCATCAAAAGTGCTAGGTGAAGTTGATTATTGGATTCCTAAGATTTTTTCAATTTGTTTGGTGATCCGGGTTGTCAGAAAGAAGCTTTATCTGAAAGATTTTTTTTCAATTTGTTTGGCAATGGGGGGAGTAGCCCAACTCCTTATAAACTCTTGTTAAGTTTCTTAACTTTCCAATGTGCGAAAATCACCTGAAAATTACACTTGTACCTGTGTTTATGTGCATCAAAGTTCCCCCTGCAAAACGAATGCATATAACAATATTTAATCTCGATATATTAGTTTGTCTAACTTTTGAAGCTGAAAAAGACACTAGATAACAAGAACAAGTATATATTTCTGTTTTAGCAATTAATATAAGGGCTCTAGTTTTAACTTCGGAGCCTAGGATACTATTAAGAATAACACAAATAATTAAATTACCAAAATCAACTTTGACTAAATAATATATGTGCAGGTGTGTCATTGATCTTCTCTGTTTTACTGGTTGCAATTGTTCGGATATATGGGAAAAGGAGGAGCCAGAGAGTCAGATACATTAAAGCTATGGAACTTTTAGAGAAAAAACTAAGGAACAATGCCAGAATCTTTACTGAATCTGAAGTTAAGGAGGCCACAAACAATTTTTCTGAAGAACAAAGAGTTGGTGATGGACGCTATGCAATTGTTTACAAAGGAAAACTAGATGATCAAAATGTTGCCATAAAGAAGTCAAAATTTAGTGCCCCAATTGACCAAAAACAGAGTACCGCCGACCAAACAAAAATTACCGCCCAGGAGCAATTTGGTGACGAGATGATGACTCTTTATCAAATCAATCATAATAATGTTGTGAGACTCGTAGGTTGTTGTTTAGCGACCCAAACACCAATAGTGGTTTATGAGTTCATCGAAAATGGCAGTCTATGTAAGCATATTCATGGAAAAGAAGGCGAAAAACTGTCATTGGAACGGCGGTTGCAGATAGCAGCCCAGACGGCAGGAGCCCTAGCATACGTGCACCACGACACTTTCAGGCCAATTATACACGGTGATGTGAAAACTGCTAATATACTATTAGATGAGAATAAGCCAAAACTGTCCGACTTTGGAGCTTCAAGACTGGTTCCTAAGGATGAGAATCAAGAATCAACTTCAGACCATGGAACGGAAGGATACATAGACCCTGAATACCTTAAATCAAAGTGGCTAACAAAAAAGAGCGACGTCTATAGCTTTGGAGTTGTGCTAGCGGAGCTGTTAACAAGCCAAATGGCAATTTCTCCTGACAAGTCTGAGGCAGAGAGAGAGCTAGCAAATGTCTTTGTTTCCAAGGTGGAAGAGGGTCGCTTGGATGAAATTCTTGATCAAGCAATAGTGAAGGGACATTTTGAGACAGTCACAAAAGTTGCTGATCTGGCAAAAAGATGCTTGAGGTTAAGAGGGAAGGAAAGGCCTTCCATGAGAGAAGTAGCCGCAGAGCTCCAAGGATTAGAGCGAACCATGGAACAGCATCCAAGTGGAGGGGAGGCTAATATCTCTTCATCTCCCAAAGATACCGGCAACTTGGTTGGGTCATCTGCTTCCGTTGTGGATATTACAACCAGTGCAGAGTGCGAGAGCAGCATGCAAATAACGCCTCTATAGACTAGTGGTGTATTGTGGCTTAATTATTAGCTACATGTAAATTTGTTGTGTGCTTTTTTACTTGTTATTATCCTCAAAGTTGGTTTTCTATATTTAAGGATGTTATGAATTCAAGATTTTCAGATTGAAAAGCATGAGATCATTCAACATGATTAAATGAGGTTTAGGTGTGGAGAGATTGAGAATGAGGGAAAGTCACTATATGGCTGAAGAAAGCTTGATTTATATGCAGAATATGCTAAAATATGAGAATTATGAGAGAATATTTGTTTGCGGTAATTTTCTGTGTATTCCTCTGTTTGTAAGAGGTCATATTTATAATGCAACAAAGCCTTAGTGGCCAAGAAAAATAACAAATTTATATTTCTATTTACAGTAGGAAATTAGGAATTAAACTAAATTAATTACAATAATAATGAGAATCCTTGGTGGGCAAAGAAAGAAAGTCAACAATACACAACTCACGCCAACATAATAAACTTTTTTTTTCTAGCTTGATTTATATGAGGTTTAGTTGCATCCTGATGTCATATGTGATGATGATGATGATGATGATGATAATGGGTGCTTTGGCTTGCCAACGATAAATTAGCTGGGAGTTTCTCTCTTTTCAGTTCAGGATGTCTATGGAAATGTCTCTCTAGGATGAGTTGGATATACATTTTGTTTGCAAAAATATCTGAAAATTAATCTATATATATATATATAACAAAAAACAAAGAACGGTAAAATATTCAAAATATCAAAAAATGTCCTTTGTTAATTAGGTTTATAAAACAAAATAACTTATTTAATAAGAGATAAAATAGTAAAAACAAAATGTTGAATTAAAAAAAATAGTTAATTGATCAATCTGATTTTGTTTTTATAATTTTTCATTGCTTCTTATTTTTTAAAATTATCTCAAACATATTCCTTCTTTAAAAAAATTAAATATTTAATTTTAAGAGGCTAGTGTGAATAAAGGAAGTATTTTAGCAGCAATCTCCAAACAAGTGTCAAAACATAATAAGTTAAAATATGAGAATATGAGAATGATAGAGGATCATTTTTTTTGGTTTTCAACTTCTTAGAGTATCTTCAACAACCTCTTCAACAGTTTTGAAATTCTAAAATAGGTGAGCTACATCAGAAAAACTCTCTCCAACAGCCTTTTCAACCTTAATCATCAAAACTGCAACCTATTTCTCTCTCTTCAAGACTGGTAAGTTGATTTTGGCTCTTCAAATGTTTAATTTTACTTTGGAAAAACAAAATCTACATTGAAAATGTTAAAAATATGCATTTTTCTTTTCATATAATAAATACATAGATATTTTTCACATGTTTTCATTTTTTTCATTTTTTTTTCCATGATATTGTATTAATTGAATTGAAGAGTTTGTTGGAGCAAAAATTATTCAAGTAGCAAATAAGTCTTTTCAAATTGCCACATAAGAGTTTTATTTGCTACTACTCTTGGAGATGTTCTTATCTTTCCTTTGCATTACAAACTGTTTATACAAGTAGAAAACTTGCTAACCAAATTCAACATTAATTACAAGTGGTTGGTAAGATGACTTGCTTACCAAACTCAATATTAATTACAATCACACTTCACTATGTTATAAATGATTTCACACCTCTAGTTAACAAAGCCAAGCTCAATAAATACTTTCACAATACAAATCAACAACAAGGTATTATTTATTTATTTTGGATCAAAAGGAGTTAAGTTAACAACATATATGGATATGCTCCATATGTTCCATGGCACGAAGCTAGCATCGTCGATAAGTGAAAGAAAAGACACATTACTTTTCTCTTTTTCCTTTTCTTTTTTTTAAACATTCTCTTTTTCCTTTACTCAACCTATCTATTTTTTTCCTTTCCCTTTTTTTCCTCTTCAAAAAAACCTGTCTATTTTTCTATTTTTATTACAGTATTTTCTTGTTCCTTTTACTTTATTGTACTGTGAGATATTCACAACTTTGGGCCGTGGTTGTGACTCGAGTCTTGAGTCTTCATCACTAATATAAAAAAAAAGAAAAAATTGTAGCAATGGTCCATAGATTAAGGCTCAACTTTACTTTTCGTCCCTCGCATTGTTAAATTGTTACTGTGATACTTTAATTATGCCTCCAGTTTCAGAAACCGTCCTTTCCGTCATCTCAGTCAACTTTTCCGTTAAAAATGATGACATGGCATAGACAAGTCCTACTTGGCATGGGCAAAAATGACTTTCCAAATTTTTTTCTCTCTTTCTGCCCCCTGCGATTATTATTTTTGGTTTCAATTCAAAGCACACAAAACGCAAGATCAAGATCAAAACCACTCTTTGACCACCCAAAAAAAAAAAAAAGATCAAAACCACTTCATTTTTTTTTGTCTCTCTCTCTCTCCCCTGCGCCCCCGCCGCGTTGCGAGCTAGGGTAGAGCGTAGATGGGGTTGCGGGTTCGTGAGTGCAGATGGGGTTGTGGGAAGAAATTGACAAGGCTTTCATGGTTTCTTTCTTCTGCACCTGCCACAATCACTGTTATTTTTTCTTTCTGCGGTTGTAGAATGATTTGCAAAAACTCAAACTGTGCTTTCTCTTCTCTTCTCCTCGCAGGAGAGTTAATTTTACACAAATATATCATCTACTTAATTCAATTCCGTTAATGTAATCCTAATTCTAATTCTAATATGAGGGAATGAATGAGAGAGAGAGAAATTTATTTCTTTTTTTATTTCCCAATTTGCCTTTAATTTTGACAGAAAATTTAACTAAATTATCGGAAAGACTAATGATGCAATATGAGATCTAATTAAAATACGAAGGTAACAATTTAGTAACGAGAGGGACGAAAAGTAAAATCAGGCCATAGTCCAGGAATCATTACTACAATTTTGCCTAAAAATAAGATCGTTCATGATTATGCTTTGTTTGAAAGGAGATTATATGAGCAAAATAATTAGCAGTTTAATTTGGCACTGTTTTAGATAAGCATGAGCGAATTAGGCCACAATCCAGACCCCCAATTCAATAAGTGAAAGAAAAAGATGCATTACTTTTCTCTTTTTCCTTTCCTTTTTTTTTCGTCATTCTCTTTTTCCTTGACTCAACCTGTCGTCTATTTTTTTTTTCCAATCCCTGTTTTTTCCTCTTCAAAAAAACCTGTCACTTGTTAGCAAAGAGACTGAGTATATATATGTAACCTGTACTGTTAATAATGACTAATGAGAAAAAGATAGAAAAAGCTTTATTAAAACTTGGGTCCTTCTCCATTGCGAACTTCAAGGATGCGAATTCATTGTGAATTTGTGTTTTCATCGTCGGATGTGCCTTGTTTAAACAAGGGTTTCATCATTATGCAAGATCTGACGGTGAAAACACAAGTTCGCAATGAATTCACATCCTTGAAGTTCCCAATAGAAGGACCCTTAAAACTTTGCCTTTTATTCTTCAGACTTGTAGAAATCTCTATTCTTCTCTGCTTCAAGTATTCTCAACTACCATGGTTAGCTGCAACTTACCTTTCACGAGGGCGCTCATCGTGATTCACGAGTCACTCATATGATTGGGTTCGAGGGAACACATGGTCCTCCTCCTACGTAAGGAATAAAACATCCATAATATCCTCGATATTTCCACGAAATTTTCGTATTTTTGGACTACCGATATTTTTGATACCATCGATATTTTAGATATCCATGAACCAAAATATCAATAATATTGACGACATGGACCGAAATATCGATAATATCCCGATATTTCCATCGAAATTTTCCGTATTTTTGGACTACCGATATTTCCGATATCATCGATATTTTATTCATTGCTCCTACTACATCATTACAAACTAGCGCGTTGCAATAATGGTGCAGACTATTGTTACTTGTTGGACGTACATATGGCTCCATCATGCATGGTCCATGGTGGGGATGGAATAATGCTGCAGATTATTATTAAACAACTACAGTGAGTCATTTGCAATATTTTCAAAGAGTATAGTAAAATATAATTGTGCACATGTCTTTGATTTGATCACTGAAAAACAAAATGTAATATTTCCAAATATGTGCGTGTGTGAAAATATTTGGTGGTGGCTGTTAAAATTGGTGAAAATATTATGGTGATTGGATCTACAACTACAAGATAAAAGTGAAGACTCGCCCAAGACTTCAGATAAGTGATGAAAGACTGGAGTGATCACAATGAAGGGCCAAGGCTGCTCATTACTAAAAAGTGTGAATAATAATTAACCCACAAGAAAGAATGCAGGCATTGTCGTCCATGATAAAGGTAGAATTTTTATGAAAGCATCTTGTCTGTATTGGGGTCGTCTTTATTTAATGCCCTACATGTTTTTTACAACTTCATACTTCTTGAGTGATCATGACATTGGCATTGCACAATTCACTCATGATGGTCCTCGTCCAGCGGTACAAATTTATCCGTTGCAATAATATAATATGTTGCAGTCTACGTCTGGGTCCTCTCTAAATTGGACGTTGATGCATGCATCCATTGTCCAATTCTTGCACAACTATTTCAGATTAGTCAGGATCGTGAAGCACTAAGCTGCTCACTATAATAAAGATTATTGTGAGCATTATTTGTCGTGAGTCACAATCACAACTCACGGGCCAAAGCTCACTAGAATATATCAACGCAATTAAAGAAGGAATAAGACGATAATGTAATAAAATGTTCCTATTGTATTATTGTGAGCATTATTTGTCGTGAGTCACAATCACAACTCACGGGCCAAAGCTTACTAGAATATATCAACGCAATTAAAGAAGGAATAAGACGATAATGTAATAAAATGTTCCTATCGTATTATTGTGAGCATTATTTGTCGTGAGTCACAATCACAACTCACGGGCCAAAGCTCACTAGAATATCTCAACGCAAGTAAAGAAGGAATAAGACGATAACGTAATAAAATCTTCCTATTGTCTGGAAAAAAAATGAAAAAAGAAAAAGTAATAAAATAAAAGAAGAGACAAGCCGAGGAAAGGAAGAGAGAGAAGTAATGTGTCCTTTTTATTATTTCTCTTATCAATGCTGCTTGGTTTTTTTGGGTATGCTGCTGGGTTGGTAAAAGGGTAAAACAGGCAAATTTAGGATGGTGCTTAGACATTTTATTTGGTGCTTTAGACACGAGGACTGGAAAACAGAGCGAAAATCTGTTTATTATTTTCCTCGACTTTGATTACATTGTTTATAAACCCAACACTATACGAAATTAATAAACCCAAAACCCATATGATATAATTCATTATAATTTATGGGTCATTTAAATTTCATGAGAGATTCACTATTATATCAAATATAGGGATTTAAATTATTAAAAAAACCTTATATGAAAGAGAAATTTTTAAATGTTCCGAGTACACTACGTGACTGGTGTACCATCCAATAGACTTAGAACATGTGGAATTACTAATCAATTTACTTCATTATTTTTTATGACACATGAGCGGGCTGCATTGGAAATATTCCATATGTCCTACGTCTAGTGGATGGTACACCAGCCATGTGGTGTACCGGGAACACCCAAAAGAGGCTTCGAACTTCTTACAAATTACAAATTGTTATCGATTTCTTAAAACAAGCACAATCCCAAAACCTCATAATAAAAACTCAAAACACTCAAGGGGCATCAAAGTAATTTAATAATCAAAATTAAATTCAATAGGGTCAGCTATCATTTTTATGGGATTTTTGAAGTTTTTTTTATGGGTTTGTTTATAAAAATTAAATGATGTGGGGTTTATCTATATCATTAGTGCTAAGAATGAGTATATAACTAAATAGCGCAAGATTTTATTTGAGTGGCTTAAGCTAGCGTATTAATTTAGTCTATAAAAAAACAAGTTCCTTGGGCTGTAGTTAGCATGTTCATGGGACTATCCCTTACTCATAATCATATATATATTTGTACCATATATGACCAGCCTCTCATGCCCACATAAATTGTCCACACATTTAATTAAACTTGTATGATTTTGTGAAATATTAATAACAGCAAAAATCCATTTTTAAGGTTATCACACATATTCTGATGAAAAATAAAAATAAAAACTCAACAAAGATAATGTTATGTTAGTATTAGAGCATCTTCAACAGTGGTAGCAAAAAAAACTCTTCAAATTGAAGTTTGTCGACTTACGTGGCAATTTGAAGAGCCTTATTAGCTACTTTAATATTTTGTGCCTCATCAGTCTCTTCAATTCAATTAATACAATATTTTACTTTAAACAATAATAATTAATAAAATTCTTTTTTTAAAAGATAATATTCTAGAAAATAAATAATATTTATGAAATGTACATCAAACCCATCAAGCAAATAAATGTTTTTAGCCTTTCGATATAATTTTGATTCTTCCAAAACAAAATAAATGTTTTGAAGAGGCAATGTCAACTTATCAGTTTTGAAGAGAGAGAATGAGGTTGCAGATTTGATGACTGAGATTGAAGAGGTTGTTTGGGGAATTTTTCTGATGTGGCTCACCTATTTGAGCATCCCAAAGTGATTAAAGAGGTTGTTGGAGATGCTCTTAGTACAACCTAATTTAAGCAACATGGAGAACGAATAACAAGAAAGAAAAACATGTAGATGGTTATATGCTAAATTCAAAAGAGAAATTGTATCTCCAAAATAATAAATTGTCCTAAAGACCAAAAGACCAAAAGACATGTATTTTTTTTCTCTCTCATCAACAGCCATGACAGAGCAAGTAGAAATGGCGGAACGCCATTTTACTAGTACCAAAAATGAAGGTGGGAGGAGGGATTGACCCAAAAAAAATGTAGAGGTAAACTCCAGAAACCCATTCTATTAATTTCAGTCATTTCCTCTCCAAAGGCTAGCTCCATGTAGAAAATTAGGTGCATCTCCATATAGAAAAATTACAAAGACCCATTTCCAGGTCTGCCAAGAATCAAATTAAGCCATATATAGCCTTCTATAAAGTCTTTGAAAAAAAAAAACAAGCTTGCAATTTTCAGCATTTATAGCATCCCCCAATAGTAGATGTTATTCAAGCCTTAGTCTTTGAATAACATCTCCAACCATGTCAGATATAAAGACATCTTCTCAGTGAGCCCTTCTCTTGGTTTTATTACAGAGTGTGGTTGTTCCATTCTTTTTATTCAAGGTGGAGGTGGTTGTGGTTTAACCCTCCTCTACCAAAATTCTCAGAGGAGATGTGTCGGTTTGTTTTCGTATTGGGCTATATTGGGTTCAGAAGAGAAGGGTATAATGGGAAATTAAAATAAGAGCCAAAGGTCTTTAGCTTCTTGAAACGGTAGTCCATGTGTAAGGCTGTCATTCGCTAAAGGAGCAACTGCCAGCTGCAGTCGCGCCCCTGTGGCTTGCATTCCTCTAACCTATGTATATCCCTATTCGAAGGAGAATGATTATTTGTAACCACATGATTTTTGAGATATGTTCTTGATATTTTTCTTTTTTATTTAATGACAAATGTCGTAAATGATTAATTATTATTACCTAAAAGGGGCAATATTGGAGCAAAAAATAATTTTAAAAAAGAAAAATAAAAAGATTACATAAGAAAACATTTAAAGAGGAAATTAATTTTATGTTGCACAAAAGTCAAAGAACTTGTATCAAAGTCACCAAATTTAAAGATTAAACCTAACTTCTCAATGGAAATTTGAATCTATATTAACCTTTCTATTAATTTTTTAAAAAAATGTTGCGAAAAGAGGTCTTGTTAGTAATCAAGAGTCCATTTTCCTTGTTACCAAACCCTATGTGCCCCCACGTTTCTTCCATTTAGTTTTTGATACGTGTAAGAATGTTAACAATATTTCAATACAATAATATGTCATATTACACGGGTCAAAAATTAAATGGAGAAAACATGGGGCACATGAAGTTTGATAATAGGGAAAATGGACTCAGTAATCAATCAGTTCTAGGTCTTTTTTACAGAAAACAGAGTCTTGGTCAGAACCAAGATAAACAGAAGTCATTGCCTCTGTTTATAAAGTTCACGAAATTGCCTAGTAAGCCCACACCTTTTTTGGACTAGCAGAATAACCCTCTCTCCTCACAGATCATCCTTATTTCTAGAAAATTTTCTTCTCTTGTAATCTCTCTTTTCATCTGATGAGGTTTTATTGACCCAAAAGAGAAAACCAAAAAAGGAAAAAGGAAAAAGATCATCCCTATTCTTTTATCCTCTTGCCATTGCATCCAGTAAATAGCGTGGTAAGTTTTTTATCAGTTGAAGCTTAATTTCCTGAAATAAATATACGTAAACTCTCTCACTATCTACGTTCAAAGGCTTGTGTATACTAGCATCAAAAGCACTTTTGATATGTAGGTTTCTGTGTGCTCTTGAAGTTATGTCTTTACAGCGCCCTGTTGATCATCTGACCAAATTCATAAGGTTAGCTTTTGCAAGATGTAGCCGTTTAATAATATAATAAGCTGATTATTTGGCGTGCCCCACTGAGTATCATCTCACTTTCTACGATATCGTAATGTATTTTAAATGACTTGTAATTTGATTTTGGTTAGACATACTCTAATTTGTTAAGTCTAAGACGTATCTCGATTTTCTGATTGCGTTTTTCTTTTAATTAGAGAACTTTTAACAAAGAAGAAATGGGGAAGAACAGTTGTTTCAGATTCATTGTGGAACAAGATGATTGTAATTTCCTGTGTTATTGCAATTTCCCTGGATCCCTTGTTCTTATACATTCCATTCATCGATGAGAAAAAGAAATGCCTTGGAATGGACAAAAAGTTGAGGAATGCGGCTCTGATTTTGCGATCTCTTACGGATATCACTTTCTTGGTGGATATTGGATATCAAATCTATGAAGGTATTCAAAATGCCTACAAGGAGATCAACCAAGGGAAGGAGCATTGGGAATTGGCTTGGCGAATGACAAGAAGAGATGAGTTTGGTGTGATATTAGCTCGGGTGTTGACGCGGTGTCCTTTGGTGACTGACCTTCTCTCTGTTTTTCCCATGCCACAAGTAATAAGAGAAATTCAAAATTTTAGTGTAAATTATGAGCTAGGCAGCTTTAGTTACTATGGACTTCTAACCCATTACTATTATTCTTTTGTGCAGCTTCTAGTAATAAATGGTTTTATCAAAATGATAGGGCCGGGAAATTCAGAACGGAGGAGAAAGACAACGGTTGTCAACTTTCTTCTTCTCATCCAGTATTTTCCAAAGATTTATCGAATTATCTTATCTTCTAGGGAACTTACAAGGACCATCGAAATACGAGTCAAAGCCCTATTCAATTTATTTTTATACATTCTTGCTAGCCATGTAAGTTTCACTTCCATATCATTTTATTTTACTATGTACTTATTTTGGTAATCCATAAATGCTTGATGAAGCTTAGTTTGATTTACAATAAACGCATGATTGGAAAGTGGCTACTGATGACGTAGAGTGAGTAGTGTAGGTGTCAATGCAATTCCTCTCTCAATAAATTATCATATCGATCATTAATGCATAGATCCATCAATTAATTAATTATGTTGTTGTCTTAGGTTATTGGAGCCTTTTGGTACTTCTTTTCCATTCAACGAGCGACCTCATGTTGGCACCAAACTTGTAAAAACAACGTTACATATGAAGGATGCAAAAATATCTTTTATTGTCATGATCGCAATCTGTCTACAAATGATATTACCACATTTTTTGATGAATATTGCAAAGTAGATATTCCATACAATGAAACAGCGCCGTTTGAATATGGAATATTTCTTGATTCCCTTGAGTCTGGTAATGCGGGGAATAGTACTACTTTTCCAACCAAGTTAACCTACTCTTTCTGGTGGGGCCTGAGAAATCTAAGGTTTGCACGTGCATATTTATTTGAAAATTTTCAGATTTTATTTTGTATCCCCTATTAATCAAAGAAATATATATTTGTCTACTATAAGAAAAAAAAAATTGTAACAAAAGAAGTCTTCAATAAAATATGATATCCCATTCCTTATATTTTTTTAATAAATAATAAATATCATATTTCAAAGTACTTTTAAAAATAGAACAACGTTAATCTTACCATATTTTTATATTACAATGGTTTTAGTTTATTATTATGGGTCGTAAATATTTTTCTTATTATGGGTTGTATATGATATATATTAATATGACTACTTTGTATGTTGCTTGTGAAAAACATACAAATCGTGAGGGATGCATATACAGTTTTACTTGTACACCAGGTATCACATTTTAAAAATAAATCTTGTGGTATAGATGTTCCGTTTACTCACAGATATATTTTTTATACTAGATAAAAAAAAAGGTATTCAATAAAAAATAAATATCCTATTACTTTTTTTATTTTTTTTATAAATAATAAATATCATATTCCAAATTACATTTTTATACCACTTGATGTGAATTGTAAGTCAGTAAATAAATTTTCTTAATTACTCGTATTGTATATGATATATATATATATATATATTAAATATGACTAGTTTTTCTTTTATGTGGTAACTCAACTTACAAGGAGGATCCTTTTAGGAATCCCCCATTCCTCTGATCATACAAAAGCTTAACTACTTTCTTCGGCCATTCATTAGTATTTCACATTTTGTTTGGTCCTTTACTTATTTTTTGCAGCAACTTTGGCACGAATCTCACAACAAGTCATTATGTGTGGGAAAACTTGTTTGCAATTCTTATTTCTATCACTGGCTTACTACTATTTATATATCTCATTGGAAATGTTCAGGTTGGTAATGAATCTCTGTTAAATATCTATTTAGTTTACTTTCAATTATTTTCCTTCAGCTTCAGGGGCCAACCCCTATCTTATATGTAAATGTATACCCCCTTCTATTGATGGATCACATGCATAATTTTATTTGAGATAACACTATTTTATTTCAACTATCTGAACTGTCCGCCTTCGTCCTTCTAAAAAAAATTAGACCTTGAAAACCAAGAAGGCATCAAGTTTGAACTACCAGAATAAACAAACACAATGCTTTAAGAAAACACTAAAATGATCATCATTAATTGATTGGTCAAATAGTTTTGAAATCAAGTGATTTTTTTAAATAAATTTTTTTAGGAATCCTTAAAAGTTAGATGCTCAGATGATTGATCTACACTTCTAATTTACTATTTGTGCTGAAATGTACCTTCAGACATTCATTCAGATGAGTACCACACAATCGGAGGAAATAAGGAAGAAGATTGGATCAAAAAAGAACGATATAGACACGTGGATGAAGGAACATTATATTGGTGATGGTGTGAAGAAGGAAATCATGAAAAACATAAATAAAAAATTGGAAGAAGGCAAAGATGCTGATCTGGAGAATCTATTCAATGTTCTTCCCGGTGATATACAAAAATCTCTAAAGCATCTTTTCGGCTTCAAAATTCTATTAGGCGTATGTTTCTCAACCTCTCTCTCTCTCTCTCTCTCTCTCTCTCTCTCTCTAAGTATTTGTATGTATATTATTTATTAAAAATGAAAATTTTGACTACTTAAGAAGTACATGAGTTGCCTTGGGCTTCCATCACTCATACGCCTCATTTGATGGTTCGGTTTGGAATAGATTGAGACCAAGGCAATTCTTATAATTCTTAGATGAGAATTAAGAAATAATATGTTGAATTGTTATTCGATTTAATTAATTCAGATCCGAACCAGGACATTAGTCCAATTTACAAGGAATTAATTTGTATCGTTGAACTTATATAGATGAATGAATCTTGCTTTGTGTTTAAATATCGATCAATTTTAAATACAGGTTGAACTCCTTGAACTTATGAATGATAATGTGCTGAAAATGATGTGCGACTATTTGACGCCAGTGAAGTACGCAGCAGATGACATCATATTTCCAACTGATCAACCAATTGATCGCATGCTTCTCATCATTCAAGGGACTGTATGGACCTACCGGACTACTAATTCTAGCTTTGCACTTGTTGAAGAAACAACAAAAGAATCTGGTGCTGCTCCTGATGGACCTCGGAAAGTTTATGGAGAAGAGCTTCTGATCTGGGCGTCCAACAAATCTGGGCTGCAGGATCTTCCTCCCTGCACCGAATATGTGAAATGTCAAACAAAAGTAGAAGGCTTTGCTCTCTCAGCCCACGACTTGCAAATGGTAGTGTCCGAATGCGGACATTTTTGGAGGTTAAACTTTAACCCTTGATCTCCCTCCCACCTTCCACAACGGCTGGTCATGTATATTTGCATATGGTAACAATCTAAGTAACTAGGATATCCAGCTTCTTCTTTTTTATAACTTGTGTTTTTGAGTGCTTGTATCGTACTTATGTCTAGAATTATATCGTTTTCGAGTGCTTGTATCATACTTGTGTGTTTTTGTGGGTAATATTATGGTTTTGTTTGTGACATCATCGTTATGTGAACAGTCATTCCATCCTTGCTCACAAATTATATATATTCCAGAAGAACCAACAAATAGATGAGAAAGCTGATGAAACTTATTGATGTAGGGAGGAATCAATACTCACTTACCCTGGGGTAACTTAATATGCTCTTGGTCAACTTAATTCAAAAAATGAGGAGGATATTAATAAATTGATTTCCGACAAGTGACAACTTATTGACGTTTTAAATATTACATTTTAATATGGGATGCTTAAGCAACTTTCAATGTTGCTAGTACTTGTAACAGCAGTAAGAGGAGGAGCAGAAGATGAAAAAGTGGTACGTCTTTGATGGGGATCGAGTGGAGATGTTTTTTAATGTTAAGTTTTATTTGCAAAAATATCTTCTTAAGATTGCAACTAAGAAAACAGAGGAACTATGTTCAGGCTCTGTTTGCTTGTTAGATGCTGTGATGTCTATAGACTGTACACTCATTAAAAGATCCAAGAAACTGAAAAAGCTCAATCTTCATGCTCTTCCCCTTATTGTGTACTAGTTTATGCAAAGCAAGCAGAGCACGCATAACAGAATTGATTCTAGGAATGAAGTTACAATTAAATTCCAATAAAGGTGAGAACATATTACTTGGGTTCACAACTAAGAGAAGGAGAATACGAACCTTAAGTCTTAAGGCCGAGGCTTACAAAATTAGACTTTCAACACAAGCAGGAACAATTGCTATGAAATGATTTACTCATGTATGTATACAAGTATATAAAGTTCAAAGTTAATTCTATCCGGTCTTCTGTTTATGCTTAATCGATGGTTTTCCACAATTATACAATATGTTACTTGTATGTGGTATCTTGGTCGAAAGAAAGTGAATGGCATCCGTAAATCAGATGCAAGAGACTTCAACCAGCAAAACGTAGATAATCTTTTTTTTTATTGACCGTTTTTTATCCTTTCGCTGCGGTTTGTGACGATTTTGTGCCCTTTAGTGATGGAATTACTGTCCATTTTTGCAGGTGAGATTTATCTGCGGTCTTTTTCGTCGCAAACCGCTGCTAAAAGAGCTTCCACGTCGAAAATAAAAACCGCCGCTAAAAGTCGAAAGCAGTTTTTAACTTTTTCTTTTCTTTGACGGTGTGGTATTTTGAAATTTAAAACTTTTACTCAGGGGGCGTCTCATGAAATTGTTGGGCTTACATATCTATTCTAAGGTGTACAAATTGTTGTGATATATACATATTTTGTTGTAAATTAAGGGAGAATAAATAATCGCAACCATCTATATAATTACTTTTCTATGTGGTTTGCATGTAAAATGCCCACAAGCTCACTCATAGGGATTTGCCTGCTAAACAATACGATCATTGGAAAGCAAGAGTAGTGATCTCTTGGTCACCTGGTATTGATCAGGATCGTCATCGTCGTTGGATTTAAATCCAATGGTACAATAGAGTTCTTAAAAGGAGTCAAAAGTAGGTGGGCCTTTAGATTTAAATCCGAAGGTGGGTGACGGATTCTGGTCATTAGGTGACCAGAGAACACTACTGGAAAGCAAATGGCGCGATTTTACATGATGAAAATTTTATTTGAAATTTGAGAGGTGAATTTTATAATATATATGGACACGTGGCAACCAAAAATTTAATCAAAAAATTTAATCATGATAATTGTTTTAATAAATATTTACACGTGGCAACCGAAAATCTTATCAAAATTAATCGCTTATGTAAAAATAATAATAATAAAGTGAATAGTAATTGCCATGGCAAAGGGCAATGAGTGGAAACACAATAAGCCTTTTACAAGGGCTGTCACTATTCACGAGCCCTTGCCTTGTCCTTGCTCCTTGCCTTGCCTTTGCACCTTGCCATGGCAAATGGATAGAGGTGTTCTTATAAATAATCTAGTTTTATTTCTAAAAATAGAAGAAATAGGCTAAAGTTGTATTTCATTGTAAATTGGAAAGAGCCAATAGGTTCTTTTTTTTTTTCCTTAGTTACATTGGAGGAAAAAAATCCCCACTGGTTTGATCCTGGATACTATGAGAAAGGGGAATCCACCACCTACCTCAATGCATTACTTTATTTCCCCTCTCCCTTCCTATCAAATAACAAAATTGTAAATTGGAAAGAATCAGGTGAACGAAGAGGTCTTGGTGAGTAATCAGAGTCCAAAACAATAAAAAAAAAGGGTTGCGAAAAGAGGCTTTGTCAGTCATCATACGAGATGAGCACCTTATTTTACTTTGTCTGCACTAATATCATGTTCAAACTAATGCTTTAGTAGTGGGGAGCTTTGGGCCGTACAGTCATGATTATCAGAAAAAGAAAAAAAGAAAAAAACTACACTGAGACAAGCCTAACAGTGGTCATTCTAACAGAGTCATTTCACAAGAGACTTACAATAGAATGAGGAAGAAGATCAACAACATGGTAACCCAAAATGGAATTATGAGCCATATGGTCAGCAACAACAATATTTTGTTCTCTATAAATATGAGAAATGGAACAGTTCCAGTCCCTCAATAGCATGTCTCTGCATCAATGAATGAGGCTAGAGAGAGGTTGAGTAGGCCTAGTCTTTGCACCATGATGATGGGGTGCTTTGGCTTGTCATATTCCTTCTAAAAAAATATATTAAATATTTAACATTAAGAGGCTGGTGGGAATAAAGGACGTATTTTAGCAGCATTGTCCAAACAAGGTGTGAAGCTGTTTTTTTTAGTCAAAAGGAGTAGAATAGATCACGAAGCCAGCATCGTCATTAAGTAAAAGAAAAAGACGTTGTCATTCTCTCTCTTTTTTTTCTTTCTTTACATTATTTTCTTCTTCCTTTTACTTTCTTGTGCTGTGCTGTGAGACAGGTGAATTTGGCACGGCTTTTTATTAAAAAAGCATGAGTGCATTCTACCTCCGGCTAGGAGCCTAGGATCAGTTGTCAATAAAGATTCTATGAAGATATGACTGGCGTGATGCACGAGGTCGTGAAGTTTTTTTCTCCATTTGTATATAGGGGCAGGAAAACTTTTTTGTAAACATATATGTGCAACGCCACAATCCAGACCCCCGATTCGAAGGGGAAAAGCCTGACCGAATGTGATATTATGAAATTCGACCAAAAAAAAAAAAGTGATATTATGAATATTTTATTCTTTAATCATTAGTCCAAAATAATAAAAAGGTTGCGAAAAGAGGTCTTGTCAGTCATCATACGACTCGTGAATCACGATGAGCACCTTATTTTACTTTGTCTGCACTAATATCATGATTATCAGAAAAAACTGTGAAGGGATTGAATTGGACCGTGCATATGGAACATTATTAAAAACCGACAAATTTGTGCCGATGAGAGGGGGACCATTATGATTAAAATAATGTCCAATATATGTCAGATGCAATTTATATTGGATGTTGCATGGAGACGACAACATTATTGCAACGGACAAATTTGTAACGATTGAAAGGCGTACCAATTATGTTTAAATTAATGTCCAATATATGTCACATTCAATTATATTGGACGTTGCATGGAGACGACTCGTAGACCTGCGTATGTGCAACATTATTGCAAGGGACAAATTTGATTGTGAGGAGTACCATCATGTTTAAATTAATGTCCAAGATATGCCCGGCAGATTCAGGAATTTTTCAAATGAGAAGCAATATATATCAATTATGCAATTAATTTATTAAAATTCATATCAAATTATTAATTATTAAAATTAATTAATTTAATCAAAATAAATATCAAATTATCAATTAAACAAAGAAAGACACAATCACGTTTTCTCTTTTTCAACAAGAGAGTGAGTCCATATATCTTATGTAAGTGGGCAACAACGACAACACTAATTAGTGACCTTCAATCATTCACCAATGATATTCAACGTTGTTGCTTAGTTAGGAAGAAGACCACATTAATCTCATTCCTCCTAACTATAATTAGCATAATAGATCGAGTTTAATTACCAACAACCACATGAATTTTTCAGTTGGAAATTAATAGTCTTTTTCCTTTCCTTTTTTATTTTTGTCATTTTCTTTTTCCTTTACTCAACTTGTCTATTTTTTTTAATTTCCCTATTTTTTCTATATTGATTACATTATTTTCTTCCACTGTGAGATATTCACAACTTTTGGCCGTGATTGTGACTCGAGTCTTCATCACTAATAAAAACAAGATCGGTCATGATGATGCTTTGTTTGAAAGGAGATTAAATGAGTAAAATAATAGGCGGGTTAATTTGGCATTGTTTTAGATAAGCATTAGTGAATTCTATCTCCAGCTGGCATTGGTCAAGATCAGTTTTTAACAAAGATTCTATGGAGATATGACTGGCGTGATGCACGAGGTCGTGAAGTTGTTTTCTCCATAATTTGATTTAAAGTTTTTCTATTTAAATCCCATATTTCTTTTTATTCACCTCATATTCTAAATTCACTTTAATTTCTGACGAGAAGCATAGAATGGGATTATAATTTTCGATATATCATTCCACAACTAGGTTTACAGCTTTATACAATGATTCAGTCAATAGAATCCTAAACTATCGCCTATAACCAAGGCTTGATCAGAAACTAAATAAGGAAGCAAATAACCAGGGCCGGCCCTGACTTTTGAGTGGCCTTAGGCAATTAATTAAATGAGGCCCATTTTTTAGTATATAATTGCGCACAATAAATAAAATGATTTTGCTTCGCCCGCTACGTGCGAATAAAAAAGGTAATATGCATTCTAATGTAGGATATATCTTGAAAAAAAAAATCATGTTAGATATTTAATATCATGAAGGAAATTACAAATTTACAAACCAATGTTCCAGGAACCAATAACTAGGCTTGTCAATGAGTCCGATCTTGATCCGAATCCGATACAATTAATAGGAGATGGATCTAGTAGTAGGATCCGATGATCCAATTATGTACCGAATCCATTAACCTGATAAATTAACAGGACAGATTTAGATCTGGTCTAATCCGATCCGATTTTTTATAATATATATTTTATTTTATATTATTTTTACTTACCATATATGTATATTTAATAAATGAGATAATATCTTGTTTATATGATATTATCTTCATTTAATAAGATAATATCATTAATTTAGATATTATCCGAATAAATGAAGATATTATCATATGCAATCTCTACAATTTGGGACTCTGCGAAACCCTAGCCCCGATGCTCCTATAAATAGACGACTTCATTCATCATTCAAGGTAACTCTAGACCCGAAAATACCCAAAGCTCTCTCCCTCTCCACTCTCCAATTTCTCCACAAGGCTCCGGCCTCCACACACGGCTCCGGCCACCCGGCTCTCACCCTAGAGAAATCTCCGTACCATTTTTAGCTATTGTTTGGCCCAGATTCAATCGAACTAACTTAGGCATCGTAGGGCCTTTGGCCAACACCCCCCGGGTGTGGTCTATTTACTCCGGTCTTTTTTACAGGTATCGAGGAAGAGAGAGAAGGAAGATCAAGGGTTGAAGAAACACAAGGCGAATATTCTCCTACGAGGATTTTTGCACAAACAATAATAATGCTAATACCATAAACTATTAACTATATGAATTTTATGAAGCAATTTTGCTCACCACTTTAACTCAAAATGTACTTTCACCACCGTTCTCAACACTTAATTAACCTAAAAACAGGTAAATAATATCATCCATGTTCTCTTGTATTGGATGTTCCATGCAAAGAATAAAATATCCATAATATCCCGATATTTTCATCAAAATTTCCGTATTTTTGGACTACCGATATTTCCGATACCATCGATATTTTAGATATCCATGGACCAAAATATCGATAATATCCCGATATTTTCATCAAAATTTCCGTATTTTTGGACTACCGATATTTTCGATATCATCAATATTTTATTCCTTAGTTCCATGGACTTGCAAGAAGTTGGCGAAGACCCATACAACATTATTGCAATGGAGAAATCTGAACCGATGGAGGACCATGTGAATTATTGAACCCCACAATATAAAAACAAAGGGAAGACCACATCAATTGTGAAATAATTTTTTTTAGGGTGATGATTTTCTCATTCACTTTTTAAAAATGTTGCAAAAAGGGATTGTCAGTAATCAATCAGTTCGAGGTCTTTTTTCAGAAAACAAAGTCTTGGTCTGTCAACGAAGAAGGTAAACAGAAGTCATTGCCCCAAAAGATAAAACAAAAAAAGGGCAAAAGGAAAAAAAGATCGTCCCTATTTTCTTATCCTCTTGCCATTTTATCCGAAAATACCCGACTCCTTACACATAAGGAGTCATTCCTCCTCTTGCACAAAGATTATATTCCAGAAAAACTGATTGACGTAGATATGAAGGAATCAACACTAAATTATATCGGATGTTCCTTGGCATGAGGCATGGACTTCCAACCAGTAATAGAGACGACCAAATCATCATATGATGAGAGCACCCTCATGAATTTGCCTGTTTTACCCTTTTACCAACCTAGCAACTAGTTTAGGTCCTTCCACCACATGGTTTATTTTATTTTTCCAAAAAAATCCAAAACGTACTGACAGCTATGATAAAAACCTTAGTTTGCCTGTTTTGCCCTTCTACCAACCCAGCAGAATTACTTTTCTCTCTTCCTTTCCCTCAACCTGTCTATTTTGTTATTTTATTACATTATCTTTAGCTCGTGATTGTGCCATGCATAATGCATGTACGTACATAATTATATCAAACTGAATAATAAGCCTATCATGTCACGCTCACATTCTTGTCTGAGAATAAAACAAATATAAAATTTGAATCATTATCTGAATGGAAGGGGTCTTCTCCTTAATCACGGATCCACAAAGGAGTAAAGGGGGTCAATTGACCCCCGCAACTCCAGAATCCATTATTAGAGGGGAAAATTTTGGTCCCTACAAAGTGTTTGTTGAAATATCCCCAGAACAGTGACTATTTTTTCCATTTTCAGCATTTAAGTAAATGTCTTTGTCATTTTACTTTTATTTATTTTTATGGGTAAATTTCACTTTACTACCCGTAAGTTTTCCAAAATTCTAACTTTAATACCAAGAGTTTTTTTCATCTTAGTCTCATACCTAAACCTTGATTTACCATCAATGCATTTATACGCATTTAAGAGAATATTAATCACTTGGTTGATCTAACGGATTTTAGTTAGTCCACATCAATACAGTTTGTATTAGGGATCAATATTCCACTCCCCGACCATATTTAAGTTTATAACCCTAACTTCTTGTATCCTTCTATTGGGCCAGAGCCAGACACAGATAAAACCCCCCTAAGAAGGTAACTTCCATATATACAAACAAACGAAGTGTTTTAACTGAAATTCAAACTCATAATTGGAGTCCGAAGCCCAGAAAATCAATCCAAGCCCCACAAAAATTAAAATGAAGGTTTTTAAATAGACCAATAATAAAAGAAGGAGAATACGAAACTTACGTCCAAGCCCTTTAGTGACAAAATTACGGTCCCCAATTTTGCAAAGGACATTTAGCTGCGGCCGTTTTCCTCGCAAACCGCTGCTAAAAGACCTTCCGCGGCGAAAATGGAAAACCACCGCGAAAAGTCGAAAGCAGTTTTTAACTTCTTTCCATTGACGGTGGTATTTTGAAATTTTAAACTATTATTCAATGTGTGTTTCATGAAAATTGTTGGGCATACATACCTATTCTAAGGTGTACAAATTGTTGTGGTAAATGTTTAAATATATACATATTTTGTTGTAAATTAAGGGAGAAGAAATAATCGCAACCATCTATAAGCAATTCACTGTAAATCACCACATAATTGCTTTTCTGTGGTTTGCATGTAAAATGCCCACAAGCTCACTCATAAGGATTTGCCTACTAAACAATACGATCAATGGAAAGCAAATGTAAGTCAATGCATTGTAGCAAGACTCAGGGAAGATAGCAGAAATGAAGTTTAAACATGTTCAACTCTATTTGTGCACTATGATTTGGTAATAAGACATGATGAACTTAAAGTGATGTCCTTCCCCCTTCTATGCCAATGCACTTAATGTAACGTTCTTCCCCTTTCATAAATTTTTGGATGCCTAATAGGGGTCACCAGAACATGGTTAAGTATATGTTTTCCTAGCTGCAATGCCAGTGCTTTTGTTGCTCTAAGATAAATTTAATCCAATCTTGAAATAGAAAATTTTGAAGGAAGACATAATTAAGGAAGTTTCTAAAACAAAATTCATAGAAGATAGCTTAAACATAAGGAATAATTCTACCACTAAACTTTAGTAGTTAATAGGGGATCAATATTCCACTCCCCAGACCATATTTAAGTTTATAACCCTAACTTCTTGTATCCTTCTATTGGGCCAGACACAGATAAAACCCCACTAAGAAGGTAACTTCCATATATACACACAAACGAAGTGTTTTAACTGAAATTCAAACTCATAATTGGAGGCTGAAGCCCAGAAAATCAATCTAAGCAGCACAAAAATTAAAATGAAGTCTTTTAAATGGATCAATAATAAGATCTACCTTAGAGATTAGCCAAGCCTTCAGCTAGTGATTAAGAAAACTAGAGGAGCTTGAAACGAGGGTTTTAACATGAGTGCTTAAAGAAGGAAAAAAAAAGCTTGGCATCATGTGGTCAATTAATCCCAAACATCAAATACATTATTGCAATACCACAATTAGAAATCAAATGTATGTCAAAGCATGCATACACAAACATCAAAAACATTATAGCAAGACTATGGAAGATAGCAGAAAGGAAGTTTAAACACTTTCAACTCAACTATATGCATACAGTATGATTTGAAATTAAGACATGAAGCACTTAAAGTAATGTCCCAACCCTTCTGTACCAATGACACTTAATGTAATGTTCTTCCCCTATGATGTACCCTTCGGCAACTCTTGGCATTAACTTTTAGATGCCTAAAACTCGTCACCAGAACATAGTTAAGTATATGTTTCCCTAATAATGAGATCCAATCTTGAAATAGAAAACTTTAAATGAGGACATAATTAAGGAAGTCTCTAAAACTAAAGTCAAAGAAGATAGCTTAAACAGAAGGAATAATTGTGCCACTAATTTTTAGTAGCTACTAGAGATCAAGATTCCATTTCCCAGTACATATTTAAGTTTATGAGCATACCTTCTTGTATCCTTCTATTGGACCAGACGCAGATAAAACTCCACTAAGAAGGTAACTTCCATATATACACACAAACGAAGTGTTTTAACTGAAATTCAAACTCATAATTGGAGGCTGAAGCCCAGAAAATCAATCTAAGCAGCACAAAAATTAAAATGAAGTTTTTTAAATGGATCAATAATAAGATCTACCTTAGAGATTAGCCAAGCCTTCAGCTAGTGATTAAGAAAACTAGAGGAGCTTGAAACGAGGGTTTTAACATGAGTGCTTAAAGAAGGAAAAAAAAAGCTTGGCATCATGTGGTCAATTAATCCCAAACATCAAATACATTATTGCAATACCACAATTAGAAATCAAATGTATGTCAAAGCATGCATACACAAACATCAAAAACATTATAGCAAGACTATGGAAGATAGCAGAAAGGAAGTTTAAACACTTTCAACTCAACTATATGCATACAGTATGATTTGAAATTAAGACATGAAGCACTTAAAGTAATGTCCCAACCCTTCTGTACCAATTACACTTAATGTAATGTTCTTCCCCTATGATGTACCCTTCGGCAACTCTTGGCATTAACTTTTAGATGCCTAAAACTCGTCACCAGGACATAGTTAAGTATATGTTTCCCTAATAATGAGATCCAATCTTGAAATAGAAAACTTTAAATGAGGACATAATTAAGGAAGTCTCTAAAACTAAAGTCAAAGAAGATAGCTTAAACAGAAGGAATAATTGTGCCACTAATTTTTAGTAGCTACTAGAGATCAAGATTCCATTTCCCAGTACATATTTAAGTTTATGAGCATACCTTCTTGTATCCTTCTATTGGACCAGACGCAGATAAAACTCCACTAAGAAGGTAACTTACATAATTGGAAGTTGGAGACCAGAGAATCAATCCCATCCCCACAAAATTTAGAATGAAGTTTTCAAATAGTCAATAACAAGATTTACCTTAGCGATTAGCCAAGCCTTCTCCATGTGATTAACAAAACTATAGGAGCTTTCATACCATACATAAATTTAATCCAATCAACTTCTGAAAAAAGATGCAACCTTTGATATTTACAGAGTTCGATGTATGGAAATAGAAAGAAAAAAAAATGAAGATCCATTGTAAAAGCCAGCGTTTACCTTCTCTTTAGTAACTGGACTGAGGTTACATGGCGGCTATGGTAGTGCGAGCGGCGACGTCGTCTTGGGAATTAGATTTAGGGATTTTCTCTTGTCGAATTGATTTGGGGATTTTTGCAGTAGTGACCGGAATCAATCTCTTGATAGGCAATGGGTCGGGTTGTAATCAGATTTGGGCCATACGAGTCTTCTTGTGGTTCAAAGATGTGTTAAAAGTCAAACTGTTGACCTGGACATACTAATTAAATTCCGAAAATCAACTTTTACTATGGTTTCTGAATATGTGCAGGTAATCTCTTCGACCTTCTTTGTTTTACTGGTTACAATAGTTTGGATATATCGCGAAATGAAGAAAAGAAAGTTCATGAAACTCAAACAAAAATACTTTGAAGATAATGGTGGCTTACTTTTAAAACAAGAATTTGCTAGTTATTCTAGATCTGTTGAGACAACAGCCAGAATCTTTACTAAAGAAGAACTTAAAAAGGCCACAAATAATTATCATGTAAGGGAAAAATTGGTGAAGGAGAAAGGAATCCGGAATGGAATGATTTTGAATATCGATTTATTATTAAAAAGTCTTCTCCTACATTTGAATTGTCAAAACAAGAACTTTATGTGAGAGTCGAAGCCCCAAAGGAAGAACTGGGAATTTTTTTGATAGGAGAGCGGTTTTCCTTGGAGATGGAAAATTCGCCCCCCCGGGTTTTATCAATTTGCAAATTCTTCCTTAGCTAACGCAATTGTTTACAAAGGAACCTTGTCAAATGAAAAAGTGGTTACCATAAAGAAGTCCAAAGTTAATGCCCCAATTATCGAGAGCAAGCAGTTTGTGAACGAGGTGATTGTTCTTACTCAAATCAAACATAAAAATTTTGTCAAGCTGCTAGGCTGTTGTTTAGAGACCCAAACACCTATATTGGTTTATGAGTTCATTGCCAATGGCACTCGTTATGAGCACATTCATGGAAAGGAAGGGAAAAAACCATCACCATTTCCATTGGCATTGCGGTTGAAGATAGCAATCGATACTGTAATAACCTCAATGACAGGACCCGACCCAGATTCTACCCCGGAACCCGTGCCGAATCCTGCTGACAACCGACATCATCGCGATGCCGGGCCCACATACTAAAAGAATCCCTCTTCCCGAGACAAACAAACAAAGGGGTCAAGACTTTTGTAGAAAAACGGACAGAGTCTCCCCAGAAAAACAAACAAACCCAAAGTTCCAACCTGTTCAAAAATAGTAGAAAAATGTACAACCAACTGCCAGCATGCAATAAATACATAACAGGCCTTTGGCCAACAAGTTCAACCCTAGTGGGCAATAACAGAGCAACTAAGAGTATGCAAGTTTAACAGCAGAAAATTAAAGTTAAGATAAGGGACACGAGGTCCTACAGTTAAGTCGACGCTCGAGAATAGAAGCGCTCGGCCGGACAATTTTGAAGCACGACTAGGGCCTGGGGGGCGCAAAACAGAAAGAGTGTGAGTGGACAAAAACAAGGTTTAGTAGTTCAAAACAACGTACTAACCCCACCGTTTCAAAACCATGCAAACCATGCAATTAAAATCCGTTGTATACATAATTGATTCAAAACCAATAACTCAAAATAATCAAAGAATAAAACCATTCCAAACCATTTTTTTTCCCGAGGCAAAACCTCCCAAAACTAAACCGCGTATACATAAATGTAATTAAAAACCGAAACAACTTGAAAATAGTAAGCATAAGAATATAATAAAGTTTCCATAAAACCAAAACAACGTAAAATGTCCAAAGACCAAGATAAATCCAAGAAATCCAAAACCACCACAAAGTAATATAAAAACACTTTAAAAGACTTTAACCATTTCTTTCCCACCCTCAAATAACTGCATGCCCGTAGGCACTGCAAGCGAGGAAGTATCCTCACTGAAAGAAAATACGAATACGAAGGTACTAATATATACATATAGACTAACACACGCGTATAGATATAATATAACCTCGACACCAAATACAAGTACCAGGGGGAAACAATCCAACAGGGGATTGTTTAACTGGACACCGGGACAGCATTCACGATGGTCTCATGCCCAGGATAACTGGACATCGGACGACATCGCAATGGCCTCGTGCCCAGGGTCGAGTCGTCCAACTGGGACTAAGCTCCTTGGCCCGCATGGCAGAGTCCTCAATAACCATGCGTCCGAAACTAGTCATACGCGCAGACTACCCAATCAAGGGTCTACGGCCACACCCCGTTAAGGTATGCACCGGATCGAACCATACTCCATGTCACAGTCACCATATCAAGAACAGGGGGAGGTACATAACACAGTGCCACTGCACTCAAACCAACACCACACGAAAATCCATATACACATGTATACTAGCAAGAACATAATTAATAAGGTTTAAATACCAAAACCAAATACGTAAACAACCGGACTATACTAGCGTCCAAAACTTACCGCCCAAATACTCAATTCAAAGTAGGTATATTTATATAGTCAAAGTAGATATATATAAGTTTCCCAAAAATATAAAGTATAAATTCCAAAGGCTTAAAGTATACTCACGACATATGTAATAATAAAATAATAAAGTCCGAAACCCAACGAAACCATAAACTCAAATATTAAATATAAATCATACGGAAAATCCATCACAATCCACCGTACCCAAATCCATACATAAATACTACCGGACGCTTGACTCGTCCCAAAATCAATACTTAAATATAAGCATAAAAATGAAATATAGCCAACAGGGCCCCACGAACAAACCGGCAACCCAAAACAATTATAAAACTCAAACACCAAATCTAATCATAATAAATCCATCCAGGATCAATTCAAGATTCAAAACAATATTTAAATATCATTTACATGCATCGCATTCAAATCTTTAAAATCATGCTTGTTTGAAAACAAAGTCCACTCACCGTTGGTCCCACGCTGCCCAACCCGGAAAGGGTTCCACTCGAGGATCACGGAGAGCTTGAGAACCTAATTCAAGAACACGAGGATTAAGGTTAACAACCGGACCAAAGCGATAACCCTAAAAGTCAACCCTAACCAAACCCGACAACAGTGTACCAACATGTCGTATGAGGAATTCTAAGATCAACGACGTTCGTTAGGAGACGAGACGACCTCGGGAGATGCTCGGTCAACCCTGGTCAAACTTGGTCAAACTTACCCGAATAGGTCAAACCGGGCCCGTGGGTCCCATGACCTCCAAACTTAGATCCGAAAGTTCCTATAGGTTCACTACTCTTAGAGAACACGTCTTGAAAGTTTGGTCACGATCGAACGGTCGGATTGCTCACGATCGGACGATTACGGTTTAACTCAAACTTGAAGTCATTGATCCGAAGCATCCGGGGCTCCGAATCACGATCCGTCAAATCCTATACGTTTCTAGAAATACGGGGAACAACATACGTGAATTCGGTTTCGATCCAACGGTCCGAACACGTCGAACCCAAGCAACGCATAATAGGCGTACAATGGTTCGAGGTCCAAACGTCATCCGAATCGAAATCCGAACATACGTGCGCTGCTCACAACGACTCAAGGATCGCATTGGGATGGAGAACCGCCACCACACAGCCGCCACGCGCCGCCACACGCGCGGCCGTGGTGGGTGTCTGGCGATTCCAATTCGGGTTTTGTCGATTCAAGAGACAAGCCTTACACCAAACTGATCGCACCTAGAGGGGTTCCAAAACCGGTCTGAACCGCCACGAACTGGCCGGAAATTCACTCCAAAAACCGGCCGTTTGGGGTTTCTAGATCCGATCACAAAGAGGCTTAATCGATGAAAATCAACCATGCAGAAGCAAGAGGAGGAGGAGGAGGTTCGCGTACCTTGCGCGACGGTGGAGCTCGCCGGAGCCCGGCCGTGACGCCGGTGAAGTTTCGCAGACAAAACCGGGTGATTTCTCGCGTTTTCCGGCAGCGGGAGTGGCGGGCTTCGTCGGGGAAGAGGCGGGGAAGGTGCGGGACTCGTCTCCCTTTTGGTTCCTACCCGTGGCCTGGGGTGGTCGGAGGCGGTGACGGCTGGTCAAAAACCAGCCGGTGAACAGCGTCGGGGGAGGGGGCTCGCACGCAAGAGAGAGAGAGAGAGAGAGAGAGAGAGAATTGGGCCAATCAGAATTTTTCTTTGTTTTATCCATATTTTTAAATTATTAAAATATTCCACTTTATCGTTTGTTAACCAAATTGATCGTGCCGCACGTCCCCGGACTCGTTTCGACGTGCCGGACGCAATGACGCAACCCGTTTCGTCAAATTGTCGTCCGAAAATTAAGTTGACCAAAATGCCCTTTTAATTATTAAATTCTTAATTAATTCCAATTTCATTATTTTAATCCTTTTAATTCATTTTAATTATTTATTTGTTTAACTCAATTAATTTATTTAAATTTCCTTAAATTTTGGGTCAGGGTCGTTACACTCAAAAATTAATGTTCGGTTTTATTATTTTTGTGAAAAATTATATTAAACTGTGTGATTATTATGGGTATTTTATGAAGTTGGTTTGATTAGGAAATGATTTAGAGAAACCTATCATGCAATGCATTTCTTTCTAATTCTTTGTGACAAACTAATAGATAATTGACTGCATAAACATCCTCCCAAGTTTCAATAAAAATTTCTAAGTTTTTCTTACAATTTCCGTGTTTTTTATTCAATTTTTACCGAAAATAGGTAGTTTCCCGATATTTCTGTTGAAGAATGTAAAGTCCCACATCGGAAACTTGGCTGAATAAATTACAACTTATAATAAATGGTTCCACTCCTAATAACACCGAGACCTTTTGAGATAAAACTCCACACATACTGGGCTTTGTAGGTGGTTAAGTTATGGACAATATCGGTGTTGCTAGTAGTAGGCCGCTGGTCCGTCTCTCTGAAATCTTAACTTGGTATCAGAGCGGGTTGATTGATTGTGCCTGAAATATTGGGTATTTACTCTTACCCCTTACCCAACATGTGGTGTTCACATGTGGGGTTTGAATGTTTTCCATTATCTAATATGCGGTGTTCACGTGTTGGGCTTGAATGTTTGACTTCAATGTGGAATTTTCTCCGTGTGTGGCCCACTATGTGGTGGTTCCACATGAGGGGCCGGTGTGTTGAAGAATGTAAAGTCCCACATAGGAAACTTGGTTGAATAAATTACAACTTATAATTAATGGTTCAACTCGTTATAACACAGAGGCCTTTTGAGGTGGTTAAGTTGGGACAATATCGGTGTTGCTAGTAGTGGGATGTTGGCTCATCTCTCTGAAATCTTAACTATTTTCATCGAAATTTCCGTATTTTTAAACCAACGATATTTCCAAAACCATTGATATTTTAGACCTTGGTCTTAGTCAAGCCATGTCACTTCGTCACCAATTTTAACAACCAACTAAACGAACCAAATATTCTCACATATTCTCATATTATCGAAAGAGGAATGCTAGCAACCTTGTCTCTGACCTTCTCTTTTGAACCTTCTCCATTCTTCTCATGACAAGTGTCACTTTCCTTACACTTAAAACAATGTCATTAGTGCATCATACAAACTAGTTTTTGTTTTCCAAGTTTACCCTTATTGAATGTATTAACTCTTTTTAATAAAATAACAAGCTAGTTTTTTTTTACAACTTTCTTACTACCTTATTAAAAAATTTAATAAGAAAATTAAAACTTAAGTTTTTTTTTTCCAAAGATGATGTATGTTTTGTTAAACACAAAATAATGATGATATCACTTTCATGATAACAATGTCATGAAAAAGCTTTATTTTTTTCAAAATAAATTACGTTTTTCTTTTTTTTTTCTTATTTAATTTTTAACAATGTGCTAAGGAAGTTGTAACAAAATTTGGATAAATTGAAGGAAATATAAAAGCTAATACATTTAATAAGGGTAAACTTAGAAAACAAAAACTAACTTGTGTGATGCATTAATGATATTGTTTTAAGTGTAAGGAAAGTGACACTTGTCACGAGGAGAAATGAGAAGGTCCAAAAAAGAAGGTTAGAGAGAAGGTTGCTAGCATTTCTCTTATCGAAAAGGGGTTTCAAGTTTGAATGCTTTTTCACTCGTTAATTAAATAAATTAAAAAGACGAATGATTGTTAACAGACAAAAAATAATCATGATAGGTTAGTAAAGGCATTTCCTATCTATATAATAGGTCAGGCTTTGCCTCAGTTTCCTTAGGAAAACAAGTAATACATAACATACAGTGTGTGCTACACACATGTGGCCTTTCAATATGGGATGCTTACGCAACTTTCAATGTTGCTAGTACTTTTACTAGCGGCTACAAATGCTGTTGTAGCGGAGCGCAAGAGAGGGATAAATTTTTGTATATTTCAGATACACCATGTGGTTGGTGTACCATCCAATACACATAGAACATGTGAAAATATTTTATTTTTATTTCCTATGTGTATTGGACAAAATACCCACATGTTCCATGTGTATTGGATGGTACACCAGCCACATGGTGTATTAGGAACATGCAAAAATTACTCAGAGAGAGGGGGAGCAGAAGAACATGGAAAAGCTGGCGGGTTGCTTGAAATAGCAATGGCCAAGCCTAACTGCACAAACAAATGTGGTAATATCAGTATTCCATACCCATTTGGCATTCGTCACGGTTGTTACATTGGACCACAATTCCTAATCACCTGCAATGATGGGAACATGTATGATTGTGATGCAGGACGCGTTGGACCTAAATTTATTAGTTTCCTAATATAGTTGTTAGTTTCCTAGATTCTCTAGTTTTCCAAATTCTTGTAGGATTTCTACTTTTTCAGATTTCCAGATTTCTAGTTTTAAGTTTCCTATTTTATTTAGGTTAGGAGTTTTGTTTAAGCAAGGGATTTTTATCCTATTATAGCTAGGTTTTAGTTTGCTATAAATAACCCCATGTAATTCTTTAAAATTCAGATTTGAATGTTGAGTAAACCCTTTCCTAGAACTCTCAGATTTCGTCCATTCGATCTATATTTTCTTCTTCTTGGCCTCCGATATTCTTCTTTGTTCTACTGTTTCTGCCCTTTATCTCGTCTTTTCGATCTATATTTCTTCTCCTCGATCTCTTATATTCTTCTTTGTTTGATTGATTAAGTGATTAATCTAATACCTACGGGTTGTACTACATCAGATTGTCACCAACATATCCCTTGAAGAAGGTGAGCTGCAAACAGGGCAGCTAGTAAACCGAGTTTGCTATGACGGCGAAGTTAACCCAAACGACAACGAAGACCAAAACAGAGGCGAGTTCAGTGTGATTCCTCCTTACACCATCTCTGGTGCCAAAAACATGTTGGTTGCGGTTGGTTGTGACACGTACGTGCGCTTTGTTGGTAGCCGGGGCGATCAAAACTACACAACGGCTGCCTTTCCCAATGTCAACATAATATTAGTGGAAACGCCATTGATAAGAACGACTCTTGCTATGGCATGGGGTGTTGCGAAACCAAGATCCCCCCTTTGCTGAACAACCTGCCTCTGACGGTGTTTAGCTTTAGACAACATAAGCCTGTATGGGACTTTAACCCCTGCGACTATGCCTTCATTGTGCAAAAAGGCAACTTCACATTCAGCAGTACAAGTTTTCAACAACTCCACAATACATCCCGACTTCCCCTGGTTCTTGATCAGCAAATTGGGGAGGAGTCGTGTGATTTTGAAAGAAAAAAAAAAAAAGACTTTTGCATGCAAGCGAAACAGTTACTGCCAACCACAAGGTGTGGTGTAGTTGGCAAACTATCACTTCCAACTGGCGAGCTACTTAGTGCATTAATGGCGGGGATTCGAAACCCGTTGGAAACACCTTGTGGCTAGGGGCAAGCCGCACCCCAGCGGGGATTAATCTCACCCTTTAGGTGTGGGGATACCTCATGATATTTACCAAAAAAAAACAGTTACTACCATAACAAGACTTCGAGTTACATTTGCCGGTGCTCGCCAGGCTTCCAAGGGAACCCATACCTCGAAGATAGTTGCAAGGTATAATATATTTTTATTTTATTTTCTTAATTACCAAGTAGAATTGAAAATTGTTTAACCATTCAATTATTATATATCCTGGACAAACACACACACACACACACATATATATGCTTGTTTAGAACATATAAGATGGTTGCATGCTTAGAACAACCACGTGGACGCTCATCTAGCCGTAGACTACATGTCAATGCACTCTTTCTATAATGGGTTAATTATTGTGTCTCGAGTCTTCATCACTAATATGAAAAAGCTCTCTATTAAGGAAGTCATAGTCAAGCTCTAAAATATCGATAATATCGACGAAATATTGATGATATTTTCGTTTTTTCGGGTCTAGGATATTTTGGAAATATCCATACACATATCGTATGATTATTGATAATATCAAAAAGTATCGACATCGATAATTTCTCACACGCTTAAACAATATTTGGCCAAAATATCGCAATAATATATAAAAAATATCGCTATATGTGCATGCAATGGAAAAAATGAAAAAAATCAATATCACCCAAGCAAAGAAGATGACTCATAACTTCTGACTCTGTGTGAGTGGGAAGTAGTAACTATGGTTATACTCAAAACCAACCATTTTCCTACCTTCATATCCATGCCTTTTGGGATGGAATCAAGCAGCTCATGGAAAGAATCCGAGACCCAATCTTCAAATGATTTTGCTTATGGACAATGTCAGCCAATGTCGGATCCATATGGGTTACATGTTAACAACTACATGCAAAACTATTTTGAGGATTTATCATTTGATGACTTCTCTTCACAATACACTTACTCTACACATAGAGATGATGAAGACAGTACAAAATTTGAACCTCTCATAGGAACTTTATGTGGTACTAAGTCACTCATGTATCTTACCATGCAATGTATAAAGTGTCAAATATTGTAATAAATCATTATAAATAAATGATTATGGTGTGTTTAATTTTCTTTCATTAATTACTATATATTTTCTATACTCGCAGTGTTTCTCAACTCGCTATATAATCAACTTAAATCAGTTAAACCCATCATGCAATCACAGGACCCGACCCGAATTCCCCCTCAGAACTCGTGTCAAATCCTGCAACCCACTTATGCCAGGTCCACTAAACCCTCCACCCAGCAAAATTCAAGAAAAAGGAGTAAGACTTCTACCAAAATTTCGGCACAGTCTCCCCTAAAAGCTGGACGTTTGCCAATTTCTTTCACCTGTTAAAACATAGTTTAATATCACCAAACTTCAGCATGCACAAATTAAGTCACACACAACAACCATACCGGCCTCCAACCTTTAATCCAATCATACCCAAGTAGTGTCAGAGCAACTAGAATATGAATTAAGGTTTACAAATCCAGAAACTTCGAAAGAAAGTAGACTGAAGTCCTACAATTTGCTATTGATATATGGGGGAAACGATTCAATTTGAAATTCATTGTCGCCTCGAGTTACAGCCTGGGGTTGCAAAACAGAAAATGTGAGTGGACAAAAAGAACATTTCAAACATAATTATAATGAACGTACTGTCCCCGCCATTTTGCAAAAATGATGTAAAAACCATGCATTTGAACCTTTTACTATGCATTACTGAGTTTAAAACATTGTCATCCCCTATGCCCCATTTAAATGCTAAGAGATAGTCTATTTCCCTGCACCTGCACCTAGGTTATCCTAGGCTGCCTACGTTCCCTCAATGAGGGATCAAGCCGCACATAGTTCTTTAAGAAACCATTAAATTAATAAAAACCCGTTTCCACATATATCCAATATCCTTCCACGTGCCGGCAACACATCGCATGTGTGGGTAACATCCATATCCTCCCATACGCCGGCAACGCATCACATGTATGGGTAACATCCATATCCTCCCCCACATGCCGGCAACACATTGCACGTGTGGGTAATGTCCGTATTTAGTGGCGGATCCAGGAATTTTCTTTTTTGGGGGCAAGAAAATGCTACTGCAAAGCCACTAATAATTAAGATTAGTCGACTCTTAAATTAAGAAAAAAAAATCATATAAACATATCCATGAACAAATTTGTAACACAACACATTCTACCTAGTTCCTCTATTGACCACACAAACATAAGAATGAGAATAATGAGTCTATAGAACAAGAAGAATTCCATACCCAAAAAAAAATAGAACAAGAAGAATAACATAAGTCGAGGAGTAGAGCATGTTGGCCCTCCTTGCCCCCACCTTAGTCTTATTTGAGGCATTTTGTCAAACAACTTGCCCCTATTAAATACACAACTTCATAAAAAATTGGCACCTTCATAAGTAAATAATATAATTGAGTGAGGGCAAGTGCCTTCATTGGACCCTTAATGGATCCGCCAGTGTCCGTATTCCCTCGTACGCTGGCAACACATCGCACGTATGGGTAACATCCGTATCTCATATACATATTCATAAACAAATCCATTCCCATTTCCTCAACTATATGTCCATATTCGATACCCTTTAATATACGGACAAATACATATATACCCAAACTTATCATTCCCATAAAACCGAATAAACTAAGTTTTTAATCAAAATTCCATTTAATCCCGTAAACCCATTTAAATCATATTCAAAAGAAATCTTGGATATGCATGCAGTTCAATACTTGAAAAGGAAAATTATGCTTCTTAAAACAAAAGTCTACTCACCAGAAGTCCAAGCTAGAACAACCTGTGAGGGTCCTTCCAACGGATCACGTAGAGCCGGATCACCTATTTCGAAAGAATACCAAAGGATTGGATTAACAACTATGCCCAAACATGACTGTAATTGAAAATTCTAGTTCTTGGAATTTCAAGTGTCTAATCTATTAGCAAGGTTCTATGGTCATTCTAATGTTTTCCAAAGGCAAGACGGTCTCAACAATTTGTGGTCAATTACTTGGTCAAACTTCCAATTTTGGTCAACCCAAACCCACGGGCCCACGACCTTCGATTTTCGATCTGAAATTTCCAATAGGTTCAACAAAGTTAACTAAACAAGTCCTTCAAATTTGGTCTCGATCGAGTGGTCGGATCTGAACCAATCGCACGATTGGACGACAATCGTTTCACCTAACACTATACTCAATGATTCGGAGTATTGCGACTCCGATTCTCGATCTGCGAGTTCCTACACCATCCTAGAGGTACGAGGAACGACATAATTGAAATTAGAACTGATCCAACGATCTGAACCTATCGAACTCGGAAATCTCCTAATAGTCGTAAATCCATCCGAGCACACCATTGCACGATGGACGACATGGGAAACATTTTAGGACATATTGGACCGCCACACAGTGGCCTACGTGCTGCCACATGCGCCTACAGTAGCTTGGGTGTCTTGAGAAATTTTCGGCGACGGAAATTTCTCGAAACACCCGACAATTCTTATATCAATAGATTCAGCACAACTAGGGGAGCAACTTTTACAACTGAGGCAACCTCCAATTTGGTCGGAAAGTGGCCGGAAAACACACACACAGTTAGAGGTTTTCTAGGTTTTTGAATCCATTTCAAAAGTCTAAAATCGAACCTCAAAACCTATGTAGATAGCTAGAGCTCGAAGAGTTGATGAAGAAACGTACCTTGATCGACGACAATGACTGCCGGAGTCACCAGAAGTTCCAGTCGACACAGTCGACTACGCATGATGTTTCTGGTCTAGAAATGGGGTTGGTCTGGAAGAGGAGCTCGCACCAGTTCTTTTGGGACCGATGTCGTTGCCTGAGGTGGCTAGACGGCAGTGGTTTAAAGGAGAAAGAAGGTGGTGCAACATGAGGAGAGAGAGAGAGAGAGAGAGAGAGAGAGAGAGAGAGAGAGAGAGAGAGAGAGAGAGAGAGAGAGAGAGAGAGAGAGAGAGAGAGAGAGGGAGTGAACACACCTGGGTTCTTAGGGGGCATTTTCGGGTTTCCAAGGTTTTTCAAAAAAATATTTCAAATGCCCAACATACCTTTATAGTTTTCAAACCTTTTGTCCTTCGTTAAGAGCAACTCCACCCATTTGCCATTTGCCATGGCAAGGGGGGAGGGGGAGGGAGCTAGGGCAGCTACTATTCACATGAATAGTGGCTGCCCTTGCAAAAGGCAAAGTTCATTTCCACCCGTTGCCATGGCAAAGGGCATATACTATTCACTTTTATTTTTATTTTATTTTTTACATGGGATTAATTTTAATTGTATATATGAAATTAATAATAATAAAATTGATAGGTATCTATTAAAAAATATTTCTGAATTTTTTGGATTTTTTCATATTTTTTAAATATTTTTATGTCGGTGACGTCAGCAAAAATACCGCTGACGTCACCATGCCCTGGCAACAGCCCAGGCAATTGGAGCCCGAGGGCCTGCCTAGTCCGCTGGGACCCTCTACCTGCCTAGGCAACCAAGAGCCCGCTGGAAACAAGAATTTGGGCTCAGGCCCGTGGGTCCCGCTCCCTTGCCTTAGCCCGGTGGCACCGATGGAGTTGCCCTAAGACTTGTTATTGAGTGTGCCACTGTTTACGAACTCGTATTGTGCAGCTCAATTCCCCAAACTCCTTTTCCAACTAAAAATGACCATTTTACCCTTACTACAACAGTAAAATTGTAATTCCAAAATAAATTTATTAATTCACATTATTTTGGTTCAGGATGTTACATGCAATGCATTTCCTTTCAATTTTTTTGTGTGTGATAAACTAATAGATAATTGACTAAATAAACATCCTCCGAAGTTTCAATAAAAATTTTCAAGTTTTTCTTACAATTTCTTTGGTTTTTATTCAATTTTATCGAAATAGATAGTTTCCCGATATTTCCATTGAAATTTATGTGTTTTTGGACTACCGATATTTTCGAAACCATCGATATTTTAAACCTTGGTCTTAGTAAAGCCACGCCACTTCGTCACCAATTTTAACAACCAACTAAGTGAACCATATATTTTCACATACTTATATTATCAAAAGGGGTTTCAAGTTTGAATCCTTTTTTCACTCGTTAATTAAATAAATTAAAACGAGGAATGAGTGTTAACAGACAAAAAATAATCATTATAGGTTAGTAAAGGCATTTCCTATCTATATAATAGGCCAGGCTTTACCTCAGTTTCCTTAGGAAAACAAGTAATACATAACATACAGTGCATGCGTATACACATATGGCCTTTCAATATGGGATGCTTATGCAACTTTTAATGTTGCTAGTACTTTTACTAGCGGCTACAAATGCTGTAGTAGCAGCAACAACAACAAGAAGCGCAAGAGAAGGAGGAGCAGAAGAACATGGAAAAGCCGGCAGGTTGCCTGAAATAGCAATGGCTAAGCCTAACTGCACAGACAAATGTGGTAATATCAGTATTCCATACCCATTTGGCATTGATGACGGTTGTTACTTCGGACCACGATTCCAAATCACCTGCGATAGTGGGTCCACAGAACCCCGATTGATGGAGTCCCGTATGATTGTCACCAACATATCCCTTGAAGAAGGTGAGCTGCAAACAAGGCAGTTAGTAAACCGAGTTTGTTATGACGGCCAAGGCAAGCCAAACGACACCGAAGACCAAAGCAGAGGCGGGCTCAGTGTGATTCCTCCTTACACCATCTCTGGTGCCAAAAACGTGTTGGTTGCGGTTGGTTGTGACACGTACGTGCGCCTTGTTGGTAGCCGGGGCGATCAAAACTACACAACCGGCTGCCTCTCCCAATGTCAAAATAATATTACTGTCAACGACATTGATAAGAACGACTCTTGCTCTGGTATGGGGTGTTGCGAAACGAGGATCCCCCCTTTGCTGAACAACCTGTCTCTGAAGGTGTCAAGCTTTAGAAACCATACGAGTGTATGGGACTTTAACCCCTGCGGCTACGCCTTCGTTGTGGAAAAGGGCAACTTCACATTCAGCAGTTCAAGTTTTCAGCAACTCCAAAATGCATCCCGGCTTCCCCTGGTTCTTGATTGGCAAATTGGGGAGGAGTCGTGTGAGTTTGCAAGGCAAAACAACAAGACTTTTGCATGCAAGGGAAACAGTGACTGCCATAACAAGACTTCAGGTTACATTTGCCGGTGCTCGCCAGGCTTCCAAGGGAACCCATACCTCGAAGATAGTTGCCAAGGTATAATATCTTTTTTTTTTCCCTTAATTACCTAGTAGAATTGGAAATTGTTTAACCATTCAATTATTGTATATCGTGGACAAACACACACACACATATGTACTTTTTTGTTTGTGTGTGTGAGAATTATTATTGCAGCTAACTAAAGCTCAAAATTAGGGATATTCTTCTTGATGGATCTGTGATATATGAGTCTTACTATTTCTTTCAGATATTGATGAGTGCGCTTTGAATTCGACCCTCTGTGAGAATGGGAAGTGCATAAATCAAGTTGGAAATTACTCTTGTTCCTGTGATAGTGACTACGAAAACGTGGACAATAAGTGCATCGAAGTTCCCTCTGCAAAACGCTTGAAAATTTCGCTGGGTATGTACAAGAGCTAGCTATTTACATGTATATATTTATTTTATAGCCAATTAATTAAACAAGTAGGCCATACAAAACATATAAGCATAGTTAATTTTTCATGATGGTAAAAAAAATAGGTTTGACTGTGACATCGGAGCCGAGGATACTATTAAGAATAACATATATATGGTTTTCAATTTATTGCAGGCGTGTCATTGGGCTTCTCTGTTTTACTGGTTGCAATTTTTTGGATGTATAGGAAACGGAGGAAACGCCAAGTAGAGAAACTCAAAAAAATACTTTGACGCCAATGGTGGCGCACTTTTTGAGAAAAAAATGGATAGTTCGGGGAAGAAAGCCAAAGTCTTTACTGAGAAGGACGTTAAGGACACCACGAACAATTATCATGAACGAAAAAAAGTTGGTGAGGGAAGATATGGAATTGTTTACAAAGGAATACTAGACCATCAAGTGGTTGCCATAAAAAAGTCAACAGCTAGGGCTCCAATTGGCCGAAAACAAAATACCGACCCAGTTTACCAGAACCAAATTACCGCCCATAGGCAATTTCTTAACGAGATGACTGCTCTTTATCAAATCAACCATAAAAATGTTGTGAGACTCATAGGTGGTTGTTTAGACACCCCAACACCAATATTGGTTTATGAGTTCATGAGCAAGGGCACTCTTTATGAGAATATTCACGGGAAAAAAGGCAAAAAACCATCACCACCCCTTAAATTGTCACAGCGGTTGAGAATAGCAGCCGACACGGCAGACGCCCTAGCATACTTGCACCACTCCACTGCCATGCATTTCATACACCGCGAGGTGAAAACAGCTAATATACTATTAGATAAGAATTTCACGGCAAAACTGTCCGGCTTTGGAGCTTCAGTTCTTAGAGATGAGAATGAAACGTCAACTTTAGCCTATGAAAAGGAAAAGAGCGACGACATCTATGGCTTTGGACTTGTGCTAGTGGAGCTGTTAACAAGCCTAAAGGCAGAGGAAAACGTGGCAAAAATCTTTGTTCGCTCAGTTGAAGGGGGTACGTTGCGTCAAACTCTTGATGAAGAAATAATAATGGAGGAACGTTTTGATAATGAAGTCATCACAAAAGCTGCTGATCTGGCAAAAAAATGCTTGAATTCAAGAGGGGAGGAAAGGCCTTCCATTTCCATGAAAGATGTAGCCCGAGAGTTCCAAGAATTAACGATGGCACAACATCCAAGTGGAGGAGAAGAGGATGATATCTCTCCATCTCCCAAAGATACCGGCAACTTGGTAGATTCTAGTAGTGCAGAGTGCGGAAGCAGCATGAAAATAACGCCTCTTGGAGATGGGTGGTAATTAGTTGACTTGTTCTTCCCGTTAATTAATGTTCCGGTTAAAACACAATAGACTGTAGAGCGGAGTCTCGTCACGTGGTGTGCTATTGTAAATTTGTTGTGTGCTTTCAGAAATAAAATAATAAATAAAAAAATAAAGATTGAGCCGGCTCCTGAATAAGAGGAATGTTAGCAACTTTCTTTTTTAGACATTCTTTATTTTTCTGACTTGTATCACTTTCTTTACATTTAAAACAATGTAATTAATGCATCAAATTGGTGTCCTTTCATGTCCTCTATCTAATTTGTTGACATGTCAACTTATATAATAGAGAGTTAACTCTGTTAACTTTTTTATTTGAAAATTTTGAAAATTAAAAACAAATATTTGAATGAACCCAGCCTCTGCACCTTGCCCAATCCTTCCCCACTCAATTGCTCTCTCACCATCGCCCGCATTCGACAACTCAACAGCACCCACACAACATTGTTGCAATGGACAAATTGTACCGATGGAGGCCATGTTAATTATTTAGCCCCACAATATAAAAACAAAAAGACTATATAGATCAATTGTGAAATATCATCAGCTTTTAGATAAGCACGAATCAATTCCATCTCCAGCATTAATTTGGTCAATTCAAGATCAATTGTGAACAAAGATATATTCTATGGATGGAGAGGAATATGTAATTCCAGGGAGATCATGACGTAATTAATGCTTCAATAAGGACAAATTATCATTATTATCGTGTGGAGATCTTTATTTATATAATTAATGGGCAATTTGCGGAATTAAATGATCACTTCAACGAGGTAAGTACTGAGTTGCTTACTTGTTTGGCATGCTTGAGTCCGAAAAACGAAAGCTAGTTCGTCTTGCTCAATTTTATCTTCAAGATTTTTCGAAAAAACACTTATTGATGCTTGAAGATCAACTTGGTATTTATGTTCCTCATATGCGTTTAAGTAGTGATTTTCTCAATTGGAAGGGATTAATAGTCTTGCGGCAAAAATGGTGGAGAAAGGAATGCATGAAATATTTCCTTATGTGTATTTGCTCCTTATATTGGCTTTGGTTTTACCGGTTGGAACCGCTTCAGTGGAGAAGGCATTTTCCGCTATAAATATTATTAAAAATCCACTTCGCAATAGAATGAGAGATCAATAATTGAATGATAGCTTGATTATTTACATTGAGAGATATGTTTTTGCTTGTATTGATAACGAAACTATAATGCAACGTTTTTAAAAGATGAAAACTCGCTGTGGACAATTGTAACTTGTATTATTAGTTTTGCCATAAATTATGAATGAAAGTACTATCTTTTTTTTTTTTTAGTATTATGTTCTTCGTAGAAAAATTTCGGAACTTTTACACTATGATCCCTTGGCCACAGAATCCTAGATCCGCCACTACCTCGAACCCAATCATATGAGTGACTCGTGAATCACGATGAACACCACCCTCGTGAAAGGTAAGTTGCAATGCAAAAGGTATTCCCTTCCACAAATACTGATGCCAAAGTCGAACCCCAACCATGTGAAATTTCAGTTCATAACCATAAGTCTCTCAAGAGTGCACTTATATATCAAAGATAACCATTTTCAAACTTCTGAACTTTGAAACAAACGAACTCACCGAGGTTTTTTATTTCACTTATTTAATATAGTGTATATATATCAGTGCAATACAGTAAGAAAGATCTCCAATGTACTCTTCAACCCCTACCATCAAAGTTCTAACCTCTTTCTCTCTCTTCGTGACTGGTAAGTTGACTTTGGCTCTTCAAATATTTAATTTTACTTTGGAAAAACAAAATCTACCTTGAAAATGTTAAAAACATGCATTTTTTCTTTTCATATAATAAATACATAGACATTTTTCACATGTTTTCATATTTTTCATTCTTTTCCATGATATTGCATTAATTGAATTGAAGAGTCTGTTGGAGCAAAAATTATTCAAGTAGCAAATAAAGTTTTTCAAATTGCCACATAGGTCAACAAACTTCAATTTGAAGAGTTTTATTTGCTACTACTCTTGGAGATGCTCTAATATGATGTAAACAGTAGACCATTAGAATTGAGCCATATTTTTCTGATGCTTGGAGCATAAAATAAAGAGTAAGGCTAACCACAACTCCCCAGTAGCTAGTTTAGGTCCACGGGTTTATTTTTCCAAAAAATCCAAAACATATTGTTGACAGCTATAATAAAAACCTGAATTGCATGTTTTACCCTTTTACCAACCCAGCAGCATTAATAACTTCAATCTCTTCCTTTTCTCAACCTCTCTTGTCTTATCTTCTTATTCCTTTTTTTTTCTTTCAGATCATGACATTTTTCTACTAGTGAAGTTACCATCCTCATAGAATTGGCCTTGGCTTGCTAGCACTTCCTTTGTTCTTAATTCGTTCAACAAACTTCCATCCCTAGCTGACTGTTTTCCTTTCCTAAAGTTTCTAAGTAACCAAACACAGAATAAAAACCTGAAGTGATGCATAAACAATCAAGCTTTATGTTCATTGATTATAATTGAATTTTGAGTCCTATCATATGTCAAATGAGAAGGACAAATCTGAAAAGGCTGTGAAAAATTGGACCACGCATAATGCATCGACATCCAAATAATTGGAATTTTGGGTGGGACTAAATTATCTTGGATGTTCCTCGAACTTGCAACAAGTTAGAGACGACCCAAACAACATTATTGCAATGGACAAATTAACCAAAATGGAGGACCATGTGAAAGGCCTCCATTTCCATGAAAGATGTAGCCGGAGAGCTCCAAGAATTAATCATGGCACAACATCCAAGTGGAGGAGAAGAGGATGATATCTCTCCATCTCCCAAAGATACCAACACTATTCACGGAATTGTAGCTCCTGCAAATTTTCACTCCCCCGAAAAATCCCAATTGAAAAACTGGAGTTCTGATACCACTTGTAGTGTGAAAGCAACAATCAACTGTGAGTGAAAATAATATTGACTTGAGTTAACCTAACAAATCAAGGAGATTTATTTCATAAGTTAATTAGGTGATTTATTTCCTTTTTGCATATAGTTAACGATCCTTGTATAATAAGGAGATATTCTCCTAATTAATTCATGTATCTATTTTCTTGTAAAACACTACTTGTAATTTCCTATATATACCAACTTAGGGAGAAGAATAGAATTAACCTAAAGTATTCAAACCATATTCATATTTTAGTATGATATCAGAGCAGTCGATCTTAAGTCGTTTCTAATCCTTCAAATCATATCGTCAAATTCAAACCCAAACCTTAAATCAAATTCCTTACCTCTCAAATCAAATCCTCTTATCAAACTCTTTAAACACATACCTCTCAAATTAAATTCATAAATCACATTCTTCACATCAAATTCCTCAAATCCAAATTCCTCAACTCAAATTCCTCAAATTCGCCATATTTTTCTGATGCTTGGAGCATAAAATAAAGAGGAAGGTTAACCACAACCCCTTTTATTTTTCCAAAAAATCCAAAACATATTGTTGACAGCTATAATAAAAAACCAGAATTGCATGTTTTACCCTTTTACCAACCCAGCAGCATTAATAACTTCAATCTCTTCCTTTTCTCAACCTGTCTCTTTTCTTTCTTCTTATTCCTTTTTCTCTTTCAGATAATGACATTTTTATCCTCGTAGAATTGGCCTTGGCTTGCTAGCACTTCCTTTATTCTTAATTGGTTCAACAAACTTCCATCCCTAGCTGACTGTTTTCCTTTCCTAAAGTTTCTAAGTAACTAAACACAGAAACCTAAAGTGATGCATAAACAATCAAGCTTTATGTTCATGGATTATAATTGAATTTTGAGTCCTATCATATGCCAAATGAGAAGGACAAATCTGAAAAGGCTGTGAAAAATTGGACCACGCATAATGCATCGACATCCAAATAATTGGAATTTGGGTGGGACTAAATTATCTTGGATGTTCCTCGAACTTGCAACAAGTTAGAGACGACCCAAACAACATTATTGCAATGGACAAATTTGAACCAAACCAATATGGAGGACCATGTGACTGAATTATTGAACCCCATAAATTATATAAAAACAAAAGGACTATGATAGATCAATTGTGAAATATCATCAGCTTTTAGAGCAACTCCATCCATTTGCCCTTTGCCATGGCAAGGGGGGAGGGGGAGGGAGCTAGGACAGCTACTATTCACATGAATAAGAATGTCTCGCAAAAAGAATGCTGCTTTCCACCCATCACACAGAAAGAACTACTATTCATTTTTACTTTTATTTTTATTGTTTACATGTGATTAAATTTAGTTGTATGTATATAAAATTAATAATAATAAAATTTCTAGGTATGTATTAAAAAATATTTTTAAATATTTCAGATTTTTTCAAGATTTTTTTCGATCTTTTTTAATTTTTTTTGTTGCTGATATCATCGTTGACGTCAGCTTGTCCGAGTTGGGCCTCAGGCTCGGGGATCCCGCCCCGCCCCCCTGCCTGGGCTGAGCCGATGGAGTTGCTCTTAGATAAGCATGAATCAATTTTATCTCCAGTACTAATTGGTCCAGTAAAGATAAATTGTGAACAAAGATGCTATGGATGGATGGAGATATGACTGAAGTGATGCACCACAACCCAGACGTGGACTGCATATAAGCAACATTATTGCAACGGACAAATTTGTACCGATTGAGAGGAGAGCCATCGTGTTTAAATTCTCATCTACCAACGGGGTCTAGCTCAGTGGAGAGCCTTGATATGCAGATCAGAGGTCTCAAATTCAAATTTCACGGCATCATTGTTGTGAGTGTGTGTGTAACTTAGACTATCGCTTGTTCTAAAAAAATATATATGTTTGGTTCTCAATGATGAACATAACTTATTGCCTTGGTTCAGGCTGCCAACTCTTTATTCTCTTTAATTAGATTTTTTTGTTATGAAAGAAGATTATGAAGAATTGCTAACAAACCTGGCATGTAAAGGATGGTCCAAACACAACAGTTGCTAATAAACAGTAGGCACCATAGAGGGCAATGCACCATGGTTTATTAAGCAAGGTGGTTTCCTTTAACCTTCAGGAGCAATGTGAGATTTGAAGGATACTGAAAGCCTTGAAATTATAAAATATCTTGTTTTACAGTCACATGGATCAAAATTGTCATTTTTCCCTTCTGGTTATAAATAATCCAGTTTTATTTCTAAAAATAAGGAAGAAAAAAGTAGAAGAAATAGGCTAAGTTGGATTTCCTTGTAAATTAATTGGAAAGAATCAAGTGAACGAAGAGGTCTTGGTCAGAGGCGGACGCACGTTGGGACAAGAGGGGTTGCACGACCCCTTGGAAAGCCAGAAATATGGTTGTGAACTCCATGAACGACCTCTTGGACCGCAGCGGAGTGACCCCTTGTGTGCACACCAGGTGCTCAACCTGTCTGCCTTCCGTTGCTGCACGTCATTTTTTTTTAAATGAGCCTGGCCAAACGACGTCATTTGGTCCAAGGCTCAGTCAATTTTTTTTAATTGACCTGGCCCCAAAACGCTGGCCTCAAAACGACGTCGTTTTGGGGCAGGTTTTAAAAAAATATTAATAATACAAAGACCATCCCTTACTCCCGACTTCAGCACAACACCTCCAAACCCTTTTTCATTCCCAATTCCATATCTCAACCTCAAACCCTAAGAGCTCCAAACCTCCCAACCTCCAACCTCCACACCACACCTCTTCACTGGTGTCGACCACCACCACCTTGTGCCGCCATCCGTTGCCATATTTTTCAACTACAAAGTGAGCAAAATTGATATTTATAAATTTATAATGATAATATATATTGTTGATATTGATTTTTTTTTTTTATGGAATGAAATTTATGGATACAAAAATGTGGATTAATTGAGTTTATAATTGTTTGATAATGTGGATTGATTGAGTATATTGAATATATGATAGTTTGGTATATTGAATCATGTTTATATATTTCACCAACTTGCCAAGTAAGCCCACAGCTTTTGTTTACTAGCAAAAGAACTCCTTTCTCCTCACAGATCATCCTTATATATTTCTATGAAATTTTCTTCTCTTTTCATCTCTCTTTATCTGATGAAGTTTTATTGACCAAAAAAAAGGAAAATAAATATCATCCCTATTCTCTTATCTTGTTGCCATTGCGTCCAGAAAATAGTGGTAAGTTTTTTTTTTTTTTTTTTTTTTATCAATTCAAGCTTAATTTCCTGAAATAAATATATGTAGGCTTTCTCACTATCTACGTTCAAAGGCTTCTGTATCAAAAGCACTTTTGATATATGTATGTTTCTGGATGCTCTTGATATGCTTGAATGGTGGTCATTAGTGTTTGCCGGAAACGTAGAGCTACTCTCTATTTATATAAACCGGAAACATATAGTTAATCCAATTCAATTTTATGCACCAAATGTGACCGAAACATTAAATAACTTGAATGGTTATTAAGCCTGTTACTAATTATTTGCAATTCCATTATTTTTTTATTTTCAGGACCCCTTCAGAAAATTGAGAGATCTATAATAGTTTAAACTATCCTATCGACCGTATAAGAAGGATTAAGTTATGTCTTTACAGCGCCGTGAAGACGATGATAATCTGACCAATATCGCGAGGTTGGTATTTGCAAAATGTAGCCGCTTAATAATATAAGATGATTATTTCTCTTTATCTTCTTTTTTTCTTCCTTAGCACTATTTAGCGTGCTTGTATGATATCACTTTACAAGTAGTTCATGTTGCTTCACAAGGCCACAATAGAAAAGCAATTAGCAAATAATTAAATTATATGCCTTAAAGTTAAGCGTTAAGTAGTTAGTGAGTTAATAGCGAGTCCTTACTCTTTTTTTTTCTTTTTTTTTTTTTTTTTGAGGACATTTCCTATTGAGAGGGGCGATAGCATACTAAACTCACACACACTATACGGATGCTAGGACTCGAACTCAAGACCTTGCCTAAGTGAGTAAATACTTCAAACCACTACACTAGTGGGTCCTTTTACTTAGTTAGGATTGTCTAATCATATTATAATTAAGATTTATTTCCTATTGTAATTTAGATTTATTCCCTATTTGTAATTTAGATTTATTCCCTATTTTATTTAGGGTTGTACTTCCTTATAAATACATTCATATTGGAGAACAATAATAATTTGAGCATATTTGAATATATCTGAAAATTTTCCCTACTTTGTTTGACAAATACAATGTTAATAGCTCGTTTGGCACCACTAGAAAAAGGAGTAAATTTTGTATGGGTTGGTGTACCATCTAATACACATAGGACATGTGGAATATTTCAAATGCATCCAACCACATGTCATTAAAAAACAGTGCAGTAAGTTGGAGCATATTATCACATGCATTGGATTGATACATCAGGTAAACTTTAGTCCTAGACTTATATCAAATTTTTTATTTTTGGTTAGATATACTCTAATTTCTATATTTGTTGAGTCCTAGCCTTATATCTCAATTTTCTGATTGCATCTTTCTTTTAATCAGCAACACACCAGGTAAACCTTACAATTTGGAAAATGTTGAGGGGCAGGCTCTATGTCCCGCATCCAAAATTGGAGAACTTTCAACAAAGAACAAATGGGAAAGCAGACTTCTTTCAGCTTCATTCTGGAACAGGATGATTGTAATTTCATGTGCTATTGCAATTTCCCTAGATCCCTTGTTCTTTTACATTCCATTCATCGATGAGAAAAAGAAATGCCTTGGAATGGACAAAAAGTTGAGGAATGTGGCTCTGATTTTGCGATCTCTCACGGATATCACTTTCTTGGTGGATATTGGATATCAAATCTATCCAGGTATTAATAAAGCCTACCAGGTGATCAACGAAGGAAAGGACGAATGGCAATTGGATTGGCAAACGACGTTAATAAGAAGAGATGAGATCATTCCATTTGCTAAGATATTAGCTCGGGAGTTGACGTGGTGTTCTTTGCTGATTGACCTTCTCTCTGTTTTTCCCATGCCACAGGTAATAAGAGAAATTCAATAAATTATGAGCTAGGCAGCTTTAATTACTATATGGACTTCTAACCCATTACAATTATTATTTTGTCCAGCTTCTAGTAGCGATTGTTTTTTTCGAAATGACAGGGCCGGGATATTTAGAATGGAGAATGGTTGTCAATTTTTTTCTTCTGATCCAGTATTTGCCAAGGATTTATCGAATTATCTTATCATCTAAGGAACTTACAAGGACCGTCGGAATACGGGTCAAAACCCTATTCAATTTGTTTTTATACATACTTGCTAGCCATGTAAGTTTCACTTCCATATCATTTTATTTTAGTACGTACTTATTTTGTTCATCGATAAATGCTTGAGGAATCTTAGTTTCATTTACAATAACATCATGATTGGAAAGTGAGTACTGATGACGTAGAGTGAGTGTAGGTGTCAAAGCAATTTCTCTCTCAATTAATAATCATATCCATCATTAATGCTTTAGATCTATCAATTAATTATGTTATCTTTTAGGTTATTGGAGCCCTTTGGTACTTCTTTTCTGTACAACGAGAGACTTCCTGTTGGCATCAAGCTTGTGGAAAACAAAAGGATCTTGAAGGATGCATGAGTACCTTTTATTGTGATGATGATCACAATACTACTACAAGAATGATCAAATTTTTGAACACATCTTGCGGTATAGATGTTCCGGAGCCGCCGTTTGATTATGGAATATTTCTTGATTCTCTTAAAAAGGGTAACACGGGACATATACATTTTCCAACCAAGTTATGCTACTCTTTCTGGTGGGGCCTGAAAAATTTAAGGTTTGCACGTGCAAATTTATTTTAAAATTTCACAGTTTTATTATTATTATTATTATCTTTTTGCGAAAGAGTTTCACCATTTTATTTTGTATCCCATATTAATCACATTAAATATATTTTTTATACTACAAGATTTTTAAAAATTAAAAAAAAACTAGCAAAAAAATCTTTAATAAAATATGAATATCCTATCCTTTTCTGTTTTTAAAATTAATAAATATCATATTCCAAAGTACTTTTCATTGTCTTATTTTTATATCAAGATGCATTTTCACCACTTTAATCCTAGTGTACCACTATCCTCAACACTGACATGCGTCCATAGATAAACATTGCCCATAAATACAAAGCAAAAGTTAATTATGGTTATGCATGCTTTCAACACGTATCGTTGAAGATAAGTGAGGTGACACCTAGAGTTAAAGTGGTGAGCAAAAATGCTTTCAAGATCATGTTGTGTGCAATGCAAGTAAATAAAGTAACGGTTTTAATTTATTATGGTTGTAGATTTTCTTATAAAAGAAATAAGTAGTCATATTTTGCTTTATAATTACTTTCTTCGACGATTCATTAGTATCTCACATTTTGCTTGGTCCTTTACTTACTTTTTTCAGCAACTTTGCCACGAATCTCGAAACAAGTAATTATGTGTGGGAAAACTTGTTTGCAATTCTAATTTCTATCACTGGCTTGCTATTAGTTATATATCTCATTGGAAATGTTCAGGTTTGTAATAAATCTCTCTCTTAGATATCTATTTAGTTTACTTTCAATTATGTTCCTTCAACTTCAGGGTCCAACCTCTATCTTATGTCAATATATCCTATTTTATTGATTCATCCCACAAATAATTTTATTTGAGATAAAATTGTGGGCTTCATTAAGAATTTTATTTCAATTACCAATATTGTCTATTTTTCAAGCTTTTATCCATAGATCATCATTTCAAAAAAAAAAAAAAAAAAATTGACATTGAAAACCATTAAGGCTTCAAGTTTTGACTAACAAAATAAAAGAACACAATGCTTCAAAAAAACACTAAAATGATAATCATTAATGAGTAGTCAAATAGTTTCAAATTCAAGTGTTTTTGCATAAATGATCATTGATCTTAAAAGTTAGATGTTCCGATCATTGAAATACACTTCTAATTTACTATTTGTGGTGAAATGTACTTTCAGACATTCGTTCAGATGAGAACCACGAAATCGGAGGCAATACGGCAGAAGATTAGATTAAAAAAGGACGAGATAGAAAAGTGGATGAAGGAAAATGATATTCCTGATGATATGAAGAAGGAAATCATGAAAAACATAAATAAAAAATTGGAAGAGGATAAAGATGCTGATCTGAAGAATCTATTCAATGTTCTTCCCGATTATACGAAAAAATCTCTAAAGTATGTTCTCTGCTTGAAAATTCTATCACAAGTATGTCTCTCTCTCTCTCTCTCAAAAGTATTTGTATCTATACTATTTATTTAAAAAGAAAAATTTACCTAAGAATTGCATGAGTTGCCTTGGCCTTCCATCACTTATATCGGGACTAGATTGAGTCCAAGCCAGTTTTTATAAGTCTCACTTCCTTAAATGAGACTTGCAAAACATAATATGTTGGATTGTTATCTGATTTAATCAATTTAGATCCAATATTTATAAATTTACCAAACAAAGACTAGGACATTTGTCTAATTTACAAGGAATTAATTTGTATCGTTGAAGTTATATAGACTTCTTAGGAGCTATGGTCCCTGAATTTTGTATCAACTTGAGCTTTAGTCTCTCAACTCTCAAAATGGCTTCCACAGTCTCTTAACTCTACTTTTGTTTGTAACAAAAGTCCTGAAGTAACTCCCCTTAGTTTTTTCCACCAAAATGATGGGCAAATTGGTCTTTTTGAGTGTTAAGGAACAAAAATGGGTTGATGACAAATGCCTCCACCACCTCTCCCTCGACTTGAAAACAAGATTTGATTGGGAATTAGATAATTGTATCCTTCTCTCTTGGAGGTAAGATATAAGATTTACAAGGGGCAACAACAAACAAGGATTCCTAATTACAAGGCTTCTAGCCGAAAGCATATAAAACTATATTATAATATTTCAACACTCCCTCTCAAGTTGGTGCATAGATGTCAATCATACCCAACTTGTCTACAAACTTTGAAAACAATCGATTTGATACTACTTTGGTGAGGACATCAGCCAGCTGATCCTCTGATCGAATCTTGGCCAATTCTATAATCTTTGTTTCCAATTTCTCCTTGATAAAAAAATCTGTCAACCTCCACATGTTTTGTTTTGTCATGTTGAACTGGATTGTGAGCGATATCACATGCGGCCTTGTTGTCACAATACAATTGAATCAGTTGTCTCGATGGATACCTTAAGTTTTGCAAGAGTTGTCTTAGCCATAACACTTCACTAATCCCAAGTGCCATACATCGATACTTAGCTTCTGCACTTGAGCGTGCGACCACATTCTACTTCTTACTTCTCCATGTAACAAGATTACCACCTACAAAGGTGAAGTACCTAGAAGTGGATCGTCTATCATCTAATGAACCAGCCCAATCAACATCAGTATATGCTTCAATTTTTTGATGATCATCACTCTTGGAAAACATAATTTCTTTTCAGGAGAAGACTTCAAATACCTCAAAATTCGCATTACTGCACTCATGTGTTGTTCTCCAAGATTATGCATAATTTGACTAACAATACTCAAAGCATAGGTAAGGTCCGACCTTGTGTGTGCCAGGTACATTAATCTCCCTACAAGTCTCTAATATCTTCTTTTATCATCAGGCACTTGATCATGATCAATACACAACTTCAATCCTTCCTCTACTGGAGTATCAACTGGTTGACACATTGACATGCCATTTTCTTGCAACAAATCTAAGGCATACTTTCTTTATGACAGAAAAATTCCTTTTGCATACAAGATACTTCAATCCCAAGAAAATATTTCAAAGAGCCAAGATTTTTCATTTCAAACTCCTTGGATAAATAACTTTGCAGTGCCTTTCTTTCTTCAAGATCATTCCTTGTAACCACCATATCATCCACATATACAATAAATGCAGTGATCTTATTATGTTGTCGCTTTAAAAATAAGGTATGATCTGAGTTGCTCTGACAATAGCCAAAAGCCATCATAGACTTCGTAAATTTTCTAAACCAAGCTCTAGGTGATTGTTTTAAGCCATACAATGACTTCTTCAAACGACACACCTTCCCACAATGTATTCTTGGTATTTGACATCCAGGGGAGATCCATGTAGACTTCTTCTATCAACTCTCCATGTAGGAAAGTGTTCTTCACATCAAACTGTTGTAATGGCCAATCTAGGTTCGCACCTAGAGACAACAAAACTCAAACTGTGTTTATTTTAGCTACAAGTGCAAATGTTTCCATGTAATCGATTCTATATGTTTTAGTATACCCTTTCACCATCAATCTCGCCTTGAAGCGTTCAATAGTACCATCCACTTTGTGCTTCACAGTATAAACGGATCGGCACCTAACTGGTTTCTTTCATGTTGGGTGATCTACAAATTCCCAAGTTATGTTTTTCTAGAAGGACTTCATCTCCTTATTCATAGTTGTTTTCCACCTTGGGTCAACTAAGGCTTCATGCACACTGTTAGGAATAGATACAATAGATGATTGATTCACAAATGACTTATTTGATTCAGACAGATAATGATTGGACACATAATGGTTCATAGGGTACTTCACCTTACTTGTAAGATAAGGTTCATATATTAGGAGGTGGATATGGAGCATAGTTGGAGTTGTATTCTTTCAATTTCTCCTTAAAATTTGTCTAATGAAGTGATTTAGGGAACCCATTATGAATGTTCTAAAAAGCTAAGTTATATATATAGATGAATGAATCTTGCTTTGTGTTTAAAATCCATAAATTTTAAATATTAAAATCCATAAATTTTAAATATTAAAATCCATAAATTTTAAATATTAAAATCCATAAATTTTAAATACAGGTACCACTTCTTCAACTTATGGACGACAAAGTGCTGAAAATGGTGTGCGATTGTCTGACGCAAGTGACGTACGCAGCAGATCAAATCATATTTCCAATGGGGCACCCAATTGATCGCATGCTTCTCATTATAGAAGGCACTGTGTTGACCTACAACATAACTCATAATCCTAGACACACACGTGGAGAAGAAACAACAAAAGATCCTGGTGCTGCCCCACCCCCATCTCCATCAATGACCACCAGGCAACTTGGGAAAGGTCATATTTATGGACAAGAGCTTCTGACGTGGTCGTCCAACCAATCTGGGATTGACAACCTTCCTACCTGCTCTGAATATGTGAAATGTCATACAAAAGTAGAAGGCTTTGTTCTTTCAGCGGAGGCCTTGGTAGAGGTCTCCAAATGCCAACGGTGGAAGTTAAACTTTGACTTTGACCCTTGATCTCCCTCCCACCTTCAACAGCGGCTGGTCATATATGTATGTAAGGATGGTAATTTATTGCACCAAATATATTGTAACATTCCAAGTAACTTGGATATCCAGCTTTTTTTTACCTGTGTTTTTTAGTGCTTGTATCGTACTTATGTCTAGAATTATCTCGTTTTTGAGTGCTTTGTATCATATACTTGTGTTCTTTTTTTCTTTTTTGTTTTTGTAAATGTAATTATAGATTACCAAGAATTTTTATTAATCATATGGTTTTTGGTTTAATTAATTTCATATAGCTTTTGAAAATCTTCTACCACGAGATTCCATTTCATGATTATGCTGCAGGCCTACAACAATATTTTAGTTGTTTTTTTACTCTACATTTCATAAAGAAGAAAAACATCAACTTCAAATTAAATCTTGCATGTCGTAAACAGCATGAGGTATATTGCAACTTGTTGGGAAAATTGGCTCGCCTAAGATGAAAATGAAGAATGCAATTAACAAATAGTAAGTTAGAAATTGCAAACCAAGAATGCAATTGTTAAACAGTCAATTGGAAAATGCAAACGAAAAATGAGACAAACAGTCAGTTGGAAATTGCCAAAGCATGTACAATTATCATGCGTGCGTTTTTTCTTCAGTTTTGGCTTGGTTTTCCACATGTTTTCAGTTCCATTCAAAATAGTTTTGTAACCCCAAGGTCAATGAGTTTGTTGGGAAGCTTGTGGGCTATTTTAATTAGTTTGGCAAGGGGAACTGATTTGTAATAGCTCTAGGTGTGACTTCCAACATGTTGTTGTAGCTCTAAGTGCATGACTTACTATCTCAAGCATTAATAAGAGTGGTTGGGCATCCAAGGCATTGATAGGGGCAGCTGGACATCCAAAAGCGTTGAATATGTGTAGTTGGTGTGTTGTAGCATCCAAGGCATTAATGTGGAGGCTCCACATCCCAAGGACATTAATGAAGGTGGTTGGTGTGAAGACTTCTCCACACAAGACAAGGGTGGCTCGAGACTTCTCATCCCAAGGTATTGATGATGGTGGTTGGCAAGGTGAGGCGGCAGCTGAAGGGAATCTTCCTACTTGTTTATTTAAGTGAGAAATACATATATTACAACTTGGGAAAAAGCCCCAAGGGGGGCTGAGAATCCTTAGTGCTTTGAGAGCAAGTGAGAGCTAGAAATGCAAGGTGTCCAAGAAAGCCAAAGTAAGGGGCCTTAGGCTATGGGGCAAATGGTAAACACATAGAAGCAAGCAAAGTAGGGGCATCAAGGGTTTTAGCAGGGTGAGAGAGAAAAGTGAGTTTGAGGGAGTGAGTAGTGTTCTAAGGGGTTTTTTTTTGTGTAAACTAAAGTTGTAACATACTCTTTCATAAGTGAAATTTCTCAAGGGGATCACCATGAGGATGTAGGCAAAATTGGCCGAACCTCTATAAATCTTTGTGTCCATGGTTGTATGCTTGTTCTAGAGGTGTTTGCATTACATTCATCCGTGAATGTTCGTGTGTGTGCCAATCACAAAGTCCATTGATAACAAGTTCTTGGGAAGTTTCCGCAATCCAAGAGGTCTTGGAATTCTTTGCCGCTCACCGAGTGGAACCCTTGCTCGTTTGTCTTAACAAGCGATGCCTAAGAGACTTGTGTTGGAAGCGGATTGCACAACACAACTTGCAAGGTTTCAATATACTATTGAAGAATATGAGTTTCATTGTGTTTTTTCTTGTGACATGTGTTTACATTCTCCTTGCACTTTAAGTGCTCTCCTCCCCTCATCTTCAAAAGGGGAAAGGGAGTGAAAATGATATGTTTTCTCTTTCTCATGAAGATATTGTATATTTCTTGACTCCAACGATCCCTTCTCTTCAGGGGGAGAGTGTGAAGAGAAGTCACGTCTGTGTGAATTAGCTAAAATTGATATGGAAGAATTTGTTGTTGCCGTTTTCCACTGCTCTTCTTAATGTCGTTGTCGTTGCTCTACTCCCGCCGTTGACCTCGCCTTTTCTCTTGCCTTCCTTTGCCTTTGCCTTAGCCTTTGCTTTTGTTGTGCCTTAGCCTATTTTTAGGGTTGGGTTTGCCTTGCCTTTGCCGTATTCATAGGGCTTCCGTGTTCTTTGTTGTGTACACAAGGTTTCTATGTTCTATCGTGTGCCCTATTTTTAAGGTTTATGTGTTTTTTTAGGATTTGCTCTTATGTTTCCACTACGAATTTTTCTTTGGTTTGTTAGTTGTTTCACTCGTGATTGACGAAAGACCTCTACAATTAGTTTACTTTGTCAGTTCGAGTATGGTGTTCTAGGACTTGCTTGTCAAGTTGGGCATGCGAAACATCTTTGCGCCAACTTGAGGGGGAGTGTTGGTGAGTCCTTACTTAGTTAGGTTTTTAGTTCCTTACTATGTTAGGATTTTGATTACTAATCAATTTATTTAGTCCTATTATAATTGGGATTTATTTCCTATTGTAATTTAGATTTATTTCCAATGTTATTTAGGGTTAACACATCTTTGTACTTCTTTATAAATACCTCCAAATTAGAGAAGAATAAAAATATGAGAATATATGTATATATATATATATATATGAGAATTTCATTACACTTTGTTTGACAGGGTATCATATCCAGGTTTATTGATTGGGCCTAAATTACTGGGTCTTTACCCTACCCCTTACCCAACATGTGGTGTTCACATGTTAGGCTTGAATTAATGTTTACCCTTCTCAATACGTGGTGGGCTTGAATTTTGGCTGGCCCAAAAGAAACAAAAATATGTACAAATATCTTCTTTATTATTGGTATTATTTGTCCTAATGACTTTGTCACATAATAAAATGACATGGGTCTGTTGAAAAATATAAAGTTCCAAATCGGAAACTTGACTAAATAAATTACAACTTATAATAAGTGGTCACTCCTAATAACATTGAGGCACCGATTCTAGGGTCTCTTAAAACCTTTTTTTACAAATCCTATTTTCTTCATGACCTTATGTTTTCCAACCCTAATTGCTAATCCTTGAGATCATCCTCAAAATTGAGAGTCGTTGGCTCCTTTTATCCCTCACCCATCATGGGTGTTTATATTGTATAATCCTCTTGCTTCTCTCCTCAATTATCAACATATTTTTCTTTCCTCAACAACATTTATTCATGAAATCCGCTCTACAATGCCATAAGATTGATCTACACAACCATCGTTGACTTTTTTTTTTTACCAAACGAAGAGAGATTTATTAAAGACGAATAGAAACGTTTACATCACTAGCCAAAATATCAAAAATCCACTCAGGCCACACTTGGTCCCATACGTGGTTACCTCCTACTCTAGACACAAAGGCCTCAACTGCATGCGCTGCCTTATTACAATGACGGGGAGTGACCAAAAAAGCTACCTGCTGAAGCTGACCAGCCAACATCTTGATATCAAAAACTATGGCTTCCACCGCTACAGCAATTGGGCATTCACCTCTAAGCATGTGAATCAGCTGCATCGAATCAGATTCTATCTCCACGCATAAAAATCTATTCTGGAGACAAACCAGCAAGGCTTCTCTTATAGCCTCAGCCTCCATTGTTAATGCCAAGCTGCCATTTAAACCCTCTACACAACCATCGTTGACTTGATGTTTGGGACAATGTTGTGGATCTTGGCTCCAAAATGTAAGTGACAGGGCAAACGTAGATAGATGTAATAGAAGTTGATGTTGTATCTATGTATGCCTATGTTCTATCTATGCAGATGCAGTTGAACAAATGCTCTTTTATAGTGAAGGGGCTGGTATTAATGTATTTTGCCTCGGCATATGCCTTTGCACAGGTGACTTATTTTACCAACATAATTGTGGAAACCAATTTATTCCCTTAATAATTCCTTAGATCAAATGATTTCTTTCTATTTTGGGATTATTTGATTAATTGGGGATTACCAAATCAAATCCCTAATTGACTAGATCTTGCCAATTTGGGGGAAGAATAATTCCCTTCCATGTGGGGAATTATTCCTCCTGAAACCCTAACTCCCGAGAGCTCTATAAATACACGGCTACACCAAGGGTTGAGGGACATCTAAACTTCTGTCTGAAACTCTGTAGAAATCCTCTCTCACAAACCCTAGCCGCCATACTCTTTCTCTCTCTCACACAAGGCTCTGGCCACCACACACGGCTCCGGCCACCCGGTTCTCTCCCCGCGAGAGCTCCATACACTTTGTTAGCTATTGTTTTCCTACAAACACTTGAACTAACTTAGGCATCGGAGGGCCTTTGGCCAACACCCCCGGGTGTGGTCTTTTACTCCGTATTGTTTTGCTAAGAGAAAGAGAAGCGAAGAGGAAGACAGAATCCATCGACGAATATTCTTTGGGGACGAAAATTGCTCCCACAATAATTATAAAGCATCATGTAATCTTCTATATCTTATGCAAATTCGAATTTGTTGCTATAAACAGCTTTGAGTGAATTCTTTTGGTACTTATTCTTTATGTTTTCTACAAGTTGCTGCTATATAACTTCCCAAGCATTTTACGCACTATGTAACTTGCTTTATGGGTTCATAATCACTTAAGGAGAAGGCTATCAGAGTTCAACTGCTTCATCTATAATTTGGCAGCCACATAAACTCTACCTATACATTTAACAAGTTAAGTTACTGAAGAAACAAAAGAAGCCAAGGTTTTTTTTTTTTTTTTTTCCATCAATTCGATCTAGTCTTTTCTTTATGCTTAATCGATGGTTTAGCACAAATACTTGTTACTTGTATAGATGGTAAATTAATTCTTGTTTCGAGATTTACTAAATTGCATGGGGTATTCTGGACGAAGAAACTGAATGGCATCTGTAAATCAGAAGGAATAATACTTCAACCAGAAAAACGTAGCTAATCTTCTTTTAATTCACCGTTTCCAATCTTTGGCTACGGCGTTCGACTGCTTAGTTACCTTTAGTGACGAAACTAGAATCTATGCGAAGGAGATTTAGCTGCTGTTTTTATCGTCGCAAAGAGCTGCTAAAATGGGTTCTCCGGTGGTCCCCAAAAACCGCCGCTAAAACTGGCAAGCAGTTGTTAGCATCCTCTTTCCTTAGACAGTCCTTATTTATGACAATTTCAAATTTTATTTAGTTGGTATTTTAAGAAAATTGTTGGGCACATATATTATGAGGTGTACAATTGTTGTGGTAAATGTTTAAATACATATTTTGTTGTAATTAAGGGAGAAGAAATAAAATAATCGCCATCCAATGAGCAATTCACTGTAATTGCTTTCCTCCTGTGGCTTGCATGTAATTGCCCACAAGCTCACTCACAGGGATTTGCCTGCTAAACAATACGAGCATTGGAAAGCAAACGTAAGTCAATGCATGTGCACATGAACATCAAACGCATTGTAGCAAGACTCAGGGAACATAGCAGTAATGAAGTTTAAACATGTTCAACTCAATCATATACGGTGGTTAAGTATATGTTTTCCTGGCTGCAATATCAGTGTTTTTGTTGGTTTTTGTTGCTTTAAGATATTTAAGGAAGTATCTAAAACTAAATTCATAGACAAAAGCTTGAACAAAAGGAATAATTCTACCACTAAACTTTAGTAGTTAATAGGGATCAATATTCCACTCCCCAGACCATATTTAAGTTTATAACCCTCACTTCTTGTATGGTTATTGGGCCAGGCACAGATAAAACCCCACTAAGAAGGTAACTTCCATATATACATACAAACGAATAGTTTTAACTGAAATTCAAACTCATAACTGCACGCTGGAGCCCAGAAAATCAATCTAAGAGCATCAACAATGGGCTCCTAAACCACCTCCTTAGACAAATTTTAGGGAGGAATTGGAAAAATACATCTCCAACCATGCTCCCTATCCACCTCCTAAAATAGGGAGGCCTCTAGGAGCTCCTAAATCTGAGGAGAGATAAAGGACTCCTAGTGGCTCCCTAAAATTTAATGTTGCTTTGTTTTATGCATAGTTTAAATTTTTAATTCATGCTAACTATTTTTTATATTATTTTTTATAAAGATGGACCAATCATGTTGAATTTAAAAATAATTATAGTATTTATGACTCCCTAAACTAGGGAGTATGATTGGAGTTCAAATTTTATAGAGAGCTCCTAAAATAACTTTTGTGTGTTTTTAGCTAAATTTTAACTAAAAAATAGGGAGCATGATTGTGGATGCTCTAAGCCCCACAAAATTTAAAATGAAAGTTTTTGAATGGATCATTAATAAAATCTACCTTAGAGATTAACCAAGCCTTCAGCAAGTGATTAAGAAAACTAGAGGAGCTTGAAACGAGTGTTTTAACATGAGTGCTTAAAAAAAGAAAAAAAGCTTGGCATCATGTGGTCAATTAATCACAAACATCAAACACATTATTGCAATACCACAATTAGAAATCAAATGTATGTCAATGCATGTATACACAAACATCAAATACATTATAGCAAGACTATGGAAGATAGCAGAAATGAAGTTTAAACACTTTCAACTCAACTATATGTGTATCCTTCTATCGGACCAGATGCAGATAAAACTCCACTAAGAAGGTAACTTACATAATTGGAAGTTGGAGACCAGAGAACCAATCTTATCCCCACAAAATTGAGAATGAAGTTTTCAAATAGTCAATAACAAGATTTACCTTAGTGATTAGCCAAGCCTTCTCCATGTGATTAACAAAACTATAGGAGCTTATTACATACAACTCTACCGCCAAAACTCATGCCAAAAACCCTTAATCCCAAGTTCTTTTTTTCTCTTATTGGCCTGTGTCACTCTCCCGACTTGTACACATAAATCACCAGTGAAATAATTCACAACTGTTATCACTCACTCTATTAGGCATTTCATCCCTTCCAAAACCATGAGAACAAATTACATAAATCTTAATATGGGCTGTGAATTCGGACAAATATCTTCGCATGAAATAAGTCTTAGTTACAAACCTATCATTTCATTTACAGATTGATATTGGATACTCTAAATAAGTTACACACAGCCACCAACCAATATCAAATTCAATTCTTTAAAAATATTAAGTTAGAATCCTACATTTACTACTACAACAAAATAAGTAAATATAAATATATATTTCTTAATAGGGGCAATTGCCCCCCTACATTGGGTCCGCCATTAATGTGAGAAGTGTTAGTAGGTAGTCTTGTCTCTGTAGTTTCACGTTTCCAATCAACTTTTACAAAAAGATGCAAACTTTGATACTTTACAGAGTTCGATGTATGGAATGGAAATAGAAAGAAAAAAAATGAAGATGCAGTTTTCAACCAATTAGATATCCATTGTAAAAGCCAGTGTTTACCTTCTCTTTAGTCACTCGACAGAGGTTTCACGGCGGCTACGGTGGTGCGAGCGGCGACGTCGTCTTGGGAATTAGGTTTAGGGATTTTCTCTCGTCGAATTGATTTGGGGATTTTTGCCGTAGTAACCGCAATCAATTTCTCAATAGGCAATGGGTCGGGTTGTTACCAGATTTGGGTCATACGAGTCTTGTTGTGGTCCAAAGATGTGGCTTTTATTTTTTTTTTGGACTTTCGACTTCGACCCATAATATTGAAAGTCAAAACTGTTGAGCTCGACATAACTTTTATCTCTTTTTTTCATTGTTTTCGTTTTAGATTTTGATAATGTTCCACGTTTGAGTCCCTCTCTTGTATATTTTTTAACTTAAAATAGTTTAGATAATCACTTGTATTAAAATATATTTTACTTTTTATATATATAAATAAACATTTTCTCATAAAAATTTGTTTACATACCAAACTAAAAAACTGTTTGGTAAGAGCGTGAAAAAAAAATTGTATGTAGTCAAGAATTAGAGACTTTGATCACAAGCATGAACAATTGCTATGAAATGATTTACTCAACATTATTGTTTATCCTTCTATGCATAGTGAAGAACTTACATGTGGGCCGTTGGAATTCTCCTATATGGACATTCGGATGTTATTAGCTCCTTTCTACATTCCTCCATGTTTACAATGGCATTCGCACATTATTATAACTATATATAGCATGTATATAAAGTTTAATGTTATTTTTCAGCATTTCAATTTTTTACTTTTGTAATTTTCTCCATCTGATATATAATTAATAAACTGCATGCAGCATAGACTAATTGATATATCAAAAGGATTTGCGTGAAATTATAGGTGGGGGAGACAAAAGCAGCACGTAAGGAAATTATAGTATTTTTCTGAAGCCAGAAAACTGATCGATAATAAACAAATACATATGGGTTTGGAAGCTCCTGAATGCCAGTGAGGAAAAACAGTTCAACCATGCAGCAGGCAAAGCTTTCATCCCTTAACCATGAGATGTGGTGTGGTGGTAGCTCACCTCATTCCTTAATCATGTGGTTGGGGGTTCGATCCCCGCCCATGGGTATGGAGCGCATTTTATGGCCAGCCGTTTACCTCCTTTGGAGAGCTCCAGCGACGAAAGGGATTAGGCACTGCTGTCGGCAGTGGATACCCTTGGGTCTTACCTAAAAAAAAAGCTTTCATCCCTTTGACCCTATTCCGTTACAATCATTAATTTATTTACTTATTTTATATTTCCAGCTCTCATGAAAAAAAAACACACACACGCGCACATAAAAAGACCAATTTGAAGTCAGGATCAAGTACGCATATTATTTGTCCCAAAAAAGAGAGTACACATACTTGATTTTTGGCCGGCCCAAAACAAACAAAAAGAATGTACATGCTTTCTTCTTTATTATCGGTGTATATTTTGTTCTGGCTTTGTTTTTTGTCACCTAATAAAAGGACTTGGGTCCTTATTTTGTCATCATCTTGTTTGGAATGTGAAGCGGTAAACAAGAATTAGAGCCGGCTTTAGAAAACTTCAACTTGGACTGGAAAAGTAGAGCGTACAAATTAGTACTGAGGAGGAAGATACATTCCTCTTGAAACACACTGGCTTTGATTGGATTGGATTGGATGGCCTTACATGGGATTATTCTGCAACTCTTCTTGGTGGGATTGGTTGTATTAGCAGCTTCAAGAGCAGAAGCTCAAGCCTTGCCTGGCTGCCCAAACCAATGTGGAAATTTGTCAATTCCATTTCCATTTGGCATAGCTAAAGGCTGTTACCTCAGAGATGAGTTTTTCATTGATTGTAATGAAACCAACCAAACCCCAACACCATATTTGAATGGAACTGGGATCCCAATTTCCAACTTATCCCTTAATGGTGAGTTACAAATAATGCAATTTGTAGCCAGGGATTGCTATGACCAAGATGGTTCTTTGGACACGAAACTCAGCAACACCCCAAGGCTCAAGCTTTTCCCTCCGTACACAATCTCCGGCACCAAAAACAAGTTCATTGCCGTTGGTTGTGACACTTACGCAATCTTCGAAGGTGTTCGGGGCAAAGAAAAGTACATTACTGGGTGCATGACCTTCTGTGAGAGCCTTGGAAGCATTAGTGAGTCTTGCTCAGGCATTGGGTGCTGCCAAACTTCAATCCCAAGTGGACTTCAAATTCGCACCGTGGCAATGAGTAGCTACTACAATCATACACTCATATGGGACTTCAATCCCTGCAGCTACTCCTTCATTGTGGAAGAAGGCCAGTTCACATTCTCTAGTAAAAGTTTCCAAGAACTGAAACATATAAGCCGGCTTCCGATGGTTCTCAACTGGGCAATTGGGGATGAACCATGTGACGCAGCTCAACAGAGGCAGGATTATGCATGCAAGGGAAACAGCACATGTGCCAACCCCCTCAATCTGTCTGGTTATTTTTGTGAATGCTTGCCAGGTTATGAAGGAAATCCATACCTCCCAGACGGTTGTAAAGGTACTGATTATGATCTCTTAGATACATCTAATTTGATAATTATGAGCCTTAATTATGCGTCTGCTAATGGAAATGGATCCTCTGTTCTTTTCAGATACCGATGAGTGCCAGATTTCAAACCCCTGCAGTGCAGGAGCGTGTGTAAACATACTTGGAAATTATTCTTGTGTATGTCCAAAAGGTTTCAAAGGCGACGGAAAGCAAGCTGGAACAGGTTGCAGCAAAGACAACCCCAGCAATCTTTCTAAGGGCATTCGCTCGCTTATTATTTCATTGGGTACGTACATCTGGTGAACTGCTAAAATGCATCCTTATATTTATTCAAGTAAATTATTATACAAAATACTTATGAAATCAAATCTGGTTGTGATTTGCAGCTGTGACAGTAGCCTTGTTGGTTTTGCTGGTTGGAAGTTCATGGACGTATTGGGGAACGAAGAAAAGAAAGTTCATCAAACTCAAAGAAAAATACTTTCAAGAAAATGGTGGCTTGTTGTTGCAGCAACAGCTTGCTAGTCACGGAGGATCTGTGGAGACAACGAAAATTTTTACCGCAGAAGAACTCGAGAAGGCTACAAACAATTACCATGAAAGCAGAGTCCTTGGTGAAGGAGGATATGGAATAGTGTACAAAGGAATACTAGAAGATAACAAAGTGGTTGCCATAAAAAAGTCCAAGATTTGTGCCTCCGCTCAGAATGAGCAATTTGTTAACGAGGTGATTGTTCTTTCTCAAATCAACCATAGGAATGTGGTGAGGCTGTTAGGTTGTTGTTTAGAGACGCGGATGCCGTTGTTGGTTTACGAGTTCATCATCAACGGGACTTTGTCGGAGCATATTCACAACAAATGCAGAGAATCTATATTTTCATGGGAGCTGCGGTTGAAGATAGCAGCAGAAACTGCAGGAGCACTGGCATACTTACACTCCTCCACCTCCATGCCGATCATACACCGAGATGTGAAGACAACGAATGTACTATTAGATGAAAATTACATAGCAAAAGTGTCCGACTTCGGAGCTTCACGGTTGATTCCTCTAGATCAAGCTCAAATAACTACTTTAGTGCAAGGAACACTCGGGTACTTGGACCCTGAATACTTCCATTCAAACCAACTAACGGAAAAGAGTGACGTCTATAGCTTCGGAGTTGTCCTTGTAGAGCTACTAACAAGCAAAGTGGCACTTTCTTTTGCCAGGCCTGAGGCAGAGAGAAATCTAGCGAGCTTCTTTGTTTGTTCGGTGGAAGAGGATCGCTTGAATCAAATTCTTGATGAAGACATAGTCAATGAGGGAAATATTGAGACACTAAAAAAAGTGGCTAATCTTGCAAATAGATGTTTAAGGGTAAAAAGGGAGGAAAGGCCTACCATGAAACAGGTAGCCATGGAGCTGGAGGGTATGAGGATTATGGCAAAGCATCCATGGGGAAAGGCTGATTTCGGCCCAGAGGACACTGAATACTTGCTTGGGTCGGCTTCAATGGCTTCTGTTAGAGGTGACAATTGTTCTAGTACCAGTACAACTACTGATGCAACTAGTGTGTATGACAGCATGCGAATCGAAATCGAAATGTTAATGCGACACAACAGGCGATAGCTCCTCGACTGGTCAATACTCAATAGTGATGTAACGTAGGAAATCTTACCAATATTAGTTTGTTTTGATTTTGAGACAGTGCCTCATTAAAGAAATGAGCATCAGAGTACATACTACAATGTACTGCGTTGTAAAGTTATGTGGAAAAATAAATTGTAACAAGAAGAATGAGTGAAGATTTACACAACACTACTCAGGCACCCATGAAATAAAATTAAAACACAGCATATTTAAAACCCTGTCAGCTTGCCATTTCTCAGGATGGAATTCGAAAACAAAATTTAACAGGAAAATGTTGCTGTCTACAATATATGAAATTTCAAAGTTACACATCTCGGGGAAAGCAATTAAATTGCCAGCTCAATCTAATTTGTTTATTCTCAAAAGACACAAGAATCACCTAGACCAAAATCCTTAACCTGTTCATTAGAGTGAACCATGATCATGAACCTTGCAATAAAATTTGAAATAGAAATACAAGAGAAGCACAACCTAATCAAATCCCTTTGTTTAAAATGGAAACCCTGCTCAAGGAGATGAGGAAACTAACATAATCGTTGTTGTAGTGTAGCTCAATGTTGAAAAATCGATGCTACTTGAGTAGCAGGAGATCATCTTATCTGGGTAGGAGAACATAGCAACCCAGATGCATCCGCTCCAACCACTGCAAGATCACAAACAGTACAGACCTGCCCTTCCTGGGCCAGAACAAACCGAGAACTGCAGTATGGGCATGAAACATCCTTCTGCCCACGGTAAATAGGCACATATGTTGCACCACAAACCACAAATGGGTTTCTGAAATCGTAATTTAGCTGGATTGCATCATTCATGTTCTTCTCGGCAGCCTGGAGGACTTGTCTTGCAGTCTTTGCATGATTTTCAGTGGTGGGATTGGTCTCCAAAAGTCGCCTGGCAAAGTTGGCTGCTGTGTTGAGATTACCAGCCTTAAAGCAAACACTCATGGCATTTAGTAATGCAAGTCTTAAGTGCGGCATCTGAAGGTTACAGTGGGTGAAGTAAGCAGCTAGCTCCTGTTGGCGAACTTGATTGTCCTTAAGTTCCCTCCTCTTAAGCTCCATCTTCAAACCCAGAACATACTCCTTCACAATGATAATTAATTCTTTTACTTCATCAACCTCTCTCCTTGAATCAACTACAATCAGAGGAATAGTATGCAGAATACCAAGGAGAAGTCGTAAAGCCTCTGTAAATTTCCCCGTAGTAGTGGCCTTGTAACCCGCCTTAAGCTTCTCTTCTAGCTCTGAGAATTTAAACACAAGAGCAGGAGGACCCCTAACATTAGGAGTAGCTGACTCACTCCATCCCCTCTCAACAGCCACGGAGATCACAGGAGCTGATGAGAAGGCACGTAGATACGTATGACTGCCCATGTGTAAGTCAAGAAACAATTGTCTTAAGGGAGCAAAGTTCTTTATACCCAGCTGCCGGCTCAACAAACGCATTGCAATATCGTAATTCCCAGCCGCTGCATGTTCAGCAGCAAGAGATGACTTCTGGGTCCAAATTTGACTTACAGGCATACCAGTAGTTGGGGCAACAAACACAGAAGAACGGGCATTACTTGCAGTTTTGGGAGTATCAATCTCGGGTGGAAGTTCAAGATCTTCAAGATCCCATCCTCCCTCCTCATTTTCCTCATGTTCTTCCTCATCCTCCAGCACTGCACTGATGTCTCCATTTGGAATGTTTTCCACGTCAACAATATCCAAATCCTCTCCCCAATCAGCATCTGTAGCCTCTTCATAATCTTCCTCTACATTCCTGCCCACATTATCAAGACCACCCTCAAATATTCCTCTCATGACCCTCAACAAGGGCCAATCCCCACCACAGATGATTGGGGCTGGAGGCATCAAAAGAGATGGAGATTTCCCCTTGGGTAAAATCGGAACATTATCTCCCAGTTCAGCTGCCAAACGTTCCGCAATATCATGGAGGCCATGAACTACAGCTGTGCTATAAGCAAGGGGTAAATGACCAGCATTCTCCAAGATCTTAACACGCTCTCTGATGTCACCCAAATATAGAGCATTGTGGAATTGACCCATCACATCATTCTTGACTTCAGCAATTTTCAGCATTTTGGACAATTTATCCAAGTTTCCAGTCACAAGATAAAGGAATGATAGCCTCTCAAAATTTTTTGTCCTCTGATACGCATATTCTACAATGCCTGCATTACCCTGGCGAAGGGCCTCCACTCCCAAACGATACCAGTGATCTTTCTCATCAATTTCCTTGGCAGAAGCAACAGCAATCTGGATGTTTCCACTCCCTAGTGCCAAGTTGAAGCGAGTCCTTTCATCCTTCACAAAATGAAGGGCAACCTCAGGGAAACCTTTCTGCTGTAGATATGCAATCATGGCCTGACCACAGAGCTCAGACCTCTTAATCATGCTCATAACCTGGTCATACCTCTTCTTCAGTAAAGATAGCTTGAAAACATATTCTGTTGCATCAACAACAATGGCACAGTTCTTCCCATCTCGATCCAAGCAATGGATGGTGCTTCCATACACTTTTGTTATATATACTGGAACATCTAGGGTCCTGATGATTCCATTGTCCCCATTGGGAAGGCAGTATTTGATGTGGTTCAAGGTTGTATATATGAAAACGCCATTATCATCCCAAGCTCCACTCTTTACACGAATTGTCTCATGGAGAGTGCACTGATGCACAAGCTTCTTGTTGGCTATCACAATAGAATGTTTGCTCAGCAAAGCAATGCTTTCCATATCGTTTGACCAAACAACATACCTTACGAAAGGAGTTTGAAGCTCCCCAAGAATAATTCTCTGCTGCAGATCAAAAATAGTAACTCTATCCTCTGCCCTGCAAAGCAAGTTTCCAGTTCCAGCATAAAATATTGCATCAGCAACAATAGGTAGGGCACTCTTCTTGACAATCTCATTTTTAAGGTTCTTAACTATAACGTGATTGCTGCTCTTTTCAAGCACTGCAAACCTATTTCGAGCCACGAACACGGCTGGCCCTCCAATTCCTCTTTTTGCCTCCTGCACAATATCACCCCGGCCAAAGCTATCTTTGGGTATACTGTATAGCTCATAAGAACCCCCTTCCGTTTCTGAACATATCAAAACAGCATTTTCTGTAGGGCTATAAGATAGTGTTCTTGGCCCTTGATTCAAGGTGGAAGAACCAGGCCTTCGAATAGGGATAACCTGAGTGTCTCTCTGGGTAGAGAACTCAAAGAAGCGGAGAAAACGATCTTTAACATAGAACATTGAATCACCACTAACAGAAAAGGCAGGACGTTCTCTCTCCAATTTAAAGACGATCATGCCACTATCATGACCAGCAGCCAAAAGGTTCATTTCAGGATGTGATGCAAGAATCCAGAACCTATCATGCTCTCTACGAAACGTCTGAAGACCAGTCCGTTTTGTGGCATCCCAGACTCGGATGCTTCTATCCTCCGAATTGGACACAATAATATCCTGTCTTGCATGGAATAAAACACTTGATACATTGTTCATGTGCCCCCTTAAGGTGTCCACTTCCCAAGCCTTTGTATCTGAAATTGGAAAGATCAACAGGTGACTATTATTACCAAACAGATTTCTGTAACTCTAATATTTCCTTCTTTCTAAAACGCACACACTACAAGAGTTTTTATTTTTTACTTTTAAAAGTTAGACCAATAAGAGCTTAATTGTCCAATGTATATGCACAGAATATTTATCAAGAAATATATAAGCACATGTACAAAAGCAATTATGTGGCTTTCTTCAGTGCTACTGAACAGGCCATGAATTAACTTTTACGAAACAAGACTTTATTAATAAAAGGAATGTACAATATTACCAACAGATGTCTGGTATTTGACAGAACAATAATAGAAAATTAAGTTAAATGACAATTTGGGAGCTAAAAATGAATCTATTGCCCTCTCTTCAACAACATGAAACAATTTACCCCAATGGGTTACCAATGAAAAAGAGAAAATAAACGAAAATGTTTTTGAGGTTACTATCTCGTGTGCATGGTTGCAACTTGCAACAGAAAGGCAGATCTTCAGTGGGATGATTAAAAGCTAAAAAATTAGTCTTTAAAAACATAGTTTCCTAACATATGTTGTGTTTGGCATCATGGACATTGGATTACTTCTTTTTAAATATAACTTATAATTAAATACATAATTCTATGTAAATATTCTCACCAGAGTTGATACTTCTTTTTAAAATATAATTTATAATAAATACATAAAAAAGAAAAATTAAATAACAAAATTTCATTCAAGTATCCTTGCCTACTTTTGATACTTGAAAACAAGAAGCCAATACATACACATTTTCGTTTCTTGTTAAAAACAATCTTTGGAGGTGCATACTTATTAGAATGTTTATTTCACAGGACACCTGAAACAGAAGAAAAAAGGCATACCATTCATTCGCCAAAGTTTCACTTGTCGATCGTCTGCTCCAGAGACGATCAGAGGGAGTGTGGGATGGAATGATGCCCAATTAACACCCCGATCATGACCTTCCAAGACATACTTCACAACAGCATCAACTCCACCAAAGAAATCTGCATTCATCTGACTCAGGCGCAGGATGTCATCTGCAGGGGCAGCCGTCTTTTTCCTGAGGGCACCAATATCCCAAACACGAACAGTTTGATCCAAGGATGCTGAGACAACAATATCCTCCTTTGGATGGAATAAGGCACACATGACGTAATGGTTGTGTCCAGTGAGCACAGAAATACAAGTTCGAGACTGCCAATTCCATATTCTGATTGTCTGATCATCACTGGCACTGACAATCCAAGGGTAATCATGATGGAATTGAACAGTGCGTATGTAATCAAGGTGTCCAAGAAGTGTAAACAAACACCTATGCAGCTTGTAATTCCACACCTTGATCTTGTAATCATCCCCTGCCATTTAAGCTTAAACAATAAATTACTTCCCTTCGAGGATCTCTTCGGACTCAGCAGCACCATCATGTAATAAAATAAAACTTACAAACAAGTAATATTCTTCTCAGCTTGATAGAACTTGCAAAAACACAGGTACCATATTTAAGATTAAGAAATATATGGGTGAATAGTTTAGATCTGACTGTTTCTACACGGCATAAAGAAGAACCTAATAAACTAACATTTCTAATGAATGCATTGGGTGATGTGCAAGAAGGTGACCACATAATATCGCACAAAACTAACATGGCAGAATGACATGCATTATACCAATTTCATGTTGAATCTAAGCACACCGTGAAAACAAAAAAAACCAAGTGCTGAAATTTTCAGATGTTAACACGGAATGAACCAACAGAAAACAAAAAATTTAGAATTTTGATGTTATACCTCCAGAGACGAAAAGCGGCTGAGAGGTGTGGAAATGGACACCACGTACAGGGCCATCGTGCTCGTCAAAACGGTCGATGAGAGTGCCCATTCGGTAATCCCAGAGCTGGATCACACCGCTGTGGAGACTGGCCAAGATCCATGGCCTCTTGCTGTGAAAGCTCAGCCCCTTCACTCGATTACTCTTGGTCTCGAATTTCGTCAGCATCTCAAAACACAATTGAACACCCCCCTGATTGAAATCAAGATCAAACAACCGACACCTTTTTAATTGATTGAAACTCAATTCAGCAACGTTTCAACGCTATCCAATTGATAATGCTTTCAATCTAATCAATTCTCTCAGCAAACAATCAGGGGAGGTGAATTTCGCGATTGAATTGATACGAACAAAGAAAGAAGGAGAGAAAATGTACCTCAGATCTGGTAATCCGGATTGTTGATTAGCAAAGCAGCGATACGAGATGATGGATTTGTTTACGACATGATAATGCACTGCAATCCAACTAATCGTCTAATGATCCACACAAATTTACTCTTCTTTTCTCAGAAGCCAATCAGCAGGTGAGAGAAATTGGGGAAGACACAGATAGAAAGAGAGAGGGTCTCAGATCCGGGAATGCAGAGATGTAATCATTTGCAGGCTAAATACATCGAAATCGCAATGCTCGGAGAGAGAGAGAGAGAGAGAGAGAGAGAGAGAGAGAGAGAGAGAGAGAGAGAGAGAGAGAGGTCACTACAAAGCAGTCAGTGACCTTGCAGATCTGTTTTGGTTTTTCAAGCAAAGGTTTTTTATTTCTTTCTTTCGTTCGTTCGTTCGTTCTTGGTTTGTCTTTCGGTTTTTAGACAAGGTGGTCACCGGTCACGTTATTCAATTCAATTCCATGAAACTTATTTTTACGCTTCTTTTTTTTTATTTTATAGGGGCAATGGTCTACGAAAATTGATATTTCTCTATGCATAATCACTTATTTTGAATTTTAACCGTGCATGGTGAAGAGCTAGTAGCTTGAATTAGAGGCCTTCCTTTGAATTTGAACTATTGAAGTGTAAAGTTATCGAAGTTGTAATAGCCTTTGTTAAGTAATTTTTATTTAAATGAAATTTGCTAACTCACATCGTGATTACATCGTCTTTAGTGTTAACCTAATCTCAAGAATGATATGAAATTAGTTTATTTCATGTTAATTTAGAGAAATGTGTTATTAGGACCCAATATCTCACATTGAAAATCTATCCATATCTTGAGATGGCTTGAGAGATCTTGGGCAACGTTTCCTTACAAGACGGTTTTCATGGGCAAGTTCTACCCTTGGAGTATGATCAAATGGGAAAAATGAAAGTATGAAAATGTTAGCTCTGATGGCGAGGGAAGGTGGGAAATGAGATTAGGATTAGGAAGAACAGAACAATTAGGTACAGAAGCAAAATTACATATAAGAATGAAAGTATTTTGGCAATGATGATCAACAATTGAAAATAAGAATGATGCACTAATTACGGTGGTGATGCCATATATTCCACTGGTAAGTCCAAAAGTGAACAGCTTGAATCTCAACAACAGCAACAACATATTTTCCAAGCTTGTAAAACATTATTATTGCATTTATCAGATTTTAAAATGAATAAATAAAAGAAATGAGAATGGCTTCAAAAGAAAGAAATGATTATTCAATTGTAGTGTTTTGTAAAACATTATCAACCTACAACACCAGTTTAATACCCTAATTTTCCCCCACCATTCCACCCAACAGCTGGCTTACCAAATTTATATAGTACAATAAGCCAAATTTATATATTACAACAATCAAAATTGTACCATTGCAGATTTCAATACTAGCTAGCTGGTACATGTTCTCAAAAATGCCAATTCTCCCAAAGAGGGGAACAAAGTTGGGAAAGGTTGCGCGGTAATCACCTCACATTCGGAACCTGCCTGGCTTCGATATCCTTAAGTCTAAGGGTTACAGCTCTCTTGTGAGCCTCTAGTCCCTCAACTTCAGCCATGGTTGCCACATACGGGCCAAGCTTTTGCAAACCTTCCTCTGTCAAAGACTGCACTGTCATGTACTTAAGAAAGGAGTCCAAAGACACACCACCATACATCCTCGCATAGCCATATGTTGGGAGGACATGGTTTGTCCCACTCGCATAATCTCCCACACTCTCTGGTGTCCACTGCCCTAAGAATACAGAACCTGCAGGGGAAAGATATCAAAGTTCAGATATCTAATCATCTTATTTCGACCGGAAGCAATAATTGTGATGCATGCAAAATGCACAGGTGAATAACAAATTAGTGATAAATGGCACGACACTCAAATAGACCTACATTTGCAATCATCACCAAAGTTGGCAGCAAAAGGAAAAGGAAAATGTAAGAAAGAAAAGGACAACACTGTCAAGTAACAGTCTAAGAGAACTATACCTGCATTCTCAATGAAACTCTCCCATTTTTCTGCATCCTTGACATTGATGATCAGATGCTCGGGTGCATATAAGTTTGAAAAATAGACTGCCTGAAACAGCCACAATCATGTCTAGTTTCAGAATTACGCAGAACTTCTCAAACAACATACAAGTAAACAAAAATGAATGCATGTACGCATGCACATTCTAACATAATTTTCTTCATAAAAATACGAAAAGAAACCCTTTCCTCATTGTGATTCCAATGATGTTTTGGTGAAAGGCATGTCATATTAGGATGCAAGGACAAACCTCAACCATATCACGAGCAAACACTGTGAAACTGTGGCTCAGTGCTTTTGAGGCAAACTCTCCCCTTGGTAGGCTTTGGCACTGTTTGCTGATTTCCTCCTCTATAGCTTTAAAATCCACACCATCCCCAGCAATTACAAGAACAACTTGACTATCAGGGCCATGCTCAGCCTGAAATTACATTAGTTACTCATACATCAGGTTGAAATTACCACAAGCATTTCCAAATACTATATCAAGCATTTAGATTTCATATAATGCACTAAAATTTCTGCAACAAATAACAAATGAGCCTAATTATACTAAAATTCATATATTCTATAGTAAAAGCTAGATATAAGGGAAAACTAAATACATGGTAGTTCTGCTTGAAGCAGTTCAGTAAACTGAAGTTTATTAACATTCAAAACAATAAAGGTGCAAAATTGTATTTACTTCAAGCAAAGACATCTGAATCATAAGTACCTAATATGATTATGTTTCAATTCTAAATTTGGAATCTAACAGGCGGGAAAATTGGAATCGGTTTTAATATAAACAATTAAACAAGACCTGTCATATTGTAACACTCCACACAGGATACACTTAATACCGTTGGATTTTACCATTATATCACAGCAGAAAAAATGAACCATTACAGAACAGCCTGAACCTGTCATTATGAAGGTGATCCATCACAAACTTAAAGAAGCATTGCAGAACAAGTAAGTACCTGAGAAAGCAAATCCGCAGCTATATGAACAGGATTGGCATGTTTGTCAGCAATGACCAAAACTTCTGAAGGGCCTGCAGGCATGTCAATTGAAACCATGGCTTCGCTGTTCTGTTAAGAAAATTAGAAGGGCAGGTGGGGCAGTCAAATCAAGATGGTAAACACAATGAATCTCCCTTAACTGCCATTTTTCAACTTCAACAAACATTATGCAAACAACTTCTAATAGTAAATATGTGTGTACCTGAAGAATCATTTTTGCAGCAGTGACATATTGATTTCCAGGGCCAAAAATTTTTTCAACCTGCAAATTATTTGAAAACAAAAATTAGATAATGAAAATTATTTTATGAAATTTGAAAGAAAAATTACAACATATTAGCTAAGCTAACTTTGGTCCTCTGCTCTTCCCTATACTACTGATCGTCTATTTTTTTTTCAAAAGAAATCAAGCTCAGAAGTTCAGAACATGAGTTGATACCTAAGTAACAAAATTAAAGGCCTTAGCACATAAATCTGCATCAGTTACGAAAATCATAATATCAAGATAATGGGAAACTAACACCTTTGGACAAGATTTGGTACCCCAAGCCATAGCAGCTATCGCCTGCAAAGCCAAAAAAAAATATCAGATTGCTGTATGAAATGAAATATATAAGAATACTTTCGGTGTTTATAAACCTGAGCACCACCAGCTTTAAGGATGTGAGTTACACCAGCCTTCTTGGCACAATATAGTACTTCCTGAAGGGCAAAACAAAAATGATCAGCTCTCATTTAGGAAACCCCTCATAATGCATTCTATCCAAAGTAAAGAATCGCCTGGCATATACCTTGCATATGGTGCCATCCTGACTTGGGGGAGTTGCAAGAACAACAGTTTTACACCCAGCAATCTGTGCAGGCTGGTATAAATGATAAAGCAGAAGTCCATCAAATTATTGTCACTTAAAAATCGATAACCATGATGAAGACCACAGAGAAACTTTTACAACAAATATGATCAACTTACAACTGAAAGCATCAGAGCTGTTGAAGGTAAAACTGCAGTTCCGCCTGGAACATAAACACCCACAGAACCGATGCTTCTCGCCACCCGTTTACATTTGACACCCTAAAGGTTAAAGATACTTAAAGGCTCTGTGTATATAGGAAAAAGCAAGCTGCAATATGGACTTACCTTCATGTTCTCAACACTTTTCTCAGCTGATTTCTGAGCAAAATGAAATGCATATATATTGTCATATGCCACGTCAAATGCTTCTTGAATAGCTGCATCAAGCTGCATTAGGAAAATATCATAATTGAAAACATAAATAAATATCTTGTATCTAGAAAACATCTGCAAATAGAAATACCTCTGGATCTGGAAGCTGAGAAACTTCTACAACGATATTATCCAGCTCAACTTTGTCAAACTTTGCAGTATATCTGTGTGAGAGAAAATAATAATAATAATAATAATAAAACTCCATTAGTAAAATTGCTGCGTAAATTTTCTTTCAATAAAAAAGATAATAATAAATCAATAAATTCATAAGAACAAAAAATCAAAGAAGTACATACTCCTTGATTGCAGCATCGCCTCTTTTGCGAACATCATCAACTATTGGGTTGACCTAACCAAGTATAGCTACTATTATTCATGAGTTACTTCATTTATGAATATAAATACCCCAAAAAAATGTCAGATTTTCAAAGAACAGTCAGGATTTTCGAACAAACAAAAGGCTCACCGTGCTAAAAATTGAAGAGAAATCTATTCGAGGACGAGCTTTCAGGCTTTCAACCTCAGGTGGAGATAGTTCAGACAACCTGTACGACTTCATTGAGCAAGTTGTCCCCTTACGAGCAAACCCTAAGCCAGCGGTCAACTTTAGAATATCAAGGAACAGATTCCCAAAGCTTACTCATCTCACAGGAGTTAACTTGTATACATGAACATCAATCACAAGCAGCATTTATACTTAAATTTACCTTTTAATTATAAAAATGTATTTTATTGGGTAAGTTTGCAAACTTTATTTGTACAGTACAGAAGAAAAGGTTAAAGAAACCAAACTCTCATAAACATGTATACGAAAAATACCAACTTGATACCATACAGATGGAATCCTTAGATATATGGTGAAAAGAAAACAATTGAATTATATTCGATGGTTAGCAGAAACATACATATATAGCGGTGAGTAAAATTCAATCTTTCAATTGAGCATTATATTTTGATACCACAATCAAAAACATGAACCAATCAATTCATGAAATTGAGCAAATGCTGGCCCTAATACCTCGTCGAAGAGAAAGATTTGTAGTTTTCGGCGCAGCGATTGGAGGATGATATTGTCGTTTGATAAAACAATGGCTGCTGCTGCGATTAAAACATAGAATCTGATTGTCCATCACCGCCTTCAATCAGACCAACTCAATTAATATTAAACATGCACGAAAAGAAACAAAAACATTCTTTGTCTATTGTTTGGCTGGCGAGAAACGGTAGAGGAAAAGAAGAGAAAATTGACCATTCTGAATTTGCGCACGTGATTGCGAAGGAAAGGTGGGGAGAAGTTAAGATTACCTGCAAAGTGGAAAGTAAGCGCGACGGCGGTGACTGACTGGAAGCGTATGGGTAGGGTAGCTACAGCTTTTACTAGCTAAGCAGAGAGAGAGAGTGTGTGCTTGCTTGGGTGTTCGGCCTCTGTTGTCCAGTTGTGGGCTGGAAGTGGTAAAACCAAACCCGGTTTAACCGGCCCAAACTTTCCCTCACCCGGTTTGATTACGAAATTAACCCAAAGCCGAAGCGAAATTACCCTCTCTGGCCTAAAAAAAGAGTGTACAAACATAATTTTTTGGTGTTAGAAATAGTTTTGCAGTTTTTTTTTTAATTTGATAAAAGAATTATTTATTTTTAAAAATGGGTCAAATACAAAAACTTACCCAAATGATACGTGTTCTTTTTTTTTGATGAACTTTTCTATTGAAATGGGCGATAATATACTAAACTCACACACAACAACACGGATACGAACTATCAATCATCCGTATGTCTAAATCCAACCGACAAAGTAACTGGAGGAGTTTAGATTTTGCCTTTTTTTTTCATTAAAAAAAAGGACTAACTGAAGGAGCAACAAGTTATTCATTCCTTACAAGGCTTCCTAAGCAAAAAATAATGGTCGTACAACTTTGTATCAAAAACCCTTTTTACAATATACAAATGAATATGTGAGAGATATACAAACAAAGCTTAAAGCAACAATGACACACTGAGATGGAAAGAAGAGACTGAATCATACAGAGATACTCTCCAAGTACTATATAAGACTCTATTAATTGGCATAAACAAACACTGCAGTTTTTCTATGGGGACATTTGTTCTCTGTCTGTAACTGATTCATGGACTGTCTTGAAATTCAGTTATATCCTGGAAACTCTGCAACCTTTTTCTCCTACTGAAACTCGAATTCTTTCCGTAAATAGAACCCTTTCCATATGCCTCCACAGAGTCAGAGCCTCCAAAATTCAAGGCCTCCTTTGGAACTGGTGATGAACTGATGTAATCTACTGACTCTCGCTCCTGCTGCTGATCAAAGCACAAAGAACGGCGCACCATAGAATTCCTTGATGAAGCATCATTTCCAGATATAGCATATTGATCTCTAAGATCAATTGATTGAAGATTTTGGCCCAAACTTTTCATTTGACTTTGTACACAAGGACTTTCATGGTTTATGTTGCAATTCAGGTTCTCATTGTTAAACCCATCTTCAGTATTCCAACTATCAAAATACTCAGTTCTTCCATTCAGCAATTCTTCTTCTTCTTCTTCAACCATATCTGCCCAACTTTTCGTACCATTACTGTACATTGAAAAATCAGGGGCCGGCTTTTGATTTTCTGCTATGGGTTGATGAACATCATCTACTTTACCAGAAGTGTTCTCTCCAAAGGAGTCTTCCACAAAAGTATTCCTGAATTCCATGCTGCCTAAAACAGTTGTATCAGAACTCCGATTCTGACCTCCATCAGTGGAAATTTCTAGTGTTTTTGCATCTTCACCTACCATTTGTGGTTCTGCAGATTTCTTCATACCACCATTTTCCCAACTGATCCTTCTCCAGTCTCCATTCACAGTATTCTGGGAAGAATTGACCACCACCGCTTCATCTTTCAGTTGGAAACAGCCATCATTTGCCCGAGAAGTACACTTCAAATTTCCACTTGATATAGGTTGCAAAACAGATCGTACCGCTGCATCTCCTTGGGGCCTCCTCCTCAAATCTCTGCTAATTGGTGAAGACATACTAGATACTGAGTTTTGAAATGCCACTTCTGACTTTCCAGTTGTTGCAGCTAGCAAATCTTCATTGAGACTTCGAACCACATGTGCTCGCATGTTTTCTGCTCTTGAACATCGCTCAAATGAAAGTTTTTTATTTGAACTGCCAACACCACGTCCCCATATTTCCCTAGTCTGATGTCCATCATTAAATCCCCTTGAAGATCTTCTTGGTTGTGTAAATGGAACTTCTGGATTCCATATATGAGGAGCTGGAGAAAAGTACGTTTTGGAATATGGAGTTGTTTCTGTTCCAACTATACCACCCTGATTTTCCTTCATTCTGCTGGAAAAACTAGACCTACCCTCACATGAATTTTTGAAATAACAATCTTTCTTCCACTTATTAACAGAAACAGTCTCTTCTTCACGTCCATCTGCCCACCTTCTAGAGATCATGCATCCAGAAACATAATGCTGACCTTCGTTTGTCAAGCTATTAACTTGTTTCGAGTTTCTGTTGATGGGTGATATAGGAGATCTTGAAATTGCTTTGCAGCAGTTTTCATCCAGTTGAATTGGTCTTAAAACTGGGTTTGCCTCTAGTTCAGTCAGCTTCTGAATTGCGCGCTCAAAGGACTTAGCATAAGATTCATCCATTGGTTTATTTCCAGATGAAGCTCTTACAACTTGAAGCAGAGATTTTGCTTCTGCGACTCTGTTCATGTGCATCAAGCAGATTGCTAAATTGCACTGCTTGTTCTTATCGAGCTCCAATGACAGAGATTTCCTGAGATTTTTATGGAATAAATCATATATATACATATAATAATAATAAAATATGGTTTCACATTTAGGTATATAAAGCAGGATGCAAGAAAACTTACATGTAATATTCTTCGGCAGTTTTGTAATTACCTTGCTGCAAGTAAGCCCAGGCTAAGTTTCCTAGTATTCTGCATTGATAGAGAATCTAAGTCATCTAATTATCCAGAACTTTGTGGTCAAATTAGTAAGAAGAATGAGAAAGCTGTGATATTCACCTTGATCTCTCTTGTTCAACAGTAATTTGAACCTTCTTCCCCAGAGATCTTGCAGTCTTTGTCCTCCTTCCACCAAAAGCTATACCTTCGTCAATGTGTTTCAAAATGGATTGAAGCATTTCAATCTCTTCTTCAATCCTTCCCGCCCTCTGCAAAACCGGTAAATGTAAACACAAACTGAGCCATGCATAAACATACACACGCACAAAAAGAAGGATGTGGAATTGCAATAACCTTATTGCAGCAGTTTGATATACCTCAAAATGTTTTATCATGATAGATATTCAGAAATGCATCTATAATCATTCACTCTTAGCCTCTCAGTCACCTCAACATAGTGTGAAAAAAAAAATTGCTCAGATTTATATCTTTCTAAAAGTGCTGAAAATCACTTGTAGACTACTTTTATATCTCCTACAGTGACGGAGTTAAAGCGGCACATAAAAGTGATAATGAAATATGAGTAACTTGTTGAAGAAATGGAGGTGCTTTTACCTTGTACAGTTGAACTAACACATTGTTAAGAGATTCCTGAGAGTCATACGGGCAGAGATGTCGAAAAGATTTGATAGCTTCAACTGCCTCCTCAGATCGATTCAATTGTTTCATCACAACTGCCATGTCTTTCAAGGCACTATCAACTCGATCCCCAGCATTTATAGCAGCCCAGAAGAGGGATATGGCTTTGCTTGGATCCTTTTCTATCAACTGCATTTGAAGAAATGAAAAGTGATCAAACACATATAACAGTGAAACCCCGATCATGCTTTAACCAAAAAAATTCAAATGGGTAAGTTGCAAAGATCAACTCTAGTAACTTTTATCAAAACTCCAAGTCGTGATCACTAAATCTTATAGATACTTTGAGTTATGCATTTATCAAATAAACAGAACAACCAATCAACTCAGCTATTACTCACACAAGAACAAAACTTCATAATTCATTTCCTTTTTCCTTATCTTAACAAATTCCCCAAAACAAATGGTTCCAAGATAATTTGCATTAATGTAATAAACAGAATTGGTATATAAATTCCTGCTTTCCATGAAAAATCAATAGGAGAAACCAATTTAATTAGCTTAAGATACAAATCCCAAAACATACAGACCAATTAACAACAAAGGAGGACAGTGGCTAATCTTGAAAAAGAAGAACCAAACGAACATTGAATGTCAAATTACTAAAATCAAATTTACCCATAAAAATTCAAACTTGCTTACCTGAACTTGTTTGGCTCTGACGTAAGGAGAATCGCCAGCAGGCACTTTATGCATGACATGAAAAAGATCGCCTCCGTCTGAAGGCGACACTCTCTTCCTCTCCGACATTGGCACCATCGGAGGGTTTGGCGGCCCTGACTTCCATGTCGGAGGCGGCGTCGAGAAGCCTCTGGTGTGCAAACTCTTGTCTCTGGTCCACATTGCTAACTTTGAGAGAAAATCTATAAAAATTGCCCAGGAGAAAGTCAATTTTCTCGGGAAAATCTTGAGACCCTTTTCTTGAATCTCCAAGAAAGTGTTTTTAGTATTGGGAAAAATGTTCAGACTCGTTTCTTGATCGAGCGAGAAAGCGTCTTCTTGTAGAGGCAAGGAAAACCAGTAGTTTGTCCTGCCGGGAAATTGTTTATATTATTATGGGTTTTCTGGGAATTGGTGAGAAAGTGGGAGAAATCACAGAGAAAGTGAAAGAAAAAGTAGAAAGGTGAGCGAAGGTGAATGAGAGAAAGTAGACGCAAAAAGAAAAAAAAATAGCCGTTTATTTATAATTACTAGCCGTTGGGACTGGGGACGCATCGCACGTGTGTTTGGCACGTACCAAACTGGATTTTTTCGTTTTTGTTTTTGGGTTTTTGCAGCTTTGGTTGATATATAAGAAGCTGATCGATGAAAACAAAAACAGAGAAAAATATTTCAGGAAAAGTCATGGTTTTACAAGTATGTATTTAATGGGTCATAAATATATATAAAAAAACCAAAAACAGTATAAATTTGTATTAAACAAAAGAGAAATGCTAGTTACATTCTATTTTTTTCATTTTTCTTATCATCCCGCAATATACTTTATACGCCACCATTAAAGATCATCAATATATTCGAAAAAAATGACAAATTTGAAAATGGTTAAATCATCTAATTGTTTTTAAATAAATAGACTAGACCATTATTTTGATTAAACACTCAAATTATAACAATCAAATCAATATTATGAGAGGGAAAGAGAAGTAACGACATTATTCTGACCATGTTGTGCTGGCCTTACTTAATTGGGTCAGACTTGTGCAGTGCTTGAGTCCGTTTTACACCTCTAAGAAATGTGAACTTATTATGAAGTTGCCATAAAACAACTCATATATATACAGGGTGTTGGAGTGTTGTATATTGAATTTGGTTTGTGTTTTTATTATAGAGAAATGTGATAGATTGCATTCCTAATTCAGGAGTGAAGGCCATCAGTCATAATGATCAATACAAATACAAATAATCACATAGAGTTAATACAAATATTAAAGCACAACACAAAGAGTTAATCCAAATACACCAGCAACAACAAGAGCACAAGGTATACCTCCACTCATAGCCACACATGGCCAAAGAAATTCAAGAGCCTGTAAAAACCATGCAAAGGTATCAGCGTACAAAACTACAATTGCAACTATAACCTTTAAAATTTCACAAGTAAAACCAAAAATAATTGATGCACTTATTACCTTACAACTCAAAAACTGTAACACAAAAAAAAAAAAAAAAAAAGTCGATATGCCACCATCTCATCGTCCCCAAGATAACCAAGTAGCCAACAAACTCAACCAAGATGGCCAAACACCAAAATCTAGCCAAAAACTTATAAAAGCCCTAGGGAGGATAGGGTGGAGGGAATGGGATGGAATGAGAGGGAAATGGAGGAGAGGAGGGAAGGTCTGGGAGTGGAGGAGAGGAAAGAAAGTAGTAGAGGGATGGAGGCCACCAGCCCAAAGGGGAGAGGCTACTGAAACTTTTCTCACCTTGGTTTGATTGTTTGTTTCTTTCCATCTTTGGTTGTTTATTGCGGATAAAGCAAATAATTCTTCACGTTGGTGGGAACTAAAACTCACCTAAAAGGACCAATATACACCCCTCATGTTGACGGAAAGAAGTAACATAAGTTACTCCAGGACATTTGCTACAAACGAAAGTGAAGTTAAGGGACAGTGGAAGTCATTTTGAAAATTGCGGGACTGAAGGTAAAATCGATACAAAGTTCAGGGACCATAGCTTCTAAAAAGCCTAATAAATAATATGCAAGGAGCTTGTAGCTCTCTTGATTAAGAGCATTTATCCATGCACCTGAAGTCCTAGTTCGATTCTCCCTCTCCTCCCCAATTTCGCTTATATAAATAAATAAAAATGGTAATAATTTGATACTGTTTTTACAACAAAAAAATTATATTTTTAAAGATATCGTTACAACATGCAAACACAACGAAATTACATGATCATCATGATCATCATCACCTTAAAGTCAACTACAATTAACTATCGAACATCACAAATATATATACTTGATTATCCTCCTAATTGATTAATAATAATAATCACTTGAGATTATTATTTTTTTTTGTGACAGATTGATGTTCTATACTACTTTGATGTACAAAGAGTGATCAAACTCAGATAAAGAGGGTGAGTACACTGTCTTGGCCAACACTTCTTGTTGATCAAAAACATCAACTTTTATGACCTCAACCTCAGCCACCACCCCAAACTCTTTGACTCCATCAGCCTCAGCTTCCTCAGCTATTTGCACCACATACCTCTCTATCAACGGCCCCACACACTCGCACACTTGCCGGTTGATACTCAAACTTGTGAGCGCATTGCGGACGCAGAGCTGGGGCAGCGTGGACGACGCTACGACGCTGGGAGGCACAACGAGGCGCTTTGTGGTCGAAGACCACGTCATCGACCAAAATGCGGGATGCGACGTCGTTTTGGTAAGTTAGGAAGTTCGAATTTGGAGCCTCTGCCTTGTGCGGATTTCAAGAGTGTGGGTGGGGCCTGTGGTTTGTTGTGATGAGTTTTGGTTCTTGAACGCGGACATGCGAAGATGGCAGCTCAACTTGAACACCATTGAATTGATGACCAATGAACAGTTTCTTGAAGCTTTAATTTATTACTCAAACAGAGAGAGAGAGAGAGATCAATATTCAAAGGTAATATTGGCTGTGAAGTTTTTTGAATAAGAGAGCAGAGCTTTGCCATATATAGATGTCAAAGGCCTAAAACCTAGTTATGTTTTAGCCTGGAAATCAAGTCACTACTGGGAAGATTTTAAACAATCCTATTCCATTTAGGAAATTAAGCCTACTTAATAATTTCATTAACTATCACGACTAATTGTTGGCTTGATTCATCGATTTGGAGTGAGTGGGCGAATTTCGACCATTGATACATGCTCGTTTATGAATCGATGATGTAAATATAGAGTTGAATCTAGTGTATTATTTGTAAACTTATCTTGTATTCTAATACATTTAGATTTCCTTGTCATCTAAGGATTTTTGCGTATCAGGTAGGATAAGGAAAGTCTTAGATTTCCTAGTAATTTTAGGATTCTTGCGTATCAACAACTTTTTCACTTTTTTTTATTACCTATCTCACGCAACTTGAGCTAAAAGTTACGGGCAATTATTAATTTAACACGTGAATTGTCTCATCATGTAAATATGTTTAGTTAATGTAAAAATAGGTAACTAGCTAGAAAATTTGAAATAATGATATTCCAATTAGGTAACTAGCTAGAAAATTTGAGACAAAAATTACAATGTGTTCCTACTTTAACAAAGAAATTCCAATGAAAAGCATCAGATTTTCATGGAGATTTTAATACACACTTCTACTTCTAAAAATCCAAACTCACAAGATGCAAATCACAAAGCATAAACAGAGGGATGATATGAAATATGAGAAACTATTTTCCAGGGAAAACATCTAAAACTTAGCCTGAAGACTGCTAATTACGGTTTTGTCCACCTGGAAAGACTTGGCCAGAATATCATCTGAGATTGAAGGATTGGCTCCAAAAACAGCATTGGCAATGGTGTTGACTCCAGGGTTTTGGCTGCTCAAAGAAGAGAGTGAAACGGCATTTCCATTGCCCACATTTTGCTGGAAGTGAACTAGTCCAACAGGGAACACGAACACATCACCCTTGTAAAGGACCTTTGCGATGAGCTTGTTGTCAGGGTTTGAGGTCACAAAGCCAACATAGAGGCTGCCTTTTAGGACGGTCAAAATCTCAGTGGCACGGGGATGAGTGTGGGGAGGGATAACGCCCCATTGTGCATAGTCGATGCGAGCCAGAGAGATGCCAAGGGTGTTGAGTCCTGGAATTTGAACCACATTGACTGGGGTGACTTTTCCACCAACAGGGTTTGAGGTGTTGCCTGGGATGTGAAGTCCACTGAAGAAGAAATGATCAGCCTGTGCTAGCTTGGAGTCCAAGCAAGGTAGCCCATTCACTCTTGTCACTGTGATGTGATGCACAAATTTAATTGACAATACAAACACTTAATGTTAAAGTCATTGGAAGATTAAGGATAGGAAGAAGAAGGATACATATTTTCAAAATGCAAACTAAATAAATCGAAACTTTTGAATTTTCAACACCAACCTGAGCTAGTCGTGTCAGCAACGCAGAAATCTTGCAAAGGACTAGGTTCAAAAGCAATGACCAGAGCACATGTCATAGCTAGGAAAGTAGTCAACAGAAGAATTTGGTTTGCCATGTTAATTTTTCAGCTTTTTCTATGAGATTATCAAGTTATATATTGCAAATGAAAATTTGAAAGTATTGAGAGAGAGAGAGAGAGAGAGAGAGAGAGAGAGAGAGATGTGAAGCAATTGATGTATGAACTTGCTTATTTATAGAGAAGCAAGAACTGGATGATGGTTATGAATGAAGAACAAGCAAGCATATAAAAGAAAACGCTGCCGGCCAAATGTACAATTTTAGCAGTGGAAAAGTATTGGACGTTCTGGTAAAGCCAAATGTTAACAAGGAAGGAGGCACATCCATTAAATCCAAAATTTGTTCAAAGATATAAATCCTTTCTTAATTTTCTATTCCTTGTGTGAATGTGATATGAATTTAGAATTTAGAATTTAGAATTTCTTCATGCATATATATGTTAAACATATCAAGCCAAAGCATCCTACTAAAAATACATCTGGGTCCAATTTATTTGACTTGGCTTCAAAGAAGGATGTCAAGAATTTGTAATAATATTAAACATCAATAGCTAAACCAGCAAAGTTAAGAAGATGCAGAAGCAGAAGCAGCTTATAGAAAATCTGAAGCACCTTTTTGTTTTCTTTTTGTTCGCGCACCTTGCTCCGGCTGGGGCTGATGTGGTCAGAATTATCAGTTATATTGCCTTATATTTTTGTCCACTTGCAAGACCAAGTCACAGGGGAGAAGGATGATTGTTATTACTATTTTTATTTTGGAGAATCTTGTGGCCTTCTCTCAACCTTTCTTTTCTTCTCTTCTGACACGTGTCAATTTCTACACTTAAAACAATGTCATTATTACATTAGATAACATGTCAAAATCTCCATTTTTTAAGTGTAAAAAATGACACGTGTCATGAAGAAGAGAGAAGGTCCAAAGAGAAGGTTGCTAGATTCCTCTTTTATTTTTATCTTAGCCTGAGGCATAAAGGAACTGGCTACACCTGCATATGTAAGGTTTAAAACATACTTTTCCCTTACCCTAGGAGTTTTTTTCTTCTTATATTTTCTGTGTAGATATGAGAATACGCAAAATACATTCTGCACCTACACAGCCATGCGTGATCACATAAGAAGAATTCTCTCATGCAACTCTGTAAGGCTAACAGCCCACAGAACCAAAAAAAAAAGTCATATGTTGCATAACATTGATTTGTCAGAGAGCATATCTAAGATCTATTACCTATTTCTGAGAATAGATTTGCTCAATGCCATTAATCGGCGGTGAGCATCACCACCACACTATGTGTTAGTGAATGAGTTTGATTTAACTTACCAACTCATCAAACAGCACATAACGCGCTGGCAATCTATTCTCCTTAATCCATATTGCTAGTTGTACTATTACATTCCCATATAACTGTCATACTGTTACAAATCTGCAAGTTGGAAGATCATCTCCCTGAGGTAGGGATCCCCCCCACCCCCTTCAAAACCTGGTTTTAAGTCAGTCAGATCCTCCATTTCAGGGGCTCTGAAAATGCTGCACGAGTGTCAGTTTGTTGGAGCAGATCTTGAGCTATCGTTGCTGCTCCATTCCCATATAACTTTATAAGGATGTTCCAAATCTGAAACCTCTGGAAGAACATCTTCCTGAGGTACAGGTCCCCTTCTAAAGACAGCAATCTGGGAAGCAAAACCCGGTTCTGTATCACCAGATCCCCCAACCCCACTGAACTCAACACTGTAATTGTGCCTCGTGGCCAATTCAGTTGCCCAGCAATTGAACTGCTCTCTTGTCCACTCGAACTTGTGGTCATGGTTACGAAATTTACATGATTGAGCTTGATTTTTATCTTCAGGATCATCTTCTTGGCTTGACAAATTGGATTTCTGGAGTATCACATTGTATTCATAATTTGGAGTGGAGACAATAAGAACCCTTGGACGAAATAAACTCAGTACCACATTGCCAAACTCAGATGCTTGATCTTCCTCCATATGTTCTATTACCTATGATTTTCCAATCAGAGTAAGCAACAATAAAAACCAATTACTAAAGAACAGGAACATCATACTTGATTTCAGTGCAAACAGGAACATTTACAGGAGGCATAATCTGGTAACAGTGATGAACATTAATGGCAAGCCAGTGTTTATGTGTGCAATTCCAAGGCTACTGGCCAGTTTGCAGTTACTCAATATAAACAAATATCAGTGGTTCATTGACATTGATAAGTATTATGTAGCATGTAGAATACTAGTCTTCAAGTAGTATTAAAAGGGTAAGAGGTTACCTCTAAGCAAGTACCAATATCAAATCCACTCAATCGTGAATCAAAAGCTGTAATTGAACCGTCATAAAGAACTGCAGAATTTATGGCTGACATACTGGCATCTAATTTGGAATGAAGTATCTGCAATGTTTAACAGCAAATTTAGATTCTTGTCTAAGACAAGTGGTTAACTAAACAAACTTTATGGCAGAAACAAACAAAGAACATCATCTCAAATCAGCAAACTCAGTGCATAATATTTCGTTTCTTGTACCCATTATGACCTTGCAAACAGGTTCACCCAAACAAAGGATCCTTTATAATCAAGTAAAACCACTATTAATGTTCATGACCATAACTTAGAATATTACTTTTAACAAAGTGAATCACATGTCTACCAGGAAGGTAAGATGTCACACTGATTCCTTCCCTCAATGTTTTGGCTACACCAAAGCCTTCTGGTGACAAATTCCCTATCTAGCAACTACCTATCAGTATTGGTCCTGACACACTCATCATACTATTTCTTCCATAAACGCTTACATGCAAAATTCAGAAGTTCTATAATGGTTCAGACCTTTGCCGCACGGGTAAGACTCTTCCGTGAAATGTCAACACCAGCAATTTTTTCCAGAGAAGTTGGATAGTTTAATAAAGAATCCAACAAACTACCGGAGCCACATCCAAAGTCAACCTGCAACAATTACAAAAGACATGAAACTGACTCTATCATGTATGTCTACCAGAGTATTCTGTCTTGATAACAAGTTTAAAAGTCAAAAGATTTTAAAACTCATTTACCAAAGTAGTGGCGCAAGATTCTTTGATGCTTTGCACCGCATATTCGACACGCTGTTTTGAAAGTGGAGGGCTGAAAAGAGCCTGCTCCATTCTATCCTCCAGAGGTTCTGTTACCTGCAACAAAGTTATAGTGTACTCCAAGAAGCAGGTCTCTGAAGAACAGTAACACCCAAAAGAAATGAATCACCTGTTAGACTCAGAACAAACAGTTTTTAAATTAATTATAACAAGAACAACAACATAGGTTCAGTTATTGATGAAAATCAATAACCAAGTGTTTTTTTTTTTTAAAAAAATAGTTATCATTGCATGTCCAAATTGTCCAAGTGAAATCCTTTTTGACAGCATGAATGAAACATCATGCATCTAATTGTTTCTGAGCAACTCACTTGAAGACAACAAGGAAAGCATCCTAGCAGAATCATCAGCTGCAGCTAAAATCAACTCTTGATGGGGCAAATCCATACTGAAAAAAGCAGTCTGACCAACAGTCATTTGCATGATAACTAGCTCAAGATGAGGAATCACTGCTCCAGATGCTATCTCAAACTCAAAGTCATCACTACTCTCCAGAAGTTCTTTCATATGGTCGCCTTTGGTGACCAAAGATACAGAATAACTTACAGATGATAAGGATCCATTAGATGGAGTAACACCAGAATCTGGTCCTTCTATATTTAGAGAACGTAATTCATGTCCAGGCAGAGCATATGACACATCCACAGAGTTGGAACATACTGATTTGCCTTCTTCAGTTTCATTACGCCTAACATTATGAATATGTTGGCACAGCATAAATACTTTAATAAAGTTTTGGGGATCAAATCTAATGCTAAGGCCATCAGCAGAAACATTTAGTCTCTCCAAAGGCACAGTTGGATCCCGAAAATATGCATTTAACCATAACAGAACTTTCAAAGAAGCATTCTGGATGGAATCGCTCTGTTTCTTAAAAGAATCTTTCGGTGAGCACTCTAAAATAAAATCCTGAAATTTAGAAACTATTTTCACTCCACATCTAAAGCTACCTCCGGATTCAACTGAGTCCTTTACACCAGCAGCAACAACACAGCCCTTTGCATATTGTGCCTCTTTCACAGGCAAGTCTGTCACCTTTAACTTCTTGTGTGATTTTGGAGACTCGGATGATTCTTCTAGAGTGCTTCGAGGAGAGAAGAAGGGTGGTTCAAGCCGGTGCTGACGACAGAATGTACAGAGCATCTCCCTTGGAAAGGAACCCTTCCATTTTGCGTTGGCAGTAAATGCCAAAGGTAACTCTGCTGCAAGTATTGCCCCTCTGGACAACTTGTAAATTCCACCTGGTGTCTTGCCAATGACCATCCTGTAGACTTAGATTTAAGTATGATTGAATAATGCAATGTTGTACACTTTATTAATGAATGATGCAGCAAGAAAAAGGGAGTAAGGTTCATCTTTTCTATGTAACTTTTCAGGAACAGTTAAACATTATATAAAAATAAATAAAAAAACACTGAAGAAGTGGATCTTTTCTTCCTTAAGAGAAATCCCAAATCCCATATGTAACCGAAGTGTGTCAGAATTTTGACACAATCAAGCACTGACAGCAGAAGAATCCTTAAAAGAATCAGGGAAATTAAATTTGTGGAGAAGTCTTTTAAACAGAATATGAAGGTGAACAATCAACATAGGATACGTCAGACAAGACCTGTGATATGATTGCAGGGTTACATCTTCATAGAAAAGGTCTTTGGACCTCCACGTGTATCCAATGGATGCTAAAACAGCGTCACCATATATATCTTGGCCAGACAAATAACTTGCTCTTGCATTCAAAGATCCTTCAGAGTTACAAGCTTCTTTGGCATTTAGAAGATCTGAAGACATATCCAACAGACATTGCTTGGGAGCAGCAAAGTACAGTCTTGTCTCAGAGGAAGCTTTACCTATAGGCCTGTCAAAGAATTTGTACCACACAATAAGCACAGAAGGTTAAAGATTCAACAAACTGTCCTCCCAGATTTTCCAACATTATCCTTTCTACATACCTTGAGATCAGAAGGTCAGAAGCTTTCAATAACCCAAGTTGTTTTGCAATAACATCCAGGAAATATCCAGAAGATGAGACATTAAGGATTACTCTTTCAACAGTCTTCTCTGGTGAAGATGGTACATTTATGGCTTCAACTGAAAAGATTTCTGTGGAACCTGATTGCTGGATAGATGATGAATCCACTGTTTCGGGAGCATATGGATTTCGCCTCCTAAACCAGAGCTCTTCCTCAGAAGTAGAAATAAGTTCAGATAATCTAGCAGCAGCCCTCACAACATATGGTATAACCAAGAAAGGATTTGACTCCACCTTAGGATCAAGGGATTTACACAGATTACAAAGTGTTGCATCAAACACGACAACGACAGAAGCTGGAATCTGACCAGAAAGATCACCATCTCTCTGCACAGCTGCTCTGAAGTGACCACTCAGCGGATGAAGAGTTGAAAGGAACTATAAAAGTGAAACATACGAGAAAAGGTCAAAGTGATGCCTAAAAAATTTAAACACATCAATAATCTCATAAACTTATAAAGCAATCAAGGTCAAGAAAAAGTATATATCAGCTAATTCACCCTCTTTTTCACGTAACCACAACAAACTGAGACATTGACAATAAAAGAAAAATTACAAGTGGAGAAGAAAGTGAGGGAGAGAGAGAAGTAAAGAAGAATTTAACAGAGTAAACACAAAAAATTAAGCATGGGTTACAACCGAGAGATTTAGGGACAAAGTTTTAACATAGAAAAATGCTATTGCATACATATTGGACCACAACCAGGATACAGTAAGCAGTAAGAGCTTCCAAATTCAAAGAATAACAGGAATGCTAGGTCAAAGAACACAAAGAACAAGTTAATAGAATCTTGTCCAATTAACTGCAATTAGAAAATCAATATAGAAATTAAGAAAGATGATCATCATATACTTTTTTGTCAAATTAAATGTAAACATTTAGTTATGTGGCAGAGCATAATTTTAACTGTTTACCAACCTCGTCTGAAAATAAAAAACTGAGACGAGCGACTACATCATCCCATGCTTCCTGCAGAGAAGGGCTTTTTGTTGCGGGATTAATGCCTAGCTGCAGCAAACAAATTAACATTACTAACCATATTGATAAAGTAAGAAAAGAAAAAGAAAAAAAAAACTTTGTCATGGAAGCATTACTTTGATAATGTATCCATTCATTGAAACATGTTAAACCCTACATATATTAACATTTTGAAGATATAGAACATGAAAAGCAGTTGTCTACTAATTCTAATTATAACAGTTGAACATGAAAAAATATATATGCAATTAACAAACAATCATATTGAATATAGACAAATCAAATGTCCAGATTAAGATGGGTGATGTCCAAGCAACAACCACAAGAAGATTAGACAGATCAATGTGGAAATCTAAATTCTAATTATAACAGTTGAACATTAAACAGAATTTCCATGTCTTTTTGGAAAATCACCATTCATGGGAGTGGCAATAACTGCAACTACAGCTGGGTAGTCAACCAAATACTAGATTATAGAAAAAGAAAACAAACCAACCCTTTCTAAAGCCAATTCAGCAGCAGATTGCTCAGCATCCTTCTTCTTTTTAAAAGTTCCAGACACGACCGTAACTTCTGGAAGCTGCAAGGTACACCGATAAAGGCAAGGGCCCTTCTGCAAAATGGCCAACCCTGGACATCCATTTTGAGTAGACTCATGCACTTCCTCTACTTTATAGCAGGCTGAGATACCAAATCTTTTGTGTACAATAGCCTTAGGTGTAAATGTAGTCATTCGTGCTGTTACAGTTGGGGCTCCTTCAGTTACTATCAGTATCCAAGAGGTCTTCAGCTATAAGTTATTAAACAAGTTAGATAGGATGCCCTGCATGCAATAAAAACATCAAGGTTGTAGGTAGAAAAGAAACACTCAATAGGACATTTTAGTAATATTTTATAGGTAGAAAAGAAACTGATACACAGGTTAGTGAGTCAGGCACATGTACGTGTAGATGAACCTTTTAAACTAAATTAGCCATTCTAAACACCATTTCTACATAAAATAGAGTGACTAAAATTGTCTTAAGCCATTTTGTAACCACAACCACACGGGGGTAAATACTTGTCATTTAAAAATAGTTTTCAATTTTTTTCAATTAACCTTAGTGATCTCTGTCTTCCCAAGAAAAAAGAAATCCACGGTTAAGAAATAAAAGGGAGAAGCAAGTTATAAATGTTAATTTGACCAGTTCATTCAATTACAAGATTTCATATTAGGTAACTATGACCACTGTTGAAAGAGAGGAATGAATAAGCTCCAACTTGTGAATGCAAATACTAATAAGAGACAGTACAGCAAGAACAACAAAATCACATTGTATCATAACTATAATTGGTGTTAGGACCATGAAGTTCATATAATACCCACTTTTGTTTTGGTAACAAACAAAATAATTTTATCAACTTATCATAAAAACATGCACTAAGACAGTGAACAAGCGTGCACTGAAGTTAGAGGATAAAACCTTTTACATCCTGCTACCAAACAGCTAATAATATATGCGATTGCATTGCAAAACAGCTAAAATGGACAAATCTTATTGGAATGAAAACCAATGGAATATTCCAGACTTTGGAGGAACCTATAGCCCATAATTCTTAACACAAGACACTGTAATGATCCCTAAGAAAATAAAACACACCCTTCAATTCAATCGATGCCCATATAACCTCAACTCAGTATGCAATATCTGGCTCTTGCTTATCAGTCTTATTCAACCATCCTAACTATTTTAGTTTGAACAAGAAAGCAAAGAAAGAAAAGAGAAAAAACGTTTGGATGAGTTCAACCCAAGTGAAAAGTAGCCAAAAACAAATGGGCAGATTAAATACAAGTCAAGACATTTGAGTGAGCTTAAAAATGTTAATGCTGTCATTGTGAATGATCCACGTATCAAAACCGAAAACGGGACATTGAAAACAAACAAAATATATACAGATAATCTTTGAATTCAAGAAAAAGAAAAGGCAAAAGAGTTTCCGTCCTACATAATAAATCTGCTGAAAATAAGAAAGCAGTTCATTTATCCCTTTGTTGTGTACCTCAACTTGGACAGTAACCTATCCAAGAGTAGCGAGTAAAACTTCCAAATAACAAAACAATAAGCCACCTTTTGATCACCAAAGTTAATATTCTCTTCATAAAATTTAGTCGCTCGGTGATCATATAAGAAAGATCAGAAATTCAAGATTAAAAACATATGAATAAAAAAAAAAATTTAAATAGCTTTCAGCTAACCAATATGACAAAGCAATGCGCAAAGCAATTGGAACAAAAACTGAGCAAGTAAAGTTATGGGTTTTAAAGCAAAAGACTAACCAAGCAAATAAAACAGCAAATTTGCACAGAAAAGTTAGGAAACAGCTGGAATTCGTTCAAAAATTGAAGACAGAAAAGCAAGCGAAACCCAGAAAATCAATGGAATATTTTTGAAAAGGCAACAAAAGGTGAACAAAGCAATGGTAGGCAAGAGAGAGAGGGCAAGATATGACCAAAGGAAGGAGCAAAGGCCGTACCTTTCTACATTAACATCGGCAATGGCTGACAGAGAGGCAGAGATCAGCGAGAGTGAGAGAGTGTTTGTGGGTGAGAGAGTGAGAGGCTTTTGGGGTTCTACAGTATATTGTACTATAACCAAGAGTTTTGTGTGTTGGGGTTTTTGGGGTTGGTAAGAAACGGTATATAAAGAGAAGGGAGGGAAAGGTTTCGGAGGAGGAAGAATATCAACATGAAACTTGTACATGTCTATATGGGGGCCCACAGCGTCATTTTCTTCTGGTCTTCCTCTGTTAGCGTCCTTCCTTGCTTGCTAAGGAGTGATGCCTTCGTCTCTCAGTCATATTTACCCTTTTTTTCTTTTTTTGGCTTTGGTGGATGTTATTTCAATTTACTCAATTTTTCAGTTATGTTTTTTCATTTTTCGTAATGCAATAGTTTAAACTATACTAATTCATGAAATTTATGAGAAGTAGATTCGAATTCATTTGTAACGAATCGTTACATCTTTTTATTCAACTAGTATAATTCAAGTCCATCTTTTTTATTTTTTTTCATACACACTGCCAATATATCGTAGAGTTCGAACTTGACGACTTGTCTACAAATCAATGTTCTTCTCTACTAAGCTATAGACTCGATTGGCCATAATCCAAGTCTTTGAGTCTTATAATTTTGATTAGTACTATCAAGTCTCTAAAATGTTTGTGAGGTTTGGCCTCGCTGTTGATCCATGTTGAAGGCCCAAATACGAAAGACCAGCTTCCCTTAGACTAATATATAAACACACTTCCCCCAATCTCTTTGAGCTCTCTGGTGCCTTCTGTATTTTTCATCGACTTGTTATCCTCACAAGGGTTTTTCAATGCCAAGTCCAAATTAGGTTAATCACGTAAATACTCGTGTTATTTGTGTGAATTCTTTTTTTACACTATTTATCTCGTTGATCCAATTTTACATGTCAACACAAAATTTTGTGGTACAAAAGACTTGATTCAAAGTGGGCAACAAGAATCTTCTTTTTTCTTTTCGGTAAAAGAACAAAATCTGAAACATCAAGGGAATATATTCTTCTTCTTTTTAATGCATATAATTAGGTTTTAGTTTAGAATGGTTCTTCTTTTGTTTGTCCCTTTTTTCGAGGGAACATTAGTAGTTCAAGCAAGGCATGTTAGGAAGTAGGGATTGCCTATACAACAATGTTCGAAAAATCGCTAGGCGATAGGCGGGCGGCAGGCCCCTAGCGCCAGTCATCGGGGCCTAGGCGCATGTTTTTTTATAATTACTTTGTATTATAAATTGTAAATTTATGTCAAAATTAATTTTAAATGTATATATGTGAGTCATATGATATATGCTTTGATATAAAAGCAGAGGGTTGAAATAAAAACACAATTAGTGATTTATATGTTTTATTATATGAGCTCAAGCCCATAAGAGAACCTTGTTAAAATACTAGCCCATAAGTGAAACAAGACCACAACTTCAATAGCTTCAACCAGCAGAAACAAATGACTACCATCACAGCACACAGACAACATGATATTTCAGTTTTCCAATATTTGGACATTTACAAGCACAAATTCAACTTATTATCACTACTCAAAGTAGTCAGACTAAGTCTCATTCTTGCCCGAGTAATAATGACGGAAAACGCATGAGAAGAAGTCTTCGGTTTCATGACCATCCTCACAAAGCTCTGTATATCTGCACAACACATCAGTTTAGTAACAGCTTATGGTGACTGAAGCTAACATGAAAAGGAGATTGTTGAGCATTACAAGTCATCAAACTTGAATTTGAAGTGGATGTTATGTGAGCCACAGAAATAGGCTCAGAAAGGCAGAGGTATTTACATCTCTTGTGCTTGGGATGTCAATGGGCATTTAAGGCCAACCTCTTTGGCTGATGTTGCACCAAGGTTTAGATCTTTAGCCTGCAATTTATACAATACAATCATCAATTCTCATCTCAGTACCCAAAACCATGTTTTAGGACTTGAAATTGCCTGTAACGCTCATTAGCAATGTGTTAAGCCCTGCAGAGACCAAAGAGAAAACTGTCCAATGGAGTGCATGAAATTTGTTGAGCAACATGAACAATAATAAGTTTTTAGACAAACAGGATCAAACTAACTTACCATAAGTTTTGATGCGAACCCACCATCATAGTTGCTCGAAGAGGGCACCCCTTCCATCACTCTGGGAACTGGATTATAACTATCACTGTCATGCATGTCATGTCATGTTCTCAGTGTTAAGTATAATAAACCAACTGGAAACACAAACCTTACCCAGACAAAGACAGAAGATATTCCCCATATATTTGTGTGTGCACAGTGTAGGGGCAAGATCAAATCGGCGGCGATGTAAAAACAGCAAGTAAAGATTTTTGGTAGAATGAGAGCATGGTCTTTTCTCTAACTCTGGAATTGAATTATACTTTGAAGATAGATTACAAGAGTAACCTCTATGTGACTCCAAAAAAGCGAAAGTTCCCTCAGCTATAATGTAAGGTGTATTTCAACAATACCTACTCCAACAGCGACCACTGGAAGAGTTAAGAACTCTTGTCAGAGTACTGGAGGAAATTCCCAGCGACTGGCCGAGGGCAAGAGATTCTGAGACACCAAGCATACTAATAGCCATTGCCAAATTATTGCAGATCTTTGCTGCCTATATAGCAAACAGGTAAGGATGTCAAATACTCTGCAACAAATTCAGGTAGTAGCATGAAAATTCTCCGAAAGCTGAAGATATAGTATTTTTGGTGCAGTAAAGACGTGACAACTTACTGAACCATTTCCTGGTCCACCACAAAAAACTGTGTTCTTGCCCATTGAAAGGAATAGAGATTTTGAAGCCAGATAAGCTTCCTCAGAGCCACCAACCTGCAAACATGCTATCTCTTGATCATGATTCATGACTCACAAGTTAGATATCACCACCCTAGGTACAATCCCTCCTCACCCTCTAAAAGCATATATCCTGTTTATGTGCATATGATAACTAGGAATGACAAGAAGAAAACAACACCTAGGAAATATACTGAACACTAAATTAGTGTCTCTCATCCAAAGGAAACTAGAAATCTAGATCAAGAAACTCAGCTTCTTTACTTCCATAAAGCCAAATAGGAAGGGAGCCTTCAGTCAAACTTAGTTTAGCATCCCTTTAACTATTAAATATTGAAGAAGAACCCCAACTTAGGGATGCATGTTTTTCTCTCTTTGAGATAACTACATCAGACTTACATCTACTGACCTTGGATGCCAAAACTGAAATTATACCATGAAAGTAAGAGTCCCAGCTTCTGCAGCAAGAACACCTCCAGATACAGGAGCATCCAACATGGCAGGCTTCTTCGCATATTCTACACAAAATAAAATATAACAAATCAGTTAGAAGAAAATTTCTTTAAATACTTTTTTTTAACAAATGAAGGGAAAAATGACCTCAACCGTTTGATATTTAAAATAATATAATGGAAGATATTTTTTGAATGACAGTCTGCTATTGTACCTCTTTTCACCTTTAAAGTACAGTTAGATACAGCAAGAGAAAGCTTTCTGGATGTTTGCGGATCGATAGTGGATGAATCTATTAATAACCATGGTCGCACTTCCCCTCCATGAAGCAAGCCATTAGGTCCAGTATAAACATCATATACCTGAATTTGGGGAAAAACAAATTCACATTTTGCAGTCTATTTGGAAGTTGAAAACTACAATCTGAATCTTCACATATCTTATAAATCTTTGATGAAAGTTTTAGCAACAGTTGAATTCAACTTTCCAGAATATAGAGCTTCATAAATAAATGAATAAAACACAGATGAAAACATCAAAAGATGATTCCTTCGTGGCACTAAATTCAAGTTGGCTCTGACTATAGGCTTAGTAAATAATGGAGGACCATGAAAACTTAATTTTTTTGAAAAATGGAATCTAGCCTATGAAGAGGATGACATAAACTAAGAAACTCACATGAGATGAGGAAGGCAGCATTGTGATTACAACATCACTAGCTTCTGCAACTTCTAAAGGTGTTTCTTTTGTTGCAACTCCCATCTCAGAGAACTTCTTCATAGCATTGCAGTTTCTAAAATCAAAATAAAATATCCGAAGTGGCATCATTATTTTACATCAGATATGTACAGAGCAAACGTTCCAGGAACATAACTGCCTGATTCTAAATCACCATAAAAAACATGGTGATGCCACTTTGTACATAAATATGACAGGGATTAGCATTGCCTTCGTTACTTTTGATTACTCAGTAAAAGATATGTATAATTGAATGAGATCCAGATAGTTTGTAAAAAAGATATAAATACATTACATGTCATGAACAGCTACTCGGTATCCAGCCTTAATTAGATGATTTGCCATTCTGGATCCCATATTTCCCAGTCCTACAAACCCAACACTCTGCAATTCATCATTCAGACAATATAAATATACAGGACTCATAAAAATCCACTATAACAGTAGATATCTCCATAATGCTTCTATGTTCTAAAAGAAGTGATAAAGTGACATCAGAAACAAAAGCAATGAACCAGTCCATAAAATTTTCAAAAACCAAACTGAGAATTGGTGCAAACAGGCTTACTTATATGAATGTAAATTTAATTTAAAGAACAGAATTTTGTTTCATCAATTTTCTCACATACCCAGTTGAGAATTAGCATAACATAACTAAACTTATATCAAACGCTTTCAATTTTACATCAAACACTTCCTTTTCTGGGCTCTTCATCTTCAAATGTAAAAGCATCTACCAGTTCCACTTGAAGATGAGAAAAATCAGAGCTTTACCTCAAAATGAGACGAAGCTTGTTCTGAATAAAATCTGCTTATTGGAGAAGACTGAAGATAAAGAGCGTTGATTGAGGAAAAGCATTTGGAAACATAATTCACTGACGTCACTCTGTAGAAGATTGCCATGCTTAGCACTTGCAAACAACGACTGTGCTGGTTTTGCTTGGAACGACACAGAACAGAACACAAACATGGAATCTTTGTCATTTCTTTATTTATTTCTTATCTTAAAATCCACGTCATTGTCTTGTATCTCATGAATCATCTTTGTGCAGTTGGCTTTTTCATCCAAATTATTCGCTCTCATATGGAATTAGCTTTTTTTTTTCTTTTTTTGGTTAGCCTCTGTTTTGTTAACTGTAATTAGTAAGTCAGCAAGTTAGTTAAAAGATTAGTTACAAGTCAGGTGCTTTGTTAGACAGCTAACCTGTGTTGTTATTCTGTTAAGCTACTCTGTACTTTGATTATATAAGAGTGTGCTTTGTAAGAGCATCTCCACCCATAAGGACTAAGTCTAGAGCAAGGGCAAGCAAGGGCTGCCACTATTCACGTGAATAGTGGCAGCCTTGCCTTTTGTTTCCACCCCAAAGGGCAAGGGCAAACATTATTCATTTTAATTTTTTTCCCTATTTTTTATACTTAAAAAATTAATTTGGATCAAATTTAATAGTAATAAAATTGTTAGGTATGTATAAAAAAAATGTTTCTGATTTTTTTAATATTTTTTCAGATTTTTTGGATTTTTTTTAAATTTTTTTGGTTGCTGACGTCAGCAAAACCGAGCTTCAACCCAGACAAGATTTGCCCGTAGGCTTGCCCAGGCTGGTGGGACCCAGCTCTTGACTGGGCTTGCCTTTGCTGCGCTGGAGCCATCGCGGGCTTGACTGGGGGGCCTTTTGCCCGGTTTTGAAGCAGCGCTAGAGCTGCTCTAATAGTTAGGACTTAGGAGATTGAGAAAAAATACAATACAGAAACTCTTCAGTCTTCTCTAATTCTCTGTATATTTCTGCATTCCTCTTCCCCTCTTTCTGTTAACATGTTTTTCAGAAAAAGGACCTGCACCTGCTTGAATAATTCAGCAGAAAAAGAAAAACGTTAACCCTCAACCCTTTTTATTCGTAGGACAATGTAGTAGAGTGTTTCTCTTCCTTGCGCTGAAAGAAGTCTCAAGTTCGAATGCCCCAACCCATTGTTCAAAATGAAATATGTTACAAGGTGAAAAGCACAGGGCCATATTCAAAGAACACTGCTGCTTATGGTTTGCTTTAATAGCTTACCATGGTACGCGATGATAATTTGTTAGCCTGAGAACCATGCTCAGATAGAAATATACCATAACCATAGCACACATTACAACTCTTTCCAAACCCATTTGCACGGCCACTCTCTCCTGTCACATTCTTCATTAGGCCCTTGCAAAGGGATGGTGTGGCTCGTCATGGAAATGGAACAAAGTTTAAAAACAAAAAATTGCATCCTTTGAAATACGCTCCATTTACACAATGGTTAATTAGCTTATCACACTACAACACCAAAAGATACAAAAGGGAGGCCAATGAGATATTAAATTCCCCCCCAAAAAGGAAAAAGTTCAAATAAGTTAACTCAAAACCTAACTATATGGAGGAGAGATCCTCATATATAGTCTTAATACCTGGCCTCTCAGAAACAGACCGTATACATCGTAAAGATATACCAAGGACCTCCTTCATTCCCTTCTCTGCTGCTGGCATTCCCATTTCTGGCACCAATGTAGCATCAAAACAATCAGAGCCACGACCTTCGGCTACCCTCAACCGAACCCAATCTGTCAAATCAGCCCCACCTGCTTCACCTGAAATCACATCACCGGCACACCTTCCAGTTAAAAGTTCCAACAATATCACTCCAAAGGCATAAACATCAGACTTAAAGGAGGGAAGCGGCTTCTTGGAAGAAGCCAACTCTGGTGCACGGTAACCTAGCACACCAGCATCAAGAATCTGTTCAATGGTGCCAGCTTGGGTCATGAGGCGGTGGAGGCAGTAATCAGCAACACGGGCATTCAGGTCAGGCCCGTCCAACAAAATATTTGTTGCTTTAAGGTTACCATGCGGAACAGCACGATCAAAATGGAGATAGTTCAGGCCACGTGCAACATCAACTGCAATTTTGAGCCGTTGGGCCCAGGTCAATGGAGGGCCTTTTCTTCCTGGCCGGTCTGAAAATAATTTAGGCTCATTAGAAATGCAAAGTGAAGGTTACACATGAACACACACACAGATATATACTTTATACATACACAAATATATGTCCATATGTCGAGAGAAAGAGATGAGTAAAGTAGGGGCAAAGAATTTTCTTCAACAATCAAGAGAGAGGATAAAGATCATGATACAAGTCATGCACTATATTTCCCCAGTTTCTTTTTGATGAGTGACAAAAGATAAAAGCAGGATAAATAGGTTGAAGAGACTAACGGAAAACAGCTTACCGTAAAGAAAGCTTGCCAGACTTCCAGGTGATATATAATCTGAAAGAATGAGCTTCTCATGCTGTGTGGGGCCCCAATAGTACCCTCTCAAACCTACAACATTTGGATGCCTCATGTTTGCAAATTTTTTTGCCTCCTTAGCAAACTCCTTTTTCTGTTTTGCCACCCCTTCTCTCAACCACTTAACTGTCAAGAACAGCCCATCATCAAGTGTTGCCTTATAAGAAGTCCCATGGCTACTTCTCCCCAGAACTTCAGCCGGAGCCCTTGACAGCTCCTCAGGGGTTAATGCAATTGTATCATCAAGAAAATGCAGCTCACCAACCAATCTATCTGGTGACCTCACATCCAGTCTTGCAAGGTTTTCTGCAGTGAATGACTCTCCAGATTCTGGTGACCAAGAATAAGGGCTGTGCTTTGCAGGGGAGAAGCCAGTTACAGCCGCACCTTTTTTGTCAGGGCTGACAATTTCAGATGATGATCCTTTTTGTGAAGCCACAAGATCCTCAGCTGAAACAACCAAAGCACCACCATTGTCTGTTCCACGTACACCAGATGGGTTTGGTGGAGCGCGTGTGTGGATGTCTTTGGTTGTAGTATGCTCTGATGGGATTCTTCTTGACATGCGAATGTAGTGTATGAAGATAGCAAGCAGAAGAAGAATGAAGACAGCAACCACACATGAAACTATAATAATTACTTTGACAATTGTGTTGATTGGTTTCCTCTTTGAATTTTCAGTTGGAGAACTGGTCGATCCAGGAGGACCATTTGGAAAATGCAAACGTGTATTCCCCGGATAGAAGGAAGAACTTGGAAACTTTCTCAGATTGCCTGGGACATCTCCAGAAAGATCATTGTATGAAGCATTAAAGCTTTCAAGACTATTAGGCAAGTTATTTGGCAAAGGACCTGTAAAATGATTCTGCGATATGTCTAATGAGCTTAATGTGGTCATGTCAGTGATGGAAGTCGGCAGAGAGCCAGAAAAATTATTTCTCGCCATATTAAGCACTTTAAGCCCCTTCAATGAACCAAAATGATCAGGAAAATAGCCACTAAGCTGGTTCTGAGAAAGATCAAGAACCTGAAGATTTGACTCACTTGACAAAGGAGATGAAATGTTAATAGAGCCAGTGAGTAAATTATTATGAAGGTGGAGTTCTTGCAAAGTGGGCATTGCTAGCAACTCAGCTAGAACGGTTCCATCTAACTGATTAGAACTGAGATCAAGGACACTAATCTTTGGATACTGTGTTATAACACTTGCTATGGAACTACTAAGAGCATTATGGGAGAGATTGAGATAATTTAAACGCAGAAATTGTGGGGTCACATCAGGAATGGGCCCTGTCAAATGATTTTGACTCAGATCAAGAAATTCAATGTTCCCCCATTTCACCATCCTGGTTAAGTTTCCTTCGAATTTATTATCTGATAGATCAAGTACAGCACAACTTCCAGTCAGCAATGGCAACTCACCAGTAAGCCCATTTGAGGAGAGATTAAGGATGCGCAGATTTGTTGATGTAATCACATTTATTGGTCCTGCGGGATGAACTTCAATGAGAGAGGCATACTAAAACACACGAAGCACAAATGACTAAAGTAGAAGAAGCCACAAAGACACTTTTGTAAGCAAATAAACAAGGCAAAATGTAGTAAGTAAAAGTACCTGATAGATTGTTGCCACTCAAATCTAGTTCACTTAAGACTAGAGAATCTCCTTTTAATACACCATTAGGAATATCTCCAGTAAATCTGTTGTTGCTGAGTTTGAGGACTTGGAGGTCATAGACAAAATTAAATCCAGGCAATTCCCCTGACAGCTGGTTGTAGCTGAGATCCAACACCTTCAAGTTTTCAAACATCTGTAGCTCCCCCCCACTCACCAGTGACCCAGTGAGCTGGTTGTGGCTAAGGTTCAAGTACTTAATAGTCTCCGAAAGACGAGGTAGAAATTTCTGCTGCTGTGGACTGGAACTGGAAAACATATTGCCACTAAAATCCACATGAGTGGCACTTGATAGCATAAAAAATCCCTCATCGATATGACCATCAAGCATATTCCCATGCAAGTCAAGCACATCAAGACTTGAAATTAGCTCAAACCCCTTAGGTATTTTCTTGGTAAATCCATTTAAAGACAGATTTAGAGATACCATATTAGACAGCTTTGTTAACGATGTCGGAAGTGGCCCGGACAAGGAGTTGTGACTCAAGTCCAATGACTGGACTGAGGAAAGCCCTGAAATCGAATCTGGAATAGAGCCCGAGAAGTTGTTACCACCTAATGAGAGGTTCCTTAAGCTCCCTAACCTACCAATTCCAGGTGGTAAAGATGAAGAAAATAAATTATTGGAGAGATCAAAAAACTCAAGGCTTTTGAAGTCGGCTATGTTGTCAGGAATCTTCCCCATTATCGTATTATTGGCCATGGAAAGTTTCACCAGCTTCGTTAGATTCGAAAACACGCTCAAGTCCACATCCGCTGAGAGACTCAAATTATCAAGGACAACTCCAGCGACATTTCCACCATTACATACGACTCCATTCCACGAAGAAGGACAACCATCAAAGTCAATGGACTCATCATTCCAAGAATTGAGGACATAACCAGTGGGATCATGCTTGATACCCTTCTTGAACTGAAGCAGAGCCAAAATATCTTGTGAAGGAAGCTGCCCCATGGCAGAAATAAGAAGAAGGGACAGCACTAAAAGCCGACGGAGCATAGTTGGCCTATCAATGGCTTCACCCAATGGAAACAAAAGCTCAATGTTAGAACAAAAAGGAAACTAAGCTATATAACCAACAAATTCAAGCAGGCACGACAATATTCCCAAGACCAACAAATGCTTCCTTCAATGTTCTGAAGGAATGGGGTATTTTGAGAAATAGCTATCAATGTTCTGAAAGAATCTAGTATTTTGAGCTCACAAATACACAGAGCGAAAGAAACCCAACTAATTTGCTAAGTTTTTTGCAATAAAACAATGGTCATGCAACAGCCATCAATGAACACCATGAGTAATCACCAGTTCAGAAACCAAACAATGAGTTGAAATCACACATGCACCCAGAACCCAATATTTTATCAAAATAACACCTTTTTCCTATGAACGAGCCAAATCTTTAAAGTTTAGAGGTTCAAGAACCGATTCTCCTCTCCGAAGAAAAACAAAAATGATTTCAACAACACAGCACAGCTTCAGACTACACAGACTCAAAGCAGTAAATGACAGAAATAAAAAACGCAAGCTGAGTCACCTTTAGAGATCTAACAACATTTTCCTACTAAGACCCCATTTTTGGGAACAATGTGGCCCAGTACAAACTAACCCTCGACAAAGACTCAAGCTTAAAAAACAAACCACACTCTGGAACAGCTAAAATTACACATGGGGTGTAGTATCTTACCTCTTCAACATTGCTTCACAGAGCTCAGTACAATCAGCTACAACAAACCCATGAACAAACTAAAAGCGGGTCTTCAAATTGCAAACCAGAATGCATTAAAGAAAGGGACCCAGGAGAATTTTTAACCACAAAAACCCTAAAAAAAGTACCTTTGGCCTTAACAGTCCAAAAACCTTCTCTTTCTTTAATGAAAGTAAAAACCTTAGAAAGGCAATACCTTTGCACTCCTTTCTCCTTGCACTTTAAGAGGGGCATGTGGAGACACTATAGAAAAAACCAAATGGTTCTGCTTTGGGTGATTAAACAAAAAACCCTAGCTTTGTATCTTTCCTATTTTTAACGGGTAGCAATTGAGAAAGTAAGCGGGAAAATGCAAGGAGTTTTTAGGGTGTAATTTAGGGGCTTACCCGCCAAAACAGGGGACCGAATCTCTCACTTTCCTAGTGGACGTCAACGAATTTATTAAATCCAGTTTAAGATTTTCACTTTTTGGGGACTTAAAAAAAGTCTGAGGAAAGAGGCATGGAGGGTTGTGTAGACAGTGCCATGTAGGACTGAGGGGGGCTCCACCACTATCCTTTGACCAGGTTCTTCACTTCTTTCAAGTTCCAATATGACCCCAGAGGTGGAGTAGGTGGATGCATAATGATATGCTGTGGCAGTAGGACCCAGACGCATTCCAGCATGACCATTCTGATAATGATACGTACAAAAAGGCACCTACTTCCAACAAATCAATTTGACATTTTCTTTTTGGAGCAGAAATGCAAATTGACATTATATGAATACATAGTCCCCTTCTCGTGAGTGCAATCTACAGGTTTAGATAGAGAGGAACACAAGAAAAGGAGATGGGCAAAGGTGGTCCCCATTTGAAGATTGCATTGTCCTCTGCTGGGACAATGCCAAAACCATTGATAGTGCTCTGGTTTTATTAGAACAGTTGAAATCAAGAGATGAAGATTATTTTGTGGTATAATCCAAATCCAACTACAAAAATTTAACTCAACGTGCAAATTGTCTTTTTCTCACTTTCTTCCTCTAAGTAACATTAACAAGTATATTGTGTTTGTTTTTCAACATCTGCAATTCAAAGTTTGACAAGGTATCTTTTACCAAAGTAAATATGGGGGGTATTTTGACCCCAAAAAAAGGTAAATATGGGGTATGGGTATGGCCAAAGAAAGAAGGGTGAGAAAAGCAAGGACCCACCCAAAATAAAAAATGAACCCGCTTGACTATTGGGCTCAATGCGCGATAGTGCAAACTTTATCGTTGGTAAGTTTTAGTGCTAAGTTTGGTATTCGTACCAACACCTTTTTTCTATGATAACAACTTGAACCTTTTCCACTTAATAATTATAGGGTCCCCCTTTTTTTTTTCATGATTTGGGTAGGGAGGAGAGGGAGGGGAATGGAGGGATATATAGTCGGAGATCTGGCAGAGGAAGGTTGAGGAGGCTGCCGGTGGGCGGCGGCACGTAAGATAAGAGTTTGGATGAGGAGAGAGAAAATATGGTTTTTTTCCTGCTGCAATAAGACCCGGAACTGCTCCATGTAGCTTTTGAGACCTCATAATATTGCACATAATCCGTTAATACAAGAATTCGCACGAAATTATTAATATTTAGGTTGAGTTTAATGGATCGGGTTGAAAACGAGTGAACCCATTAGACATTAGTCATCCGTTAAGCTAACAGGTCTTATCGAGTTAATTCGTGAATATTCGCATCTACCCATTAAAGAAGGTAATTTTGTAATTTTGCAAAATATTTTTAAAAAAAATATCTCAATTCCCCAACACCAAATACCTCTTTTTTTATCTGTTCTTTTCCATCTCTCTTTTTTTAATATTATTTTTCCTCTTTTTCATCTGTCTTCATCTCTCCCTCTCTCTCTCTGGTTGCTGAAGTGAAGCCACTGTGGGGAGAATTGTGCGAATTGTTGCTGAAGCCACAATTGTTCTACCACTGTGAGGAACTTTTCTCCTCCAAGAGGGGCATTTTGAGAATTGGGAAATTGAGGTCTTGTTCGAGAGGAGAAGAGAATTGGGTGTGAGAGAGAAGAAGGGAAGGGAAAAGAGGAGAGTGGGGACCTGTATGAGGGTTGTTTTCTGTCTGTGGGCCTGTTTCTGGAGAATTTATCAAAAATAGTCAAAACTTGACCCTTAATTTCAAAAATGTCAGTTTTTGTAAAAAATTTCAAATATAGCAAAAAACTCACCTGAATAGACACAAATGCCCTCAAATTTAAAACCCACATAAACTTAAAAAAGAAATCTTATTAAATAAAACTTTGGAATATTTCCTCCAAACACTTTTCCCATCACCCCTCTATTTCTTTTTTCCTTCTTCCGTTATTTGTCTCCATCATCACTCCCTCTCTTTTCCTCTTCTTTTTTCTTTCTTCTTCTCTCCATCTCTCTTCTCTCTTCTCTTCTTCTACGGTCTGTATATCGCTTTTCTTCTTCTTCTCTTCTTCTCTCCCGTTTGTCTCCAAGTAAATGTATGTATTTATTTGGCAAAAAAAAAATTGTATTTAGAACCAAAAAAATCAGAAAATGATTGAATCAATGCACAACTATAATTTCCTCCTCTCACCCAAAAAAAAATCATACGAACGTGAAGAGTGACCAGTCCTAGAGTGTCTCCATGATGTAAAATACATCATAGACAGTTGTGGCACAGGGGAGTCTACTCACCTTAGAATCGCTTTCGAGTGGCAACGGTGACATATGGAACATATCTAAGAGTAATCGAGCTTTCATGGTACCACCAGAGGCCAAAGTATTGCCCAGCATGGAAAATTCCAAATCCACATTCGACCACAAATACGATTTCTCTTTTCTATATGACAACTTTTTTTCTTAAATTGTAACCTCCACCATGACTGCCTTTAATACTAAGGAAAAGGGAGTTTCTAAGCACTCTAAACTCCGAACGATGCAAGATTAAAAGATACAAAAACAGGACACTATTTTTAATTTTATAAATAGTTGATAAAGCACTTTCAGAAGTTTGATAATTTTATAGTATGAAGAATAAAAGAAGAAACAAAGAAGAAACTTAACGAAGAACCAAGGAAGAACTGCAATCACCGTTTGACTATGGCAGGAATACGTGTGCGAACGAATCAAACATACGTACAAAGATTCCCAATCTAATAGGGTTTTCTTTTAGATTTATGTGGTTTTAAATTTGAGGCGTTTGTGTATTTATGTGAGTTTTTCTTATATTTGAAATTGTTTATAAAAACTGACATTTTTGAAATTAGGGTCAAGTTTTGGCTATTTTTGATAAATTCTCCTGTTTCTGGTGAGGAGGTTCATGGCTGCCTGGGCGATAGTTTTTATTTTTTTTAAATTTATAAATACTGATTTATTCTTAACAGGTCGTATCGGGTCACTTGCGAATTGTAACAGGTCATGTTTGGATCTAGTATTTTTCACCCGTTAACTTAACGAGTCGTGTCAACCCGTTAAGTTAATGAGTTGACACGAACACGACCCGAAACCCATTAACACAACCCGTTTGCCAGGTCTTCGATAGTGTAAAGGAATAGATTCTATCAATCTAGGTTAAATCTTAATCTAGGTCAAATTAGAATCTGGATGAAGAAAATTCAGATAAAGGCGTTATGCTTGTATTATCCATTCACTCTTCACAAGGCTACAATCACAACTTCCAACATATATCAAAGAGTGGCAACTGAACTAGACGAGCAAAAATTTGGCTCGGAAGATATATGCTATGCTGGAGTGGTCTAACCAGCTCACTTCTTGCCACCCCCAGAAACATTAAACTTGAAAAATATCACGTCCGCATCTTGGACCACATATGTCTTCCCCTCCTGTCTGTACTTACCAGCAGCCTGTGAAAAATTGAAAGAGCATGAAATAAATTAGGATGTTAAACCCATGATAATTCCTCACAGAATAGAGAAAATAGGTGATGAAACATCATTCGATGCTCTTTGGAACCCATTATTCTAAAATTCAAAGCTATTGACAGGGTGAGTTCCATAAAAATCTTAGAAGGCATCTGAATTTCCAATCAATAGATCTTTTCAAAACTCATTAGTCCTTTCTTTTTCCAGTTCATTATATACTGTAAACAAAATACAATATTTCATTTTTCTTCATACGCTAGCTAGTACCCTTTCTAGTCTGATGATGTAGCTTCTACTCTCATACTGACCAGGCAAGGTTGTTAAGAGGTGAACCTCAATTATACAAGGAATCTGGATCAAGTAACATTTAATGACTTATGTTAGTCCTACTCTTGATCCTTGGAAATGGAAATATCCGAGTCCCTAAAGAGCAGTTCCAGCGCAGCCCATTTTGCCTCCTAGCCTCCAAAAACAACCTCCAACCCATCCCCTTTTGCCATGGCAAGAAGTGGGCCATCAAACTGGGCAAGCTCAAGGGCAAGTTGACATCATGCTGACATCAGTGTGACGTCAGCGACAAGTGTGATGTCAGTGACCAATTTAAATACCAAAATTTTCAGAAATTTTTTTCTATAAATACCCAACCATGTTCTTCACTTCCCACACCAAAATCTATAAAAATTACTCTCCTCATATCCCATGTGAATAGTGTTTGTCCTTATGTTGCCACGGCAATGGATGGGAATGCATCAAAAAAATTGCTAGGGCAGTCACTATTCACATGAATAGTTTCTGCCCTTGCTTGCCCTTTGCCATGGCACCATGGGTGGAAGTGCTCTTTGCCATGGCACCATGGGTGGAAGTGCTCATGTATGATTCTGCCAAATGAAGGGGGAGTGGGGCCGCAGACAAAAGGCACCATGGGGAGTGGGGCCAAAGACAAAAGGCAAGAAATTAAGAAAATTCGATTTTAGTCTTCCACTCATGTATGATTCTTGCCAAATGAAGGGGGTAAAAAAGCCCAAAACCAATTATTCTGTAGATTGGTAGCTTGTTAAATCTTACTGATTGCAAGATCTCGTCAGTCCTACCAAATCCAAATACTGGGTGATTTTGAGGACAATGTGAAAAGAATTTGGGCTATCTAGGGTCTAGGAACACATTCCTACGCTTTGGATCATGATCTAAAAGACCATGTCATGGAAGCAATGATATGATCAAAAAATAGTTTTAAAGCATATATATTACATTGCTTAGAACGTATCCCATACCTTAACAGCCGGCTCACTACCTAGTTCCTTCAGATCTTCAAATTTCATCACCTGTAAATTTAAGAAAAGGCAGGAGCACTTTAGTCATTATAGCAGAGAAGCAACAGAATAACGGTTATAGCAGACAGGACAGGATGGGGTGGTCCCTACAACAAGATGGCAGTAATAGAAGGAATAGTTTGTGGATGCATTAGGCTCGTATTTCAGAAAAGAAACAAAAGAAAGGGCAATGGGAAGGTGATAGCTCTTCAGTAGAAAGAAAGAAAAGAAGGGAACAATCTTTAACTTTTTCTCTTTGATTTCTTTTTCCAAGCGTAATTTTGAATAGAAAAGACATCCACAAATGAAATCTCTTGTATTTGTAAATCGCATATTGGAATTAGAACTAGTAAAGATATTACTAAAGAAGAATTATTGTCAGACAAGATTGAAAATATGAGGTAGGAACAACCTCAGCACAAATAAACCCTTTCTCGAAATCAGTATGGATGGCCCCTGCAGCTTGAGGAGCTTTTGTCTGCCGCCTAATTTGCCAGCACTTCACCTGCCAACGGTAGTAGTTGGTAGACTCAGACCAAGTACATAAAACTAAAGCTGTGTTCGAACATGCTGATGACACAAAAGAAATTACTAACCTTTTTGGTGATGCTATCAATTTACTACCTCAATTATGATATTTAATTATTAAAAAAATTATATAAGTTTATGGATGCAATGAAAGAACTAGAATGAGCAACATAAACATTTACAAGAAACAAATTTTGAGCAAAAAAATACAGACATTAATTAAAAGGAATGGTAATGAGGACAAATATTAGAATATTTTACCTCATCAGGGCCAGCAGTGAAAAAGTATATGAGATTAATCGCTGAAAATCCAGTCTTTATGATCTTGGTAAGGGCGCTGTAGCAGATTTGATCCAGTCAGCATAGAGCATAGATATTTGATAGTACATACATATATAGTCTGTTCCTACACTGCAAAACTCTAAGGGCTTATTTCCAATAAAGATTACACATTAAGGGACTCCAACTACAATGACCAATCTGATTTTGAATGTACCAACGTATATAGGCTACTCAGGAATCAGGATAATAGTAACCAGTCTGTGGTTTAACCCACTGTAAAAGATTGCCAATGACCCCCTAACATGGATAGTATCAACACAACATAGAAATAAAAACAGGACAAATTCCCTAAAGGATGGGTTAAGAAGAAAAGACAGCAGTGTGTGCCTGTGTCGAAATAAATATAATTTTACTTTAGCTACTATTCCTTACTAAAATAACAAAAGATTTAAACCATATGTCAGAAGTCATTCAATCCTCACGACATATCAACGGTTGAACTAACCTTTGTACGTTGTTCTGCTCACAATACTTTGCTGCTTCCTCTGGTGGCAAATCAGCAAGATTCCTTTCTAATGCACAGCTGAATGGAATAATTGGTTCGCCTCCATGTTCCTGCACCCTGTAACATGGAAAGGACAATGTCACCTTCATCACAAGATTACTTTCAAGATTTAACATATTTAGTCACATTTTTTAGGAAAATCATAGAATAAAAACTATAAAAATAAAAAATCTATTTTATAAACACCTTAAATCAATCTATGCAGTATGCAGTTTAAGTATTTCATTGTGGAAAAAAAAAACCTTTTTGAGCTAATCAATAGTATGAATCCTAAATGATACGTTCATAGCAAAGTAGTTTGGTAAATAAAATGTGTGAAAATTGAAAAGGACGCCAAATGTAAACACAAAACAAGTTGCGCTTTCTTGTATGGACTTAACCTACCAAGCACACAAGGGCGAAACACACTGGCAAACACATGCAAAAAATACACAGAGCAAGAGAGAGTGAATAGAAAGAACAAATATTTCAGAAAGTTGGCCATACCAAGCATGGATCTTTGGCAAGAATTTGTTCTTTTTCCTTTGGTAATCTTTCTCATTCATGTTAACCTGTGGAAATAATATAGGTACAGATATGGTCAAATCATCATCCACACATAAAGTAGCTAAAAAAATGAGAACCTAAGGTTTGGAAGGCCAGACTAAATAAACATAAGCGCCCAAAAAGGCTTAGTAGCTGCACAATTTCTATAATTTGACAGAAAATCTGATTTAGAACAAAAATATAAGAAACTGGAATGGTCCTTTGCATCTGGAAGTCAACCCCTATGGACTTTAGTGACCATTTATGCAGGTTTCACAAATTTTTCTTTCTACGAATACAATACTGTAATTATGGTCCATTCGAATTTCTGAAAGCAAGATCAATAATATACAACTCTGTCATCTGATTTTTTTTAACGCCCCGCCACAGATTCTCCACCTGATTACATTCTCTTTAACGTCCATCACAGATTCTTCACATGATTACATTCTCACACAGGTTTGAAAGAAAACATGATATGCTTCTAAAAAAGGAAAGACATTAAGATTCCAACTGATTCAAGAGGTGGCCATGCAACCAATAAACCAAGACATTCATTTACAAGGAAAAAATATTTTTATCATTTACATACGCTGATTGTACAAAGAACTATGGAGTAGAAGATACTGATCATAGAAGATAGATATAATATGCACCAAGTACAGAAAAATTACAAAGCCACCATGGTAACTGTTCCTGGGAAGACTGTAACTTACCAAGTAAACAACAGGCTTGGCCGTTAGCAATTGAAAGGTATTCAGGATCTCGACATCAGCAGCTTTCCACTCCCCTAGACGGACATCTTTTCCATCCTCAAGCGATGCCTTGATCTTTAGATACGCAATCATTGTTCAATTTAGTAAGTAACAAACAAAAAAAATCCTTCAATACATGCTAGAGGATATTATAGATTCTAAAACCAAAAGTATGGCAAGCCTAGTTCTCATACTAATAAACCATGAGTAACAAGCCTCTATAATACTTACAATACTCCAGATACATTACCATGACATACACTAAAAGGTTGCACGTCAAAGTCAAGATTCAAGAATATTAAACTAAATCATCTCATAAAACAAACCTTTTGGCATAGCTCATGCTCAATCTTTAACGCCTTTTCATTGCTCCTCTTCATGCTCTTTTCAAGATCTTCTATCCTCCTCTCCATGAATTCAATATCCTACAAAAACATAAGAAATAACTCTCTTAAAAATCCATATGGACAGATAAGTTGCAACTCGAAAGATAGAAAAGAACAAACATAATGAGATTCAGAAATTTGGAAAGTACGAGTAGAAGGGGAGATACAGGGTTTAAATGCATTAAACACACTCGCGCAGAGAAAGAGAATCACAAATTATGGTTTTAAATACAGATCATAAAAAGCAACCAAGAATCAACCATAGTTAGGATATCAGAGACAAGTAAAGCACACCTTTAGGCGCAATTCTGCACTAATAATCTCCAAATCCCTCACAGGATCCACAGTATCATCAACATGGATGATATCTGGATCTTCAAATGCACCTAGAAAAATGATTTAAGAGAATGGTGAATTTCACAGTAGCAATGCATTCATACACTATCATCAACATGGATCATATCCGGATATTCAAATGTACCTAGAAAAATGATTAAAGAGAACAGTGAATTTTACAGTCGCAAGACATTCATATAAGACCATTACAAGTAGGATAGACAAGAAATCCATCAGATCCACCCCCTCAACAAAAACAAATTCTACATTCAACTTCAAACTCTCCCCAATCGAGCTGAATGACACTAAAAGGAATATTTGAAAAATGTTTTGACAATGATGCCAAACAGAAGTTAAAACTAATTCCATCCAAAAGCAGATCCATTTCCTCTGCTTTATCATAAAAAAAACCTATTGCTTACTTCCATCCAAACACTCCACATAAGCGCCAAACTGCACACCACCAAAGAGGAATCGTCTTTCTGGCCCCCCGCATCCAAGAAATTCTCCCTCAACAAGAAAAACAACTTTGAGGACCAACCCACACCACTGTGAAAGTGAACATGTATAGGATCTTCTTCTTTTAAGCATGTCACAGGTCACAATTATTTATGTTCTCATGACATAATAAAACCAACTGAAATTTGGATTGTACTGTGTATACCAACCATCCAATTAACTTGCATTGCCCAAAGATATGATCAGTTAGAGAAAAGCTGAGATCTATATACACATTAACTCCCCTTAGCTACTACAAGTGTTTCACTCCCCTCATAAAGAATATTCTTTTTTAGTTTTTCTCAAACCTTAGCTATACTGTCCATCATTCTAAAGATAGACATGAAATAAACACGATACTACTCAAGACAGATTAATAAGTATAAGTATCCCCTTAGTTCTTCATGTTAATATTAGAATCATACAGTTATTTGGCTGTTACAGAAGTACTATGCCTTCTAAGATAACAACATTCAAGCATGTAGTGCATCGAAAGTATAAACATCTTACGTAAAACATGAAAGATGCCATCAACGGCACGGATATGGGATAAGAAACTGTTGCCCAACCCTTGTCCTTCGTGGGCACCTCGAACAAGTCCGGCTATATCATGGATTTCTAAAAAAGCTGAGACCTGCATATCAAAATGAATTTCACATGTTAAGAAAAAGTTCAATAAAATTATATGCATGAATAAGAAGCTTACCTACCAAATGAAAATGCCAATTGCCTTTGTCTAAAATAATATCACCATTCATATAAACATATTTGGTTGCAGAAATAGGTAATTAAAATTGTGTTAGTACCCAAACAGGTAGATGGTCTGTTCCAATTTCAACCCCTACTACAATACCATCAACATTCACGAAAATTGCCCATAATCTCAACTAAGAAGGGGGCACCTAAACTTGGGATCCTATGGTGACCTCCAATGTCCACCTGGTATTTTATTTTTCTTTAGTTGGTTTTTTCATCGCTAAAAGTTTTCATTTATGCCCTGGCGTTTGTAGATTATTGCAACCATCTAGGGCATCTATTGCTTGACAACCAACACTCAAGCAGCATGTTAAATGAATCTGTTGAAAAAGGTTAAGGGAACAATGGCAGTGGCATGCAATAGATGGTAAGGACTAAACTGATGAAAAAGATGGCAAACACAGAAATACCAAACAACTCATAGTTGGGTTCAACACATGGTAAGGATTAAAATCATAGAGATAAAAGCAATGACATTGAAGGGAACAATGTTTGTGCGACACAAGAGACAGTAAGGATTAAAGTGGGAGGACAGAGCAGCAACGGCAATGATATTCAAATAAAGAGAGTACAAAAACTATCATGAAAATTCAAGGAAAAAAAGGGTCTAATAGGAACCAAGAGTCTTAATGGAAAAACAAAAAGGCAGCCTATCGTATATCATAATTTTTAAAAATTGTCATAGTCTGAAAGATACCAAAACTACCAGCCAAACCTGATCTCAGTAGTTAGCAGAAAACCATACCATTAGGCTTCCCACAGTACATCAAGTCAGAGACAAACCTCGCTTTTTGGCTTGAACAATTGGCAAAGCCAGTCAAATCGCTCATCAGGAACATTGACTCGGGCTTCATTGGGTTCAATTGTGCAGAAAGGGAAGTTCTCAGCAGGTATTGACAACTTTGTGAGGGTGTTAAAAAGAGTAGATTTTCCAACATTCGGCAATCCAACCTAACCAGAAACAAAAGCTTAGGGTACAATCACTTCATCATTTGCAATATTCAACTACTTTCTTTTTTAATGTGGACTTGCAAATGCAACAGAAAAACTACAAAACTAAGTATAATTACAGCTCAACCTGAGAACTCAATAATTGGGGTAAAATATTAAATTGAACGCAAAATTTAAAGAAAAGTTTCATTATATATATTTAACATGCATGTGCTGCGCTCTAAAAACAAATAAATGAAAAGGTCATAACAGCTCAACCCAACAATCAACATATGGAATCGGCATCACTCAAAATTGTCTATGAAGTGCAATGACCCAATTTTTTTCAATTCCTGTTCATTTCCTAGTTTTCTTGGGAATCAAACAGAAAAATAAATGGAGAAACGTGATGAACAAACATGGATATGAGCTTACAATGCCAATCTTAAGATGAGATGAGAATCGGCCAAGGATGGGTCGCTCAGCTGGTGCTTCCTTAGCTTTTGCGGATTTGGGAGGCATTTTCAGATTCTGAGCAGGACGAAGAGACGAAGCGAGCAGCTGAGAGTTTCTAGGGTTTTGTACGGAGTGAGGTGGTGAGGTGGTTTAAGGAGAAAGGAGAGTGAAAGTTTTCAGCAAGGTCTTAAATACGGAAGGTTTCGGAAATATTGGTGATTCAAAAATATAGAAATATTGATGAAAATATCGATATCAAAAAATATTAGATAAAAACCACTGAAATTATAAGAAATTTTTAGAAATTTTTATTGAAACTTTAGATAATGTTTATTTAGTTAATTATCTATTAGTTTATCACAAAAAAAATTTAAAGGAAATACATTGCATGATGGATTTAACTGATTTAAGTTGATTATATAACGAGCTGACAAACATTGTGACTGTAGAAAATATGTTGTAATTAATGAAAGAATATTAAATACACCATAATCATTTATATATAATGATTACTACAATATTTTACACTTTATATATTGCATTGTAAGATACATTAGTGACTTAGTACCACATAGAGTTCCTATGAGGTTTAAATTTTTCACTATCTTCATCATCTCTATTTGTAGAGTAAGTGTATTGTAAAAAGTAGTCATTAAATGATAAATCCCAAAAATAGTTTTGCATGTAATTGTTAATATGCCACCCATATGGATCCGAGATTGGTGGATGCTGTCCATAAGAAAAATCATTTGAAAATTGAGTCTCAGATTCTTTCCATGAACCGCTCAATTCCATCCCAAAAGGAATGGGATATGAAGAATAAAGAAATGGTTGGTTATGAGTATAACCATAGTTGATTATGGTTATAAGTAATTATGAAAATAATATGAAATAATAAACCTAATAATGAATAATAATCCAATTCGATAATAAAATAATAAATAACATTAAACATATTAAAATTATCCTAGGGAATAATTATACAACATTGCTTTATTACTTCAAAGAATTAACATGCAAGTATTATTCAAGTATTATTTTTTTATTTTAATAAGTTACAATAATATAAATATAAGTTTGTAAACTTACATCACAATGTTTTGGAGAGATGTTGAGAAAGAGACGGCATGGGAGATGGGACCATTTGATTTTATTTGCATATATAGAAACAAGACTACAACTAATTAGTTAGGTTAGGTGAGTGGTTGAATGGTAGGGTAAGTGGTGTAGGTTGAAACGTGAGGAATAGTTCAATTTTTATTTTCAGAAACAGCTTGTGTGAACATATATAAATATGAGTTTTGATAGATAATAATCACAAACTAACCAACAGCGTGGTGGTAAAGTGGGAAGGAATCAAAGCAGCAACAGGGCAGGGGTTCTGTAAGACCCGTGTCTTGGGAAAGCAAGAACGGTGAGCAATCCCACATCGGCCAACGGAGAGGGGGTGATGTGCCTTATTTGTACATGCCTACCTCCAAATAGCACGAGGCCTTTTGGGAGCTCACTGGCTTCGGAGTTGTGGGAACTCCGAAGTTAAGCGAGTTGTGGCTTAGAGCAATCCCAAGATGGGTGACCTACTGGGAAGTTGCTCGTGAGTTCCCAGAAACAAAACCGTGAGGGCCCCGGCCCAAAGCGGACAATATCGTGCTACGGTGGAGCGATCCCGGGATGTGACAGGTTCGAACCCCAAGGCGCATGTTGCAGTTTTGAGTTTTTTTGGTTTTTTCAGTGTTTCGATAAATCGCGATATTATCACCATTTTCAGCGAGAAACTGAACGATTTTTTCAAAAAAATTACGAAACAAAACTAGACCCTCACGATAATATTGCCCCTTCAAAATCACCTAAATATCGTCAATATTTCGGCGATATTTTCGATATTTCTGTCCTTGGGTTTCAGTTAATAGTTATGAGCCTTTTTTATACCCAACGTTTCGAACCCTAGTGAGCAGTTGACACACACACTTTGTAATTTTGTTTCCACCCCTATGGGCAAGGGGAAGGGCAATTACTATTCACATGAGAAATGAGGAGATGAATTTGTGTAAGAAGTAAAGTATATGACTGTATTTATATATATAAAAATCTGAATTTTTTTCAATTTTTTTGGTTGCTGACGTGATCATTATGTTATTTTGACTAGGCAGCAGCTCGGGCTGAACTTGCCCGTGGACTTGCCCAGGTTACTGGGGTCCACTGTTTGCCTGGGCTGGAACTCTTGAGCTAGAGCTGTCTTTGGTTGCTTGGGCCCCCTCTTGCCCGGGCTGGAACTCAGCAGTGGAGTTGCTCTTAGGCCCAATTTCGGCTGAGGATGCAAGGGCTAGTCCACTGGGCTTATCCGCTTCGGTCAAAAGACTCAAAACCAGACCACACGCGTCACGTTCCTATTCGTCGAGAAAGCAGCCGTAGATTTGTACCTCTGCTTCGGAAATGTAAAGACGCCATGAGATAGAAGAAGAAACAGAAATAGAAAAGAAGCAGAAGCAAAGGCGGCGTCAACAGAGATACACAAATTTCGGTCACAATTCTCGCCAATCTCGATCACCATAAAGATTTGCAATCGCTGGTCCTGCAAGGGCTGGCTTCGTTGATGCAATCACGGCTCCAATCAAAGCAATTACTCGTAGCATTAAAATTTCAAGGGGCAAAGAATGCATGAGAGCTTTTTCTAAGTCGTTGTTTGCATGCCCTTCGTTTCACGGCGGTCGTGGTGCCCTACCCTCGGCCGGTGGGCATCCTTCCGATCTTACCTTCCTGGCCGGCGGTGGCCGCTGCTAGAAACGACGATCGCCCAACTTCCCCCTTCTGGGTTTTTTGCCATTTTATAAAATACTTCGTTTTTTATTAAGCAGTAGACATGGTTACAGTGGAGCAGCTTCAAGACGACAACTTTTTGTCTCAGTGCCCTCCACCATCTTTGCAAGGTTTGCGCTTTGATGGGTTTTGGTATTTTTGATTGATTGTTTTTGGGTAGTGTCTGATTTTTCTTCTTGTTATGTTATAATGTTCATATTTCCTTTCTTGGTTGCTTTATAGTATCAGAAGGACTTCAAATTTTGGTACTTTTATCTTAATAAAGGAAATTTCTCAGGTATAAGAATCCCTTTATACCGCTTTGGTAGCAATTCTGTATTGGATAATGGTTCTGTAGGAGGCATTTCATGCTTAATTGAAGAAGAACAGAGTGTGCTAGATTCTATTCTTCTAGCGCAGGTATGGAACATGACAAATTACAACGCTGCTACTTATAGATTTATGTCATGTAGACATTGACTTATATGCTTCTTCCTAACTTGCAGTGGGAAGATCGAATGTGGAAAGGTCTATTCAGATATGATGTGACAACCTCTGAAATTAAGGTATTTGTTTTTAACAGCCTGATGTTTCTTTTAACTTGATGAATCATGATTAAGTAAAGGCACTTACAGTGAGAGATACTTTATGGTTTATGGAGGTCATTGCGGGCAGGAGAAAGTTTATTGCTCAGTTTAATGAAGGATGGAGCAGGGATTATATGCCAAAGCTGGGCAAGAACAAAATCCGCCACCAAGAAGATGCGTTTGAGTTTAGTTGGATGGAACGCCAGGAGGAGTTACTCTTTTGTGTTGCAACCGGTGAAAAGTTAAACCCTGAGCTTGTTCTTTCAGCTGCCGTGCCTGATTGTGCCTTATTGATTACTATCAATGTAAGGCATTGTTTATCTTTTTTCAATTTTTTAGTGCCATGAATGGTGATAAATTGATAACTAGCGGTTGTTAAGTACTCCAACCAAATATTCATAACCATGCGAAGTGGTGTTTAATTTGTTTTCTGAATTCAATTTTTTTTTTAGATGTAGACTTTTCTTTAGAGGCTTTTTAGGACTTTGGTGTTCTAGATACGCCAACAGCATTTTACCTAGGTAAGAACTAATTGATGCTTTACTTACTTTTCAGTCATCTCCTGTGGAATATGGCCATGTCTTCCTGGTACCACATAGTTCTAACATTCTTCACCAGTTCCTGGATGCAAGATCCTTGGAACTAGTTCTGCGTGTTGCTGTTGAAGTAAATAATTGCTCTTTTCGCCTGTTCTATGACTTTGCACCTAGTGCTTCTCATATATATTTCCAGGTATAGAATTTCTTATACAAAGTATTATTTTATATCTTATGACATATTCGATGAGGTAAACTGATGTTTTAGTTGCCTGTTCGCACGATTTATGGCAACATCAAGAAATTACTTGTCAAGTCACTTTTGTTAAAAAAATTCTGTTCAAAGATAGAGAAGTTTGGTTTACAGCATTTCATCTATTATAGCTGATAGAATTAGAGCATCCAACCAACAATGGGTGGAGAGGCCCAGGACATGTTATATACTCTCAACTCAACAACAAACTGTGTGTGTATTTCATATAAATAATAATAATTTCTTACAAATAAATTGAAAATACATTTTGTGTGCAGGCCTGCTACCTTCAAATCCCTTTACCGGTTGAGTTCATGCCTTTGGATACTTTTTTTGGCGATGGGCAAGAGGGAATGCGTATCTCTTCTGTTACAGATTACCCCATTAAGACTCTCGTTTTTGAGAGCAACCACTTGAAGATGATGATGGAGGTTCTTGCTGAGATATGTTCATGTTTACAGGAAAAGCTCATTCCATATAATCTGCTGATATCTGATCATGGCAAAAGAATATTTTTATTTTTTCAGGTAGATGGCATATGGTTTTATCTTTAACTGAAAACATCAAAGATGCTATTTATTGTCTGTGTTCAGTCCTGTAACTTTATTGTGACAGTGGTACAACATGTATTATGTAGCTTTGCCTGTTTATGCATGGAGATGCTTTTACGTTTATAAGCATGGTTAATTGATTATAATTTTTTATTGTAAAAAAAAACCCAGAACTCTAATCGTACATCCTAAGTTTGATGGCTTGCTTAAGAGTATCCAATTTTCTTGTGACTTGTCTGCTGGTTACACATTTGATGTGCATGCTGATCAGGAATTTATTTTGTGCAGCTACAGACATCAAAAAACTTTTGTACCCTTTCAGCTTGGGAATGTGGGGGATACTTCGTGGTTAAATCAAGGTCTGAATTTGATCAAGCTACTGAGCAGGCTCTGCTAAAACAGCTAACTGCCGTCTCCCTTGATGATGAAGGTTTCCAAGCGGTGAAGCGGCTCTGTTGCAACATTGCCAGAAAGTTTGCTTCTTGAATTTAGGAGCTGTGATGTGATGAGATTGGGAACTTTCAAGTTGTCTTTTGGAAATAGACGCTCAGCAAGTATAGATCATCTTTTTCTTTTTTTAAACATAAATTTTCGCTACTTGATGATATAATAATTGCAATGACTGATTTTTCCACATAATAACAAGACAAAAATTTCAAACTTGCCCCAAAAGCACAGAAAACAGCTACATGATCGGTATTTGCGACCTTTCAAATATATGACCAAGAAGGCAATTGAACGTAGCAGACTACAATGAATGGTTTGAAACCTACAAATATAACTACAATAACAGCAAACTTCAAGTTCATATAGAACTGAATAAAACAATCTATGAAAGAATTTATAATGCAATATAATAATGAATACAATTTCACTTCCTCAATGGCTATGCATCTCAGCTCCATCTTCTGTAGATTCATTTGATCCTCTTGTAGTAGACTTTCTGCTGCGACCAGTCTCTTCATCTAAACTCGGAGATCCTTTCCCCCTCTTCTGCTTCTCCCTCAACTAATGCCCCAAAAGCCTGACTACTTGTAAAAGAATTGTCTCCAGCATTGGTACGCATCCAAGCTTCATGGAGCTGCAAGACATACTCCAAGTGCCACAAAACTTCCCCCATTGTTGGCCGGCTTTTCCCCTCGTCGGCAATACATTTTTCTGCTATCTCCCCAAACTTCTTCAATGACTCCGGACAATAGTTTCCTTCAAGACGAGGGTCAAGGATGGTTCCAAGTGACCTCTGTCGTTGCCATTTCATTGCCCATTCTGCAAGGTTGATCTGATCTTTTGGCAAGGTTGGGTTTATAACAGCCCGAGCACAAACAACTTCAAACAGCACTACCCCAAAAGAGTAGACATCAGATTTCTCTGTCAACTGCTGCCGTCGAAAATATTCGGGGTCAAGATATCCAAAGCTTCCTTTAACTGCCGTGCTGACATGGGTATGGTCCAAAGCAGGACCAGTTTTAGACAACCCAAAGTCAGACATTTTTGCTACAAAGTTTTCATCTAGCAGTATGTTGGTTGTCTTAACATCCCTGTGGATGATCCCCCTCTCTGCCCCAGTGTGAAGGTAATGGAGTCCTCGCGCTGCACCGATGCATGCTTCTACTCGTAGCTTCCAAGTCAGCGGTGGGAGATCACTCCCAAAAAGATGGCTTCTAAGAGTCCCATTTGCCATGTACTCGTAAACCAAGATCATCTCATTTTGTTCTTCACAGAATCCAATCAAAGAGACCAAATGCCTATGCCTGAGCTTCGAAAGCATCTCAATCTCTGTCTCAAATTCAGCCAGGCCTTGCTGAGATTGGGGGTTGGCTCGCTTGATTGCTACGAGAGTGCCATCATCAATCTCCCCTTTGTATACCTTACCAAAGCCTCCTAGTCCAATCACTAAACTTTCATCAAAATTATTGGTTGCCGCACGAATCTCTGCTAACATGAACCGCTTGCCAACTCTAGTAGAGGCCACATAACCATATGGATTCTGACTTCTGGCTTCTCCCTTGGCATTGGCAGTGCTATTTACAATGGAGCCATTAAGGAACAACGGCCTCCACCCAGAAGGATTGTTTTTGGTTTCACTTGATTTTTGTCTCCATCTTTTGCAGAAACATAAAAGGAGAGTAGCAAGAATGGCAACAGAAGCTATACCTGCTCCAACTCCCACCCAAAGAAGTTGAGTTTTTGAACTCCGTCTTCGTGGTGAAGATACACCTCTACCATACTTCTCCACATAAGCAAGATTCCCATTTCTACCGAGCTTGAAAATCTCCAAACCGCTCAAGAAAGCATCAGTTCCTGCAGCCCCAGCTGCAGTGTCAGGACCCAATTGAATCCATAGTGTGTCCACTTTCGGAGACACCACATCGAAAAAATCCTGATGATACCCTTTGTTCTGCCCCCCTGCCCGGACAAAAACATTGAAATTATCTGCTGCAGTCCTATTGTTTATGTAGATTCTGAAGATCCTCTGGTTTTCCTTGTCATAAACTAGCTCACAGAAATGCAGTCGAATTAAATAATCGAAATCAGGATCCACTCCAAATTTCCACGACATGTTGAACCTTTTCTCCAAGACTTCAGTGTTGGACATAGTTCTTGCACTTTCATACACAAGAAGAGGAGCCACCGAGGAATCATTCACAGACGAATAGGTAATGTTGGAACTGTTTTTTATTTCGAACCCGGCATTTGCTGTGATCATGTAGCTAGAATCCACTTCCCATGTTCTCCAAAGATCTGAATCCTGACTGGGATTAATTTCAGAACCCCCAACATTCAACCTATACATAGTTTCAATCCCTTGCCAACTTATGTTTTGATTTGCACCATTTCCACCCACTTTACTAACTGGTCCTGCAAAGAGCGTATCTACTACCGGAACAATTTCGATTGCATTTATATATCCAAATGACCCCTTAGCTGGGATGAACTCAATGACAAGTAAATCCAAGTTGATGGCCAAAATGTACTCCTTAATCAATGAAGAAGATGAAGTGCTTCCTGAACTCTGCAAGTATGCATTGTTGTCTGATATCTCACCATGAACACTGAATTCTGACAACAGTTTTAGACCATTTGCCACAACTCCAAATGAAGACTCATTTACATTGTAATTATCAAAGGAGGAAGGAGAGAAATGGAGCCTAACAAAATAGTTCCCCTTAATACCTTGAAATGTGTAGTTGAAGCCATTGGTGAACACTCTGGCTGTTTTGTAGAGTGGCCCATATGTTGAATCATCACTTATGGTAGCAGTGGATGCAGCAATGCCAGAGGAACTCAGAGTGAGGTTGTTGTTAGGGGCTAAGTCACCAACCCATTGCCTCCCACTCACAATGATACTGGAATTTGTGCCACAGTTTATCAGAAAAGATCTCGATTGAGCTTCTCCAGTCCTTGCAAATGCAACGACTATCACCAGAAAAAGCAGCCCAAATATTTCCCTGCCTAGGAGACCCATCGCCAATCTCAAAAAGAGTTATCTTTTAGTGCTTATTAAGGAACCAAGAAAGGTCCCAATGGAAAAACAATAACAACCCAATATCCACTTGAGCACAATCTATACTAAAAGCATGAAAAACCCAACTCTTAAATTACATGAACTGCATCAACTTCTTGACCAGGATTTCCAGATACAAAAGCCTCACAAAAAAATGCAAAAACAAAAAGGAAGACTCAAATAGCAACTCAGGTTAGTGGGTTTCTCAATGACTTGAAGAACTTGCACTCATGCTCTAGCAGAAACACCAAGTTAACTTCATCTCTCATCTAATTGCATTTGAGTTTCCTGGTTTTGCACTATTGCTGCTATGAAGAAAGACGGGTTTGGTTTTTGAAAAACCACCTGCCTTTCTCTTGCACTAATCTCTCACAAATCAACCACAAAAGATATTCAAGATTTGGGGTAAAGGTGGGAAACAAAAGGGGGCAAAGATGACAAATTTCATCACCAGTGAGACTTCAAATCAAGAAAAACAGGGAAAAAAATAACTTGGATTGTGCTTCTGCAATGGGATTATCTCTGAATAAGAAGAAAAAGAAAAAAAGAAAAGGGAACATGGGTTGTTGTTCGAAACAAGTTAATTTCATCTTGCTTTGTCTTGTATCTTTCCACAAGAGCCAGGAGTCCGACAAGTGACAGCTTTAATTTCTGCACTTTATTATAACTCTATTGTAACTTCTGTAACAGATGGAGTTTCTTTATGCAATTTCCATTTATTTATTTTTTTTGGTGAAGTTATTTATTTTCTTCAAAACCTTTATTTTTATAGTTATCTATATGTGTGTGAGAATTGCAGTAGTTGGCTGCCTGCGATAGGGTTCCATTATTTATGAGGTGGGCCACATGCTCATGTTTGGGGAGATGATAAACAGTATAATAATTATATTGTATTTCTCCAATTATTCTTGTGACATATTCCAATATTACCCTTGATTTTCCAATTATTACCAAAACTGTGACCTTGTTTGTACTACTCATCCGTACTTAGAGTACCCCTTTAGAGAAAGTCCTTCCTTGGAACCTCCGTGAATTTTGGTCAGAAAAATTAATCTTCTTCTTGCCATTTGTTCAGCCATGGTTCTCTGTTCCTCTGTCTCTGCCTGGATCTTCTTCTTTCTTGGTTCCATGAACCTTCCATGTTATATTTGTTATGTTAATCTGCACAGACCTTGGCTTTGTCTAAATTTCATTTTTGAAAGGGGACAGCATGACAAGTTTTTAGAATTATATATAAAATTATATTAGCAAAAACCCATGCTCTTTTTTTTTCTTTCTTTTTTTCTTTTTTTTTAATAATCAAATTAAACCCATGCTTTCTAACAGAAAACTATATGGCCATCTCAACCTTTATTTTTTACTGAAATTGTTTAACCAAAAAATAACATCTTCTGTCTTACAAAAATAGTAATTTGCTATTCTTTTTCAAATAATAAAGTTTGAAATTTGGATTGATTTATGATTTCTTGTTTCAATGATTCAATCAAATCATACTATACAAACGCATGCAAAAGGAAACAGAGCATCTAATAATTTGATTCACAGCTCATCAACTGATTAACAAAGCTGCCAAAACAGTGAAACCATTGAAAGAACAAAGACTTGTAGGTGTAAGTTGGCATCCAAACTTAGCAATCTTTGAAAATTTGTTTCCTTGATAGATACATTATTAGATATGACTTTACGTGTTTTGTTTTAAGAAAAGTTATTTTCGAGTTTGATTCTCTCCTGATAATTTTAGCTTTTCTACTGACCCGGCCAGCTAATTCGGCAAGTTTTACTCATAATTGTCATGTTGTTGTCGGATGTCTCAAGAAAAATATGAAAAGTAATTCACAATAATGCTTAGAAAGCAAACCAGAATGTTAATGCAACCCCCACCGACTTGATGATTCCACTCCACCGCAATGCTCGTGATGATCATTAGCTTAATTTGCTGAAATTTTCTTTCTCATTGAAATCATTCAATCAATCATTGTCTAGACTCTAGTGTACAGAGTCTTACTAAATACAAGAAAACAAATTTGGTTATAATAATGTTATCCAATGCAGACTTCAGAAGAAGAGACCCACGAAAAATGCATAATTTAGATTTGATACACCAACAACCTTTGATTATTTTATCTTAATTAAGATGGAGGTTGATTTCATGAATCTTTTTTGTCTTTCAATGGCTGAAAGCAATGGTTGACGATATAGTATTATTGCAGAGGTGGTTGACAAATCTTAGCCATGGATTATAGTTTTGATTGCTTGTTGATTCTGGTCCAAATTCATAATTTCTTGATCATTCTAATTTTGTTTTTGGTATATGAAAATTATTGAGTTAACCAAAGAAGAGATACAAAAGGCCAAAGGGCCAAAAATACAAAGCCTCAAATACAGCAAAACCATGGGAATCCAATCAAGGGCACCAGCTGAAAATGAACAATCAAAGGGCAAAAACCATCCAGAAAAAGATTTACTGAGACATATAAATATTAAGAAAAATTAGATAAAAGATCTAACTTCACACTCAAATGCTCTCTAAGTCGCAAGTGTTTGTAGCTTAAGTGGTTAAGAGTAGGGTGGGCACTTGAAGCCGAAATACCGAAACCAAACCCTAACCGTATCGTACCAAACCGGTTTGATACCGTATCATATTGTATTAGGCCAAATTCAGACGATACCGCATCAGTATCATCAACATTTGGCACGGAGCTGCATGCGAATTTGGTACCGCTCGCACTGCATCGTACTCAAAACCCAGAATTTCAATTACTTTTCTCTCATTGCCTCACTCATTTTCCCACGTTTTATCAAAGACCAAACAGAGAGAAATTGACCAATCTCAAAATTTTACCTCGAGCATTTGAGGATTGGATTCATTCCTAGGGCAGCTCGGGAGCTTTTGTCTTGACGACGCAGCAGTCCCAACCTTCCCTACCTCCAAACCCAAAGAACCCACACCCTACACACGCCAACAACCCACTTAGCCACCATCTTCCTCCCCGACGACCCAGACATTCATCTTCAACCTCGCCGATTTCCCTCAACCACCCTCTGCAACCGTTGAAAATAATTTCTCGGACACCCAACCCAGATGTACCACCCACACCACCTTCTCGCCACGAGCCACCCGATTGAGAATGGGATCCAACTTCGATGATTGAAGAAGGGAGAGGGAGAGGAGAGAGAGAGAATGGGTCACGTACGATAGGCTCGTAAGCCATCGAAACCTCATTGTATTTATATATGTATGTATGTGTTTGGTATGAGACTTGTTTCAGCTTTTATTTTGACGATTTTGGGCAATTGGTGGGGTTAAGTTCAATTCCACTAGAATGTTGGTTTGGTACCGAAATGGTACCGTTTTACATCGAAACCAAATAGTATTCAGATGGTACGGTATCGCTTTTAGCAAACAATAATACCGCATCGTATCATACTGGTTTCAAAATCCAGTACCGGTATCGGGATTAGCTTAATACCGTACCGTACCATGCTCACTCCTAATTAAGAGCATTTGTCTCTGCACCTGAGATCTTAAGTTCGATTTCTCCCTTCCCCGATACACTCACTAAATCCAGCTCATGCAAAATTCACAAGTCCAAGTCCATGTTACACCAAAAGGCCAATGATCCCAAAACTGTTACAACAAAGTTTCTTCAATGGATCAATCAGATGATGTGCAAGCAAATCCAAGTTAATATTTCAAGCCCACTTCTCAAGCAAAAGACACAAAGTCAAGCTCTTCACATGCAAATACCGCGCCCAGGAAAAAAAGAAAAAAGCGCTTTTGCCAACTGCCAAATTCTAAGCATCAATCAACACTCAATTGCCAGTCAAAAGCGATTTGCAAATTTAACTTTTGGTGCTTAATGGAATCCATGGCATGCCACTTCTTTTACATTCTGCTGGTGCATCAGGAATACTTTTTTTTGGGGGACGAAATCAGGAATACTTTGTTCTCGGCATCATCATGATTATAGGTCCATTGACCCCACAAAAAAAAAAAAAATTATCATCGGTCCTCTGGAAAGCTAAAAACAGGAGTAGTTGAGGATGCCTACGGCAGACTATAATTTAAGATGACCAATTTTCAAGCAATAGGACAATTTTTTGAATCACATATAATGATATAACAAGCAGGCCTATGCTCAACGTCTAGGTTGGTCAGGGGAGTGAATTTGCCCCACTTATACTTAAGTTCGAATTCTTGTTCTCGTAGATTATATTAATTTAGAATAATTTAAACTATCACTTATTTAGTTAAGAGAATAATTACGTAAAACTGTATCCCAATAACACCTGCTAAATCAAGTTAATTCTCATGGGTGGGGCCATATTTTTCAAACTAATCACATGGTAAACATGAATTAACATGAGCACGGACAACAAATTAAAGACATGAGCTAAAGTAACAAAGTACGACATAAACAAACATTTGAACGAACAAAAAGAAGAATACAGAAACAGCACTTGTGATGATGACTAACATGATTGCTTACTAAACACTTGATTTGCTTGTATACTTGGACAAACTACTTTTAAAGATGCCTGAATTAAATCTTGGTTTTACCAATGATTTAATGTGCCTCAATTAAATTAAGACTGGAAACACCAAATTGATGTTGTAGTATTTTATTTAGTAAAAAATATATATATATATACATAGTTAAATCATCTCATAAACTTGTTTACGAAAATACCACAACATGTTTCGGACGAAACACATTAGTTCTCGTTAGAAATAACTTAAATTTGAGCTATGTAGAATGCCTTGCATTTAGTCTTAATTGACGTTATCATTAATCAAGTCATAAATTTCAGGTGAATTAATATGGTAGGGAAAAAAATGCTTGTTTCAACACTTGTGTTGAGGTTCAAATTTCAGGTGAATTATAAAAAGATCAACTGAAGAAAAAAAAAGAAGAAAAGAAAAAGAGATTTTAGAGGCCAATAATAGTTAGTGATATGCCAAATAAATAAGAACAAAATTGACCATACGTCCACGTCATACCAAATTTACGCAGCAATTCCAATGCGCAAGTCAAAATAAGGTCAATTCTCGTAATTTCAGAGAAGAACGGGGGTAAATGCATGCCCTCCCTCTCCCGCTCACCAATTCCACCCCAAGCTCTCCCTCCATATACCCTAAAACCAGACCCGAAATTAGAAAAGTTTCTGTTCAGAGGAAGGCAAGCAGCTTTCCCTAAATTCACAGTTTTTCGCGGGATTTTCGAACACTGTCTGACTGTTGATTTTTGCCAATCGTAGCATTATCAGTGGATTCAGCTTCTTCACTGGTAAGAATAGTTAAAAAGCTGAATTTTATACTTCATTTCAGTCTTTGAACTTGTTTTAGTTCTGTCGCTCTCTCCGTATGGTCTCTTGGCTCTGTTTGGTCGCTGGGAAAATGGACGAAAGTAAAAAGATAAGATATATATGTTTTTTCACAGGGTTAACATCGTTTTCTTTTTCTTAACTTAGTGTTGGTAGAAATGAACAAAATTGGAAAGACTAGACTTAGGTACTCTGTGTGTGTGTGTGTGCGCTCCTTTTTTTTAAAATGACTTAGATACTGTTTTCTCTTTTGCTTTCTTCCATTTTTGTTGGGCACCAAAGCAGGTCGATTTGTAATTTGTTTCCCACTTTCAAGAAATTTAGTTGATTTGAAAAGATTAAAATTATAAGAACTTTTTTAATCGTGATTTTACGTTTCTCAACTGGGTATGCTTCTGATGCATCTTCTTTTGTGATCTGAAGTTTCGCAGTTGGACAAGTCTGCATGGTATGTTGGTATTTGTTACGGCCTAAGTGATTAACTTTCTGGGGATTATACATTGTTAGTGGGTACTCTGTGCACTGTCTTGCTGGTGATGTTCTTTCTATATCTGTGAAGAATCTCAGTGGCTATGGAGAGTTTAGAAGTCATGAGTAACGGCGTTCAATCATGCAATGGAGGGTTGATGCAGCTTAGCAATGATGTGAAAGAAAATGATAATCGGGATGTCGACCTTGTTGAGGATTTTGATTCTTATTGGCAAGATATCAATGACCGGTTGACCATATCGAGAATGGTGAGTGACTCAGTCATCAAGGGTATGTTGAATGCAGTAACACAAGAGGCAGCAGAGAAAATTGCTGATAAAGAACTAGAGGTGACTAAATTGAAAGAAATGTTACATGTTTACCATGTGGGTGTTGATGAAAATGAATTGTTGAGGTCTTTAGTAATGCACCAAGAGTCAAACAGACTTGTCAAAGAAGGTAGCAAAGACATGGTACATCCTAGCGTTCTTGAAGCTGTTTTAGAGCATGATAGAATAGAAGATTCTTTGAGCAGCATAAGAGGAGCAACTAAAGAGCAGTTCAATAAGCTGAAGAGAGAAATTGATAGCATAAGAGGGCGTAGCTCAGTTAAAAGAATTGGTTCTAGTTCTCAGTTGTCGGGTTTGAGTGACATACTGCAAGATAAAGTATCTGACAGATGGATTGATGTGGATAGGACGCTCAATTGTCTAAAGAGTACAATAGAAACTGGTTATCAACAAGTGGAACAAATGGTTCGCTTGTCAAAGGCATCAGTATGTGAGTGGCAACAAGAGCAGGAGTTTAAAGCAGAAATTGAAGCACATGTGATGAGGAATTGTATTTGGAGTGTTGAAGAAAATTTTTTGGACCGGTTTTATGGTGATAAAAATGTGAATGGGCATGGAAGGATGAAGGAGATATCAAGCTTACGTCAGGAATTAGACACCATCGCTAAATCACTATCTGTTTCTGAAATTGGGCAGCTATATTCTTATGGATCCTTGGAAGTTGATGAAGACAGTAGTAATTTTAAGAAGGGAGACCGCCCCCACCCTAAGATGTTAAACAATCGTAAATCATCATCTCCATCTCCATCATCATCAACATCAACACCAACATCAACATCAACAACATCATCATCATCTTTTTGGGAAGAAAATGGCAAGCATGATGAAAATGGCAAGGATGATGCGTCAGAAATAAATATGAAAGAAAGTTTGGATCCTACCCGGTTTGTGCATATGTCAAGAGATGAATTGATAAATTATTATAATAATGAGATGACTAAGTTGAAGCGAAATCATGAATCTAAAGTGCAAGATATGATTGAACACCGATTCAGCCGCATGCGGGAATTGTTGAAAGAAAGGGGATCTTCTTTGACATCAAAGAAGAATAAGGAGTTTGACATATTGAGGAGGAGAATATCTGAGGTTATTTCTAAAGTAGATGACATTCTTGTCGAAAATGAGCAAATAGCTGCATTAGCTATCAATGAAGAAAGTCTTAGCAGTTTGAAAGACAGACTGGAATCACTCCTTTCAGAAAATCACCAGCTCAGAGATTTGCTTACAGATAAGAAGAGAGAAGTTAAGTTCCTTTCACTACAAGTTTCTGAAGCTGCAGAGAAAATGTCAGAGCACTCTCTGGCTGAGGCAGAGTTATTAAAAACAACCGCAAATCTTAATTCAGCTATAGAAGATGCGCATATCGAAGCTTTAATTCGTGAAGATGCATTTTCTTGTATTCTCAGGGGAATAATGGATCAAATTAAATGCATGATTGAAGAGTCACAAGTGGAGTATAATCTTTTGCAAGAAATTTACAAAAGTACATTTAAAGAAGTTGCCCACAATGGTGAACCTACTAGCCAATCTGAAATTGAAGATTTGCATATGGAGTCCATCATCATGCAAGAACTATATGTAGTTGTATTCAGAGAAGCCTTGAATGATGCCGAGCAGAAACTCAATAACCTAAACATGAAATATACCAATGAAAATGAACTTCGGGTTTTGCTTGAGATGGAAAATCTAGAAAAAAGAAAACAATTAGAAGTTGAGGTTGCAAACAAAGAAAAGTTAAAGCAAGAAGTACTCTTTCTGACAGAAGAAAAGGAGCAGTTGGCACAGGATGCAGCAAATGCCTTGGAAAAGGAAAAGGAGCGATATGAATTAGCTGCTCAGGAGCTTGAACATTTAAGGGGAGAGACATTTCGGCAACAGAAATTGATTTCAGAAGGTATTGAAGAGTCAAATGATGCACATTGTAATTTGGTTATGGCATTGGAGCAAATTGAAATACATAAGGCAGAGATATGCAAGTTAGATCAGAAGCTTGAACTGGCAATGAAAGAGTTAGGGGAAGTTAATGAGGAGAGAAGGATGCTGCTTGATGTCAAGCAAGAGAAGCACAATGCTGTATCTTTGTTTGAAGCAAAAGAAAGGGAGCTCAAGGAGCAATTGGAATCAATAGCTGTCTATAGCCGTGGATTATTGAAAGTGGTTACTGATTTTGAATGTAGAGTAATACAAGATATTTCAGGGAAATGTTCAAGGTACTTGCTCAGTTATTGTTACCTATAAGTGCTTTACCTCTAAACGCCTTTTGTGCTCTACTTCTGTGCATAAAATTGATTCCACGCTCTTGCATGATTCTTGAGACCTGTAATGCTTTGTTAATCTTATAGGTTGTATGTGTCTACTTTCAAAATCTGCGTATCAATGTACATCAGTTAAAAGATTTTGATTTTTAGAGTGCCTGGAAAGAGGTGGGCCTGAGAGCAGAAATGATATGTATCGGATCAGTTTGCTTTACTTCGATAACATTTTTAGTTAACCTGTGAAGTTAGCCTTGTAAGTTCTCTCAGATTCTGGAATGGAATGATATTTCTGGAGAACACCTTTTATAGGGTTAATGTGATGATTCCTTAATTTGTTCTTTAGCTAGAGAGATCCAGCTAGTTGGTGCTAAATTTAATTAACATAAAGGACCTCTGGATTCCACTGAAATTTGCTACGCAAAAAAGCTAATATACTGTGACTTTGTTTCCAGGTTGAAGCGTTTGAGTTCTCAATCGCATTCACTTAAAGAAAAAGCTAATGTACTTGTAAGAAGAGGGTCGCTATACAAGCAGAGATTTGAAAGGAAATGTTCTGATCTCGAAAAAGCTGAAGCCGAGGTATGTGAATCAGATGGGTATTATGCATATTTCAGCTTGATGTTTAGCCTCAGATTGTCTTTCATGCTATGAAACTCATGTAAGTGAATTGTTGCTTGCATATACTTATGGGAGAAGATGCTTTGAGATGCTTTGTTGGATGATAGAATGATATTTTAAATATAATTGGAAGTTATCTTCCATTACTGGCCCTGATTTCCTGGCCGTTTCACTATATTAAGCTTTAGTTTGTACTATAAAGTTTTATCTTCAAACATGTACTATTACTTGGCAATTTTTCATATATATGTGATTATGTGGGACACTGAATCTAGCCTTCATAATTGTAGAGTAAGATTCACCCATTGCATTGATCAGTAAGAATGCTGTGTCCTACAGAAGATGTTTATATCTGTTTCTCAGTAGCATCTATCTATCCAATGCAAGAAAAATAGAATAAAAAGAAGCGATGAACATGCATATATAATATATAATTATCTCTCTCTCTAACTCTCTTCCTTTATGTGCTTCAAATCACTTGACTATGTACTAAATATGTAATTCATTGCACATGTGCACGTATCTACTTCAAAAGTCTTGGACTTAATGTGTTTGAAGGTTCAACTGGATATATTTTTAGTATATAGTTATCTGAATTTTGGTTACAGAGATAGCTTTTAAAGTTTTTATTACGTAGGTCATAAAAACATTAAAAATGGCCTATACCATGTATTTTTATACAGAGACCGTAATAAGATTGTCATTTTGTAGCATATATAATGGATCATATCTCATTGGATTTCAGGTTGATCTTTTGGGGGATGAGGTGGACACTCTATTGAGCCTTGTTGAAAAAATATACATTGCCCTTGATCATTATTCACCAATATTGCAGCATTATCCTGGAGTAAGATGCTTTCTTCTGTTCATTCGTGATAAATCATGCTATATCTACATTCCCTTTATATTTTTCGGTTACCCGTGTGCAAGGATGAAAATGTTTATTTGGTGGAAATATTGGTTCTGTATTTAAGAAAATATAGATGTCTGTGAAAACATCAAATAAAATTTGATGGAATCAATAAAACTTTACTTAAAACGTGAAAATTTTGGGATAAAAAACTTTACTCAATCAATTATTCATCAATTGCACTAATAAGCTTCATGCACAAGTGGACCGATGGCAATTTTAATACTAAGGTGAAAAAGCATCTTTAGTTCATTGAATTTGTAACCTTTGAGAACATTTTAAAATCCAAAATTGCATTCAATAAAAGTAACTAACACTTAATATTACCACTTTCTGACAAATTACAAACTTAATTCACAATAGGCTATGCTAGTAAATTTGAATCAAATCGATTCTATAATTTATCTTAGTTTCACTTATTAGATTTCCAATTACATTAAATAATACTAATTAACACATAATAAAACTAAGTTAATATACATTACAAACCTAATTTACACTTTGTATGATTATGGTTTGTATGGCTTGTTAATCTATGAAGGAATTAATTGTGGTATGTGTCTGATGTGTCAATAAGATACTCTCATAACCTACTGGGAGGAATGCTTGATGTACAAAAAAAACCCATCCATGTATGGATTCATCATTTCCTTGTGCTTTGCAGATAACTGAGGTCTTGAAGCTCGTAAGAAGAGAATTAAGGGGAGAAACTAAAACAGTTTGATCTCCCCCCTTTTGACTTGGTAAGGTTTCAACTGCAAGGATTTTGTTTGTGCCGCATAATGGCTATAACTATGTATGTTTTTTTATTTATTTAAAAAATTCATTTGATATTGTTTGTTAATATGCTTGATGGTCTGACCTCTGTATCTTTTGTGTTACCGCAGTATGTTACGGGAGTGGTTGTCAGGCAATCGATACATTCATCAAAACCACCAAAGAATTCAAGAAGCAAATTTGATGAAGAGAGAGCTGCTGAAAGGTTTTCAACAAATATTGGCAGCGCGACATATTGAGCTCAGTTTTTTGTGAAATACAGTTTCCCACATAATTCTTTTTTTCTTGGAGCACACCACAAGTTCCTCCTCTTTCCCTTGGTGGAAGTTTTTTGTTTCAAGTTCACCTGTTCCGTACAGGTTTATAGGCCGTTTTGTTTCTTTTGTATATGTGCCAGCAGAAGAGATTTCTTTACATAGCATCTACATGTTCATTTCATCTTTGTTGATATGATAGCCGCCTACAAAGTGCATGCAATTTCTCTTGAACACTCCAATCAGTTGGTGAAATTTCTAGAGTAAAAGGAAAGCCATTAGCTAACCTGATGGCTACATGGTTATTCAATCTCTCTCTCTCTCTCTCTCTCGCTCTCGATTTGGATTTTGCTAAGGCAAGAATGAGGAATACAGATTGATCATCATAACCAAAAATCCAACTTTTAAATGGGTACAGATTAATCATCAAGGCATATGAATTTAAGAATCGTATACACTACCAAAAATATTATTGAAAAAAGAAAAGAATCATAGGTGGCTAATCATATATGGCATATGAGATATAGCCTCTCCCCGGACTCGGTCTCTTCTAATTTTACCTGTTGTCGTCAGTGGAAATGGCTTCTTCCATAAAATAAATACTTTTGGTATCTTAAACCTGCACAAAAATCGTTAAAAAAAATGTGAGGAAAATTTTGAAATCCCAATAATAGCCAAGGATAATTTGTTTTAGGAGAGAAAACAGGATACCCGGTCAAATCCTTTTCTTTACAAAATTGGCAGAGGATCTCACTGGACATTTGAAGCATTTGTTTTGAGACTGAGTGTCTGGTACTTGTATTCATCCACTGCCAATATTTTCTTATTTGAACACAAGCCACAACCATCTCTGTGAGGCGAGCTTCTGGAATTCCCACAACAACACCAGTTACCCCTGAATGTTGTAATAGGATTCTCTCCACCTATTTATTTTTTAAAAAAGTAATAAGATACCCTTTTTCCGAATTGGTGTAATTTCGAACCAACGAAATCTAAATTGTGTGCGCCGGTTATATATAACCTTCCTTTCGCAACATACACGTAGGTTTCACCACAAATAAGCGCTCTCTCACCCTCATATGTATTGTGAAAGAAATACTAATACATAAGCATACAGTAATTTCTCCTACTAATTATGTCTTTTTTTCCTCATTAGTTTTTGAACAAAACAAGAACAGAGGTCAAATAAAACATATTATCTCACCTCTTCAGGGTAAATGTTCTCCCCTCCACTCTTGATTCGACCGTTTGCTCGTCCAATAAGCCACACATTACCAGAGTCGTCAATTGAACCAATGTCGCCTGTGTCAAGCCATACTTCATTGCCGGAAACTGATGCATTTGGTGGACTTCCATGCCAGTACCTAAGCATCACATGTGGGCCTCTGGTTAAGATCCTCCCCACATGAGAAGAGGCATCCACAGAGATCCTTAGCTCTACATGAGGAGCAGGCTTGCCAACACAAATACCTCTCTCTTGGTGAACTGGCTGCAATTTTTTTCGATCAATCCTTGGATCATACAGGGTCATGAAGGTCAATGAAGAGCATGTCTCCGTCATCCCTTTGGTTATTAGAAAGGTAAGAGAAGAAACGAAATCATAAGATCGCACACAAATATTTAGTACATTATAAGTAGATATATAAGTTTGCAGATCAGATTTCTGAGGTGTAGTAAAAGACAGGTTTAGGGAACCTGCTGGTATAAAGAGACACCCCACCATAAGCTGAGAGGAGCTTAGCTTGTGGGAACAATTTGATGGCAGCCTTGGTAAGCTCAGTTGATAAACCTCCACCTCCATTTAAGATCTTCTTCACACTCTCCATGCCTTTCCATGTGTCAATCCCCCTGACAGCTTTCAGAACAAGAACTCAGAAAACCAGTGGCACAAGGCACAGGTACAAGGCTTTGCAATGCATGTTTGACCAATTCTTTTCACAGAACTCGTAAATTAAGATGCTTAGTAAACGAAAAACTAGAATGCTTTCCGAGTTGATTTTCTCCACTCTCTAAGCACACTATGATAAACAATCTCCTCATACAACGTTTCTTATAAGGAATTTATCATTACCTGAATTTGGAAACTAAATCAGCCATTATCGCAGGAACGGTGATCAGAGTAGTAACCTTATGTTCGTCAATGGCTTCAAGGGCAGATTTAGCCTCAAACTTAGGAATCAAGACATGGCTTGCTCCAATCATTAGCATTGCTAGGGCTGATGACAAACCACCAATGTGGCACAATGGAGCAGTATGCAAATAAACCTGCAATAGCCTCACAATTAAACATTGAACTCATTCAGTTTCTTGAGCTAAACCGAGTTCAACCCCGCTTTCCTGCGAAACTCTAATCTGAACATCCTTGACTAATTGCAAACTATGAAAAGAACACATGCATACATCATCCTCACGGTAGCCAACAATGGCAATTTTTGCTAGGGACTGTATGATAAAAGCCGAGTGGCTTATGGCAACTCCCTTTGGCCTTCCAGAGGTTCCTATACGACAAGAACAAATAAGCAATTAAGACATGGCCGAGTAATCTTACAACTAATATCTGAAAATTTTCTAAGAACAAATAAACAGAAGAGAGAGCAAATACCAGAAGTGAAGCATATCATCACAACCCCCTCTGGTGCCCAGGAGTAATTTAATTGCGAGTCCCCTACGGAATCCTTTTTAATCGTTTCAGTACTTAACACTGCCCAATATATTAATCAAATTGGTAAACCAAAGAAATGCTTTATGTTTGTTACAATATCTAAAATGAAAAAATCCATGTCTTAGAAACTTCATACCATTATTTGAAGTCCTTAAGAAATCTGAGGAAGGCGAATCCAACGAAACATGCCACCTCAGAGAAGGTATATGATGAAGTTGGAGCTTAGAATACCAGGGGATACAGCTTCCATCAGTCATCAACATTACGGGCCTCACTACCTCCATTGCCAAAACTGCCTCTTCATAGCTCTGCAATGCGTACAAACACAACAAAAATGTTGGGTAGCATGGCAAGTAATTCTCACTCAGAATTACAATTTGGAAGTTTACTTACGTACCCATCGGTAATTGACAGGAGCAGCTATGACACCAACAAATGCAGTGGCTAGTAACCACTCCAAATACAACTCACTGATAATATTAATAACAAGATCATATATTTGTATACTTTTTATATACAAGTGAGAGTTTAAATTACTCTAAATTAAACTACTATGTCCTGGACAAGTCAATTGGTCTAACTCACGTCTCCAACCATATATTAGTACTTAGAGTGTGTTCAAAAAGCATTTTTGGTGAGCAAGTGATGCAGAACCTGTTGAAGGCAGCAATTGAGATGATGTTGCCGGAGCAGAGGCCCAGTTGCAGCAGGCCCTTGGCCAGACCCATGACACTCTCCACGAATTCCTTGCCAGTCTTGCGCCGGTTGCCGGTGACAGTGACGACGGAATTGCGCCGGAGAGTTGATAGGAGGCTGAGGCATTGGCAAATGTGGGCCTCTGAGAACGTGCCCATTTTAATGGAGTGCAAGTTGGGAATTTTCCAAAAGTCCTGTTTTTGCGAAGCTCTGCAGCAGGTACTCGTTTGAAACAAGGGGCGGGTAGAGAGAGCTCAGAGCATAGCAGAATGTCATTGGAAGACTGGATTTCAAGTTATCTTATCTTGTCCAAAGACGTGGATAGATATTAGTATTAGGATTAACTACAGTAAATCCTCAAATTATGGGCGTCATTACAAAGTCATACGGTCATACCCAACGTTTATTGACCAGTTTGACTAGTACACGAACTTCATGGAACCTTTCAAAATACACCATCCGTTAAGTAAACCGTTAAAAATTCTATTAACTGATGATATGGAGCTGATGTGGCATTCACATAGACCGAACAAGAAAACTCTTCTCCAAGAAACCAACACTGTATGCTTATTCTGATGGGGTGAATTCTGACTACTTATATGCATATATCTCTTAGAATTTTGCCCATCAAGGAACTCTAAGAGATGTACTTAATGCAGTAGATGTTGAAGTCCCAATCCTAATAGAGTTAGGAATCCCAAAACCTTTAGATTTCTATTTAACATGTTGTCTAAGGCTTATTGAGTGTTGATGTGAGATATATGTTTCATTAAGAGGAATACTAACTGTGGTCTCCCTTTTACATTTTTAATACTTAATATACCATTGTAACATTTTTAAAAAAAAAATCTTCAGGTAGACGCAGGAATGTTTATGTAAAAAATACTCCTCATAAGCGTTTTCAATAAAAAGTACCTCTAGAATTAATGTTACAGTAAATAAAACTAAAACCTAAAACCTATTTGAGTAGGCTTTTCTTTGGTCCATATTTTGTTTATATACTTGTTCACATAGAATATAATTGAATCTTTGTTCACATAGTGACGCCTTTCCCTAATTCTTAGTCTCTCCACACCTAAACCTCATTTAATCATGTTATTAACTTCTTAAATGAACACATAACATTCATAAATACCGAAGACAACTTTGAACAGGATAAATCTAGTCACATACGAAAAAAATTACAAAAGATAACAAGTAAAGACCATATACCTTTACAACCCATGGTACATACTTTATTTCATGAGGCACGGGCTCAATCTGTTTTTTATTTATTATTAAATTTCTGCAAGCACACAACAAAGTTGCAATAGATAATAATTAAACACCACATAACTCTAACGCTCACAACACACGGAACATTAACAGGAACAACAAGTGAACCAATTATCGCCCATCTCCATGAGGCGTTATTTGCACAATGCTGCCGCTGTCTGCATCAGTAGAACCACCACCACCACCACCACCGTCACCTCTAATATCCACAAGGGAAGCACTTGAAGCAGATGACCCAGCCAAGTTGCCGGTATCATTGGGAGATGGAAAGATAGTAGCCTCCCCTCCACTTGGATGTCGTTCCATGGTTCGCACTAATCCTTGGAGCTCCACGGCTACTTCTTTCATGGAAGGCCTCTCCTTTCCTCTTACACTTAAGCATCTTTTTGCCAGATCTGCTGCCAGATCTGCGACTCTCTTAAGATGTCCTTCCACTATTTGGCGATCAAGAATTTCATTCAAGCCGTCCTTTTCCATCATGGAAATAAAGACATCTGCTAGGTTAATCTTTTCATTATCCTTTCCCGAATAAACTGCCTTACGGCTCGTGAGTAGCTCCACTAGCACGACTCCAAAGCTATAGACGTCACTCTTCTCAGTTAGTTTGTATGACTGAAGGTATTCAGGGTCTAAGTATCCGCGCCTCCGTTGGACTAAAGTTGATATTTGATTCTCATCCTCAGGAGCCAGTCTTGAAGCTCCAAAATCCGACACTTTTGCCGTGAAATTCTCATCTAATAGTATATTAACTGTTTTCACATCTTCGTGTATGATTGGAGTGGAATTGGAAGTGGAGTGGTGCAAGTATGCTAGTGCGTCTGCTGCTTCTGCTGCTATCTTCAATCGTAATTTCAATGAAAGTGGTGGTTTTTTTCTATGAATGTGGTCATAAAGAGTGCCATGCTCGATGAACTCGTAAACCAATATTGGTGTTCGGGTCTCAAAACAACCACCTACGAGTCTCACAACATTTTTATGGTTGATTTGAGAAAGAACAATCATCTCTTGAACAAATGGCTCGTTTGGGGGACTACGTTTGAACTTCTTTATGGCAACCTTTTGTTTATCTAGTATTCCTTTGTAAACAATTCCATAGCCCCCTTCACCAACTTTTTCACTCTCATGAAAATTCTTTGTGGCCGCCTCAACTTCTTCTTCAGTAAAGGTCCTTTTCCCACCAGATAAATGAATACTATCTTCAAAGTATTTTCTTTTGAGTTTTATGAAGTTTTTATTCTTCATTTCGCGATATACACTTCTCAAGTCCTCGGCTGAGAGAGCAAAGCCTTCTACTTTTGTATGACATCTCACATTTTCGAGGCAGGTGGGAAGATTCTCAAACCGACCCGATTCGCTGGGCGATGCCAATGCCCACTTCAGAAGCTCTTCTCCATACACCTCACCTTTCTCAACTTGCTTGGTGGCCGTTGATCCAGAATCTGTTTCGCCACCATGTGTAAGGCTAGGATCAGGAGTTGTGCTGTAGGTCGATAACGTACCTTCTATAATGAGAAGCATGCGATCAATTAGGTGGCCCCTTTGAAAAATGATTTTATCTTCTGGGTACGTAACTGGCGTCAGATAGTTGCACATCATTTTCAGCACGTTGTCATCCATTTCTTTAAGGAGTTGTACCTGTATTTTGAGTTGATCAAAATTTAAACACAAAGCAAGATTCATTCATCTATATAACTTAACTGTTACAAATTAATTCCTTGTAAATTGGACTAATGTCCTAACCTTTGTTTAGTCAATTTACAAATGATGGATCAGAATTAATTAAAACGGATAAGAATCCAACATATTATTGCGGCTTACAAGTCTTATTTATGAAGTGAGACTTATAAAGACTAGACCCTAAATGAGACTTGTAAGATTGGATTGGTCTCCATTCCAATCCAGTCCTGATACCTGATGGTAGGCCAAGGCAACTCATTTACTTCTTGGGTGGTCAAAATTTTATTTTTGAATAAATAATGTACATATAAATATAAGAGAGAGAGAGAGAGAGAGAGAGAGAGAGAGAGACATACTTGTGATAGAATATTCAAGCAGAGAAAACGCTTTAGAAATTTTTTCGTATACCAGGGAAGAACATTGAATAGATTCTCTAGATCAGCATCTTTGTCCTCTTCCAATTTTTGATTTATGTTTTTCATAATTTCCTTCTTCACATCATCAGGAATGCCCTTTTCCGCCATCCACGCTTTTATCACTTGCCTTTTTAATTTTATCTTTTGCCTTATTTCCCCCAGCCTCCTTAGTTCCTCCTGCCTTATTTCCTCCGATTTTATCTGAATAAATATCTGAGGATACATTTCACCACAAATAATAAATTAGAAGTATATTTCAATGACCACAACCGTCTATCTTGTAGGAATTCCTTCAAAGATCATCTATGCACAAAATCACTTGAATTCGAAATTATTTGATCAATCAATTAATAGTTGTCATTTTAGTGTTTTCTTAAAGAAGTGTATTGGTCTATTATGTTAACCAAAACTAATGCCTTAATTTTTTTCAATTTGACTAATTTTTGCAATGATGATCTGTGAATGAAGAATTGAAAAATAGACGTTTGAAATAGTTAAAATAAAATTTGTAGTGGACCCTACATTACCTAAGATAATATTATATGAGGGAAAAATAATTGAAAGTAAACTAAATAGATATCCAACAGAGAGATATTCATTACTAACCTGAACATTTCCAATGAGATATAAAAATAGTAGCAAGCCAGTGATAGAAATTAGAACTGCAAACAAGTTTTCCCACACATAACTACTTGTTATGAGATTCGTGCCAAAGTTGCTGCAAAATGTAAGTAAAGGATAAAACAAAATGTGAGACACTAATGAATCGCCGGAGAAATTAGTTATAAAGCAACATCCTCTAATAAATAATATGATTTTTATTTTTTATTTTTTTATAAAAGGAATATATAGCATATCATATTTTATTGAAGACTTCTTTTGTTACTTCTTTTTTAAAAAAATCAAATAGTATACAAAATATATATTTTTGATTAATAGGGGATACAAAATAAAATGCTGAAATTTTCCATATTGAAAGAGTAGGCTAACCTTAGATTTCTCAGGCCCCACCAGAAAGAGTAGGCTAACTTGGTTGGAAAATTTATATGCCCCGTGTTACTAGTCTTAAGGGAATCAAGAAATATTCCATATTGAAACGGCCCTGAGTTACCATCTTCAACATCTATACTGCAAGATTTATTAAAAAATGCAATAACTTCTGTAGAAGTTTTGCGATCATCACAATAAAAGGTAGTCTTGCATCCATCATGTGTAGGATTTTTTTGACAAGCCTGGTACCAACATGAGGTCTCACGTTGAATGGAAAAGAAATACCAAAAAGCTCCAAGAACCTATTAACATCATAATTAATTAATTGTTAGATCTAAGCATTAACGATGGATCCGACAATTAATTGAGAGACAATTGCATTGACACCTACGTACACTCACCTTACTTCATCACTAGTTACTTTCCAATCATGGTGTTATTGTAAATGAAACTAAATTTCATCAAGCAATATTTATTACCAAATTAAGTACTAAATTGAAATGATATGGAAAGTGAAACTTACATGGCTAGCAAGAATGTAAAGAAACAAATTGAACATGGCTTTGATCCGCATTCCAATAGTGCTTGTAAGTTTCTTAGATGATAAGATAATTCGGCAAATTCTTGGCAAATACTGACTGATAAGAAAAAAGTTGACAACCTTTCTCCATTCTAAATATCCCTTCCCTTTCATTTTGTAAAAAACCTTTCGAACTAGAATAAGCTGGACAATAATAAATAGTATAATCGGTTAGAAGTCCGTTTATTAAAGCTGGATAAAAACCTAGCTCATATGTACACCAAAATTTTGAATTTCGCTTATATTACCTGTGGCATAGGAAAAACAGAGAGAAGGTCAATCAGCAAAGAGCCCCAAGACAACTTCCCAGCAAAAATCACAGCAAATGGAATTATCTCATCTCTTCTTATTAAGGTCCATTGCCAATCCAATTGCCACTCTGGTTTTCCTTTGTTGATTCCCTTGTAGGCCTTATTAAGAGCTTCCCAGATTTGATATCCAATATGCACCAAGAAAGTGGTGTCTGTTAGAGATCGCAAAATCAGAGCCACATTCCTCAACTCTTTGTCCATCCCAAGGCATTTGTTATCCTCATCGATGATTGGAATGTAAAAGAACAAGGGATCTAGGGAAATTGCAATAACACATGAAATAACAATCATCTTGTTTAAGAATGAAGCTGAAAGAAGTTTGCTTTCCCATTTGTTCTTTGTTGAAAGTTCTCCAATTTTGTTGGATGGTGCCTGCCCCTCAGGATCTTCCACAAGGGAAGCACTTGAAGCAGATGACCCAACCAAGTTGCCGGTATCTTTGGGAGATAGAGAGATATCAGCCTCTCCTCCTCCACTTGGATGTTTTTCCATGGTTCGCACTAATCCTTGGAGCTCCACGGCTACATCATTCATGGAAGGCCTTTCCTTTCCTCTTACACTTAAGCATCTTTTTGCCAGATCTGCTGCCAGATCTACGACTCTCTTAAGATGTCCTTCCACTATTTGGCTATCAAGAATTTCATTCAACCCGTCCTTTTCCATCATGGAAATAAAGACATCTGCTAGGTTAATCTTTTCATTATCCTTTCCCGAATAAACTGCCTTACGGCTCGTGAGTAGCTCCACTAGCACGACTCCAAAGCTATAGACGTCACTCTTCTCTGTTCGTTTGTTTGATTGAAGGTATTCAGGGTCTAAGTATCCGAGCGTTCCTTGGATTAAAGTTGATATTTGATTCTCATCCTCAGGAGCCAGTCTTGAAGCTCCAAAATCCGACACTTTTGCCGTGAAATTCTCATCTAATAGTATATTAGCTGTTTTCACATCTCCGTGTATGATTGGCGTGGAATTGGAAGTGGAGTGGTGCAAGTATGCTAGTGCGTCTGCTGCTCCTGCTGCTATCTTCAATCGTAATTTCAATGAAAGTAGTGGTTTTTTTTCATGAATGCGGTCATAAAGAGTGCCATGGTCGATGAACTCGTAAACCAATATTGGTGTTGGGGTCTCAAAACAACAACCTACGAGTCTCACAACATTTTTATGGTTGATTTCAGAAAGAACAATCATCTCTTGAACAAAAGGCTCGTTTGGGGGACTACGTTTTAACTTCTTTATGGCAACCTTTTGTTTATCTAGTATTCCTTTGTAAACAATTCCATAGCCCCCTTCACCAACTTTTTCACTCTCATGAAAATTCTTTGTGGCCTCCTTAACTTCTTCTTCAGTAAAGGTCATTTTCTTCTTCAGTAAAGATCCATGCGCGGCTATTGCTAGTTTTTCCTCGAATTGTTTGCCACCATTAGCTTCAAAGTATTTGTTTTTGAGTTTTATGAAGCTTTTTTTCTTCGTATCGTGATATTTCCAAAAAAATCCAACCAGTAAAACAAAAAAGAAGCTCAAAGACGTACCTGCACAAATTGAAAACCATACACAAAATGAAACTTGAATGTTTTGTATGGCCTACGTCGTGCTTAAATATTATATGTAAATAGCTAGCTCTAGTACTGTAGTACATACGTACCCAGCGGGATACTCAATGACTTTCGAGCATCTTGTCTGTATTGGGGTTGTTCTGCGGGTCCAGGTTGTTCTGCTGGTGGGGGTTGTTTTCTGGGTAGGATTTTGGGGCCACTATTGCAGGAACAAGTGTAACTTCCAAGTTCATTTTGGCAGTTTCCATTCTTACAGGGGTTCGGATTCGAAGCGCACTCATCAATATCTAAAAGAAATAGGAAAACCATATACATATATCACAATAGTTCATGAATGCCTATAACTCTATCACAACAATTACAACACAAGACTCTATCTCAATCTACGATAACAGCCCTTTAATATAAATATTTTGTGGACTTTTTGCATATGCACCCATTCTATAATTTCTTTCTTTCTATTAAAAGGTAACATAATCTTATACGTATGCACTCTTGTGTGTTTTCATCATCTTTTAATAAGATAATTAGATAAATTATATTCTTTATACTTTTTATTTGTTTGGTGCAGGTGATATGAATATATTTATTTAGCAATTAAAGTTCAAAATTCAAATTTGGGAATAATAAATTAATTATATCGATGAATTTTAATTTGTTTCAATTATTTACCTCCAATGGCTAAATTGACGTGATAAAATAAGTAATAAATGTCAATGACAGCCTAAATCGATAATAGTTGAATTACTTGGGGTCGAATCCAAAAGCCCAAAAATAGATGGTACATACATACAATATTAATTCATAGACCAACAAAATATTAATTGTTTGTCCAGGGTAATATTAATGGAATTTTCAATTTGACTAAGTAATAAAATAAATAAAGATAATATACCTTGGCAACCATCTGGGAGGTATGGGTTCCCTTGGAAGCCTTCCTTACACAGGCAAATGTAACCTGTAGGCCGGTCATGACAAGTGGTATTTCCCTTGCATGCAAAAGTGTCGTTGTTCTGCAATGCCTTGCCACACGACTCCTCTCTAATTTGCCAATCAAGAACCACGGGAAGCGAGGTTGTATGGCGGAGTTGTTGAAAGCTTGTCTTACTGAATGTGAATTTGTCCTTTTTCACAACGAAGGCGTAGCCGCAGGGGTTAAAGCCATATACATCCCTGTGGTTATTATAGCTTCCCACGCTCAGAGTCAGGTTGTTCAGCAAAGGGGGGATCTTCGTTCTGCAACACCCCATGCCAGAGCAAGTGTCGTTCTTATCAACGGAATAGGCGTCGTCACCCGGATTAGTGTCACATTCGGAGATGCACCCGGTTGTGTAGCTTTGATCTCCCCGGCTACCAACCAAGCGCGCGTACGTGTCACAACCAACCACAAACATCCTGTTTTTGTCACCAGAGATGGTGTAAGGAGGATACACCCTGAGCCCGGCCCTTATTTGGTCTTCGTTTATCTCTGGCTTACCTTGGGCGTCATAACAATCTCTGTTTACTAACTGCAGTATTTCAAGCTCACTGTCTTCAGGGGATATGTTGGTGACAATGATACGGGTTTTCATCAATTGGGGATATGTGGTCTCATTCTTGGATTCATTGCAGGTGATGTTGAATTCGGGTCGAAAGTAACAACCGTCGCCAATGCCAAATGGGTATGGAATTCTGAGATTACCACATTTGTCTTTGCAGCCAGGCAGGGCTATTGTTTTTTTATCTTCTGCTCCTCCTTCTCGTGCGCTTGCTCTTGGTGTTGCTACAGCATTTGTAGCCGCTAGTACAAGTACTACGAGCAACATTATTGAAAGTTGCATAAGCATCACGTATTGAAAGGCCATGTTTTGTTTTCCAGAATAAGGATACAGTCCTCTCTAATCCAAGACAAATTATTTGTGCTGCTGCCCAAGATTGGATTAAGTCGGCTTCTAATTGCACTAAAGGGGTAAATAAAATTCAAATTCATATTGCTTGGAAGCTTCCTGGACCTGGACGTGTTCAAACTTAATGTGGATGGTTCAAGGAGAACATAAAATATTCTCAAAGCTTCATGTACTCTTCTCACCTGACACAAACCAATTAGAAAAATGGTGTATGGTGCTAAATCAACGTCTTTGAAGTTTACATCCATTTCAAATAAACCTCTTATTGTCTTCTCAGTTTTACCTTCCTTAAAGTCTTCTTCTATTGCTTTGATTTTTTCCTCTTCTCTCAGAGCAAGGTTGCTTAGATACTTCAACCAAAGACTAAAAGCTAAAGAAATCTTCTTTTTCCTGCAAGATCAAGTCATCAGTTATCTGTAAACTGTAGAGCTAGGCATGCATCCATTCTTCACCATTTGATCAAAGACCACAAAGGCGATTGGTGTGCAGCGTGGGTGATTGGCGTGCAACAAGGATGATTGACTCTTTCTTCATGTTTGTTCTCTGCGTGCAACAGGGATGATTGACTCTTTCTTCCTATTTGTTCTCTGCATGTAGGTAGGGGTTGGCTAAGGAATGTTTTCTACACAAAAGGTTGTGTGGGGTTAGCTTGGGTGGGCTGGGAGTATTACTGTAAGCTAAAAAAATCAAGACACCTGGGCTATTGCCCAGGTTAGTCTGTGAATGGGTCCATCCTTGTCCACATCTATCGGTCCTATTATTTCCAAAGAGTATATATACATATATATTTCTTTTTAGGACACTTCCTATTGAGATGAGCGATAGTATACTAAACTCACACACACTATATGAATGCTAGGACTCGAACTCAGGCCCTTGCCTAAAAGAGTAAATACTCCAAACCACTACACTAGTAGGTCCTTCGCATTATTTCCAAAGAGTATAGTAAAATGTAAGAGTTTTCTATTTAAAACCCACACTTTTCTTTCGTCACCCAATACTTAAATCATTAAGCTCTTATGTCACGACCCGACTCTCCTAACACGATATTGTCCACTTTGGGCCCCGCCCTCACGATTTTGTTTCTGGGAACTCACGAGCAACTTCCGAATGGGTCACCCATCCTGGGATTGCTCTAGTCCCAACTTGCTTAACTTCGAAATTCCAAGGAATCCGAAGCCAGTGAACTCCTAAAAGGCCTCGTGCTAGGAAGAGAAGTGTCCACATATATAAGGCACTTCACATTTCCATCCCCGAGCAATGTGGGATTGCTCACCGTTCTTGCTTCCCCAAGACACGGTTCTTACATCTTAAGTTTTATTAGTGTGTAAAAAAACAAAAAAGGTCATCTAACTTAATATTTAACCCTAGTACACACACCCGATCACTCCTCACACCCCCAAAAAATGAATTTTTTGATCACGTTAATTATGTTACAATGGGCAAGATTGTGCAAGGTGTTTATGTTAGAAGCACAATAGTTTAGGTGTGGGCATTTGCCAAACGCCCAAGACTTCTTGAAGAATGGGGTTATCAGTTCAGGAGTGCCTGCAGCTCTAACCCATGCCTTCTTCATATTGGGTCAAGGTATAACTCAGCAAGCCATAGATATTGTTGACAACATCAACACACCTAGCATCATATCTTCAACGGCGACCATTCTACGACTCTGGGATGACTTTGGAAGTGCCAAGGTAATTTACCTATTTCACTGCCTAGTGCATCTAAATACATTATGCAAATAGCAAGGAAGGATTTTTTGCTGGGTGTGGGGTGTGAGGTTGGTGAGTTTTTTATTATTTTTTTCTACTGAGTAAATATTTAGGGGTAATTTAGGAAGATAGTAGGGTTTCCTTAGAAATTGTGAAAATTTGGACGTCGATGCATGCATGCATGCATTGTCCAATTCTTGCACAAATTTTTCAGTTTATTAATGATCATGAAGCACTAAGCTGCTCACTACTAAAGATTATTGTGAACATGATTTGTCGTTCTCATTTTCTTTTCCTACAATTGCATTGTTTAATTTTTTGCTAGTAACCTTCTCTCTAACCTTCTCTTTGGACCTTCTCCCTTCTCTTCATGACACGTGTCATTTTTTACACTTAAAAAAATAGAGATTTTGACATAAAGATTGTCTAATGTAATAATGACATTGTTTTAAGTGTAGAAATTAACACGTGTCATGAGGAGAAGGGAGAATGTCTAAAAGAGAAGGTTAGAAAGAAGGTTGCTAGCATTCCCCACTTTTTTAATGAGGCGAATGAATATGCAACCGATAAACATAAAGCTTCATTTGTCGTGAGTCACAATCACGGGCCAAAGCTCACTAGAATATCTCAACGCAAGAAAAGAATGAATAAGAAGATAATGTAATAAAATAAAAGAATGGACATGATGTAGAAGCAATGAAAAAAAAAATTAGAAGGAATATGTTCGAGATAATTTTAAAAAATATGAAGCAATGAAAATTTAAAAACAAAATCAGATTGTTCAATTAACTACTTAAATTTGTCATCTCAGGAATAAATTGCCGCTGGGGGGTAATTTGTTTTTGGTCAATTGGGGCGGTGGTGATTTGATTTTGGTCAATTGACTATGTATAAAAAATAGAATAAAAAAAGGAGCATTTTTGCTCATCACATTAATTTTAGGTGTATGCTTACCATCACCTTTAAAAGATGGCATGTGTCTCGTAGTTAACCTTAGTTAACTTTTATGTGAGAATAAATTGAAAAATCAAAAAAGGGTCCACGTCACAACACACTCCCCCTTTTTCCTCCTTTCTCTCTCCCTTTTATTTATTTTTCTTTTCATTCTTTCCTCCTCCCCTCCCTTCCCTGACCCTTCTCTCTCCTCTTCCCCGCACTCTCTCTCTCTCTGTAAACAACCACCATTTTTTTCCCAGAAAAACAACCACCATTTTTTTCCCAAAAAAACAACAACCCTTTTTTTTTTCCAGAAAAACAACCGCCATTTTGACAATCTGCTACATGCGGTGGAGGGTCTCAGTGCGCGACTTTCCCAACTGGAGACTCGCTTACACCGACTAGAGAACTCAGTTGACGACTTGAAGGATTCTACTGAAATTAACCATGGCAGGAATGATGGGAAACTTAGACAACTTGAGAATATTCTAAGAGAGGTATTGTAAACCACACATTTCTCGTTTAACCAGTCAATTAGGTTGTTTTTCTGGAAAAAAAAATGGTTATTGTTTTTTTGGGAAAAAAATAGTGGTTGTTTACACTGAGAGAGAGAGAGAGTGCGGGGAAGAGGAGAGAGAAGGGTCAGGTAAGGGAGGGAAGGAGGAAAGAACATGCATATATAATATATAATTATCTCTCTCTCTAACTCTCTTCCTGTATGCGTTTCAAATCAGTTGACTATGTACTAAATATGTAATTCATATGCACATGTACACGCTACTTCAAAAGTCTTGGAGTTAATGTGTTTGACGGTTCAACTAGATATATTTTTAGTGTATAGTTATATGAATTTTGGTTACAGATGATAGCTTTCAAATTTTTTATTCCGTAGGTCATAAAAACATTAAAAATAGCCTATACCATGTATTTTGATACAGAGACCGTAATAAGATTGCCATTTTGTAGCATATATCATGGGTCATATCTCATTTTGGATCAAACCGATTCTATAATTATATCTTAGTTTCACTTATTAGATTTCCAATTACATTAAATAATACTAAGTTAATATACATTAAAAAACCATTCATGTATTGATTCATCTTTTCCTTGTGCTTTGCAGATAACTGAGGTCTTGAAGCTCGTAAGAAGAGAATTAAGGGGAGAAACTAAAACAGTTTGATCTCCCCTTTTGACTTGGTAAGGGTTCAACTGTAAGGATTTTGTTTGTGCCGCATAGCGGCCATAACTATATATGTTTTTTTTTAAATTTATTTATTTTAATTTGAATTCATTTGATATTGTTCAATGTGTTAATGATGAGCACCTAGTTATTCAATTTCTCTCTCTTGATTTGGCTTTTGCTAAGGCAACAGTGGGGAATACAGATTGATCATCATAAGTTCATAACCAAAAATCCAACTTTTAAATGGGTACAGATTAATCATCATGGCATATTTAAAAAATATTATTTTAAAAAAAAGAATCATAGATTGCTAATCATATATTGCATATGAGATATAACCTCTCCCCGGACTTGGTCTCTTCTTATTTTTCCAGTTGTCGTCAGTGGAAATGGCTTCTTCCATAAAATAAATACTTTTGGTATCTTAAACCTGCAAAAAAATCGTTAAAAAAAATGTGAGGAAAATTTTGAAATCCCAACAATAGCCAAGGATCATTTGTTTTAGGAGAGAAAATAGGATACCGGTCAAATTCTTTTCTTTACAAAATTGGCAAAGGATCTCACCGGACATTTGAAGCATTTGTTTTGAGACTGAGTGTCTGGTACTTGTATTCATCCACTGCCAATCTTTTCTTATTTGAACACAAGCCACAACCATCTCTGTGAGGCGAGCTTCTGGAATTCCCACAACAACAACACCAGTTACCCCTGGATGTTGGAATAGGATTCTCTCCACCTATTTATTTTTAAAAAAAGTAATAAGATACCCTTTTTCCGAATTGGTGTAATTTCGAACCAACGAAATCTAAATTGTAAACAAAATCTAACTTGTATGCGCCGGTTATATATAACCTTCCTTTCGCAACATACACGTAGGTTTCACCACAAATAAGCGCTCCCTCACCCTCATATGTATTGTGAAAGAAATACTAATACATAAGCATGCAGTAATTTCTCCTACTAATTATGTCTTTTTTTCCTTGTTGTGAATTTTATTGCAAGCGCACAATCCGCACAAGTAATATAGAAGTAAGTAGAGTGTCGTTCCCGGAAGACTGTAATTTCCTATTAATTACCAATTATGATTAATTCTTAAGTTTATCTGAACAATTAATTAGGAAGATTGATTGATTTAACTAAACTATAAAACAAATATAAAAGACTAGCAATTTAATTAATAATAGAAAATCAAGTTGATGAGACACTAGGGCATCCGATTTCACCATAACCAATTCCACTTAATTATTATAGCCAATTAACCCTAATTACTATCCATGTTGACAGTTGGTTTCTCCTAATTTATTTCGATATCCCCTCTCGGGCTCAACCAAAAGTATTCTTAATTAACAACCCACTCTCTCTCGAGCAATGAATTTAGAAAATCAAGAACCCATTAAGTTCTATGAGAACCTACAAGAAAACTGCATGAGTCATGTTAGTCCCTCTCGGGCACTCATTCAAGTCATGGTATTTGTTACAAGAAGCAAACACCAAACATCTCCTCTCGGTCTCCGTTTGGATCATCAATTAAATATTAGCTAGATATTTAAATCATTAAGAACAGTAACAAATACCCAACATGGGATAATAATCAGAAATTAATATAACTATAAAAATTAAGTATTCATGGTTAGGCTACATCGTAGCCCTAGCAAGAGAAATTAGTTCATGACAAAAGAAAAGATAAGCAAGAGAATTGTTGTCATAAAACCAATTTGGCCGATGGACTTGATCTTCAGAATCTCCACAGGAACACCTTCGTAAGCTCCAAAAGCACTGCGACAGCAACTCTTGGCTCTCTCTTTGATATATCTCTGGATGTATGAAAGTTGGTGGAAAAATATGGTGTAGAGATCCCCCTCAGAAAGAGCTTAGGATGACTTTATATAGTGTAAAACAACTAAACCCTACTCTAAAAAGGTCTGGAAAAACTCTCCTAAAGCAAAACAAAAATCCCAAAAAAATAAGGAAACAAACTGAAAAAGGAATCCTTCTTTGACTTGGAAACACGTCAGCCAACTTGCATGCACGTTTTGGGGTCATTAAACTTCCTAGAAAAATCTGGAAAAATAATAAAAACGTAGCTTGATCTCTAATCTTTCCAAGCATATATAGTACGCTACTAGGAAAAATCGGAAAGGTCTTCAAATCTTCAATCTTCCACAGTAGTGCAGTTCTGACGGGATTTCAACTTAGGCTGTGTTGACTTGCAGGTCTGAAGCAATTGGCTTGATAGAAAATTATGAAAATTTGATACAATGATCTTCAATGTCTTAGCTTTCTTCTCCAATTGGTCTTGTGCTAAAATTCATTCGAAAAGTCGATTTTCCGCCGAAATCCTTCCAAGAGCGCAGAATTGCTGAAAATAAGGAAAGTAAAGTAATAATGCACTTTTTAATTAACTTTTCCTACAAAAACCAAATATAAGAGGTATAAAAATATAGAAAATACTGCACTTATCATTCCTCATTAGTTTTTGAACAAAACAAGAACAGAGGTCAAATAAAACATATTATCTCACCTCTTCAGGGTAAATGTTCTCCCCTCCACTCTTGATTCGACCGTTTGCTCGTCCAATAAGCCACACATTACCAGGGTCGTCAATTGAACCAATGTCGCCTGTGTCAAGCCATACTTCATCGCTGGAAACTGATGCATTTGGTGGACTTCCATGCCAGTATCTAAGCATCACATGTGGGCCTCTGGTTAAGATCCTCCCCACATGAGAAGAGCCATCCACAGAGATCCTTAGCTCTACATGAGGAGCAGGCTTGCCAACACAAATACCTCTCTCTTGGTGAACTGGCTGCAATTTTTTTCGATCAATCCTTGGATCATACAGGGTCATGAAGGTCAATGAAGAGCATGTCTCCGTCATCCCTTTGGTTATTAGAAAGGTAAGAGAAGAAACGAAATCATAAGATCGCACACAAATATTTAGTACATTATAAGTAGATATATAAGTTTGCAGATCAGATTTCTGAGGTGTAGTAAAAGACAGGTTTAGGGAACCCGCTGGTATAAAGAGACACCCCACCATAAGCTGAGAGGAGCTTAGCTTGTGGGAACAATTTGATGGCAGACTTGGTAAGCTCAGTTGATAAACCTCCACCTCCATTTAAGATCTTCTTCACACTCTCCATGCCTTTCCATGTGTCAATCCCCCTGACAGCTTTCAGAACAAGAACTCAGAAAACCAGTGGCACAAGGCACAGGTACAAGGCTTTGCAATGCATGTTTGACCAATTCTTTTCACAGAACTCGTAAATTAAGATGCTTAGTAAACGAAAAACTAGAATGCTTTCCGAGTTGATTTTCTCCACTCTCTAAGCACACTATGATAAACAATCTCCTCATACAACGTTTCTCATAAGGAATTTATCATTACCTGAATTTGGAAACTAAATCAGCCATTATCGCAGGAACGGTGATCAGAGTAGTAACCTTATGTTCGTCAATGGCTTCAAGGGCAGATTTAGCCTCAAACTTAGGAATCAAGACATGGCATGCTCCAATCATTAGCATTGCTAGGGCTGATGACAAACCACCAATGTGGCACAATGGAGCAGTATGCAAATAAACCTGAAATAGACACACAATTAAACATTGAACTCATTCAGTTTCTTGAGCTAAACCGAGTTCAACACCGCTTTCGTGAGAAACTCTAATCTGAACATCCTTGAATAATTGCAAACTATGAAAAGAACACAGGCATACATCATCCTCACGGTAGCCAACAATGGCAATTTTTGCTAGGGACTGTATGATAAAAGCCGAGTGGCTTATGGCAACTCCCTTTGGCCTTCCAGAGGTTCCTATACGACAAGAACAAATAAGCAATTAAGACATGGCCGAGTAATCTTACAACTAATATCTGAAAATTTTCTAAGAACAAATAAACAGAAGAGAGAGCAAATACCAGAAGTGAAGCATATCATCACAACCCCCTCTGGTGCCCAGGAGTAATTTAATTGCGAGTCCCCTACGGAAACCTTTTTAATCGTTTCAGTACTTAACACTGCCCAATATATTAATCAAATTGGTAAACCAAAGAAATGCTTTATGTTTGTTACAATATCTAAAATGAAAAATCCATGTCTTAGAAACTTCATACCATTATTTGAAGTCCTTAAGAAATCCGAGGAAGGCGAATCCAACGAAACATGCCACCTCAGAGAAGGTATATGATGAAGTTGGAGCTTAGAATACCAGGGGATACAGCTTCCATCAGTCACCAACATTACGGGCCTCACTACCTCCATTGCCAAAACTGCCTCTTCATAGCTCTGCAATGCGTACAAACACAACAAAAATGTTGGGTTGCATGGCAATTAATTCTCACTCAGAATTACAATTTGGAAGTTTACTTACGTACCCATCGGTAATTGAGAGGAGCAGCTATGGCACCAACAAATGCAGTGGCTAGTAACCACTCCAAATACAACTCACTGATAATATTAATAACAAGATGATATATTAGTATACTTTTTATATACAAGCGATAGTTTAAATTACTCTAAATTAAACTACTACATCCTGGACAAGTCAATTGGTCTAACTCATGTCTCCAACCTTATATTAGTTTAGAGTGTTTTCAAAAAGCATTTTTGGTGAGCAAGTGAAGCAGAACCTGTTGAAGGCAGCAATTGAGATGAGGTCGCCAGAGCAGAGGCCTAGGTGCAGCCAGTGGCGGATCCAGGAGCCGTAACCCAAGGGGTCACAGTGTAAATGTTCCGAAAAAAATTTAGACAGTTTTCCCTTTTTCTTATCTATTTTTCTCTTTCAAATTCTCCTTTTTTTTTTTGGGTTTCCAATTATGATATAACATAATAAAAAATAACTTATGATTTTAATCAAACATGCCAACAACAAAATAAACAAAACTACAAAAGTGGTACCCTATATAAGTCTTTAAAAGTATTAAATTCATCAAAAAATTATAACCTAGAGTCTTTACACGTGTTTGTAAAACTTGCACCAATTTGACCCACTTAATTAGAAAGAAAAAAAAACAACAACAACAACAAAGAAAGAGATTGAGTGTGGTACGCAGTAGAGAAGATAGATCCATCTTCTTTTATTTATTTATTATTTTTTCTATTCTCTCTTTCTTTCTTTTTATTTAATATTTCCTCCTCTCTTTTTAATTCTTTCTCTCTCTCTCTCTCTCTCTCTCTCTCTCTCTCTCTCTCTCTCTCTTTTATTTTCCTACTTCTTCCAGCCTCCCTCTCTGTTTTTTATTCTTTTTCTTTTATAGGGATCAGATGGTACAAAGATTAGGGTGCCCAATTGTCGTAACCAGGCTTTGGGGCGGACACCCATCTCTCGCATAATTATTGTGAAGACTGACCACTCATCACAACCCCTTTTGTTTTTTATTCTTTCTTTCTCTCTCTGGTTCTTTCTTCCCTGCCTCCCTCACCGCTCCCCTGCTACTAACTAAACGAAGGGCTTCTTTCTTCCATTGTTTCACTAGAACGGATAAACAAGAGCATCGCGAAATTAAAAAGGAAAAAAATATTAATTGTTCCTTGCAGTTGGTTTGGCTTTTGCATCAGTGCACAATTGAAAAACAAGTGGTCTATTGATTCCATGGCAGACCAACACAAGACACAGACAGGTTGGGACTTTCGTCGAGCACCTGGTGTGCACACAAGAGGTCGCTCCGCAGTTGTCCAAGGGGTCGTCCATGGAGTCCACAGCCAAATTTCAGGCATTCCAAGGGGTTGTTAGACCCCTCTTGTCCCAACGTGACAGGACCCGACCCAGATCCCACCCCGGAACCCGTGCCGAATCCTGCTGACAACCGACATCCACCCGATGCCGGGCCCACATACTACAGAATCCCTCTTCCCGAGACAAGCAGACAAAGGGGTCAAGACTTCTGCCGGAAAACGGGCAGAGTCTCCCCAGAAAAACAACCAAACCCAACAGTTCCAACCTGTTCAAAAACAGTAGGATAATGTACAACCAACTGCCAGCATGCAATAAATACATAACAGGCCTCTGGCCAACAAGTTCAACCCTAATGGGCAATAACAGAGCAACTAAGAGTATGCAAGTTTAACAGCAGAAATTCAAAGTTAAGAGAAGGGACACGAGGTCCTACAATTAAGTCGACGCTCGAGAAGAGAAACGCTCGGCCGGACGGTACCGTAGCACGACTAGGGCCTGGGGGGCGCAAAACAGAAAAGTGTGAGTGGACAAAACAAAGTTTAGTAGTTCAAAACAACGTACTAACCCCGCCGTTTCAAAACCATGTAAACCATGCAATTAAAAATCCGTTGTATATAAAATTGATTCAAAAACCAATATCTCAAAATAATCAAAGAATAAAACCAAACCAAACCTTTTTCTTTATCCGAGGCAAAACCTCTCAAAACTAAACCGCGAAGACAAAAATATAATTAAAAACCGAAAGAACTTGAAAATCATAAACATAAGAACATAATAAAGTTTCCAAAAACCAAAACGACGTAAAAAGTCCAAAGACTAAGATAAATCCAAGAAATCCAAAACCACCACAAAGTAATATAAAAACACTTTAAAAGACTTTAACCCTTTCTTCCCCACACTCAAAACAACCGCATGCCCGTAGGCACTGCAAGCGAGGAAGTATCCTCACCGAAAGAAAATAAGAATACGAAGATACTAACTCATGCGTATAGATATAATATAAACTCGACACCAAAACAAGTACCAGGGGGAAACAATCCAACAGGGGATTGTTTAACTGGACACCGGGACAACATTCACGATGGTCTCATGCCCAGGATAACTGGACATCGGACGGCATCGCAATGGCCTCGTGCCCAGGGTCGAGCCGTCCAACTGGGACTAAGCTCCCCGGCCCGCATGGCAGAGTCCTCAATAACCATGCGTCCGAAACCAATCATACGCGCAGACTACCCAATCAAGGGTCTACGGCTACACCCCGTTAAGGTATGCACCAGATCGAACCATACTCCATGTCACAGTCATCATATCAAGAACAGGGGGAGGTACATAACACAGTGCCACTGCACTCAAACCAACACCACACGAAAATCCACATACACACGTATATAACCATATGTACCCAAACCCCAAAATACCACACCAACACAAATATACGTAAAACAAATCCAATAACACCATAAATACTCAAATAAGGACATCACCGTCCCAAACATACAGTTCTATAGTTAAAATAGACACCAGCGTCAAACGACGATACAATAATCCAAAAACCATTAAAATGTCAAATCACGAAGAATGCACAATCAAACCATAATCGAAACCGAAGTCAAGAAAACGTCAAGTCAAGTCCCAAGTAAAACATACGCTTCAAAACATAGTAGGTATTAACCCTTTAAAAATATAGAATCCAAACCTCAAAACGTATTATTCAAAATATACACGTATATATACATATACAAATATATATATATATATATATATAACATAATTATCCTTTAAAATACAATACTCAAACTCAAGCATTCGAAATTCCCACGTATAACTGACATCCCTGAAATTCATACTTTAAAACAACATAAATAGTAATTCATTAAAATATAACCGAAAGTCCAATCCCGTATATATATATGTTCCAAAACTCCATATCAAAATAGATATACATATATACTCAAAGTAGATATATATTTATATATTTTCAAAGTGGATATACATACTTATTTTCAAAGTAGATATATATATATATATATATGTAATATATCTTCAAAGTAGATAAGTATACTTATTTTCGAAGTAGAGAAATATATACAATATACATTCAAAGTAGATATATATATATATACATATGATCAATTCCCGATAATCCGACATATATTTCCGAGAGCCTCATTTATCCGACATGTATTCTCGATAGCCTCAATAATCCGACATGATCCTTCCAAGTTGATCTATATGTATATATATATATATTCAAAGTATTAGCATGAACATAATTAATAAGGTTTAAATACCAAAACCAAATACGTAGTCAACCGGACTATACTAGCGTCCAAAACTTACCGCCCAAATACTCAATTCAAAGTAAATATATTTATATGTCAAAGTAGATATATAAGTTTCCCAAAATATATAAGTATAAAATCCAAAGGCTTAAAGTATAACTCACGACATACGTAATAATAAGATAATAAAGTCCGAAACCCAACGAAACCATAAACTCAAATATTAAATATAAATCATGCGGAAAATCCAATAAATTCCACCGTACTCCAATCCATACATAAATACTACTGGACGCTTGACTCGTCCCAAAATCCACACTTAAAGATAAGCATAATAATACAATATAGCCGACAGGGCCCCACAAACAAACCGGCAACCCAAAACAATTATAAAAAACTCAAACACCAAATCAATCACAATAAACCCAACAAAGGTCAAATCAAGATTTAAAACAATATTTACATATCATTTACATGCATCACAATCAATTATTTAAAACCATGCTCGTTTGAAAACAAAGTCCACTCACCGTTGGTCCCACGCTGCCCAACTCAAAAAGGATTCCACACGAGGACCACGAAGCGCTTGAGAACCTAATTCAAGAACACGAGGATTAAGGTTAACAACCGGACCGAAGCGATAACCTTAAAAGTCAACCTTAACCAAACTCAACTCAAGTGCACCAAAACGTCGTACGAGGAATTCTAAGGTCAACGACGTTCGTTAGAGGAAGAACCGACCTCGGGAGACGCTCGGTCAACCCTGGTCAAACTTGGTCAAACTTACCGGAATAGGTCAAACCGGGCCCGTGGGTCCCATGACCTCCAACTTAGATCCGAAAGTTCCTATAGGCTCACTACGGTTTAAAGAACACGTCCCAAAAGTTTGGTCTCGATCCGACGGTCGGATTGCTCACGATCGCACGATCGGACGATTGCGGTTTAACTCAAACTTCAAGTCATTGATCTGAAGCATCCGGGGCTCCGAATCACGATCCGTCAAATCCTACACGTTCTTAGAAATACGGGAAACAACATACGTGAATTCGGTTTCGATCCAACGGTCCGAACACGTCGAACCCAAGCAACGCACAATAGGCGTACAATGGTTCGAGGTCCAAACGACGTCCGAATCGAAATCCGAATATACGTACGCGTTCACAACGACTCAAGGATTGCACGGGGATGGAGAACCGCCGCCACACAGCCGCCACGCGCCGCCACACGCGCCGGCAGCGCGTGGTGGGTGTGTAGAGCGATTCCGGCCGACGACAAAACTTCACACCGGCCGACACCACCCACACCACTAGGACCACCACGTCGAGGTGAGTTCAGAACCGGTGGAACCCGATCAAGAACCGGCCGGATTCCGGCCAAACCGTCGACAAGAATTCCGGCCAAAACTGAGTTTTTGCTCCGATCGATTCGCGGCCAAATCGATCGATTCCAAGTTTAGAAACAGCTAGAGGGGTTCAAGGGGAGGAGAAAGCTCACCTGGATCGACGCCAAAGCTTGCCGGAAACCGCCGTACGAAGCCGGCGAAATTTGAGCAGAAACCGGCCTGATTTTCTGCAATTTCCGGTGAAATACGACGGCGTCAGCGGCTGGGCTACCAGGGGATGGGACCGAGACGAGGTGGCCGTTGTTTTGGGTGTGGTCCCGACCCAGGTGGTGGCCGGTGGTGGCGCCGCCGTCCAAAAAGGCAACCGGCTGTAACAGTCGGGGGGGCGGGTCTGAGGGAGAGAGAGAGAGAGAGAGAGAGAGAGATTGGGTTTGACCAATCAGAAATTTTCTTTTGTTTTTAACCCATTTTAAATTATTAAAATATTCCACTTTATCGTTCATTAACCAAATTGATCGTGCCGCACGTCCCCGGACTCGTTTCGACGTGCCGGACGCAATGGCGCAACCAGTTTCGCCAAATTGTCGTCCGAAAATTTAGTTGACCGAAATGCCCTTTTTAATTATTAATTTCTTATTTAATTCAAATTTCATTATTTTAATCCTTTTAATTCATTTTAAATTCCTTTTTAATTCTTTATTTGTTTAATTCAATTAATTTATTAATTTTCTTTAATTTTGGGTCAGGGTCGTTACACAACGTGCGTCCGCCACTGGTTGCAGTAGGCCTTGGGCCAGACCCATGACACTCTCCACGAATTCCTAGCCTGTCTTTCGCCGGTTGCCGGTGACAGTGACGACGGAATTGCGCCCGAGAGTTGATAGGAGGCTGAGGCATTGGCAAATGTGGGTCTCTGAGAACGTGCCCATTTTAATGGAGTGCAAGTTGGGAATTTTCCAAAAGTCCTGTTTTTGTGAAGCTCTGCAGACGGTACTCGTTTGAAACAAAGGGTGGGTAGAGAGATCTTACAGCATAGCATAATGTCATTGGAAGACTGGATTTCAAGTTATCTTATCCTGTCCAAACACGGGGATAGATATTATTATTAGGATTAACTACAGTAAATCCTCAAACTATAGGGGTCATTACAAACTTATACATACCCAAAGTTGATTGACCGATACACGAACTTCACGGAAACTTTCAAAATACACCATTCGTTAAGTAAATCGTTAAAAAATTTGTTAACTGCTGATGTGGCAAAATAAGTTCGTGTTTTAAGCTGATGTGGCATTCACATATACTGAAGAAAAAAAAAATGAGTGCTAGCAACCTTCTCTCCAACCTTCTCTTTTGGACCTTCTCTATTATCTTCATGACATGCATCAATTTCTACACTAAAAACAATGTCTAATGTATTAATGACATTGTTTTTAGTGTAGAAATTGACACATGTCATGAAGATAATGAAGAATGTCCAAAAGAGAAGGTTAGAGAAAAGGTTGCTAGCATTTCTAAAAAAATTACAAAAAGTAAAAACAAAAACAAGAACAATCCAATGAAGCCCAGAAAACCCCACCCCATCAATCTCCCCCAACCCCGATCTCATCTTCCCCAACCCTCATCCCCACCTCCCCCATACCCACCACCTAGATCCACCACCTCCCCGCACTCGTCCCTAACCTAGTGCAACCCAACCACCGTCGTTGCCATGGAGAAAGGGGATGGCGGTGGAGTTTGACGCAATCGTAAACCAGAAGATAGTGTTTTGACGCCATCTCAAGGCCGTGTTGAAGAAGCAAGTTCGAAGAAGTCGTCTCAAGGCCGTGTCGAAGAAGCAGAAGTTCGAAGACGCCGTCGCCTTTCTCAATTCGATGCTCCGCAACAACTACGACTCCGCTTCCCCTTCCCTCTCCACATCCAATATGTATATCATAAGTCATTTGATGTACATTGAATATTAATTTCTTCTCTCTTGGTTTTAATAAAACAACAATTATTAATTTTTCTGGATGTTTCCTTTTTGTGAGACTAGTAACAAGAGAATTCATGCGTCGGTGGCTGGGTTGGTTGGGGAGTTCTAGTTAGAACCAGACAGAATTTCCAGGTGATTTCTGTCCCCTGCGAAGTTCTAAGCACCTGCGTTTCATACGGTTTGTGGATTGGAGGGTAGAGAGAGAGAGAGAGTGAGATATGAAGAGAGAGATGGGGTAGGTGCGGATGGGGAGCGCGGAGGGTGGTCTAGTGCTGGGGAAAGGTGGGGATGGGGTTGGGGGAGGTGGGGATGGAATTTGGGAATATGAGATCTGGGTTGGGCAATCAATTCCCTTGAGTTGTGCCAGATCTGAGACATCCCATCTAAAAACCCATGGCCCTCCTCCTCGACGCTGCTGCCGTCAATCCCCCTTCCTCGCCCAATTCTCTGCATCCCAAGCCCATCCCAAGAATCCCAACTCATCCTCCACCCTATGTATCTCTATCTCTCCCTTCCCCCTCCTCCCCTCCGCCATGTTCCAACTCCACATGAAGCAAACCCAGATCTGTTATGATTAATTAAAAGAGATTTTCTATTTAAACCCCACACTTCTCTTAGTTCACCCAAACTTCTAATTTAAATTTTCACAATTTCTAAGAAAACCCCACTATCTTCCCAAACCACCCTTAAATATACCTCAAGTTGAAAAAAATAAGAAATAAAAGAGATTTTCTATTTAAACCCCACAATTTTTAAACTTGTTTAATTGCAATATCTCATACGCCAATTCTATCTTGGGTCTAATTGGTTTTCTGATTATCACGTTTCTGCACTCCAATTAAATGTGATAATTAAAAGAGAATGGTCAGGAAGCCACTGGAAGTTGTTCTTTATAGAGCTGGTCCCATATCATGTTATAAACAAAACCAAGACAAATGCAATAGATGTCAGTTTCTCAAAATGAGTTTCATTGATTGTGCAGGGTGATGAATCCGAACTCGCTATTGATGTCAGTTTCTCTTCAACAGCAGCCATGGTAGCTTCATGCATCTAGCATGAACAGATTGATGAATTGATATGTTAGTTTTCCTTTTCTTCTATATGATCAGTTACTATAGAATGAAAGGGTTAACAAGAATAGCCATATCAGTGCAGTAAGATCAGCTCCAGTAAAATTTTCGCAAGCGTTTCTCTGTCCAATCCCGCTCAGATCTACACTGGAATCTATAGGCTTGCTCCAGAAATGCATAATCATCATCATGGTCATGAAAACTGAAGAAGAATAACTTCCACCCATTCCATCACAAGCACCCTACGAGTTGTGTAATCCAGATACATTTATGGAACCAAAACATCAGGTATAAATTTTAAATCAAAAATCAAAACAACCCATAAATCAATAGCCAAACAATCAACAAGCATTTCCATCAGCTCCCACACAGATTTAAAGAGGTAGGCTTCTCAATGTTCTACGTCTTTAAAAGAGGAGTAATCTAACAATAGGATGTAGAGAAGTTTGTATTTTTCTAAAACTTAATATGAAGAGTGGTGGGGTGTGTGTATAGATGTACTAGGGTTAAGTATTAAGTTGGATGACCTTCTTTGTCTTTTTACATAATAATAAAACTTACAGCTTAATGATTTAAGTATTGGGGTGAACAAAGAGAAGTGTGTGGTTTAAATAGAAAATCTCAATTAAAAAGGAGAAACAAGTTTGATGAATGGAAGGAAAAAAGAACTTTCTTCTTCTGTGTTTGATTAATTGAAAGAGAGGAACATATGGTGAGTATTGATTGATTCAACTGATAGGGGCGGGTGGAATTCGGTTGGGCTAGGTTTTTGTTGTTGTTGTGTGGTTATTTTTTGTAATTTTATTTTTTATACCTTTGATTTTAAATTTTTATAGTTAATTTATCAAATAAAGAAATATTTTATTAATTTTTGTCCACGTAGAGTTCACTTCAGCAAAAAATACCACATCAGCACTTAATAGTTCCTCTAATAGTATAAGTAACAGAAGATGTCTTTTCAAATGTTTCGTTAAGTTGGGATACTGGTCAAACGGGTCAACAAAAGTTGGATATGAGTTTGTAATGACCCATAATTTGGGGAATTTACTGTAATTAATAAAAAATAAAAAAATAAAAGTGGTTTTTTAAAATTTTATTTTATCAAGGCTAACAGTGTGCGGTTTAGGTTAAGTTGGAGTGATACATGTTAAAAGAAATAAAGAAGGGAATAGAGGGGATATGGTTCTTGGGACAGCTGATCCGAACTCATAGATGTATTTTCATTTTGCATTTTATAATGTTTACAACTCAAAGCTTGCTTGATCCAAAAATGCCTATATCCCATTAGAAAGAAGAAAAAAAAGTAAAATTGTAGCATGTCCATCGACTAAGACCCAACTTTACTTTTCATCTCTCATATCGTTAAATTATTATGGTGGTGTTTTAATTATGTCTCAACTTTCAGAAATCGTCACTTCTGGTCATCTCTTTCAACTTTTCTGTGAAAAATGATGACATGGCATGAACATGTCCTATTTGAGATGGGCAAAAATGTATTTTCATACATGAAAATGATTAACCTGGCTTTAAAAGCCAAACTTTGGCATTATCGAAGCTTCAACACAGGAGGAAAAAGGAAAAGGGGAAGGGGAAAAGGGAAAAGAAGGTTCTGGACAATCGAAAGTGAAAAGGCAAAGGGTTTTGTTCTGGGCAAGTTACATTTTCTCTTATATTTATTTGGTTTCAGGCAAGGAAATTAAAAAGAAGAAATAAAATGGAAGAAACAGAAAAAGGCATGGGTCTTCAACAGAAAGCCACCATAACTTGAGCAGAAGAAGAAGCAGAGGGCTGAGCATGGAGGATGTGTTTAAGTGTTACCTCTTAGGAAGTGCATAAACCGAAATCGAATAGACGCCTTTTGGCAATGTTTGCAAAACAATTCATGAACTGGTTAATCAGTATGTGATAAATCTGGATGCATACTTCTCTTTTTTAGAAAAAGAATGGAAGCATACAATAATTTATACACATAAAAGGGCCACTTGGCGACTCACTTCAACTTATACTCTTGTTCATTTGATGTGTTTCACATCAGGAGCGGGAGATGAGTAGGCAAGCTTCATTCGCAGATGATGGAGAGATTTTAGATGGCATAGTTACTAGAAGCCGGGGGGAGATCAGGCATATCTGCAGTCCAAGAATGGCAAGGAATTCTTTTCCACCCACTCGCAATAATGACCTTTGCCTATGTTCTTCTGAAGAATTTTCCATATCCAAGGTTAGATCTAAAATATATGGATCAAAAAACACAAAATTCCAGAAAAGTGATTTTAAGAGGTTGCTAATATAGCTGTGCAGATTAACAATCCAGCACATGAAAAAATAAATATAGCCCTATTTTCCACGGAAAAGTTGACAGAGATGACCAAAAGGACGATTCTGAAAGTTGAGGCATAATTAAAGCACAACCGTAACAATTTAGCAGCATGAGGACAAAAAGTAAAGTTGGGTATTAGTTGAGGGACCATTGCTACAATTTTGCCAAGAAAAACTCTCCATAAAGAACCTATGCAGATCAAGTGGCAACTTGGTTGCAGGTGGATTGTTGGAGTTGAGAAGGACCACAAAAAGACTTAAAATTTTAACTAAAGTAGGAAAAACAAAATTTAAGAATAATAAAAGAGAAAAAAACTTTTGAGAATTTAACAAAAAAAAAGGACACGTGTCAGTTTGTGGTTGAGTCATATTAACGGGCAAGAAAGGAAGCATTATCCTTAAAAAAAAAAACCAAGAGAAGAAGAAAGAATGAGCCTTGGACTACTACCAAGTGGACTTATTGAGTGTTGATGTGAGATATATGTTTCATTAAGAGGAATATACTAACTGTGGTCTCCCTTTTACATTTTTAATACTTCATATACCATTGTAACATTTTTAAAAAAAAATCTTTCAGGTCAACACATGAATGTTTATGTAAAAAAATACTTCTTCTTATAAGCGTTTTCAATAAAAAGTACCTCTAGAATTAATGGTACAGTAAATAAAACTAAAACTTAAAACCTTTTTTTTTTGTGATGAAAAAACCTAAACCCTTAACCCTAAACCTATTTGAGTAGGCTTTTCTTTCCTGCATAAATGGAGAAAAACACTACGTACAAATATTTGCGACACACGACCTCGTGCATCACGCCAATCATATCTTCATCCATAGAATTTTTGTTCATAATTGATCTTGACTGGACCAATCAGTGTGCTTATCTAAAAGCCGATGATATTTCACAATTGATCTATATAGTCCTTTTGTTTTTATATCGTGGGGTTAAATAATTCATCATCATCATCATATGACATTGTCTCTTTTGCATATAAATCAAGCTTTATCCATATAGTGATGCCTTTCCCTAATTCTCAGTCTCTCCACACCTAAACTCATTTAATCATATGTTATTAACTTCTTAAATGATTTCATGCTTTTTAATATGAAAATCTTGAACACACGACATTCATAAATACCGAAGACAACTTTGAAAGGGATAAATCTAGTCACATACAAAAAAATTACAAAAGATGACAAGTAAAGACCATATACCTTTACAACCCATGGTACATACTTTATTTCATGAGGCAAGCACACAACAAAGTTGCAATAGATAATAATTAAACACCACATAACTCTACCGCTCACAACACACGGTACATTACCAGGAACAACAAGTGAACCAATTATTGCCCATCTCCATGAGGCGTTATTTCCACAATGCTGCTGTCTGCATCATTAGAACCACCACCTCCACCATCACCGTCACCTCTAATATCCACAAGGGAAGCACTTGAAGCAGATGACCCAGCCAAGTTGCCGGTATCTTTGGGAGATGGAAAGGTAGTAGCCTCCCCTCCACTTGGATGTTGTTCCATGGTTCGCACTAATCCTTGGAGCTCCACGGCTACTTCTTTCATGGAAGGCCTTTCCTTTCCTCTTACACTTAAGCATCTTTTTGCCAGATCTGCTGCCAGATCTGCGACTCTCTTAAGATGTCCTTCCACTATTTGGAGATCAAGAATTTCATTCAAGCCATCCTTTTCCATCATGGAAATAAAGACATCTGCTAGGTTAATCTTTTCATTATCCTTTCCCGAATAAACTGCCTTACGGCTCGTGAGTAGCTCCACTAGCACGACTCCAAAGCTATAGACGTCACTCTTCTCTGTTAGTTTGTATGATTGAAGGTATTCAGGGTCTAAGTATCCGCGCCTCCGTTGGACTAAAGTTGATATTTGATTCTCATCCTCAGGAGCCAGTCTTGAAGCTCCAAAATCCGACACTTTTGCCGTGAAATTCGCATCTAATAGTATATTAGCTGTTTTCACATCTCCGTGTATGATTGGCGTGGAATTGGAAGTGGAGTGGTGCAAGTATGCTAGTGCGTCTGCTGCTTCTGCAGCTATCTTCAATCGTAATTTCAACGAAAGTGGGGGTTTTTTTTCTATGAATGCGGTCATAAAGAGTGCCATGCTCGATGAACTCGTAAACCAATATTGGTGTTCGGGTCTCAAAACAACAACCTACGAGTCTCACAACATTTTTATGGTTGATTTGCGAAAGAACAATCATCTCTTGAACAAATGGCTCTTTTGGGGGACTACGTTTTAACTTCTTTATGGCAACCTTTTGTTTATCTAGTATTCCTTTGTAAACAATTCCATAGCCCCCTTCACCAACTTTTTCACTCTCATGAAAATTCTTTGTGGCCTCCTCAACTTCTTCTTCAGTAAAGGTCCTTTTGACGTAGCGAGATATAAGGGATAGGGAGTTCGAACGATAATCCTAAAGTAACAATGTCGGAATCCACCAACAAACTGGAATTTACCAGAACATTGAGTAAAACTCAAAGGTATTTGATTGATAATAAGATGAATAAACTTACAAATACAACGTCATGAGTTGGCTTAAATAGAAAACAAAAAAACCCTAAAATCGTAGGAAACCCTAGGTTCTAGAATATTCCTAAACTTAGCTAACAAGAAAATAATAAAAATCATATTAGGAAAATAATATCCTAATAGATAACTTATTCTTCAAAATATAAAATTAAACATTAAATTAAATACAAATCTTGACAAAATCATAATTGCTTCAAACTTCCTCAATCAATTAGAAAATCCCAACGATACGCCTTCCTTCTTTTCCTAGCACCATAATTGACATTTAATTGAAATTTTCCTCTCTTGTACGATTTCCTTCCAACTTCGAGCCACTTTATTTTAATTAAATTTTCACACCATAATTGACCCATATTTCATCCTACATTACCTTTTTCCCACTAGATAAATGAATACTATCTTCGAAGTATTTTCTTTTGAGTTTTATGAAGTTTTTTTTCTTCATTTCGCGATATATACTTCTCAAGTCCTCGGCTGAGAGAGCAAATCCTTCTACTTTTGTATGACATCTCACATTTTCGAGGCAGGTGGGAAGATTCTCAAACCGACCCGATTCGTTGGGCGATGCCAATGCCCACTTCAGAAGCTCTTCCCCATACACCTCACCTTTTTCAACTTGCTTGGTGGCCGTTGATCCAGAATCTGTTTCGCCACCATGTGTAAGGCTGGGATCAGGAGTTGTGCTGTAGGTCGATAACGTACCTTCTATAATGAGAAGCATGCGATCAATTAGGTGGCCCCTTTGAAAAATGATTTTATCTTCTGGGTACGTCACTAGCGTCAGATAGTCGCACATCATTTTCAGCACTTTGTCATCCATTTCTTTAAGGAGTTGTACCTGTATTTAGAGTTGATCAAAATTTAAACACAAAGCAAGATTCATTCATTTATATAACTTAACTGTTACAAATTAATTCCTTGTAAATTGGACTAATGTCCTAACCTTTGTTTAGTCAATTTACAAATGATGGATCTGAATTAATTAAAACGGATAAGAATTCAACATATTATTGTGGCTAACAAGTCTTATTTATGAAGTGAGACTTATACAGACTAGACCCTAAATGAGACTTGTAAGACTGGATTGGTCTCCATTCCAATCCAGTCCTGATACCTGATGGTCGGCCAAGGCAACTCATTTACTTCTTGGGTGGTCAAAATTTTTATTTTTCAATAAATAATGTACATATAAATAAGAGAGAGAGAGAGAGACGTACTTGTGATAGAATATTCAAGCAGAGAACACGCTTTAGAAATTTTTTCGTATACCAAGGAAGAACATTAAATATATTCTCTAGATCAGCATCTTTGTCCTCTTCCAATTTTTGATTCATGTTTTTCATGATTTCCTTCTTTATATCATCAGGAATGCCCTTTTCCGCCATCCACGCTTTTATTACTTGCCTTTTTAATTTTATCTTCTGCCTTATTTCCCCCAGCCTCCTTATTTCCTCCTGCCTTATTTCCTCTGATTTTATCTGAATAAATATCTGAAGATACATTTCACCACAAATAATAAATTAGAAGTATATTTCGATGACCACAACCGTCAATCTTTTAGGTATTCCTTCAAAGATTATCTATGCACAAAATCACTTGAATCCGAAATTATTTTGTAACGCCCCTGACCTAAAAATACAAGAAAATAAATTAAATAATTGAGTTGGTTAATTTGGGTAATTAAAATGAATTAAAAAGGAATTAAAATGAATTAAATAACAAAATTTGAATTAAATAATGATTTAATAATTAATGAAGGGCAAAAAGGTCAATTTAATGTTCGGTTGAGATTTTGGCGAAACGAGCTGCACCAATTACGTTGGGCTCGTCGATACGAGTTCGTGGGTATATTGTGGGCTCGAATCGGAGTTGTAACGAAGAAATGGCGATGAAAAGAAGTTCAGTGGCACAACCGTAAATATTTCGAAATTCAGTTTTATAAACCCAGATTTTCACTTCGGGTTCGCGAGTAGCCACTTTCAGATCATGTTTTCTCTCCACTCCGACCTCCGATTCATGGGATACCGGTGGCAAACGAACCACCACACTTCCCTCTTCCAACCCCAGACCTTCGCCGCCTCAATACGCCGCCGTGGTCGCCGGAATCAGCCCCGAAACAGGCGGTTTCGGGCAGTTTTTCTGAAAACTTTGGCCACCTCATTCTCCCTCCTCCGGCCACCAATTCAGGCGAGTAAGGTATGCTTTTCCACCTATTTTTCATGCTCTAGCGGATTCTTGGGTAGGTTTTGAACGATTTGTACCGTAGATAACCGGATCTGTGAGTTCAAGTTTGGCCGGTTTTGAGGTTGAGTTTTGGACCACTTGTGGTCCAAATTGGACGTTCCCATAGTTGAAGAAAGTGTTCGGGAGGTCGATTAGTATAGGCTGGTGGAAGGGCAGCTCTTGGTTTGGAGTTTGTCCGACGACGGGTTATCGCTTTGGACACCCAATCTGTCCGGCGCGTGTGGCGGCGCGTGAACAGTGTTGTGAGGCCACATTGTGTTCCAATTCAATCCCCTTGTTGTCACGAGCGCGTAGGTGTGCTCGGATTCCAATTCGGACGTCGTTTGACTATTGATCGGATTTACGCCTATTGCGCGTTATCCGGGCTCGATATGTTCGGACCGTCGGATCAATCCCAATTCTTAGTATGTTGTCCCCCGTATCCCTAGGATTGTGTAGAAATTGACGGATCGTGATTCGGAGTCCCGGATACTCCGGATCGATGACTTGAAGCTTGAATTAAATCTTAACCGTCCGATCGTGCGATCGTGAGCGATCCGACCGTTTGATCGAGACCAAACTTTGAGGACACGTTGTTTAGGCCGTGTTGAACCTGTAGGGACTTTCGGATCTAAGTTTGGAGGTCATGGGACCTACGGGCCCGGTTTGACCTAGTCGGGTTAGTTTGACCAAGTTTGACCGGGGTTGACCGAGCGTCTCCCGAGGCCGCCTTGCCACGTAGTTGACGTTTTTGGACTTCTAGGAGTGTCCGGAACCTTTTGGAGGTAGTGGGCCTAACGGGCCCGGGTTGACCAAAACGGGGTGTTTGACCGTCGGTTGACCGTGAGTCTTCCGGGGCGGTCCCACTGGTTAGAAGAAGTAATTTGACCTTGAAATCCTTCGTGGGACGTTTGGGGCACGTTAAGTCGGGTGTTGGTAGGATTTGAGTTTAAGGTTCTCGTTTCGGTTCAATTACTAATCCAATCCTCGTATCTATCGCTTTAGGTACGTGGACTCTGCTACGCAGCAAGCGGGACCCCTTAGGGTTATGCAGCGTAGGACCAACGGTGAGTGGACATTGTTTTTCAACGAACTTTATTTTAAAGAATGAATTGAAATGCATATGAAATGGTTTTCCTCGATAATTGGAATTTAAATATTGTTTTAAATCTTGAATTTGGATTTTAATGGAATTTCTTGAATATAGTTATATTTTGAGCCTATGCATGTTTTGGGTCCCGGGTTTTATGCGGGATATGATGATTTTATTTTCATATTGATTTAATATCGGATCTTTGGCATTTATTGAATATATTGGATTATATTTAAATATTGAGATTTGTGGTTAATGTGAGTATTGGATGACATGTGGGATTATAATTTCGGTTTGGGTTTGAATTGTGAATTTTCTTGGGTTTTGTGACATTGGAGTTTTATATGGTCATTAAATTTACAATTTGGAGAATATGGGAAATATGAGAGATTTACAAATGCTTTGGATTTGGTTATTATATTTTAAGAATAAGTATTTATACTTTGATTATATTTGATAAGTTGGGGTTTACGGCTTTGCCGGGTTTCGAAGCTTATATAATTTGGTTATTTGAATCTTGGGATTCTTATATGGATTTAATTATGGAATTTTCTATTTACTTTAATATTGAAACTTATGAATATTGTGGGTTATATTCCCTACCTTAGGAATATATCTTATATTCTATACTTTTGCGAATCATATTTCATATCTTGGAAATTTATATCCTATACTTCAGTGAATCCATATTTTATATTGTTTTGGAAATTATATTCTATACTTTGGAAAGTTATATTTTATATTTTTAGGAAGTTATATTCTATACCTTTGGGAACCTATAAATTATATCTTTGGGAAATTATATGTATACTACTAAGAAATTTATATTCATATTATTAATTAAACATTTGGGCAATCCTATTCCGATAAATGTCGGGATTGGATTATATAATGGGATGATTCTACTTTAGAACTATTATATTATTCTATTTATGGGTTTATCGGAAATTTCTTATACGTGGAATTTATGAACATCGTGGGTTTGCAATATATACTTTCATGGCTACTAAATATACTTTTACTAAGTATTTCGGTGTTGAATTTTACGTTTTTGAGAATTGTTATCTATCTTTCAATTATGGAACTTTATTATTATTTATACTTTGGAATTTGTATTATACGGATTATTTGGATTGTATTTGATAATTGAAGTTTATGGCCCTTTGGGAATTTATATCATTGTCTTGTTTTGGAATTATGATATATTATCAAAGCATCGGGATGTGTGTTGGTATTTGGATTTTGGTGGCTTTTGTGAGTATATACTTTGGGTATTGAGTTTTGGTGTGTATGTATGTATATACATTTTCGGGTCTTTGACATATTGCAAGTATCTTGAGTTATATAATATTTTCGAGAATGAATATATGTATGTTTGGCTATGTGTGGGGTACGTGGGTGTGGTTATTGTGGAAAGTGAGAAGTTGTTGGTTATGTCAGTTTGAAGTGCTATAAGCACTACCCTATGTACCTTCCCCCGGTTATGGAACTTTGGAAAATTGGATACTTGGATATGTTGGATACCCGGTGCACCCTTGAGTGGGTGTGACTGTAGACCCTTAGCGGGGTAGTCTGCGCGCGTAGGACTTGTCACAGGCGTACGAGTATTAAGGATTTTGCTGTACGTGCTGATAAGCTTAGTCCCAGTTGGACGGCTTGTTCCCTGGCCACATGGTTGTTGAGGACTCCTCTATGTGGTGCAGTCAAACGATCCCCTGTTGGGATTGTTTCCCCGGTACAATAATGTTGTGAGAGTCTTACTATGTATTTATTATTATTATTATTATTATTATTATTATTATTATTATTATTATTATTATTATTATTATCACAGTTCTTCCTTCTTTTCTTTGGGTGAGGATACTTCCTCGCCTGCAGTGCCTACGGGCATGCGGTTGTTTGAGTGTGGGAAAGCTAAAGGGTAAAGTTTACTTAAGGTGTGCGTACTTTGTTACTATGGTGGTTGTTGTTGTTTTTGAGTTCCGTGGATTCGTCTTGTTTTTGGAACTTTAATGTTGTTTTGTACGAGAACTTTATTGATTTTCGTGCTCATGAATTTCAAGTGGTTTATGTTTATATTTTATATGAGGATCAGTTTTGGGAGGTTATGCCTCGGGGAAAAAGGAAACGAAAAAGGTTTGGATTTTCTTTATTCCTTTATCATTTTAAAGTATTGGGTTCGGGAATCAACTACGTGTACTAAGATTTTGAATTGTATTGTTTTGCATCGTTTTAAACTAAAAAGGTGGGGTTAGTATGTTGTTTTAAATATCGAAAACTTATTTTCGTCCACTCACACTTTTCTGTTTTGCGCCCCCAGGCTGTAGTGCCGCGAACCGAACTTTCAAGCCGAGCTTTCCTTCCCGCGAGCTTCGACCGAAGGGTAGGACTTCTATGTTCCTTTCTCTTGAGGTTGATTTGTCGTTTAAATTCAATTGCCTTTAGATATGCTCTGTTATCGCCCATTAGGGTTGGAATTAAAGGCCGGAGGCCTATTTCTGTATTCGTAGTTGTTTGCTGGCGCTTGGGTTGTAAACTGGGTGTTGTTTGACAGGTTGAAGATTTTGGGTAAGTCAGTTTTTCAGGGGAGACTCTGCCGAAATTTCGGCAGAAGTCTCGACCCTTTTCCTTTTGACTCAGAAGTAGGAAGTGTAATTCTTTAGTAAGTGGGCCCGACATCTGTCGGATGTCGGAAAACCAAAGGCTCGGCACGGATTCCGAGAGGAATTCGGGTCGGGTCCTGTCATATTTGATCAATCAATTAATAATTGTCATTTTAGTGTTTTCTTAAAGAAGTGTTTTGGTCTATTATGTTAACCAAAACTAGATGCCTTAATTTTTTTCAATTTGTCTAATTTTTGCAATGATGATCTGTGAATAAAGGATTGAAAAATAGACGTTTGAAATAGTTAAAATAAAATTCGTATTGGACCCTACAACTTTACCTAAGATAATATTATATGAGGGAAAATAATTGAAAGTAAATTAAATAGATCATCCATCAAAGAGATTCATTACTAACCTGAACATTTCCAATGAGATATAAAAATAGTAGCAAGCCAGTGATAGAAATTAGAACTGCAAACAAGTTTTCCCACACATAACTACTTGTTATGAGATTCGTGCCAAAGTTGCTGCAAAATGTAAGTAAAGGATCAAACACACTGTGAGACACTAATGAATCGCCAGAGAAATTAGTTATAAAGCAACATCCTCTAATAAATAATATGATATTTATTATTTATTAAAAAAATAAAAGGAATATATAGCATATCATATTTTATTGAAGACTCCTTTTGTTACTTAATTTTTTAATCTTATAGTATACAAAATATATTTCTTTGATTAATAGGGGATACAAAATAAAATGCTGAAATTTTCAAATAAATATGTACGTGCAAACCTTAGATTTCTCAGGCCCCACCAGAAAGAGTAGGCTAACTTGGTTGGAAAATTTATATGCCCCGTGTTACCAGTCTTAAGGGAATCAAGAAATATTCCATATTGAAACGGGCCCATACCATCTGGAAGATCTATTTTGCAATGTTCATAAAAAATGTGGTATTAACTTCTGTAGAAGTTTTGCGATCATCACAATAAAAGGTACTCATGCATCTTTCAGGATCTGTTTCTTTTTGACAAGCTCGGTACCAACATGACGTCTCTCGTTGAATGGAAAAGAAGTACCAAAAGGCTCCAAGTACCTATTAACATCATAATTAATTAATTGTTAGATCTAAGCAATAACGATGGATCCGACAATTAATTGAGAGACAATTGCATTGACGCCTACACTCACCCAACTTCATCACTAGTTACTTTCCAATCATGGTGTTATTGTAAATGAAACTAAATTTCATCAAGCAATATTTATTACCAAATTAAGTGAAACTTAATTTAAAGAAAAACTTAATGTTTTTCCAATCATTGAAATGATATGGAAAGTGAAACTTACATGGCTAGCAAGAATGTAAAGAAACAAATTGAACAGGACTTTGATCCATATTCCAGTAGTCCTTGTAAGTTTCTTAGATGATAAGATAATTCGGCAAATTCTTGGCAAATACTGGCTGATAAGAAAAAAGTTGACAACCTTTCTCCGTTCTAAATATCCCTTCCCTTTCATTTTGTAAAAAACCTTTAGAAGTAGAAGCTGGACAAAATAATAAATAGTATAATCGGTTAGAAGTCAGTTTATTAAAGCTGGATAAAAACCTAGCTCATATGTACACCAAAATTTTGAATTTCGCTTATATTACCTGTGGCATAGGAAAAACAGAGAGAAGGTCAATCAGCAAAGAGCCCCACGACAACTTCCCAGCAAAAATCACAGCAAATGGAATTATCTCATCTCTTCTTATTAAGGTCCATTGCCAATCCAATTGCCACTCTGGTTTTCCTTTGTTGATTCCCTTGTAGGCCTTATCAAGAGCTTCCCAGATTTGATATCCAATATGCACCAAGAAAGTGATGTCTGTGAGAGATCGCAAAATCAGAGCCACACTCCTCAACTTTTTGTCCATTCCAAGGCATTTGTTATCCTCATCGATGGTTGGAATGTAAAAGAACAAGGGATCTAGGGAAATTGCAATAACACATGAAATAACAATCATCTTGTTCAAGAATGAAGCTGAAAGAAGTTTGCTTTCCCATTTGTTCTTTCTTGAAAGTTCTCCAATTTTGTTGGATGCCGTGGGACATGGTGCCTGCCCCTCAGGATCTTCCACAAGGGAAGCACTTGAAGCAGATGACCCAACCAAGTTGCCGGTATCTTTGGGAGATAGAGAGATATCAGCCTCTCCTCCTCCACTTGGATGTTTTTCCATGGTTCGCACTAATCCTTGGAGCTCCACTGCTACATCATTCATGGAAGGCCTTTCCTTTCCTCTTACACTTAAGCATCTTTTTGCCAGATCTGCTGCCAGATCTGCGACTCTCTTAAGATGTCCTTCCACTATTTGGCGATCAAGAATTTCATTCAAGCCATCCTTTTCCATCATGGAAATAAAGACATCTGCTAGGTTAATCTTTTCATTATCCTTTCCCGAACAAACTGCCTTACGGCTCGTGAGTAGCTCCACTAGCACGACTCCAAAGCTATAGACGTCGCTCTTCTCTGTTCGTTTGTTTGATTGAAGGTATTCAGGGTCTAAGTATCCGAGCGTCCCTTGGATTAAAGTTGATATTTGATTCTCATCCTCAGGAGCCAGTCTTGAAGCTCCAAAATCCGACACTTTTGCCATGAAATTCTCATCTAATAGTATATTAGCTGTTTTCACATCTCCGTGTATGATTGGCGTGGAATTGGAAGTGGAGCGGTGCAAGTATGCTAGTGCGTCTGCTGCTTCTGCTGCTATCTTCAATCGTAATTTCAATGAAAGTGGTGGGCTTTTGTCATGAATGCGGTCATAAAGAGTGCCATGGTCGATGAACTCGTAAACCAATATTGGTGTTGGGGTCTCAAAACAACAACCTACGAGTCTCACAACATTTTTATGGTTGATTTCAGAAAGAACAATCATCTCTCTTGAACAAAAGGCTCGTTTGGGGGACTACGTTTTAACTTCTTTATGGCAACCTTTTGTTTATCTAGTATTCCTTTGTAAACAATTCCATAGCCCCCTTCACCAACTTTTTCACTCTCATGAAAATTCTTTGTGGCCTCCTTAACTTCTTCTTCAGTAAAGGTCCTTTTCTTCGATCCATGCAAGGCTATTGCTAGTTTATCCTCGAAATGTTTGCCACCATTAGCTTCAAAGTATTTGTTTTTAAGTTTTATGAAGCTTTTTTCTTCGTATCGTGATATTTCCAAAAAAATCCAACCAGTAAAACAAAAAAGAAGCTCAAAGATGCACCTGCACAAATTGAAAACCATACACAAATTGAAACTTGAATGTTTTGTATGGCCTACGTTGTGCTTAAGTATTATATGTGAATAGCTATCTCTAGTACTGTAGTACATACATACATATATACATACATACGTACCCAGCGGGATAAGCAAGGATCCAGCATCTAGTCCGGAATGGGGTTGTTTTTCGTTGCACTTGCACAGAATCTTGTTACTGTCTTCTTCGAGAAGGATTTTGTGGCCACTATCGGAGGAACAAGTGTAACTTCCAAGTTCATTTTTGCACTTTCCATTCTTACAGAGGTTCGAATTCGAAGCGCACTCATCAATATCTGAAAGAAATAGGAAAACCATATACATATATCACAGTAGTTCATGAATGCCTGTAACTCTATCACAATTATAACACAAGACTCTGTCTCAATCTACGATAACAACCCTTTTAAAATATATATTTTTTTTTTTTTTGTGGACTTTTTGCATATGCACCCGTTCTATAATTTATTTCTTTCTATTAAAAGGTAACATAATCTTATACGTATGCACTCTAGTGTGTTTTCATCATCTTTTATCTTACGTACCCATTAATAAGATAATTAGATAAATTATATTCTTTATACTTTTTATTTGTTCGGTGCAGGTGATATGAATATATTTATTTAGCAATTAAAGTTCAAAATTCAAATTTGGGAATAATAAATAAATTATATCAATGAATTTTAATTTGTTTCAATTATTTACCTCCAATGGCAAAATTGACGTGATAAAATAAGTAATAAATGTCAATGACAGCCTAAATCGATAAGAGAAAATATGCATGAGGATGAATTATCTAATAATAGTTGAATTATTTGGGGTCGAATCCAACCAAAAGCCCAAAAACAGATGGTACATACGATGATTTCCCCATTCCCCTTTTATCCACCTACACTCCTTTTATGCACAATTTTCTATTTCACAAAATAGAGTGTAAGTGAATAAAAGGGGAGTGGGAAAATCATTACTCTTTATTAATAGATCAACATATATAGTGTCTCAGAATTAAACACAAAATATTAATTTTTTGTCCAGGGTAATATAATATTAATGGAATTTTTAATTTGACTAGGTAATAAAATATATAAAGATATTATACCTTGGCAATCATGGAGGTATGGGTTCCCTTGGAAGCCTTTCTTACACCGGCAAATGTAACCTGTAGGCCGGTCAAGGCAGATGGTATTTCCCTTGCATGCAAAAGTGTGGTTGTTCTGCCTTGCCTTGTAACACGACTCCTCCCTAATTTGCCAATCAAGAACCACGGGAAGCGAGGTTGTATGGCGGAGTTGTTGAAAACTTGTCTTGCTGAATGTGAAGTTGTCCTTTTTCACAATGAAGGCGTAGCCGCAGGGGTTAAAGCCATATACATCCCTGTGGTTATTATAGCTTCCCACGCTCAGAGTCAGGTTGTTCAGCAAAGGGGGATCTTCGTTTCGCAACAACCCATGCCAGAGCAAGAGTCGTTCTTATCAATGGCGCCACTAATATCCTTCTGACATACGGAGATGCAGCCGGTTGTGTAGTTTTGACCGCTCCAGCTACCAACAAAGCGCGCGTACGTGTCACAACCAACCGCAACCAACATGTTTTTGGCACCAGAGACGGTGTAAGGAGAAAACACCACGAGCCCGCCGCTGCTTTGTTCTTCCTTTCCGGTTAGCCTACCTTGGCGGTCATAACAATCTCTGTTTACTAACTGCATTATTTGCAGCTCACCCTCTTCAAGGGATATGTTGGCGATAATCATACGTGTTTCCATCAATCGGGGTGTTGTGGGTTCATCTTTGGATTCTTTGCAGGTGATGCTGAATTGTGGTCGGGAGTAACAACCGTGACCTATGCCAAATGGGTATGGAATTCTGACATTACCACATTTGTCTTGGCAGCCAGGCCGGGCTATTGCTATTTCATCTTCTGCTCCTCCTTCTCTTGCGTTTGCTCTTCTTGTTGCTACAGCATTTGTAGCCGCTAGTACAAGTACTACGAGCAACATTATTGAAAGTTGCATAAGCATCCCATATTGAAAGGCCATGTATACGCACTGTATTAATTGTTTTCGTGTGAGGAAAGTGGGCAAAGCCTGGCCTAGTTATATAGATAGGAAATGCCTTGACTTACTATAATGATTTTTTGTATGTTAATGCTCGTCCGTCTTTTTCTAATCCACCGCCAGTGAGAGAAGATTCAAACTTAGACGAGTGAGAGAGGATTCTAACTTGGAACATCTTCTAACATTAGGAAAAACATTATCATTCCGCATCTATCGGTCCTATTAGGAAAAACATTATCAATCCGTATCTATCGGTCCGATTATTTCCAAAGAGTTTTTTTATGACCTTTCTTATTAAGAGGGGTGATAGTATACTAAATTCACACACACTATATAGATACTGGGACTCGAATCCATAACCTTATTTGATGAAATAAATACTCTAAACCACTACACTAGTGCATCATTTGCATTATTTCCAGAAAATATAGTAAAATGTAATTGTGTACATGTCTTTGATTTGATCACTAAAAGACAAAATGTAATATTGCCAAATATGTGCGTATGTGAAAATATTTGGTGGTGGTTGTTAAAATTGATGAAAATATTATGGTGATTGGACCTACAAGACAAAGTGAAGGCTCGACCAAGACTCAAGATAAGTGATGAAGACTCGAGACACACTTTACAGCTTCATACTGCTTGAGTGATCATGACATTGGCACTGCTCAATTCACATGATGGTCTTCCTCCAGCGGTACAAATTTGTTTATTGCAATAATATAACACGTTGCAGTCTACGTCTGGGTCGTCTCTAACTTGTTGGAAGTCCATGAAATATGTTGTGCTTACTTTTTTTTAATTCAACATTTCGCTTTTACTATTTTTTTCACTTATTAATTAAGTTATTTTATTTTATAAACCTAATTAACAAATAGCATTTTCTGATATTTTGAATATTTTAAGGTTATTTCTTTTTTGCTTTATATATATTAATTTTCAAATATTTTTGCAAACAAAATGCATATCCAACTCATCGTAGCTAGACATTTCCATAGACATCTTGAACTGAAAAGAGAGAAACTACCAGCTAATTTATCGCTGGCAAGCCAAAGCACCCATAGTGGGCGGTAACTAACAACCCACGAGCTAATTCCCTATCCCAAAAAAAAAAAAAAAAAACCCACGAGCTACTTTATCATCTCGGTAACAAATTGCTGCTGGGCGGTAATTTGTTTTTGGTCAATTGGGGCGGCGGTGATTTGTTTTTGTTCAATTGGGGTGGCCGCGATAATTTGTTTCTGGTCAATTGGGGCGGCGGTGATTTGATTTTGGTCAATTGAGTATGTACTAAAAATAGAATAAAAAGAAGCGATGAACATGCATCAGTTTCAATTTATCATCTTAAAGAAAAATTTAAACGAAATGTCACCTTAAGTTTTCAAAATTCATGATTTGTCACCTGACTTTAACATCATCTAATTTTCCATCCATTTTGAAATGGATGGAAAATTAGATTATGTTAAAGTCAGATGATAAATCATGAAATTTGAAAACTTAAGGTGATATTTCGCTTAAATTTTTCTTTAAAGTGACAAATTAAAACTGATGTATAAGTTCAGGTGACATTTCAAATTTATGTATAAGTTCATGTGACATTTCAAATCACTTGACTATGTACTAAATATGTAATTCATATGCGTATGTACACGCTTTCTACTTCAAAAGTCTTGGAGTTAATGTGTTTGAAGGTAAGACCAACTAGATATATTTTTAGTATGTAGTTATATGCATTTTGGTTACAGAGATAGCTTTTCAAGTTTTTATTCTGTAGGTCATTGTAAACACGAATATCCTGCGACAAAGGAGACAAGAACACGTGTACAAAATAATATTTGTAATGATTTATCAAGTGTGTAGGTTACAATCTCTGTGGGTATTCTTTTACAAAAATAAAAGAATTTTCTCTGATTCGATCTCCAAAGGTGTGTACGGTTCAAGGGTGCGAGCACTTGATCTTGAATCGAATTTGAGACTTCGTCGAGGGCCGTCACAGCTTGATCTCAGACACGTTAGGACCACGAGTAGTGTCACATGGTGGAAAGTCTTCGGCTTTAGGGGTGAAGGAATCGGCACGTGTTTGTTATGCTTGGTGATTCTCCACGAACTTGATGAAGAACTTGAGAGTTTAGGTGTTGCTTCGGGCTGAGAGTTTTCTAGTTTTCCAGAGTGTGTATGCCTCTTTTTTTCTCCCCGTCCTTTCTTCTGAATGAGAGCCTAGTATTTATAGGCCAAGAATTGAGTCTTCGTTTGGAATCCTCAATCTGAATCCCTTGATTTCTGATTTGATTTAAAATCAATAATTGATTGACTTGATTAGTATTTGATTCAAATCAAAGTTAATCACATGAGATTCTTTCCTTTAATTTTGTCTCCAATTTTGAACCGTTTGATGCACTCCGTCGGATGTCGACATGTGTCACATTTGACAACTAATCCAACTTTAATGAGTCATACGCCACGCGTGCTAATTATGGGGCCCATAATTTAATCCACCAAACCCTAATTATTTTCTTATTTGGAGGAATTTAATTCGCCACCGGGCGTGCCAAATTTGTAAACACGAATATCATGCGACAAAGGAGACAAGAACACGTGTACAAAATAATATTTGTATTGATTTATCAAGTGTGTAGGTTACAATCTCTGTGGGTATTCTTTTACATAAATAAAAGAATTTTCTCTGATTCGATCTCCAAAGGTGTGTACGGTTCAAGGGTGCTGAGCACTTGATCTTGAATCGGAATTTGAGACTTCGTCGAGGGCCGTCACAGCTTGATCTCAGACACGTTAGGACCACGAGTAGTGTCACATGGTGGAAAGTCTTCGGCTTTGGGGGTGAAGGAATCGGCACGTGTTTGTTATGCTTGGTGATTCTCCACGAACTTGATGAAGAACTTGAGAGTTTAGGTGTTGCTTCGGGCTGAGAGTTTTCTAGTTTTCCAGAGTGTGTATGCCTCTTTTTTTCTCCCCGTCCTTTCTTCTAAATGAGAGCCTAGTATTTATAGACCAAGAATTGAGTCTTCGTTTGGAATCCTCAATCGAGATCCCTTGATTTCTGATTTGATTTAAAATCAATAATTGATTGACTTGATTAGTATTTGATTCAAATCAAAGTTAATCACATGAGATTCTTTCCTTTAATTTTGTCTCCAATTTTGAACCGTTTGATGCACTCCGTCGGATGTCGACATGTGTCACATTTGACAACTAATCCAACTTTAATGAGTCATACGCCACGCGTGCTAATTATGGGGCCCATAATTTAATCCACCAAACCCTAATTATTTTCTTATTTGAAAGAATTTAATTCGCCACCGGGCGTGCCAAATTTGTAAACACGAATATCATGCGACAAAGGAGACAAGAACACGTGTACAAAATAATATTTGTATTGATTTATCAAGTGTGTAGGTTACAATCTCTGTGGGTATTCTTTTACAAAAATAAAAGAATTTCCTCTAATTCGATCTCCAAGGGTGTGTACGATTCAAGAGTGCCGAGCACTTGATCTTGAATCGGAATTTGAGACTTCGTCGAGGGCCGTCACGGCTTGATCTCGGACACATAGTGTCACGTGGTGGAAAGTCTTCGGCTTTGGGGGTGAAGGAATCGGCACGTGTTTGTTATGCTTGATGATTCTCCATGAGCTTGATGAAGAACTTGAGAGTTTATGTGTTGCTTCGGGCTGAGAGCTTTTTGGTTTTCCAGAGTGTGTATGCCTCTTTTTCTCCCCGTCCTTTCTTCTGAATGAGAGCCTAGTATTTATAAGCCAAGAATTGAGTCTTCGTTTGGAATCCTCAATCTGAATCCCTTGATTTGTGGGATTGATTTCTAATTTGATTTAAAATCAATAATTGATTGACTTGATTAGTATTTGATTCAAATCAAAGTTAATCACATGAGATTCTTTCCTTTAATTTTGTCTCCAATTTTGAACCGTTTGATGCACTCCGTCGGATGTCGACACGTGTCACATTTGACAACTAATCCAACTTTAATGAATCATACGTCACGCGTGCGAATTATGGGGCCCATAATTGAATCCACCAAACCCTAATTATTTTCTTATTTGAAAGAATTTAATTCGCCAAAATTTCTTTGTCTACAGTCATAAAAACATTAAAAATGGCCTATACCATGTATTTTTATTCCGTAGGTTATAAAAACAAAACAAGAACAGAGGTCAAATAAAACATACTAGCCTCTCTGTATGCGCTTCCGTAGCTGCTAGAGGTTTTTTGAAAAAAAATTTAAATTTCTTTTTGAATTAAAAAAGATAATGGGTGGTTTTGCTCCTTAAAAATAGGATCTATTATCTGATTTTTTTTTTTTAAAAAAAATTAATATAAAAAGTGTAAATTTACCATATTATCTTCATTTAATTAATAATTTCAATTTTTAATGTTTGCATTAATCAATGGCATTTTCCGATATTTTGAATGTTTTACCATTCTCTGCGCTTTTCTTTATATATGTAGATTATCTCACCTCTTCAGGGGTAAATGTTCTCCCCTCCACTCTTGATTCGACGGTTTGCTCGTCCGATAAGCCACACATTACCAGAGTCGTCAATTGAACCAATGTCCCCTGTGTCAAGCCATACTTCATCGCCGGAAACTGATGTATTTGGTGGACTTCCACGCTAGTATCTAAGCATCACATGTGGGCCTCTGGTTAAGATCCTCCCCACATGAGAAGAGCCATCCACAGAGATCCTTAGCTCTACATGAGGAGCAGGCTTGCCAACACAAATACCTCTTTCTTGGTGAACTGGCTGCAATTTTCTTCCATCAATCCTCGGGTCATACAGGGTCATGAAGGTCAATGAAGAGCATGTCTCCGTCATCCCTTTGGTTATTAGAAAGGTAAGAGAAGAAACGAAATCATAAGATCGCGCACATATATTTAGTACATTATAAGTAGATATATAAGTTTGCAGATCAGATTTCTGAGGCGTATATAAAAGATAGGTTTAGGGAACCTTCTGGGATAAAGAGACACCCACCATAAGCTGAGAGGAGCTTAGCTTGTGGGAACAATTCTATGGCAGCCTTGGTAAGCTCAGTTGATAAACCTCCGCCTCCATTTGAGATCTTCTTCACACTCTCCATGCCTTTCCATGTCTCAACCCCCTGACAGCTTTCAGAACAAGAACTCAGACAACCAGTGGCACAAGGCACAGGTACAAGGCTTTGCAATGCATGTTGATCAATTCTTAGTAAACGAAAAACTAGAACGCTTTCCGAGTTGATTTTCTCTACTCTCTAAGCACAATATGATAAGAAATCTCCTCATACAACGTTTCTCATAAGGAATTTATCATTACCTGAATTTGGAAACTAAATCAGCCATTATCCCAGGAACGGTGATCAGAGTAGTAACCTCATCATGTTCCTCAATGGCTTCAAGGGCAGATTTAGCCTCAAACTTAGAGACATGGCAAGCTCCAATCATTAGCATTGCTAGGGCTGATGACAAACCACCAATGTGGCACAACGGAGCAGTACGCAAATAAACCTGCAATAGCCACACAATTAAACATTGAACTCATTCAGTTTCTTGAGCTAAACCGAATTCAACCCCGCTTTCGTGCGAAACTCTAATCTGAACATCCTTGACTAATTGCAAACTATATGAAAAGAACACATGCATACATCATCCTCACCGTAGCCAACAATGGCAATTTTTGCTAGGGACTGTATCTGTATGATAAAAGCCGAGTGGCTTATGGCAACTCCCTTTGGCCTTCCAGAGGTTCCTATATGACAAGAACAAATAGCAATTAAGACATGCCGAGCAATCTTACAACTAATATCTGAAAATTTTCTAAGAACAAATAAACAGAGGAGAGAGCAAATACCAGAAGTGAAGCATATCATCACAACCCCCTCAGGTGCCCAGGAGTAATTTAATTGCGCATCCCCTACGGAAACCTTTTTAATCGTTTCAGTAGTTAACACTGGCCGATTGAAGAATGAAGAGTAATATATTAACCAAAGAAATGCTTTATATTTGTTACAATATCTAAAATGAAAAATCGATGTCTTAGAAACTTCATACCGTTATTTGAAGTCCTTAAGAAATCCGAGGAAGGCGAATGCAACGAAACATGCCACCTCAGAGAAGGTATATGATGAAGTTGGAGCTTAGAACCAAGGGATACAGCTTTCATCAGTCACCAACATTATTGGCCTCATTACCTCCATTGCCAAAACTGCCTCTTCATAGCTCTGCAATGCGTACAAACACAACAAAAATGTTGGGTTACATTTGGTTTGCATGGCAAGTAATTCTTACTCAGAATTACAATTTGGAAGTTGACTTACGTAACCATCGGTAATTGAGAGGAGCAGCTATGGCACCAATAAACGCAGTGGCTAGTAACCACTCCAAATACAACTCACTGATAATATTAATAACAAGATCATATATTAGTATACTTTTTAGGGTTAACTGTCAATTTATCCCCTAAACTTGTACGCTACTTTCAATTTGCACCCTCAACTTTTTTTGTGGAAAATTAAGTACGTGAATTAATTTTTATTGTCAATTTCCCCCCTACCGTTTAAATCTCAACATTTCATCCAATTTGCCGTTAAATGTGAGGGCAAATTGGTCTTTTTATATGTCAAAATAATTAAATACTATAAAATAAAATAATTTGAAATCTAAAATAAATAAATAAATAAATATTTTTAATTAAAAACAGAGGGGAGGGGGAGATCGAATGGGAGAGAGAGAGAGAGAGAGGATGTAGAGTGAGTGGGTATCTGGGCAAGAGCTATATGGTAGTGGCTTGGAGGATGGAGAGTGAGTGGTTGGCGAGGCTGGGGTTAGTGGGTAGGGACTGGAGTCTGGAATCGGGGCTCGGGGGAGAAGAATTGGGGGTGTTGGGTTTGTGGGGGGGGTGTTGGGTTCTCAGAATTGGGGGAGAGAGAAATCGTTGGGGGCGGCTGTTGGGTTCTCAGGATTGGGGGAGAGGGGGTGGGTGTTAGGTTCTCAGAATTGGGGGAGAAAGAAATCGGTGGGGGAGGGGGGGGTTTGTCTTTTTGTTTATGTTCTATGTTTAATTTTTTAAATAGAAAATTGGATGAAATGTTGAAATTTAAACATCAGGGGAAAGAAATTGGCAATAAAAATTAATTCATGTACTTAATTTTCCACAAAAAAAGTTGAGGGTGCAAATTGAAAGTAGCGTAAAAGTTCAGGGGGTAAATCAACAGTTAACCCTACTTTTTATATACAAGCGATAGTCTAAATTGATGGAAGTTGAGGTTCCACCCCAACACCAATTGGCAATAGGGGAAGTAACCCAAGCCCCCGCACGTGTGGCTAATTTTCAAGCCTAATACATGAACAACACATATTGGATGACGTGAAGCACGAGTGGCCATTGAGTTTTCACATGTGGGCTAACCTGATACCATGAAGGAATTTGAGTTTCCACCTCAAAACCAATTGACAATGGAGAGTAGCCCAACTCCATATAAACTCGTACTAAGTTTCTCAACTTTCCACCTTCACATTCTCATATAAATTACACTAAATTAATGTACGTCCTGGCCAATTGTTATAACTCACGTCTACAACCATATATTAGTTCTTAGAGTGTTTTCAAAAAAGCATTTTTGTTGAGCAAGTGAAGCAGAACCTGTTGAAGGCAGCAATTGAGATGATGTCAACGGAGCAGAGGCACAGTTGGAGCAGGCCTTGGGCCAAGCTCATGACACTCTCCACGAATTCCTTGCCGGTCCTTCGCCGATTGCCGGTGACAGTGATGACGGAATTGCGCCGGAGAGTTGATAGGAGGCTGAGGCATTGGCAAATGTGGGCTTGGGAATTTTCCAAAAGTCCTGTTTTTGCGAAGCTCTGCAGCAGGTACTCGTTTGGAACAAAGGGGGGGTAGAGAGAGCTCACAGCATAGCAGAATGTCATTGGAAGACTGGATTTCATGTTATCTTATCTTGTCTTCGACCAAAAAAAAAAGTTTATCTTTTCTTGTCCAAACACATGGATAGATATTATTATTATTGGTTTAATCATCCACATCTTTGGTTTTCCATTTTCCTTCTTCAATGACTTGTAAACCACTCTTTGATGTAAAGTCTTTAGGGATCAATGATATGTACTTGACCGCCAACCTATCCACTCATCTACCAAATGTATATAATATTAAGAATTAATTGTATGGTACGATGGTTACAAAATTAAAAGTTTGATTTGTTGCATTGATTACTATTTCCATCAATATCTGCAGTAAAAGTTTGATGGGGAATGCTAGCAACCTTCTCTTTTGGACCTTCTCCCTTCTCCTCATGACACGTGTCAATTTCTACACTTAAAACAATGTCATTATTACATTAGACAACCTTTATGTCAAAATCTCCATTTTTTTAAGTGTAAAAAATGACACGTGTCATGAGGAAAAAGGAGAAGGGAGAATGTCCAAAGAGAAGGTTGCTAGCATTCCTCAAGTCTGATTTGTGTTCCCTTTCTTCAAATTAAAAGAAAGAAAAAGGAAAGACAAATGACCATTGTGGCATTGTCTTTGTTTCAGTCAAGATGGAGATATTTGAACCCAAAAAAAGAAGATGGGGATAACTAAGGGGGATTTTTTATATACATTATCAATATGTCATGTGAGTTCGAATATGAAATCATTAGTCAACAAATTAAAGCTCTTTTTACTGAGTTAGACCATATTTAAACCCTTTTTTAAGTAGAAATAATACGTGAGATCAGAGTTAGGCTCCAGAGAAATAAAAAAGTAAATTCCCCAGATGATGCTATATTCTAAAGTGAGGTCATATCCATCAAATATAATGATAAAGCAAAATGACAAGCTACTTTGGCATCACAGATGAAATTATATTATTCTTATCAGCTCCAGAAGAAAGATAAGACTATCCTTCCGGTCTAAATCCCATCTTTACAATCACTCCAAAATAAAATTAAAACAATAAGAAAAAGCTTTACAAAAATACAAAGCAAAAGCTTCACCCTCACAAGTCACAATAGAAAAAAGTTGCTTCAAAATTTAATTCCCACCCACCTTTTTTCTGTCATGCACTTTAAATACTCCACAAATTAAATTCCTTCCAAATATATATATATATATATATGAATAATACAAAATACATGTCGTGCCTCGATCTCACGATAATAACGTGCGAGCGTTCGGATAAGAGAATTTACGTATATATATATATATATATATAATTACAAAGATATTCAAATAATATTATGATGATACAGGTCAAATTTAAACTTAAGTAAAATATTAAGAGAAAAATTACTAAACCAAACACAATAATTTATATAAAAACGTGGCGAGTTAACATATTAGCTTCACGCAAAATATGCTTGATATTCAAACTCGAAAGTCTCCATTTGTTTTTAAGAAATTATGGTTTTAATTTTCTAATATTTTTACAGAGTAATAAGTAGAAAGTAAAAAGTTGTTGAGTGAGTTTATAAATGGCGAATAGTAGAGGACAAAAAAGGAAGCGGTGATAATAGGACCAATACAGTCAGTCATCATTTATAGTAGACTTCTGTGAATTCTAAATTGTAATAGGGAGAGGTCACTGCTCGCTTCTCACTGGTCTTCGACAGGCGACAACGAGCACACGGCTTTCCAAATTCAGACAGCAAACTAGTGAAAATAAAATTTCACGTCATCAAACAGTGAGTGTTTGGTGCTCATACTCGTATAAAACGACGCCGTGTGTGGACCTCAACTCTCTAGAGCCAGAGACGAAGATATAGGCAGAGAGAGAGAGAGAGAGAATGGTGCTTCCCATGGAAATCGGCGTAGCAATCACGGTGTTTCTGATAGCTGTGGCGATGGAATCGGACGGTCGAGAGCTGCGGCCGTCGGATCACGGGCTCCTGTACCAGGACTCGCGGCCGGCGAGCGCGAAGGCGCCGACGCAAGTGAAGTCTTTCTTCGTCGGAGCAGGAGGAGGGGGAGAAAATTCGCCGGCGGCGTTGCCGAGGGCGATGAACGCAAGCGACTCGTCGTGGTGGAACGGCGTCGTGGCACGTGGCGGCGGCCACAGAGATCACGTGAGGGACGTGCTGTTGCTGGCCAGCTTGGTTTGTGGGATTACAGGTGTCGCTCTGTTTGTGGCGTCGGCCTTTGTGTATCTGTTAAGGTACCGAAAGCATAAATCATTACAACCATCACCGTCATCATGAGGTAATGATCTGTATAATTTTAAAAAGAAACTAGTCCTCGTCTGGATTTCTGCTCCTTTTTTTTTCAATAACATTTTTCTTTTTTTTGTGGCTCGTGAGTGTCACGTGAATAAGCTTAAGAGGTAGATCATATATGACACGGGATGCACAGGTCCAAATTTTTCTCGTTTGTTATTTGCTAATTCACTCTAGAGAAAATTCTTTTTCTTTTTTCTTTTATGAATGAGGTGGGAATACGAACTTCGTACCTCTTCCAACATTAGAAAAAGAAATATTATTAGACCGAAAACTTGTTAGTTTTCTTTTGTAAGCGTTTTAGAGAAAATTGTATTAGTTAGCTCATATTTGTGGTATGACTAGCATTTTTGAATTACTATTATCGTGAAGTTTCGATTTTTTTTCTTTGATGTTATTGTATGTAATATTCTATCGCCATATTCAATATCCACCCTTATGATTTCAAATGAACAATGTTTTTGCCTTACTTACATGTAACGACGTGTATATTTTTATGTGTATACTTCTCTTGTACATCATATGTATACCACTTTGTGTTTGTCTACTTCACGGAGGAGATACACAAAAAGATATACACTCGGTTACATGTACGTACGTCTCTCTCATGATTCAGCTTCAGGACTATCTCGTGCTATCTACCAAAAGGCTATTTTATTATTATTATTATTAGCATACATAAATAGAAGGATGGAAATTGTCGGGTGGTATGGTTTTTAATCCAGCTCACATTGTTGACTTGAGTTAGCGTCTGAACCACTGCATTATGAGAAAATTCAAGATGCACTTAATAATAAGCTGCAATGAATTTGATGATGATGGGGTCCTTATAGCTTATAAATCATAAAGATGAAGAACCAAATAAAATGGTTAATTGAGTCGAATCTTTCAAAAGAATTGGATTCTTATATCTTTTTTTCTTATTTCAACAATCAAACTAGTTCATTGTTTGAACTTACCATGGCCATTGCTTTTGGTTGAATAAATCAAAGATTTGGTTCAACTTGTGCCACAATACCCTTCTTTTCTTTTTCCTTTTTGCCCTATGGTTGGGAAAAGGGTAACTCTTCCTCTTCACTGGGTTCACCTTCTTTACAAATATCACCAAAAAAGGAAAGAGAAAAAAAACATCTTTCTTCTACAACCACAAGACTACAAGACAATCAGTGTGGATTAAGGCAAACCAATGTGAATATTTACACACAAACAAAAAAAAAATGTGCTTAGTCAAGTTGGCTAGAGCGGATGTGGGCCCCACTCTGCACCCGAGTTCGAATCCCCCTCCCCGTAGTTATATTAGATTATAGTAGATTATCGCTTGTATAAAAAATTAAAAAAAAAAAAAGACCAATGTGAATATGTGCTCATGCTCTGGTTTTTGTCAAACGATTCACAAATAAGAGAGAAAACTGGAATTTCTATGAACAAATACAAAAGAATGGAGACAGGTGTATGGTGCCATTCCATACAAGTAACTCAGCCAAAAATTACAGATTCTTATTAAAAATAAAATGGGAAGAACAATTATATTATTTACCTATTGCTCAAGAGGCATCCACTCTAGTTCTAAATCTATTTCTCCACATTCCACATTCTGGAGCTTGAGTGACACCTCCTGTTTTACCTTCCCATCAACAATGTTAACAGTGCTATCGTCTACGAGGGCATTGTCATGTGACTTGAGCCATTTTCCAATTTGCATGTTCCCAAACATTCCAGCATCCCCAAATGCCATTGCAGACGTTATCAAGGGCTGAAGATCAACCTCTGCCTCTCCCATTATGTCATCAGCTGAGAATGTGTCGTGATCAAAAACCCGCTGCAATGTGGCAACCGAAAACATTCAGTATTACATGAGAAAAAGGCAGAGAAAAATGACACGTCAATTTACATGAGAATTTCCTGATCTTTGGCATAAGTATCTGTAACGGAATACAAAATTGGTGTAAAGACAAAAAGGCATAGATATGCTTACCAACTGTAAAGCTCCATATCGCTGAGGAACAGACAGCATGAGTTCCTCATTCCAGACTGGATTCAAGTTACTTTTTATTATAGTCGTCTGAAGAGTCTACATTATCACAAACATTCCCATCATCAAAGAAAGAAATATCAGTTTGGAGTTAATCACAATTCGAATTATCTGATTAACATATCAGTTTACAATGTATACATGGGTTATTACGTTTAATCAAGTCTAGCCAACAAGCATGCATCAACAACCTTTTTCTTTGAAATTTTACCCCTCTCTCTCTCTCTCTCTCTCTCTCTCTCTCTCTCATGTGCAATAGCGGATTCTGAAGCTTCATTACCAACAAATAAGCAATAGTGAAAGAATACTAACCTGTTGCCCAAGAGTCAGGATGACATAAGGATCACTTGTCATCATATCTCGAATAGCTAAATTTGTGCCTCTAATCACCTTTACCTTCAATAATCCAATAAATTCTACCATACCTTCCTGTAACCAATTTAAAAATATAGGCCAAAGTTACATTGATATGCATCAAGTACTAATTTTTTGTTATTTCTTTTCTACCAAAAATAAACATGGACAGATACAACATGTATCGTTGAACAAATTTATATCCCACTCTCCCAACTTATATGAATTTTCACCTTAATTCTTGAAGTACATAATTGAAAGGCAGACATAACATGTGACAATACTTACCGTTTTCTGCGAAGAATTTGAACGAAAACTATCAATAATCTTTCTAGAAAAACTACTTGATTGGAGAGTGCTCTGGAGAGAGTTCTTTCTAGAAGGACCTGAGTTAATCCGCAAGCTAGGTTTCAGAAATTCTTGAGCCTCATACTTTGACCTACATGAATGTGTAACTACTTTTAATATCTGAAAAGTGACCCAAGAATTGAAACTGCTCAATGGGAAATCCTAGAATTCTATAGCATAACTAACCGGATGAATTTTGAGCGTTCCTCGTGACCAGCATCTGGTCCAGGCTTTGAACATCCTTCAGGAATAAAAGCCTCATAAATTGCATTAGCAGAAGAATTTCCTCCAACTTCTACCATTGCATCAATTTCATCCTCAGACCATTCATCCAGTGTCACTGACAAAACCTGAACATTTCAAATTCATGTTGTTTAGGGGAAATATAAAATTGGAATAATGCATATGGATGGAGACATCACATCAGTCTGTAAATAACACAAATTAATAATAAATATCAATCAATTAAGCCACCAAGGATTCATGTCGATAATTAAATTAACTTCCTTGATGCTAGCAGATGGGATCAATCATTTACATGTTCCCTTTTGGTCAGTCATGCTTCTGACTGTTTCTTTAAATTTAATATCATTCTGCAATCAAAACTCTAAATTATGGCTGTCTTGGTGCAATAAAGTGAGGACTTAACTAGTACACAAACTTTGGTTACATAATACCGATTTCAGAAAGAAAAAGGAAGAAGGGGGAGGGGGGGAAGAGACCACTTAGTTCTGGGCCAAGTGGGTGGACATGTGTTGTCATCTTTGTTCATGACATAACTTCTGGAAGTAAAGAAACGGCAGGTAGAACATACATGTGGTTATCAGCCTATCCCTAACTAGTCATATGTCATGTTTTCTAATGGAAAATTGTTTCCATTATAAAAAAAAATTAAATTGGAGGCGCATCCAGCATTCAAGAGCCCTTACCTTTGATATATGAGTACCAAGGCTCCTATGCACACCACAACATTTTAAGCATATAAAAACTCCGATATTTGCTGACCTGCAAATGAAGTTACAAACAGATTCCTTAATATCAAAGAAGTTAGAAGGATACGGGAAGTGAACTTTCCTAAGAATGCATGTTCATTTTCAATTTTCCCGAAATATATGTGTCGGAATTTCGGATGTCAACTAATAGCTTTACAAACACACTCATCTTTAAGCTCTTAAGCTTACAAGTGAAACAAGAACGTCTTAAACAGCACAGTTTAGTGCCTATACAAACACTGACACAAAGTATATATACATTCTCAGGGTATCAATGGGGAAAACTTACGCCCATTTAGGATCTGGAGCACCACAATCAGCACAAGAGCGGTTATCTTTTTGCAGCAATAGATCTTTTAATCTTCTTTTACCTGTATAGCATGTACATGTCATTCACTTTCTAGATGAAATTAATAAACTAAAACACATTTTCTTTACACCAGATATACACAGATGCAAAAATGTTTACATTAATGCCCAAGAAATCTGCAAAGTACTTAAAAACTTCTTTTCTTACCAGAATACTAGATGTAACTATGGTGCATAATTCATAATATGTAAGGTTTTCAATTTGTACGAAATAATATTTCTCTTTTCTTTGCTTCGAGTATTACAAGCATACCTGAGGCAGGCCTCCCCAGTTCCATTGGACGGTGATTCATTGCTTTGCTAATAACCTACAATCATCCAATGATTGAAGCCTATTCTTTTCAAGTAGTCAGGACGAAGTGGCCTGGAAAACGGAAAGTTAAACAACCAATCTGAACAAAAATGATTCCGAAAGCGAAACAAAGACACCTGATACCACCCCAAATGAAAGCCTCAAAATTTGAACTTCTTTAGCATAAAGTCCATTGTCCAAAAAAAAAAACTAAAGGAAGATAATATTGCAATTCCAGTATGTTTCTTAACCAGCTAATTATGTGGAGCTCATATCAAGCAAATTTCCCCCCACATGTAAGTAAAAATTAGTTTGAAAACAATGAAATTCCAAATACCACTGTGAATATGCAATAACCATGGATGGATGTATGTTTCATATCATTTGAAGTTGCCGATTGTTGAAACATCGGCATCAAATTCAAAATGAATCTATTGGTCAAACTTACAACATCTATAGCTTTGCTAATAAAGCTTCACAAATGGATAAAATACCGGTAGAATTTTATTTTCCGGCAATATTGGCCACGCAAATTTCAAAAGAGAAAAAGGGGATCAACTAAACTTGGGTAGGCACAGTTAAGTGAAATTTTTGATCTTCTGAGGTTCCAAATGATGGAAGCTCCAATCAAACGTAATAAATCAATGATTACAAAATCAACAATCAATGAAGGAATGGCAAATTTTAAATGATGGGTTCATTCAAAACTGATAAAAGTCCATTAAAGGTGGAAAATTGGTCCAAATCACACGTTCCAAATCCATCTAACGACTGCTATCATTCACATAGAACCAGAAAATGAAAGAAACCAACATAACATATGAAAAAAAAAGCTCACCTGACAATAGAATTATAAGATTCAGTGAAGGATCTATGAGAGAGATGGCATATTACCAGTGAATTCAAGAAATGCGAAATGTCCTTTATAGAATGATTCTTCAGAGAAAGAACCAGCACCAGAGAGAGAGACAGAGAGAGAGAGAGAGGAGGATGATTGTTGAAACAACTGTGTTTTGGTTTTTTTTGTTTTTATATTTGTTTTTTATTCTAATGAGGAGAGGTCAGAGAGAAGAGGAGGGAATTATATAGAGAATGAAAATCATGAATGCCAGTTTATTTATAATTTGGAGGGACGGCCACGTCACGCAGCATAAGACGCGCATTATGAAATTCTTAGCCTTCAAAAATAAATTATTTTATCTCTTTCTCCAAAAACAGGTAAAATATTTTATCTGTAATATAGTCCGGCATATTGTTCAGACAAACAAATCATCTAACGAGAGAACAAAAAAATAGTTTTAACAAATTAAGTTATGATTGACTTTGTTAGAATGCTTCACCAATCTAGCTGGGTTGAGATAAGATAAAATTATTGAAGATTTAAGCATCGTTACACCATTATATGTTCATATAATGCACGATAAGACTACGGTAATACTGTCATAAGTAAAACTTTATGGTTCTTTAAAAGCATGGAACTCAAACTCTGTAGTGTCCTTATTCATCTTATTTTCTTTATTTTTATAAATCATTTGCAAGTATTTATGATTGGTAATTCAGTAATGAATTGGTCCCAATATTATAATTCAATTGTTATTTAGCTTCAAGGAATTTTCCAGAGGCAAAACCAACCAATCAGCCCTCCAACCTCAGAATTTTGCTTTGAAGTTGGTCATTCCAATTTTATTTAGTTACTTATAATATTTAGATTTGGGTCATTGTCTTTCTAGAAATTGGTTTGATGATTGACATTCTAAATTAAATTCATTGATTAGTTAAAATAATTTATAAAAGTAATGTGTGGACAGACGATGCCGCTTTGATTGTACATGAATTCCAACCCGACAGTTGCGTTGCCTCTGTTGACATTATGTATTACTTTATATTTAGATGACAGTTGAGACACTTAAATGCACATAGATATTATTATCATACCCAAAATGATTTTGTCTACAATTCAATATCAGCAGCATAAAAGATTTGAGACCCTTTTCATAACTAAAATATGCATCCTATATTGTGTACAATAACCAATTGTGGCTTTAAAAGTCATACTTGGAATCAACTAGCTATTAATCTATCGATACTTTCTTCTCAATATTATAAGCGATCGCAAGTTTAATTTCCTCATCTTATTGATAAAAAGAAGTAAAAGCTACATTTTCATTTATTGAGAAAACCTCTTATTCAACCATTCTATATAATTATTGATCATGTGATTAGCAGGCGAGAATTTAGATATCAAAATCAAGTTGTATTAAGTCAAGTCTTGAATTGAGACCTCACTAGTAATGTTAGATAGGCTGTAATCACAGGGATGATGACCCATTCACTTAATGTGGCAAACAAACTTAGGCAATTTGCAAGGCATCAACTAATGGATTACACTGTTAAAGATAATGTGTACATTATCAATCCTTAGTCAAAAGATTAAAGTCTTAAAAGACAAGAATAAATTATATACATATCGGTATACACTTTAAAATGTTAAGTACTCACTACTATACTACTTTTTAATAGAATTATTAAGAAAATGTCATTTGCAAAATACTCACTAGTGTAGTGCTTTTTCAGAAAAAGTCATGAGTTCAAGTCCTTAGATCAATGTAGTGAGTGCGTTTAGTATGTTATCGCCCTTTTTAATAGGAAATATCTTTAAAAAGAAAAGAAAAAGGTCATTTGAATGTTTATGGAACATGTGTCTAAAGAATAAGTACGCAACCACCATATTAGAATCAAGTGGACATTTGAAAATGCCTTTAAAAGGTGGATATTATGGGTTTATGTCTAGGGCTGGTATTTTGTACCCAAAAACCGCAAAACTGAGAAAATCACCCGACATTTTACCGCAATCACACCTATAAGACACAAAAACCGACCGACAACACCGGTTGCGGATGCAATTTGATAAACATCATACCGCAGTATACCGTAATATATTATTATTTTAAAGAATATATATGATATATTATTTAAGAAGTAGAAAAATAATATAAACTTTGGCTTGTTGGGCATACCAACACGCATTGGCAGAGCCAATTAAGGCCCACAACTCAACATTTTAAAAATATAATATTTATCTATGTTATTCAAGTTGTTTTATAGCTATATTTACTATTGACCCTTCTCACAAATGTAAATTGTCTACAATGAACATGAATATGATCTATATTTGTTTTCATGTCTTCATATGTCATTTATATGTGTGTGTCATGGATTTTATTTGATTTTCTCATTCTATTTAAAATCAACTTTTGATACTCTTTCATTATTTTTAGGTTGCTAGAATTTGGGTTATACTTACTAAGATATTAAATTTGTGAAATTGAAATTTAATCATTATAATGAATTCTTATATATATTTTCCTATAAAAACTAAGTTCATTGTAATTATAAAGCTATTTAAAGTTGACCCTCCTTGATAGAATTCCTGGCTCTGCCACTACCAACACGCATGCTATCCTTCTTTTTTCTCTCCCATTTCCTATCAAAATCAACCAACAACTCTTTTTTTTATTCTTTTTTTTCTCTCCATGTCTTCTTCTTCCTCTATCCGTCAGTTCCATCTCTACCTATTTTTTTACCTCCTTCCTTCTCTCCCTTTCTCTTTTTTTTCTTTCTTCCAACCCTCTCTTCTCTTTTTTTCTTTCTTCCTACCCTCCCTCTCTCTCTCTCTCTCTCTTCTCCTCCTCCTTGTATCTCTGTGACTCTGTCTCTATCCTTCTTTTTTCTCTTCCATTTCCTATCGAAACCAACCAACAACTCTTTTTTATTATTTTTCTTCTCTCCATGTCTTCTTCTTCCTCTATCCGTCAGTTCCATCTCTACCTTTTTTTTCCTCCTTCCTTCTCTCCCTTTCTCTTTTTTTCTTTCTTCCTACCCTCTCTTCTCTCTTTTTCTTTCCTACCCTCTCTTCTCTTTCTTTCTTTCTTCATTTCTTTCTTCCTACCCTCTCTCTCTCTCTCTCTCTCTCTCTCTCTCTCTCTCTTCTTCTCCTCCTCGTATCTCTATGACTCTGTCTCTATCACCATGAAATCATCGTTGCCTCAATCTATCTCTCTTGCCTCAATGTCTCTCTACCCTCACTCTCTCTCTCTCTCTTAGGCCCAATTTGGGATTGCTATCACTTTTTAAAAAATTTGCTTCTACTGTGCGTTGAAAATAATTAGTTATAAAATAAAGCAGCTCCATGTTTGATAAACACTATTTTAAAGTGTTGTTAGTACAAAAAGAAGTATCAAAATCCTTTGGTAAATTTTAATATAAAACTATTGTAATTGTGAATAATTACTAAAATAGACATGATGTTGAACGTGTTATGCTCTAATCATGCGGTGGAGGTGGTGGTGAAAGAGATTGTGGTGGGGCCAGTTGTGGTGGTGATGAAGATGGAGCTATTGGTTGTGGTAGTGGTGGTGGTTGGGATGACGTTTGTGGAGGTGGATGTGGAGGTGGAGGTGGTAAAGGTGTTAAGGAGGAGGAGGTGGTAGTGGTTGTGGCAGCATGGTAGTGGTGGTGGTGGTGGTGGAGGTGGTGGTTGTGGTGGTGATGGTGGTGAAGAAGGAAAAGGATGTGGCGGCGATGGTGGTGGTGAAGGTGGTGGAGGTGGTGTCATTTTTAAAAATTAATGATGGTATTTTTGGGAATTAAAAAATTCATTAAAGACTCATCTCTGCTTCTTTTGAAAGCAGCTTTGAAAAGCAACCTAGAGCCTGCTTTTAAAAGCTTATGTCAAAATGCCACTGCTTTTAAAATAATCAGGACATTTTATTTTTACTAAACACCTTAAACTGCTTAACTTTAAAGTGAAGCAGGTTTTTGACCAAAAAAAAAAAAAGCAATCCCAAACGGGGCCTTAGCCTCGCCTCTCTATCTCTCTCATCTATTTGATTTGAAGCTTCTCAGTGTTCAATTTTGGGTTTTGAAATTAGGGATTCAAATTTGGCAAGAGATTTTTTTGTTGATTTTTGGCCCAATCGGTAGATACCGCATTTTTTGCGGTTCCACCGAATCACGGTTAACTGCAAATCTTCAGCTGATTTGCGATCTCAAATATTGCAATACGTCGATTTCTCAGGCAGTTTGCAGTTTACATGAAATTTTGCAGTTATTGTACCACATCATACCCTCTCCATTTCCAGAGTTAATTAAACAGCAAACCTCAATGCAATCAAAAGATGAGTCGGAACAAAAGAACCATTTATGTAAAAATAATAAATTAAAATAAAACATCAATCCAAGCTGTGGCCACTTTCAAAACAAGAACCACCTAATGCCAAATGTTATTCGCGGGTTGTTACATATAGGCATATAATTAAATATTGAGTATCAATTTACATATACTAATATTGAAAAAAATTTAAAATAAAGGCAAAAGATTGCAACAGCATAAATTCTTCTTACCTATAAAAAGTTGAAATCTTGAAGCAAATAGTACGAACAAAAGCAACGAAATTGATGTTTTTTTGAAGTTTTTCTTCTTATTTGATTAGCCGTAAGTGTCAATCAAATTTGATGAATTGATGAAGACAAAGCTGTTGAAATCTCGAATTTGGAGGGAGAAAGAAGGAAATATTTTTGCTCCTCACTTTAACCAAAGGTATATCATCACCATAATTCTCAACACTTAACATGTGTCCATATGCATAACTACAGTTAACTTTTGCTTTGTATTTATGGAACCATGATTATGCCTATGGACACATGCTAAGTGTTGAGAATTGTGGTGACAATACACCTTGAATTGAAGTGATGAGCAAAAATGCTTCCGGGAAAGAAACAATAAAGCTTCATACTTCTCCACAGATTATGCGTTTGCCTTTATCATGCTCATCATGATTGTTTCTTCTCTGTTTCAGTTTTTACTGGGTCTTTATTTGAACATTCATTAATTGTTTAAAAAAGGATGTCAATTATAGGGAAAACAGTGTGCTTGCAATTCATAATAAAATCGATTGAACAAATTTACCAGAATTTTGAATTTTCTGGTTATTACATTGAGAAATATTTAAAAAAACGAAATGGGAGCAAAAGATGAACCATCAATCAACAATCAAAGGGTTTCTCAAATTGGTTCAACCAAAAGAAGATGGGCTTGTCTCTTTGTTTACTGATACATATCAATGCTATTGCTAACTCAAAAGTTCCTTATGTAAAAGCTGATGATTGGCTAACCAAAAGAAAATTTACCTAACATAGGAGGCTTCATGCCATATCAATAGACTTCCACATGCCATTGCTTGTTCTTTTTCAGTTGTGAAAGCTTCTCCTCCCAGTTCTCCCCTCTTCCATCCGCAACCCTCTTCAAGGTTTCTTGAATCCCAGGCATCATTCCCCTGAGCCCACAGAAATATATGTGGGCTCCAGCATCCAAGAGCTTAAAGATATCATCACTGTACTCTTCAATTTTATCCTGAACATACATCTTCCCTCCTCTCTTGTTCTTATGTTCTCTACTTAGCGCTATGTCGTACCGGAAATTATCAGGGTAGTCCTTGAGATACTTGGTGAACTCTTCATCATAGAGGAGACTATCAGTATTGGCCACACCAAGGAATAGCCACGCAAGGCCGCCAAACTTGAATTTGGGAACAGATTCCATGAACATGCGACGAAGGTAACCTCTGTATGGTGCGACACCAGTGCCGGTGGCAATCATAATGTGGGTGGCATTTGGGTTGTCTTCAGGCAAAAGCATGACCTTGCCAGCAGGCCCTGCCATATTATTTATAGTTCAATTAACTATAGACAAGGAGTGCATCTTAACTACCACTATACCAGTAACACTGTCAAATCCATCAAATGAAAAGAATGGACCAAATAAGTTTATTAATTCTCTCTGAAAGCAAATAATATTGATCATCGAATGAACTAATTTAAGTGGCCATAGATTGCAACTGAAAGACAAAGAAGAAAACGATAATGGCCAGTGTATACAACGTGACAGCAACAACTTACGGAAGTAACACTTAAATTAGCAGGTTCCTAACAATTTATTTGACTTGATTAGTTTAACTAACAGCAACAACATTTTTTTTTCTTCTGTGTGTGCGTTGTTGATCATCTCAAGTGCCAAGTTTGGATGAAAATAACCAGCATAGTTAAATTTAACAACTTATAGAAAAATCCAATCAATCAAGCCAAATATGATATCTAAGCTAGCAAACCCTAACCCTAAAAAGAGGGGGAATAAAAAGAATATATAGAATTTATTTGTACCTACTAAAGGGCCATACAAACTCATATGTGTTGGAAGAAGGCAAGCATTTGGGAAATAACAAAAGTTAAGAGCAGGCTGGGGAGACTAAATAAGCTAGGAGCACAGGCCAACCCAAAAGTGAGGCTTAAGCACAACCATTCTAGTAGAAGGGCCGACCTGGACGAGCCACTGCCTTGGCCAGGCTGAGACCTTTAAGATCAAAATATAGTCCACCCTGGCCATGAGCCACAGGCTTATAGTGCAGACTATTTTAATTAAAAAGCAAAACCCCATTGATCTTCAAGCAGGCTCTTACCTGTGATCTTAATTTTATCTCCTGGTTTGGAGTTGCACAAAAAATTGCTGCACACACCATTCTTGGAAGGGTCCTCCTTTCCTGTCTCAGGGTCGTAATAGACAGCACGGCGGACACACAAACTGGTTGTCTTGCCATCAAAATAGTCTCCATACCTTGTGGATGCAATTGAGTAAAGACGAACATTTTGTGGAGCCCCGGGTTTCTTTGGGTTTTCACCCTGTTATGCAAATAAATAACAATAAGGTACTCAAATGGAGAAATTTTGTGTGAAGATTCATTTATTAGCATGCCAGTAAATTGGTTTAAAAATTAAATTTATGTGGCTACTAAAGTGAAGATATGAGACCCAACATCAAATGGGGATGAAAACAATTATATCATGATCCTCTCAATTTTCAAATCATAGCTGCTACGAAGAATTGTATAGGTCAAAACTCTTTCAACTAAATGAAGACATAAATTTTATGGAATGAGTTACTTACAGGCGGAATTACACCATAACTTTGCCCTTCCCAGTAGGGAACATTACCACCATGATCGATTACAATATGGCAGGTCTCTCCAGGAGCCTTTGGGCCTACAATCCTCTCAACAGAACGAATGGTTGCAGTATAAGGTTCCTTAGGCTTGTATGTATTTAATGGGGGCTCATTAGCATCTTCAAGTTGTAGAGGAGATACAGCAACTTTAGGCACACTTGCTTGTTGCACTGACATGCATACTATCCGCTGATTTCTCAGCCCTCCATTCTTTGTTTTCAAGTCCAAAGGTAAAAGAGGCGCCCATGATTTATCATTAAAGTTTATGCTTTGTGCCTGCAGCAAAATTACAAGCAGTTTTAATGAGAAATTATTGACTGAAGAAACACAAAGCAGTTTAAATTTGTCCTCTATTATCAGCTAAACTCATACTATCTATTAAGACCACAAAATTTTAGTCTAAGGAGAAGTACTCTAAACTTAATCAGATGAAATAAGCCTACCATTGCAAGCATCTAGCTACGCTTGTAAGAAATCTTTTAAATACAGTTTAACATTGAACGCACTTACAAATAATTAAATCAAATTTAACACACAACTTAAAAGTCACAACTATCGACAATCATTATCGACAACAGCTTCTAACAGCAACAACAATAGAGCATCACCTTCACATTTAACTTTAATTGCTTCAATTGGTTGTACCTTTAAAACTAAAGGCTTAACGTTACAATGCCATTAAGATTATAGATCCTAAGAAAAAAGGGGAAATTATAAAAATGAAACAAGCAATTTTTTCCTATAAGCTCCATCCTTGAAGACACGTAAAGTCTGCAATCTGCAAAAACTAAAGCTAACAAGTGCTTCTTCTGAGGTCGAGCTGAGAATCCAAGAAATGGTATCAAGATCACAATAGCTGATCCTCCACTATAACTACAGAAAAAGGAGAATCTCTGAAGCTTTTCATTTTACAACATATTTGAAAATCCTTAAGACTCTAAATCCACATAGTTTATAACGACAGTAACCAAACAAGCCTCAATCTTGTGTCCAATTAAAAAACAAACACGAATATACGAAATTAATAACACCCCAACGAAGGCGCACCTTGAACACTGATCTTCTGATAGAAAAATCGCTTCCAACAGGAGCAGTAAGTGAAACCTGCAAGCAAAATCATTAAAACCCAATAACAAGAACAGCAGAATTAATCAAATATCTTCTATTTGGCAACTGGGTAAGCATAAAATGACTGAAAGCCTCATTCTTTTCCCTCCGTTTTCTCGGGAAACAAACAAGGTACCCGAATCTGAAATTGGGGCATACCTGAGAGAGAGCCGAATGAGACATGATTGGATCAAAGGATGGTATGAGAGGGCTTCGGGTGACGTGAGGGGCTTAATATAGAGGTTATGGGACTAAGATCATACAGAGGAAGAGTTGGAGGCAAAAAATGGTGTGTAAATTATCCTTCCGAGTGTCCCAAAGGTCGAGTTTTTCTTTTGCCTTTGGCTCCTCGGACTCTCTCTCTCTCTCTCTCTCTCTCACTGTGATGCTGGCCTGGTCTAACTGACGAGTTGAAATAATTAATTCTCTAGAATATGTTTTTTTTATATCGAGAAGGTGGCAGATTGGCATATGGTCATTTTTTTGGTTTGTCCCACTTTATTCATTGAATTTTAATTTGGACCATTGGATTTTATTTTCAGTTTTGCATGAATGTTATTTTACAAACAAAAAAGTTTAGGGAGCAATTTTGAAACTATCCCTTTGTTTTATTTATCAACTACATGCAAGCTTCTAGGATTTTTTGTACAAAAGTATAATCCGACCTTAAACATTGAACTATAAATATGTTATCAATAATGTGTCGATATTATTGTAGTTAATAAAATGTATTATTGATATAATTTAGGTAACATCAATATAATAAATTTGATTAGAGACCATACATATGATATCGAACAAAAATAAATTATTTTTTACGAGCAAAAAACGTAAATAATTTATATTATACGTACAACATCCTATTTATTGCATACATTGTTGTTTTGTAACGGAATTTCGTAAATGAATTGCCTTTTTTTCGTCAATTGCATATTGAATTTGCTTGATCCCATGGCGAAAATATGTTAAGAAATCTTCGTTTTTTTTTTCAATTTATGATCAGTACTTTAGGATAAAATTAACATCTTTGGGATTTTTGTGAAGCTGGATGTACTAATTTTCCTACTTTTTTTTTGTTTACTTACACTTCATTTTATTTTTTAATATTTTTTATTATAACAACAAATGGAGTGTAAGTAGACAAAAGATGAGTGAAAACATATAATTTCCAACAAATGGAGTGTAAGTGGACAAAAAATGAGTGAAAAAATCAACTCTCATATATATATATATATATATATTTGTCATTCGTTAGGGAGGATAAGTATTATATAAGGTTGTCTCAAGATTGTCTCTTATATGAATCAAATTCACGTGCACTTGGATGAGAGGGGGGGAATTTGGCGCACTTTTTCATTGTAGTACCACCCATGGAGGGATATTTGGTTCAAAATGCAAGAAAATAATGATTCTTTGATTACATATTCAATAGATTTTGTCAAAATAAATTGCACATAAAATTGTAAAAATTAGAAAGTCCTTTTCCAATCCAAATATAGTATTGTATCTCCGCTGGTCCAGTAGAGAGAGAGAATTATGTTGGTCGGGTACATGAGTTGGGCTGAGAGGGAATGAAGAGTTGAGAATAAGTGGTGGAATGAAGTCCAAAATATTGACCCAAAAAAAGCCCAAAATAAGCTTGTATGTTAACCCAAAATCATTTTTGAATAACCTAAGACTGTTGGGCTCGTACCATAGGGAGAATCGAACCTAAGACTTGGCGCTGAACAGCAACCTAACCAACGTTAATAGTCAAATACTAAATAGTAAATAGTATTTCTAAAAAAAATACTAAAGAATATTTAACAATACTAAAATAGTAAATAGTAAAGTTAATAATTAAATTATTTATATAGGATCCTTGCCCTTCATGTACGGCATAGTCTGTTGTTACTATTTTTGGCTTCACTCACGAGAAAAGTAGCAGCAGAGCCCCTAATAATCTTCAGCCGTGGACCCCACGTGCGGGTGCGTTGCTGAATAGAAATCAAGCTCAGCGGTCACTTTCAATTCCGCCCGCTCACCGCGTAGGCCCCACAGAATTCCTGGTCCAGATTATCTCCCGGGCAGCACATTCCCCTGCCCGAAACAGTCACTGAATCCAACGGCTCAGATCTCTTCACCCCTACAGATCCTGGTCGACACTTAACCGATTAAAAGCCTCTGAATTTTTTTTAAAAATAAATAAATAAAAATGAAGGATGCGTATGGTTGAAAAATAGGCATGCAGTTCAGGTAATAATATGGTGATAGAGGAATAATAATTTCCGTCAGACGCCATTTCAAATCCTGCAGAGAGAGAATTTTACTAAATTTAGTAGGAAAGAAACGCAGCCAGCCAAAAGAGGTAAGTTTCCAAATTCTAAACCCTAGCTTTGCTCTGCAATTGATTTGCCCAACCAAATTATGAGAATTATGCAATTGGTTTGTTTTTTTTGGTGAATTGGTCTGCGTTTCATGGTTGGGTCAATTTTCTGAGTTTTGAGCTAATTATGTATGTATTTGCAGAGTAAATTGAGCTGAATTTTGGGTTTAATTGAGTTTATTAATTTAATTTTCTGGAATTACTTGATTATGAAAACTGGGCATGCAGATGAACTATATTAGTTGGGTTGATGGTATTGTGAGAGTAGTTGGGTTCACTTTCTTCTTTCTTGTTACACTCTGAGTCAATCTTTAAGGAGTGTTCAGGATACCATGATTATCTTTTATGAGCTAAATTAGTTGTTTCTGGCCATTCATTGAATTATTAAGTACACTTCTGCAGCTGTGGCTAGACCCTAGATTAGATGGAATTCTTGTTTAACAATGATCTGTTTATCTGTTTATTTCGAGTCTTGACACAATGGTAAGGTTGCTCCATTGTGAACTGGTGGTCACACATTCGAAATGCCAAACAACCTTCCGAAATCAGGGTAAGGGTTTGTACATCCAATTGTCCTCGGACTCTGCTCTGGAGGAAGGCAAAGCCTCGTTCACTGAACGAACTTTAAAAAGAAAATTATTTATCTTTATATGTATGTATGCCCTGTTACTTCATAGTTCAAAATTTTTTAAAGGAAAAGGCCAACTACCAACCATTTTATCTAAATTATACTGGAAAATGGAAGCTGTAACCATGGACATTAGTAGCTCATACTTGAAGGCAATATTGCGAGCACCATCATGTTACTTTGATTGTATTCTTTATTTTTTCATTTTGCTGATTGGTTCTGCAATATCAGTTCCCCTCCCCTGATTGCCCCTTCTGTTTTGCATGGTTCTCAAATATATGCAGTTATACTATGATCTTATTAGTGAGGGTTTGAGCTTCTGGGTGGCATCGGTTAGCAGCTAATTTTAGAGATGTTCCTTTCTTCGTACTAAATTCAGATTGTGTTGCCTGCAGTTAGTTGAATTTTGGTACCTTGATGTTGGTAGATAGCGGCTTCTTGTAATTTACTGTTTTGGAGATATATTGGTTTTGCTTTGTCTAGACGGTCAACAGATGGACTTTATTTTTTAAACTAATAGACCTTCGACTCAGTAAAGTGTTTTTTTGTTTTTTTGTTTTTAAAGATATTGTTACTGAATGATTCTAATTTCATCCTATGATGTACTTTCTTGTTTTTTAATAAGACTTATAAATAAAAAAATCATCCTAAGATCTGTTTTCTTTTTTCTTTTTGTTTCTTACTTGGTTCTAGCAGCATGTTATTTTCTGTATGACATTGATCTGGGTGATTTTTGTTTTGCAGCTACATATTGTTTTGGACTCTCCACATAAGACATCCTCATGACTTCTTCTGTGCATGATCGTTCTGGTAATTTCTTTCTTTCCAAAATACTTTAAATATTCAGTTGGTTTTAGAGTTGCTGTAATTGAATAAGACTTATGTTTCTGGCATTTAATTGAGCAGGGATAGTTAATGTGACAAGAAACTGAATCGCTTTTTGTTTGGTGCTTTTGCTTCTTTGATATAATAATGGTGTAGATTTTATATTAAACTAGTTTAAGGGTTCTTTCCTTTTCTTTTGGTGGACTGTTCTACAACCCAATAACTTTTGCGGGGAGTTTAACATCTGTTTACCTTTGTCATACCTAAGACCGAGCATGGGCTTAGGTTGAAGTATTGGTTTGGTTTTAGCAAGATCCGTTTCAGATCTAACCCTTGATTTCCTTGGTCGTTCCTGATTTTGATTTATGGTTTACATAATTTACCATCTCACTAATTGCCCATTTCCCCTTTCATTTAATGTGGATCCTCAGAAAGCCTCTACCTTTTGAAAAAAAATAATATCCTTGGTTGTTTTAGTTGGCTTTAAGGCTGTCTAGTAGTGCTGTTTTATTATGTTCTTCTGGTTAAATCCTTCTGATATTGCTCCTGTGCTACATAATGATCGATTTGGCGATGTAGGATTTACACTTTTCCCTCATATTTATGGTTTTAAAGCATTGAATTTCAAAGCTGTAATTCTTTGTTATTTTATTGATTTTGGCTTTTGTTTTCCTTTTGTGAAGCAGCATCATGGTTTTTGTTTTTTCCTTGCTTCACTTGAGTAGTACAACCATTTCTTGAGTGCATTCTTATCTACTTTGAAATATTGATTTTGCAGATAATAGTGAATCTGATGATCAGCAAAGTCATTCAGAGTCTCAAATTATTTCTTCCTTACCTGCAATTGGAATTTCTCATCCTGGAATTCCAACCCCAAATATTCAGTATGCAGCCCCTCCACAGGTTGGAACAGGACATGCAGTGGTAACATCTTCAACCTTAAACGTATCATTGTCAATTCCACTATTGTGTCATCAAGTTTTTGACTTGTTAGGTGCCATATATATACATATTTATATCATGTGTATATATACATATTTATATCATGTGTATATATAGTTGCAGAACTGTATATGTTTGTGATCTTATATATCAAGTTTGTATGTCAATATTTAGAATGTGTTGAAGCATATATGTGGTAACATATTACTCAGTTCATAAAGTAATTTACAATTATTTTGATTTTTAATGTTTTCTGAAGTAGGCACTTTATGAAAGATGAGATGCTTGTTTTGTTAACTTGGGTAACTGTGTAGAGAAGAAATGTGCAAGTGCATGCTCCCAAAGAAAATGTGTATGGTTGGAAGGAAAGTAGATTCAACCTTCAAGACATGCATCCAAAACTGAGGAAATAAAAAACATAAGGATAGAATTTAGATGAACTAGGTACTAACACTTGTAAAGAAATTGGTGGAATCAGAGGACTAAATTACAGGTGTCATCCTGTTATGACCCCCTATCAGTATAATGGGTAAAAATTATGAACATTCAATGCAAAATTGGAACTGAAAATATATGCATAGAGCTATGTGCTATGTGAGCAGTAACTTGTATGGGGGATACTTAGATGAAACTATAACCAGTGTAGGTGCATCTAGTGTTTCATGGCATTGGTGGTAGTAATTATGGTGGCTAATATCAGAAGTTTCCTCAGGTGGATGATTAAGAAATTAAGAGTTAGTAGTGGTGGAAGGCATCACTTTTGTTGGTGTTGAGTTGTGTTTCCTCCATTTTGAGAGGAACTGCCATTGTGATGAAGCTGAATAAGTTGGTTGTGATGGTTCTGTTTTTCATGGTTTGTGGCTAGAGACAATGTTTTGCCTTATAGCAGGTGTTCTTAGCGATGGCTACAAGAGATCCTTAATACAGGTCTAACTAGTGGTGATGGTGGTGGTAGCACTACTTAGGTCTGTATTGGAAAAGGGCATTCGTGTGTGGTTTTTTGGGTGGGTGGGGAAGGGAGACGATACCACAATCTAAAGATTGTTATTTATGTAATGAACCCTACAACTAACAAAATTCCATTGCATGGGGCAATAAGGAGGTTTACCCCATCTAAAGATTGTTATATATTTAACGAACCCACAACTAACAAACCTTGATTGCATTAGGAAATAAGGGCTTTAAAGATTGTAAGATGATTTCTGATAACTAGACAATATTACAGAGTTTTTCAAGCTATACCTAAAATAAAAGATCCATGCGTGTTTTAAACTCTTCTTAATATGAAGTTTCAAGATGCATTTTCGTTGGAGGGCAACTATGTGATGTTATACTTTCCAAGGTATTTAGACAGCTTATATGTGGTGGGCTCTCCTAAATCTTATCTTCTGTACATAGACAGATTTTAAACTATGTTTTGTGGGGATGGAGATGGATGGGAGGAATAGTTTCAAATTGACCCATGAATATCCCCAAGTGGATTTAGTTTGGGTTTTAATCTATAGTAGAAGTGATAGTTTCATTTTTGTCCCCGAGCAATTAAATTTGAATACGGGGTATAATTGTAAAAGTCTATATTTACACCTCCCTTCCTCCTTTCCATCCCTTTAACCAAACAAGAGGAAGTAAAAATCTCCTTCTCTTCCTTTATCCTTCCTTTTATGAATTACCATCTGCTTGCTCTTGCAATCTTCCTTCCAAACATGTAGTATCAGTGAAATTGTTGGTATTGTTTAAAAAACATTAACAGTGTGTTTGGATGAGGGAAATAAACTTAGGATTTTGACAAAAGTCAGAATTTCTAAATTGACATGAACCAATTCCCGTGTTTGGATGAAAAAACATAGAAATTTAGAAATTCCGCGTAGGAAAAAACATGGAATTTGGAGGTCATAAATCCCAACTTTAAATTCTATCAAAAAGTCGTCGTTTCTAAAATTCCAAGAGAGATTGAGTTTTAAAAAAAGATAACTTTACAAATAAAAGTTAAATTCCGTACTTTAAATCCGTTGCCCAAACAAGAAACTTTACAAATTCTAGAACATTAATTTCTGTCATTTATGAATTCCTTTGTACTTTTAAATTTCCTCATCCAAACGCACTGTTATAGAATAAGAATGTTTAGTATCATTGGAAGGTTCTGCTTCTCAACCTAATTTTCATGTAGTTGTTGTTTTGCAATTTTAATGTAAATGCTTTAAAAAGGCACCTAATTTAAGTTTAGAATTTTGATACATTATCCTTCGTTTGTCTAATTGAAGGCACCAGCAGCTTACCCTTATCCAGATCCTTACTACAGAAGCATCTTTGCTCCCTATGACACACAACCATATCCTCCACAGCCCTATGGGGGGCAACCAACGGTATTCTTCCGGCTTCTTTTAGATATAATTTCTTGATAATGGCACTTCTAATATTGAGCGTTGAGACCACATATTGCGTATGAGCATGAAATTTGTGGTTATTACTGTGTCCTCATTTCAGGTCCATCTTCAGTTAATGGGAATCCAGCAAGCAGGAGTTCCATTGCCATCAGATGCAGTTGAGGAACCAGTGTTTGTAAATGCAAAACAATATCATGGCATCTTGCGACGTCGGCAGTCTCGTGCTAAAGCAGAATCGGAAAATAAAGCTCTTAAGTCTCGAAAGGTAATATTGTGGACTGCAAATCCTTGCATCTCATGTTCAATGAGATGCTGCTATAGGCTTCATTTATTCATTGTCACTTCAAACTACTCTTGCAGCCATACTTGCATGAATCTCGACACCAGCATGCACTGAGAAGAGCTAGAGGATGTGGGGGTCGATTTCTTAATGCGAAGAAAAATGACAACCAGCAGGATGAAATGTCATCAGGCGACAAATCCCAGCCAAATATCAATTTAAACTCTGATAAAAGTGAGCTTGCTTCCTCAGATGGAACATCCTGATTACTCGGAAGCAATTGCAATGCACTCGAGTGGCCACATGAAGTATCTATCCTTCAACAACCGCCAGGGAATGGAGGTCCCCAATACCAGCCTCGCTATTCTCGGTAGTGCTTCACTGTGACTTGAAGCTCATTAGCAATAGCATGTATAGGTTCTCTAGTAGTAGGCTTGTAGGGGGGCTGCAAAAGACAAAGTAGGCAGTCTTATTGAAGCGCAGTGATATAACCGTCATCCAAATGGGTTTCATTTCAACCTTTGCCCTTTTTTTCCCAGGAGAGTGATGGTTAAGTTTGCTGTGTGGTTTAAGTTTGCACTTATACCTGTTGTGAGGTTGGAAACTTGTCTGACAAAGTTTAGAGCTCGTGTTGTTTGGTTTGGTAATGTTTGAATAGATTGGCAAAAGATTAGGTTGGCTGCTGTTTATGCGTAGTAGTAGTTTTATTCGTTTGTTATCAACTGAGACAATAAGTTTAATGGTTAATGAAATTGGGTAATTATCAACCAGCAGTTTCTTCATTTCTATTTCCTCGTTGTTTTTGTTTTTGTTTTTGTTGTTTTCGGGGTTTATTGTACAAAATCCAATTCCACTTTTGTGAATTTATTTTTATTAGCTTGGGGGAAATTGCAAAATACGATAAAATAAAATAAAAAATGAGATGAAAAAGTAGTTTTCACAGTTGAGTTGAGAATGCCAAGTACTAATGGGTAATTCAAACAACATGATTTGTGGCAATTATCTTATCTCTCTCTTCAGCAAAGGGAAGACATGTTCTTCTCTACATTCAACGCATCACTATTGCCTCCTTTTGTTTCAGATTATCTGATTCCGAATGTTTTCTACCATGAAATCATTTCGATTGTTGTCTTTCTAATGTTGTTTCGACTGGATTTGACTTTTTTGGACTGCATCCTTTTTTCACCTCATTTTTAAAAAGTGTTAGTTTTGGGTTGTTGGGTATGGACAACTAGTAAATATTGTTTTTTATTGAAAATGGACAACTAGTAAATAAATAGGATTTATGGTCTTCTACCCAAAAAAAAAGTAAATAGGATTAATAGAATTTGGGTTGTTTTTGTTGATTATTTTCACTTTTTTTACTGATATTGTTTTTAACTTAACTACTTTAATTGCACAAATGTTTTTTTTTCTTCTGAAATTCTTGACGCTTTTTAGGAAAATATCTAATTTAATATATAGCCTCTTGTCTGATGTGAACCAAATTGTATTTGATTCATATATATACTATTCTTAGCAATTGGGATGTACACATTTGTAGTGATGTGTACCAATTATAAAATAGTGCATGTATATGTATTGGTATTACATAAACCAGATTAAAATTTAGGTTCAACTTCAAGGTAATATAAATAAAAGAGCTTGGTTTGGCTCCTTAAAATTAAGGATGAGCTTCTCCTTAAAATCAATGGAGTTTTTGACACATGTCAATTATTATTATTTTGTTGAAACTTTGTCAATGTTGCTGAAATTTGACAAATGTCAAAAACCCATTGGTTTTAAGAAGGAGCTCCTCAATTTTAAGGAGCTAAGCTATGCTCATATAAATAACATCTTACATATTGTGGGGATTGATTTCGTATACTCCTTAAGAAGACCAAAGTGCCCCCTGAGATTTAAGAGAAAATAAAATATCATGAATCCGTGTACACACCGGTGTGGTGTGAGCCAAAGAGTCTCCAATGCTTAAGTCAGTTTCAAACAAAAAGAATTAGGGTTTCTTAGGTTGTAATGGAACGTTACCTCCTTTTTGCAATTGTGATCGAGTTTTGTATGAATCGTTGGTTGCTGGTTTATTGCCGTAAACAGCTGCGTATGGCATTGATTGGGGGGTCATTTCCCATTATATCACACATCCAGTCAATTAGCCATTTGACTTGGGCTGTGCGAGATATTTCCCAAAATGTGTGGACATGATCTCCTAGATAATTGATGTTGCTGTAATTAGGGATATCTTGGGGATCAATTTTGATTCATTTTGGAGGCGTGTTGCCCCAGGATTAGTCCCATTTGGACTTACTCTATCGAGCCCAAGTGGGACTGATCTCAAGCTCACATAGCTTCTTGGCCCATGTCTGGGTTATGTGGGTTGGCGAGGCCTGGGACGTTTAAGGCCTGTTTTGTATCCTACTTGGAGCCCATTTTATAAACTCAAAAATATATTTGCCCTAAAAACCTGTTTGATAGGCCCATTTTTTAAAAGTCAAACCCAAAAAAAAATCAAAAACACTCCTATTATTAAAAACAAAAAAGTGAGGTCGTCGCTCTCCTCTCTCTCTCTCTCTCTCTCTCTCTCTCTCTATGTTGTCGCTCTCTCTCCTCCCTCTGTCGTCACTCTCTCGTACCGATCGGGTTTGTCTTTGCGAACCAATAACCACTAAAACCAACGAATTAAGTTCAGCGTCGTGGAGTTCAATTTGGAGATTAAGGTTTCTGATTTTTTTATTTTAATATCAATTTTTTTTAGATCTTAAAAATAATTTGGAGTTCAATATCATGTTTTAAAAAAATCATAATTTGTTAATTTACTTTTTTTAGTAAGATACCAAAATGAACCTTAATAGGCCATGCCAGCTTTTTCCGCAGTGCGCGTGAGTTCCTGCGGAGCCCCTGCTCCTATCAATTATGGTAGGGGAATCGACCTCTGCCGGTTCAAGATCGTTACGTTACCCCTCTCTCCCCACATTACTACTGAGATGTGATGTGCTTCTGATTTTCGCACCCCTTTTGCTAGGGGTAATTTGGTCTAGGAAATAACTTTTGCATACGTGGCCTTTGATTATTAGCCCGCGATTATTTGCTCCCCACACATATTATTTCTATCAAAGTCGAAATCTGCTTAAATTCTGATCATAAAACCACACCAGCAGTACAAGTTTCATCATTTCATTGGGAAACGCATGACATTTTTCGTTGTATTAATGCTTGGTGGTGGAAAGTAAAAATCAGGAAGGGGCCAATAAAGGGAGGGCAGTAGGCAGCTTGTCATTGAAAAGGTAATTAAAGTCTGTTAACAGTACTAATCATGACAATTAATGTAGCTAATACGTCTCTATATTTTGAAGGCTTTTTATCCACTTGTGCCTGCTTGGCTTTGATGATATTGCATTCTGGGTCGGGATAAGTTGTAAATTGCAATTGACATGGGAGTTGGTATGAAGCAAAGTTACACCAAATGTAGCTAGATTGATTGATCATAAGCCACACATCAATATCTATGAATAATCAGATTGGGATTTTAGTTATGATTTGTCCATAGTTGGCCTTTAATCAATAAAGCTTGAGCAAGGTTTATTGCTCCTAATTAAGCAATTAAGAAGCTTCTGAAAATCTCCACATGGTGACATGAGAATTTAATATAGAGTATAGATCTCATGGTGATCATTTTGTCATGTTGGCAAGCTGATCATAAATGCCATTAATATGCAGACTCTCTCTCTCACTCTCTCTCATAAAGCCCTTTTTTTACCTCTACTTTTTCTAAGGTTTTGACAAATATAATTTGACATACTTTAATACCACTCCTAATCATAGCAAGTATATACATAAAGAAGAACATATGATATTGGTGCCATAATTAGTAGCAAACATAATAAGATTTTCCCTCACATGAACATCCTGTCAAGTTGGGTTCCTCCTCTCTATCCTTGCTTACCTCTTTTCATGCATGGACCCCCAAGAACACCTCACCCAAGAGAGAGAGAGAGAGAGAGAGATGTAAAATGGAAGCAAAGGAGGAATGGGGGTGGGGTATTGGTTTGTGAGTCTATAACACTCTTTTGGTGCATGACACAATGGGGTCATCCCCCTCTCCACCCAAAAGAAAAGAAAAAGAGAAAAAACTTTTGGGTCCCTTAGATGGGGCTGGAAAGGGACTTCCACCTTCAATTTTGTTGATTTTGCAAAATCACGCAAGGTGATATGGCCTGGAACATGGCTCAGTGGACCTCATGCCCTTAACTGTAGGGTTTCTCTGTCCCAGCCCTGGCCTTGTTAATTGTGTGTTCCTTCCCTTTTCTCTCTTCCAAAAAAAGGAAAAGGAAAAGGAAAGCTTTTTTATTTTATTTTTGGGTCAGAAAGGAAAAGGAAAGCTAATTAAAAGAAAAAGGGGAGAAGCAAAGGCCTTCTTCACACAAGATCATATAGCCAGGGAGACAAGAAGACACCAACTGAGTCTGTGTAGCCATTGACTCCTGTTAGAACCCCATCATAAGCCCATGAATTATAAATATACATGTATACATATATCTATATCATTATATATGAGAGAGAGAGAGAGAGGGAACTTAATTTGAAGGTGCAAGCTTTGGATGCTTTCAAGATATGAACCCTTTATGTAAAATGTCAACCTGTGAAATCTAAAAGTCAATTACTTTTCTCATCCATCATCTCTCTCTCTTTTTTTTCCCTCTTTCTCTCTCTCTCTTGGATTCTTGTGAGTGAAGAGATGGATGTGGGAAACACTGTCAATTGTCACCAAAAGGCATGTGGTTGGTGCTGGTCGACCTTCACCACAAAAGTTAATTATCTTACTACGGTTTAGGTTTTCAAGCTTTGAAAGTTTGAATTGCTTCACACCCAAGGTCATATCTTTAAAGCTAAAGTACATTAACATATATTGACTTAACCATGTTGATTAGAGCATATGTGCTTCCCATTTTGCACCGGAGTTCGAATCCCCCTCATCGTAATTTAGATTAATTTAAAATAAAATATCGCTTGTATAAAAAAAAGAAAAAACTAAAGTACGTTAATTAGGTTTTATATGTTGGGAAAACCTTTGATTATCTAAACCAAGAATCTAAGTGCTGATCTTCACGTAGCTCTGATGTGATGAGAGACTCAAAGTTTTACTACTTTTTTGTCATGCCTAATTGGCCATTGTAGACGACGATAAGCATAGACAAGTTGGTCTAAATCTAATGATGAAACTTGACACTTAATTATACGACAAATAGAGGTTACATCAGACCAGAAGGCTTATAAATAATTAAGCTATATCAATATAGCTATAATCCTTGTTCTTGCATGCATGTGATGCGAAGCCTTGCCACTTCTACATATATTTAATGCTAAAGTATATACTAGATGCTTTGATTTGTTACATACAATGGCATCATTATTGAAGCTTAAAATTCAAGTGTTTACTTTCTTTTTTGTCACTTTTACATGGGTTAACAAGTATGATATACGGTATTGCCATTGGCATGAATATGCTTACGGGGTGGACATCAAATAGGCCAAACTGTTCAAATCGGCCAAATTAAACCCATTTAAACAACTTCGTTTGGTTTCAACACTAAAAAAGTGTAATCATGGACGAAAATCAAATTGTTATTAGTTCGATTTAGTTACAATTTAAAAGTGAAACCAATTAAATCGGAGCGCGAGTACCCCTACCATAACTATGACACGTTATATATGCTAAAAACAAACTTAAGGATACTATTGACACATTATATGTACTAAAAAGAAACTTAATATCCTTACCGCCCCACTAACAAGGTCAGCAAACTCCACTCGTAATACAAACAAATATAGTGATATATATGCAACATTGTTTATGTTGAATTATCTTTCTTAACCCTTTCAATTTACCCCCATTATGTCCATTCCGTGAGTTTTTTCCCCTCTGCCCTAACAGTGCATTTTCCACCTTTTTTCTACCTGTACCACCAACAACAACAAAATCCAAAACTATTTTACTTAAAAGATATCCAGATATTTGGCTTGCATCACACGACTGACCCATCAAGGGTTTATAGGTAGTCAGTCTATAAGATAAGGATAAGAAAGAATGAAGACAAATCAATTCAAAGTCATTTGAATTTCATTCATGATATATAGCTCTTCCATTCCATCCCTTCAACAAAGAGTCCTCACTTATTTCCCTGGATTTTTGTGTTGTAAGTCTATCTTTATTGGTGGGGTGGTATTATTGAAACATGTCCTTTTCTTCTAAGAGTGTGATGCTATTCGTACTCCATAAAAGTCATTCTTCAATTTCTTTGTTGCATTCTTTATAAGCATTACTAATAGTAGTGGATATCCGATAATACAATGTCAATTAGGTAACAACTCAAGTCACATTAACACGTAATGTTAACGTCAGACTCAGAAGTTTATCGGAGTTATCCAATTCAGCTATAAGAGGATGGGGGAAAACTTCCAAAACCATGCAATTGGGCCTACATCCAACTTCAGCTCTTAAACAAAGCCCAAGCCCAGTCTTCCAAGCTTCGGGTCAAAACCCACCCAAGTAGCAAAAGAACCAAATACCCGGGAATGCAGAGCGTTACAGTACTTTTGTCCGTTTGCTCTGGCTTCACGCTTCCCATGCATGATGCATCGTCCCACACTGCCCACAGTTTCTTTCTCATCCATCCCTCACCCTTACATGATACATACATCATACATCCATAGATGGCATACAAAAAAGCATACATGGATCCCATGCAAAAACATGCATAATTTAGTTTGGTGATTAAGTAAAATTTGAAGGGTTGTTTAAATTAGTAGTTTAAGGTTAGATAATTATAATATTAAGCATACAAATATCAAATCACACACGTTAAACAAGATCTGAAAAAACGTCTCTCTCTTAGGAGAGGAACTCTCGTGTAATAGGATAATACTTTTTGCTATATTAACAAATAACGTAATAACATATAAGATAATTTTTCTCTCTTATTAGTGAGAGAAAAACTCTGATATAACAGGGATATTATTTTTTGCTCTCCCAATTAATAACACAATAATACTTAAAATAATTTTTTCACATATTATTATATTATTAACTGAAAATAATAAAAGAATGCAATTCCCATTATATGTAAGTTTTTTTGCATGAGTGGCCAGCAGGCTTTGGGTCTCTCCCACCCACGGTCTGCCTGCAGGCTCATATCATATCATATCAGCAGTCAGCAGCAGACTTAGCAGCACACTTAGCTTCCTCTGCTGCTTTGCCTTCTCATTTAATTTATTATTTTCCTTTTTTTTTTCCCTTTCGTTTTCAAATGTACACATCACACACAGTTATAGAGGGAATAAGAGAAAAAGAGGAAAGATTGTGTTTTTATATTGTAATTTTTTTAGAAAGCACCAAGAAAGAAAATCCAAAAAGAAAAAAAAGAAAAAGAGAAAGAGAGCAATAGATTAGCCACCACCTGCCCTTTTCATTTGCCTTTGGCTGTTTGTTTTCTTCTGCTTGCTTTCTCTATCACATACAAACCCACAAACAAAGAAACACACACATTCTCTCTCTTGGCCTGTCTATCTTTTTCTGTGGGTTTTTCTTTTTCTCTTTTTTTAATTAACAAAAAACAGAAATTCATTTTCTCTAGAGGAAAATTCTCGAGATTGGAGCCCAAACCACAAACCAGGACACTTTTTTTTTTGAACGAAAACAAGGACACCTCTTAACCACTGTTGAGCAAGCAAGGGACTTTTTCCAACTTGGGTTATTGAGTTTTTGAGAGGAAGAGAGAGAGAGAGAGAGAGGGAGAGAAACAGATACAGCCATCTGATGAAGGAGAGAGGAGGCTCTCTTCGCCAAGAGAGCCTGCCCTGCACTGCGAACAACAACTACAACACCACCCAAGAAGAAGAAGACGACGAACAGCTAGACCACCAACAACCAAAACAGCCAAAGCAACCATCTTTCTGAACTTATATTCCCCATTTTTTGTTGTTGCTCTGCCAAAACAGTGAGCTGAAGGCCAGTGCTTTGTTAGCACACTAGAAAACACTACCTGCGTCGTCTTTGTTGTGACTTGTTTCTTATCTCTTTGGATATTTTTCATTGGGGGGTTTTCTCTTCACTTTTTACCCTTTAGCTTTGGTGTGAGGTGGTTTTGTGTTCTTTGCGCATATGGCACTTGTTATGAACAGAGATTCACCAGGAAGTAGTAGCAAGCAAATGGATTCAAGCAAGTATGTGAGGTACACACCGGAGCAGGTTGAGGCCTTGGAGAGAGTCTACTCTGAATGCCCAAAGCCTAGCTCTTTGAGAAGGCAGCAGCTGATTAGAGAGTGTCCTATTCTCTCTAACATTGAGCCTAAGCAGATCAAAGTCTGGTTCCAAAATCGCAGGTAAAAACAGAGTGAAAAGCATTTGGGTTCAATGGAGTGAGTTTTGATCCACAAAAATCAATCTCTTTCTTGCTCTCCTTCGAGTTTATTTGCATACTTTTTAAATCTTTAGGAATTGGGAAAATGGTCTTTTTAGATTCTTATAACGGCCGTTTTCTTTGTGAACTCATTTTGGATGAAAAATAAGCTCATTCTTCTCTGGCTTGCTCTGTTTTCTATCTTCTCTCCCTTTTTCTCGTGCTCTGGTTTCACCATTTTTGTTTGAAAGGTGGATCTTATATTTGTTCACATTGTTTGTGTAAAGTCTTGGGCTTTTCTTAATCACAAATTGTTTTCATTATTTGTGGTATAGAGTTGAAAAGAAAATGTGGGCTTGTTTAGACCGTATTTGGAAAAGCATAGTTTCTTATCTTTAGAGGAGAAAAAGGCTCTCTATTTTATGTGATATATATTTGTTTTCCTCTGGTCTGCAATTCTCAAGTTTCTATGTTTTCTTGTTCTTTTTCTCGTGCTCTGGTTTCACCATTTTTGTTTGAAAGGTGGATCTTATATTTGTTCACATTGTTTGTGTAAAGTCGTGGGCTTTTCTTAATCACAAATTGTTTTCGTTATTTGTGGTATAGAGTTGAAAAGAAAATGCGGGCTTGTTTAGACCGTCTTTGGAAAAGCATAGTTTCTTATCTTTAGAGGAGAAAAAGGCTATCTCTTTTATGTTACATATATTTGTTTTCCTCTGGTCTGCAATTCTCAAGCATCTTTTCTTGTTCTTTTTTATTTATTTATCCAAGGTAAAAGGGTTCATGCAAAGGATCACAATTTCAGTGGTTTGGAGAATTTACTCCGTCAGTCTAGTTCTTGGGTTTGAATAGCGTGTGAGTTTAGTATACTATCCTCTTCCAAAAAAGGAAAGGTCCAAAAAAAACGTAAAAGGTTCATGGATGCGCATTGTCCGGTTGAGACATCCCTTTATTTCTCTTGTTTTTTCCAAGTATATATATTTGTTTCTCTCTCTGTTTTTCTCTTTTCTGAATTTTTATTTTATTTCTCTCTCTCTCTCTCTCTCTCTCTCTCTCTCTTATATTTGTTTGGTTGACGTATTTTGTTTGTTTTTAGATAAATGACGATCTTCTTATGTAAAAAGGTTCTGTGTGCCTTTATTTTGCGATTAAATAAAAGAAAACGACAGCAATTGTAAAAAGTAAAACTTTCATGTGGTTACTTGGATTTTCATATCCATCTTTGCAGAAAGGTGAATGTAAATTGTAAATACTGCTTTTGCGTCGTTTGGACTTTTAATGGAGGATAATGACATCTCCACTTTCCTGCTTTCTTTTTATTTATTTTGTGGTTCTTTATATGCTTCATTGTTTTTTGGGTTTATGTTTTTCTCTTCTTTTCAGTTTTTTGTCGTATCTTTCTGAAGACAATTTAAACAACTCGTAACTCGTTAATGATCTTCTTCCTTTCCTCATTATTCTTTTGAGCCAAGCGACAACTTTTTATTTTTTTATGCCATAATTCTCATTTACTTTTTTATTACATAAACTAAAATGGATGATCTGGCTGAGTTACGTTTTGCTTTTACACTTTAGCTTATAGGGATGGATTCTCAAATTTTGGGTTTCTATATGCTAACCTTTGGGTTTGTTAATGTAACTTATGGATTGAAACAATTCCATTTTGCCTTCTGAGACAAGTTACGTTTTCGAATGAGTATTTTTTCAGAATTTAGAACTGTCTATTTTATGTTGCATATACAGAATGCATGCTTTACAACTGTTGACATATTTTCCTATTAAGACTTGTTGAGCCATAAACTGGTAAACCATTCTCTAAAACTTTCATTTTGCTTGTTTTTGCTTACTTTCTAGATGCCGGGAGAAGCAGAGGAAGGAATCTTCTCGACTCCAGACAGTGAATAGAAAGCTGACTGCAATGAATAAGCTGTTAATGGAAGAAAATGACCGCCTACAGAAGCAGGTCTCTCATTTGGTGTATGAGAATGGATTTATGCGACAGCAACTGCATAGTGTAATTCCCTCAACCTTTATAATCGCCTCGTCCATGGGAACCATGCTTTTACATTTATGTTTGTCATATCATTGTATTCCATGATTTTATTTGGCAATCCCTTTTATGGTGATTATCTGCTTCTCCATGAAATAATACTTTTTAAGAACTTATGAGGTTGGGGTCATGCATATTATAAATTCTTTTTATTGTTGTATGTAGGCATCTGGAACGACCACAGACAATAGCTGCGAGTCTGTGGTCATGAGTGGTCAGCACCAACAACAGCAAAACCCAACACCTCAGCATCCGCAAAGGGATGCTAACAACCCAGCTGGGTAAGTAATTAGCGTCCTTACAACAATTACTTGAAGATATTTAGGTTGTGATTAAGTAAACTAGCTTACAGTATATTTTTCTTGTCAGTCTTCTTGCAATAGCGGAGGAGACCTTGGCAGAGTTCCTTTCTAAGGCTACCGGAACTGCTGTCGACTGGGTCCAGATGATTGGGATGAAGGTAGATTCTTTTGAAACTATGAGTGTACATGTGTTTATATTTTATACTCTCTGTTACTTTTATATCCACTGCACCACTTTGAAATTAAACTTTCCTTGCAACTACTTGTAGCCTGGTCCGGATTCTATTGGAATCGTCGCTGTTTCCCGCAACTGCAGTGGGGTAGCAGCACGAGCTTGCGGTCTTGTGAGCCTAGAGCCCACAAAGGTACATATCTTCATGTCACCCGCCTCCCCCTTCTTGTATAATGTTTAGCCCTTGAGAAATAGTGTTTGTGCTTTTCATTTGCCCCGGTCTAAAATGTATGGTGACTTCCATTAAAGGTCGCCGAAATCCTTAAAGATCGTCTATCATGGTTTCGGGATTGCCGTTGCCTTGATGTATTAAGTCTAATCCCTGCTGGAAATGGTGGGACAATTGAGCTCATGTACATGCAGGTTCGTTGTTTTAGTGAATTGGTGCTTTGTGAATATGTATCCAAGCATGAAGTTCTTTTAGCACCTAATATATGTTGTTCTATTTTCTTAATTTCTAAAATTTCTTCTCAACCAGACTTATGCACCCACAACATTGGCTGCGGCACGTGACTTTTGGACGCTGAGATATACTACAAGTTTGGAAGATGGCAGTCTTGTGGTAATTTAATAAGTGATACCTTTTATACCCTAAGATTTGACTTACTATCTCTGCATTTGATAAAGAACTTTTTAGTAATTTAATATACACTGGGATCTCATGTCCAAATGAGCATTTTATAAAGAATTTAATTTCTTTGGAGATGAAATATATTTCTCCATTAGCAATTACAGAAAGTGAGTGGAACTGTAAAGTTTGCTTTTTACCTTTGTTTCATTACAGAAATGATTGCTAAACACGTTGATATGTTCCCTTCAAAACCTGCATAGTTGCTTCATATAATTATGTTGTGTCTTACCATCTCAAAATTACATTTACAGGTATGTGAGAGGTCGTTAACTTCTTCTACTGGTGGCCCAACGGGGCCTCCATCTGCAAGTTTTGTAAGAGCTGAGATGCTTCCTAGTGGCTATCTTATCCGACCTTGTGAGGGTGGTGGTTCCATTATCAACATTGTTGATCATGTTGATCTAGATGTGAGAATATATCATTACCATTTCTTGCTCAACTCTTTAGTTATTCAATTGCCTTACTAAGTGCCTTTTATGTCTTAGGCCTGGAGCGTTCCTGAAGTTCTCAGGTCCCTTTATGAATCATCCAAAATCCTTGCTCAGAAAATGACTATTTCTGTAAGAACTACTGTGTGCATGTAATTATACATTTTAGTCTATTCCTCCTTTCATTCGCAACTTATCATTGTAACTTTATTTCGTAGGCCCTACGACACATACGACAGATAGCTCAAGAGACTAGTGGAGAAATTCAGTACGGTGGAGGTCGCCAGCCTGCTGTTTTGAGGACATTTTGTCAGAGACTCTGCAGGTATACCCTCCAAGATCTCGGGTATCAAGAGAGCTTGGATGTGTAAACTTTAGCTATTGTTGAAAATTTGATTTTCCTGTTCCATGCATGGCTTTTTTTTCTTTGGCTCGCTTGTTTAGGATTGTTGCAATCTTAAGTGAATATGTAAACTTTACAGTTGGATTAATATGTTTCTTCATATGCTGGAATTGGTTTCAGAGGGTTTAACGATGCTGTCAATGGGTTTGCGGATGATGGTTGGTCACTTATGGGTAGTGATGGTGTGGAGGATGTGACAATTACCATTAACTCATCTCCAAACAAGTTTCTTGGTTCCCAGTATAATGCATCAATTTTCCCCACTTTTGGAGGAGGGGTGCTGTGTGCTAAGGCATCAATGCTGCTGCAGGTATAGTAACTAAATTTATATGTGGCTCAGTTCTTGTATAGTTTTATATATTTGTCCTCGTTTTTCAGAATTATTTTGGACTGGAGAGATATGAACATTGCATGAACTTCTAACTTATCTCGTTTGCATCATTGACTGATGACTTTCATCTGGGTATGCAGAGTGTTCCCCCTGCTTTGCTTGTTCGTTTTCTGAGGGAGCATCGCTCAGAGTGGGCTGACTATGGGGTTGATGCATACTCTGCTGCATGTCTTAAAGCTAGCCCATATGCAGTTCCTTGTGCAAGGCCAGGCGGCTTCCCGAGCAGCCAGGTTATCTTACCTCTTGCACAAACTGTGGAGAATGAGGAGGTAATGACTTTGTTATGCTCTTGAAACTGAGTTTTCATGACTGCATATTTATCATGTTTTAAATATGAATGTGCTTGTAAATTTCTGCCATTTATTCTTATGTAGTTTCTGGAGGTAGTTCGCCTAGAGGGCCATGCTTTCTCTCCTGAGGATGTTGCTTTAGCACGGGATATGTACTTATTACAGGTTAGTGAACTGACTGTCACACATTGAATGGATTCCTTTATTTAATATTTTCATTTCTTTTATCATCAGCATGAACTTTTCTTATTAACATAATACGGTGGCAGTTGTGCAGTGGAGTTGATGAAAATGCAGTGGGTTCCTGTGCTCAGCTTGTCTTTGCACCTATTGATGAATCGTTTGCTGATGATGCTCCTCTGTTACCATCTGGTTTTCATGTCATACCATTGGATCCCAAAACAGTTAAGTGACGTCTCTAATCTCACTTACATCACAGTGTTTTGTGTATCTATTGTGGTCATATCTGATCTCTGTTACTTGGTTCGTTATTGCAGGATGGACCTACTGCAAATCGCACATTGGATTTGGCCTCTACGCTTGAAGTAGGACCGAGTGGTTCTCGTCCTATTAATGAGGCTGATGGCAATAGTTACAACCTTAGGTCAGTGCTAACCATTGCCTTCCAATTCACCTTTGAGAACCACTTGCGAGACAATGTGGCTGCTATGGCTCGACAGTATGTGCGTAGTGTTGTAAGCTCTGTTCAAAGGGTAGCTATGGCTATTGCCCCTTCCCGGCTCAGCTCCCAAATGGTAACAAAACCCCTTCCTGGATCTCCTGAGGCTCATACTTTGGCACGATGGATTTGCAGAAGCTACAGGTGTGACAAATCTCTGAACTTCTGTGTTTATTTTGTTCAATTTATGGAGTTTCATCTGTGCCTGTATTTTATATCTTGTGTCGTACACCAAAGGAGGCAGTTCTTTTGTACATGCCAAAAATAGGCCAATAGATGGTGATGAATTATTGAAGCAAATACTTGTGTTTCAGCGGACTACCTGCATTATTAGCTAACAATATAAACCCTTCTTTTCAGGATCCACACTGGAGCAGAGCTCTTTCGAGTCGACTCCCCATCCGGGGATGCTGTTTTGAAGCAACTTTGGCACCATTCAGATGCAATCATGTGCTGCTCTGTGAAAACGAATGTAATTACTTCTCTACTTTTATCCCATCCCTTTTCTCTCTTAGATTTTAGTTTAGCTTAATAGAGTACATGCTTTGTTATGTTGCCAACATGTTTGTTGAAAATTGAATTTCAGGCATCTCCAGTGTTCACCTTTGCAAACCAGGCTGGACTTGATATGCTTGAAACTACTCTTGTGGCCCTCCAGGATATCATGCTTGACAAGATTCTAGATGAAGCTGGACGGAAAGTTCTTTGCTCAGAGTTCTCCAAAATCATGCAGCAGGTAATTTTACCTATAGATTACAATATTTGATTTGGTGGGTTCAGAAAGATTAAACATGAAACTCAGTATATATTTAGACAATGGAAATGGTTAAATTGTTTAACAAGGTTTTCTTTTTCTTTCCAAATTTTAGGGGTTCGCATATCTGCCAGCTGGATTATGTTCCTCCAGCATGGGTAGGCCAGTGTCTTATGATCAAGCTGTTGCATGGAAAGTTGTTAATGACGATGATTCGAATCACTGCCTGGCATTCATGTTCATGAGCTGGTCCTTTGTGTGATGGGGATAATAGATTCTCAAAAACACCTTAGCAATCTATTAAGTTATGTAGTTGCTATAAAGAGCAGCTTTAGACATTTTGAAGTCACAGTAGCCAATAGCAGGACCTCATGGAGACTCAGTTATGTATGTTTATATTTTGGCTGAATGGATATATATTTTCGTATGGTTATGGTTACGTTGTCTTCTTCAACATGTCAGAATGGTTTCTGCATTTGGTTGATATTTCAGCCAACTCTTTTTTGGTTGCTGCCTAAGTTTGGTCATAATCATATCATGCAACCCTTAAAACCATTGCAAAAGTTGCAAAATCATATTCATTTCTGGGTTTGTTTCTAAAGAATGGTAGTTCATCATAAAATTAAAAATAAAAAAAATAAAAAGTTAGTATTCTTGAAAATATTGAAAGACTAGGAACTTTCTGTATATGAAATTAGAACTGAATCTGCAACACTTGCAACTAAAACACACCAGTTCAAAAAAAGTCAGCATGGTTTAACCCTAGGGACCCCAGGTCACAAACTGGTCCTCTGCATTAATAGGAAGACAAAAATTTCTTAAAGGCAATTCAATGCAAGGGCAAGAGGCTGAGAAGATCCTTGCCTATGCTATGCTATTACAAACTGCAAGGCTACACTTACAAAATCAGAATCATAATAAATGAAGAACCTGCTAAATCTATGTACCTTCAGAATCATAATGATATGGAGACAGACAGCCAAGCAGATCTCTCTCACACACTGATATTCTGAATAAAGTTATAAAAATGAAAATAAAGATACTGATGAGCTTGGAAATCACAGACTGATCTTTCACTCAAACTAAATAAACATCTAACTGGTACAGAAAAGTTGGATTATAACTAGCTACTATTAGCTCAAAGTTCAACAAAATAAAACCCCACATTGTAAATAATTATTTTTAAAAACCCACATGAAGAACTTCTTCCTTTATTGTCATTTTTTAAATTAACAAAGAAAATGTTTGCAAGATTTTCATCTTTAGCGCATTTCCTTTATGTCAAGTCTCTAACTACCCATCTGGTTTCTGACATTTTTCAGAGAGATTTACGTTTCATGGTAGATATTTGAAATGCTTGCAAGAAAACCAGGCACACACACACGTCACCTGATGGATATTCTGTGTTTGGTGATCCTGGTGTGGTGTGGTGGTGGAGTGAGTCAGCAAGTATGTCATGATGGCCGTACCACGTGGCATGGTGAAGTCACTGGTCCCAGTCCTCCTCTCTGTCTCTTTGCTGCATGAGATCAAATCTCAAAATCCATTTTGAAAATTATTCATGCTCGGTTGGTATTTAGCAAGCACCAACTAGTAACCAGCCGTACTGAGACTGGTGGAAGTGCACTTAGCAAAGTCTGCATTGAATGGCATTATCCAAACATGTAATTAAATAAACTGTGAATCTCAATCACACAATTAATCATTCATTAAATTAAAACCCCTAATTACCAAATTGTTCAAAGTCTCAAAATTCCAAGTCTCATATAACACCATAGTTTGTTATTGTTTTTGAACAAAACGATATATTCTAAACTATTCTAATGTATATATTGAAAAATCGAACACAAATATTAAAGACGGAGAGAAAATCTTAACCAATTGAACTAAGTCACGGAAGATATATAACACCATAGTTTGAAAGTGAGGTCTTTAGCAAGAATCGTTATTTCTGTTGGGGTGGGGCCAGAAAGAATCTCAGTCTCTCAATGGGCAGTGGCACACCACATACGTTTACAAAATAGTTAGTCAAGGAAAGATGACGACCACATTTCCCATATTCAACAGCAGCCACATCACCATCAAGCCTGACGAGCCAGCCAGCCACGTAGGGTTTTCAATTAAAAGACGTGCCCTAAGCCCAATCCCATGCCATGCCCCTCTCCTCCTCTGCTCGTCAGCTCAGCCTTTTGCTCTCTGTGGTCTGCTATGGTTATAATTACATATATATGCTGCTGGTATATGCCAATAGGCTCACTATGCTACTACTGGACCACCTACTCTACTGTGTGGCCTCAAATCTCTCAAATATTTTATTATATTTACGTGTTTTGGTGCTTTTCCCTGGCTGCCTGGTACCGTAAAGCTGATTCCAATTACAAGGCTTTGATTTGACCATTGAAATAATATGTAGACTATAGCCTTCTGGTTTTTTTGTCTCCTCTTAAATGGATTGGAAATTTGGCCTCATGTCATGTCCATCAACGTCTTTTCATACGCTACTTTTTTGGCATTATTACAACAATCTTTGCTTGCCCAACAACTGCACAACAAAATGAACTTTAAATTCACAATTAATCTACCCATAAATAGCCAATGGATATCTCACCAAAAATATTGGATTTGAAAAGAAAATATAATCTGACATATGGGTTATGTTTTAAATTAATATAGCAACAAGTTTCATGCATTTTCTCTTGCACCCAAACTAACACTAACTAGCAGTATATGAAGATATGTAAGTTAGGTTAATTAGCTAAGCTAGTTTGTCATTCTTCTTGCATTCACGTTTGATTCTTCTTCTCGTATTTAGAGTAGTTAAATATCACTTGTCAAAAGATACATCTATCTCTTTGCACCCGAGTTCGTTTCCCTTGCCCGTATTAGAGGAGTTAGAAAATCTAATTTGAATTTTATATAACATGTAGGTATGACCATCCGTACAATATACATAAAATGATATTATGCATGTGTACTGTTGATAGTGACAATGGGGCATGATGTCAGATATGCACATACATGATCATGATGTTGCAACATGCACATGCATGAATGAATGACCATGATTCATGTTCATGAAACAGTTACATGGCCCCCCCTCTCTTCCCCTGGTTCCTCTTTCACCTTTTCAGCGTTTGAAATTCGAGGCGTTTTAAAGCTGAGTGCGAAAGGCACTGTGTTTGCTTCGAGTCTCGAGCTATAAATTTTGCGTATTTATTATAGAAAATTTGATGATATTTAAATCCATTACAGGTAAATATTAATTAATGGTGCTATTTATGATATGATCTCTCTATCTTTTGGTGCAGAGTAAAATAAAGCAACTGTTCCCGCATGGCGACACTCACCCTACTTTCCACTTTTGCCAATTACTATAATCTCATGCTTATTTTGTTTTTTAAAATTAAAATATTGAACCTTCTTTTTATTTTCAGGTGGGTAGATTCAGACTTTCAACATAAGCGTGCCCCTTGAATCCTTTTTATGGCACTGTTGGTTTCTCCAACAACAAAAAAGATGAGAGCAAAATGCAGAAATATTAAAGTGCGAAGATCTCTAGCTTTTCCAAACCCTAGCTTTGGCTGTAGGGTTTTCATTTTTTTAATGGTACACACCTAGCTAGGGTTACTGGGTTTTCTTTTGCTTGTCTGACTGTGGAAGAAATTATAGAGATCTTAATCTAATCTAATCTGCAGGATCTTTAAGATTTAGTAGGGTTGGCATAGACTATCATGGGATGGCCTGATAGATTTTCAGAGTGTTTTAATTACTGGTTATTAGGGTGTGGTTTGAAGGTTTGACTGATGGGGGGCTTGGACTTTGGAGTTTTCTTGATTTTGTGAAATGGGTTTTGGAGGATTAGGGTTTTTGGGGAGTGTGAGTTTGCTGTTATGGTGGAAAGATATATATGCAGAAGGGTTATGATGATGGGGGTGGGTTTTTGTGTTTTGTTAACTCTTTTGTTTGTTGGAAGAAGAAGGGGATTTTGTGGATGGTTGGGGTTTTGCAGGGTGGATTTTGGGAAATATCTGGTGTATAATTCATGATTTTTTGTTTGGTTGTCCACAAATCTTCTAGGGTTTAGTGTTGGACCAACAAGTCTGAATTTTGGGTTCATACTATGAATTTTGAATGCGCCAGCACAGCACAGCAAAGACTGCACGTTAGCTATTTTTTTGGGTGATTAATTGGAGATTATGAACATCATCCTTGGACTTCATTAACTTTTACAAATGTCTCTTCTTTCAAGTGCTGGTCCTTAAAATAAAAAGAAAAAGAAAAAGAAAAAGAAAATATTGATCAGGCCCACAATCCTTGGGCTTTCTTCAAAAAGGACCCAAGGCAAAGGTCTTGTCTGCCAACCCCTTAAACCTTAAAGTTTGAGGCTTTAAATTTCTCTTGGGCCATTAACCCAATAACTTAACAGCTCAAACAATCAAATTTCTTGTTGGCTGGGTTGCTTGATTTCTTCAATGGAACTAGATGGGCCAAGTTTTGTATTGATTGTGCACCCACCAAACCAAAAAGCATAACCATTCTGAATGAAGACAAAGGTAAGGCCTAGTTACCCAGATGGGCTAGTAGTTGCATGAGCCCAAAATTTCTGTCCCTCCCTTGCTCTGTCTCTCTCTGTCTCTTCCACCCCCATTGTTGAGCAAAGAGTGACAAGCGAGTGGCAAAAGAGAAGAAAGTGATGGAGCAGACTGGGAAAGAAGCGATAAGGGCAGCATCAGAAGAGGTATCAAATGAATTCAAAACACTGATCGATGCTCAGGACTTGGATTCCCTCAAACAATTGCAGCACCTCATGTATTCTCTCTCTCCGCTGATTGAGCAATTTTTAACTATGGTTTACTATTTTATTTATTTTACATTTTATTAGTTGTTTAATGAAGAATGTCTGATTATAGTTCCTTTCTGTTCTATTGTTTAATTGGGTTTGTGTGACATGCTGTTGAGTAGTTATAAGAGAAAGGAAGAAACTTGATCAATATTTGAGGTTTGGAATAGCGGTTTCTAAGAATTTATTTTACTAAGAAGGAAATAAAACCATGGGAATTTTTCTATTTACTGTTTAACGGGGAGAAAAAAAAATCCCACTCACTCATCTGTTGAATTGGGTTTAAGTTCTGTTTTGTGGTGATACTTTGGCAATGGATGGGGTAAAGCTATGTCTAGATACAGGCTAGGGTGGGAGAAAAAGAGAAGTGGTCATCAAACTGTGAGAAAACATGCTAAGTTACATTGATACGTAAATTGCTTGGATGTAGAGGTAAGAATTTGGGTAGCTTTGACATTTTGGCTGCGTTCTTTAACGTTTTAAGTATACGCTGTTTTGATGCTAGGCATGTATTTTCTTTCAATACATTGTTATAGTTTGGTGTAATGTTAGATGATGTAAAAGCTGAACACCCAAAGGTTGAACTTTGCATCTGTTCTGTTCTTGAGGATCTCTGTGAAAAATGATAACAGATTACAATGGAATGAAGTGTATCGAAATTTCGGAAGGGATACAGTTGACATAAGAAGTCATGAAATCTGGTTTTTCTATCTACCTGTTTGTGTTAAATCTAAATGTGACCATAATGCCTCAGTTCTGAGGTTGACCTATGGTGCAAAGGTAGTAAAAGCTAATGTTTATTGCATAATTCTGCATATAATTCTTCATTAAGATTTTACACATCTTGATTGAGGAGTGCAGTTGAACTAGGGCGGATACTTCAGCTTACATTTACCTTTAACATAAATATCGAAAAGAAAAATGTAAAAGTAAATGAAATAAGCAGAGTTCTTCTTGAAACTTATACTGAACGGATATAGAAGTGGGTGTCGTTGTTGTCATTGGTTGCTTACTTGCCTGGCATTTGATTTCTGTATTTATTTTCTGCTATACTTTTTTCCCTTTCTCAAATGCAGATTGGGGAGGTTGCAAGATGGCAATGCAGTCCTGTCACATTTTAATGAGTTTTCAGAGAACTGCTTTGCTGAGGTTGCTGGAGATTTCTCTAGACACACACGCCTATTAAGGTCTATGAAGTCTGATCTTGAATACATATTTCAGAAGTTGAGGTATGATAATGCTTCCTTTTAGTTCTGTTTTGATTAATTGAAGTGCTGACTGAATTTTTTTGTCATTGCTATCTTAATACACTGTTGTTGCTTTGGGGTCGTTGGATAGTAATTGATCTGAAGATTCTTTTTATGCACTTATATCAATTTATAGTGGTATTTACAAAGTTCACACTAATAAGAAGAATTGTTTACATTGTAGTCATCTATATGTAGTACAAGTTCAAGGGGATGTATTTGTCACTCCTGCTTCTGCAGTTCACTTGAGAAATTTAAGATAATTTCTTTTCGAGAAAGATCAAAGTCACACATAGGAAAAGAACAATCCATGCTGAGCCCTGTAGTCCAAAATGGGTCGGTGTTGGTCCTAGCGAGTTTGCCTGTGGTTTGTTTGACATTATTGGTGTGGTCAAATGTTCAGATTCGTGTTTACTATCAAGGATAAGCTAAATGTTTCGTACTTCTGTTCTTTGATTCAGATATCATGGATAAGCTCTGAATATTTATACATGTAGCCAATTATTGTTTGTCATATTTGGCATTCAGGTGCATACGAGATTCATCTCACTAGAAACCACATTAGATAGGATAGTAATCAATGTGTAGCAACTGGTTTTAGCTAAACCAACTTAATAACTTGAAAGCTTTTACCTCCATTTCTAGCAAAACTTAGCTATCAGAGACTGATTTGCAAGTTGGGTTGGGATGCCTTAACTTCCAGTTGATGCATGTTGCAACTATAGTGATGAAGAGCGTGTTTTACGCAAATATCATATGTAGCTGACTTCTTGTTATATTCTGTGATACATTTTGACAATATTGATAACAGGAACATGAAGTCGAGAATTTTGGCCACCTATCCTGATGCATTTTCTGATGACTCAAAACGAGAAGTACTTGACCAGAGACCGGACCTTGAAATGCCGCGGTAGCACTGAGACTACGTCACGCTTTGCTAATGGAAGTGTTCCAAGATCTCCAGAAATTATCTTTCCATTTGTTCTAGCTTACAGAGCTTTTTTTCCCCCCCGAGAACTGTATGGATATATGCATATAGTCACAAACGTCTGATTTCGACCTTGTAAGTATGTATTATTTAATTTGAAATTTCAGAAAACATGATGTGTTCTTGCTACATTCTACCACTAGTTTTCCTCTTTATTATATTATGCATGTCTTACTTTATATATATATAAATTTATTACAAAAATTGAAGAAAAAAAAAAGCTTCTACGTTGTCCCTGGTGGTTTATGGTTTGCTGGGCTCCGTCTGTCCCTGAGCTGTATATGCTGAGCTGCGCCACCCCCGGCCGCCATGTGGCGTTCTTATGGAACTGCCTCAGAAGCGCGTGAGACAAACAGCCTAACCCCCTCTGCCCTCTCTATATGCGTGAAACGGAAACATGCATTTGTAACACCACTTCAACTCTCTCTCTCTCACACACACACATGTCATGGTGTCATGCAGAAAGATATAAAACACAGAGAGCGCATGCAGATCGCAGAATCATCCCAGCCGTCCAATCCAACCTGAGTGGCTCCGTTTACCCGCACCGTCCGATGCTCCACAACTACCACCATTCTACAAAACACTCTCAAGGACCACACTTTTCACTTTCATCCTTATTAACAATTGATTGGGATTTGAGAGATTGAGAGCGAGCACAGAGATAGAAAGAAGGAAGTGGGGGAAATGAAGGGAACGAATGGGAGGAGCGAGAGCGAGAAAGAGAAGACGAAGATGAGGGAGAGGCAGAGGAGGGCCATCACCACCAAAATCTTCCACGGCCTCCGCAAGCACGGCGGCTACCGTCTCTCCCCCCGCGCCGACATCAACGAGGTCCTCCGCCATCTCGCCTCCGAGGCCGGCTGGCTCGTCGAACCCGACGGCACCACCTACCGCAGCCGCTCCCCCAATGTACGCACGCCACCTCCCTCTTTCCTTTCCTTTTCTTTCCTGCATTTTCTCACCAACCAAACACACATTTTGTTTTATTCTATTCACTTGGTTGTTGTTTGTGGAGGGAAGGTTTCGAACTGCTGTTCGGTCTGCGGTGGGATCCCCAAAGCCAGCGCCACGTCGGCAGCAGCAGCAGCAGCAGCAACGCCGAGTAGCAGCGTGGTGATGGGCGGCTGTGAGAGTTCGACCACAGCCTCTCCAAGCTGACTGCCTGCCTTCAACAATAACAACACCACCAACACCAGTGTGAGCGTTTACTCAACTATGTACGTGTACGAAGGTGGGCTCTACAACCACAACCACCAGATGCATGAAGCCAGGGCTTGCAACAACACCACCCCGTCGCTTCCCCTCCGCACCACTGCCCTTAGATAATAATAACATATTACAATAATTAATCAGATTATAATATATAATGGAAAACTTAAACGAGGGGTTGTGTGAGGTGTGTGGTTATGTATTATGCTGCGGTGAAAAACCCCATTTTGTGCAATCAGATTTTGTTCCAGCCTACGAAATTAACATAATTTGTGTAAAACAATCAAAAACCTGAAGCCACAGGGAATTGGAAGCAAGCAAGCAACAACAATCAATCACCTTTTACAAGACTTTGCAACTACTGTATGTTTGTTACAGTTGTTACAGTCGCAGTTACATCAACTTCACCCAACCGACCACAAAAAGTAAAGCTACTCCCAAGTTTGAACGCCCACTACTACCTGCTATATTACTAGCAACTCGCATCTTCAATGGCAATGTGAAATCATCCCAACCTCCTCCCCCTTTATCTTTCTCAGTAAACTCTACAAATGTGGGAAAATCAACTTGCATTTGATGCCCTGTGATTCAAGTGAACCCGGGAATTTCTCCTGGCATTGGAGCCAGCTCGTTGTTGCCGAACCTCTCCTCGTCATAGAATGAGGCGCGAACCACCCTACCTCCAAAGTATCGACCATCAAGGTCAACCAATGCTTTAGTCGTTTCTTCAGACCTCTCAAACTGCACGAAGATTCTCACTGCCTCATCCACCGGGAAATTTGGCTCCGTTATCTCAAAGATAAGCACCCGGGTCACTGTCCCATACTTTGCACACTCTGATGCTACCTCATCTTCCAACTCATCATCCACCTCGCCAGGGCCCACCTTCAACAATGAAGCACATCAGCTTGAATTAGTGTTACAAAACCAAAGCTAGGCTTAATATGAACACGACATCAATATAATTATATCGGCCATAGAATTAACTTGAAGAAAACAGACTCTTTCTTCATGTTAAATAGTCACTGTTTAAGCTTGTGTTCACTAATCCACTACCTTTCCTATTGTGTCATTTTCATAGCTTAAAACATAGGTAAAGTTCCTTCAATAAATTCGTTAGCTTCCCAAAGATCAAAACTTATAAGAACTAAACTGATTTCAGTAGTGGAGATTAAACTCTAGGCCCGCTTAATGGAAAAGAATGGCAGGAAAGAGATAAGTGATAGTTGAGATTAAAGTTAAGATCAGACTAGGCCTTACATGGTGAAAAGATTAACAATACAGATAAGAAAATTGGCTTAGGTACAAAAGCCGGAGCACCACAATGAGTAGAACCTTTAAGACAATCTTCAAGCCATGCCATATGATAAAAGACCTAAGAGGACTTATGGCTTCTTTTAAAGGGAAAAGATTAACAGGGTTATAGCATTACTTCTAACTAATGTGCTATGTTATGCCGTTTCACAAACCATCAACCCCTTGAACAATGATATATAGAATACATGAGCAAGATATAGAGGAAAGAAATGCAACCCTCTGGACAGTTTATAGACTTAACCCCGGTAGTCTACTAAGTTAACTCAATAATGCAGTCAAATCAGTCTATTGAAGGCCTGAAGAGCTTCAAGGTAACAGAAAATGCTTTTCTATGTAAAACTAGGGAGTATATTAGCTAATATGTTTTAAGCATAAAATTCTATGTGAAAATTATGAAAATATTATGTATTATGTATTAGACACAGGTACATTTCCATAAAGACCCTTTGAACAAAATCAGGCTTCATTAGCCAGAAAGTATTTTCTTAAAAGTCTCTCTAAGAAATTCTTATATATTGTTCTGTTCTTCGTTTTCTAGAAACATACTTATTTATTATTCAGTGAAGAACAATATAGAGAATCTTTCATGCTTCCAATGAAGCCTCATTCATTAATCTTACAAACAAATCACAACTATCCATGTCTTACACAAGCAAAACCCTTACAATCAACCATGCCCTTTTGATTTCCCTTACAAACCTTTGGTCTAAGACTCTAAATAGATGCCCTAAGCAATGCATCATTCCGCATTGTCTTCCACCCAGTTAACGGTTTCTAAATGTGATGCCTCAAGTCCATGAAACTTATCAAATGGATATGATTCTAACGTGACATCCTTATCCTATGAGACCATCAATTTGTGGCTATGTTTAAGCAGTAAATTTATCTGTTTTAATGGTCAAAGTTATCTCCCAAGGGCCAAAAGCTAATTTGACTGGATAGCTTCTCAATCCAGCAATTAGCTATGCATATTTTCCAAGTCGTGGTTTATGCTTATTAAAGCAAGCCACAAAATAGATATGGAAGAAACAGTTCTGTAAGCAAAATCAGAGGGCATTTGGAGAAAACAAAAGAGAAAAAAGGGGAGGGCAGCTGAAGAAAACAATAAACAATGTGTTAGCCAACTCTCCTGGAAACTATTAATTATTTAGTCCAACTGCAGAAACCAGGAAGCTCAACTAGGAAAAACAATCAACAAGATGTTAGCCGACTGTAGCACTCTAAATGAACCTCCTAAACAATACATTCACAACACAGGTAGAAGGCGGCAAGCACTACATGACACATAGCATGAAAATTACGTCTGAGTTTTGTGATAAAGAGAAGACATTTACAACAAGAAACTGCATAGAATTAATTGAAATTGTCTCAAAATCATGATCTATCAAAGTCAAGGTATAAAAGAAATGTTTACATGACACAATAACCAGACATCTTGTGTTCCAAAAACATAACTTTTTTATTCGTATCAAAGAAAAAAAGAGCCATTCAGACAAAAAAAAGAAAAGAAAAAAAGAGCCATTTCTTACGCCATCCATTTTACAACTTGCTCAAATAAAGATGGTGAATTTGTAACAATGAACATAAAATAACACTTGACATGTTCAACCTAAAATAACACTAATGCAACCGAAGGTTATAAAAAGCATAGAATAAGACATGCTCAGAGTATCACAAATAATTGAAACATTTCAATCTCCTCTAAGTAGCACTTCTTAAAAAGGGATCTTATGAAGTAGGCGTCATACTAATTCATGTACTTGATATATAACAAGATCCACCTTGAATTTCATATGATTATAAATCACATTCTGTATCATCATCACTCTAAAGAACAAAATGGAATGGCTGAACTTTCAAATAGTACATATACACCACACCATTGTGCATTTGCATGCATAAAGTATCAATAAGCATGAGAAAGTGAAGTACACACATACCATGTTTCTAAGCAGCAAAACCCTGGTGGGTGGCCCATTCAGGCTGACACTCTTCGCCTTCTTCTCCGGCTTTGTTTCACTGGCATTCACAATCACCCCGGCTCTCCTATCCGTTTTCTTGGCCATCAAGGGAGTTGTGATCCCCTGCTCCTGCTTCCCAAGCCCTTGCCCCTGCTTCCACCCCATCTTCGCCATCATTCTCTGTGCCGCGGTCATTTGGCCGCCAGCCCCTAATCCCAACCCGCCACTCTCCGACTTCCCAATGGTAAAACCATCTCCATTATTCGGAGGAGACGGCGACCTTGGAATTGCCGGCATTGCTGGAACTGCCCCGCCGCTCATAGCCGCACGCCTCCTCCAGGCTTCCTCACCCGAAATGTTCAACCTTGAATCTCCAAAATCCCTCTCCCTTTCCCTTTCTCTTTCTCTTTCCTCCCTCTCTCTCCTCTCCTTCTCCTCCTCCTCTTGCCGCCTCCTATCGAGTTCTCGCCTCATCTCAGCCTCCATTGCCTTCTTCTTCCTCTCCCTCTTGTACTCCTCGTAGTCATTGGGCCTCGCCGGATCATACTCCTCTAGCACCGTCGACGTGACCCCCACCAGGGCAGGTTGCACCATGTCAATTTGTATCACCGAAGTTGCAATTACCGGTGACGCTGTAATTTTGGGCTGGGCTAAATTCGACGGCTTGGGCTTGTTTTGGGCCTTGAGAATCGTCTGCGGTGGAGCGAAAATGGATGCGGGTTTTCGAAGAGTCTGCGGCGCCATTTTGGTGCTGCTCGACCACACCGTGGTGTTGCTGGGTTTCTCTTCCTCCGCCGAAGACGGTGGAGGGAGGTCTCCGTACAACCCACCTAGCATTTTGACGAGTACCCACTTCCTTTTTTGCAGTTACAGAGCTCTGAAAACCCTATAGAGAATTGAAAGCTTAAGGATTTATGTGAATTTGGGGATCTGATAGGGAATTGGTAGATAATGTGAAAGGGGTTTGGTGGAAACCAGTGGGATTAGGGTTTTAGGGTTTGGATTGTTAGCGTGATTACGGATTGATTCGAATTGTGGAGCGAACAATTGAAAGAAGCGTGCCAACAAGGAATGGCGGGTGCAGGTTGTGCAGCTAATGACTCTGCTTCCCGTCTTCAGCTTAGAGCAACTCCACCCATAAGGGCAAGGGCAAGGGCAAGGGCAAGGGGGGCAAGGGCGGGCACTATTCACGTGAATAGTAGCAGCCCTTGCATTTTTTGCTCCACCCATGGAAGAAGCGAGTAGAGCAAATACTATTCACGTTAATATTTTTTATTTTTTTACTTAAACAATCAAGTTGGATACGATTTTCGGATAAGTTTTTGGGTTCTTGGCGTGTCGTTATTAAATTAAAAAATTATCATATAAAATTGGATATTGGGTGGAAAGTAAAAAATATTGAAATGAGATGAATTTGTATGTAAATTTGGTGTGGAAAGTGAATGGGTATGGTAGGTATTTATAGAAATAATTTCCAGAATTTTATTATATTTTTTAAATTTTTTTTGCAATTTTTTTAAGCCTAAAATTTGCCCAGCCGTCGGATTGTACAAAAAGTTTCGATCGGAGGCTCAGGAGGAAGCCACGTGGCAAAGAGCCGTTGGCCCTGGGAACGACGCGCGCTCGTTCAAATTTTTTTAACGTTGGCGCGTGCATTGCATTCGCCAACGTTAAAAAAATTTGAACGAGGCGCTGACGTCAGTTTGCCTCGGGCTTGGGCTGATGCAAATTTTGCCCGTGGGCTCGCCCGGGATGGTGGGACCCCCAGCTTGCCTGGGCTCGGGCTTGCACGCTGGAGCCACTTCCCCTCCTTCGGGCTACCTCCTGCCCGCCCCACCCTTCCGCTGGGCTTGCTCTTAGAACCAGCGAAGTTATTGGTTACAAAAGTGTGTTTTGTTTTTCTTTTGGGTGTATTGGGGCCGAAGGCCTAAAAGAACAAAGTTTTTCATTCTAAGGGCCCAAATTCTACATCAGACTAGACTTATCCATAAACATTATAAATTCTTGTGTGACGATTAAATCAACAAACAACACGGCTGTTACGAATCCACGCATATTTTAGGTCTATGAAATATTAAAAATGTAACCCATCTATATATAATACGTGAATTAATAACATCATATGATGATATGACATACACATCAAGTAATATCATGGCGTTGTTCAAATTTCCTCATTAATGATTTAATTTTCCCCTTTTCAATTCTTTAAAAAAATAAAAGATAACAAAGTCCTCGAGTTGCTTAAAAACCCAACTATATCAAACATAAAACACTTTAGTCATGTAGAGACAAGCACTCTCATTAGTGAGTTAAGCTTGAAATATCAATATTAGTAAAGAAACATTATTTTTTTGGCAAAGAAACAAAAAGTTAAACTATATGATGATACCTTCAATCATGAAAGCTCAACACACACAAACTGCCAACAAATTCAATAATTAGCATTACAAATGAATTCTAAATTTGTGTTTTACACATTAAATATATCATTACTATTACAATGAAAACATAAATTCGACTCTTACCTATTCTTTTTGCCAATCAAAAAATATATATTTTTTTATAAAGAGCAATAATATTTTATTTATAAGAGGAACAAAACAAGTATAAAGGCACTACGTGACTATGATGCCAAATATTGATAAATCTTCTTCAGTGATCACAAACAATAAGAAGTTGAATTAATCGGGAGAGAATCTTTAAGTTATTGAGCGTAATCATCTTACTATAATCATTTATAAAAACAAAGAAAAAAATAGACCAAAAATAAAGAGTGCTGCTAAACGAACCCTAAAATTAACTGAGTACACCATGTTACTAAACTGTTTATTGAATTACTAATTTACCCTAATATATAAATGACTAAAAATGATATATTGAATTGTGAAACAAATGTAATTTTAATAACTACACCCTACTTACTATATTCAACTTTTTAATCTTACAAGCTTGAGGGTGAGATGAATAGGGAGAATATTGCATCTCATCCCCAAAAGAGTGTTTATGAGTAAAACTTTGCAGTTCCATTTCAACCCATGAACTTTACGTTGATGCCTTGTAACATTGGGTGGTTGTGGCAGTGGAAATCACATTGAGCAGTCGCAACATGGCTTGGCTGTGAAATTGGATTTGTCATCTGGGTGGTCTCCAACATCTCCTGCAATATTTATTTCCCTTCGGACTTTTTTCATGTTCACGTCTGAATTGTGATGTTTCTTATGAACCCTCCACGGTTGATGTTTGTTTTGATTTGAATGCCGACTCCCATGTTGTAAAGGTTTATGTGTTCAGCCAAGACATTCTCTACCCCACCAGACGTTTCACTTCCAACTGCAATTTTTTATAAATTTATAAATAAATCTGTTCAATTATTTCATTTGGAATGTTTATTATTAGTTTTTAAAATTATTTAAATAGGGTGTATCAGGGGTATTTTTAGTAATTAAATAGGGTGTAATTAGTTAATTTTATATTTTAATTTAAATATTATGGTGTACTTAGATCATAGGGTGTACTTAGTTAATTTTAGGATTCGTTTAGCAGCACTCAAAATAAACACATTACACAAATAAATAAGTCAATAAATACTCCCAAAGCAAGTGGACAACTAGCCTCCAGGCCTCCAAGTTTAAAGGAGAGCAACAAAAACCTAGCAAAAGAATGACATATTTTTCCCATGCCCAAATCTTAACCCAACAAAACAAACATTATAATATAAAAATCCTTCCATCCAGGCTATCACAAACTTCGAATAGCTATCCAAACAAAAAACCAGAGTACATAAAAAACACGAAGAAAAAAAAAATTATATTCATAGCCATATAATAATTCAACCCTTCTATAATTCCATTTCGTCTCCCAATATAACACTCTCTCACACCCCCGCCCGCGATTGCATGCCTTTGGGTTCTTCTTCTATCTCTATGTGGCCCTCGATATAGATCCAATCGAATCTGCGTCTTCCAATTTTTAGGGTTTCCTAGCGAATGCTTGGATCATTTGGGTGGTTTATTGCGGTTCTGCGATTGGTGAATCCTCGGTTGGGGATTTTGTGACGGGGCGTTAGGGTTTGTTTCCCGGGGTTTCGCAGATCCAACTTAAGTTCGGCTCGCGGAGGCCGTTTTCGCTCCTCAATTCACCATGTTTTGGCGTATGGCGGGATTGTCCACTGCGTCTCCGGTGAGTTATACGACGGCGTTTCTTTTGTTTTGTCTTGTTTTTGCCATTAGGTGTGTGGCACAGTATTGGATTCTTTGTAACATGTTTGGATTGAATATTGGGGCGGTTTTATTGATTTCTCTTAATTTTCTGTTTGGATTAAATCTTGGTGAGATAATGTGGGATCAGAAATAGAAAGTTGGAATGTTGGATCGCAGGAAGTATTGTTCTGTTGTGTCACTTGTGTGCCATCTCCAGGGGGATTGTCCATTGAATTTCACTGAAATATTCCTAGGTGTCATTTCTTCAAGAGTGTATTGGATCCGAAATTGGGATCAGTGATTTAGTGATAACAGATTATTTTAATAGTACAAACTCTCTAATATGTCATTCTGCAGCAGTTGGCATTAAGTCTGGACTACTAGGACAATATATAAATGCAATTTAGTAAATTTTACAGGGGGTGATTGAGGATTGCGTGAGGTTTAGAGGCCTTTTGAAAACCTCCATTGTGCCCACTTTAGAGACTTTAACCAGTTATAGATGGTGGTTTTGGAAGTGAGGTTTTTAAAATTAGGACATGATTATGGGCAGGCTTAAAGGGTCCTTGAAGCATGGGTTGTATTTAGTATTTTTTGCATGCTCTGGTTCTAACATGTTTCACTTTTAACAGTTGCTAATGGGATTTTTTTTTTTTAAAGTGTGAGTTGCAAAAGTAGGACATGAATAAAATGTAGCTTAAGACCTCTTGAAGCATCAGTTGTATCTGCTCTGAATTGCACCAGTCTTATTCCCTTCTCTAGAGGGCTGGAGATGACCTCCAGCTGTCACCTAAGCTTGTTGTTAGTTTACTATTGACTTATTTCAGCTGGTTGATACAACCAGCTTTCACTAATATGGAAGGCTAGTCCTTTGCTGTTTGTTTTTAGCCAAATTTCTGCTTTTTTACTAATTTTATTTATGTTTCAGGTGGAGACAATTTTGGACAAGGACAATTTCACGTTGGAAGAGCTTCTTGATGAAGATGAAATTATTCAAGAATGCAAAGCTCTTAATGGCCGTCTAATCAATTTGTAATGCTTCTTCCATTTCCACACTGCCTCTATCTTTTACCTTTAGTTCCTTTTTGTCGACTCTTTGCTTATTCATTGTGCTTCATTGAGTGAGGTACGATTTTTTATGCTTAGTGTCTTTGGGAGAGGGCTGTTTGTCATATAATTATCGGAAATGATGTTATGTATTCTTATGTGCGGATGTGGCAACAGGTCAATGGGTTTAAAGATGAAAGCAGAAATTGAATATTTCCTTCCCAGAGTTGTTTTTAAAATGATTTCTAATGATTTTGGGTTTATTGATCTGGTACTGCTGTTGATAGACATGATGCCAATCCTTTGGCTTTCAATCTGAGATTTTGGCTTGAATTACTTGATTTCCATGCCTCAGTGGTTTGAAATGTTTACATTGAAAGTTCACTTCTGATTTCTTTTTCGATGTAGATGGAATGTATTTATTCTTTAAAATTTGGTTTCCATCCAATTGGGTATTTGAGTGATTCATAAGCCCTTTCCCAGGCCTGGAAAGATAAAATTGTCTTCAGATTTTTCTCTAAATTTTTTTATAATGTTTTTTCCAGTTATTAGTTGCATTATGTGCTTGAGCATATGAAAAACTCCTTTTTTTGGTTACAATCTGGGAGACTCCTGTTCATTTTTCAAGATCAGTTCTTTTATTTGATTATTTGTGCTGCCCTGTGTTACAGTCTGCGAGAAAGAGCCCAAGTTGAGCAGCTCATCCGATACATTGTTGAAGAAGCTCCTGAGGATGCTGAAAAGAGGCGAACTTTCAAGTAGGTTGCCTTGAGTGTACATGCAAACACTAGCATTGATGCTTTTCTCTATCTGTGTGGTTGATCTTGTTAATTTGTTGTGTATACAGATTTCCTTTTATTGCATGTGAGATTTTTACTTGTGAAGTTGACATCATACTCAAAACGTTGGTAGAGGATGAGGAGGTTAGACACTCTAACTATTCAATTTTACTGCCCCTGTTTGATAGTTTGAAAAATATATAGAGAATTCAACTATTGATTCACTTGGTTATGTCCATCTTGGCAGTTGATGAACTTGCTGTTCTCCTTTTTGGAACCAAATAATTCCCACAGCACACTCTTGGCTGGGTACCTCAGCAAGGTATTGTTTTATTGCACTTCTAAATGTTATCTTCAGATTTCAGCATGAAAGTAATTTTACCAGTGTAAGATTATATATGGGTACTCGAGGTTTCCCTTCACTTCCCCTGTTTTCTTTAAAAAGAAAAAATTGGTTGAAAAAAATGTCAATATTATATTGCCTGGGTTTTTACATTTCCTAATTTGTCCATCCTAGGTTGTTGTTTGCCTGCTGCTGCGCAAGGCGGTTCCTTTCCTGACCTATATTCAGGTAAGTCCATTATTTATTTTTTGTTTCTTTTTGAAAATCCCTTTTGCTAAACATTTACTTTTTTAGTTTTTGTTGTGGCATGGCCCAGTGGGTTTCTTAAATGCACATTCTGTTGGATTGAAAGGGAAAAATAGAAAGAAATTTTCAAATTATATGTGCCTATGTAAGAAGAATTGCAACTTCAAAAAGTGCTGCCTGGTACTTGTAAATTCTTTTATTTGGTGTGCATGTCTTTATAACTGTGACATGTATGATTGATGAGCGTGTTCTCCTCAAATGGGTTGAACCTAATGTGTCCCTGTTTTAAGGTGTGGGGATGTGGTAGATGCTTATGGGTTTTGGATGTTCAAATTAACTCTGTGTGCCTGCTTTGACTTGATGGCATATATTCTATTTTGTTATCATTTGGTTTTTAATATAATTTGCACTAATGCTTTGTTTATGAAGCAATGTTTCATCTCTAGTAGATGTTCGGCAGCATATGTTTTCTTGAATGTAGAATTCTAAAATATGACTATTTTCGTCGAATGCATTTACTTATGATGACATATACTCTGATATTTTTATTTGAACTCTAGATACTTACTGTTTGCATTAAAGATTCTGTTTGAAGGAGATGGATCTTTTAGCTTTCCATGAGTTAAGTTATGTGCTTTTTAGAGTATTTTTTGGCTGATGTACTTTTCTTAACTGCACATCCAGGGTCATCAGGAAATTGTCAAGAAGCTAGTTGACCTGATTGGAATTACATCCATCATGGAGGTTGGTTATAGATCACCTTTGTTCCTTTTCGTATTGAGCTTATGCAATTCACTCGTTTAAGCTCTTACAACAGTAATTAGTATCTTGAGTTTTTATTTGTTTATCTTTTTTAATAAGAAGCATCTTCAGCGTTTGATTATTACTCCTTACTATAAGAGAAATATTTTTTGGCTCCTAAAAATTGGTGTGATTTTTATTGACTCTTCTCAGTTAGGCCAGGTGCTTCTTGAAACTCAATTTATATGTTGTACAGGTTCTGATACGTCTGGTTGGTGCTGATGAACACATGTATACCAACTATACAGAGGCAATGCACTGGATACAAGATACAGATGTGCTGGAGATGATTGTGGACAAGTTCAGCTCTTCGGTATGTGACTGATTTTACGTATTCGTGAGATTGAATATCCATGCAACCCTATGAGATTACTTTTATTATATTTATTATTGTTATTTTTCCTAAACATGTTCGAAATGAGAGTTTGTGTGAAGTTTTTGTTGAAAAGGGTTGTAACCACGAACTTGCTATTGCCTTGTTAATGGAAAAGGGCTGTGCAATTTTAAATTGCCTGTTTTGAAATAAAAATTTGGCATGTGTTTTTTATTTTATTTTAAATATATGTTTTTCTATACTAGATTATGTATTTGCTGTGCTTTAAGAACGTTAAACATTACTGGGCAAATTCTTATCAGCATCATTTCTACAGGATTCTCCTGAAGTGCATGCTAACGCAGCAGAGACACTTTGTGCTATAACACGGTTTGCTCCACCTGGACTTTCTTCTAAAATCTCCAGCCCAAGGTAGCGTTTGTTGTCTCCTTATATTGACTTGAATTATATATGCATTTCTGCTGTAGCTTCTGTGTTAAAGTTCATTTGTATATTTTACGCAGTTTTATAGGAAGATTGTTTCGGCATGCTTTGGAGGAATCACGGCCAAAGTCTGCGCTTGTTAACTCATTGTCGGTATGCATCTCTTTGTTAGACCCTAGGAGGCTAACTTTGGGAACATATCATATGTATGGCCGTCAAATGACTCATGGATCCACAGTTACTGCTAATCCTGAGACTGTTGTGGGCATGCTGGAGAGCCTAGGTAAAGTTATTGGGTATAGACTATGGTACTTGCGTTTGTTTAATGCCTACATGTTCAAATGCCCGAATAGAGTCTTACTATTTCCCCTCTTTTCTGGCGATAGGAATTTAGTTTTTCTTTGGCCTGAAGAAGTAATTTCTCTTTTATCACCAGAAACTAAATACTGATCAGGGTTCTATCTTTAGGTGATTTGCTGAAGCTGTTGGATGTTTCGTCGGTGGACAATACACTGTTAACTACATATGGCAAGTTGCAACCGCCTCTGGGAAAACATCGGTTAAAGGTGAATTCTTGTTCTCAAATTTTCCTTGCCCTAATTCAAGATGCTTTATTTAATTTCTCCCTTTATCCACAAGGTTTTCTTTATAATTGGTCTGCATGTTCTTACAACCATCAATGTGTGCTTAAGAGCGATTTTTGTAGTTTTATTATGCTTACGCTGAACTTGGCACTTCTCAGGTTGTAGAGTTCATTTCAGTATTACTTACGGTTGGTAGTGAAGCTGCCGAGAAGGAATTGATTCGTCTTGGAGCTGTACAAAGAATTTTAGACTTGTTTTTTAAGTAAGTTCAGAATTTTCCATGTTTGGTAAAGTATGATTTAATACAAGGCGTTATTCACTAATTCTATTATGATTCCAGGTACCCATATAACAACTTTCTACATCACCACATAGAGAACATAATAGTATCATGTTTGGAAAGCAAGAATGCTCCTCTTGTCGAACATCTTCTTTGTGACTGTAATCTTGTTGGAAAAATACTTGATGCAGAAAAGAATTTCACATTAGCAGCTGATTCAGACAAGGTGGTGCTCCATGACTTTTAAATTATTATTACCTTACACCCAGATTATTTATGTACCTTTTTTTTCCACCAGTAGTTTATTGAAACGGTATTTAAAATTATTATTTTTTGTTTTTCTATCAGCCAACTGTCCCTGCTGAGGGTAGATCCCAACCCAGAATAGGGAATATTGGACATTTAACACGTATATCCAACAAACTCATTCAGCTCGGGAATAACAATAGTGAGATTCAGGCACAGCTGCAGGTTTGTATTTCTATTTCTTTATATTTATATTTGTTGCTCTTTAAAGTTTATGGAAAAAAAGTGAAGCATTCTGTTATGGATTGTAGCCCAGTCTTAGATGGTTGTTTTAGAGGTTCACAGACTCCTTCCACTTCCTTTCTTCCTCTGGTGATTTTCTGTTTTCTCTGTACATGGGCTGCGCCTCCAAGGCTCATTGCTATGAAATTTTACTCGGATAATAAAAAAATTGATATTTTTTTGGAAATTGTATTTAATGTTTATCACTGTTTCTGATGTTGAAAAGTGATTACATTTATGCTACAACTCCTTGTTAGTACTAGTTCAATTAATTTATCAATTTCCGTTGGTTGTCACTTTTGCATGGAGTTATGTAGTTAATCTATACGGAATAGCAGAAACATAATGCTACCAAAAAGTATGGTGCAGCCTACTGCTTTCACTGGCACCATCATTCTTAGAGTTGTGATTATCTTGGCAGGAAAACAGTGAGTGGACGGATTGGCAGACAAATGTCCTCTCAAAGCGTAACGCTTTGGAGAATGTCTATCAGTGGGCCTGTGGGTATGTTTTTTTCTCCTCACAAAAGTAGTTCGTTTCGTTGTCACATTTATTATTGATTTACAATTGCATGTTCTGAGTAAAGCTCAATCGCATATAGTTTTTGGTGGATACCACACACATGAAAACATGTGGTTTGTTTTCTAGTAAAACCTTCGTTTGTTCTTAGCTCACTGAGACAATATTGGTCTATCAATGTGATTTCCGTTCTTTCTTACTCTCTGCTGTCCTACCGATCTTATGGTTTTTTGGCTTTTTAACCGTACTGTCATCAATTATAACAGGCGGCCAACAGCATTGCATGATCGAAATAGGGATAGTGATGATGATGATTACCAAGATAGGGATTATGATGTTGCAGCCCTTGCAAATAACTTAAGCCAGGCTTTTCGATATGGAATTTACAGCAACGATGAGTTAGATGAGGTACACATTGAAATCTTGTGTTTCACTTTGTGTTAGGGTTAAAGGCTTTGTGCCTATTTATATGATGGTTATGACTGTTGTTATTATTTGTTCATCTGATCAGCAAATATTCTCTTCATGTTTTTCAGGGCCATGGCTCACTTGAACGAGATGATGAGGTATCAAATATACTGTCAATTTGTACTCAATTCCATGAGTTTTTTTGTTGATATTGTAGGCATGAGTCCTGCTTGAGTGGAACATTAGTTATTGCAATATCTTCTGAACACGTATGGACTGAGTTGCTAAAAGTGCTTTGTAGAGGCCTTTTGGCCTTTGCAAAAATTTTCGATTTGGAGGTATTACGTGTTGGCATTTGATGACCATTACTTTCTGGGCAACCATTTGAATGGAATGTTAATTTAGGAGTAAACACTCCCAAGGAGGGCCTTTGTTTCTTTTGCTTTCAGTAGGGAAAAAAAATGTGGTGCCACTTGAGTTGGTTTTGAGTTTTTGTGAAATGTTGATCTGGGATGTCCTTGTAGAATTTTGTTTTTTAGGAAAACAAGTACCATAACTAGGTTCCTTTTGCATCATCATCATCATCTCTCTCTCGTTCGCTCTATTCATTCTAATTTCAATCAAGTGGTGGTTCTATCTAGATTTTCAGTATTAAGAAGCTGCAATATGGTTTATGCTTTTGTTGGTAAATGGAAACATTCCTTACAATATAATTTTGGCACAGGATGTCTACTTTGATGATGAATCTGCTGAAGTTGTCATATCTTCACTGCGTTTGGGAGATGACCAAGAAAGGTTGGTGATTCTACGTATTGGATGTGTCAAAACAATCTTGTAGTATGATGCTTTTTGTGGGAAGCTTCAGTAGTTTTGTGGAGTTTCATTGACATAGGTCACTCAATGCATGTTGGCTCCTTATGAAATATTGAGATTTTATGGTTGCCTTCACCTTCATCTGTGTGTCCAGCCAAAGAATAACCAATCATATGCAAAGAGAATTTGTTTGCTAGCCAGGTCTATATGCTACATGCAATATGAACTAAAGATTAAATTACAATTACAGTGGGAACTAATTTAAAAATTCTATGTACGGTCCATGTTTTTCCTTTGGTTTTTTGCTCATAATGCCAAATTTGAAGAAAATAATTGGCTTCCCATGTTTTTCCCTTGGCTTATTGCACGGTTTGTGTGACAGAGAGCTTACCCTTCTGAATGATTTTTTGGGCTTTTACTGGTCGTGTTACTGCGCTTATCAAGGTTTTTTGCGTACGTTTAAAATCTGTTGCTTTCAACTGCTTGACATGGTTACTGTTCTAATTGCAGCGGTTCTCTGTTTACAAATTCCAACTGGTTCGCATTCGAGGATGACAGGGTTGCCACAGATCGCTCAACTGGGTCTCTTGCTTCTCCATCACCTAATATGGCGGAGTCTAATGCAATCAATGGTAGTGGCGATGATGATGTCATTGTTGGTGAAGATGAAGACCTAGTTGACACTGCAACATCTTCTCCAGAACCAGGAACAAAAGCTGAAGATTCGGAAGTTAGCGTGCTCAACAATTCACCAGAATTAGGATCCACTGAATTAGGATCCACTGAAACTGACAAACCACCCGAGTGGGTAGAATGGAGGGAGACTTCGGACTCTGGGGAACAGTCTCATGCCCTACCAAATGGCGAGCTTCAAACGGAATCTCCAGATGCAGCTAAATGTTCTCCATCATCCTCTGAACCATTGATAAGCAATGATGAAATTGTTACTGGACCTAAAGCTGAATCATCAGTTGAGGAAACTTCAAAACCTTCTGAACCGTCAGAGTTGGGTAATGTGAATGCAAGTTCTGATTCGACCACTTCTGACGCCGCAGCAGGGGATGCAACAACGAAAAGCACTCAGGAAGGGACCGTAGGTAATAAAGATGACAAGGAAGGGAACTAATGTAAATTCTTAATGATCAGTTAACTGGGCTAACTCATTACTCGACGACATTGATCGGGTGGGAAGTTGAATCTAGACACTGGTTGGTTGGGCTAGGCGACTGTATTTAAAGGGCCTTGCGCGCATCATCGAATTCAGAAGTCTGTTTTTGAATAGGGCCAATATTTTTTCCCCACCTGTAAGAAATTGATCTGTCCTCTCTCTCTCTACCCCTCCCCTCCCTATACGCCCGCCCCCTCCCTATCCATTCCATTTAAACATTGAGGAAAAGGAAAGGGCAGGTTCTCATGTTTGCGGACCTCGTAGCAAGTAATTCATGTTTCATCAATTGTCTAAAGCTAGGTGTTACAAAATTTGGAAATTTTTTTTTCCACATGCTGCATGTATCTTTAGCAAGGACCTGTCAATATTTATAGTTGCCCTCTCCCAGTCCCTCTTCCTCTCCCGTTCTCTGAATATGGAAATTTGATTTTCGAAATGAGTTAATTGAGTTTGATGCTTTTTGTTGTGCCTTTTACAGCTCATTGTCGTTTCCAACTTTACTGTTGAGATACCTGCATATTCCTACCGTTCACACACAGCATTATTCGTCAGATTATTTGTTTTTCTAAGGTTATATATCAAATGTGGATGATTTTTCTTAAAGTTGAAAACCCTTTGCTTCTACCAAGGATGCCAATAATTTCAGTCACGGCCAGATTTGGCTTCCAATTATCTTCCTTACAGTGAATTATCTGTATATTGACCTTTTAAGAGCATCTCTAAGAGATGTTTGATGGTCGACACTTTGTAAATATCATTTTATTTTATTGTGTTTTTAAAGTAAATGGGGCTCATACGATCAATAAAACTTTAAAAGATGAGTAATAGTGGAGCCATGGCTGAAAAAATATCAAACTAATATTTAACATCAAGCTTTATGAAATATCAATTTGACATTGTTCTTCCAGCCTTGCCATACGATAAGCCTGTGCCATCATAGGCAGCTAATTTAGGTCTCAACAATTTTACATCTCTTTCTACAATTGAATTTTGGATTCTAATTCAGATTGAAAAATGTTCCGCTGCCTCCTTGTCAGACGAAATAGATATAAAGGTACACACCACGACGCAGTACAAAAAGAAGGAACAACATTTCATCTGACTTATCAACTCATTGTAGTCAAAATTGGGAGATGCAAAAGTGTATGATTGTCAAAATTGGGAGCTAAAAATTATCTGTGTCATCTGATGAAAGCTTAAGGGGATGGATTGCAATTCCATTCCGAGCAGATGAGATGTGTCCCCATCTTCCTAGCCTAGGTTCCTGTTGCAAAGGTAATTGACAATGTTAGAAGCTGACATTGTTTTCATGAAGTGAACAATATGGATAAATGTGGAAACACAACTCAAGAAAATAGACGCAGGATTAGAAACCTAGTGATGAAATAGTAAAGACCTAGAAATAACCCACCCAGCACCACCCCCACCCTTCCCAAAGAAAATGAAAGGAATAAGAGAAGGAAAAAGGCAAGATGATCAAGATATAGGAAGATTAAGAAGAACAAAAAGAAAGAAAAGAGAGGTCACCTTCCCAACTCCTGCAACTAGAAATCCTCCAGATTTTGCAAAAGCTAAAGAATTCACAAATCCAACCTGCACAGTGCAAAATATTAAGAGTAGAAAAAAGCTTGTTAACTTTTGATTTACAAGACGCAAACAAGGTTTCGTAGTCATTGCTTTGGCATACCAATGGGAGGTCGTGTAAGGGCTTCATGGCTTTGCTCTCACTTTCAACAGCCCATAAACGTACAGAGCCATTAGCAGCTCCTGATGCAGCAAGGTCACTGCCTCTGCAAACAGTGACTGAACTGATCCAAGAATATGTTGATGAACAATCAAAGCTTTGAGAAATGTGGTCACCATTTTCTGTACAGCAGAATTCAATACCATCCCATTAGAACACAAGTGAACTAGAAACCCAAGGCAGGTTAAAAACATATATAACAAGATTACATTGAAAACTGGACGCTTTAATCTACCTTTCCCAAGGTACAATTTTTTATGCTAATTTAAACGTGCAAAGAGAGATGGAAAACCAGCTAAACCGCAAATAAATATTTTCACTGACTGGGGAAAAAGTGTCCACAGAGTAAACTTGAAGCCAGCAAAAAATATTATTTGAATTTACCTATGTGACCATTCGGAATTCTATCATCATCCTTCTGTTCAACATTTTTTAGTGCAGCCAACAAAGGATGAGCATTCTTAACTATGCAAACAGGCTTCTTTCGCAGCATGCTCCAAAGCTCAACACTTCCATCATCAGAGCCGGATAAGAAGTCATCATTGCTAATAAAACAACAACATTCCAAAGAAGATGCAGGGGCACGGAATACTAAACGTGACTCCTCTGGAACCTATTAAGGGAATAGATAATGGTGTCAAGAACAAGAAAAGCAAATTGAGTCGAACTATACCACATGGTTTACAAACACCAAAGTAACACAGAACATACTACTGAAAAAAAGAAACTATTCAAGCAAGTCTATCCTAAAAAGGTTGCAAATGTGCACTCCAATATCAATGGAATCCAAAGGAAACTAGAGATTCCTATGATGGTTGGTGTTTCTAGAAATGGGACTATTGGGGAAAGAATAATCAGAATTAGTAGCTTCTGTCCACATGTTTTCATTTGAACTAAGTTTCATTTGCAACCATTCCCCAAAACGCATAAATATATACTTCTTACCTTAAATAACTGCATGCTTCGATCATGTCCAACAGACAAAACCCGTTCTTTTCGTAGGCAATCAATACTTAATACTTCTCCTTGGTGACCAAATAATGTATTTATGTAAGCTCTATCTTCAACATTCCATATCTTAACTGTTCGATCATATGAACCAGTAAAAAGTTCCGATGCCCCTTGCCTGAAAGTTAAACATGAAACGGGGCCTCTATGCCCTGGAAAAGCCTGTTAAAAAACACAAATGCAGCACTCAATAACTCATGGTTACCAGATTCACAAATGTTGCTTCTAATAGAATTTAAAGGGAGAAGATGGAGAGTGGGTATGTACATGGTAAAATCACATCTTTTACTGTAAAGACTTAAGTTGAGAAACAATATTTCCAGAGGCCTGCCATTTTAGTATTTCCTTTAGGATATTTTCTATAGTATAAATCAGAAAATCAGACATAAAACCTAATCCTTGTCTTTAACATGGCAATGCATCCCGACATATCTACAGATGACTCAGCTTACAGAGAACGCTGCTTTGCCAAAAGAAAAGCACATACTTCTGCTGGATCAAGCAAAAAACATACTTTTTCTTGTTGTTTAAAGAAAATAAAAACAAACTAGGTCATTTACATGATTTGCAGGTAGGCCCTTGCCAGTAAAATAGAGATTTTACTGTCAGTGAATTGTCCTTACAGTATGAGAAGTCACCTGCATTCCTCTAACCTGATCAATTTAAGTGCTTTTATTAAACTAAAACCTCCTAACAATTTCATATATGTTAATATATTATTCTATTCCATAACCAACAAAGTAACTGACCAATCATATCTACCTGAATATGCTCTCGTGTACGAGTATCCCACAAATGAATATGGCGATCTAAGCCTCCACTCGCCAAATACCGACCATCGGAGCTAACTGCTAGAGCTAACACATGTTTACTATGCTTTTTAGCTCGACCTTGTGGATCCTTAACCCCATGAGACTTTAATACTTCATCACGGGGCCATAGATACTTTTCACTTTTCCCACTATCCACATCCCAATGTAGAATGGTGCCATCCTTAGAAGCTGAGAAGCCCTTGAAGTCATCCTCGGACAGAGCCACAGCAGTTACAGATTGTCGATGCTTCACTGAGATTCGAAATTCATCAGTAGATTCAGGCTTTTGAACCCTGAAATGAGAGTATTAAGCATGATAATTAGAAACATGCTACCACAAATTAAAAGATGAAACAATCCGTTAGAGAGCATACACGTCTCCAGTTATGGAGCAAAATCCAGTTGCTTCATTCTACGTTTAAAAATAAAAATTTTATATTAAAAAAAAAAAAAAAAAAAACTTCCCAGGATTAAGGTGTCCGACAAGAAAATGCTTAAGCATGAAAGCTGATGATAGCATCTGATCAAAATAGCATTAAACCCAAAAGGGAGTTTATAAATTTCACAACCTTTGAATCTGAATACCGATCAAATGCCACTATAAATTGGTCGAGTTCCAAAACAATACCACCACCTACAATCTAATCAGAAAACAAAATACAAGAATGAAATAATATTGATTACCTAAAAGCAACGGCACGGCGAACTCGGCCACTGTCCTCGAGCTGCTGCTGCTGCAAAATCTTGGCAACAAGCGAGTCTCTCTGGCCTTCCTTCTCACCTTCTTCATCACTCTCATCCTCCTCATCTTCCTTCTCCCTCCTCGCTAATCCTCGAACCTTCTCCAAGTACTCTTGCGCTATCCTCTTCCTCTTCTCACCTGCACTTTCTTCTATAGCCTCAGCTTCCTCTCCACCGCCCTCCCCATCCGACCCAACGACGCCATAATCGTCGTCTGAGTCGCTCTCTATCTCATCACCGTCGATTTTTCGGCGTTTCTTCGATTCAGTGCTAAAAAACGAGTCTTCATTGAGAGAGTAAGTCTTGCTCTTTTTGGCTCCCTTAGGTCCCTTGGGAGCTGAGCCTCCTTTCTTCTTGTTCTTCATGGTTGGAATGTACGGAATGTGAGTCAAGTGCTGCTACTTCACTTGCTAGGGTTTTACTTTTGGAGGGTTTAAGGTTTAAGCGGCGAAGAAGACGGTGAGGAGCTTCTTAGTGTTAGAATTTCGGGTCATGGGTTGCAAATTCCCATTTTAACCCTATCTAAAATGGGTTCTTCATGGGTTAGAATTTCCGGGATTTGATTTATTTGAACTTTGCTACTTGTTGCAAGGGGTGGGCGCAGTCCGGTTTGGTTTCAAACTCACATCGAAATCAGTACTATTTATCCGGTCAAATTGAAGTTGACTTGAAAAAATATTAATTATAAAATTAAAAATATAGCATTAGATTTTACAAAATATGTAAAAAATATGATTTAGATAGCAAACCTTGAGCTAAACTTTAAGAATTAAAAAATATAGCATTATTGACTTTTTGGTCAACCAATTTTTTTCTTTCGGTCCAATTCGGTCCGATCCGAATGCCCACCCCTTGCAAGCCCATCTAATAGCTGTTTCTGTTGAAAAAAAAAATCTAATAGCTGTTTCTATTTCGGCTTCTGGGTCCAATGTTTAGTGAGTTGGGCTTCAACATTTTCTGAATTTCCAAAATTACCCTTGACTGCCTACCTTAACCAAATAATTTGATGGCAAATGTTTCTAAACAGTCAATCACGATTCACAACATCAATTTACTTGTCCATTTTTATGATCTAAAGGTTGAGTTATGCTTACAACTAAGTAGCTATTAGTTTAGCGGTATTTTTATTCTCAATATTTATTGAAATTGAACGAATAACACTAAGGGAGGAAAAAAAAAGGTGAAAAATATAACTGCACAAGACTTCAATATAAAAAACGGCATTTATATCCAAAATAGATTAGATTAATGTAGAGTAGGTTTTTTACAATTTTTTTAAATAGTTTAGATTATTGCTTGTATAAAAAACGACATTTATATTCATCATGCAGCACTATCGATTCAAATCCTCTCTGTATATTGAATAACATGATGTGGAACTAGTTCTGAATTTCCACAATCCATTCGTCACCTTTTCCAGGATACAGTTACAAAAATATCAGAGATTGTTGCAGCATATTGGAAATTTTAAATAAAATGGGAAGAGAATGTTGCAGTTCTAAGTTTCCCTCGGCACCCAAAAGAATCCAGATATCGCTGATCGATTGTTTGATCTATATTAAGGAGGGAAATAGGTTCCCTCGTTAGTGGCATCACTAAAACTGCCGAACTAGCAGCATTTGCTAGTGCTCAGAGGTAACATCTCCTTCTGAGCCTCTCCCTTTCTTCTTTCCCTCTCCATGCCTTGACCGCCTCGGTGCCTCATCCTCACTTTCACTATCATCATTTCTAGAGTTGTTACCAGCACCGTACTGATCTTCCCGGTAAGCCTTTGATGCTTGCTGATAACGTGCCTCATCATCTGGTCCACCAGCTGAACCTGGCATCTCTTGACCCTTCCCCTGGCCTGAGCCAGCACTATATCTCTCATTTCGATCATTGGAAGGTCCCCTTGGATCTCTCTTCTGCATCCTGTTAGTGTTTTGAGATGATGGTGGTGGAAACATTGGAGCCATACCAGTTGGCCGACCAGGCCGGCCTGGATTTGCACCTGCAACCCCCATGCCTCCCATAAATGGTGCTCGTCCAGGACCCATCATCATTCCATAACCACCAGGTGGAAATCCAGGTTGTTGTGGTCGCCCACGAAACATCATGCCAGGCGTGGGCCCTGTAAAATCACCAGAAAACCTGGGACCAAATGGATTGAAACCACGAGGGCCCACACCAAAAGGATTTGGCATACCAAATCCGTCAGGTGCAGGTCCATAGGGCATTGCATCAGCACCCATCATTCCTGGAGGAAAACCCTGCATCGCAGGCATAGGTCTACCACCTCTTGCTAGTGGCATGTGAGGGGGCCACATGACTCCTCCTCTGCCTCTTCCTCTGCCCTCATTTCCTACCCCCGGAACTGGACCAAAGCTCTCTTCCTCATCGTCACTTTCTTCCTCTTCCTCCTCTTCATTGTCCTCAAATGGGACAATGTCTGGGTTCTCACCACCATTCTCCGGATTCACTCCCTTTGCTTTTTCTTCTTCGCGTTTTGACTCTGCCGCAATTGAAACTGCCTGTACACAGGAAATGATATATAACATTCAGTTTCATCAAGTTCTGGACACTGAATATATATATTTTTTAAGAAAGGAGACTTAATAGTCAGAAACAATTTTTGTGCTGCCCCCATGCACTACAGTAAAATTGACTCTTAACTGATAAAGACAGTGTAAAAATTTATGTTTCTAAACCCTGAAACATACCATAAGTTCACTATCTGGCTCAAGATAAAGCAAGGAAGCCAACTGCTCACCAATGGAGGGCTCTAGCTCTTGACAATCTCTACTTATCTGCAATTGTACAAGTACGACAATAAGCTCAAAAGCTAATTTTATTTGTCTTAAGATACGTCTACAGAAAGTAGTATCACATCAGCCAGCATACGTGTTGAGAATAATAATGATTAAAGCATGGTGAAACAGCTAAGAAAACTTGGGCATGTATAGAAGTTATTAAAATAGCATCCTATCAGATAGTTTCATTTAAGTTCCATATGATGCATCAACACTTGTATATTTTTGTAGCACCTAGCCCAGGCACGGTCCCATTCCCATAACATAATCTGTGTCATTGGGCAGGATTCTATGGTATGGTTCAGGTAATGCAAACTAATTTGTTCATAACACACACACAAACCACAAAGAGACGTACAAAAGTATGTGCATACATGTATACATATAGATTCTTGCTGTACTTTATTCACACACCCTGAGTTTAAGAATTATTCCTTTCAGGCTATATCTTATGACTGGGGAGCTGCTGTGATTTAGCCTATTTGTATTTACGGTTTTGCTCTAATATATGATGCTTTGCTGTTATTAGTTTTAGCTTAGTACTTAAGACTGTTCAGTGGACTCCTAGTGTATTGTAACTTTCATCTTTAATCAATAACATTATGTCTCTTATAAAATAAAATAAAAAAATTACTCATACACCCGTCAGGTATTCAACTTGTGGACTCACCCTCCAGAAAATACTACTACAGGGGAAAAGGTGTAATTTTGCCCAAAAGGCCTTGGCGTGCATGATCAGTAACACATTACCACCCACATACAGAAGAAAGGTTCTGAAGATCGTCTTTCAAAGTTTTAAGTCATAGTCCAATAACCATGGCAGTTACAACAATACAAGGATGGAGATGGTGAAAGCGAAACCAAATTTCAGGAAAAGAAAAAAAAAAAAAAAGTAAGACTATGTTTTCGGCTGATTGAATCATGGATTAGCATGACAAACCTGCAGCCTACTGATACATGCTGAAAATCCTGACAGAAATAATAATTGGGTGACTTCACAATCAATCAAGACAGAACACACAAAAACTAACAGAGTTTACATGAGTGGATCCATAGTTTTAAGGCTCCAGATTGTACCTTTACTGGTAAGTTCTCATTGTAGGGGTTCCTCAAATGACGAGTTTTGTGAAAGGACAGTTCACATAGCTGCATCAGAAAAACTGCAATTAGTCATGACATCTTATCATTTTACTGCTTATTAAATTTAAACTTCAGCTGTTCTATTCTATTAGCTTCTCCCACTTTCCAGATGGAGTAATGGTCCCAACTCAACCTTGGCTCAGGTGACACACAGAGGAGGGTTAGGTTCAAATCTTATGAATTCAAATACTGAAAACTCCCAATAATTTAAAGCCGATTACAAGCACAGCCAACTCGAATCTTGATTTTAACCAACAATAGGAAGAAATAGAAACAAATATAGTAACTATTAGGATACAAGCATCAAACAAATTAGAAAAAGATACTGTTGATTATAACCAAATGGGTTCACGTAATCAAAGTATACTATTAATGTGATGGACTAATAATTTATTTTGATATTGGTCCCCAAACAATTAGCTTGAAATATTAATGTAAATTTTATAGTCTGCGACAATAAGCTCAACAAGGAGATGAGAAACAGAGCCATACACAGTACCATGACCCAATCCATAAGAGTAACCACAACAATAATAGTAACACATAGACTTGATACTGAGAACTACAAACTTTGTAGGATCTTGTCGTTGCCATCATTTGCAGCAGAAACAAATCATCAGAAAGGGGATGCAAATTCTAGATCAACACATAGAAAGTTGCCATAAAAGGTTCAGCAAAATAATACCTTTAACCATTTGACAGAGAAATTTCTCCCATAATGCGCAGATCCATGTGCATATTTCCAGTTCCCTCCACTAACAGACCCACCAATTCTGGACATCATCTTTGCACAACCCTAACAAAGCATAGGTGATTTTAATTCTAACCTCTCCAGTAGATTAAAACCATGGATTTTAAATAACTTGATAGAAGAACAAAACAGTAAGCTACGAGAAACACACTGGAATTTAATTTGCAATCCTACCTGGAAATGTCGAGTCCGGTTGACTGAGAAAATTAAAATCACATTTTCAGCAGAGTCAAAAGCTTCATTAAGTTTGGACTCATTGCTCCTTTGAGTTGCCCACACTCCTTGTTGTACAGATAATTCCAAATTTTCACGGTTGCAACTTTTAACAATAAAATACCTAAGGTTTGATGTTCGAAATAAATAAGTAGATTCAATCTTATAAAAACAGGTGCACTAATTAAACATGGATAGAAGAACAGCCTATAGATATTCTATCACCTTGGAAGAATCATATGACTACTGAATATTGTCTACTACAGAATAAAATTTGATGGAAAAGATGATAATTACAGGAGGGCATTAAGGAAATTTCCTAGTAGCAGTTTGCCCATGCACTTTTTTTTTATAAAAATCTTTGAACCTATACAGCCATCTTATAGCATAACTTCAAAAGCCAATGCTGAGTGTGAAATTTATGTGTAGCAAAAAATAATTTCAGCTGTTTGTTATTACATCTATAGGACCCACAAAAGTAAGTCTTGCTATATATTTTCCTTCTTCTGGAGTGGAGTGGAAGAATAGAACAACAGAAGAGTAGATCATTCATCTTTCAAAACAAAAAATAATTAGCTCAAGAGCTTAACGGGAGATGGCAAAACCCATACATCACATGGTCAAATACAACTTGTACAGAGTAATTATTTATAAAATTAACTAATGTGGGTTTAAAGAAAGCTCGTTACAGCTGATAAAAGTGAGCAGAACACTCTTGGGAAAGTATTGATCAAACAATTTACCTTTTATAAAATGTCCACAAAGAATACAGAAACTGATTTACAAATCTAATAAAAAACCTTGGGACTCTGAACACACCTAGATATTCCTTGAGGCAAAGGCGCACTTCTATTTGCCTGATTGGCCAGGCCATTGGGTAGATTTTGTGTCTGCGTGTGGCCAACCTGTTGTTGGGTTTGTTGAACCTGTTGCTGCTGGTGGACATTAGCAGACTCTCCTGTTGAAGGTTTTCCAACCACACCTTGATAGACAGAATTGGGGCCTTGTGCAGACTGATACTTATCGGGTTGTTGGGGAAAGCCAGCATTCCGTTGTTGATAAAATTTATTTGAGGTGTTGTAATTATAAGAATTCAAATGCTGAATCTTCTGAAGGACTTCTTCCACAGGGGGTGGAGGTCCAGGCAGCTTTGCATGTCTATACCGGCAATCAGGACCATTTGGACAAAACCCCAACTTGTACCTGCAATGACAAAATCCTTCCATTAGAAGAACATACACCCTTGATTCACACATTGATGGTTTGTTCACACCGGAACTAGACTTTCAAATAATACGGAGGAGAAACCACAACTATAGATAATTTTCTTCCTTAAACCCTCCTTTTATGCACCTTGAATCTACCAAATCATATGGTCCAAAATACCAATAACAACAATTTGTAACGCAATTGACCTCATCCGTATCACAATAAAGCACACACTAATCTCCAGATTAGAATCAGCAAATTAAAACCATAAATTCAACCAAATTAAAAAACAAAACGATGAACGCAGAAATGGGCATTAAGGAACAAACACGTACATATTACACTCTTTAATGTCCTCGTTGGTGTGCTTGTACACGCAATCCTGCTCCCGGCACTCTCCGTACAACCTGAAGAAGCGGCACACAGGCATGCGCGACTTGTCGTATTGATGGAGGAACCCACAGGCCTCGCCCTTCATGCAAAGGCTACGAAGCCAGTGACGGCACACCGTTTGTCGGTAGCTCCGCCCACCCGACCGGTTGGGATTCGAGTGGTTGGGTTGTGGAGCCGCAGAGGCGGGGTTGGTATCCACCGCCGCAACGCCCGAGTCGGATTGCATTAGAGAATTAGAGGTGGGACCCGGGTTTGTGGGGCCAGCAGCAGCGGTGGCGTCGAGGCCCCCCTCGAAGTCGAAGTTGATGTCTCCGTCTGAGTCTTCCATTTGGTGAACTTTGTGTGTAGATTTGGGGTTCGGGGTTTGGGGTTTGGGAATTGGGAATTGGGGGTTTGTTTATGTCAGTAGGGTTTTACAGAGAGAGACGTGAAACGTCCGTTTTGAGATTGGTTGACTGAAGAAGGAAGAAGAAAGGAAGTGAGTATGGGGAGCTGAAAGAGGTGGCTCTGACAGTCGACGAGACACAGCAACAAAGGGCGCGAACACGAAGACGAGGAGGCAGAGAAAGGGTTTGGGCGGTCGGTTCGGGTCGGGTTAGAAATTTTGGCTGGTATCCGGGTTTGGGTTCTCAATTGACTTATGGGGTGTTTACTAATCCATAATCAAATTGAGATGAATTGAATGGTATCCGGGTTTGAGTTCTCAATTGACTTGTGGCGTGTTTATTAATCCGTAATCAAATTGAGATGAATTGAATTGAGAAGGAATTGGATTGAAGAGGAAGTGAAATGAGGCGGAATTATAATCATATTCTTATTGAAGTTGTTTACTAAAACTGTCTGGAATCGAAATAGAATTCTATAAAACTGTTTACTAATTCAGTAGAATCGGAAGGGTGTTGTTAAACGAACCCTAAAATTAACTGAGTACACCCTATCATCTAATTACACTTTAATATATTAAATCAAAATGTAAAATTAACTAAGTACACCCTATTTAACTACCAAAAATATCCTGATACACCCTTAATACACTCTATCACACAACACCAAACTCATTCAAGAACGAAACATCCTTTCATCTAGTGGTAAAATGGCAAGTCTTTGAATTTGCGTACATAATTCCTAAAAATGAATTGGGGCAGATAGTTAAATACAAGATGAATCTATACAGCAACTTCATCATCATCTTCTACTTCAATTGCCTTAACGACCACTGTGTTTCCAAGCATCAATATATGTCAATCTGGAAAAACCATAAAATCTGGATTGGCCTGCAGAGCAAGCAACAAGACTGATGTTTTGGGGTCTACCTGGTCTGAGTAGGGAACTATGGCCATGGCAGCATCGTGAGAGTTGTAGGTGTTAAATTAGATTCCAATGTTAATATGACTGGCGGGAGTAATGTTAATGGCAATTGAGACCAACAACATTTATAGATTCATCTCATATTTAAATATTTGCCAATTTCAAATACTTGCCATTTTACCAAACCCATTCATTCTGTGGGGATTTTAATGTTTTTTTCAACCTACACCAAAAAAACTAAAGGTAATACATTTTTTGATGATTCCCTCGATATATTTGAAGCATCCATAAGACTTCTTTGCATCAATGTTAAATAACGATAAAACAAATTGTTAGAGTTCATACTAAAGTTTTTGGAAGTAGAGTTTTTCGCTTATGTTTGATTAGGGTTGAATATAGTTAGTAGGGAGTACTTACTAAAATTACATTTGTCTCACAATTCAATATATCCTTTTTTGTTTTGTACTATGGTGTACTCAGTTAATTTTAGGGTTCGTTTAACAACACCCAATCGGGATATAAACCAGTATGATTATTAAAATGCCCTTGTCCCAAATCAAATATTTTATATACTTTTTTTTAATAAAATTTGATATAGTATATAATAGTAAGAAAAAATTAAATTACTTTTTTATTTCATAGACACACTAAAATGATTTTGTTTATTTTATTTATTTATAAATTTAAGTATTTCTATTAAGTTTTTATTTATTTATAAATGTAAGTATTTCTATTAGTTAATCATTAACACTTAAAATGATTTTGTTTTTATTTCTAAGGTTAAGAATAATCTTGGAAATAATGAAAGTAAGTGAGTGCATAAAGGGAAAAAAATTATCATTCCAATTGTTTCCTAAACCGAATCCAAATACCTTCTCTATGTTGGGAATCCAAATAAGCCAAATCTTATTGAAATCCATTTTTTGTGTGGGCCCCACGCATTTTTGATTCCTCTCAATTTTAGTAAACACATGTATAATCCGTAATTGGAATTGGGTTCCTTATTTTCATTCCGATTACGGGTTAGTAAACACGTAATTAGACCATTTAGCGAAAGAAGGAACAAGCAGTATGGCCCAACTAAACAGAATATAGGTGGGGCTGGCGATTGAGGTTATGGCAATTTTTCGTCATGTTTTTTTTTTTTTTTTTTGGGGTCGATTATTGCAATTTCTCTTGCTTTATTTTTTGGGCAGTTTTTACTTTCCTTGATGCATTTGTTCTTTTTGCAATCTCCTCGTAGGTTTCTATTTGTTGGAATGAGTTGGTTTTTCCATCCATCTTGTGCACATCTTCTCATTTGAAAATCCCACTTTGATTTGTTTGTTTTTTCTTAAAATGAGGTTTGGATTTTTTTCGAATATTCTTTCGGAATCGTAAAATTCATTTTCAATTTTTATTTTATACTCATATGATGGAATAATTGGTCTTCAAGGCTTTATTAGGGATTTATTATATATATATATATTCAATTACTTGAATGTAAAAGCATTTTGAATTTCATGCACTAGTTTATCAATGCTTTTTCTTATATCAAATTAAAGTTGCAAGTATGAACACAGTTATAAACAAAAAACTTTGGTTTATGTAAAATTAACACCACAACACAACGCACGAAATGGAAAAGCAAGCCAAATTTTATAAGTTAGTTTACCAATTCTTTTATGTTGATCAAATGGATCATTCACTTGTTGCAATTATTCGATACAGTTATAAACCGAAAAAATAGGGTTGAGCAAAGCACAATTCAACCCTAATCCAACACCAAAGAAAAAAGGTTGTGAGCATATTGGATCATGGGAGAATCCAAACTTGCATCACTTTATCAATAATTTTGTGTCACCAATATACAACAATATTTTATAATAAATCAATGGCATAAATTACTAATGTATATATTATGCCAATAGATTAAATTATCTCAGTTACAATTTTCCATAAATTACAATGCAGTTCCTGCTTTACCAATCTACACCCAATTTCCTTGAATGGAAGAGTTTGTCGATGTACAGAATTAGAGGCGTCGAAGCAGCAATGTAATTCTGCATTTGAACGCTTGCTGAGTTCTCTGAAATAAACAAAGTGGAAGGCAATGTGGAGTTAATACAACTGGTCATGTGTAACTATAAAAGTAAAAGTTTCTTTGAAACAAAGGAATCAATCCAAGGGTTTTTCTTCCCAACTTTTATTCCACAATCCATTGGCAAAGTGACATATATAGCTGGTACTAAGATAGATATCAAATTAAAAACCCAGCAAAGCCAAAACCAGGTAAGTAGTCAATCCTTAGTTTTCAATCATTTCAAATTAGCACATTTCAATAAAGCCGTGTGTCCGGGGAGGTCGGGATGGCTAAAAGGGAGTCTGAAGCTAGGCTGCAGGTTCTGGATCAGCTTGAAGGTACTGAAGGGCTGAGCTATCTATTAAGGAAAGAGAGAGAAGAAATCCTTCACAAGGTGGCTGATTTGGCACAAATGGAGGAAATAAGCTGGAGACAAAGGGGTAAGGTGCAGTGGGCTCGAGAAGGAGATGGTAATACTAAATTCTTTCACAAAGTGGCAAGCGGTTTTGGCAAAAAAAACTATATTGACAAGTTAGAAGTAGAGGAGTTGGGAACTATAGAACATGAAGTAGATATTGAAAGGGAAGTGATCAAATTTTTCAGAGGGCTTTTTTGCAGTAATAGAACCGTTGGTTGGGGGATTGAAGGCCTAAATTGGAGCCCAATTCAAGCTCGGGATGCAGAATGGCTAGAAAGACCTTTTGAGATGGAGGAAGTTCGGAAAGCAATTTTTGAGTGTGGAAAAGACAAGTCTCCAGGGCCAGATGGATACTCTTTCTATTTTTTCCAAAGCTGCTAAGAGATTGTTAAATCGGACCTCAGGAGGGTAATGGCAGAATTTTTTCATACAGGGGTTGTAAACGGGGTTACAAATGAAACATTCATCTGCCTCATCCCCAAGAAGTCTAACTCCTCAAAGGTCACTGACCACAGACCGATCAGCCTCGTTACAAGTTTATATAAAGTGATATCCAAAGTTTTGGCTTCAAGATTAAGAGAGGTTCTCGACCAAACTATCTCGCAATCACAGGGTGCATTTGTCCAACAGAGACAGATCTTAGACGCGGTTTTAGTCGCAAATGAAGTGGTAGAGGAAATTAGAAAAAAGAAAAAGAAAGGGCTGGTCTTTAAAATCGACTTCGAAAAAACTTACGATCATGTTGAATGGAATTTCGTCGAGGAGGTGTTGGACAAAAAAGGGTTTGGAGCAAGATGGAGAAACTGGATTAAAGGTTGCCTAGAATCTGTCAATTACTCAGTGATGATTAATGGAAAACCAAGAGGAAAGTTTGGAGCTTCCAGGGGAATTCGGCAAGGAGACCCACTCTCCTCGTTCTTGTTTACGTTGGTCAGTGACGTCTTAAGCAGACTAGTGGAAAAAGCTCAAGAATCAAACCTGTTACATGGGCTTGTGGTTGGTCAAGACTGTGTGGAAGTATCGCACCTACAATTTGCAGACGATACTATCTTCTTTCTGGACGATAAGGAGGAATCTTGGAGGAACCTATTAGAATTGCTGAAGTTGTTTTGCACAATTTTGGGTATGAAGATTAACAAGGAGAAATGTTCCCTTTATGGTATCAATTTCAGCTGTGATTCCCTGGCTCATATGGTGGGCAGTTGGGGATGCGAGGTAGGCAATTGGCCTATGGTGTATCTAGGGCTTCCTCTTGGGGATAATCAAAAAACAGTTGGCTTCTGGAACCCTGTGCTGGAAAAGGTGGAAAAAAGGCTCCAAAAATGGAAGAGGGCTTGTTTATCTAAAGGAGGCAGGCTTACTTTAATTCAAGCCGTGTTAAGTAGCATTCCATCGTATTACATGTCTCTCTTCAAGATGCCAATGGGAGTGGCAGCCAAGCTGGAACAAAAAATGCGCAATTTCATGTGGGAGGGATCGGAAGAAGAGAAGAAAGTTCATCTTGTAAACTGGAAGCAGGTCTCTAGATTGAAAAAAGAAGGCGGTCTTGGAATTGGATCGATAAGTGTGAGAAACGAGGCCCTGAGAGCTAAGTGGTTATGGAGATTCCCCTTAGAAACTAATTCTTTATGGCATAGGGTAATTAAAAGCAAGTACGGCATTGGCTCCAACTGTTGGGATTCAAAACAGATTGTCACCACATCCTGCAGGAATCCTTGGCGTGAAATCTCTAAGGGGTACAATTCTTTCCTCATGTGCTGCCGGTTTTCTGTTGGTTATGAACAAAGGATTAGATTTTGGGAGGATTGCTGGAGAAAATAGGGGATTTTGATGAACCTGTTTCCAAGATTTTTTTCCTTGTCTAGGAAAAAGAACATTTGTATTTCAGACTTTGCTAATAACACTGAATCACCTCATGACTGGGACTTTAGTTTCAGAAGAAATCTGAGGGAGGTAGAGATCGCGGAAGTGATGAATTTATTGGAGATTTTAGGAGAGGTACGTCTTAATCGGTCTAGATTAGACAAAAGAATCTGGGAGATTGAGGACCATAGCTCGTTTTCTTGCAAGTCTTTTAGATCTTTCATTCTTTCCAACAGAAGCAGGGAAACATTCGCCCCTTTTGCTTCAGTTTGGAAGGTATCGACCCCCCCGAAAGTTAAATTCTTAGTTTGGCTGATCGCATTGGGGAAGATCAACACATGCAAATTCATCCAAAGAAGGCATCCGACGATGTGCTTATCCCCATACTGGTGCGTTATGTGCAAGAAAAATACAGAAAACATCTATCACCTAATCATTCACTGTCAAGTTTCCTTAAATTTGTGGTGGAAACTTTTGAATGAGCTCGGAGTCACTTGGGTAATCCCTAAAAACTGTGTCAATCTCCTTAGTATCATATGGGCGGTGTCGGGAAGAAATAAGAGAGCTCAAACTCTTTGGAGCTGTCTTATGATGGAGCGCACAGAAGAATTTTTCAGGAGTACAGTGGTGCTAGCATCAAAGATTTGTGGGAAAGAGTTAAATTTTGGGGTTCCTTGTGGGCTTCTGTTTCTGGGAACTTCTTCTAGGACTATCATTATTCTATAATCAAGAGAGATATGAAAGCAGTCTTAAGATAGCATCACCTTGTGTCTTATGTGCTGTAGTAGTAGAGTGTTTTCTCTTTGGTTAAGGTAGATTAGCTGTCTGTTTTTTTTCTGCCTATATGAGTGCAGGTTTTCTATTTTGATGTTGTCTGATCGAGGATGACTTATCCTCTTGATTATTAATACAACAGTTTCTATTAAAAAAAAAAGCCGTGTGTCGTGTGTATAGGATAAAAAATGAAATCTCAGCTCCAGCCCTCATTGTGGCACAAAATGTCAAAATTTAACTCCTTATTGCAGCCAAATTCTTTATTGAGATTTATAAGATAAGAAACAAATGTAATACTCTCTTCATGCACTCACCATCTTCATTGAGTTTTTGCATTAGTTGTTCTTTAGTAGGAAGTACATACATCCCTGCAGCAACAGCTTTCCGGATGACCCACCCATGGTGGGGAGCAAACACCTGTGCATAAGCCTTGGAAGCAGGATCCTTCAAGGAATTTCCCCTTCCATATGAGAATAAAGAAATATTAATACTTTAACCACATCATATGATTTTGTAGGAAATTCCACTTCGACCCCTTAGCTGGAGCAAATTTCACTTTGGTTCATGAAATTTCAATGTAAACAATTTATGCCTACCCTATTACATTGTAGCAATGCTAACTCTGTTTAATGTCTATGTTAAATTAAACATATCAGTCACCACACGGTCGCCATTTAAACCAATTTCAGGGAAGCAAGTAAATGAAAAATACATTCTCTCCTAAAACAACAAGAAAAAACAAATGAGATGCAGAAAAAGGGAAGGCATCCATGTATGATTGCAGACTTGCAGTGGTACATTGTGCACAAGTTTTGGGTATAAATACACTGAATTGAACCAAAATGAAACTTTATGGTGCAAAGTATGATTTTTGACTGAAAATTAAAATACATTTAGCATTTTCCATTGGCAAATAATCCCAATTAACTTTGTACTAGAATGCAAGTTTTCGTTAGATGAAGCTCACCATTTGAAATCAGCACCTTCGCTTTTCGATGTAATACATATACAATGAAATTGGAAATGAACAAACAAACAGTCCAACTATAATGCAAAGAAATAGTAGTTGAAAATACGTACTTGGTGAGTATAATTTGCTCGAACAGTACCCTAACCATTTCGAGCCCACGCTTCACTCTCAACAAATTCCTCGAATGACTGCCGGGTTTTCTCACGCATTCCCCTTCGATATCGCGGTCGAGCAAAACCTGTAAGGTCGAGATTGAATTCGACGCCTCCGCGAGATCATGGACCTGTTACCATCCAGAAATCGATCCAATTCAAACAGAGAAGCGTCAGATCTTGATTCGAGTTCATTTCGTTGATTTTCCCGGGAACCAAACGGAAAATTGAAATTACGTACCTTGGAGACGTAGTCTATCTCGGCGAACTTGAAGGCGATGCCCAAGCATCCGAACAGAGGCGAAACCAGAGAGCACGCGCTAGAGAACGGCGCGACCTCGATTTCTGCTGTTTGGGAGTTTACGGCTGCCTCGAGCTCTTTGAATGCCTCCGCTATTTTCCTCAGAGGCTTCTCATTCGCCATTGTAGAGTCTCTCTCTCCCGTTTCTCTCTCTGTCGACGTTTCTCTCTCTGTCGACGTTTCTCTGTTAAGTCTTTTACTTTTTGTACCGGGAATGTTCGTTGCTTTGCTCATATATTATCAACAACGCAGTGACGAAGACGCAACTGAATAAATTTGGGGCTGTTTGGATACGTGAAGAAGTCTATGCTCCAGCTCGGATAAGAAATAATCTCTCCTTTTTGTAACTTTACCATCAATATGTCACGTCGTCCCATGACAATAACGTGGTTAGCGGATGGTGATTTCCTAACCAACCAATAATGATAATTTCTTTATTTTTGGTTGGTTTAGTTAATAAACTTTTTTTAATCAATATAAACTTTCAATAAATAAATTTCAACAATGCAATAAAAGACATCAACATAACATTTAAAGTACCAAATCAAAGTCTACAAAAATTAAAAATCAAAAATCAAAAAATCAAAATCAAACTCTACAAAAATAATTTAAAATAATTAATTACTATTTATTAAGTAATTCTTGAAATTAGTAAAATATTTCAATACTAATTATTCACTAAAAAATAATAATTAAAACATAATTACAAATTAAAGTAATTAAAAAAGGCTAAGATATTACTTAATTTTAAATATATAAATATATATCTATATCTATATATATAAAGGCAGAGAATGGTGAAACATTCAAAATATCAGAAAATGTCCTTAGTTAATCCAAACATTAAAAATTGAAATTATTAATTAAATGAGGATAATATGGTAAATTCACACTTTTTCATATTAAAAAAATTAAAAATGAAAAAAAATCAGATAATGGATCCTATTTTTAAGGAAAATAACTACCCATTTTTTCTTTTCTTAATTCTAAAAACTAAAAACTAAAAAAAGAAAACCAATTGGCACACGCGTAAGCATGTGGCAAGGGGCTAGTTATATATAAAGCAAAATGCAGAGAATAGTAAAACATTCAAAATACCAGAAAATGTCATTAGTTAATGCAAAGATTAAGAATTGAAATTATTAATTAAATGAGGATAATATGGTAAATTCATACTTTTTTTTATTTTTTAAAATTTTAAAAAATCAAATAATAGGTCTTATTTTAAGGAACACAACTACCCATTATATTTTTAATTATAAAATAAAATATAAAAATTTTAAAAACCAATTGGGATATGCGTAGAGGAGCTAGTATTAAACTAAACAAACTAATTTTGTATATAAAAACAAAAAAACACAAATTTATGGACCTTTCCCGGCGAAATTCATCGGAACATGTCTTTCCGACTACTTTTGCAGAGATAGATCTAGACGACTTTTGACGAAATAATAACTATGTTGTCATACTTTGAATTTGAATCATGTATTGAGATAAGAATAAGCTCATATTCACTAAATGACAGTGTAATTATGCTGCTACACTGTCTTGAACAATTCCAATTACAGAGATGGCAATTAAAAAGAAAGAAAGAGAAGATAAAGAATGTTAGACCAAAAGGAAAAAGAGATAAGAATGTTTGTGGGTTAGTAAATTTCTATCACTTTTGTGGTTTTGGTAAAGAGCTTAAAGGAAAATATATAATAAAAGAAAAGCACAGAACAACAATTTATCCAAAACAGCCAAAGAAACGAAGCACAGAACAATAATTAGACTGTACTTAAGTTTTCACTAACCTATTTCCATTTCCAATTTCCGAGATCCATCATTTGAATGTAATACAGTTTCCGCCATTTTTTTTTAACATTTGCGAATTTTATCTAGAAGACAACTTTTTTTCAAACATATTTTAATCCCCACATGGCATGGCCTGGCCTTTAGCCAATAGCTTTTCCATTTCTTAGCTCAGCAAAGAGCAGTCTCTCTCCCTCTCTCACCCACTCTATTACTTTTGGTGCTTTTTTGGTGCCACAAAGCAGCGGACACTCCCAAGCCTGCTCTGAGATTCTGCCAAAATCATCAAACCCTAGAAAAAAAGAAATGCTTTACAGTTTCGGTTTCGGTTTTGTAACCCCCCAGATCTGAGACATTGTCCAGGTTAGTATATTTCTCTCTATCTCTGTGTTTCTTTGTCTCTGCATGTGTGTGTGTTTGAATTTGTCCTTTGAGTTTCTTCTCTAAGTCCACTGTCCAGCTTCAGTCGAACTGGGTGCTTGGGTATTTGCTAAGAATCTGCATTTTGTGCTAGATCCAAGTATGATCTTTCACTTACAAGAACAGAACAGAGGTTTTGCTTCTGAAATATTTAGCCAAAGATTGGACTTGTAAGTCCATCCAAGTTTTTGTTGTATAAATTGTCCTTTTGTTTTTTCATATGAAGTTTTAGTTGAATTACCCTTTACCTTTAGCTAGTTGGTGAAAATTTGAGGAAAGGAATGACTCTGAGGCTTTGATCTTAGTTGAGTAACGGTGTAAATGTTTACACAAGTCTTTAATTTTTTCCTATTTTTCTTTTCATTTTCCTCTGCATTTTCTTGGAAACCAAACACAGCGGCTCGAAAAACTTACTCGGCTTTGTTCACTGTCGTTGGAATGTAGCTTTCGGTTGGTGAACTAAAATGGAGGACAATTTAGTGCAATCGGGCGAAGACCCAGCTCAAAAGCCCGGAATTCCGGAGAAACAGGCCTCTGTTCGTTCATCCGAAACTGCAAAAAGAGTTACCAAAACTGTGAAACCTGGTGCTGCGGTTACATCAAAGGTCTCGGTTCCAACGAGTTCTGTTAGAAAGAAAGTAGACCCCAAAAGTGGTTTGGATCCTAGTTCGAGTGCCAACAAGTCAAGTGTAACTGTGTCTTCCCGGAGTTCGAATTCAATTCCGGTAAGGCGAAACAGCACTGGAGGTTTGCCTCAGAAGCCAGCAGTCTCCACCACGAGACAGCAAAACAATGCTGCAACTACTCCAAGTGCAGTGAAAAAGACTACAGACACTGTAAGGCGGTCTCTCCCAGAACTTAGGAGGAGTTCATTGCCTTCAGCTGTTACTACTAAATCTTCAACTCCAACCAGTACTTCAGGGGTTAGAAAGTCGGTTCCAGGATCACCGTTGGACCGGAGTCTGAATAAATCAACTGGGTCTCATGTGACTAAGCAAGAGACTGTCAGGAAGCCTTCTGTCAAGCCAGCATTGTCTGTTTCATCTTCATCTTCATCATCAAGAAGGGTGACGTCTTCATTGGACAGTAGTGCTAGCAGTGGAGTCAGGAAGTCGGTCTCAAAGGTTTCTTCCTCATCAGCTCGATCACCTACAGTTACGAGTGGACTGAGATCCGGCTCTTTGTCTTCTTCTCTGGATAGAAGTTCTAGTTTATCTGGACGTAGGAAAGGAGCAACTCCTGAAGGACGGGATTCTCGGCTTGTTGTCCTTCCAAAGGTGGAAATCAAAGCTGGTGATGATCTGGTAAGCATACTTACTATTTCTTTTACTGTGTCATCTTTGTAAGGCTTTGAAGTGGTGCAAGTAGTCATCCATAGTCTGAACTGTTTCAGCAACATATCTTTTGTTTTTCTTGTTTTTATCTCTTACTTTAATTTGGTGACCTGCTATTCGATATGGATAAAAACTTATGCACTGAATAGTCCTCCATGACTCTTTGTGGTGTGTGTGCCTGTTATTCCTCTTCATTCTCACACACGCTTCATTGGGTACCTTATTTGATGTGTATCCATCATCATCATCATCATCATCATGTTGTTTATTTTTCAATTGCATGCCTATGCCATGCTGCTGGAGATGAGTACTTGTGAAATATTATCATATCATAGGTAATGGTACTTCCATTCTGTACTTATTAATGCCCATATTACTCTTTGTACCAGAGGTTAGATCTTAGAGGTCACAGAGTTCGCAGTCTCAAGGCTAGTGGGTTGAACTTGTCACCAAACTTAGAGGTAAACTGATTTCTTAATCTTATGTATGATTAGCTGTTTATTGAAGAGTGTTTTGCCTCTACCTAACTAGATGCCTTGTCAAATTCTTTTTTCATATCCTTAAATGTTTTTCCTTTTAAGTTATTATAGTTGTTCCTTTAAATGATGTTCCTACTTGGCAGTTTGTTTATCTCAGAGACAATCTCTTGTCTACGTTGGAGGGAGTTGAAATACTGACACGAGTAAAGGTTTGTTACACAGACTTAAAAGGTTTCCTTCCACTGTCCACATGTTCAAATTTTTAGTAATCTAATAAATTACAAAGTTATTTATTTATTATTATGCACACGATAAAGCATGTAAACCATGTTTTCCGATTTGCAAATAAATAGCTCTGTAATAGTTGATAGTACTTCTTTATTTTCAGGTTCTTGATTTGAGTTTTAATGATTTCAAAGGGCCTGGATTTGAACCACTTGAAAATTGCAAAGTCTTACAGGTTTGTGTTTCATGTATATCAATCTTTGAGTTTCCATGAATCAAAGAACACAGATATCCATGTGTTAAGGTTCTGAAGTTTTTAACATGTGTAGCAACTTTATCTTGCTGGAAATCAAATCACGTCGCTTGCAAGCCTCCCTCAGCTCCCTAATTTGGAGGTAAGGCCTTGTGAATACTTTTCAGTTGCTGATATGCTATGGAAGTTTACTATTTATAATGAACTCCTGGATTGGTCTTAGTGGTTATAATCTTAACATTAGTATGTATCTTTGGTTTCTTTTTCCTTGTATAGTTTCTCTCTGTTGCTCAAAATAAATTGAAGTCCCTTACGATGGCAAGCCAACCTCGACTGCAGGTTTGTTGTTTTAGTAATTAGTACCATGCAACTTGTTCTTTCCCCTCCCACAAGTGTTTGAATTAAATACTTATGATTTCGAACAGGTATTAGCTGCCAGCAAAAACAAAATTTCAACGCTGAAGGGTTTCCCATACTTACCAGTACTTGAGGTTAGTTTTGAAATGCGTATTTTCCCCCAAGTTTTCTTGCGTGGCTTGGCACATTTAATGTCATAGAGACTAGCTGTGGTGATTTATGGGTGAAATTCAGTGTGATTACATCACATATGCGCAGGAAAGGGATTTATCTGACTCAGGGATGCAAACTCACATGCTTGTACTTTATTGTCTTGTGCCACAGCATTTACGAGTGGAGGAGAATCCCATAGTTAAAATGCCTCATCTAGAAGCAGCTTCCATTTTGCTTGCTGGTCCTACCTTAAAAAAGTTCAATGATAGAGGTACCTTGTAGAATGATTGTGGTTGGTTTTGGCATCTCAACTTTGTCCACCTGTTCTCTGTTTTTATGTTTCTTCTCCCCCCCCCTCTCTCTCTATATATATATATATTGTATGTATATGAGCTTTTACCCTTTGTGTCCTACTTCCCGCTTTAATATTTTTGTATCTCTATAATCTGTTCTTACAAGTTAATTTGAATATTTTCCAGATCTTTCCCGAGACGAGGTAGCAATTGCAAAGCGTTATCCTGCACACACATCTTTGTGCATTAGAGATGGTTGGGAGTTTTGCCGTCCAGAGCATTCAACGGGTGTGCACATTGATTTCTTTTATTCTGTTATTTTGCAAATTCAGTTCTTGCACAATCATTGTGTGCAGAGTTTATTTTGGTTTTGAATGGATAAGTTTATGTTGGAAGCAAAAGGTTTGAATGGATAACTTACTGTCTTGCATAATTGCTTTTGGATATGCGAGTTGCTTTTGATAAGGGGACTCATGAGAGTATATTCATGCGAGTTGCTTTTGAATGGATAACTTACTGTCTATTATGCTTCATAGAATCAGAGTATATTCAAACGCATGAATAATGTTAGTCATGACTCATGAGCTGCTGGCATATGCCCTTCTAATGAACTTATAGTGTTCTGTATGTATATATGTCTAAAGAGATGTACGTATTTTGGGATAGTTCTTTATAGGCTATATTTTATGATTGGAGTGCTGCTGTATTTTAGTTTTCATTTTTGCTGCTGTCATGTTATGTTAGGATGTTTAGCCCTGTTTTGCAGTTGTAGTTGATACTCTAGTTAGACCAGTAAACAACTTGTCTCCTGTATTGTATTGTTCTTTTTACTAATGAAAGTATGTTTCTATGAAAAAGTATTAAATGTGTCTGTCGTACAGACTCAACTTTTCGCTTTCTAGTTGAGCAATGGAAGGATCATTTGCCTCCGGGCTTCCTTGTCAAGGAGGCCTCTGTCGAGCAGCCATTTGAAGAAGATACTTGTCGCTGCGAGTTCACTTTTGTACAAGAGAACACTTTGGGAATTGATCCACAATTGATCTTAAAATACCAATGGTTTGTAGGAGAAAAAACTCCGTCCAATTTCACCATTATTCCGGATGCCACAGGAGAGGTAACTGAATCTTTCAGCATGTCCAATGTTTTTGAACTTTTGAGTGGCAATTGATTCTACTTCGAATCTTATTTTGAGCTGATAATGCCTTGAACATAGGTCTACTGGCCTAAGCATGAGGATATTGGTAAAATTTTGAAAGTGGAGTGTACTCCAGTATTAGGAGAAATGGAGTACCCTTCTATTTTTGCTATATCTTCACCAGTTTCACCAGGTAAACTTTGTATCTTTTTCATTGTAAATAAATAGATTAATTTATAAATTCCTCCTATTGTACTTTTTTCCAGGATGTACGTCTTAAATCTTCTAATCTGTTAGCTGTAGAACACTCTGGAATTTGTCTTTGTAGATTCACTTATTTGCATGTAAGCATAAAATTCTGCATCTATTGAGAGAAGATAATGTCATTTGAATACGAAGATAAATTATAAACATAATGGCTGTTATGCAGTCTGTCTAACAAATAATTCCTTGCTGATTGCATGATTGCCAACAAATTGAGAAAGAAGTCTACTCCAGTCACATTTGATATTGATATATACAGTTGAAAGGAGAAACATATAACCTTGACTACGTGCATGCATTGTCTTAGTGTCTTTCATTGACGTATTGCTGGGCTTTCTTTTTAGTGTAGATTGGGGATAATGTAATATACACAAGAAATTATATATTTTGCCACTATATTTCCATGTTAAAAATTCATCTTGAAGCATGCTTGCATATTGGGATAGTTTTATATGGTGTAAGGAACTCTTTTCATGCTACTGATTATTCTCTTGCACAGGAAGTGGAATTCCCAAGGTTGTGAACCTTGATGTTCGCGGAGATCTGGTGGAGGGAAATACTATTAAAGGCCATGCAGAGGTTGCGTGGTGCGGTGGCACTCCAGGGAAAGGTGTTTCTAGGTGAGACTACCTCTTGAAACTGTTTATGTACATGTACATTGTGGATATTCTTACCTTGATACACATTTTTGGCCCATTCCAAAGTAGTTTAAGATTTTCGGTATAGTGATACTTTAACATGGTATTAGAGCTCTATTTCCTAGGGGTCTTGTGTTCCTAACCTCTCATCCTCCACCCACCAGTTATTTTCTAACTTTATATACTGCAGGGTAGGGTTGCACACGTATGTTTCTCTGTTTGTCTCTCCACATATAGGATGAGGCTGCAAATCAAGAGAGTTTTAGCTTGATATGCATTGTTGGTTTATTCCTTAAGCTTTTGATGTAAAATGGTAGTCTAGCATATGTACATGTATATGTATTATGCTTTTTCCTGTACAAGAAAATAAAATAACAAAAACATCTTTCATATTTTTCAGTTGGTTGAGGAGAAAATGGAACAGCAGTCCTGTGGTTATTGCTGGAGCTGAAGATGAGGAGTACAGACTGACCATAGATGATATTGATTCAAGTTTGGTTTTTATGTACACACCAGTGACAGAAGAAGGTGCCAAAGGAGAACCTCATTATAAATACACCGATTTTGTAAAATCAGGTACATAAGTCACACAACTCTTGTGAAGATAGTGTACATAACTTTTGCAGTATGACTATGTCAAATATACGATTACATTGCCTTGCTGAGTTGGACAAGTTACTTCTTATGTTTTGCAATATTTTTTGTTAAAACACAAACATGAATTAATATCAATTTGTTTTTCCATAATGTGTGTTGGAATTAGTATTGGAGCTGCTGTGGCTTAAATCTTTATCTGGTGTATGTTTGTTAAACATCTCCAGTGCATGTTTATTATTTTTATTTTTGTAAGAGCTCGTTCAGGTTTTAGTTAGACCATCATGTAGCTAAACTGTAGCTTTTGTTTCCATGGTTTTGTAATCGATTCAATGAGGCAGTTTTCTCCTTCCTTTATTCACTGCATTTTCTGTTAGCTCCGAAATAATATGGTTAGGATATTAATTATTCATGTTCATTGGTGGCAGCCCCTCCATCAGTCAATAATGTTCACATTGTGGGAGATGTTGTTGAAGGCAGTACCATCAGAGGAGTTGGTGATTACTTTGGAGGAAGAGAGGGTCCCAGCAAGTTTGAATGGTTATGTGAGCATAGGGACACTGGGTTAGTATACTCATAGTCATATGTTGCCATGCTCCAGTGGAGCACAAATATGCTTTCCTAATTTGGTTTTTTGTCATATTTCTCCATGGGGGTTCCTCATAATTTTGTTCGCTAGATCCTTTTTCAATTTTTCCCTCTTATTATTGATCTATTTCTGTATGTACTTTTCTCCTGATCTATTGAACTTAATTTGCACACAACTTGAGGTTCCCTCCCCCTTAATTTTTCTAATGGCTTTCCTTGACAGAGATTTCGTTTTGGTATCAACTGGTACATCTGAGTATACTTTGACCAAGGAAGATGTTGGCCATCGCTTGGCTTTTGTTTATATACCTATCAATTTTGAAGGTTAAATACAATTAGCTTTTCTTTAGGAACATTCTATATGCAGCAACAGTGTGGCTTACTCATGAATTGTCATTTAACATTATGTTGGTGCTTGTTTCTTTAGGCCACGAAGGGGAGTCTGTTTCAATACTGTCCGATGTGGTGAAGCAAGGTATCTTGAATAATGTCAACAATCTTGAAGCTAAATTTGGTTTATGTTCTTGAAAAAAAAACAAGTGTTCCTTAAGTTGCTGTCATTTTCCTTGTGGAAGTCTTCAGGCTGTTATTATTGTTGATTACAGTTGTGATGCATACGGTTGGAGCTTTTGACCATGCTTCTAATTTGGTTTTATGATGTTGGCATGCTGTTACTGACTTCCTGTTGTTTTAATATTTTTTTTCTTTGCCCAATTTCAGCGCCTCCAAAGGTAATAAATTTGATGATAATTGGTGATATAAGGGAGAACAGTAAGATTACTGCAACTGGTACTGTCACCGGAGGAACTGAAGGGTCAAGCAGAGTACAGTGGTATAAAACAAGTTCTTCTATTTTGGATGGTGAGAAAGGTCTTGAAGCATTGAGCACATCCAAGATTGCAAAGGTATGCGATCCTATAGTCTTTGAACATATGAATTCAATAATCCTTAAATTGAAAGCTTTCATATGCGATGCAAATTGTCAATTGATGGTACCTCTGTTTAGGCGTTTCGCATACCCTTAGGAGCTGTTGGCTATTACATTGTTGCAAAATTTACTCCTATGACTCCAGACGGTGAATCTGGTGAGCCAGCATATGTTGTATCAGAGCAAGCAGTTGAGAGTAAGTAATTATCTACTTTGTATGTGTTTGTGTGTATAGAAGTATTTAAAATGTCAGCCAATAAGCTGAAATATCAGCCTATATTTAGGTTTTTTGGCACCACTATATATAAAGAGTGGTGGAAGGCGTAACCTTCCCCTTATCATCGAAATGTCTGTGGCATTCACTGTCTTTCACTGTCCAGTCTTTGTGGAAACTGCCCTTGGTTTCCCTAAATTTTCTGGCACTTTCACAGAAATTTTGGTGGAAATCAATATGCAATTTTTATAAAACTTTTCAAACCCAGCCGCTGATTTCCAATGGCTGGATTTGAAGCAGCTTCAATTTTGCTAAGAAGCAAGTTACTTTAATACTTTCACTGCCCATTCTTGAAGCCCTAATTCTGTTTGTGTATAACTAACTCTCATCCTGCTTCTTGCAGCTCTGCCTCCAAGCTTGAATTTCTTATCGATTACTGGTGATTACACTGAAGGTGAAATATTGACGGCATCATATGGTTACATTGGTGGTCATGAAGGAAAAAGTATCTATAGCTGGTATCTTCATGAGGTATATACACCTTTATCATATTTATGGAAAACATGATTTAATGCTTGATATATTGGAGGCCTGATAAGTGTCTTACATATTTTGAACTGATTTATTTACCCAGAATGGAGAGAGAATATATTACAGTAGGTTGCATATACACTTTTTGCATTGGGTTCCAGTACCAATACACATATCCAAAGTGTTAGATGTAGATAATATTTTGTCTTCTGTAGGACTGGTAACACAGAGACATTCTAGACTAGTATTCCATATTTCTGGATGGAGAGAAATAACAGAATCTTCAATGATAGAGGGAGGAAATGGATTTCATATAGGAAAGGAAGAGGAGGTTTTATGTCCTTATGGGTATCAACATCAAAGAATTTCAGGGATCACTTTAATTAGTCTTGATTGGCAGGAGTTATGAACTAGTTTATAATGGTTTTCTTAGTAATTTTCTGCGTAACCTTTTGGAGTCATAGATGGAACCTTGTCCATCTTTTCCTGAACTCCTTTTTCTTATACCATAACATGTAAGGTCCACCTTTGTTTTAATGCTGAGCAGAATGCTAGGTGATATAAGGAGGACTTACGCTTATAATTAGTTGTTTTCCTGGGAATCAACAGGTTGAAACTGACCCCGGATCTCTAATACCTGAGGTTAATGGGATTCTTCAGTATCGTATTGCAAAAGATGCAATTGGTAAATTCATTTCATTCCAATGTACCCCAGTGCGTGATGATGGGATTGTCGGCGAGCCAAGAACGTGCATGGGCCAAGAACGTGTTCGCCCTGGTAATTTTGTTCTCGTGTTATAACATTTGTTGTGGTGATTATTGCTTATGTTTGTTTTTGTTAAGTGGAAAACAACTACGTTGGACATTGATCTCTTGTTGGTTTCAATTGATTGTGTGCAAAGGCCATTTAATTTTCATTGTGGAAATGTACAAACTATGATGTCAAGTCATTCTTATGAACCATGCTACTTGATAATTAGGGAGCCCTAGATTGCTTTCTCTACAAATCGTTGGGAATGCCACTGAAGGAACTACACTTAGCGTTGACAAAAAATATTGGGGTGGTGATGAGGGAGATTCAGTTTTCTACTGGTTCCGGGTAATTTCATTCAACTTTGTGCTGTTAGTTAGATACTTCTCTTCTCAATTTGCAAAATGCTGGCTGGGTTCACAGAACCTTGTCCATGTAATGCTTTTTCTATGAGTTTATTTGCTTTTGGTGCAATATTTGATTAAAAAAATGTGATGTATTATTGACAGACTACTTCAGATGGAACACAAACTGAAATTAGGGGTGCAACAACTGCTTCATACATGCTCTCAATTGATGATATTGATTTCTTTATCTCAGTATCATGTGAGCCTGTCAGAAGTGACTGGGCTCGTGGTCCTACTGTTCTATCCGAACAAATTGGTCCTGTAATAGCTGGTAATGAGTTTATTTCTTGCAATCTTTACTCATAATGATAGGATTCTAATGAAGCTTTCTAGTTTTTTTTTTTCTGTTTCCCACTTTGACTTACGTACTGGGGCTGCCAGTAATAAATAATCTAGTCATATAAGCTTGATAGGCACATTGTGGTGCTGATTAATGCCTATTCATCTTTCCAAAATTATGAAATAGGTATAGTGTTAATTTTTGAATTCGGATTGCAGGCCCCCCAACTTGTCGGTCTTTGGAGTTTCTTGGTTCAGTGATAGAAGGGCAACGTTTAAGCTTTATTGCTTCTTATAGTGGAGGGTCAGACTTCCTTTTTTTTTTTTTTTTCTCCTATTGTTATTATTATTATTATTATTATTATTATTATTATTATTATTATTATTATTATTTTCTCTTCAAATAAACATGAAACTTTAGTGTTGTGACTGTTCCCACACTGGATGTCGTTTTTATTCAGGGAAAAAGGGAATTGCTCCCATGAATGGTTTAGAGTGAAACGTAATGGTGTCAAGGAGAAATTGAGTACTCAGGGTGAGTTCTATAGAGTAATTAGATGAGACATATTTCACATCCATTGAAATTACATTTAAATGGTATTTTCTCTTGGCAGATTTTCTGGATTTGACCCTTGATGATGTGGGAACATGTATTGAACTTGTTTACACTCCTATGCGCAAAGATGGGATGAGAGGGAATCCAAAGAAAATACAATCTGATGTGGTTGCTCCTGGTTAGTTAATATTATGAAGAATTTTGCAGTTTTGATGTAGTTTGGACGATTAATTGTTAAAATCTTTTAGGATGATGATTAATGCATCTCATTCTAGTTGTATTTCTCAACAGTGTCAAAATGAGTGAAATCAAAATATTTCAATAGAAAGCAGATTCTTCTTGAGCAGTTTAATAATCATGAAAAGAATCAAGTTTATGTTTTGTTACTGAAAACATTTTACTGTCAAAATGTATTTACTGTATTCAACGGTAGTGTCACATAATTCAAAGCTAAGTGAGTTCCATTTCCAACCAAAAATGTTTTTTCATGTTCCATATTTGCCAAAATAAAAAAGCAGAAAGCACAGGTAGTTTTCATAATGAAGCATTCCCTCAAAAACCTTGACAATAGATGTGCCATAATTGGGAAACCTTTTGGAACAGATAAAAGACTCTCTCTCTCTCTCTCTTGCCCCCGCTTTCTTATAAGATAAGGAATCAATTTTGTACTTCTATTGTAGTTCTTTTTAAAATTCTACAATTCTTTTCTATGCCAGCAATGATGAGCGTTTTTAGAATTGATGCCATTGTAGCTTGCTGTTTATCTGGATATTTTCCTTGGAATGTACAATCAATAACTTGGCCTTTAGTATTCTAGTGTAATATACTGAATCACGTCCATAATTTTTCAATCCATTTTTTTTGTTTTGATTCATGTTATAAAATACTATTTAATTCTTATTTAAACTTGACCAATGCAATTTATTGCTTCTTGCAACAGCTGATCCTGTAGGACTGGAGCTTGACATTCCTGATTGCTGCGAGGATGATAATTTAGTCCCAAGAAAAACATATTTTGGTGGAGAGGAAGGTGTTGGAGAATGTATTTGGTACAGAACAAAGAATAAGCTGCATGGATCTGCATTGCTGGATATATCTAATGAATGTGAAAATGTTGTTATCTGTGGTAGAACATTGTAAGTTCTGAGTGGGATGTGTTTTCTCATGTTTCAAAATCTGTTTTTCCATTTTGAAAGGATGTATGTGAATGGTTTGCAAATGTGGCAGAACATACACGCCAGTACTTGAAGATGTGGGGGCTTATTTGGCCTTATATTGGCTCCCCACTCGTTCTGATGGCAAATGTGGAAAGGCACTAGTTGCAATTTGCAACTTCCCTGTTGCACCAGGTAACTAAGTTCTAAATCTTGATTTACACACTCATAAGTTCATTTTCTCTGGTTGTCATTCGCACGAGGGCATACCATTAAAGCGGTTTTATCTTTCTGTTGGCAATTGGTATGCACTCTTCCCTACATTTCACCTGGTGTTGGATTTTTAAGGAAGTTATATTCTTGAGCAGCTGTTTCAATTCGGTTTTGCTGACACCACCTTTATAGTTAACTGATCAGTTCCATGGTCTGTATCTGCTATCTAACTGTCGGTCTCTGGCCTAGGTTATACCAAGGCATTTATATATCCATTTCGTTTTGCTATCAAAGAAACACATCCGTTTCTTTTTTAACTTGTTCTTTGACATCTGACATGTTTAGTGCATTTATGCTGCAGCTCTTCCTGTGGTTTCTAATGTTTGCGTGAAGGAGTTGGCTCTTGGTGTTTATTCTGGAGAAGGAGAGTACTTTGGTGGATATGAAGGATCCAGCCTGTTTAGCTGGTATAGAGAAACTAATGAAGGAACTATCGTTCTTATTAATGGCGCCAACTCTAACACTTATGAAGTCACTGATGCAGACTACAACTGCCGTTTATTGTTTGGGTAAAAGTTCTGTCTTGCTTCCTTTGGAGTCATGCAAAGTAGTCTTTTCTTGTTTTCTTTTTTTCGACTGGGGAGTAGATGGGGGTAAGCGAAGTACCATCTACTTGAAGATAGTTTATGAATATTTTTTACCCGTAAGAATGCTGAGACTTTTCATCAGAAAGTGCGTCCCCCTAACAAAAGAAAAAGTTAAGCAAAAGAAGCATTGGTGTTCTGCCAGTCTTTACTTGAAAGCTGCTGCATTTTATTTGTTTGTCTTTATTAGAAAAATTTGTTAACGTTGAATTTCGTCCTGTGCACAGTAAAGGAAAATCTTATTTTGTAAAACAGTGGTGTTAAAACTTCCTGGCAATGATCCTACAAGAAAAAAATCATGACAATGTAGAGGAATGGAAAAATGGGTGTTTCTACGACGAGGTGAACGAAGTGGATTTCATTTGGGATAGAATTAGATTTTGTAGGTTCTCTCTAGGCGTCTTTGTCAAAGCATCTTATGGATGCTACCCAAATGCAGAACCGACTAATGAAGTGAGGCAAATCACTCATTAAGAGTACTAGCAAGATTCTCTTAACATCAAAACTCACAAACTTGTACAAGTTTAGGAGACATTCCTTCTCAATCTTGGCTACAATGCTTTTCATCCTACATAAGCTTTGCATGGGACAAGAAACACAGATTTTGATAACTTTTTATAATGCTCTCTACAATCATTCCCGTAGCTATCACATCCTTGAGAAGGAAACACATTCATTTATTGATCATTGACATACAGGATTAAACTTTTGGGTTTTAAAATTTCCTACATCTAACAACTTGCATGCCAAATCTATTACTCAGTAGTTGCTTTTTTGTTAGTTATATATTATGTACATGTTCAATAAACTTCGTTTCTATTAAAAATATATATATATATATATTATGTACATGTGGAGTTTTTTGGATGAATATGTAGAAAGATATATCCTGATAAACTTTTCCATATGCATCTCATAGATACACACCAGTTCGTTCAGATTCGGTGGTTGGAGAACTGAGGTTGTCTGAGCCGACTGGCATTATTCTTCCAGGTAGAAAGCCCCATTTGATCATACCAATGCTTCTGGCTTTCAATAAATATTTGTGGACTTGCATTTTTTTCCTTGGTCTGTTGTGGGGACTCTGGACATGTGTTGGAAAGGAAGAAAAAATTTCTGATCTGGATATGGTTTGTTATTATTATTTTTACATGGTAAAGATTAAAAAAAACATTTTAAATTGAATTTGGATATGGCTTTACCCTCCAGAGCTTCCAAGACTAGAGATGCTTGCTCTCACTGGAAAGGCAATCGAAGGTGATGTTCTTACAGTTGTTGAAGTGATCCCGGAGAGTGAGAATCAACAACTTGTATGGAACAAGTACAAGAAAGATGTCAGATATCAATGGTATGGTGTAATTTTCAGTAATTCACAGCACAATGCATAATGTCTTCGCAATACTCACTTTTAGGGGCTCAATATTTCATTTCTGTTCCGTTGCAAAAAAGATTCTGAAATACATGCTATAAAAGTTAAACATGATGACAAATTACATTTGCATCGTTTGGACTTTTTGGCTTTCAGCTGGATCCCTTCCTTTTTTGTTTTTTGTTTTTTGAGACACATCCCTGAATCTGTTGCTTTATAAGGACCTATATTAAATGTGAATTCAACTTTTTACAACAATTTGGTCCTAATGTTAAGTAACATTTTGTTCTGATAATCAAACGGCTAGTTTTGAATCCTTTGATTTGCAAGTGGCATGCAGCTTTATGTTCTCATCCAGGATTTCTAGTGTCATATAACTTTTAGACTTGAACATGCATCCAATTTATTGACATTTTTTAAATTCTTGTTTTAAGTTTATTAGCTCTTACCATTTCATTTTGTTCATTAAATGACACAAAGGGACGCTGCAGGTATTTTTCTTCAAAAGTGGGAGATGAAAAAACCTTTGAACTATTACCTGCTCAGCATTCTTGCTCCTACAAGATGCGACTAGAAGATGTTGGACGGTGTCTAAAATGTGAATGCATTGTGTCTGATGTGTTTGGAAGGTCAACTGAGCCTGTATATGCTGAAACTGGACCTATTTTACCAGGTATTTCCTTTCCAAACTCAAGGACTACACTCTTACTTTTAAACATAATTATGTTTCTTCCATCCATTAGTTCTCCAGTTTGATGATTTTCCTGGGTTCCTAAAGCATATAAACTGGAGAGATTAAGAAGGAAGGCTTTTAAGCCAATCTATTCATGAATTGAAATGCTAAGCATTTGGAAGTTGTTAAATTGACCTGGACTCCATATTTTTGCTTCTGACCATATTAACTTTCTGAATGGTTGGATGTAATAATATTGGTATTTCCTGTATTATGAAGCCTCATTCCTTCCATATATTTTATTTCTGTTTATCTGTAGGGATCCCTAGAATAGATAAGCTGGAGATTGAAGGGAGGGGTTTCCACACCAACTTATATGCTGTACGTGGCAATTATAGTGGAGGGAAGGAAGGCAAAAGTAGAATCCAGTGGCTCAGATCAATGGTTGGAAGTCCTGATCTTATCTCTATACCAGGTATGATTAAGGCATTGAGTTTCTCTTTTATAACCTTGGTGTACACATTGGTGACAAGATGCGTCATCTTGTCGTGAGAGTTCCAAGGAGGCTTTGTAGCTTACAATATATCTTTAGAAACTTATAATATTACTGTATTTGTTACCTGATTCACAGGTTACGGCATTTCTTTGTGATGGTAAATACGCTAGCTAATATTTTGATTTCCTGAATAACTTTAATTCTTCATAGGAACTTTCTGAATTTTTTTTTTTTTTTGAATAGAAACACTTTGTATTCAAAATAAGAAAAGATCAACAGAGGAAAACAGAACAAACACAAAGACAGAAACAAAAGCCAGAAAACGAAAACACACAGCCCCAAACACAGAAAACAAAACAGCCTCACAAGCACCCCTAAGACACTACAGCCTGCAAATTAAGCATAATTGTAGAATAGGGAATATCCTTGAAAGCTGAAGAAGTTGATGCCCTACAGAGCAGCCCAGAATTTCACTCTATCCCATAACTCTACCACTCCCACTCCCTTATAATCCTCGAAAATTCTCCTATTGCGTTCCAGCCAAAGATTCCAGATTACTGCCTGCATCAGACTTCCCCATAGAGTTTTAGCCTTCTTTCCCGTACTCCAAAGCATCAAACTTGATAGAAAAAAGCTCGAAACAGCCTTTCGGGATTACCCAAGCACAATTAACTTCCTTTAGTAACATCTCCCACAACTTTAGAGAGAAGGGGCAATGAAGCAGTAGGTGGTCCACACTCTCCCCCTCCTTATGACAGAGCACACCAGTGAGGACTAAGACACATATAAGGCCGATGTCTCTGTAAGATGTCGCCCGTATTTAATTTTCCCAGCACCGCCTGCCACACAAAAATCTTCACCTTCGGAGGGGTTTTGGCTTTCCAGATTTGAGTGTAAGGAAAGAAGTCCTCCCATTGCCGATTTTCTGAATATAAGAACAGAGAGAATGACAGGAGAAAAGACCGGAGGGCTCTAGCTTCCAACTTCTTCTATCCAATCTGGAAGGAACCAACCTGATCCCTTCCAGTAAATCCAACAATCTGGCCACCTCCCACTATCTCTAGTTCGTTGAGGTTCCTTCTGAAGCCAAAATCCCAGGTAGGGGGAGCCGATCCGATTCCATAAAAGAGTAGATATTATGGTTATGTTTCCTGGACAAATTAATTAATCTTGGAAACACTCTTTCAAGACACCACCCCGACTCCAATCGTCCTCCCAAAATCTGACCCTTACTCCGTCTCCTACCACGAAGACACACCCTTGAAGGAACAAATTTAAACCACTGGAGATATCTTTCCAAGGACTACGGCAAGACCTCGATTCGCAGGTTTGGCATCCCACCCATTTGTGTCCATTCCAGTAAATACTTTTGATTACTCTGTGCCAGAGAGCGTGAGGTTCATTGGGAAACCGCCACAACCATTTAGTCCGAAGAGCCACACTTCTGGCCTTTAAAGAACCCACCCCTAAACCTCCACAAGACTTTGCTTTACCCACAATCTCCCAGCTAACTGCATGGTTCCTTTTCCCCTTCCATACCTTCCCACAAGAAATCCCTCATTAGCTTCTCAATTCTACTGGCTACTCCAATTGGAATCCTAAAAAGGGACATGTAATAAATCGATGCTGCACAACACCGCCTGAATCATTGTGAGTCTTCCCCTTTGGATAGACAAGCTCTCATCCATTTTTGTAACCTATTCTCCACCTTCTCTCCACAACTGATCCCAGAACTTGATCGCTCTAGGATTCCCACCTAGGGGTAGACCCAAATACGTCATAGGCCAAGCCCCACTTCGCAGCCCCCAAGTCTCAGCATAGTCAGTTCAACAGCCTGTTGTCAAAGTTAATACCTACTAAGGAACATTTCGATTTGTTGATTTTCATACCAGATATAAAGCAGAACAAATCTAAAATTTGAAGTAGATTATTCCAGTATTCTTTGTTGTCCTCAATGAAGAAAAATGGTATCATCTGCAAACCTGTAGGTGAGAGACCTCCACCATCTCATTTCCCGAGAGAAACCATGAAACTGATCAGCATTCTGAGCTTTCTCAATAACTCTGCTTAACACGTCGGTAACCAAAGTAAAGAGGAAGGGGGAAAGGGGATCACCTTGTCTCAAACCCCTAGAAGCCCTAAACTTACCCCTAGGTTTTCCATTAATCATGACAGAAAATTGGTAGTCTCGAGGCATCCCCGAATCCATCTTCTCCACCTGTCTCCAAAGCCTTTCCTATTCATTACTTCATCCACAAATCTCCATTCCACATGATCGTAGGCTTTCTCAAAGTCGATTTTGAACACCAAACCAGACTTGTTAAGCTTTCGATAATCCTCCATCACCTCAAGTTGGCAATCAAGCCAGCATCCAGAATCTGCCGATTCCTCACAAAAGCACTCTGGAAACTCGGGAATTGTGCTGCCCAAAACTTCCGCAATCTAGAAGCCAAAACTTTTGAAATCATTTTATACAAACTTGTCACTAAACTGATAGGCCGAAAATCACTAACTTTAATAGATTCCTTCTTCTTGGGGATGAGGCAAATGAAAGTCTCATTTGTGATCATATTAATTATACCACAATTGTAGAAGTCCACCATGACCCTCATAATGTCCTCTTTCACAATATCCCAGCAAGACTGGAATAAATGCATGGAGAACCCATCTGGGCCCGGCGATTTATCGATCCCACAATTGAAAACAGCCCTTTAACTTCCTCCTCTTCAAAGGGCCTTTCCAGCCATGCTGCTTCCTCACCGTTTATAGCGTTCCAATTCAAAACCATCCAAGCACCACCCCCCGCCTCATCGTTGCTACTGTATAAGTTTTTGAAGAAATTAATGATCTCAGACTCAATTTCTTTATTAGTGACAATGACGCCGGAGCCCTCAACTTCCAGCTTCTCAATAAGATTCCTTTTCCTGCTGCTTGCTAAATGATGAAAGAACTTAGTGTTGCTATCCCCCTCTCTTGCCCACTGAATTTTCCCCCTTGTCTCCATTTCACCTCTTCTTTGAAAACTAAGTCGCTGACCAGAATGTATAAATCTTCCTTTCTTTTCTCAGATTAATATCTAACCCGCCTTGCCCTTCTATCAAATCAAGAGCAGCGATTCTAGCCTCCGCCTCTTTCTTTGCAGCCCCCAAATCCCCAAACACCTCCTTATTCCAGTTCTTCATTTTCTGTTTGAGAGTTCTCAGTCTTCTAGAAAATTTGTAGCCTTCCCACCCATCCAATTGCTCTTCCTCCCACCAGTGCTTAAATTGCTTCTTAAACTCCGGGTGTTCGAGCCACATATTTTCAAACGAAAGGGACCAGGACCCCATTTCAGATGAGAAGTGTCCAGCTGAATGGGGCAGTGGTCAGAAGTAACTCTAGCCAACGCCGTATGTTTCGCATGAGGAAAAGAATCTTCCCAAGCTTCTGAAAAGAGGAATCTATCAAGTCTTCTGCACACTGCGTTTTCTCTAAGGTTGGACCAAGTAAAGGAGGCATTTAAAAGGCGCGGGTCTCGCAGGTCAGTGTCATCGATAAAATTGTTGAAATTCTTCATACTGCTTGTCATCCTTCCCCCATTAGATTTTTCAGAAACAAACCTAACCACATTGAAATCCCCCCCAAGACACCATTTGTTGCCACACAAACCAAACAACCCTGCTAATTCCTCCCAAAATCTCCCTCTATCCCTTGGATGACAAGGACCCTAAATACCTGAGAGCCACCAATCCGCACCAGCACTATCCAGAATTCTTATGGAAACAGAGAATTCCCCAATCTCATAATCAGAAATGGACGTAGTATGAGTATTCCACATTACCACAATCCCACCGGATCTGCTCCCCTCGAGGGGGCGTACACCCATTCTTTGAACCTAGAACCCCAGACACTAGCTGCCATCCTTCTGTCAAAAACTTCTTTCTTGGTTTCCTGCAAAATGACAATATCTGGATTTAAACGTAACAACTGGTCCTTAACCACTGCCCTTTTCCTCTTGCTTCCAAGACCTCTCACATTCCAGGATATGATCTTCATTGATCTAACGTGGCCTCCCTCTTAAGTAAAGAATCCTGCATGCTGTCCACTTCCAATTCAACCCTTGTCGAGCTCCATCCCTCTTTCCTTCCCGGTTCACTATTTGTTTTGCTTGATTTCGAGAAGCACCCAAGCGACAACTGCTTCCTTAAGGGAACAATTGTGAGATTCAGCTTGGCCATTATTCGAGCATGTTTCTCCCCACTTGGGTTGATACTTTTGCCATTACCCAGTCTTCTCCTTCTGCGGTAACTCATTAATTCAGTTGGTTTGGTGATTTCCCCAACCGTCCCCGCGCCGCCAATCCTTTCGATGTTTTGCATGATGGAAGGCATTCCACCACCTATCTGGTTTCCTTTATCACCAAATTCCAGGTTATTCATCTTCTCTACATCAAATCTGACCCGTGCCCATTCTTCCCCACCTTCACTTCCTCTTCCAGAATTTTTATTCTCCAACCCCCCTTGACCCTCCATAACAGTTTTTCAATCTGCCCAGCCAATAACCTAGCGACAGACCCATCGTCGCAGTCAATAACATCGATTGACTCCTCCACCTCAGATGGGAAGTCGTCCTCCTTTGTAGGAACTGAAGCGATAGACTTGCCATCCACCGAGTCACAAGATTCGTCTCCTTGTATTGCTTCTGCCACAGATGCGAATTCTCCTCCGTGTCCAGATCGCACGGCTTGAGTGAAAGATAAGCAATGTCTCCTCCCTTTTCCACGTATAGAGCCATACTTAGAAATAAATCTGGTTTTATGTTGAGCATGCCCAGCCCACATCCCAATTCCATGAATAAAAGGCCCAGGGTCACTTACACCTCCAAGGCCCGAGTAAGATAAAAGAGGCTGCCCAGGTTTGGGCTCAGAATTAATATCACTTGCTTTTGGCCCAAGAATAACAGCCGCTTCATTTGACTTTTGACAATTGGAAAGTGGCAATATTCCTTAAGTGGCTCCAGAATAGGACCTGAATATTTTAAGTTCTTGAAAACCCCATTCTCTTGGCTCCTTTTCCACCTGTCCCCTTTGAAGAGGAACTTTTGACTTTTCAACCACCTTATTAGTTGTCTTTGAATGCTTTGAATGCTGGTGTCCACTGTTGTTTTCTTGTGATCTAGTTGTAAATGCTTTTCCACTCTGTGCGAGGCCACAATCTGCTGTCTCTCCCAAAATTCTGCTGACATCCTCCTCGAGTTCTTCAATATTCCTGAAACCACTTTGCCGACCACCATTAATGCTGTTTGCCCTTTCCTCGGGGGGAATTAAAGTGTTGCCTGCCAATTTCTGACACGTCTGACCCACTTCATCAGAGGGTGAATTCGAAGTCTGCTTCCGTGTCGGAAAGGGCATAGCAGTCGCCACAATAGTGGGTCGAATCGCCGGAGATATTGGTCTGATCTTCACAAAATAAGTCTCAGTACCTTCAGAGATTTTCACGATCTCCGGAAGAAATCCCACAGTGTTTTTCTAAGTTTGATTTTTGCTTCGAATAAATAACTGAAGTTTTCTGTTCTCTGATCAACTTCAAGCAAACCTCCACAATCGTTGCCAATTCGATCGAAAATCTTTTCTCCACCAATGCATAGGAAGTCCAGAGACTCCAACCCATCCTCCATAACTGACAATTTTGGGAATATTATTGTTCAACCCACGTTCCCAGCTGTATAGTAAGACATCTGGTTGTCCCTGCAGCTTCAATTTCTCAGCATTGCATATTTGTATGGCCTCCGACTTACTATCGCAGGCGAAGAAGGCTCTATTTATCTGGTACGGAACTATATCGATATCTTTGTTTAACCAGCTTGACAAGGCAGTCCTTGATATCTCTCCACGCTTGATGCACAACCTGTCTTTCGCAAACCACCACCCAAGTCCAATTTATTTTATCAACCATTGTGCCCTTCTCTTTAAAAAACCCTTCAGTCGTATTCTCTTTTCTCACCGCCTCTTTGAATGTCATGCCCGGATTTCTTCCTCTTGTGTGTGATGCGTGAAAATCGGTTTTTCCCAGGTTCGAAATTTTCCCCCCTGTCAAGATCGCCTCTAAGTTTTCTGTAATCTGGGTCCATCCAAAATTGTTTCGCCCCTGAGGAACCACTACAGATCTCAGAGTGCCATGTACACATTTAGTCAGTCGCAAGTGATTGCCATTTCCGTTGCTAAGCTTCTCCACCCAAACTTGGTAAGAATCTCCTCTGTATTGTCGGAAAAAGCACTGTTCTTTGTTTCCCAGGAGTTTCTGTAGCTCTTTCACCAACCAAACCACACAACTTAGCTCGAGAGAAATATGGAAAGCACGCTCTCTTACTGTCTCAGTAATCAGGATTGACCCGCCGAAAGATAAATCGTCTACCTTGATTCGGAAAGTCTTTGCTTCAATGTTAAAAACCTAGGTACATGTCTCCCACTCACAGCTCCTTCCTCCCAATTTTCTTTTCTTCTCTTCATAACGCCATGGTCCAACAGCTTATTTTCAACTACTCAATGTGGTAAGTAGTGTGATAACCTTTACATTAATGTAGGACAAGTATCATGGTATTTTGACTGATGTAGAACAGCAGAAAAGAAATCCAGACATATGATTTATTTTTCCACTGTGCAATACTTGAATGAAAATTTTTACTTGCAGGGGAGGTAGGGAGAATGTATGAGTCTAATGTTGATGATGTAGGGTACAGGCTTGTTGCCATTTACACTCCAGTAAGAGAGGATGGAGTTGAAGGGCAACCTGTTTCTGCATCAACAGAGCCGATTGCAGTTGGTAATTTAGAATCTCTCTCTCTCTGTGTTTTTTGGGACCCATCTCTTATCACTTTTGAATTAAAATAGACTTTGAATTGTTGTTGCAAGAAAGTTTTCACAGGAAAAGAGAAATCATTTCTATGTTATTTCCAAAATCTTGTTCTTACAGTAGAGCGGGGGCCAGATTAATGAGTACTGCTACACCCACCAAAATTATCATCTAAATTTTGTAACCAAGTAATGTGCCAGTGTTTCATTTATTCAAATTCGTGCCAACTCTGACATATCAACTTTGGTGACTAGCATTATTGCTAGCTTAATATTAGACAAAAATGACCCCTAAACTACTCCTTTTATCACTTCTTAGGTCCCTAGAAACATTTAATAACTCTTGTATATTTATCATACTAATTAATTCCTTTAGATCATAATTATTGCTTCCATGGGAACTAGAAAACACTCTTGGACTATTTGACTAACTTTAGAAATTTCACTATCCGTTTTTCTGCATCACAAGTTCTTTAGTAGTGTTTTAATCTTTTTTCTACCTCTGGTGTTGTCCAATACTATTTTTCATTGCTCTGCTTTTCTGCTCTTGCATGTGGGAGGCTGATTTTTTCTTACCAATTCTGGCCTGAGAAAGTTGTGTTCAAATCTATGAGAACCCAAATTTATAAATTTTGCATTGATTGTCATGCAGAGCCTGATGTTCTTAAAGAAGTGAAGCAGAAGCTTGATCTAGGATCTGTGAAGTTTGATGTATGGCAGCCGTTAAACTGTTATATTGTCTTTAATGTAGTAGAACTGTTTGTCGCGAAAGCCATTTCTAACCACACTTAACGTATTTGGTACAGGCATTGTGTGACAAGGACCAATCTATGAAAAAGGTTGTCATTTAATTCTCTTTCTACATCTGTAATTAATCTGCTCTCTGTTAGAATGCTTAAAAATTTATTGTTTGACTATTTATTATTATTCTTATTGCAGGCTCCTGCAGTGGGAAGTCTCGAGAGAAGAATCCTTGAAGTCAATAGAAAAAGAGTCAAGGTCGTAAAGCCTGGTTCTAAGACTTCTTTCCCAACCACCGAAATTCGTGGAAGTTATGCGCCTCCGTTTCATGTAGGTGTTTGTTACTTTCTATACATGCTTCTAATCCAGTTTGTTTTTCAAATTGTTAGATGTTTGGAATATTAACCACCCAGGGCTCATTGTTGTTGTTCAACAGTGTAGCATAACATTGTTGAAATTCTAGATCATAATCATATGAAAATTTCAATATTTTGGGTAGGGCTGATCTTTTATCTAGAAATTCATCATGCTCCATTTGGTGTTGACCACATCTGTAATATAAAAAAGATCTAGAATATTATTACGTTGTTTCCTTATTTCAGAAGTCCCCACTTGATAGTTCTACTATTCCATTGTTGGAATATAATAATGCAATAAAAGATATTTTGGATGGATGAACTTTTTTTCACCATTCACCTTCAGTTCTACAAAACATTGGCATGTTGATCAGATTCCTTATTCAGTTGACATATTGGCAGAAATTGTCCCATTCTACTTGGATTTCTCCCCTACCTATAATTTGGCTAGATGGCTGGATTTCTGGAGGGACTAGTCTATCAGTTTTTATTTTTTTATTTTTATACTTCTTTCGGTTCCTTTTCGTTTTCCCTTCTGCTTTTTTGTATTGTATTCCTATATACTAGAAACTCAAAGGTGTAGAGTGTACAGGTGGAGCTGTTTCGAAATGACCAGCATCGTCTCAAAATTGTAGTGGACAGTGAGAATGAGGTAGACTTAATGGTGCAGTCGAGGCATCTTCGAGATGTTGTTGTGCTTGTGATCAGAGGCCTTGCTCAGAGATTCAATAGTACATCCCTGAATACTCTCCTAAAAATAGAGACATAATATGTAAGGTGAACCTGCACCAGTATGGTAGTCTATATCAATCTCGATGTTTGTGAGTGAGCCAGTGATCCTATCTCTCTTTCTATTTCCCCCCATTTTCCCCCGTAATTCATGATTACTATGCCTGTGTATGTCTGCCAAAAAAAGAAAAAAAAAAGATGTGCAGTGGTCAAGGGATTACAAGTGTCACAATTATTGTATATTATTGATGATAATGTCGACATTATTCAATTAATGATAGTATTATTATTTGGTTTTTCTTTTTTCAGAAGGATAATATTATTAGGTTGATTGCATAAAATATCGAATTATTTCCCTCATTGTTTTGCTTGTATTTTGATTCTCCCATGGCCAAGGGCTGGGCCGCTTTACTGTGAACTCAACTCATAAACAAATGCCTGCGGCTGTCTGATAGCTGATGTAAAAAGTGGTTATTGACTAAAGGACAACCATTTTACTTTGCAACAAAATTGAAATTTAATGTGTCAATTGGGTTAAGTTCAGGGGAAAATGGCCTTGATTTGCATATCCAAGGTCTTTGGTTTGAATCAACGGCATCATAGTTGTGTCATGTAGTTTAAACTATAGCTTGTACTAAAAAAAATTGAAATTTAACGTTGAAAGGGTTGATAGAAATTTAGCACAAACATCCAACAAAACTGCTACCAGACATAATTGAAACTTGCAATGTTCAACTTTGTGTACAATATCCCTGAATGAAAAGGGAAAAGGAAAAAAATAGTGAATTGTGTTCTGGACCTGTACAGAAACACTAAAAGAAGAGGATGGCTTTGCTCACATCTCTCATACTCTCAGCCTATTTCAGTGGTTTAGCTAGTCCCAGCCTCCATGTTGGTTGCTTGACTAGCTTCAGCTTCTACTCTTTCAGTCTCCCAAGCTGCATCATACGAAGCATGCAGTGCGACAAATATATAGTAGACGAGCAAAACCAACGTCCAAATGGCGAATCTTATGAATGAAGGTACATCAATGGAACCTAAGATGAAGACATTGAATGCAATGCTAGCTGATGGCAACCAAGGAACCAATGGCACGCCCCACAATTTAGGTTTCTTTGCTTGTTTGAGGGTCAATTGCAAGCCTAAAGTGGCAGCAAACCAGATTACACCTGTCACGACATAGCCAATCCAACCATGGCTAAGCACCCAATAAACAGCAGTAGCAATTGATGATCCTACGATTAGTGTCAAGAATCCAATGAGTTTGTTTCTGTCAGTGGTTGATGTTTCACCAGTAACGTAGTATCGACGTACGATCAGTGCTAAGGCAACAAGGGAAAAGATGAACAGGGTTGATATAGAAAGAAGGTTTGCCAGGACATCAAGGCTTGTGAAGAGGGCAACAAGGGAGTTTGCAACGGTCATAATAATGGTAGCATTCACAGGCGTGCCAGTTTTCGGGTGGATGGATGCCAGGATTGGTGGTGCCATGTGGGTGCGTCCAATGTGAGTGAAATACCGAGCTTGGGCGATAAGGTTGGCTAGCAGGACTGTTGTCATGCCTTTAATTGCGCCGAGGGCAACAATGTACTTTGCCCAATTCATACCTGCAGCTTGAAAGGCCATGGTGAATGAGGCATCAGCATCAATTTGGCTGTACGGTTGCATCAGGCACAACGTAGCTGAAAGGACGCAATAAGTTGTTATGGTAACCAACATTGAGCCAATCAGCCCAATTGGGATATCTCTACCAGGGTTTTTAATCTCCTCCCCCAAGGTTGCCACACCATCAAATCCTACATAAGCAAAGAAGAGAACAGCTGAAGCTTTCAAGACACCGCGGACGCCAAATGGTAAAAAGTTTGTGGTGAAATTAGCAGGGCTGGCCCTGGTCATGCCGGTGATGAAGATGAAAACCAAAACCACCAGATGGACGATAGTTGTAAACGAATTGAATCTAGATGAGGCCTTCATGCTCAAGGCTGCAGTGATGCAAACCAAAATGGAGATAACGACCGCGATCGGGTCTAAATGGTTGAAGTTGTCAGCAAGGGCTGGCACGTTGATTCGAAAATCGTTGGGATTGTGGTTGCACAATGTAGCAAAGTATGAGGTCCATGACCTTGCCACACTAGCACCTGCTACTACATACTCAAAAAGGATGTTTCCAGCAGCAATATAGGCCATAAAATCACCAAGTTCTACTCTAAGATAGGAAAATGAGCCTCCAGCCACAGGGAGTTCCACTGCGAACTCAGTGTAGCACAGCACTGATAGTAGTGCAGAAACACCTGATATGAAATAAGAGATTACTACTGCAGGGCCAGCATCGTTCCTAGCTGCCTGACCGGTTAGCACGAAAATTCCAGCCCCCATGACTGCTCCAATGCCGAACCAAATGAGATCCCACCAATTGAGGGTTTTCTTCATCTGATTGTCACTACGAGCAAGCATTTGTTCGAGCTCCTGGTGGTCCATGGACCGTGCCAGGATACGGTCTGTGAGCCTTGTTTTTGTGTTGGCCAGCGCATGAACATAGTTTCCCCAGCTCTTGAATGACTCCTCCGGCAAAAAATCGTCCTTCCTGCAAAAGCAATTTCTTTTCTTGATCTCACTGCCCTGTCCACCACCAGTGCCAGTCACCATTTTTGTTGCCTAGCAACTGAATTGATTTGTAATATCAATTAGATAAAAAGATTAATGTAAATAGAACTTAGAAGGGTTCAGTGACAGTCACCATTTTTGCTGCCCTCAAACTGAATTGAGTCTAATAACAATTAGACAAAAAGATTAATATAAATAGAACTCAGAACCTAGAAGGATGTTTCGTTCCAGGAAGGTATGTATATATGCAATATATGGTTGATTAAATTAATTATTTTTAAAGACAAATATAAAGGCTAAAACATTGGAATGGATATGTGCATCATTTTTGTTACAGGGTTAATTCCCACCATAACAAAGAGATATCTTTGGGTGAACAGCGGATCATAAGATAATAGATAAGATCTTAAATGCTAAATAGAATCAGTCAACTAATAAGATTCAATCCTCATTAACCATAAACTGTTAACCGTTTATCCAAAAGTAAGAATTAAAAAGTTGGAATTAGATTCTAATAATTATCCAAACCAATTTTTTTTTTTTAAATGGAATTAGAATAATTTGGAATAAACATTCCAAATTATATCTGAATTGGATTTGAAATGATGATGATATATACAAATGAATCGTTTGAAATAAGCATTCCAAATTGAATCTGTCATTTTAGGTTCCTCCAATATTTTATCTTCTCCGTTTTTCTGTAATTATTTGGGATAACATTAAGTTTGTTGAAACATAAAATCTCACCCATCTTTGGACTTGACTTGTCAAGATATATATATAAGCAGCATTCATTCTAATTCTAATTCTAATAACATGTGAATAATCATGCCCGAACACTCACACAAATATATAAGCATCATTATCATCCTCATGACAGTTTCTAAAAATATCATAACATGTACAATGGATAACCAGAATAGTTAATCCACAATTCAAATATTTTATTTTGTTGGAAGAGATGCTTTATTTTTTATTTTTTAAAAAAACATAAGAGTGTACAACAGATATCATTGAACTAGCCAATACTATCAAATACCTAAACATGAGAGACAGCAATAAATGCGTGATCTTAAAAAAACTCGTTCGTGAACAACCCAAACTTGACAATCATGAACAAAAGAAGAATCTTAATTAAAAGAGCAAAACTACATAAACAGAGGCGTAAAGCGACATGCTCCTCAGCAACAACAACATGGGATCTGAGACAGAAAATAAAAATAAATTTACTGTATATAAAGCTTAAGATCATAGTCTTTGCATTTCTTGTGTATTAATTCATGTATATATGATTACAAATTTTGACCGTCAACTATGCCATTCCCAATCCAACGGCCACTCTTGAACTGAACTCAAAGTGTAGCCTACAAACTTACGCTATCAGATAATTTCCATCCACTATTTCTGTTATGTTATTTATTGAGAAGAAGGAAGAAGAAGAGGAAGAAAGAAATCAAACTGCATCTGCATGCAGTAGTTTTTTTCCTCAAAGGCTGACTGGTAGAAATTCCCAAGTTTTCACCCTCTTAAGGGATCAAAAAGCAAGAAAAACAAGGCCTATATTCAAACATAGAGCAGGAAAAATTAAAATAATAGGTTTAAAATGGTACCAGAAAATTTTTTTAAAAAACGTACCCTTTTTGGAGGCTAGGCTAGGCTAGGCAGCAAGAGCAGGTTTCCAAAATATGAGGTTTGATTTGAGGAGGTTAGAGAAGAAGAAAAAACCCAGAAATGAATCTGTCTGATTGAAATAGAAAGACATTGGAGAGAGGAAAAAGGTAGCGCTAGCTGGACTCTCTGCATTTACTAATGCTTGGACCAACTCGCATTCTTGTGCTGCATGGACATTTATTTCATGGTAAAACAAATAATAATATTGCCTTCCAAATGAGTGTATAAAATAAATTATTTATTTATTGACTTGGTAACAAAATCTTACCATATAAATCCACATATATTCATGCATGTAAAAACAACAAATATGACATGAAATCTATGTAAAAACAACAAATATGATCTGTGATGAAACAATATAAAAAAAAGGTCATATTAAGATAGACCCTTATAACTCAAAAATCATAGACGATAATCCACCAATAATACAATGTTTAAGTAAAACCCATTTTTAAAATTGGATGACAATGTGTCCATGTAAGTTGAGTTATTTACAAATCATGCCACTAGATCTTTATTTGGTGGTTGACTATTTTTCAGCCCCTAATTTAATGCAACTAAATAATACCTCTCACTGCACATTTATGTTTGCACTCATGTAATAATGGACTACAATCAAATTAGTTCAAATACTCCCTCCTAACCTCCTATAGCTCGGATATATGATTTTTTTATATACCTACCAATTATATATATTTACCTAATATCCTTCAATTATATATATATATATATATGTATAATATATTATAATAGATAAAAAATAAGTACGTTAACATTTCATTACTCATAGGAGAAGATAATAGATAAATTATTAATGATAAAAGATAATACGTAAATTATTGTCCATAAAAGATAATAGGTATACTATTATTCATAAAAATAATAGGTACATTGAAAAAATTAATAGGTATATTATCCTTCATAAAAGAAAAGGAAAATAAATAAATTTTCTATTTAAATCAATCACATAATAGGTACATTATTTTTTTAAAGGTACAATAAAAAAATAGTATACCTATTATTTTATAGATAAAATTAATAGGTATATTATCCATAAAAGATAATAGGTACGTTACTCACAAAAACATCCTAGGTACATTAAATAATAGGTATATTCTTTTATACATAAGATAATAAAGTAATTTTTGTTCATAAAAAAATAAATAATAGGTATATTATATTTTCAAGACAACAAGATATGCTCACGGTATTAGTATGTTCGGAAAAATAAAAATGAAAACCATTAGTATGTTCACGACTATTATTCATAAAAGGTAAGTAGATTATTTTCTTAAATCACGTAAAATTCTTAAAAGGAAAATAACAAACATATTTTTTCATTAAATCCATCTATTGACACTTTAAATATGAAATTTAATATTAAAATTAAAAAACTTTCCAAATTAATACCTACATCAATTACAACCAGATTTCATGGAGAGAAATGTTTCTAAATTCAACGTAAATGGTAATTAGGGGTACTTTTGGAATCCAAAAGGTGCAATAAATCAAAATTTGAGCTTAATTAGGTAAGTTGCTTAGTTGTATCCTAGTCATGGGTTTTTAACCAAAAAATTGGGTTTTATTTATAGAAAAATAAGATGATGGGCTGGATGTAAAGAAAAATTAATTTCAAGGGGAAAAGCTAAATTTACTATAAAAAAACTACTTAAATCATACTTATGAACAACATTAATGTAAATCACATCTCTAATACAGATATGTCTAATCATCTCCATAACTAATATTCAACAAGCAAGAGAGGTCAAAGAGAAGCATCTTCCTATCTTTAGGACCAACCCCTTCCTTCTTCCTCGTTTGTCAAACAGCAATATTACACACAAACATTTCTTTCACACATTCAACAAGCAAAAGAGGTCAAATAGAAGCATCTTCCTATCTTTAGGACCAACCCCTTCCTTCTTCCTTGTTTGTCAAACAGCAATATTACACACAAACATTTCTTTCACACATTCAACAAATACTTTCTTAAGCAGGATGTGCAGAGGCATTGCTACCGTCTAACCCGGAGTCTCTTGCTGCTGAGGGAGCATAAACCTCTGCAGCTTCAGCCTTCTTCAACTCAAGATTTGTACCAGCCTCCAACCGCTTCACTAGTGAGTCCTTTGCTGTGTCATAAGAAGCATGCAATCCAAAGAAAAAGTAGTAAACCAAGATGATCAAAGTCCACGCTCCAAACCTTATGAATGAGTCATGATCGATTGATCCAAGTAGGAAAATGTTGATGGCAACTGACAGTGATGGCAACCACGGCACCAATGGCACCCCCCATAGCTTAGGGCTCCTTGCTTGTGGGACAAGAATCCAAATCCCCAAAGTACCCAGGAACCAAAGAGGCGCGGTTACCACGTAGGCAGTCCACTTATCTGTTTTACTCCAATACACAGAGGTGGCAATTGAAGAACTAATTATGATGACAAGGCAGGCAATGAACTTGTTTCTGTTGGCCCGAGTCGTGACACCGCTGACATAATAGCGGCGAACGAGAAGAGCAATGGCGACAAGGCTGAATATGAACAATGTGGAGATGGAGAGAAGGTTGGCCAAAATCTCAAGGCTTGTGAAGAAGGCAATGACTGCAGTGGCTGCAAGCATGGTGATCGTGGCATTGACAGGGGTGCCAGTCTTGCCATCAACTTGGGCAAACCATGGAGGCACCATGTGGGTTCTAGCAATGTGAGTGAGATAGCGAGCCTGGCCAACCGCACCGACAAGCAACACACTTGTCATGCCTTTCAGTGCTCCTGCCGCGACAATGTACTTAGCCCATCCCATCCCAACAGCTTCAAACGCTACCGAAAATGGAGCTTGTTCGTCAATTTTCCCATATGGCTGCATAAGGCATAAAGTTACTGCCAGCAAGCAATAAGCGAATGTGGTAATGACCATTGAGCCAACAAGGCCAATTGGGATGTCCTTGCTAGGGTTCTTGGTTTCTTCAGCCATAGTTGAAACAGCATCAAATCCCACATAGGCGAAAAACAGAACAGCTGAGGCCTGGAAGACTCCGCGGGGCCCAAAAGGGCTAAAGTTCTCGTAGTTCTTGGTATCGGCTTTGGTGAGGCCGGCTATGATGATGAAGATAATGACAATGACATGAACAATTGAGGCAATGTAGTTGAGACGAGAAGAGCCCTTTGTGCTGAGGACCGCGAGGACGCAGATACCAATAATGACAACAACAGCAATGGGATCAAGGTACTTATAGTCCTCCTTGAAACCCTCAGCAACGATCCGAAAATCGTTGGAGTCGTGGTTGCAGAGAGTGGTGAAGTAGGAGGTCCAGGAACGAGCAACAGCTGCACCACCTATGACATATTCAAGGAGGATGTTGCCTGCTGCAATGAAGGCCACAAAGTCCCCAAGCTCCACCCTTAGGTAGGCAAATGAGCCACCTGAAAATCCAGATTCAGTCACATGAATTTCTCTTTTTCATGAAATGAATTAACTTAGGAGGGTACCTATCTTGTAACCCAAGCAAGTCAACCTACTTACTTCCTTGGAAATATGAGATTAGATATATTATGTATAGTTCTTGAAAGCAATTAGAAAGGATCAATAACTATTACCATATGAACTGTTCATAATTGAAGAAATGCAAAGGCAATGAATGCATGTGGCATGTGTACTTGAATTCAATAAAGCTCATATATCATACATATAGAAAATTGAACAATGAAAGTAAAAAAAAATTAATTCTTCGTGGAATTTTTTGAGTTTTAAACAAGAGCAAGGAGAATTGCACTTCCATAATAATCCATAATTAATTTAATTGTGTGATCCTAGAGAGAATGATTTAAAATCCAACCCTATTATCAACTTTAGACCCACATTTTTTTTTGAGTTTTTCTATTTAAACCCCACACTTTTCTTTGTTCACTCCATGTTCTAAGTTCACCTCAACTTCTATTTCAAAATTTCAAAATTTCAAAGAAAACTCCACTATCTTCCTAAACTACCCCTAAATACACACCCAGTAGAAAAAATAAATAATATAAGAGTTTTTCTATTTAAACCCCACACTTTTCTTTGTGGTGTTTCTGCTGTTACTCCTGGGTGGTTTTTAGAGATTAGCCCAATGTGGTCACGTTGGTTTTCTCTTACATAACCATCTTTTTCTTTTCTCTCGCTATGAAATGTGTTTGGCAGCTTAGAAATTGTGGGAAAGTTGGGAAGTCGTCCAAATAGTGTATTTGTAGTGAGGAATGTTATGAACTCGTTGTTGGGTTTTCTTAAATCTTTATGTGTATGGCTGTTATTGAGTAATGCTTGCTAATGAAATCTCCTGTGATTTGTTTATTGAACAGAGTAACAGTTCAGAGTGAAACTAATAGATTATGTAATTTATATGGGAACAGGTTCTTGTACAGAATAACAGTTTAGATTGAAATAATAAATTGTGTAAATTATATGGGAATACATGTAGTGTGCTACCGGTGACATGCTTACATTATTCCATTTTCATTAGATTTTGGACCACATATATCAGTTCATGATGCTTGTCTTGTCTCCATATTTAATGAGTTTCTTTCTCCATAGCTACCTTAGGATTTCACGTCAATTTGCAATTTTCAGTGTTGTTTATGAGTTTCTTTCCCATGAAAAGCTGTGTTCCAAACACCTTTCCCATGAAACATAAGATTAATAATTGGCTTTGTTGCTTTTCTTGATGTGCTGTCCAAATGAAAACAAGAATGTTTTCAGTCTTTGTTGTGTTGGTTATTGTAGCTTCCCATTGTTTGGTAGACAGGCTAATTATAGAACTAGGCTGTCCACTTTGTGGAAATTGATTGGGTTACGCTTGCCCCTGGCCACAAAGTGCTTTCAACAGGTTTCGAACCCCTACCATTGAGGCACTAGGTGGCTCGCCAGTTAGAGGTGGCAGTTTGCCAATTACACCACACCTTGTTAGGGCAATAATAAAACTTAACAACTTAATGATTTAAGTATTGGGATGAACAAAGAGAAGTGTATGGTTTAAATAGAAAAACTTTTTTTTTCTCAAAAATTGAACCAGCCAGAGAGCTAGCCTGTAGAAAAAAGTCTAGACTTTATCAAGTTCAACCCCAGAAAAACTCTTTCATGGGTTGGTCAAATTATACGGTGGCTCACATATTCACATAATGTGACGATTTAAGTCAAACCTTGGGTTTTCTTAGGGCTAGCATTTTAAACCGATATACCGCATTTTAACCGCATCCAAACCGACGTCATGGGAAAGCCAACCGCAATATGTCAGTCGGTTCGCGATTTCGAATAACCAAATACCGCGGTATACCTCAACTATATATAAATAATTATTTTATTTAATATTTAATAGCATGATAATTAAGTATCTTATCTATCTCTAATGATGAGATTGAATTCTACAAGGAAATGAAACATGTTACAACTTGTAAGTAATTGGTTTATTATTTTCATGTTCTTTATGCTTCTTATAATGTTTTTTTGTAAGCTCATTTCATTTTAATTTTATTAGTTCATATTTACTAAACTTATGTTGTTTTATTTATAGATGGCCATACATCACAACGGAGTCCTTCAAATCCACTCTCCACCAACCCTTGAGTTCTCCATGTCTTGCATTGCATTTTTCTTTTAGGTTGTAACTAAATTTAAACTTTATTTGCTTCGGTTTAAATTTTTATTTGAGTTGTGAGTTTATTTACTTAAATTTGTAAAGTTCAAAATGCTTGGACTTAAAAGGCTTCAAAACTAGGCTGAGAAAAGTATGCAAAAGATAAGATTTTTTTTTACTCATATGTCTAGAAGAAAAGTTTGTAAAATATTAGATTTTATTAGTGGGTTAGCCGATTAAATTTGTAAAGTTCCCTATATCTATAATAGCGGTATACCGACATACCGACCGCAATATACCAATAATTGCGATATACCGACACGCGGTATACCCCAATATGTCGGGCTATTCGATATTTCATTGAAAAGTTGTGGTAATCGAACCACAACCACCCCTAGGTTTTCTTATCTCTGACCCAAAAAAAAAAAAAACAAAACAAAACCCAAGTTTGAATCAAAGAAAAGATGGGGGAACTGCCAGGTCATCATGTCATTAGCAGAGAGTTGAAGAAATGCGGCATAGCAAGTGCCAAGTGGACAGGCCAGCCAGGCCAGGCCAAGCAACTTACTACAATATCTACGATTCGACTTTACCTTAGACTTTTCGATACCCTCCTAGAAAAATCTTTAAAATATTCAAAAAGATTCCCTAACTTTTTGAGTATCCCAGATCCACTGGGATTCGAACGGGTGACCAAGGGAGGTAAGGGTGAGGGATCTCACCACTGAGGTAAATCCCTCGGTCAAAGATTCCCTAACTTAAGCATTTGATATTGCATCTTCACCTAAAATCATTCCTAATTATTCTTTTAAGTTACTAACTTAGGCCATCTCCAGTCATAGAAATTTAAATGTAGTCAATGGTAAAAATTTATCCAAAATATTAATTTTTATAGAATAGTATAAAAATTTAAAATTTTCCATCTCCACCAGTAGCAAATTTATATTTTAAAAATCTTCATATTTTATTATTTTGAAGATATACCACAAAAAGTGGATGGATTTGATGTGCGATATGAAAGACGTCGTAGCACAAAAATTTGGCCAAAGCTTAAATTAAATGTGGCGTAGTTGGAGGGTAAAGTACGAATGTGGCCTCCAAATTTACTAAAATTTTATTTGCAGAGATGGTTTTACATTATTTTAGAATTATATTTTGGGATATAGTAAATGGAGATGGCCTTAGTCTAATCATGTTTAATGAAACCTTAAAGTAAAATCTTATTCTTTTGACCGAATATTTACAAGTGCTTAATATTAAAATGTTTATGCATAAAGTGTCACAAATATAAATTTTTTTAAGTGTCCTTTACCAAAATAAAATAAAATAAAATATTTCGTTACTCGAAAATAGTTTCTCACACTTATATAGCCAAAAGTATATCAACGTTTTTGTCTCTTTTGCAGTCAAAATCAATATGAACGTCTGAACTGCTGTAGCTCCAAACTCAACGCTCACAAAAAAAACAAAATTTAATTAATTTTTTTAAAAAGTACGGATAATTTGCTAGAAGTTTACGGTTGAAACAAGACGATAACATGCAGACAAAGCTCAATAAAATAAATTATTTTAAAAAAAGCGTTGAATATTTATTCATGGAGCTTTGTTGGTGTTGCCGTACGTACCTGCAACCGGAATCTCGACCGCGAACTCGGTGTAACAGAAAACCGAAAGCAAGGCGGAGACCCCCGAAACGACGTAGGATAAGACGACGGCGGGGCCAGCGTGCTTTTTCGCCTCGAGGCCGGTGAGCACGAATATTCCGGCTCCAATGACGGCGCCGAGACCGAACCAGATGAGGTCCCACCAGGTGAGCGTCTTCTTCATCTCGTGCTGGCTCCGCGCCTTCACCTCCACCAACTCCGTGCTGTCCAAGGACCGGGTCAGGACCCGGTCCTTGAACCGACCCGGAGTCTGGCTCAGTGCTTTTACGTAATTCCCCCAGCTCTGGAACGACTCCTCGGGGAGAAAATCGTACTTTTGGAACGTGCACCCTCTCCTCCGTAGCCCCTCATCTCTTCCGCCGCTCGCCTCCGTACCGCCGGCCACCATCCTGTATTAATGAAATTCAAACTCCAAATTTTCAGAACAATCGAATTCGTTAACGAAAATAAATAAATCACAAAGTATTATTAACTCAGAGTCTTCAATCAGTACCCTTATTCTTTGTTTGGTTGCCGATAAAATGAAGAAGAGAAAATAGGTGAATTGTGGAGATCCAGAACGCACGTTTAAATTTGGTTTATAATTATATATTAGTTTTCTAGAGAGAGATCTAGAAAGAGAGTGGACTTGGACGAAAATGCGGTTTTCTCCAGCCGGAAGGGAGAGAGGTTGACGCGGGAAAACTTGGTCCAGTAGAGCCAGCATTTATATACAGTGGTGAACCAACAATTGTGGACCGTTGATTTCAGTGTGAGATTCACTTCATCTAACGGTTATCGGCTCCACATACGAGAAATAATTAATTGGCAACTGCTGATAGGTGTGAATCTCACAATGTTAGACCCTTAATAATAATTTCAGACGACTGCGAGTTGTTGAGATTCACTTTATGAACACAACAACTGACAATTTGACGCTAGTATTTTTCTTCTGACAGCTGTAAAGTAATTGGATTTAATTCTGTAGCTTATCTTATTATGGGAACAATTCAGTATAGACTAAAAATGGCAATTTTTTTTCGAAAATTAATTAATTCTCTAAATTTAATAATTTCAGGCAAGTGTTTTGCAATACAAAAGGATGTGTGAGAGACCAGTACCTTGTGATCAGGGGCAAACCACATTTCAAAAGGGGATTAATTCTATCATTCGAGTGTGGGGACACTTCGTGGTATTTATCAAAAGGATGTGTGAGAGAAAGAGAGCGTGCTATGAGGATAGACACATAATTATGATTTAATAACTTATTAATAAGAATAAGAAAGATGTAAGTACAAAAGTAACCCACAGAGAAAATATGTGCACGCGCTACAGCCTGTAGAGGAGTGATCTTGCTTATCTTGCTCAATAGTATACTTTTCTTGCTCAGTAATGCTACCGGTGAGTTTAATATATAGCGTCTTTTTTTTTAAATATTTATTTTGTCGAAACATGCTAAATAATTATTTGTGTTGTTAAACTTTTGTACTTCAGATTTAATATTCTGAAGTGCTTCTCATCCTCTTGCTTGAGTTGTTGAACAAATTAGATAGACGTTCTCTTGCTTCTTCATATTCATAATTATAAGCTAAAACTTTCTTACGGCTTATATTACGTAGTCGACTAGTAATGCTTGAGTACGATATTTTATAATAGGGCTTCTAATTTCTTAAACTGGAATTCCATTCTAAAAGTATGTGTTGTTTGTGCTTGTCTTGTCATGCTTAATGTTATACCACTATCTAGTGCCGAACCACTTTATGCACCCCTAGACACCAAACCTAAGATTGTCTCCTTAATATGAAATAGTTGAGCACATAGTCCTGATTGGAGGCGCTGGCCAGATAAAGCAGACTCCCACATTTTGTGTTTGTTTGTTGGTAACTTTGGATAATGCTTCGCTTTTGCATCGACTTTGCCAAGCGCCAAGCGAAGGGAGCGGATCGTATGTCCCCAAAATTGATGTCCCTTTATGTCCCCTTCCTATTTGCTAGACACGTGTCAACTCACTTAAAAGAAAATTAAGAACAAATAATTTTGGGAACATGTGTCAAGCAGATAAGGGGACACGGAGAGAACACCAATTTTGGGGACATGCAATCCTTGGGCAGTTTGGAATAATAATATGTGGTATTATTCGATTCTTATTATAAGAAAAATATGGGCTGGAATATTCCTTGTTCACTTGCTGTTAAACTATGGGGCCCTTAAAGTCAAGGGTTTACCAAAGTCGTAAGTGTCGGCACTGACTTTGTAACCCTATAGTGGGAGAGCCCAAGGGGTCACTGCTTTGCCACTGTATTGACTTCAAAGTCTTTAACATTGATCACTCAGCAGAGAGGGGCAGAAGAAATAAAGTTAAACAAATTAGATTCTTGATCGTGCATTGTAAACTTCTAACTGAAAATTTCACATCCCGAAAAGGGCTATATTTCAAAATTTTACGAGAACAAATTACGGGAACCAGTAAGTTGCTGCTCTAGCCAAGAACGATGGTAGAAAAAATGAATGTAACGTTTAAACTACAAAAGTAAAAATTGAAAAAGGACACGAGATTAAAGAAAAAATAACAATATGAACAATGACCGAAAATGCTGCAATTACCATCCAGGATGCAGTCCACTGATACTATGTGAATAGAGTTACAACATCTTTACGGTATCCTCTCACGATCAGTAGTCTTGAAACATTTTCCACCAACAAATCCATGTACTCCAGGTAGAAGTATGCTGGGTGGTTGGCCGGAGGTGGAGGTAAGCTCACAAGAACAACTGCAGCCATTCTCGAGTATCTGAGTATTGTTGAATTCAGCTTCAGAGTAGTGTAAAGAAACTTCTCCACCTGCTGTTCATCCACGACAACCGGCTTCCCGTCAGCCATTAGCGGGGTTCCTTGTTTTTCTGATGCTGCCTTCATATCAGCCATGTAATTAGCTATACGCTGCTGAGCACCAGAAAACGCGTCCAAGGATTCATCTTGAGGAGACCCACTGTCTGCTTGCAGATCCCACGATTTCATTGTTACAACAATCACTTCGGCATGCATCCGAAGATCATACAGAAACTTCTTCACATCAGCCTTGAGCCCCTCAGCATCAGTATCCTCTTCCGCAATGCAGAAAACCTGGATTTTACAACTCTCAAAGCTTTCCTTAGTGAGGAGGAGTTGAGAGAGAAGAAGCATGAGACCACCATCTCTCACTATCCAATACAAATCGATGGTACCATACTGCCTCTGATACTCATTGGGCCATTCGTCAAGACCCTTGACAATAACAACTGCCTTGTTTGCAACAATGCAATCATTAATTATTTCAACGAAGGTGGCTGGAATTTCCGTTAAGTTTTCACGACGCCATATTTCGGGATACCGCATCACCACAATGTTTGGCTTGAGATTTCCAAGACCCATTGTCTGGACAATGCCACGGAAGCCTTCAGACATACTGGGGGCCACTACAATCTCAGCTACACCTTCACAATTCTTGTAGTCAAGGTAGGTAGCAAGCTGCTTGCATGCAGCCTTGGCATCTTCAGCACATTCACGGTAGTCACCATCTAGAATAGAAAAAAAGATGGACATTCCCCTGCCCTTCTTCTTCATACAGTTGGCAAAGTCGGCAAGTTTGGGATGGCAAGGTACATTTTCTGGCAGCTTCCCCCAAGGCCGGCAGAATATCAGGGGGATGGGATACCAATTCTTTGGGTGCACTTGGTTTGCTGCATGCATAGTGAAAAGTTAAATAAGAAAAAGCAAACCACAAGCATGCAATTCCTTCAAAAGAAAAATCAAGTGAAAACGGATATTATTATCCCCCGGCCACCACAGCACACATATACTTTGGGCATATTCAAGGGACAACCAATTGAGCATTTGCAATCACTAATCAAGAGCATTATGGTGTAATATTTTCAGATACACGCACCTCCTAGTGATCGAAGACTGCGGAGAGCTAGTTGGAAATATGCACTCTTGAAACCATCACCCCAGTCCCCAGCCTTTCCTTTGATGCTCACATAATAATATATAAGGCTTGCCAGGGCTAGAGACACGACAGTGAATGACCAGGAGATCAAGAACATTATCACTGCATGCAGAAAAAACACTGAAGGTTAATATAATCTTCAAATGAAATCATACTTGAACTTCTTACACTCATGTATCAATACAACAACCCACAGTATGGCAGTAATAGAATCATGCCACTGGCAAGTGCAATGAATTCATCAATTTTGAAATCCTCTTCCCCAACCCAAAAGAAATTCAAATTTTTTGTAAGGCAAAATTACCATTTCCCTGTAACATGTGAGTCCCATTGAATCCTTCTACAAATTCCTAACAAGCTCAAAACTCTCTTCTTCTTTAGGATCCATCATTTAAACAATCCTAACAGTGATGAGTATATAGGATCCATCATTGTGACAACCGCAACCGTTAGGTAGGCTGAAATATCTTTAAATAATAAAAGCAGCTTTCAATCATATTCTCCAAATATTCTTTTCAAGCACAAAATAGTACCTACATTTCAGGAGCTGACTTATCCTACCTATTTTCACTGCCTTTCTTAACAAAATTGTTTATAGATAGCAAAAGCACAATGTTGAGTACAAAATAAATACAAGAGGAAGCATACCTATACAAAGTGAGGCTCCAAGAAGAGAGAGGCTCCAGTGGTGAAATTTCCACCGAGGACGCCAGCTGGGAGCGTCTAGAAGATCCAGAAGGAAGCAAGATAAGTTCACGCCCGCATAACACAGAAGGAAAAACATAGTTATAGTTGGCGTGATAAGATCCAGGTTCCCAATTATGACACACCCGATACAGAGAAGCGCGGTAAATAAGGTAGCGATGTGAGGCTCACTCCCATCTGAAACCTTGAAGTAGTTAAGAACAGGTAAAATATCATCATTGGCTATTGCTGCAAGCAGACGGGGGGCACCAGTCAGGCTTTGAAGAGCAGCACCCAAGGTTGATAGAATTATTCCAATGTAAATGAATGCTGGGAAAGGCCAAGAAATTGTAGCCGTAAGTAGCCTGCACAGAAACTCCAGTTTCAGCAATGAAACCATGAAGAAAGTACTTTAATTTGCTAATGCAAGATTATGTTTAAGACATATGTAGGCAAATAACTACCTAAACAGATACTCAAACTTTTAGAACTCAATTTGACCACAATTTATATGATACATGAAATAAGGCCGCAAACTAGTTAGAGATTAATGAGCAAAAAATGGATATAGAAAAAAAAAATATGGTTCCAAGACTTAGTTTCCACATAATTGGACACAAGTGTTCATTGATGCACACAAATGAATAACAGAGAGAAAGTAAACTATTATACAACATAAGGGAATTTTTTAAATAAACATAATGAGAAAGAAAGAGTAGAAATATATGTTAGCACCCCAAGAGAGGCAACTATTACAATATATGATACCTATCAGTCAAAAGCTTCTGTCTGCTAGCAAGGGCTCCAAATAATAACACAGAGACCAGATACATTGCAGTAGTTGTAAGAGTTGCAGCCAGTGTTCCAATAGGAATTGAACGCTGAGTATCTCTCAGTGACGCTGACCGATTTGAACCTGCCATAATTCCTGTCACAGCAGGGAAAAAGAGGCCGACCATTGCACTGGAAACAAAAATTAACAGCATAGTTAGAAAACAACAGAAAAAGTAATCTCCATCCTCAACCCATAACTAAAATGACTTCATTCTTGGGAGGAATAGCTTGTTTTTAAACATCCTCAAACAAATGCTTTCCAGTCAAAAAATGGGGTCAGTAGCAAATGATTCTGCATGCGTATTTACAGAAAGAGAAATAGAGAAAGGCATGTCCGACGAGGCAACTTGACGAATGAAAAATTCAAATGTATTTATATATATTTGAAAAAGAGAATTCATTCTAAGTAGTTAGTGAGACAGTGAACAATTGAACTCAATCTTTTATTTTGACCATAAGAAAATAATTCTGAATCTTTTCTAATGTAACAAGGAAAAATCATATCTGAGTAACAACCCTTGCCTAAAAAAAAGTAAACATAACAAGCTCAACAAGCATGATAGTAAGCCAAGCTGGAGCTTGGTTTCTAGGCTCTTGGTAAGCTTGGTCCTAGTTCGAGTATAGTAGTTTAGAGCAGAGAACGGTATCATCTTATGATTGCAGCCCTATAGCAACCAGTGGCAAATACATAGATTCAGGGTTGCCAAAAAGGCCGCAAGAGAGAGACTGAGATTGGCAAAACCAGTCATTTGAACTGAGCGTGATATGACCAATCATTTAAAACTGATGTCCTCCAAAATAATAATAAAATCCAGATATTTGCAAATTTATAAGTTTAACTCGCACCAGCAACAAAGTAGCAAAATAATATTTATAAGTTTAACTCACACCGACAACAAAGTAACAAACTACCAAAGTTTGAAAGATTAATGCCATGACTGACTTGAAATTCCAGGACATTTTTCCATCAGGATCAGGAATTCCAGCGTTATTGGTCTTCTGATAATCCGAGTTCCAGTTTTCTTTGAAAGAGGTCAAACTCAAGCCCGTGACTCCATCTGTAACAAACGTTATGAGAAATATTATCCATTTAACCCCACTGAAAACAAGCCAACAAGTATAAAGGGCAAATATTTGGTTGGAACAAAAATTAACAAAGTCAAGTTGCTATATTGCTATAGTTGACTTGACCTGGTCTGCACACATATGCAAAAGTCAGCTAATCTTCAAGAAACTGGTCCAGACATGCTGATGCAGGACGCGTAGGACCTAAATTTATTAGTTTCCTAATGTATTTGTTAGTTTCCAAGATTCTCTAGTTTTCCAAATTCTAGTAGGATTTCTAGTTTCCAGATTTCTAGTTTTAAGTTTCTTATTTTATTTGGGTTAGGATTTCTGTTTAAGCAAGGGATTTTTATCCTTTTATGTCTAGGTTTTAGTTTGCTATAAATACCCCCATGTAGTTCTTTAAAATTCAGATTTGGATATTGAATAAACCTTCTCTTTAAACCATGTGATTTCTGTCCCTCCTTCTCGGTTCTCTGATTTCTGCCCTTTCTTTCGTCTTTTCGATCTATATTTTCGTCTCCTCAACCTCTTATATTCTTCTATGATCTATTGTTTGAGTGCTTAATCTAATATATACGGGCTGTCCTGCATCACATGCAGTCTTTAACCACTACTAAAATGAAGAAAAAATAATACAACAGTATCCAACTAGATCCAAGCATCAGTCTTTAGCGATAGTCCTTTTAGTATAATTCTTCTTGAATGGGGCAGTGCTGTGTTGATTATTGACTGTCTTTTGTGCAAAGGTTGAGGTTGTCATACTGACTTACTTGTATTTTCTACTACTTTTATTCATAAAGTTTGTGTTTTAGTATGGTGGTTGTTATTATTATTCTAAATAAATACTATTCCTAGCATTCTAGTAGTAATAATAACCATAACAACAACGATAAGAATATAGACACCTGTCACAGGCAACTGTCACAGGCAGAACACGGTGATATAGCTCACCATTTATTTCCATGATAAGATGTGCAAAACGTGACTAGTAGAACTACTTCTAAACTTTAGTTAAAGGCCAATGAGAGATAACAAAGATTAGAACACATTGAAATGTTTCTTGGCCAAAGAAAGGCCACAGGAGCTCGCAGACAACAAGCTGACAGCACCACAAGACGGCATTACAGTACGTATGTAATCAATCACACATATTATTACCTCAAAATTGCATACATCATTATCTTAGGAAAATGACATAGCATATATATATACCTATTACATATATATTGATAACTGCCATTTCCTGAAAGAAATTTATAAAGAACTTCACTAACCTACAGGGTAATTCTTCCTTGCCAAAGCAATCCCGATAAATATGCAGAACAGCGAGAGTAAAACAGGTATGAGGAAAGCGGGTGCAACCCGATTGATCATTTTCACACCACCAAACACAATAAAGCATAAAATAATAGTCACAACTATCCCATAGATTTGCAGGTCATGTGAACTCGGACTTTGTATTGCAACTGATGTTCCATTAACTCTTGTGGTCTCTGTGTTGACAACATGAAAAAAGAATAAGAAATTACATGCACTCAATTTAAATATTACAAAAAATTTCTTTGTTCTTTTTAACATGAATATTCTTTGGTTATTAATGCCAATTCCCATTAAGAAAAAAAAATTATTGTTCAATCACATGTAAATTCCCACAACGCACACAAATGCATAGATTCAATAACACATCTCCAAGAAACAGTAAACCACACACAAGGGGAAAGAAATGGGATCAGAGGATGCATATGTGTGCCTGTGGTGTGTTTGTCTGTTTTGAGAGGGGAAATTGGTTGACACAAAGTTAGCTTTCAGCAAAAAGATTAAAACTATAAATATAAATATAAATATAAATTAGCTATAGTGGTTGAGAAAGCATATAAACATACTTATGAAACTCAAATTGTTAAGCATCCACTTCTGTTTGGATTTTTTTAATATTGAAGGTTTAAATTTCATTTATAAAAAAAACATGCAATCCACAACTGGAATGATATTTTTCTTATTGTTTTGGATACTGGTATAAAAATTCATAGAAAACACAGAAGGGAAATAAGAGAAGACGGAAAAGAAGTCCACAAGAGCAAAACCTAGTACAAATGCTCACAAGCAGTAAGATAGAATAAGCTCAGAGCTCCTGCCCAATCAAGGTGAATGATACTAAAACACATATCTCTAAAATTCATTGACAAAGATGCACATAGAAAAGCTTTCATCCTGTCACAAACAAAATCCACCACCTCTATCCTATTCTCGAAAATTCTTCTATACCTTCCAACCAAGCACTCCAAATAGAATCCACAATGTCAAAGACTAATAGCTCTTGCTTGCCCTACCCCCAAAATTTCTCAGACAACAAAGAGTAACAATTTCTATTATAAACCCACACAAAATTTGCGAAGTGAAATAGAAATGTAACAACAAATATTTCAGCATCACCAATCGCATCTTTACAAAACATGCACAGCTATAAAGATAATGAAGCATAGTATCTTCTTTGAATTATTTCACAAGTATTGAATTTTTTCTTGTAAGATAGAGCTCAAATTCTAACAATCCCAGGGATAAGATGTTACAAGCACTGGAACTTTTCCTAAAAACAGGTATTGATTTACCATCTGCCATCAACCACGCAAGAGTTTATATTTTAGTCATCTTTAAATTATTGTGAACTGGAACAATGCTAAATTACCTCTAAAAATCCCAGCAGCTGGCACAGCTTTCAAGAATGTTTCAACAGCTCCCAAGACATAACTTGACAACAAGAACATGAAAGCCTAAGTTCAGTACTCAATAGCCATCAGCATCATACATAAAGCAATGCAAAGAATAGAAAAATTATGCTAGTCTCAACTCTTGTCCGCCTCATAGACCTCAACCATACATATCACTACGCATCACAATTAAGTTAACAGTGTACACTCACAGAGATCCAGCAACAGCATTTCCTAGAAAGAAACATAATCCAATGCTAACTCCAACTTCTGGACCAAGGGCACGACCAATTAGATAGTACGGTCCACCACCCTAGAAGTCAAGTGAACACAAAGAAGAATTCATTATCTCTTCTTTCACAAACCTATCTGATGAAAAATAAAGCAATTCCTAAAACACAGTATCAGAGTACTCAAAAGTAATAACCATAACTCAATATGCATTACCCGATAATGTGAATATAACACAGTTCATTAACATCTTGAGCAGTTGCACTAAAATCTCAGTTGAGTCAGCTAAAATGATTGCTTTGTTATGTTATGACAAGCTGGGGGTATTCTTATAATCTTCTCTATCTAATTTCTCACGAGTCTTATCATATAAATAATGTGTACCTTCATAGCACCATTGGTTGCAATTGCACTCAATGATATTGCAGTCAGGAAAGTACACAAGCCACAGAATGAAACCAAGAATAGTGACTCAGCTATACCAGCCATACCAACAATCCTGCCATTTTATATATTAAGAAAGGATATCAGCAACTCTTATAAATAAATTTAAAAAATAAAAAATAAAAAAAGACGAAAAGGAAGGATATATGTAAGAACATAATTGGTCTAGAAGAAAGGCAACATGATAAATTTAATCATTTAGAAAAGATACAAAAATTAAGTAATAATGATCAGATTTGTTTGGTATGCAATTTCTCAGTTCTATTACGCCTACTAATGAGTTTTAGAAAGAGGAACAAACAAACAGGACAGAACAGTGTTTTTACAGCTTTTGCAGGACAGAAAAGTATTTTTTTACATGCAGTCAAACACCTCAGGAAAGCAAGAAAAACCCACTTCTGAAAAAATCTGGTGCCATAGTGGGTGCCAATAGGGCTTGTAGTATGCCAATCACAAGAGCATAGTTGTGCCTTGATATCTGATGTGCGTCACTATCAGACAACTGAGACCATCCCAATTCACAAGCATGTACATTATAGAGATTCTCTATCACTAAACAGTTAATAACAACTTCCTTCAAGCTCAATCGGATCTATATCGGTCCATCACTTTTCCATGGACACTTCATATCAAACTTTTAACAAGCTTCGAAATGAAAACAGAAAGTTATTCCTTTTTCCGGAAACTAAAACAATTCCACCAGAACAGCACTAGGGTGGTTTTAAAGCAAAACAGAAATGTAACAAAATATAATTTTGATAGCACATCTATACATGATATATTTAGAAAAGTTTCTAGCAATTCCAAAGAAATGTCAGCTGCATTGCACCCTTCATACACAAGATCAGCATCTAACAACAAATTCTACTTCAAATATATAATTGTTCATGCATCCTGCAACCAAATTGAAATATAATACAATAGTTGCATATGAATTACCAAGAAAATCGAATATAGTAGATAATTCCCAGTATATTTTGCAGGCATGGGACGAATACACCCATCAGCGTTCCCAATTTGACATCAGTAGGCTGCATGGTAAATACCCATCAAATGATACAGAGAAACATCAGAAATTGACGAAAGTGCAGTTTTAAATTTCAAAGAAATCAGAACAATTTGAAAAATAATTTATGAAACTATCCACTTTAAAGCTATAAAATAATGTTTTTATGTGAAACGAGACTTTTATTGGACCAATTAATATGCAATGATAACATAAAGTTAAGGGGGATGACCATATGACAACAGGTAGCCATGCATCTAAGCCAGCATCCTTATGGTTTCTTAATCCACACCTTATTTTCAAACTAATGCCCCAAAAAGCAACAAAACAAGGGAGGAACTTATGCAAGAGACAGCAGGATTGTAAACTTACCTTCGGTCGCCCCTGGGTGATAGAAATATCTTCACCATCTCTAGGACTAGATGGTGCTGCACTTTGCTCATCTGTCATACTGGAGCAGCACAAACCAAATCAATACCAGCCAGTCAGGAAAAAAAAAAGATTGATATCAAACATTAGTGAATGACTTTCGTATCAAGAAAATTCTCCAAAATTAAACATACTGGGAGAAAGAGTGCAAAAAATTCTCTCATCTTTACACTCTCTATCAGAAAGAGATTAGATAGGCAACACAGACTATATATTAAGGAGAGTTGATGCACTCGTTTGCCGAACGACGTTAATTATTATTTTTATTTTTATTTTTTGGTTTCTTGAGTTCTTTTGTTTTTCCCATTCTTAAACGATCTCACAACAGAACATACCTCTTAAGACCAAGAATGTTGACGAGAGAATCAAAACCAAACAGTTCCAATTTGGATTCTCTCTGGGCGCCATTGGCTTGCACATGAGTAGGAGGGTGCCCTTCTTTTGCATCAGAACCCATGTTTTCCTGGGAGCCCACTTTTATTCTCCTGTCATGGTACGCCAATAGACATAACAAAGATTATAAGCAAGAATAAATAAACTTACATGTGTTAGCTTTTTTCTTTTTACATGCAATAAACATAAATCCACCTTTCAACATATAGGTATAAAATAAACCAAAATTACCTGAAAATGAATATCAATTTACAAGTCTTTTTATAGCTATCAAAAACATTTTGATAAGGAAAACTCGGATTTTTAATTTCAAGGCATTATTATGATACCTATGAAGAAGGAAAAACACTTCATGGATTAATGATCAGCCAAACCAAGCATTATTTCCAATGTTTTCTTGTGTTTTGAACAGCATCATGTGTGTAGAGATAGAGAATATATTCCTATGAACCAACAGGAAGAGATGTATAAATGAAAAATGCATGTGCACCCCTTTGACATTTCTTTTTTGTAGGAAACATGATTTTCATTAAGAGAGAAAGAATGCTACTAAAAAGGAGTACAAGATGTCCATCAAAATAAACACTTCAGTCAGCTCATACAAAAATGAGATTGCATTCAACTCAAACCTCCTCCTAATTTAGATGAAAGGAATATCCCTGAAATGCTTTGAAAAAGATGACCAAAAGGCAATCTAAAATCTAATTTATTCTCCAATGGTCCTCCAACTGAAGATCAAATGACCTCTTATTTCTTTCCAACCAAATAATCTACAGAGAAACCAACACCCCACAATGCCAAATGATAATCAGCTTTCTTTGGCCCCAGTACCCAAGTAACTTCCACCATCAAGGAACATCAATTTCTAGAGTAAAAGTAAACCACCCTTAACGGTTACAACAGCCTAACCAAAATTTGCGTTCTAAATGGGCAATGCAAAGAATAGGATGAGCACTCCTATACCGCTTTGCACAAATCACACCACTGTGGAGATATACACAGACGTAGACTCATATAAATAAACTTCTTTTTTGAAGCAAGTACTGATTTTTCACGAGCCACCAACCAAGCAAAAACTTGCACTTGAACGGGTACACCAACCTTTCGAATCATCTTAATGACCCAAAACCTTGATCAGTATGCAGTAGCATTTTTCTATAAATATATGAAGGATTTACATCAAAAATTTCCCAAAGCATGACCCAACTAAGATCTTTTATCGAACCGACCCAATATTGCTACAAGACAACAAATCTGAGAATCGCAATCATTCAAGTTCATTCGAAAGTTTTAATTCTGAGAAATGACTCAAGAAGACGATGATTAGTATTGCATGCCACTTGGAACTAACTTATATGATCAGTACATACATGTCGCTTGGGCAGAGCCTTAGTTAAAATTGTATTCAGAATACATGAATCTAAGATTTCTCCATTTTTTTATGTATTGCACTTGTGGGTTTAACTCATTTTCCTCAAGAATTCACAGAACGCTTAAATTCATTCTTAAACACCATTCAAAATCCTCTATTTCTCACACACACAAATATATATAGAGAGAGAGGGAGAGAGAGAGAGAGAGAGAGAGAGAGAGAGAGAGAGCGCGAATGGGTGTGATAGTGGAAAACATACTTGAGGGAAGCTTGGTGAACAGGAAGAGCAGACGAAGAAGAAGAAGAAGAGGAAGGATCCATGGATGACATCTCGAGCACGGCGCGATCGTCGTGGACGACCGGGCGATACTTGCGACCGCTCTGGCCATGGAACTCGTCTTCTCCACCAGCTTCAACGTCGGCATTGTCCATTTCTCTCCTTTTTCTCCTGTTTGGGTTTGGATCGATCTGATAGGAAAACTATCCAATTCTTATCGAATTTGATTTGGATCCGTGTGCCTCAAAGATCTGGGCAGGAAAGAAAAGGCTTGAATTATAATATTTCTGGAAATTAAGAATAGTATTATTCAAGAAAAACGCAGAGGAAGAGAGGCGTCTTTGAATTGAAGAAACCTGGAGACCAAATCGGGTTTTCGTATTGAGCCCGAATGAGAAAAGGAGGAGAAAAATGAAAGGACGGCGTCAAATTTTTGACAGCACAACACGCGCCTTTTAAACGCTGGCTTCTGTAACTCTTGATGGATTTTAACCTTGTTTGTTTTCTGTTTCTTATTTTTTTTAAAGGCATTTTCGTTTTATGCTAGTTAATTCATAAATTTTTCCGAAAATTCTTTTTCTTTAGTAAAACTACTATAAATTAATCTAATCTGAAAGGAGGGGATTCGAACCTTAGCGAGTTTTGGTAGGAGGTTTCCGATTTGGGTGCAAAATGATGAGTTCACTACATTGGCCACTTGAGAGGGGAATTCGATCGATCTTGGGTGCAAGAGGGTGGGGGTGAAACCAACGCGTACTTTAAAATTTTGTTTTTAGAATTGTGTAAAGTGATAAGGGTAGTTTTGACATGTTATATATACAAATGAGAAGTCAAAATTATATATGAAAAAAAAGAAGTCAAAATATTATGATTTATATTTGTTCTTGAATCTTGGCATGAGGACAATGCAACCAATTTCATATTTGAATGGCTAAGATGGGAAAGTAAAAAACAGAAATTATTTTTAAACAAATAAATTAAAGAGGACAAGGATTGTTGCAGCGAAAGAGTATGAAATTCTCATGAAAAATGCAACAATGAAGAAGTAAACACTCCAAGAACATTAAAGCACAAACAGAGGCCAACGTTTATATCATAATTGAGGGGCTTAAAAAAATTTGTTGGAGACAAGAGACAAGACTGCACAAAGAGAAACAGAGACCTTTGCTACTGTTACAATAAACAAATTACAAGGTAACTTCGTTTTCCATCTCTGCTAAACATGATTAAGACCATAACAATACAGCAAGAGTAAACAGGTATTAGCACAAAGAAGCAGAAGTGGGACTTGGTTTCTGAACTGAAATCAAAGAAATTGAGCTAACCACAAAAAGAACTTCAAAACTAGAGGAGAGAGAGAAGGAAAAACCAAAAGGCTTTATTCATCTTTAACAGAGTCTTTCTTATGCTTTCCATGCCTCTCCCTTAACTTCTCAACTTTCTCATTCCCATTATGCTGATTGGTAACGGATCCCTCTTGAGCGCTGCACATCTGGGACTTTATCTTGAACCCGAATTTCTTCGATACATTTCCCCATGTGCTAGAACCTTTCACACGACCTAACTTCTCAATCTCTTGTCTCATGTTTGAACACTCCTTCTCGAGCTCAGATACTCGCATCCTCATATTATCCATCCCAACCTTCAAAACCTGATTCTCCCTCACAGTCGTGGCCCAGCCCCCCTCATTAGACCCGGTAAACCCACTTCTTAATTGTCTTGATCCATCGAGATTTTCTGAAACCAGAAAGCAACCAGCAATTGAAGTCCTAAGCTGAAGCTGCTCGAAGAAGAGTACTTGAACAACTATTCTCAGGGGTAGCCTTTCATTCTGTGCAGCATGAGTGCACGCTTCCAAGGAAAGCTTCTGGCAGTCCATCAACCGGCAGACCTGTTCCCTGTCGGACTCTGCCAACCATGGGTGTGACTGCAGGTTATAGACAATAGAAAACCATGAGCCCAAAAAGTTACAGGCGTGAGCAATATAAAATTCATTAACCTTCATTTGGCTAACTATCACAACCTTGTATCAGGTTTGGGAGGGTGGGGTGTGGATCACTCAAAGTCACCTAAAATCAGGATACCAAGCCAAACACCAATTAATAAATTCATGCACTTTGACTGGCTGTGTTCAAATTGTAATATGACCCAACCCAGTTGAAAGTAGAAACATTGGGGTTGAGAGAAATAAAATTTCTAGGACAAGATGTGGCTTTTATATGGTATGATGGATCAACTGCAAATTCAATGATCTTGTAATGAAAAACCAAATCATGAATAATTCATGCATATTACCTTCAAATAAATATCTATAGCACGATAAAGACCATCATCCAAGGGTCTGGCATATTCAGGAACAGCAGCAGCAAGAGCTTGAAACTTAGGGAGCTTCAAGTTAACATCAGGGGCAACCTCTGCAAGGTATCCATCAATGAGCTTGGCTACCATTGTTATTGGGGTCAGTGAAGGGCCTGCTGGTGACCCAATCAGTTGGCCATCATCCATTGAAGATGGAGACAGCCCCCCGCCTGTAGTTTGATCCATGGCAAGGAAGTGATCTAGAATTCGTTGCACGCAGTCAACGTTGTATAAAGTCTCCATGGAATAAGAGAAGTTGGGCATCAAAAGATCTTCCAAAGTAGCTTGATCAAGTTGCATACCGATCCTTTTCTCAAAATTAGATATGCAAGAAGGGTTGGCTCGAAGAATCATGGCTGTTCGAAGTAGACCAAACAATAATTTGGTTGGGACTACACGCTTCTGAAATGGAAGTAACCGATCCACCTCTTCAAGTAAGAGCTTCTGGTCTTCTTCTGATGGTGGGGACCCCAAGGACACTGCTGCAAGTCGGGTACTAGAGTCACTAGTGCCTTGACGCCGGTTCAGCCCAGGAAGGTACTTTTTGGCATAAAAAGTGATTGAGCCTGCAATAATCTCTTGTTTAATGCCACGAGATTCCATGACCGAAATTAGCCTCTGATAGAGAGGCAAGCTCAGGTTTGAAACATCCTCATACCACCAGTCTGAACTTGATTTCTTTGGTCTAGCCCCTGTACTTATCCCATTCCACAGGACACTCCCACCAGGACTTTGCATGGGGCCTCCATGCTCCTTGACAGGCCACCCAAACAGATTAGGATCAGTAGATGCTTTTGTGGCTAGTGACTCAATACACCTTTTTGTAATGTTGAGTTCTTCAGCATGAGGGAGAATGTCATCGCAAGTCTGAAGTGCTTTTAAAGAGTCTTTCCAATTTCGAAGGACTACTTGATTGAGAAAGGCTTCAGTTTGTATGATTAAGTTGTCCTCCCCATATTCCTCAGTCATTTCAAGATGCTCAGCAGCACATCGAAGGTAAACAACATTTGAGGCAGTAAGCTCAAATTTCACCCCGTAGCAGAACTTGGCTACTAACTCAAATGTTTTTGCCCCACCAGGAATATCAGGGATGTTTATGACATGTTCTTCTTCTCCTTCAGATGCTTCGGAAATCAATCTTTCCATAACCCCACTTCTTGAGAGCAAAGGAAACTGCATCAAACGGCAATTGAAATGTGAGAAAAGCCTTTAAATTTTAAAACATGCATAATGGGGTTGCTACCAGATTATGATTCATTCAAACGTAGATAAAACATTGGAACATGAAAGCTTACCTTATGAAGATGGAATGACATCTCTCCAACTTCAACAACAATGTCACTAGGAAGCCCAGTGGTGCAGAACCTACAATCGTTCCAAGATGTATATATAATGTCAGTCTACAAATAAGAAAGAATAAAGGAAGTGATCCAGTGCATCAATAATCAAATTAAATAAACCCAGCAATTCATAATTATGAGGTTCCAATACATGCAAAATCCTTTTACCCAAGGCAATCTACACAGAATGTACAATCAACCATGTACTGTGCAGGAACAGAAAACTAGAAGATCTTAATAACCCAAAGAGCATATCCAGAACATGGATGGTGAAGGGGGAGTCCTGTTTTCGGTCTTCAAAATGAAGTAATATATAACTGAAAGTATAACCAAACAACCACCCCAGAAATGTTATTTGTTCATGCGTCATAAAGATTTTGATGAGGGACAAATTGTGCTAAGCAAGAAGAAAAACATTCATTAATTTTTAAGCAGCAGTAGAACTGTTTGTATCCACCGCCTAAGTTCAAGCTATGCTATCGCAACGGACCAATGGGTCAAAAAAAAATACAAAAACTAATTTGAAGGTAACAGCTCTTCAGTATCATGTACCAGACTGGAAAAAATTCCCTAAACTAACTCCCAACTAAAATGCTGCATAAAAAAATTTACTTGCCATACAAATCCAAGTTTGCAGACTGAATTTAAAGGACACAAATAAATAAATAAATATATAATTTAACAATTATAATTATGATAAATACATTAATAGAATCCACAGCATATATAGAAATCATAAAGAATATGAAATTACAGATGTCAGAGAGCATACCAGGCCTGTCCTTGTCTATGGAAGGCATCAGTTTTAGATCCCAATTTCACGCAAGCCATTTCCTCCCAGTGAAAGCAGTATAGAACTTGAACAACAATTTTCCAAAAGAGCTAAAGCTAAACAAACCCAGAATCCCACTGAAAACTCAATTCAGACCCTATCAAATCTCTTAAAGCAAAGTTAGAGTAACTGCCCAAATCAGGGCAGTTTCATAAGCAGACGCAGAAACCCAATAAGCTGTTTCCCTTAAGCACCACTGTGAAGCCAAAATCAATCAGAAAGAACCAAACCCAGAATTCTCAAACCAAGTCTGTCAGAACGTTGAAACAGCACCAGAATGTTGCTTCCTTTACAGCCTGTCAAACCCAAAATTTGCACAAACCGACTGAATTTTCTGCCAAATCTACCCAGTAGATGTACCAGAAGAAAGTGAATTCCTTTCACAAACCCAGGTTGAGAACCCTTAGAAATACCTCTAAAACCACTCCACTACAGCACACCCACCTCCAAAAAAAAAGACCCAAATTTGAACCCAAAACCCCACCAGCAATAAAACACAAAATTTATAATTCAGACAGAAAATTTAGGTCAACCCCTCCCACTGCTTCCCCAGAAAACCACAAAATTATGTGCTATTGTTTTCTCTGCGCTAAACCTACCAAGAAATTTCCAAATTTGAAACCCAAATGAGACACAAGGGACCAAAACCACTGACACCCATTAAAGTAAAAGTCCCCCCAATGAGTATGTGACGTAAAATAATGTCTACAAAACCATGATATATGCAAGACCCATTTGCCAAAAAGACAGCCAGACGCTTCAAACTGAACCCCCCAACATCGCTATTATTAATGGCAGCAGCTCTCAGAGGACTCAGAGACCACCCTCCTCACAAAGACATGTGGGGTCCTCTGGCTTGAGATTGAGACACACTCATTGCCTTTCTAGAACTTGGTTTAGGAGAATCTTATAAAACAAGTAGGGTTTAATTTGACTAGCAGAGAGATAATCTTGTGTGATTATTCTTTATTTAATTTAATGCCAAGCATAGAAGCAACATCTATCTGTTTTTTCTCCAGCAAGGCCATGTGGGTGGGTGGGTGGGTGCATTACTTATGCCCATATAAAATTAATAATTAAATTAGTAAGTAAGATTGACTCTTTGGAGAATGAAATGAAAACTAGAAATTGATTGGGTTGATTAGAAAGATAGTCAATTTATTGTCCCATGCACGAATTCATTGGGACCAATCCTGTATTGACGGAGATATATGCTCTATAAAGTCGGTTCCGACTTACCAGCCTTTATGAGGATTAAAGGGCATTTTTTCGGAATATCGAGTATATAAAAGGTAGTTTTTTGGGCTAAATGAATGATGCTAACTCTAACAATAAGTTAGCTATTTCTTTTTCTCCAAAACTTCAAAATAAGAAAACTAGGGTACATGGAACTTATTTTTTTATAAGGAAAATGCGATAATAATTTATTTGAAAGAGGACTTAGAAATATAATAACAACAAAAAACTAACTAAACTCTAGAAGATTAAGTGAACATCTCTACACACAAGGGTTTGAGAGCGTCCCTGTCCCCTTAGCCAGTGAAACCTTTGACAAAAAAGAAAAAAGCCAGTGAGCGCTGCATACACTGCACTTCAACCAAATACTTCAATACATGTTCGTTCAGCAACCAAAAAAAAGAAGAAAAAAAAAGAAGAAGAAAGGATACATGGTGAACAAATCTTCTTAGGGATTTTCACATCCGAAAGGTTCTTAATGGATACGATGGGTCATGGACTGCAGTGGTGTGTTCTTGATTCATCTTTGAATTTAACTTTTAAGTGATGATGTTTCAGTTAAAATTCACCGTATACTAAGGGGACAAAACCCGTATGCATCCAAACGGAGCCAAACGAAGCCAAATAATATCATAGTCGATAGATGCAAGACTTTGAAGGGCATTTACAGATGCATCACAGAGACCTCGAAGGGCACCAATAATAAAAATATAGCTTTCTTTGTAGGCCTATCTTTTGAGTTACCCTTTGTAAAAATCTCACATCTAAAATCTACACTCCTATAAAGGTCTATATAAACAAAGCACTACGATATTTGGTAATTGTGGTTAACGTTGAAGAGTTGGACTAATGGGCTTGGCTATAAGGTAGGCTTTAGATTCGGCAGTCATTAATAATAATTATATTAATCAAAGACTTGGGCCTTGGGCCTTGGGGCTCTTGGGCTATGGAGAAATTTAATTAAGACACCCAAACGAAAATAAGTAATTTATTTTTTCGTTTTTGCACAACAAAATTGAATCAGTAACATATTTAAATATTCACTAAAGAAATAATAATTAACACATAATTACTAATTAAAGTAATTCAAAAAGGCTAAGATATTACTTAATCACATATATTCAATTAAAGAAGTTGGCCAAAGAAACAAAAGTAAAGAAACTAATTTTATATTTGTGAACAATAAAATTTTTAAAAAAAAACCCTCTACCGACGAAATTTCGTCGGGAAAGGTCCGAGAGTTTGCCGGTATAGACCTATCCCGACGCAATTTCGTCGGGAGAGGTGTTTACTTATTTACAGGGTACAGCCGTGCGGCTATACTTTAAAATATTCTATTTTGAGGTACAGCCGTGCGGCTAAACTTTAAAATATTCTATTTTGGGGTATAGCCGTGCGGCTATACTGTTAAGATATTATATTTTTAGAGTATAGCCGCACGGCTATACCTATAAAATATTCTAAATATTTTAATTTGGAGTATAGCCGCACGGCTATACTGTTAAAGTATTATATTTTTGAATATATTATGTTTGAATTTATTTAATGAAGAATTAGTATTTAAATCAATTCATTAATTTCATAAAAAAAACACTTAATAAATACTAATTAAATATCTTAAATAATTTTGAGAAATTTAAAAGTATTTTAAAAATAGTTTAAATTATTTAAAAATTCTAGAAAATTATTTTAGTATTCTAAAAATTGAATTTTAGTCTCCAAACCCTAAATCCAAGTCTCGAACCAAAAACCATGGCTTTCGAACTTATCCGAACTTGTTCCGTAACGGTTTGCAAGCCTCGAACCCTAATTGTAAACCTACTATAGGGCACTTAGGACTCGATTAGGCTTGGATAATCACGTAACTCGACCTAGGGATTTACGATTTAGGTTTCGCTCTCAATCTTGGGTTATATAGATAATACAAAATATTTAAATATAAAAAAGACGGGACTTGGGCTATGGGGAAATTTAATTAAGACACCCAAACGAAAATAAGTAATTTGTTTTTTCGTTTTTGCACAACAAAATTGAATCAGTAACATATTTAAATATTCGCTAGAGAAATAAAAATTAACACATAATTACTAATTCAAGTAATTCAAAAAGGCTAAGATATTACTTAATCACATATATTCAATTAAAGAAGTTGGCCAAAAAAACATAATATTTTATTTTAAAATATATGAGACTTTGGCTGTGGAAAAATTTAATTAAGCCACCCAAAGGAAAATAAGTAATTTATGCCCTTCGAGGTCTTTTTTTTTTTAGGACTTTTCCTATTGAAAGAATCGATAATATACTAAACTCACACACACAACACAAATGCTAGGACTCGAACCCAGGACCTTGCCTGGTGGAGCAATTACTCCAAACTACTACCCTAGTGAGTCCTTTGCCGGTCTTTAAATATATTTATTACACCCTTCAAAGCCTTAATTAAAGTAATCCAAGGGCTTTAAATATATTTTCACATTGAACTTCAAGTACTCACTAATTAAAAATAATTCAAAAAGGCTAAGATATGACTTAATTACATATATTAAATTAAAGAAGTTGGCAAAAAAAAAACAAAAGTAAGAAACTAATTTTATATTTTCAAATATTTTTTTTTTAAAAAATATTTGTCCCTACGAAATTGCGTCGGCACAGGTCTATGCCGGCGAACTTGGCTAGATTAGCAGAGTATAGTCGTTCGGCTATACTTTTTGTAAAACAAAATTTAAAAATATAGTATTGCCGGACGGCTACTATTTGTTGAAAATTTTTAAAAAAATATAGTATAGCCGGGCGACTATACTATTTATATATATTGCCAACGTATGAGCCACGTGTTAAAACAGGAAAGCCGTGCGGCTATACTATTTTAAAAAAAATTAGTAAACACGAGTATAGCCGCCCGGCTATACTATTTGTAAATATATATATCTTGCATTTTTGTTAGAACAAGTAAGAAATAATCTTAGCCTCTCACATTCATTCATAGTTAGTAACATACGTACATGTTTTATTCGGCAAAATTTTGGCAGATTACCACTTAAAAATTCGGCCAATATAATATATATTTTTAATATAAATTATTTACATTTTTAAATATATATTATTTTTATTCAATAATATGTGAGAATTAAGTGTATAATACATGAATTTTGTGTGTCTTATTGAAATTTTTATTAAAAATACGTGTATTAAACAGAAAAAATACGTATGCACATGTATAATATGAGTATTGTACGTTTGCCGAGTCCTTAAGATGTTTGTAGAACACGAATATATTATTGAAAAATACATACGTACTTGTATAATACGTAATTTATTTTTTCAACGTCCATTGAACTTCAAGTACTTTCTATTTATTAAGTCATTTGTGGAAATATATTTACAGATGCATCTGTAAATGCCCTTCATGGTCTTTAAATATATTTATTAAGCCCTTCAAGACCTTAATTAAAGTAATACAAGGGCTTTAAATATATTTTCACATTGAACTTTGGAGGGTGTATTCAATTGAAATTTTAATAGATTGTAATCACTTGATTTTAATGTAATGGATTTCGGCAAGATTTGTAATTACAAGATTTTACTTATGATTTTAATAGATTGTATTTACAAGATTTTACTTATGATTCACTTATAACTTTTTTGTATTCTCCAAAGAATCAAAAGATTTGCTATAGTATTTCATATGAAATAAAAATCATGTAATAACATGAATTAATTATGCCACATGGATAAATAACCAAATGATAAAAGTAATAACAATAACGTCATGTAGCAACTAGACATGGCTTAAGGAAAACAAAAGTTATTCAAGACGTAATAAACATTTGTTGGAGCTTCATCTCCTCATATGACCTAGATAGCATCTCTCCACATAGTTGAAGCTATGCTAGCTCTCCATGTGTTATCATCCTCTCTTTGTTGCTCTTGGGTTTGATAAATTTATTCAAAATTGTCGTCTTCATCAACTGGTGTTGATGAGGATGAAGTCATTCATCAGTTGACTCAATAGGAAATTCATCGAAACAACACTTCTTATGAAGAAAGTTATGTAATGCTGCACATGCCAACACTAGCTCTGGTTGTGTTTCAAATAGAAATGGAGGAGATGACTTAAAAATTGTGAATCGTGATTTAAAAATACCAAATATCTTATAGGATATAAAGGCACTTGTACCTATTATAAGGTGACAAGTGTCATGTCATGATTTGTTGAGTTAGTTAGGTTGCTTAGTCAAGAAGATTACATTGTAACAATACATAAGAAACGTGTGGGCTTGTAATTCATTGATTAAGTAAGAAACAGAAATAGAAAACAAAATCTTTTTCTTCAATTCTCTCAGATTCTTCTCATTCACTTTAATGTTTTCATGGTATCATGAGCCACAAGGCTAACGCTTCTTTTTCTTCGATCTTGATTCCGCTGTCGTATTTTCTCTCTATTCTTGATCTTGATTCCGTTGTTCGCTTTGTCCCAAATTTCTTGCAATTTCTTCGATTTCACAGAAATTATTGCTTACGATGGTGACTGCTTCTTAGTTAGTTCTTGCTCAATCTCCAATTTCTTCTTTAATTCCTAATGTTGGTAATACAGTAACTGTAAAACTCGATGATACGAACTACGTTACCTGGAATTTCCAAATGGAGCTTTTGCTTCGCGGTCATGGCGTTCTAGGGTTTGTTGATGGTTCTAGGTCCTGTCATGCTGAATTCACTGGTGCTGATGACAATCGCACTGTCTCTGATGCCTATCAGGTTTGGAAAATCCATGATAATTCCTTGATGATCTTAATTACTGCTACTTTGTCCTCCTCTGCAATTTCCTATGTAATTGGTAGTCAGAGTTCTCATGAAATGTGGCTCAATCTCAAGGAACGATTTGCAAGCATATCTCGGACAAGTATTTTTTAGATGAAAACCGATCTTCAGAATATTAAGAAAGGCCATGAGTCTGTTGACCAATATCTTCAAAAGATCAAGGATTCAAGGGATCAACTTTCTGCTGTTGGTGTCGAAATCTCTGATGAAGATATCATGATTCTTACTCTCAAAGGTTTACCTGCTGAGTACAATACTGTTAAGGTCGTGATTCGCGGTAGGGAGAGTGTTTTATCAATGAAAGAACTTCGTTTTCAACTTAAGGCTGAGGAATCTACTCTTGAAGAAACTGCTCGACAAATTCCTTTGCTTTTTGCTATGGCTGTCAAGCCAAATGCTGCAAGTTCTATGCCTTCTGCCTCTTACTCTTCTGTGCCACCTCAATCTGCTTCATATTCTTCCAATCCATCTTCTGGATTTCGTGGTTCATCTATTTGAGATCGTGGTCGAGGTCGTTTGTCCTATAATACTTTTCAAAGATTTCCTGGACGGACTGGTAATTACAATAACTTAAGTGGGATTCTTGGCCGGCCTCAACATGTTCCTCCATTCTCTGGTTCATATTCTGTGCCTACTTGTCAAATTTGCAACAAAAGATGACTATTGCAGCAACTTGCAATTTTCGATCTACCTCATCTCAATCTACTGATATTGAACCTTGTCAAATTTGTTGGAAAAGGAATCACACTGCCCTCACTTGTCACTTCAGGGATAGTTATGCTTCTCCTTATCCTCAGATGAGTGCCATGTCTGCTCAGGCATCTCCTTCTCATGAAGTTTGGATTGCAGATTCTGGGGCTACCAACCATATGACTGCAGATATCTCTGCTTTGTCTACACATGTTTCTTATCCTAATGCTGATACTATCACAGCTGCTAATAGAGTAGGTCTCAATATTGCTCACATTGGAGCCTTTATTCTTCCTACTCCAAGTCATGTTTTTCAAATTAATTCAGTTTTTCATGTTCCTCAGTTATCTACTGGTTTATTATCTGTCAATCAATTATGCAAAGAAAATAATTGCCGATGTATCTTTGATGCCACTTGCTTATATATACAGGACATAGCTACAAGGAAACTTCTGTACAAAGGACTGAGCAGTAATGGTCTTTATCCTATGCCTCGTCCTCTTAATCATGCTGCTTCTTATGCTGCCTTGCTTGGACAGAAAGTCACTTCAGATCTTTGGCATTGCAGACTTGGTCATCATACAAACTCAGTTATGCAACTTGCTTTGGATCAATCTGGTATCTCTGCATCCTCTACAGATTCTGCTATATGTGAAGCTTGTTTGAAGGGCAAATTTACTAAGCTGCCTTTTGCTTTAGTTCCTATTAAATATGATAAACCATTTCAAGTCATTCATAGTGACCTTTGGGGACCATCTTCTTGTACTTCTATTGAAGTCTTTCGATACTATGTTTCTTTCATAGATGAATGTACTCGTTACACTTGGATCTTTCCCTTGAGAAATAAATCAGCAGTTTACTCTCATTTTGTGCACTTTTATTCTTTTGTGTTCAATCAGTTTTCTACTTCTATTCAAGTGTTACAAAGTGATGGCCGGGGGGAGTACATTGGTAATCAATTTCAGCAATTTTTGGCTTCTAAGGGTATTTTACATCATAGATCTTGCCCTTACACACCAGAACATAATGGTTTAGCCGAACGAAAGAATAGACACTTGATGGAAACTGCCATCACTTTAATGCAAGCTGCCTCATTGTCAGAAAAATACTGGTTTCATGCTTGTGCAACTGCAACTTACTTGATTAATCGACTGCGTCAGCCTTTACATATGCAATCTCCCTATGAAATGTTGTATGGATCTTCTCATTCTCTTCAACATCTCAGGATATTTGGTTGTGCTTGTTATCCCTCTATGAAGCCCTATAATCATAATAAATTGCAACCTAAAACTACACAATGTATTTTCCTTGGTTATGCTTCTCAGTATAAATGATACATTTGTTTTGATACTTATGCAAACAAACTGATTGTCTCTCGACAAGTCCTATTTGATGAGACCGTTTTTCCCTCTAGTCAACTCAAGGACAAGGTTGGTTCTACATCAGTTTCTTCTAGGTCTTCCACATGCTCTCCACCAACTAATCCTTTATATTTTCCCCAATTTCCATCTGTGGATCATGCTGGTTCAGTGCTTCCTTCAGATTCATCATCTTCAACATCTTTGCCTGCTCAAGCTACTAATTCTGTCCTAGATGTTACATCTACATCTCCTCATGATTCTGGTGCTCCTACCTCTCAATCTATTGATCTGCAAATGGTTTCTCCTATTACATCTCAGAATCAGCATCCCATGCAAACAAGAAGTAAATCTGGCATTTTCAAGCATAAAGCTTTTCTCACTACAGATATCTCTACCAATGTTATATCAGAACGTCATACTTATGCTTCAGCCGCTAAAGTTCCTCAATGGCAGTTAGCTATGCAAGAAGAAATGGATGCTTTAAAAGCTCAGGGTACTTGGCAGTTGGTTCCTCTACCTCCCAATCGCAATCTAGTAGGTTGTAAGTGGGTTTATAGAATTAAGAAAAACTCAGATGGATCTGTTGCAAGGTATAAAACACGTTTGGTTGCAAAGGGGTTCTCTCAAGAGGCTGGATTGGATTATGCAGAGACTTTTAGTCCTGTTGTAAAACCTTCTACAGTTCGTTTAGTGCTTGCTCTTTCTGCTACCTGATGGGCATATTTTATATTATATATTTAACCCCATTTTTAGTACATTTTGGTTAATATTTTGGAAGAATTTTGATACTTTGAATTGTATTTGCAATATAGGACTTTTCACTTCCTCTGGAGCAAAACATAATCAAATGGATGAATTTTGGAGTAATTCCAGTTGGAGGACGTTCGTGAGTCACTTAGCTTGATTACATCAAAATTTCAGATTTTTCTACCGAACGATTATTTTCTGGCAGTCAATTAAAGGAGCAGTGCGCTGTGCTGGAAAAGTGACGTTTTGGGCTTTTCTGCGTTTTTGGAGCCCAAGATGACCTCGGATGGGTTCGTGACCTTCTGGAGATGTGTTCAGAATATTTTTATCTTCAAAACAAGCTATCTTGGGCCTGATTTGGAGCAGATTTGAGCCCAGAACGTGGCTCGGCAGATTTTGAGCGAATTTCTCTAATCCTGTTTGGATTTTACTTCCTAGTATTACTTTATTTTAATTAATTTCCTTGTGGGAAAAGAAAAGCTGTATTGGGCAGCTAGGTTTGTATTTAAGTTCTTTTTCACAACAATTTTAGGGATTCTATCTTCTTTTTTACTTCTTGAACGCGACATTGTGGAGAGTAATTGCTAGGGTTCTTGAAGACCTTCAACTTCAAGGTGTATTCAATCTTTTTCTATGATTTCAATTATAATTATGCGTAACTAATTTCCTTTTGCTAGGGTGAAGCCTTAGTCTTAGCATGAATATGTTATTTTTATTTAATTGCTTATGGTTGATTGCATGCATACTTTGAATTGTTAATCACTGGTTTAAACTATCTAACTGTCTTGATGCCTGATCACCATTAGGATATTTAGAAAAGTAATTTGATGCAATTTTGGTCGGAAGGTTCCCTGGAATTGACGCTGACTTCTTGTGATTAATAATTGTAAGTTCACTTAAGGCGAACATCACGCTCTTAAGGGTTGCATGGTTTTTCAAAGGGTTTTCACAAAACGTAATGAGTCTTTCATGTTCAGATTTGATCCGAACGTCCGGACGGGTTGCATGTTAGATATACGTTCTATGTTGGAGGTTCCAAGTAGAATATACATTAGGAAAACCTAACCTTCGAAGTGGCATGCATTGATCATAAGTAATTGGTAAAAACTCATAGGACTGCTAGGTGACGGTGAATCCCTAGTGCTTTTATAAATTAATATCTAAAACTCTTTTCTTTAATCGTGTTTTTAATTAAATTCGTTTTTAGCTTTAACAAATCAGAAATCACCTTTCTCAACCTTTAATTTTAGTTAATTGGAAATCGTGTATACATAAATTGCTAAATAGTCCTTCAGGAGAACGACCTTGCAGGAGCAACTATACTACAATAACCAGTATTCTTGCAAGTATTTTATGTGATTTTAACCCTGTCTGCACAGGTACTAAAACTCCTATCAAGAAATTGGCGCCGCTGCCGGGGACTATTTCGTTTAATTTTTGTTTAGACTGTTTCTGATTTTTATTTGAAATTTTAATTTCGTAAAAAAAAAAAATTCTGAACAGCTTTATTTTCTTCTGTTTGCAGATTCTGCACCATGCATGGTTCAAACCAGATTCAGAACGAAACAAATTGCAGATTTTGTTCCAGAACCAGAGCGTATGCTACACAAACAGCAAAGGGAAAATAGCTTGGACTGTTCACTGCAAGACACTTTTCTGCAGAATTTGTTTGCAGATTTTGTGGACAAGGGTAACATGGTTTTAGTAATACCTGAAGCAGGCAAACCACTCAGAGAATCATTGGCTGCCCGTGCCAATGACGTTCCTAATTGCATTGTGTATCCTGACCAAGAAGAGGGTGACTCATTCGAGATCCATATGTTTTCCTTTGGTCGGAAACTGCAACAACTAGATGTGAAGAATGCTTTTCTTCACGGTATTCTTCACGAGGAAGTTTACATGTCCCAACCTCCCGGCTTTCTTGATTCTTCCCATCCCCATCATGTCTGCAAGTTGGTTAAATCACTCTATGGCCTCAAACAGGCCCCTCGAGCCTGGAATGACCGATTCACTAAGTTTCTTCTTACTTTAGGCTTCACAGCTTCATATGCTGATCCATCTTTATTTGTCTGCAAAAAGTCTGACTCTCTAGTCTTTCTTTTGTTATATGTCGATGATATTATCATCACCGGATCAGATTCTGCTATTGTTCAATTGATTATTGATCAACTTTCACAGGAGTTTGATATGAAAAATCTTGGGGATCTCCATTATTTTCTTGGCCTTCAAGTTCAATATCCAGCAGATGGCATCTTTGTTCATCAGTCCAAATATATTCTTGATGTGCTTACTAAGGCCAATCTCTTGGATTGCAAACCTTGTGTTACCCCATGTCATCCCAATCATAAGCTGCTCAAGGACAGTAGTCTTCCTTACTCAGATCCTGCTCACTATCGCAGTATTGTTGGTGCACTTCAATACCTTACATTTATTCGGCCTGACATTGCCTATGTTGTGCATCAAGTTTGTCAGTTTATGCATACTCCTTTGGACACTCATTACTTAGTTGTCAAACGTATTCTTCGTTATCTAAAGGGCACTATGTCTCATGGTTTGTTGTATAAACAAGTTTCTTTGGACATGACTGCTTTCACTAATGCTGACTGGGCTGGGGATCCAAATGATCGTCGGTCTACAACTGGTTTTGTTATTTTTCTCGGCACAAACCCCATCTCCTGGTCTTCCAAGAAGCAACAATCTGTTTCACGTTCTTCTACTGAAGCTGAATATCGTGCAATGGCTGTGACTGCAGCTGAAATTGTATGGCTTCAGCAGCTTCTTACTGATATGCTTGTCCTCTTATTAAGAAACCAGTTTTATGCTGTGATAATCAATCTGCCATGGCTCTGTCTTCTAATGTATTAATGACATTGTTTTTAGTGTAGAAATGGACACATGTCATGAAGATAATGGAGAAGGTCCAAAAGAGAAGATTAGAGAGAAGGTTGCTAGCATTTCTCTAAAACTAATGACATCATAGAAAAAAACAAAATTAAAAACCAATTAGTTAAGAATATAAACTCAGCCGTCAGCAGCACGCATGCACGACCTAGTTGTGTAAGTTGAAAAGCTAAAGAAGCAATGGAGACCACAGAAAGATAGTTTTACAAACGGATCAGATAAACACATTTACAACAAAAGGTACACACTAAAATGGGTAAACTATAACAATATATCAAATTCATCACACATATATATATATATATATATATCGTTCTTACGTTCTTGTGAGTGAAGCGAGACTTCCTCCAAACAAGTGGAGACAACTACCACGAGTTCAAAATCAAATTGGTACGATAGCAAGATTAAATATTCAGAAATCAATCATGCAGCTGGGTGCTAGTTTAAGTTTCTGAATTAGCAGGCTTTCTTCTTTGTATAAACTGCCTAACTGGTCCAACATGTGGTGGTGTATTTGGGCTAAATATAAACATGTACATAAAGGGGTTTTTTTTTTCTTTCTCAGGCCCAAAGAAAACTTTCTCAAGTCATGCTGTCTGTTCAGAAAGAAAACATTAGTGGTGGCTTTCTATCTTCATGGATACAACGCCAATTTTTATTTTTTATTTTTTATGTTCATTTAACTTTTCTATCTTCATGAAGAACTAGGCAATGATTTCTTATTTACGGCAACATTCTTGTTAGATTCAGATTGTATGGATGTTGGTATTGCAGCAAATCAGTTACTGTTGTTTGTTGGTATTGGAGTAAATGGAATAAATGAGAGCCTTTGTACCTGCTTTCTCCAATAAAGAAATCTTCTTTAAGAAAAGTAAGATTGTGTGTGATCCAGGACTTTTCCTTGCACCAACCATTTGTCTCCCAAGGATTATTTGCTCCTAAGTTTTGAAAGAATGAGTTACTTTCTGCCTATGGGAAGCAAAAATTTAGTTTATTTAGGAAAAGACAGAGCAATTCTCAACTTGAAAGCTTTTAGAAAGTATGTAAAAAACTTGAACCCTTTTTCTTTCCCCTAACTTTTATCATCTCTCTTACCCCTATGAAATGAGATATTGAAATCTATGTAAGACCCTCTTATGTGCAGAAGCCGTCTACCCATCCTCACAGCCAAGTGGGGCTATTTTGTATTGGCGCTCTAGTTGGATGGGGTGTCAAACGGGCTGTTTGGGCTGGGCCGGTCCGCTCAGAGCCAGTCTATTTAATAAACGGGCCGTGCCGAACCCGTCTATTTAAGAAAATCATTAATTCCGGGGCGTGCCACTAAACGGGCCAAGATAGGCCCACGTAAAATTTGACTTATGTATTGCTTTTTTTTTTTTGGTAATTTTTTTTTTACAACTTCATAACAATTAGAGCATTTCCATCCATTTGCCATGGCAAATGGTAAGGGGAGGCAATGGCTATAGCTATTCATGGGAATAGTGCTTGCCCTTGCAATTTTTTGGTTGATTTTCCACCCATTGACATGGTTTTTTTTAAACTTTAAAGATTAACTTTGATAAGATTTTCGGTTGCCATGTGTCCATATTTATTATAAAATTCACATATCATGTTTCGGATAAAATATTCGGATAAGATTTTTGGAAGGAGAAGAATTTGTATGAAGATTTGGTGTGAAAAGTGAATAATATTGGTATGTATTTATAGAAAAAAAAATCAGATTTTTTTCAATTTTTTTTAACGTTGGATTGTAGTGGAAAATTTGATCGGAAGCCCCAGGTACTGCCACATGTCTTCTAGCCGTTTGGGAAAATGCAAAAAAAAATTGAACTGCTCGCTGACACCAGCAACCCCAAGCAGGAGCTCGGGTTGGATTTGCCTTGGGTCTTGCCCCAGTTGGTGGAGCCCACTCCTTGCTTGGACTGGCCTTCACCGGTGGACTTCGTTTTTGGGCGTTGGGGCCCTTCTGGGCGAGCTGACTTGCAGCGCTGAAAGTGCTCTTATGTATTTACCAATGAGATTTATGATTTGTTGAAAAGTGGCCAATAACTTTCTTTAAAGTACATTTAAATAGTAAGAAAAAAGTACATTTAAATAGAAAATGACTATATTATTGTTTGGATTTTAAAATTTGAAACTTGAAAAACAAAATCATTATTTTATATATAAAGAAAATATTAAATTTTCATACATATTATTAGAGAAAAGAAATAGTGTAAGACCGTGAGTTTGGAGAAGCAAGAACGGTAAGCAATCTCACATCGCTCGGGGAGGGAAAGGTGAAATGCTTATATGTGTGGACACTTCTCTTCCTAGCACGAGGCCTTTTGGGAGCTCACTGACTTCGGATTCCTTGGAACTCCGAAGTTAAGCAAGTTGGGGCTAGAGCAATGCCAGGATGGGTGACCCACTGGGAAGTTGCTCGTGAGTTCCCAGAAACAAAACTGTGAGGGCGAGGCCCAAAGCGGACAATATTGTGTTAGGAGAGTCGGGTCGTGACAAATAGACTTGAATTTAAGATATAAATGCAATAATATTATGTATTATTTTTCTCTAAAACAAATATAATTTAATAAATGAGCCGGTTCGTTGGGTTTCGGGCTGGCATGGCCTGGCCCATTGGGCCCAATTACCTTGTTCCGACATGACCCAAAGATACAGGTTGTGCCATGCCGGACCTTATTTAAGCGGGTTGTGCTAGGCCTTCCTAGTCTGTTTGATACCTCTAAATGGGACTATGTGGGGCAAGATGAGACCACAATATAAAAAGACCTTGCTAAGCTTTTTTTTTTCTTGACGGACAACTAATGTGGTCCGACTGTCCGACTACCGGACCGAAGAATTTCTCTTGAATCTCATAACATCATTAAGAAAACAATTATATTAATTGTATTGTTTTCATTCATCACATAAAACATAGTATTAACATAGATAATGTTTTCTTAATACCTAAGAAAAAAAAGTTAGTGCACCTTTTCTCTAGACTCTAGTTACATTATAGGTTAATGCAACTTTATAAAATAGGAGACGAAGAAAGTAGGCAAAAGCCAACAGTCGAAAGAAGATACATCAGAACTGTGACCCGGAGGCCAAACTATTGGTCAGAAAGCGCTTTTTAAATAGGAAAGCAAAACATATAGAAAGAAAAAGAAGACAGTGAAATTGCCACTCTGCATAAACCGGAAAAATTGTAGTTGCCTTTTGAACTTTGCAGTGACCAACCAAGCCACCTCGCATTTATCTCTGAGTTTCTCCCCTGCTAGCTTGCTGAAATGCGCACCCTAACACTTCACGCCAACCATGTGGGCCCCCTCCGTTCTAAGATGCGCCTAGAGTAGCCACTGTACTCTCAGTCCTTTTGCACCTCTCTGTAACAGTGAAAGCAGTGGAGTGGCCCAAAGAGAGCTGGAGAGTCATGGCTGTCATGCATGAATCGCTTCTTGGGTAAGCATTATTATAATGTGCTTGTACTAAAATGCGCCCTCTTAGGCCTTGGATGCTTCTCTTGGACTCTGGGGTCTTGAGCTGAGCTCCCTTTGCTTTTCTTTGTTTATCTCTCTAGTGTTTTTTATGAGTAATGCTATGCTCACCACATGTGGTGAGCATAGCATTTTTGGTTTTTTATAGTCTCCATTTGAAAAGCATGGAAAAGGCAACACCTTTGTGTGGGGTTCTCTCTCCTCTCATCGTTTTTGCTGGGCAAAGCAAAGCACGGCTCTCTCTCTCTCTCTCTCTCTCTCTCTCACACATATCTGTGTGTCTCTGTCTCTGAAAGTTTCCATGTCAGTCAGACGTTATCTTGTCTTTGCTTTTAATTTTTTAATTTATGAAAGGTAGCATTTTTAAATCATCTCTGAACTGCTTCCCAGGCAAAAAAACATCTCTGGAACTCTGCTGTAAAACCCATATCTTTTTATTTTTCTATTCACTCCAGCTCCATTTGGCTGTGGGATACGGAGATTTTGGAAGTGGGTTACTTTAGTTACTGATATTTTTGTCTTCTTTAGGGCCTTTGAAGCATTAGAAGCGGAGATGCATGTTGAGTGAGGATAGCAGATTTAGGATTTGGAGGTGAGGTGGGGGGTTTGATCTTTGGGCATGTAGTGTAAAAACTTTGAAGTCACATTGACGAGGAGAATTTTATCTGTGCGCTTGAAAGTTCACTGAGAAAAGGTACCTGTTTAAGTTTTTTTGTTTCTTGTTACTTCTACTACAGCTTATGAGGACTTCTGATTTGTGAAAGATTTGGAAAAGGTTGGGGTTTTCTTCAGTGACTAGGAATGGAAGCTGTCAAAATTGAATTTCTTAATATGATGATCATCTGACGCTCTAGGCTTGAATGATAACTGCAAAGTGGATGTGCATTATGAGTTTACTCGTCTTTCTAGTATAACAGTACTCAAAACTGAGCCTGCATTTGGGTCTATTGTCTCTGGTTCTTCCTATCTTTCAGTCACTAGGCAGAAGAAAGTCGTCTTCTTTTTGCTAAACTTGCCAATTTGGGAAAATGGGTTGTGTTGCATCGAGGATTGATAAGGAAGAGAGGGTGCGAGTTTGCAAGGAGAGAAAGAAGCTAATGAAACAGTTGGTTGGGTTTAGAGGAGCATTTGCAGATGCCCAGTTGGCTTATTTAAGAGCATTGAGGAATACTGGAGGAACACTTAGACAATTTACAGAGTCCGAGACATTAGATCTTGATACTACTCCATATGGCTTGGCATCGCCAGCTTCCCCTCCTCCCACTTTGCCTCCTTCCCCTCCACCACCACCTCCTTATAGCCCTGATTTGAGAAAATTGGATAATAATCAGAGAGAAGAAGTTGGTCTAGAGGAAAGCATAGAGATTACAGAGGATGATATCAGTACTCCACCACCTCCTCCAGGCCCGAGCTCGTCATGGGGATCTTGGGACCCTTTTGGCTCTTCTTCACCACAGCATCTGAAACATAATGAAACAGCGGAACCACTTGAGGAGGAAAACTGGGCAGAGACTAAGACGGATTTTGAGGAAGACGAACATGAAGAGGAAACTGCTTCAAATGTTGTAAATTCTCCGCCTATGAAACTGCAGCTGGCAGATTCCGTTGGGGATAATTCATCAACGACGAAGTTGTATACTAAGGACACTGCAGACATGGCCATGGTACTATGGAGAAGCAAGAAGACCTTGGAGGGTATAGCTAAGGTGATAGATGAATATTTTCTCAAATCATCAGATGGTTTAAAGGAAATTGCTGTTCTTATGAACATCAAAAGAGGGGATACTTTTCTGCCTCTGAGTATGAGCGAAAGCAAAGGTAAATACTAGCTCTATTTATGCATTTGGATTCTCTTAGATGTTGTCTCCTTTACATTTATATTTCTTGATAATTTTGCTTATGATAGAAACACAAACTTTATAACAAAGTTGGGGAAATTACAAGTAGGATGGAAGAAGTTCATAAAAATTAAAGATATGCTTCTAACTAAAAAATACAAATCACATTCAAATCAAAATTCTCCCTATCAATAAGAATTATACTAAAGGGTATATTTTTAAAAGCTATGCACTATTTCCTGTCTGATAGATCGGCTCCTAATATGCTTCAGATGTATTAGTTCTCTACAAGACTTTGTTAATGTGCAGCTTATCTGTGTTGATGCATTCTCCCTGTCTGTGTGCTTGTATTTACTGGATGTTTTGCTTATTAAGTACCTCCGCATATTTGTTTTGCTGTATAATTTACAGGGAAGAGGGGCAATTCCACAAAGGTCTTTAGTGCATTGTCATGGAGTTGGTCTTCTAGGTCACTTCAATTTCCAAGAGATGCAGTTGAGTCTGGTGGTCCAAGTGAACCATGCAGGCCAGGAGCTCATTGTATTACACTTCAAAAATTATATGATGAGGAAAAGAAACTTTACAAAGAAGTTAAGGTAAAAATAGTAATTGACCGTATCATATTCAGTAAAATCAGCATATGTAAACACTTAATGTGTATTTTGATTAGTTGAAATGACATCATGATAGATGACTGCAATCTATCTTGTGTGTGCGTGTTGAATTGAACTATAGTGTTTAAGATGTGCCATCCCATATAGGTAATGACACATTGACTGTTTTTCTGATTTTGAGTTTATAGTTAATTTTTCATTTCCAATCAAAAAAATAAATATTGCATCAGCCATGCCCTAAACTTTCTACACTTTACTAGTTCAGACTTGAAGGACTACAAGTAGTGGTTTTTTTGGCCTGGTATCTTTGAGAAAACTATTTTCTGGTGGTGATGACTCATCATTTTCCAACACTTGGTTATCTTTGTTACATTTTCCTTTAATCCTCTCTCTGTGTTTCCGCTCTCCTCTTTCTCCTTTTCCCAGCTAGCCTTGTTTCTGGTGAATTTATTTTATTTTATTTTGCTCGGAGTTTCTGGTGAAATTAATCATTCTATCATGCAGGAGGAAGAGTTTACCAAATTAGAGCATGATAGGAAATCCAAGTTACTGCAAAAACAAGAGGATGAAAACCATGACTGGACCAAGACTGAGAAAACTCGGTTAAGCGTTGAGAGTTTGGAGTCTGACATCTTACGTCTTCAGCACTCAATCAGGACCATTTGTTCTTCTTTAGTGAAGCTCATAGATGATGAGCTGTATCCTCAGTTGGTCACACTAACTTCCGGGTATTGTTGACATTAATCATGTAGTATAAAAGCCATAATTTTTTTCTTGTTATAGAAAAAATAATTTGGATGCTATTCTCTTAGTTTTAAAGTATGTAGGATAGTAGAATGTAAAATTTTTCTTTTGGTGACTCACTGAAACTTGTTCTTCAAGATGATGGATACCATTTTTCCCGTTTCTCATCCATCTCCTTCAATGTAGTTACCAGAGACTGATGATATTTTATGGCTCTATATCTGAGAATCAATATCATTAGTACCCTCTACAATTTTTCAATATAACATTTTTGTGTATAATGGGGTGTTTAGTAATCTTTCTAGTTGGTACCAAGTAGCGAATACCTGGAAAAGTTTTTTTTATCCACAATCATCCCTTTACTCTAAGAAAACCTTTGATTTAGTCTCACTGGATTTGTCTTCACAATAAGGTTACCTTACCTAAAACATGGAATTCTCCACTGGCCTTGTAGAGCTTTTAATGGAATGTGGCGAAACATGTCCTCCCGTATTTGTATCCTCAGGCTTTTGCATGACTCTCTTGCAGGCTTTTGCACATGTGGAGAACGATGTATGAATGTCACCAAGTTCAACATTTTGTTTCCCAGCAGTTGAATATTATTACTGATATAAAGATGGACTCGAGTACCAACAACCACCGCCAAGCTGCAATTCAACTAGAAACCGAGGTCTCTTACTGGTACAACAAGTTCTGCGAAGTCATAAAATCTCAACAGGAGTATGTTAGAACACTTTCCAGGTGGATCCAACTTACTGACAGTCTTGTCGAGGACCATCAAAAGTGTCTGTACTCATCTTCTATTCGTCGCATATGTGAACAATGGAATCTTGCCTTTGAACGGTTACAACCTAAGGTACTTCTGGTATAACCTTCTGCTGGCTCTCACTGATTTCCTGACAATTAATATTCCTAAAAGGAAAATTCTTTATGCTCTAATCTATGAGCTACTGTATAGATGTCACTAAAAGCAGAATGTAAAATTTGATATGCTGCCATCACATCACTTGTTTGGTCATGGAGTTTCATTGCTGGGAGTTAACCATTTTATGTTGACTGGACTCGTGTGGTTTGATACACAATTTTTTTATGTTTTGTTGTGCTTGCAGGAGGCAGCGAAAGCCATTAAGAGCCTTCTATCAGCGATCCACTCAATTCTCAAGCAGCAAGAAGAGGAGCACGATCTGCAGAAAAAATATGAAAAACTTGAGAAAAGGCTGCAAAAGGAGTTATATTCATTGGCTGAGATGGAGAAAAAGATGGAGGGGAGCGTCACCGAGGGAGATGAGTACTCCAGTTTAGGCCCTAAGCATCCCTTATCACTTAAGCGTGACAAAACTGAAGACTTAAAGAAGCAAGTGGAGAGTGAGAAGGCCAAATTTCTTAACTCAGTCCAGGTTAGCAAGTCCATGACACTGGAAAACCTAAAAAGCAGCCTTCCCAATGTATTCCAAGCGTTAATGACATTTTCTAGTGTCTATGTTGAAGCCATTGAGGCTGTTTGTGGCCTCATTAAACCAGCTGATGATTCTGATGGTACATTGTCAACCTCACAGAATTAACGTTGTTGTCTTGAAAATATGGAGATGAAATATGAATCTTCCTGAGTTATCAAGGTAGTTGAAGATGCTAATATTAGAGAGAGTTATTATGTATTTCATGTTTCTACATAACCTTTTTGGGGCAATCGCCTTGAAGTTTCCTTAATTTGTTCAAGTTATAATATTATTGGGAGGGAGTTAAAGAGGAACTGTGTTCGACTCTGCTAGCCTTAGTAGGCCAAATGTGTAGCAGCTTGTTGAGAGGAAACCATGGGAAAATAGAGTAAAGAAACAATGATGTTGAGATCCTTCTTATTGTTTCTTTACTCCCTATTTTCCCATGTCCGCGTACTATTTCTCTTGTACGCAAACTTTTGCAATATTTAAAGAGTATAGCTCTTTAAATATTTACGAATATCTCTAAATATATTTCAATATTTTAAAGTACAGCCGAGCGGCTATACTATTTAAATATATTAAAAAGTATAGCCGCGCGGCTATACTCTTTAAATATTCGAATATTTAAAATTGTTAAGGGTACTATTGACTTTCACCACTTCATTTAAAATTGTTAAGGGTATTTGTGTCTATTTAGGTGAGTTTTCTGTTATATTTGAAATTTTTTACAAAAATTGACATTTTTGAAATTACGAGTCAAGTTTTGGGCTATTTTCGATAAATTCTCATCGCAACCAGACACTTCGTAACCGTGAGACGACTCGCACAATCTCTCACTGTGAATTCTTCTTCAACCTCGATCAAATCTCAAACCCTAACCCTAATTTCACTGTCTTATATTAGAGCAAAGTGGTAGAGACTACGACGGATTTTGAGGAAGACGAACATGAAGAGGAAACTGCTTCAAATGTTGTATATTCTCCGCCTAAGAAACTGCAGCTGGCAGATTCCGTTGGGGATAATTCATCAACGATGAAGTTGTATCTAAGGACACTGCAGACATGTCCATGGTACTATGGAGAAGCAAGAAGACCTTGGAGGGTATAGCTAAGGTGATAGATGATTATTTTCTCAAATCATCAGATGGTTTAAAGGAAATTGCTGTTCTTATGAACATCAAAAGAGGGGATACTTTTCTGCCTCTGAGTACGAGCGAAAGCAAAAGTAAATACTAGCTCTATTTATGAATTTGGGTTCTCTTAGATGTTGTCTCCTTTACATTTATATTTCTTGATAATTTTTCTTTTGATAGGAACACAAACTTTATAACAAAGTTGGAGTGGAAGACGTTCAAACTTTGGTACGTTACTAAATCCTATAGAGCCAAAATTCTTTCATGTTGTGATTTTGCTATACCATGAGTGGACATTTTTGAATTGCCTTTTTTAAATTTGCACTCCTGTTTTATGCATATATTATTTGGTTGAGATTCCTCTTCTTCATATCGTAGGGTGAAAGGAACAAGATATTTCAATTGCCCCCCACTTCATGGTGGAATCATTCGGCCAGACAAAGTAGAGGTTCGTAAGTATGCATTTGTATTCTGGGAACACTTCAAAATGATTTTTTTTCTTCCTGATTTTCCTATAAAGATGTGGAGTATATTATCGTTTGGTTCGATTGGCTGTTTCAGAAGGAACAGGAATGTGTTTGTTTTAAAGTTTAGTATGACCTGTTAGCTCGTAGGTCGTCACCCATCTGTGGTATTTCAACGGCTTCATGAACAGAACAGAACAATAGTTTGGGGTGAGCTGAAAGTTCACCTATATCCTTCTTGGTATGGACCGTCATGCAATGTTGCAGATTGTGATAAGTGATATGTCTCAGGTAGTTTTGTTAAGAGGGACTCGTAGCTTTTGTATTACTGGGAACTGTTGCAAAAGTATGATAAATGAAATATGTCAGTGATGACCTGGTTAATTGCAAATCATGGAATCAGCAATGACTGTGAAATGTATTCCTCTGTATCATAACAAATTGTTATATGCCGTTAAGGTGAAAATACAGTTTCCATGTGAAGTGTCTTTTGTGAAATGAAATTGCTTTTAATGACCTAATTGAAAGGGTTTCTTTACAGAGTGGCCCTTGTGCATTTCCTGCATGACTTGTTCATGGAGTTGGTTACTACCGTGAACGAGATCCATTCGAGGAGGATGAAATCTACGCAGTTCTTAGAGAGAGTACTTGGGTATTTCATGTTTCTACATAACCTTTTTGGGGCAATTGCCTTGGAGTTTCCTTAATTTGTTCAAGTAGTAATATAATTTGGGAGGGAGTTAAAGAGGAACTGTGTTCGACTCTGCTAGCCTTAGCAGGCCAAATGCATAGCAGCTTGTTGAGAGGAAACCATGGGAAAATAGAGAATAAAGAAACAATGATGATGTTGAGATCCTTCTTATTGTTTCTTTGCTCCCTATTTTCGCCGAGCTCTTTAAATACATACAAATATGAAGTTCTACTCTTGACTGATGTGTCTTATGGAGCATTTGAATAAAAGCAGCCTAACAGAATTTCGAGAATAATACTTTCTTAGCAGCAGGATATCAAATAGGAGGTGATGCGCCCATTAATAGTGGGTAGACTAAAATCTCATTGCAAGTGAAAACAAAAACAAAAACGAGCAACACAACAATGATTCATTCGATAGCTTGCCCCAAAAGAAATGATTTGTTCTTAATTTCAAAAATATAGAATAACGTCGGTAATCATGACTTGTGAATTGCAGCTATAAGCAGAGATGACAGTTTTCTTCTGCTTGTTTCGTATTCAACTCCAATCTATGGCCTTGTCTTCAAAATCATCTTCTAATGGGTGAAGCCTGTTGTGAGCAAGCCTGCCCATCACAGCCATACCTGAAATAAAAAACCATATTTGATAAGAAAAATAGACAAAAGGATGAGTGAAATATGAAGTTTGCTGTTTTCTTTCCCTGAAATTAGAGTAAATGATTTTACCTTCAACTATTCTGAAGAAAGCTGACCACCACCCTTCTCTTGGTATATGGTGCTGATTTAGTGTGTTGTTTATATCTTTATCATGCTTCCCTTCCAAAACTCCCTGCAGTGTTATAACTGCATCCTTTGTTTTCATGAGGATATTGTTCTTGTCTTCAATATCGGATCTTTGAAGATCCTTGTGTGAAGCAGTAAGACTAGCAGCTAAGGCAAATTGGGCAGCAGCAGCCCAGCGAGAAGAGGCCAACCAACTGCTCTGGCTCTGGCCAACCACCGGCTTGGTTTGGTCCCTAACCACCTTACTCTGTTTACCTCCAAATACCAAACCACACAAATACCGAGCATTAGCAGGTCCTGTACTCTTGACCATCTTGGAGAAGGCACTCTCTTCATTTGATAGTAGCTTTTCTGGGGAATCGTGTTCTAGGACCTAAAAAAAATGAACGGTTGAAAGTATGAGTTGATAGTTTTTGGCTTGAAATCAGAGGTAAAAGTTGTTGTATAATCTCGTTACGCACGTGAGACTCATACAAATTTCCTCCTTGCATTAAAATGAGGGCATACCTGACCAGCATCAAGAACAAGAATTTGATCACAGTCAATAATGGTATTTAATCTGTGAGCAATAATAAGCATGGTGCATGACTTGAATTCTTCACGGATGGTTTTCTGGATAAGAGCATCAGTTCGAACATCAACAGCTGCAGTTGCTTCATCAAGAACAAGAATCTTTGATCTCCGCAGCAATGCTCTAGCAAGACTTATTAGTTGCCTCTGTCCAACACTAAAGTTCTCCCCTCCCTCAGAAACCTTGATGCAATAAAGACAAATCATAACTTAATGAGCAAGTTGTCAAGGAAATGAGCTAAAAGCAATTTGTTACAATTTCTCAATTTAAGCAGCTTCAACTTCACAGATACTTATACCTCAGCATCCAGACCCAGAGAATTCCTACTAATGACATCCTTCAGATGTGCCCTCTCTAGAGCTTCCCAAAGGTCAGCATCATTATGCTCACTGAAAGGATCAAGATTAAACCGCACCGTTCCTAGACAAGACAGACTAATTAGAATGATGCATGCCATAGTTAGAAAGATTCATAAAATATACACATAGGTTGAATAGGTGCATACCTGAAAAAAGAACAGGTGACTGAGGTATGATACTAAGAACTTTTCGCAAATCTGTCAGTCCAAACTTAGAAACATCGCAACTGTCTATCAAGATTCTTCCTTTTTCTATTTCTACTATCCTAAACAATGCATTAATCATGCTAGATTTCCCTGCACCAGTTCTTCCGACGATTCCCAGCTTCTCACTTGCAGAAACTGTAAAAGATAATCCATGCAGTACTGGTGGAAGTCCCGGCCTATAGCGCAGGACAACGTCTTCAAACTCGATCAATCCTGCTGATGGCCACCCATGTCGGGGACGGTTGCTTTCGATTACAGCTGGAGCTTCAGAAGGCAGCTCTATATATGAACCAACACGCTCAACAGCATTCAAACTGTTTTCAGCCCTGCTTGCTTGTCTAAGAACACCACTCAACAAATTTGTGATATTTAAAGTATAAGTGAGAAGTAGACCCATTGTGGATGCAAATGCTACTCGATCTTCCGCTCTTGCATTCTGCATGACAGCAAAGGTTGCTATCAACCAAATCATCACGCCTCCCAGTGTTTCTAACCTTATAGTGAGCCAGCGATTTGAACTGATATTCACAAGGGTGAATCTGATATTATTATCCATGGACCTCCCACTGATGCTGGCCATCCGATCATATGCTTTGTATGCACGAATGGATGATAAACCATTTAATGCTTCTCCAAATTGTGCATAAACAGGAGACCTGGTAATCGCATCCAAGCGCTTCACTTCACGGGACGTGCTCTGTAAAACTCATACGATAAATAAGATCTTTATGCCTAATAATATATCAGGAAAAATACATAACAGGAAAATTGTCTGCACGATGCCAAATGTACCTGATAAAAGAGGTAGGCTGCATAAAACAAAATTAGAAGTGGCATTATGGCCCAGAGGGATATTGTGCTCACAATGCCTATGAGCACAAAAGTTGAAAGGAGCTGCCACACTTGACCCAGAAACATGTTCATAACACCTGCTACCATGCGATCTATATCGCCCAGATCTTTCGCAAACCTATTGATTATCCGTCCAGTTGGAGTAGTGTGGAAGAATACCATTGGAGCTATTAGTATAGCATTTAGCAGGGCATCATGCAATCTTCTGGCTGCCCGAAGACTTGAAGTGATTAACCAAAAAGAGTTGGTCAGTGTCACAATTACCTGAATCAAGAAAATGTGGATAAATATCTTCAAAATCAAGAACAAGTGGAAATGGAGAATTATTTGGCAACTCTTGACACACCTGGCCAAATGACAGAAGCCCATATACAAGAACGTAGAATCCAGGTTTATAACTCTTTGAGGTGCTTTTAGCTGTCCAAACACTTAGCCATGTGCTACTAGAAACTCGAAGAACTTCTGTTAATATATAACAAGCAAATAGAACCATGACCACCCATAGGCCTCCTAATGCATTTTTGTACCTGCCAAAAAGAACAATAAGAATCAATACAATACAAATGCATCTATTCATTATGTACCAGGAAATATGTGTTGTCAAAAAGAAAAATAAAAGAATTCAAGACTTATTTGAAGCTTGAATCTTTAAAGAACAATGTAGTTTATTACCTCAGTAAAATATTCCAACTGACAACACCTGTTTCCCGTTCTTCTTGTTTAATGAGTACAGATTTTGCTCCTTTCCCCTTCTTTGTGTAGCTTATGTCTTTTGGAAAGTCATTCAACACCCCATTGGAAGCAGGTGTTGAGCTTTCATGGTAATCATTTTTGCTATCTTCTTTTTCTTCTACCTGTTCTTCCATTTTCCCTGCATTTTCCATTAGTTTCTGGAACAGCTTACTGCTTTTAGAGAGCTCCTTAAAGGTTCCTACATCTTTAATTGTACCATCACAGACTAGAATAATTTGATCCACTTGAGGAAGAAAATGCAGCTGATTTGTGACCAGCACCCTAGTTTTCCCTTGCAACTCTTCCTTGATGCAGCGGTTGAAAACCTGGAGGTGGTAACATATTAGGCTTCAAAGAGATCGCACTTGGAGATTGATGAGGGCGAGCTAATGCGAATCGGAAACTAAAAGAATAGAACATCCAAGCTGCATGGGAAACATAAATTAGGAAAAGAGAGAACAGGGTCCCTTTGGCTGCCTGCTTAAAAGAATAATACCTGTTTAGCAACATGAGCATCTAGAGCACTTAATGGGTCGTCGAATATGTAAACATCTGAATTAGAATATACAGCTCTAGCCATTGAGACTCTTTGCTTTTGACCACCACTAATATTGACCCCTCTTTCACCTATCTCTGTTAGATCTCTACCCTGCAACATTAAGTGTAGTAGTTAACTAACTGAATTCTTTACATATTAATGATCAGTAAAGATAAAACTTCATAAATTCACTTACTGGAAGTATGTCTAGATCATGCTGTAACTCAGTTAAATCAATAGCCTTCCAATATCTTGCAGACTCAAATGCAGATCCAAATAAAATATTTTCACGTACCTAGAAGAAGAAACTTTGATACCTCAGAAGTGCACATAAGGGTAGGAGATGGCTTTGAAATCAACTAGAAAACCAAGATTTAACATTGTAGGCATTCAAAGAAGAGATGCTGCGACTCACAGTAGCATTGAAAATCCATGAAACTTGGGGAACATAAGCAACAGTCCCCCTGATTACAACACCAGCATTTGCTCTGGGAGGCAGCTCTCCAAGCATGGCTGATACAAGCGACGTCTTCCCTTGTCCAGTGCCGCCAACAACTGCCACTAAACTTCCAACTGGTATATCTAAGTTGATGTTTGATAAAGTAGGCCTTTCTGCCTGCTAAAAAGGAGAGAGGTGTTGTTCAGACTGCTTCTTCACATACAAGAAGATGTTTGCTACTCAACATGCAACTAGCATCATCAAGTACATGAGAAAAGTTTCTGGATTTTCTATGTAACTACTTTCTTGTAAAATTTCCATGTAACGTAAGTGTCATTGTGTGGGCCTATGACAAGACTATGTAGCTAAGAAAGAACTATATAATTCTAAAAGAAAAAAGTCATTATTTTCAAGCATTGACCTTTGAATCCCATGAAAAGTAACCATCCTTAATTGAGATGGCTGGAAGCCCTGGTTCAAGAGGCTGGTTTGGCACTAGAATTCTCTCCTCAGTTAAAAATAGTTCCTCCAAACGCTGTAAAGATACATTTGCATTTACAACCTGTAAAATTAAAGCAGAGTTAGAAACTGACAAAGACAAGGAGAAACTAGATAACATTTCATTAAGTACAGATGAAACATAATCTCCATGTTGTAAAGGTGCTAAACCAAATGCAAGATGGCAGATAAGTGAACTGATAAGAAACTAATGCTACCTGACTTAATAAGTTAGGCAGCATGTTTAAAGGAAACCGTAGCACTGCAAAAAGAGAAAGTGATGTGAATGCCCTTGCAGGTGTCAATTTGCCGCCAAGAAAAGTGAACATCCCAAATGATGTTAGTGTCACAACAACTGGGATGCTGTTCAGTATAAAACTGTTAAACTGCGAAAATAGAGGCAACTGGTCAGAGAAACTCCAAGGTAGTCCACAGAAAGTGTGCTATTATATATTATTTATATCAAATCTATCAAGGAATAAACAGTTGCTTATCCATATGCAAACAAAAAAATCTACACAAATTATAAAATTGACAAACTGGTCTTGAAAGAATAGGTAGAAAGTAATTTTCAGGATGACATGTTGTGCCTTACAGCAGATAGTAATTGCGCTTTACGGAACCTTGATAGTTCATCATTCCGTATACTTTGAACTCGTTGTTGGAAACTTGTCTCCCAGGCATAACATCTGAAACATTTTATTTTCAGTAATGTCAGAAGAATTACTGTCAATGGTGTTCTATCTAGAAATGTACGGGCAGCTGTAATCAAATAAAGTCATACTTCACAGTGTCCATGGCTGCCAAAATTTCATTCGTGAGGCCAACTCTCTTGTCAGTCTGCTGTAGTCCATCCTTTGTCAGTTTTCGCATTTTGCTGATCACGATTGTCTTTTCACAAGAGAATTTATAACAAATGAGTCATCAGACAGAACAACCAAAATCCTTATCAATAAATCAAACAGCAGAAGAAGATATGGTATTAGGACACTTTATATCTAAGCAAGGAGCCTAATGATGGAAATGAAATTCACTAATCTGAATGCAAATGTTGCTTTGAAATATCGTGCAACTTTCTACCCATATGTTCATCCACAAGTTCCACCTTAATTTTTTTTTTTTGAATAGAAACGATTGTATTGATAATCAAGAGGACAAGCTATCCTCGATTAAACAACAAGAAGAAACACTGCTAAAAAAAAGCAGGAAACAAGAAACAAGAAACAAGAGATAATCAGCTAAAGCTACCCCACCCGAAGATAATCAGCTCTTAAGTAAACTTATCTTAAGACAGCACTCATATCTCTCAAGATAATAGAATAATGGTAATCCTTAAAATGTCAAGGAATTTACAGTGATATTGGATTTACTAAATTGCCAAGAAAGCATTCTAGCAGCTGAACTACCCAGATTGTTAAGCTTTTCTGAGTTCAGAAGACTGGATCCACAAATCCAGGTTAAAGATATCTACGAAAAATTCAACCAAAAAAAGAAGATTAAGAGGGAAATAAATGCAAATGCATGAAAGCAGGCAATGTTAATGATTTTTCTTTTCAGTAAGAACTTGATAGCCTAAGCTTAACCTTCCAAGCAAAGTGGCAATCTACACAGACTTTTGGTAGAGAAAGAACCAAGTCCTGACCTGTATGGGGATCATGAGAATTAGCATCATTGATCCAATAAGTGATGCAACACCTAATTGCTGGTAAAGAAGAACCATGGCTACAGTGATACGAAAAGGAGCTGACCACAGTCCGTGAAGTTGTTGACATATTTGCTAAATCATGAGAACAACCTTATTATTTATAATTCAATCAAATGACAGCACTTAAAAGAATTAGAGATGGTATTTTCATTTAATGGAAAACAAGACAACAATGAAACTGTATATAGTAGTATCTCTTAATATATGATGATACCCAATTGACATGATTTCTAGAGCATACCTGAAGGGCATTAGCATCTGTTGACATCATGTTTGTTATCTTGCCAGTAGGGAACTTCTTACGACCCTCATGAGTTAGTCTTATAGATTTACGAAATATAGCAGCTACCTACAAACGAGGAAAACAAAAGCCACCAACTTTTCATGAATCACACAACAGGAAACTGAGTTGGGAATTCGAACTGACCAAAAATGCATTGGAGGTTGAATGAGATTTATAGAAAAGCCAAAAAAAAAAAAAAAAATCACAGCATTAGGTTGTTAACATAGATGAAGAGCTTTACCAGAGTTGATCTCAGTCTAAAACCGACTCGCATAACATTCTGGAAATACTGAGCTTCAGAGAGCACACCAAGTGACTGGACAAAGATGAATAAACTTGTCAATATAATTCACAATCTCTCTTTGCAATATTTTTGCACATTTAAGTTATCAGCTCCTTTTTCCATAAATTTCATTTTAAACCCATCACAGGAAGCTCCTGGGGCAACTTCTAGCAGAGCTTTTCATAATGCACATAGAAACATATTTGATGTAATTATGTTTAACATATGCAGGAACGACAATCAAATCATGTTGCTGGAGAAAACACATGATAGAATTCATACCACACCGGTGAAAATTGAGAAGGCGTATATGCAACCAATCCAAGCTGGGTCACCTCGTTGCATTGACTGCATGCCACAACAAGACAATTACAAACTCTCATGCTGAAACACAAATAATATGCTTTGCAATGTACGTTCATTCAATTGCTTAAATCAGTTATACTTGATTACAATTACGAATACTGACTTGAAATCTCAGAAATCAGGTGGGATACAGTTCTTGCTTCTATATTTTCTTGATTCTTTGGACCATACATTATAGACAATGGTTGATGGTTAAACTCAGAGTTCATACAGTGTGGATATAAACTTCTCAAGCTAAAGGATTTTACAAATTTTTGAAGGAATTAAAAAGCATGAGAAGTGTTGAAACTTCATAGAATCAAAGACGATTTCCATGAACAGCTTTTGATATAATAGTCCTTAGTTGGTAGAAACTTCTACCAATACTAATGAGGCTTTAGCAAGAAAGAAACTGACCTGCAAGAGATGATTCAATAAAACCGGACCCGCAAACTGAGAAAGATCATTGCCAATCTACAAGATGTTCAAGGTAATTTTAGTAAACTTCTTGTGAGTCATCAAACAATCAACATCGTGTCTGACAATTCGCCCCCACAAGTAAACTTGCACATGTATTAAACAAAATTTTACGGACAGAAAAACTATTTTCAAAAAATGTTTTGCCCTTGGACTTTAATAAACTGGGTAAATTCATTACCTTGAAAAAGCCTCCCCACCAGAACCTACAAACATCTCAACAAAATCAGTTCATAATGATGAAAATAAAATTAGAATTTTTTGGATTATAGGATGTTATATCTATCTAACTAATTCACTGTTGAGAACTTATGCAAAAAATTAAGCACCAAACTATGAAAATGGTAGTTCAACTATTACCTTCTTCCAAGGCTACAATTCAATGCTCTTAGAAGCCATGGCTTGGGCCTTTGAGATTCTATAACCCAGCATTTCTGGAACCTGAAAAACTTGAAACTGTTATCCATGTTGTGCAGTGGACACACAAAATCATGTACAAGCAACTGAAAAGGAGGCAACATGAAGTGGACTTTTTAATTAATGTCTCAGTCTGATCCCATGTGTCCAACTTCCAAACATCTTTTTCAGTGATGGGTTTTCTGTACCCTAGCTGCATGAGTGGAGTCATCCATCCAAAATATATTCCTACAGAGATGCACATGAAATTAGTATGTACCTTTAGAGTACATAAAAAATCCACCGTACCATTAATGAATAAATAAAACTTGAAGACCCCGAACCAAAATTAGAAAACTATGCATGAATTATAAGTTCAAGAATTACTTACTGGAAAACATATTAACATGTCTTTCTGGGCAAATTTTCTCTTCTCCAGGTAGTGCTTCATATTCAATGTTATCAAGAGACTCGGATTGCAGAGCAATGTAACCCGGATAAGGTTCCAAATTAGGAATATGAACAAGAAGTAGAATTCCAAACAACACCTACATCAGAACAAGAACCACAGACCAAAATGTAATCGACTTGATTCGGAATGGCTGGAAAACAGCAAACTAAGATATAAAATCTCCTCATAGGATTGATGTATGTATTATTATATTGTAGCTGTAGACTTGGACGTCTAACTTTGGTATAAGTATAACCTGCTAAATGAAATTTTAAATGTCTTGGACAAATAAATGAGATATTGGTTACTCAACAATGTCTAGCAATGACCTAGCTAGTCTAGAGGCTTGTCAGCCATCAAATATTTGGACAAAAAGGCTTATCAGCCTTACCTTGGAGACCATAAAATTATATGATCGGAAGATGGAAAAGAGGTGAAAAAGGATGCAGAGTTTATTGAACCAACAAATTTTATAGGAGCAATAAAATGAAGAAAATATAATTAGTTTGGAACTTGGGACAAACCTGGCAACAGACAGTGCTTATATACAGGTACAGAGCACCTCTGCAAGAGTGAAATACAAATAAAAACAAAACCAAAAATTGTATGTAATGAGATCACATTTGTGGCAAATAAAGTATCTAGTAAGTGAATGAGAGAAAAACTAACCTGCTGTAGTATTCTGTCACTGAAAGAACAAGATTCAGAACCACTGCATCTCCTACCAAGACATAAATGACTCCAAACCTTACATACCACCGGAATTCCCGGATATATATCCTAGTTTCCAAGCCAATCATAATTAGCATGGAGCACCAAGCAAGAGCCTCAATGACTGAAGAAGTAATCTGCAAGAGGTTACTTTATGGGTAAGCTTCAGGTTATGTTACAATTTACAAAGAATGAGTTATAATATTTAGCCACAATGAAAGCTTTTAATTACAGACCATCTTGTGCGTCCATGCTTACATTTTGAAAGACAAATTTCTCATCAATAAGGCATATCAAAAGTAGCACAAAACATCAAAAAATATAAGAGAGAGAGTCCACCTCAAAAGGAGCAAAGCCAGTTTGTCTATTCAGGTTAAAAATAGATATTTCCATCAGCAACCTCAGTATGGGCTCAGCAGTGAAGTAACCAGCCAACAAAGCCAACATGTAATTATAGTAATTTGAGCTTAATCGAAACCTCAGGGCTTTGAAATTCTTCTTGATCATCCATATTCGGCAGCAGCACAGGCACAAAAGAACTAAGTGAGAAATGCAGATGACTAGGGTGTCAATTGCACAAGGTGTATATGAGCCAAAAGCACTGACTGCTTTGGCCCACACCCCATTAGCATCTGGTTGACAATACCAGTCCATTGGCTTAAAACCCATATCTGGTATTCAATTTCACTCCCACAGATATTCTACTGAAGGCACATTATAAACTCACAAACTCATCTTGATACAATCACTGAGTTTTGTTCTTACTCAATCTAAAATTTCTCAAGTCCTCCACAACAAGGTCTCAACTTCCCCACATAAAACGCTTCCTGCAAAAAGAACAAGGCCAACTTATAAGAATAAATAGATTAAGGGCCCAAAAATTTGCATGCAGAACACATCCACCTCCATTTTCCAAGTTAGTAATCCATTCATCTCAAATGAACGGATAAACAAAGAGATAGTGACAACAGGGGAAGAAGAAAACTATCACCCTTTCGTTCAGTTGCAGAGAAAAGGAAATTTAGAAGTTGATGACAGTTTGACTTATATGTATCTGCTATATATGAACCATCTAAAGAGAACCCAGAAAATGTACAAGAAAGAAGGTAGTTAAAACTTGGTCTTTTCAATGCTCAAACAGGTAAACGTCCAAACCCAACGCTCCATATAGTACATGGTATCCAAATACAGCATATATACACAAACAGTAGCAAGAGCAACAGTGAAAGCAGCAAACAAGAACAAAAAGAAAAACTAGAATCTGAGAGTGAGATGAGAGGAACACCTGTCAAACGTGAGTGTTTGTGTTGCAGCTCCAGTTCTACAGGAAGAAGACTCCTTGGGCATTCCACACGTCACGGCTTACGAAGACTACCCCATTCATTTGGAAAACGACATGAAAATGAAATAAAAGAAAGAAATTAGCAACTGAACAAAGTGACAATGTGATAATTTTTTTTAATAATGGGGAGCATTATAAAAAAAAACATAACAAGTTATCACCTCTCTGATTTTGGCTGCTTCCCCATACCATAATTTTAGGGTAAAAAAAAAAAATTAAACTAAGTTGGTTATGAAAATAATATAAATAGATAAATGGGCGGGTGTATTTGTAACCACATATTATTGATTGGATATAATTCATAGAGCTTACTATTATATGAATATATGATGATGAAGTGTTGCAGTCACGAGGCATGAGTAGACTTCTTTTTTGGCTCACTTGGGGTATTGGCTATTGGGGGTAAACTGAAAGACTTTTGTTATGTGGACCCAAAAAGTTATCCTACACTCAATCAATACAAGGTCTTTGATAACAATCGGTTCTTATTTGAAGAAAAAAACAATGTCAACTTCAAAATATGATTCGTTGTACTTTCTTCTCTGTCTTTTTAAATTCATAATATTACGTTTTGCGTAGAAATACATGGAATTTTTAGGATTAGTCCAAGTCGCGTGGGAAGATAAAGTAACGGTGCGATTTCCTCTAATGTAACAGAAAAATAATATAATTCCTTTCATTAAAATCCAAATAAATCTCAAGGTGATTTTAACTGAACCCAAAGGTTTGTTCAGTTAAACCACTTATGCATACATGGTTAGATTAGTTGGTCGGGACAATGAATCCGTCCTTTTGCACTCAAGTTCGAATGCCCCTCCTTGTAGATTAGATTAATTTAGTATGCTTTAGACTATTGCTTGTATAAAAAAATAAATTTGTTAAGCTTACTCGAAAATCCTCCTGAAATTTCTGGCTTCATAATTTACTTCATAATTTCCTTAGCAGTTACGCTCGTGCATGCATAGCATTTACAGCTCACTATGTTCAAGGATTTTCCATCGTCCAAATTAAAATAACAGGATACGAATATGATGATCTGAAACACCAGACCGTCTTTAAGTAAGAATTTCTGTGTATGAATTTCACTAGGGAACCATTTATTTCCACATCCTAGTCCCAACTAAACATTTACAAAAGAGCAGGACAACTTAGAATGTCCTGTAACTATCACCCTCATTGTATAAAGGCACTGGAAAAATTAAAGTTTGTAGAAGCTAAATTACAAAAAATATTTAGACACCGTAGTAAAAATTAGTCATCAGCATATGTGTGAAACTTCTTCAATAAGCCAGAGAGTTTTCCTACATGTCACCATGGTCCCAGTCAACTGCTCTGTCTTCAAAACCATATTCTGACTGCTGAAGCCTATTCCTGGCCAACCTGCTCATCACAGCAAGACCTAGAGAGAAAAATATTTAACATGATCAGATTTTGAAAACAGATAAGAGCATTCATTCATTCATGAACCTACTAATTCTAATTGCAGATATAATGTGTGTCAAGTAAGCAACTGGAGTCACACAGTACCTTCAACCATTCTGTAGAGAGCTGACCACCACCCATCTCTAGAGATCTGGTATTGATCAAGAGACTCTTCAATCACTTTATCATGCTTCCCTTCCAAAACTCCTCGGAGAGTTATCACCGCGTCCTTTGTCTTCTTGAGGATACTGTTCTCATCTTCAATTTCCAACCGTTGAAGGTCATTCTGCGATGAAGTGAGGCTCACAGCAACAGCAAACTGGGCAGCTGCAGCCCAGCGAGAAGATGCCAGCCATCTCCTCTGTCCATCTAGTTGACTGTTCTCTTCTCTCCCCAACCTGTTTTCCCCTTCCCCTCCAAGGACCAAGCTTCGTAAATATTGAGCATTTGCTGAGCCTGTACTTTGGACCATTTTAGAGAAAGCACTTCCTTCATTTGACAGCAGATGCTCTGGAGTATCAAATTCTCGAACCTGGGAAGCACCAAAAAATTTATCAACAAAAAAAGAAAAAAGGAATTAAAATCAAAGACTTAGTGTTAAAAAGTCCATAATCTCTTCACACTGGGCAAAGAAAATAAAACGTGAACTGGAAGAACTCTGAATTGGAGCACACCCGGCCAGCATCAAGCAGAAGGACTCGGTCGCAGTCAATAATGGTATTAAGACGATGAGCAATGATGAGCATTGTACATGATTTAAATTCTTCACGAATAGTTTTCTGAATAAGAGCATCAGTTCTGACATCCACAGCTGCAGTTGCTTCATCAAGAACGAGTATTTTCGATCTCCGCAACAGAGCACGAGAAAGACTTAATAGTTGCCGCTGTCCAACACTGAAATTCTCTCCTGCCTCCGAGACCTTGACATATCATTAGGAATGTTACTTTAGAGATGAAGGTACCATTGCAATTAGGGTATTGGTGAGGAAGAGACTTGAAATTAGAGTGCTATTGTAATTACGGTAATCAATGAGGCAGCCTAGACTAAACAGATAGCTGAACATATAACTTCTTTGTTACCCCTAAATGGATTATAAATGAGGAGGAGCCTATTTATAATAATACCAGAGCCACATCAAGTAAAGCAAAGTTGAGCATGTACCTCAGCATCTAGTCCCAAAGAATTCCTCCTGATGGCATCTTTCAAATGTGCCCTTTCTAAAGCTTCCCAGAGGTCAGCATCGTTATGTTCATGGAAAGGATCAAGATTAAACCTCACAGTTCCTAAGAAAAATAGAACAGGAGGATCATTATGCTTCACTAGGTGTTGTCAGCTAAAACATATCAACGTTAAATGAGAAGAATACTGCTCCTGGTCAATATGATAGCTTGCTGGGTCAACATGACATGGATGGAAAGTAAGATGCACATGCTAAAAAGGAGTAACTCAGTAAAGAAACTACAAACTTTAAGTTTTATTTTTAGATAAACTCAAGAAGAAAAATGAAAAGTAACCATCAATAAAAATCTGCACACTTTAGGCCATCCATGCACTGCACAGGCAGAGGCCTGCACTCAATGCATGCAATAACAGGGATTGGGCGACCTCATATGATGCAATACAACATAAAATTCCTCATTCAGGAACTACATGTGGTTTCCCTCGCAATCCTTCAGTCGGAAGATTTTGGAACTTACTCATATATGTTGTAATAATTCTATACTTTTAATTTGGTCGCCCATCTCTTTTAAGTCCATAAGCATCATAAGCATTTCTCTAGCATGAAAGTAATGAGGAAGATTTGACATCTTTTAACTGCAAAGTATATTTTTAGATTTCTTATCATCGTAAATTTTTATTGTCTATACTTCTCATCTAAGAGGACTTCTAAGCAGTTGGATCAGTCCACTAATTATTATTAGCACTGTAACTATTGAACAAAAATCAAATCTGAGAACTCAAGCTCTTGTAGCCTGAGATCTATGATTTAGTGTTCCTGCACATTGATGTTTTCACTAGAATAATTATTTGTGCATTATTGGATCTTCTTGTCTGTCTAAAAGGGAAGGATAAATAACACAATCAATTATAATCCCAGCTAAAAAAATGGCTAGAGTTGTGTGTACCTGAAAAAAGAACTGGTGACTGTGGTATAATACCAAGAACTTTACGTAGATCTGTCAATCCAAACTTAGCAATATCACAATCATCAATCAAAATTCTTCCTCTTTCTAATTCAACGATCCGAAATAAAGCATTTAGCATGCTGGACTTCCCTGCCCCGGTCCTTCCAACAATTCCAACCTTGTCACTTGGAGAAATTGAGAAAGACAGCTCATGCAAAACTGGAGGAAGTTCGGGTCTATAACGTAGAACAACATCCTCGAACTTGATAGATCCAGATGAAGGCCATGCCGGAGGGGGGCGGTTGCTCTCAATTATAGCTGGAGCCTCTGGAGGCAAATCTATATATGTACCAACCCGCTCAACAGCATTTAAGCTATTCTCAGCCAGGCTTGCAAGTCTCAGTACACCAGTCAATAAACTTGTAATATTAAGCGCATAACTGAGAAGTAGGCCCATAGTGGATGCAAACTCCTGCTGGTTCTCTGCCCTTCCATTCTGCATAACAGCAAAGGTAGCCGTAAACCATATCATGAGGCCTCCCAATGTTTCCAAACGGATTCCAAGCCAGCGGTTTCCACTGATGTTCACCAGTGTGAATCTGATATTATTGTCCACAGATTTTCCATTAATGTCTGACATCCGATCATAAGCCTTATATGCACGAATAGTTGCTAAACCATTCAGTGCTTCTCCAAATTGTGCATAAACAGGGGATCGGCTAATGGAGTCCAAGCGCTTTACCTCACGAGCCATGCTCTATCCCAAGAAAAAAATACAAAATAGAAGATATTAGAAAAATACGAACAGCGACATGAAATCGATACAACAATAAAAAAAACAGTAATAATTGCCAACAGGACAGGCTTAAGTAATCGAAAACTAGTAATTTTGAGGTAAGAGTGACTCGAGTTAACAGGATGGCCCTATCTCAATTCAAAATACTAGCCCAACCTCATAAAAATCTCTGGTTCCGCTCTTGGTACAAAATGAATCTTTTTAGGCTTAAGCAATGCTTATGCAACTTATTTAACATGAAGTTGATCTATTGCACAGCTATGACAGAAAACAGTTTGTCTCCAAAAGCAAGTCAAACATGAACTCAGTGGATGATCTCACGTACCTGATAGTAGAGATAGGCTGCATAAAACAAAACCAGAAGGGGCATAATGGCCCACAGGGACATAGTGCTCACGATCCCTATCAAGATGAAGGTAGAAAAGAGCTGAGACACTTGACCAAGAAACATATTGACACTTGGAGCAACATTCCGATCAATGTCTCCAAGATCTTTTGCAAATCTATTTATGATACGTCCAAGGGGATTGGTCTGGAAGAAGACCATTGGAGCTCTTAATATAGAGCTAAGCATGGCCTCATGCAACCTCCTTGCAGCATAAAGACTAGAAATAATCAACCAATAAGAGTTTGCCAGTGTCACCATAACCTGAAACCCAGAATTGTATTTGGATTTTCAGAATAATCAGAAAATAACAAGCAACTCTCTACAAAAGATGCAATGCAATGCTTGCCTAAGATAGTTGATAGAAACTTCTATAACAAACCTTAAATTAACTGATGTTAAACTGTATTCTTACCTGACCAAATGATAGAACTGCATATATCAGATTGTAGAAACCAGGGTCGTAATTCCCTGTCATGCTTTGATCAGTCCAATGGCTCAACCATGTGCTACTTGAAACTCGTAGAACCTCAGTTGAAACATAGCATGTAAAGAGTATCATAACCACCCACAAGCCTCCTAATGCATTCTTATACCTGGATAAGATTTTGCACATTTAAAATATTCTGTCATGAAATAAATGCTACTCTCGCCCAAAAAAGGAGGCAAAGAAATATAAACACCAACCCTGCAACCACACCAGCAAATGCATTCACCCAATCAAGAACCAATTGTAGGGCCAGACATACCAATAGATGTCAGACCTTTAAATTTTATTATTGCCCTAAAACTACTGGTCCCAAACAATCTTAGAAAAGTCCGAAAGAAAAGAGGAATGACCTTAGAGATGACGACCATCATCAGGTATAAGTATCTAGAAATATTTCTAAGAATTGAATACCTAGATAATGTGTGGATGGAAATAGCCAATAGTATAGTCCCTCTTACACAGTAAGATCAAAACTGATGATACGCCAAACACCTTCTAAACCTAGATAATTCTTAAGGAGAAAGGGATGTCTTAACTTAGGAGAATACTAAGTGAATTCGAGGGGATACTGAAAGTTTATTGTTGAAACTCTGATTACCTCGCCAAGACCTTCCAGCTAATAACGCCTGTTTCTCGTTCTTCTTGTTTGATAAGAACAGATTTTCCTTCTTTTGGTTTTTTCACATGGCTTGCATCTTTTGGCATAACATTAACAACTCCATTGGCAATAGGTTTTGAAGAGGCATTCTGATGAATCATTTCACCGTTCTGATCAATTGTTTCACCTTCTTCTTTTTCTTCTGCATACTCTTCCATCTTTCCGGCATTTTCCATCAGTTTTTTGAACAGCGTGCCATTATTGGAAAGCTCCTCAAACGTTCCCTCCTCTTTCACCATACCTTCATGGACCAGGATGATTCTATCAACTTGTGAAAGAAAATGCAGCTGATTTGTAACAAGAACCCTGGTTTTCCCTCTTAATTCTCCCCTGATGCATTTATCGAAAACCTGATATGATACGTAAGTAAAAATAAGACGACTATACAAAAGAACAATTTAATAACCAACTTTCAGGAGCCAAAGATAGTGCATGCAGGTGTAGAAAGGAATAGAGCAAAAGACAATATAAACCAATGTGTATTTTAGTCATTTGGTATCCCTTATAAGGAAGATTCCATAAGCTGTATGATAGAAATATTAGAAGGAATATGCAACTAAACTAGTAAAATCCACTGCATTAATAAATGAATTTGTGAAAAAGTATACACCGATCTGCCAACACAAATGAATAAATAAACACATCCTATGTAGGTCAGTACAATTAACCCTGACAAAGAAGACAAGAATTCAACCTAGCGTCTGAAATACTGCAAGCTTGACCTAAAACTTGTTTGTAGAGAACAAAAAGATCATAGATTATATTTTATATTTAGAAATACAATGAAGAAGCAACAAAGATAACTGTACTCTTGAGCACTAAAGTAAATGTAAAACAGTAACCTGTCGAGCCACGTGAGCATCCAGAGCACTCAAGGGATCATCAAAAATGTATACATCAGAATTGGAGTAGACAGCCCTAGCCATAGAGACTCTTTGCTTCTGCCCACCACTAATATTCACTCCTCTTTCACCAATCTCGGTCAGATCACCACCCTAATTATTCAGCATGTGAAACGATTTAGGCCCACGAATTGCTCGGTGTACCGTAAGAACTAGTAGCAAGATAGAACTCGAAGAGCACTTACATGCAATAAGTCAAGGTCGTGCCTCAATGCAGTCACATCTATTGCCTTCTCATATCTCGCAGATTCAAAGAAGGATCCAAATAAAATGTTGTCACGTACCTGAAATCATAAATTCTGAAAGTAACCAACTTGCACAAGCATTGTAATCAAATTTTTAACTACATCCCAGACCACCGTATTCAACTAATTATAGAGATAAGAACATGTATTATTCATGCCAGCAAGTTTCCAATCTCAGGGTTCTCCAGGTTCACAGAAACATCACACAAACAGTAAGCTCCAATAAATTAAAACAGATAGATATTTGAAAGATGTATATAAACATATAAAAGAGGGCAAGCTAAAACTTACGGTTGCATTAAAAATCCATGAAACTTGGGGAACATAAGCAACCATTCCTCTGATTACCACACAAGTGTCTGCTACAGGTGGAAGCTCCCCAAGCATTGCAGATATAAGTGACGTCTTTCCTTCACCAGTACTTCCAACTATTGCTACCAAGCTCCCAACAGGGATATCCAAATTAACATTCGTCAGCGTGGGCTTCTCTGCCTGAAGGAAAACATATATTTCAAGGGCTGTTTGTTCACAGAGAAAGTGCAAAACTAACCAACACATTCTTAAAATTATTTTGTGTCAGCAAGCCATGTCATTACAGGACAACTGGTATAGCAGCAAAGCAACAATTAATGACAAAGCTAGGATACCATGCCCGGTAAAACAGAGAGCATGATTGATATCCAATCATTCTATCACAACATTACAATAGATAGAGTCCAACCATGTAACCATTTAACTGAAAAAGCATTTAATATCAATATGTAAACTACAAGCTCTAACTCTCCCATCTCCTCTCTCTCTCACTCCTCACCCTCATATTCTTCGTTATTAATGACTAACAAAGCATTTAACACTCTTTCCTTGCTATTATTTTACTTCATTTTCTGACCAATTACACAAAAATGGGTAAGAAAATAGCATCAACGGGTTGGAGACAGAGAAGACCCCCCCTCTCTTATTTCATGCAAGCTTGTTTACGCACTAGAATTACTTATAAACAGCCTTGTACACAACAAACACAAACTTATAATGTAAAATGGTGAGAACAGCCAGCAAGCCATCATTTACAACAATCATTATTGAATAAAATATGAAACTAAAATTGCACACCCAAAACACAAGTGGAACTCAAGCCTAGAACAAAAAGACACTTAATTTGACAATATACATGCACACATACAGGTAACTATGAATCAATTGTAAGCTTAGTATATTCGTAACAATCACACCAAAACAAAAAGCAACATATCAATGAGACCTTTGAATCCCAAGAAAAGAATCCATTCTTAATTGAGATGGCCGGCAGTCCTGGATCAAGAGGAGGATTTGGCAGAAGTACTCTCTCTTCAGCTAAAAGTAGCTCCTCCAAGCGTTTTAAGGATACATTAGCATTAACCACCTGTCAAAGTAAAGGAACATTAGAAATTTAGAAGTGGAAGAAACCATGCAAGCAGTTTCACAAAGTTAGCAGACAGAGAACTTCATTTGATACTTAACAAGGAAAATGAAAATGAAACAGTATATTTAATGCTCACGAGGCCAACATATTCCTAAATTGGTTATTCAAAGCACCAGCGGGAATTTTTTGATAGAAAAGAACCAACGGAATATAATACACTGAAATATTATTGACCATCTTCTAGAAAAATCCAAGGTTAGAACCTCAACCAATAAAACCAAATTTGTTCATAAAGTGAAGGTTAATAAAATGACTATCTTCCTAAAAGAACCTAAGCACTATAAGATACCAAGTAAAGTAACCAGTAAATAATCCCAATAATTATTCATCCTCTCTATGTGCTAAAATGTCATGTAAAATATCACAGCATAATGAGACTATAACAAGTGCATGACTGAGGAAAGAAGTCGAAACCTGGGTTATTATATTAGGAAGCATGAATAGAGGAAACCGAAGCACAGCAAACAGAGAAAGTGATGTAAATGCCCTTGCAGGTGTAAGATGCCCCCCAAGCAAAGTGAACAATCCAAATGAAATCACAGTGACTACAACTGGGATGCTATTTAGTAAAAATCCATTACACTGCAAAACAAGAGAAAGAGTCAGGGAAAAGAAAAAGCCAGAAAATAGATGAAGTCATGACTTTGGATATGCACTCAAAACTGAAAACATGGTACTCATGATTCACATAACACCATGCAAAATGCCTACTTCCGTAATCAACTGCAGCTTCTGATGGCATGCCAACAATTAATCAAATCAAAGAGGTTTTCTTATAGGAATGAGGAACTTCTAAGAAAAGAGAAATTAGAATATATCTACATCAAATTAGTTGATATGGTAAGAAAAAAACAAATTTCAGAAAAAATTTCTAAGCCATACCGCTGCCAGCAGTGATGCTTTTCGGAACCAGAACAATTCATCAGTTCGAACACTTTGTACCTTGGATTGGAAACTACTCTCCCATGCATAACACCTGAGCCATTTGGAAAATAGACAATGAAAACAACAAATATAAATCCCCGTAACATATGTAGACATATCACCAAAATTGAGTCATACTTCACAGTGTCCATTGCAGCCAAAATTTCATTCATGAGGCCAATTCTCTTGTCTGTACGTTGCAACCCCTCCTTAGACAATTTCCGCATTTTGCTTATCACAAATGTCTATTCCAAGTAAATCACAAAGATCAAGACAAATTAAATTGATAGGAGATGTGAACATGTATAAGATGCACAAACATAAAACAAAATTAATATTATATTAACTTAACACACACACACACTTTATTCTGATATCGTCTCTTTTTGTAACAATTAATGTGATACTAATGTAGTCATTAGTCAGGGTTCTTCTTTCGGTATAACTAAAGTTTTTATTGTAAAAACAAGCAAAATCAAATGGGGTAACTCTTTTACCTGCAGGGGGAACAAAAGAACTAACATGAGTGCACCAAGTAGTGAAGCAATGCCCAATTGCTGATAAAGAAGAACCATGGAGACAATGATACGAAATGGAGCTGACCACAAAGTGTGAAGAGATTGGGATATTTGCTGTGTAAAGAAACAACAAAAGTTAGCCAACCAAGGAAGCTTTACAAATATTTCGAGGACTAAATGTGCTAATGAACCACAAATAGGAAAAACACATTATATAAGTTAAATGATTTGTACTCCTATTTGTTTGTCATTGCCTTTTTATAATTACAAAAGGATGAGATCAACCAAATCTGTTTTTGTCACTAATTTTGAGTTGACAATAAATCAGAAAAAGAAAAATAGCTTCTTATGTTCTGAGATTAAAGTTTCCAGAAAAGTATGGCTCTGGTCGCTTATTCAGGGACTTTACTTCTTCTTTTTGTCCGATCAGGGATTTTACTATTGTCTGACTTCAAGAAGTTGCAATAGTAATCTCTAAAGAGATAATTGATTTTCATGCATCATCACTAACAGTAATATATCACATAATCACAACTTTTGGTAAGAGTGCGTGCCTGAAGTGCTTCAGCATCAGTTGTCATCAAGTTGGTTATTTTCCCAGATGCAAACTTCTTTCGAGCTTCATGAGTAAGCCTTAAAGATTTCCGAAACACAGCAGCAACCTAAAAGAAGAAGATATAGAATTATGCTCTGCAAATAGATATATCGATAACAAGTTTTGCATAATTTCACAAATTCATGAGTTCAATACTTCCCCACATTATTAGACAAGCCAGAAGACCATACTGGTAGCTAAACCCCTGAACATAAAATATTAAAACCACCCCCAGTCGAAACATATTAGAAAAGTAACAAGACCTTTTAACCCTCTCCATTACTCCTAACTAACCAGTTAAATGTCCCTGCCCCCAATAAATAGCATACTAAGATTGAATTTGAGCTTGGCATTTTATGCTTCTCACCAAAACCAAAGCCCAAACAAAACCAACACCACCTCTAGACATCATTAAGCTAAGAATCTATTACAAAATTCCAACCCTCACTCACCCAGGACTAAGTAAAAGGACCTAAAATTGATAGACCAATGTTTATTGCTATTGCAACATGGCATTGATGAAATACTATAAACATGTTAAAACAAAAGGATGCAGAAAAAAAATTCAGCTTAATAGCATCAAAATGGGGCTGGAAAATACCAAGGTTGACCGTAGACGGAAGCCAACACGCATGACATTTTGAAAATACTGAGCTTCACATAGCACGCCAGCAACCTGGAAGCAAGTTACAGCAATCAGATATCCACACTGCTTGATTTTCCCATTCCAAATAGATAAAGCAAATGCTGCAGAATGAGGACAGGAAAATTGCAGTAACAAGAGCATATATCTAAAGTAATAGATCACGACAAAGTGCATAGCTACTAATGCAAAGATCAACATTTTCTTTATAAAAAAATATATCCACATACAAAAGTCGTTTTTTAATGGGAAACACATTCAAAAAATGGTATGAATAACAACATAACTAGAATCCACAAAGGAAGTTCACAGTGGTACAGAAACACCACATGAACCAGCTTAAGGTATCTGTCATCAATTTAAGATATTTAAGGCGACAGAGAAAATACGAGAAAGGTGAGAAAGAAGATACAAAACAAGCACTAGGTCATGTTTTAACAAAAACAAATATTTAATTTTCCTTCTCTAGCATGTTTCTTCAAGCCAACGTAATTACATATTTCAATATGGCAAACACAAGAACATGACTGTGTAAAACACAGGAATTTGATTTCGGCAATTCAGCTATTAAATGAATTTGAAGATATAAAAATGAAACAGAAGAAGACAAGCTCTGGATCATTTAGCTCACAAACAAAAGTTGACATTTTCTGACTAAATATCTCTCTAACAACATAATCAAAAGACTAAACCAAGCACTCGCGAAAAATTGCAAATAGCTTTTGGGTCTAGTTGCACATCCTCCCCTTAAAAATAAGGATGTAGGATAAGTTCATAGGTGTCCACATATTGTGTAATTTTCTTAGAATAAAAGGAACATCCCTTGAAAATTTCCAAAGCTGCAAAACTATGTAAGCACACATAACAGTAAAGGCTAACTGTGCAAAATAATCTGTCTTGGCATGCATAAATAACCTAAATATAAGGCAAAGAATTTATAATTCATCATACCACTCCGGCTAATATTGAGAAGGCATAGATGTAACCAATCCATGCTGGATCCCCTCGTTGCATAGACTGCAGACAATTGAAGAAATATTTAAACTTCTATAGAAAAAGAAGGATTATGACAATAACCATCAAGTATCAAGTATCACTGCTTCTGAGTTCAGAGATGTGGAGGACCTATGACATACCAGCAGCATGCTTTTAAAAATAAAAAATAACAAAGTATGCATCATGGATCAGTATCCACTGTATTAACATTTAAATTAAACTTGCATAAGTAAGGTCAGGTTAAAGCTAATCTGAAATAACAGTGACTACAAATTTTGGGTTATTAAAGTCATGCAAGTGAATGTTATTATCCTTGTTTTCTTCTTCATTTCTTATATAGAAACTTCAGAATGTTTATCGGTCTTTCATAATTTGATGAGCAATATGACAAATACATAAAATGCAGGCCTACTTAACCAGCACAAGTTAAACTCATAAACAGCACTCACAGCCACAATCACCAATACTCATACACAGCACTCACATAGCCACAATCACCAATGCCATTACCCTACTGAGTTGGATATTGTAATATTGAGTACCAGAGACATATATGTGACAATGGAAACATAAAAAAGTGAAGTTTAGGAATGAACACAAACCTGTAAGAGGTGGTTCAAAATAAGTGGCCCCACAAATTGGGAAAGATCATTGCCAATCTACAAGTTGTCAACAAAACAATAGAATAAGTTATGTCACACAAAACATCCAATTTTACCATGCAAAACTTTTCAGACAGAACAGACAAAATAATAACTCTTCATATTTGGACCAGTTTTCTAGCAAGAGCATTAGAACCACAAACCCCTCTCAGGCAGAGAGGTTCCAGAGTTGCTCAAGTTGAGAAAAACAACCAAAAATAATAGAAATGTCTCCCCAATCATACTGAACCGATGTATGTTATTAAGGGGTGAGCAAGGGGTTTATTTCCAGGAACATCTCCCTCATGACCAGATTGGATTTTCAGTACATCCCTCCCTACTAACTACCTAAACAAGGTGCATGGACCGAAATTTTGCAACTAGTGAAACTAAATTATGCTCCCCTGCCAATCAGACTGAACTGGTGTATATTAGTATCTGGCAAAGTATTATTTTCTACATTCTAATCAAGGAACTAGAAAAAAAAAAAAACTATGGCCATTAAAAATGTGCTCATATTAACCAAAGAAATCAACCCAACAGAAAACAACAATGACAAACAGTATTGTAGTTTACCAAACATATATCATTCTAATGAATAAAATATAAGTGTAGTGACCTTTGCATACAACATGTGTAACAAACTTTGCAGACTACTACTAGATAAAAACCATTCTAAAGAACAAGCCAATTACCTTCCAAAAGCCTCCCCACCAAAACCTATGAAAAGCACAAATAAAATATTAATGAGAAGCATATACATAGAATGGCATGGGAAGCACAATACAATAAGGACAAGAAAGTGAAGAAGGATTCGCATCTCAGCTGTGGGTCTTCATAAATTACCTTCCTCCAAGGCTAGAGTTCAATGCTCTTAAAAGCCATGGTTTAGGCTTTCGACGTTCCTCAGCCCAAAATCTTTGGAACCTAGAAATTCAGTAAAAGAATTATAATGCAAATTGTAATGTATTAGTTTAAGTGGAAACTAATGTTCGAAAATAACAAGCACACACTTATTGTTCAGTGTTTCAGTCCGATCCCAAGTATCCAATTTCCAGATATCTTTCTCTGTGAGGGGTCTTTGATAGCCTAGTTTCATAAGGGGATTCATCCATGAAAACAATACTCCTGGTAAAAAGACAAAAGTAAGATATGAGTTGAGAAATCAGCCATGGAAAGAGGGTTCACTGCACTCTTGAGAATACTATGAATGGTCCTGGATCCTTGGCCTTTATATCACACAAAATTAGCAAGAAAAAAAAAACAAAGTACAAGGTAAAGAATAAATTTTAAAAATACTAAAGAACAAAATTTATTTGAATAGATTCAAACGAAAGTTAACTGCGTGGTAAATCAGTTAGCACAGATGTCAACAAACAATGAAATCACCTTTAACAAGGGGATTGTATGATTCAGCAGACCATACTAAAGTTGGCATATTTCTATATAAAAAATTAGTTCACTAACAACATCAGTATCTCTATCACCATTTCAGTCTCTGCAAATTTTCTCTCATATCAAATTTATATACATACTTGAAAATATGTTGGCATGCCTCTCAGGACATATTTGTTCTCCTCCAGGAAGTTCTTCATACGCAGCATCATCAATTGATTCAGTATGGATTGGAGTATAACCAGGATAAGTAACCAAATTTGGAACATACACAAGCAAAAGTATTCCAAACAAACCCTACAATAGAATGAAAATACATATAAAAACAAATTGACATTAGATTTGCAGTCTAATTAAAGATAAATAACAAACTTTAAATATTGAACAATACTAGTGTTGCCCACCTTTTATCTTAAACATACTTAGCCATCTGTTTATACTAGAAATACATTTGTCCATACATAGTAGGCCAAGGCATACACATCTATGTGACCAACCAAACTATATAAGTTCTTATCAGGAAAAAAAAATCTAAACCCTAAACCAATTGGATAGCTTTCAGAACCTTTGCACAAATTAATTATCCACTAAACAACAAATTCACAAGAAGACTTGGCTGCATAGCATGCCCTTCTTAGAGTAGTCTAAGAGTCATTAGCACTTAGCAGCCTCAGGCTGGCCTAGCTGAAGGCTCATCAGATTAACAAGAATAACCTAAAGCATTAGGATGTAAGATACAGAGAAAAGGTAAACAAAAGCATAACCAGTAAAAATTAAGGCTAAAAAAGAAAAACAAGCCAACAAACCTGGGCAGCAACTTCACTGATGTACAAGTATAACACTGATCTGCAAGGGTTACACAGCAAAGTAAGTTTGCCTTGCACAACCACGAATCTCCAAAATGTATTAGTGATGACTTAATATTAAAAACAAATTTTTTTGAAAATATCAGTCATATCATCTTTTGACAAGGAAGGAACCAGTTTAGCTAAACAGAGATGCACAAACCTGTCGTATAAGTCCTTCAGTGAAAGAACGAGATTCAGCATCACAGAATCCCCCACTAAAGTATAAATTAGTCCAAATCTAACAAACCATCGAAACTCACGGATGTAGATCTTAGTTTCCACACCAATCATGACCAGCATAGAGCACCAAGTAAGAGCCTCTAAGATTAGAGAAACCACCTGCCAAGAAAGGATGAAACTAAAATACTTGGCATATGATTAAGCTTACTGAAAGTTTGTTTTTGTATTTTCTTTTCCCTTCAATAAAGGTTTGTTTCCTTTTTTTCCAAAAAAAAAAGTTAACTTACTGGTAGGTTAGTGATACTTCCATGTCTAAAGCTAATTAAGTTTTAAGTGTAGAAAACCAAATCGCATTGCATTTCCATTAATCACAGTTCGTGGTTTGTGAAACTTGATATCTCCTTAGATGTTTTGGAACATTGACAACTTAAATCTTCTGTAGTGTAAAATTTCTATAATGGATTTATATCTGTGTCCAAGGACAATACCTCGGTTTCTTTTATTCACTCTACTTAGTGGGTGATGATGACTGTCTAATTACCCTACATGTGATAAATGACAACATTGGTTTCTTCAGTTAAAGTCATTTCCATGTAAATTTGAGATGGTATGCTTATCAAAAAAATTTACTTCTTAATTACCAAGGGTACAACATCACATAATCAAAGTAAACAGTCCTTTTTTTTTTGTGGCCAACTTTTATAATTTAAGCTGCAAATGTATTTTGTTGTTTCTCTGATGGACAAGTACACATGCAATGCAGTTGATCTAGTTCCTCGTGCATGCTTACCACAAAATCGAAATTTCAAAATTCTTACAGATTCCCACAAAATCATTCTTGAACTAGATAGTGAAATAAAACTTTTAAAGAAGTAGGACAAGTCGAAGAAAGAACCCACGACACTGAATGAAAACTTTTTGGGGAACGACATTTTTCATGTGGCACATAATGGTTATGGGGTCACTGATCCCTGAAAAACTTTTTTTTTCCCTTCAATTAACTCATTTGCACATGTATAAGTTGAAGCTACTGTTATCAATACAAAACTGTATACACATGTATTAAGTCAGTATAGCAGCTAAAAGACACTACAGAATAAATCACCAAACCAACCTCAAATGGTGCAAAGCCAGACTGCCCATCTAAATTTAGCACTGAAATTCCCATGATCAGCCTGAACAGAGGCTCGGCGGTGCAATAACCAGCCAATAACGCCAATACATAATTGTAAACGTTGGACTGCAAACGGAACCTTTGGGCTTTGAAATCCTTCTTGATCCGCCATATTCGATAGAAGCAGAGACCCAGAAGAACCAAATGAGAAATGGAGACAACTAAAGAATCAACCGCGCATGGCGTGTATGCACCAAACGCATTCTCCACCGCTTTTGTCCACACCCCCTGGGCCACCGGACGACAATACCAATCCAAAGAAGCAAAACCCATATTTTTGGTCACTTTCTTCACAAAAGTTGCTCACTTTAAAGCACATAATCCATCTCAGTCCCCACTGTGAGCCACTCCTGCGTCATGATAAAATTTAGCTTTAGCCTCAGGTGACCAAGCATCAATCAATGGAATCTCTTAAAAGGGTAAAACTATAAATAATAAAAATTATAATTCCTCATTTTTATGCTGAATAATAGTTTCTCAACTTTTGGCTTTCTCTGAGAAAACATTATGGTTCAAAAGAAAAGGAAAAAAATATATCCAAGAAAATTTTCAACCAACCGAAAAATGTATCGTCAAGAGAAGAATAAACAAACATTTACGATATGATACCAAAACTTTGGAAGGAAGTTTATATTTTCTCTGGTTATCAACGGTTAATACCTGACACTCTAAGCTCTGCTTTACTCTGGTAGTACATTTTCTCAGTAACCAAACACAGCACTAGACTCAAACTAGCAAATCTAAATTCAACCCAACAAACTTCTAAAATAATACGGAAATGGATGAAAAGCGTTCATTAATCCAAAAACAAATTTCAAAAGTAACAAAACCACACCATTTACAGGTTTAATACAAAAATGAACAACCACCACGATAAATTTCAGATTTCAAAAGAACTTATACCTCAAGGACTTTGCGTTTACTCAAAACCAAGAAAAAAAACTGCTTACCTCAAACAAAAACAAAAATTAAGGCACAAACAAAACTGCAGAGCAAATGCTTCGTGTATGTTTGAGCAGTTTACGACTTTCTTGGGTTAAAAACAAAGAAAATAATAAAAAGTTAAAGCCGAAAAAGCTCCTGGGCATTTGGTACCACCGAGAAAGTGGAAGGAGAACAGCCCATGTTCAATGGAGAAATTGCCTACCTTTGTGGCCTTCTGTTTGTATTTTAATGTAGCTCTGTGGACGATGTAATGAAACAATGGAATTGGTTCTCTTATTCAAATGGTATCTGATTCCGTGGAGGAACCGAAGACAAAAGCTTTTATTTTATTTTATTTTATTTGTTTACGACCCAATGCATCTAAAATTATAAATAAAAAAATAAAAGAGGAAAGAAAAAGATGGGTTTGATTTGGTTTGGTGCGTCGTCGATTACGATAATATTTTTTTCCTTGTCGTGTTTTATAAAATTATAAGGGGCTCTCCTACAAAAAATTTCAACTGTATGGTACAAAATTATAAGGATAATGTGGAAATTTGGGTTTTTGTTCGTGTGGAGGTGGGAGAAGAAAGAGAGAGGTGGGCTGTGAGAAGGATATAGTTGTCTTTTTGGTGAAAAGGTGGGTTGGTGAGAGAAAATGGTTAAATGTAGTGATGTGATCAATCATTAGTTTAATTATTATCTAAATTATTATGTTGTCATTTGATTTTTGGGATGTTTCAACTTTTGGGTCGTATCTACCGAAAAATAGATAAGAAGGTTGATGGAAAAGGGACTTGGAATGGGAAGTTATATTTTTTCCATGTTTGGTAAGTTTGGAAAATGATTTTCTGGCTCATGGGAAAATAGAGAAGAAATGAAACCCTCCATCTATCTTAGGTTTCATTTTTTGTCTTTATGGAAAACCAAGGGAAGCATTAATCACAACTTTTTATAACCAATTTGACACTATTAACAATTAAAAATACCAAGAAAACCATAAACATTCTTTTAGAAAACCCTAAGAAAAAAGTCTTATTTGCAACCCCCTCTTTGGGTGTTGGCTGTCTCCTTCCATACTTCCTCCCCTCTCATTTCATCTCTTCTTTTCTCATTCCTTTCCTTTTACCTTAAAATTGTTAGTTTATTTTGTGATGTGGAAGTAGTCGTCGTAAAACGATGTCGTCACCATGATATAGTCACCATATTTTGGTCCATGTGCACAATGAGTTGGCTTCCTTCTAGATAGTTTGGAACTCTAAATAGGGGAAGATGTCTGGTTGCATTGAGTTTGGGTTTAGCCAGTCTGGGACTATGGGTTTAGCCGGTTTTGCGCTAGGATTTTCTTCGTGGTGCCCCGAATATGTGGAGCGGTGGTCATGTTTTAGACTAATAATTTTCAAAAACTCTTTAAGAGTTTGATGTGACCTTTTTCTATTTAAGATTTTTATTTCTTTTTAGTTTTAGCTTTTGGCTTTCGATACAGATTTGTCGTTTATGCTGTTGCGCAGTGGATTTGTATTGTAGGTCTGAGTACATGTACTTCTGGTTGCTGAATCGGGGATTTAGTCATTGTTTGGGTTGTGCGTGATTTTCTCCATATCAATTCAATATGTTGTTGTGTTTGTTCACTAGAGAATATTTACCCATATTCGACACATAGTTACTTTGTACTTTTATTTGTTCATCAATAATATACTAACGTTTACTTTTTTTAAAAACAATTAAAAATACCAAGACAAACATTAATTACTAGTCTTCAATGCATATTTTTTAGTTGGAATGGAGAATAATGCATATTTCTTATATAGGGATATAATTGAAAAACTAAACCAAATGTATTTCCAACTCCTGCACTAACATGGGAATGAGATAAAATGATATTTCCTAGTTATTTTCTCAGCGTATGGGAAATGAATCTTCAATTTCCCTTCCCATAAGAAACTACATGGGGATTTATTTCCCATCAATTCATATATGTGAACCAAACGGGGCCTTAGGATAGTGGACAATTCTTTTTAATGTTTTTTTACTACAAGTGATAGTCTAAAATACAAGAGGATTGAGGTTTCTCATACACACACCCACTACAAAAGTGCGATGGTGGTTCAAACATGAGACCACTGATCTACAAATCAAGACATTTTTTCACTAAACTAAGCCTCATTTACATGCTTTTTAATGTTTTTGTTTTTGTCTATCTGACTAAAGAATAATGCTACAAATTATATAGAGGAAATTTATACAATTTTATAACTTAGTTAATGTGATATTTGAGTAGAGATAGTTAATGAATTGGAGTTGTGCAACAAATACAAATGAAAATGAATATCTAATTAAGGTTCTATTAGTGTAGTAGTTTGGAGTAATTGCTCCCTCAAGAAAGGTCCTGAGTACGAGTCCTAGTATTTGTGTAGTGTGTATGAGTTTAGTATATTATCACATCTCTCACTTGGTACGTAGCATTTATGTTAGTAAGATGGATTTGTTCCTTAATGAATTTTGTGACAAATACTACTGCATCAAAAGTAAGGTTTTATTACTCGTTTTTCATGGAATCATGGGGAATGTATAATTTGGAAAGTTATTGTTGGCACTTCAAAAAAAGTAATTGTTCACTCCTCTATTTACAATTTCTCTTTACAAATAAGGAATGCAATTTCTTTATTTACATATTTTTTTAAGGAAAATATGTGTCTAAAATCACGTCACATGCATCTAAAATCAGTTTAATGACATGTTTACTAATCCGTAATTAGATTAGGATGAATTGGAATTGAGTAGTAGTTGGATTGAGGAAAATTAGATTCCGGATTCCTAATGAAGTTGTTTACTAAACCATATGGATTGAAGGGAATTAGATTTGGGATTCATATTGAAGTTGTTTACTAAATCATATGGAATTGGGGTATGAGTGGTACTAATTACTAAAATATCCTCGTTGTTGGGTCAAAGTAAATGGCACATTTGGAATTTTGAAAATTATGTGAGGATATCATGGGTAAAAAAGATGAATTCCTAATAGGTTAATTCTCCAAAAATTAGAATACAAACTCCCGCCCAAGAATTGATGGCGCGTTTACTAATCCGTAATCAAATTGAGAGGAATTGAATTGAGGAGGAATTAAAATGAGGTGGAATCAGAATCAGATTCATGTTGAAATTGTTTACTAAAACTGTCTGAAATTGGAATAGAATTCCATAAAGCTATTACTAATTCAGCATAATCGGAATATAAATCAGTATGATTACTAAAATGCCCTTGTCCCAAATCAAATATTTTATATACTTTTTTAATAAAATTTGATATAGTATATAATAGTAAGAAAAAATTAAATTGCTTTTTTATTTCATAGACACACAAAAATGATTTTGTTTATTTTTATTTTTATAAATTTAAGTATTTCTATTAAGTATTTTTTTATAAATGTAAATATTTCTACTAAGTATTTTTTTTTATAATAAATGTAAGTATTTCTATTAGTTAATCCTTAACACTACAAATGATTTTGTTTTTATTTTTAGGGTTAAGGATAATCTTGGAAATAATGAAAGTGAGGGCATAAAGGGGAAAAAATTAGCATTCCGATTACTCCATAAACCCGGAATCCAAATACCTCATTAATGTAGGGAATCCAAATCACCCAAATCTTGGAATTGAATTCCATTTTTTGTGTGGGCCCTACGCACTTTTGATTCCTCCTTATTTTAGTAAACACTGGTATAATCCGTAATCGGAATCAGATTCCTTATTCTCATTCCGATTACGGATTAGTAAACGCGCCATTAATTCCTCCAAAATCAGGAATTCAATTCCTAATTTTGTGTGGGTCCCATTTACTTTTCAATTCTTTAATGTGAAATAAACGCAGGAATCCTCTAAAGATGGAATTCAATTCCTAATAAGAATTTCAATTCCTAATTAATAAACACACCATAACTTTAACTTTTTAGCTGAGACCAACAACGAGTAAGCCAAAATTAAAGGTTACAAGTTCACAACAACAAGACAAAAATAAGTGTCTGCAGGTCTGATGTGATTTTTTGACTGGATGGTTGGTAAAGAATAATAAAAATAATAAAGAAAAAATAGACACGTGTGATGTGGATTGCAGAAGAAACGAGTATATACCTTTCTTTGGTATCGCAGGTTGTTTTGATTGTCTGCGTCGCTTCGTTTTGTTTGTTTTGTACCATCCACGAGCCGGGGCCAATCCAATCCGCCCGATTGAAAACCTTTTTATTTTATTTTTTGTAATATTGTTAGGCCCTTTAGTTATTTGAAGGTTACAGACGTTGTGTTAGGACAGTTGAGCGCAGGACAGTGAGTCTGTCCCTTTATATTCAAGTTCGATTTTTGCTCTCGGTAAACTTGTATAGTGAGAATATTTTTTTAAAAACATAGCCCATCTAACACGATTAGTTTTCTCATCTTCACATATGCATGTTTGTGTAGATATGTATACAATAATGATATATATGATCCAATTCATTAATTTTATATTCATGATTGGATGTTGAAATTGAATGATGATATATATGATTCAATTAAGAGTAGAATGTTTGGTTAGACTGATAGGAATGACTTGCAGGAAGGAAGCAGTCCAATTCATTCAGCATATAAAGTCGCTTTTAAATTATGGTGTCGTGAATGCTTTTGCCTTGCCTTCACTTCAATCACTGACAAATTTGCACCAATGGCCACGACTTTAGTTCTATCTATTATCTGTTTCTTTTTTCTTTTTTATTTATCAAGTTTGAATATTAAGCAAATTCTATCAGGAAGTTTGGCTAATAATGAAGAACTTTCATTGAGACTATATATGAGAATAAATTGATAGTTGTACGTGATAAGTGGTCAATTGCGTCTATGATTGAATCGCATATTTTAGACTCATTTGATATTGTATTTCAACCATTCGAAATGTTGATTTTTTTTAATGAACGAAAGTTTATGAGGAGGGGAGGCTACTCCATATGAGACCAGGGAATACCAAGGTCTCAATGAGGACTTACAGAGGGAATCTTAGCTCCTTTTTTGGTTTTTACATATTACCCACAAAGAGGGATTTGCGGTAATGGGACTCGAATCTAGACATTAATAGCAAAGAGAATGACTCTTACCAACTCAACCAACCCTCGTTGGCCAAAATGTTGATTTTTTAACTCTTCATTTCTATATCATTAAAAAAATGGACAAACCCCATAGCATTAACATTAAGCCTGATGAAAAAACTAGAGGAACATAGCACTTAAAAAAATTACTACCATTTAATCAAATAATTAAATGTTGTATGACTTGAGTGATCTTTTGCATGGATGATTTGTGAATAAAAACTTTAAAACTAATAAATTGGATTATTGAAATACAATGTATAATAAACCCTACAAGAGTATTCCTAAATTAAACTTAGTGATAAAAGGTATGACATCCATTTTATAACTTAGTTAATGTGATATTTGAGTAGAGATAGTTAATGCCTTGGAGTTGTGCAACAAATACAAATGAAAATGAATATCTAATTAAGGATCTATTAGTGCAGTAGTTTGGAGTAATTGCTCCTTCAAGAAATGTACTGAGTTCGAGTTCTAGCATTTGTGTAGTGTGTGTGTGAGTTTAGTATATTATCACATCTCTCACTTGGTACGTAACATTTATGTTAGTAAGATGGATTTGTTCCTTATTTTGTCACAAATACTACTGCATCAAAACTAAGGTTTTATTACTCGGATTCCTATTAAAGTTGTTTACTAAACCATATGGAATTGGGGTAGGAGTTGTGCTAATTACTAAAATGTCCTCGTTGTTGGGTTAAAGTATATGGCATATTTAGAATTTTGAAAATTATGTGAGGATATAATGGGTAAAAAAGATGAATTTCTAATAGGTTAATTCTCCAGGAATTAGAATACCACCTCCCGCCCAAGAATTGAATTCCTCCAAAATTAGGAATTCAATTCCTAATTTTGTGTGAGTCTCACTTACTTTTCAATTCTTTGATGTGAAATAAACGCAGGAATCCTCTATATGTGAAATTTAATTCTTTATAAGAATTCTAATTCCTGATTAATAAACACACCACAACTTTAACTTTTTTAGCTGAGACCAACAACGAGTAAGCCAAAATTAAAGGTCACAAGTTCACAACAAAAAGACAAAAATAAGTGTATGCAGGTCTGATGGGATTTTTGGACTGGATGCTTGGTAAAGAATAAATAAAAAATAGACACGTGTGGCAGAAGAAAGCAGTATATACCTTCATTTGATATCGCAGGTTGTTTGATTGTCTGCGTCGTTTCGTTTGTTTGTTTTGTACCATATCCACGAGCCGGAGCCAATCCAATCCGCCCGATTGAAAACCTTTTTATTTTATTTTTTGTAATATTGTTAGGCTTAGTTATTTGAAGGTTACAGACGTTGTGATAGGACAGTGAGTCTGCCCCTTATATTCAAATTCGACTTTTACTCAAGATAAACTTGTATAGTGAGAATATTTTGTTTTTAAACATAGCCCATCTAACACGATTAGTTTTCTCATCTTCACATATGCACGTATGTATATATGTATACAATGATGATATATATGATCCAATTCATTAATTTTATATTCATGATTGGATGTTGAAATTGAATGATGATATATATGATTCAATTAAGAGTAGAATGTTTAGTTAGACTGATAGGAATGACTTGCAAGAAGGAAGCAGTCCAATTCATTCAGCATATAAAGTCGCTTTTAAATTATGGCGTCGTCAATGCTTTGCCTTGCCTTCACTTCAATCAGTGAAAAAATCGCACCAATGGCCACGTCTTTAGTTCTATCTATTATCTGTTTCTTTTTTCTTTTTTATTTATCAAGTTTGAATATTGTTCGTACCAAAAATAGCACAGGCCTTGATCCACAGCTTGGATGGACAGATTAGGTAAAGCGAAAGGCCCAAGGCATCAAAAGGCTCATCTTACAACCGTAGAAAAGCCCAAAAAGAGGGATCAGCTAGGCCCAACCACGCTCCAGCCACAATTGTGGACCAAAAGACCATAGTCAACGAAGCTTTTCGAAAACACTGGCGCATCGGACACAAGTGTCCGATGCTTTTGTTTCGTCTCTTTCCAGAACGAACGCCACATCTCATTTCGGACAGAAAACTCCTCAGAAGCAAGTATTTTTTCCGCGGAAATCCTTCGCAAAGGATCTGGTTTTCAGAAGATTCAAATCTCATTGCAATTTGGGTTAATCACTGAAAAATCCAAGCATGACCCACCAAATCAGATAGAGCATGGTTTACAGCAAGTGGAGGGACGTAGTAAGTAAAGGCGTTTCACACCACCATTAATGTGATTGCCACCGCATTTAATGCGGTATGGTCACTATTCCCATCAGAAAAGGCTTTAGACCATCAATTCAGCAAAAAAAACTGGGAGACCATCTTCAGGATTTTCCGGTCTTAATCAACGTGATCACTGCACAGCCGAAAATCTTCATTTTGGAGATTTCTTAATTATGTCCAGGTCACATCAGCAAACAATAGGGTTCACACAGGTGGCAGTCGAGGTTGCATTTCCAAAGGGCTCTCCAGGCATCGCCAGTTAAAGGACTTACCTCTCTATGTATATATACTAACCTTCAACGACAGGGCAGGAACACACAACTTCAGCTAAAAAGCCAGACTCAACGTCTCAAAACCCAAGACTCAACGTTTTAGACTCAATCTCTTGCGAAGTGTCTCTTTGCAGACAAAACCAAGACTTGAATCAACTCCCTTCTCTTTCTTTGAGTTCCCAGTTGACAACTCCTTGTTGGAACTCTCTTCTTTTCCCAAACACATAGCTTTGTCTAATTCCCAGTTGACAACTCCTGATTGGAATAACATCGCCATTGTTTGTAACCTATTTTGCTCTACCGGCAATGCTTGGTATGATTTGATAGTTGGTTTCGATTTCCAGCTCACTTTGTTGAAACAAATTTGTTCATCTGCGATACGGGCTAGTTTCTGGTCGCGAGTGTTACTAGTTTGCTAGTATCGGACAACACGACTTTGTCGCAGACAGATTATTGTCTCCTGTCCGATACTATAGATCTTCTGTCCGATTGTATCATTTTCAGCTTTTCTTGATTATTGAGTTTTTGTATTTAAATCAGTTTCTGTTTAGTCAAGCTTGTATGCAATCATTAGTGAAAATACCTTGTCTATCGGACTAATTTTAATACAAGAAATCTATCATTGAGTGTTCTGTCCGATTAACGGACTAGGACATTGCTTTTCCTGTGTATCCCTCGACCATACTTAAGATTTTGAAAGTCCTCTTAGTTGAGGCAGAAAAAGAACCTATCTAAAGCCAGATTCCCCTCTTTAGAGCACAGTGGCCTTGGTTAGAAGAAAGAATACATGAGCGCAGTTATATTCATCAAAATTCCCTCTTTCTACTAGAAGAGTATCACTAGTAGTGTCACGCCTTTCACATCTCCTCGAGGAAAAATCTCCGAAACCATACAAGGTTCCTTGAGGCACAAGCAAATCAGAAGAAGCCGCTAAGTTGCCAACGTACAGCCTGCTCAGCGGCTAGGGGCATCACAAGGTGTTCAGAAGTATCATCTAGACGAACATATTTTTGGCACGCCCAGTGGGACCTACAATTTTGTATGGTCAACAAAACCCGCAGGAAGCGCTATCTGAGAAGCGGTACATCTCCACCAATGAATCCTCCCACCCAAGCTGTGATTACTACCGAGGAAGTCGAGATCGAAGATGTGCCAGTATCACCTAGACGAACATCAGTGGAGCAGTTACTGCTCCAGATGTTAGAAAAAATGGATAATCAAGCTAAAGCTTTTCAAAACTGGCAAGAGTCTTATGCTCAGACAATGGCTTCGCCAAATCATGAGGAATCCAGTCCTCCGGGACCAACCCATACTTCTCAACCTATTGAGACACAACCAGGAGGGTCCAACTGGTACCATAGCCGTACCACCGGCCTTGGCTATTTCGATTTAGGCTCATCTCCTGTTGGTATGCCAAACACAGGGCCGATACTCGGCCTGAATACAGAAGTCTCACTACCTCCAAACAATGGTAAGGACAAACAAAAAGTGTCCGAACCAGTAACACAGGGGGCAGTACAGGCGAAATAACAAGCTCCAAAACATACAGCTGCTTTTCCTCCCTTGAATACCGCGAGAAACGGTCAAAGGGGCAGGGGAAGAGGAAGTCGAAGCATATAGGACAAACCAAGAGGGTGTCAACTATGTCGACAATGCCGCAATGGAACTAATGAAAACTATGGCAGAGCCAGAGAAGTGAGAACTGGCACCACTACTGAATTACAAGAAGAGTCCGACGAGGAATTGGAAGAAAGGGTTCCAAACCTTGATCAAGATAACAACATGCCTCCAAACGACAATGACCAGCAAATGGTCATGTTGAACAAAATGGCGTAACTCGTGCAAATGGTCTTAAACGGACAGAATGGTGTCCGAAGGCCAACAAGACCAGTATACCAAAAGCCGTACCCGGTTCACATTGATGAGATACCATTCCCAAGGGGGTTCAAGGTACCATCTTTTACTTTATTTAATGGAGAGGATTTATATGCATCTGCTTTAGAGCATGTAGGGCGATTCTCCGCCCACTGCGTATCCATTGAATCAAATCCTAACCTTAAATTAAGATTATTTGGAAGTTCTCTGTCAGGACAAGCTTTTACTTGGTATTCCAATCTGACTCCAAACTCTATTGGAACTTGGGATCAAATGGAATCAAGTTTTTATGATCAGTATTATAGACCAGAACCTGAAGTTACTATTAATGACTTAACTGACCTTAAACAATATGAACAGGAGTCTGTTCATGATTTCATTGCCAGATTCAAAAAAGTAAGAATGAAGTGTAAAATTCCTATGGAAGAGAAGCATTTCACCAGAATGGCACAGAATGCACTGAAAATACCTCTGAGAATGAAGTTCGATGATGTAGAATTCATCGATGTTCAGGAAGTAGCTCAGAAAGTGGGAAAATATGAACTGCTACTCAAGGAAGATATCCAGAGGAAGAGTTCATCCAGGCCATTGTATGGCTCTAAACCAGCCTATTTCAAGAATCAGAATCCAGTCCATCAAACGGAAATCTTTGAAGGAAATACAGAAGAGGTGGAAGAATGCATGGCCATGGAAGTAGCAGTGGCAGAACTGTTGCCTCAGAAGAGTCCGATCGTATGTAAAACAGTGGTGAGACCATCCAGAGAGCAAAGAAATACCCCACCTCCGACTGGAGGCTTTGTGCCATACAAGCAGAATCATAAGTCCTATTCTTTTGACTTATCTATCGCAGATGGTATTTTCGACGAATTGGTCGAACGAAGAGTGCTCAAGCTCGGACCAAAGCAGAAGATTCCGAGACCAGAAGAGTTGAAAGGAAAATCATATTGCAAATACCATGATTCTTTCTCCCACTCCATAAAAAATTGCGTGCAGTTCAGGGATCTAGTACAAGATATGATCATCCGAGGAGATATCAAGATGGAGAAAGCCCCATTAGATGCGGTAGAGAAGGATCCTTTTCCAAACATGCAGGTTAATATGGTAAATATCAAATGGCCCAACCAGGCCAAGAGAAAACTCACCATAGACCTAGAAGAAGGAGGAGGCAGAAAGGTATCTTTGAAGCAAGAAGAAAGACCCAGGGCTTCAATAATAGCTGGGGTGGTGTTATGTAACAGATGTAAGCGCGAATGCGATCTTGAGATACCTGCAATAGGTGCCAAGATAGATGAGAAAATAATTGACAGAGAGGCCAAAATGGTGGCCGAAATTGTTAAACCAACAGCTACCTGTTTCGGACCCAACAGCCCGAAAGAAGAAAACAGGAATGCAAAAAGTGTTTTCGACAGGCTCAGAGGGTTCAGGAAGCCTCTAAACCCAATCACCTACTACCAGGAGAAATCAAGAACAGATAGCCAAAGAGAGAATCCAAGTCGGACACAGGTTGCTTCCAGCTCAAGCAATGTTTCGGACTCTACTAGGCCGAAGATCAAAAGTTTCAAAGAGCCATTCGGGACGATGATGCATGAAGGCAGGTGGTTTGCCGTGCTGAAGGATGGGAAACCAGAGAGGGAACTCACAAGAACCCAACTCCGAAAGGCACAAAGGCGCTTTGGGATTGCAAAGAGAAAGGCAGAACAAGCCGAATCCTGTCCGATAATAGCAGAGACTATCAAAGAAGGGAGATATCAGCTACAGAAAAAGGCAAGTAAGGTTGAGACAGAAGTTATCCCTGCTGAACCAATTAACGAGTCCAGTCCGAAGCAAGAACAAATTCTGTCCGAAGAACCAATCGGACAGCAGAATCCCAAGGAAACAGAAGAAGAAGACGATATCACAATCAATTCAACGGACAGTGATGAAAGTTGGTTAGAGAATTATGACTTGGAAACTGGGATCCTGAGGGAGGCGTTGGGATTGTGTCCTGAAGAAGGAGAAAAAGAAGAAGATCCAGAGGAGGATCCAGAACTTTCAGTTTCACATTCTGTCAATATGGTTTGCGTCTTACCAGTCAGTTATATGGCAAAGGACAACCAAATGCATTCATTAGAAGGAGATTATTTAGTGGAAGAAACTGTGGTAGCCTCCGTCGGACTAAATGACTTCACAAATCAAAGAGATGCGCAGGGAAGTCAAGAAGAACAGGTGACGAAGCCGAGAAGCCGAGAGCAGCCTCTGACTTCATTTGGGAGGCCAACTAGAAAAATGGCCAACCATTTGAGGCCAATGTTCATAAAAGCTCACTTGGAAGGAGTACCATTCACCAAGGTTATGATAGACGAAGGAGCTGCTATAAACATCCTCCCGGCAAAACATTTACACAGGTTATGAAAAACCAAAGAGGAACTAATCCCCACAGAGATGACTGTCTCCGATTTCGCAGGTGGGGTTAACCAAACTCATGGAATACTGCCTGTGAAGATCACCGTCGGCAGCAAAACCATAAGCATATCTTGCTTTGTGGTAGATACGACCTCCACATATCATGTGTTGCTAGGAAGGGATTACTTACACCAAAGTATGTCCGTCGCGTCTACCATGCACCAACAGTTGTTGCAATGGAACGAAGATAGAAATGACTATGTGTTAATCGAAGCAGATCCTCAGCCATTTGTGAACTCTGCAAACGCAGTAGAAGCCGTATATTATGAACCAGAAACCACGCCCTTCTGGGTGGATAATCTGCTGTTGGATAGCCAGGATACAATGGCCGGACAGATTTTTGTCAACAAAAGAGGGGTGTATGAAGTAATGGTCACGGACTTAGTCCTAGACCAGGTTGGTTTGTCAGAAGTACAAGCAAAATTAGACGCTAGATCTCAGGCCATGACAATCCAGGATCTAATCAGAAGATTGCGAATTTACTGGCAAGAGAGGAAGCGATTGAAGGAAGATGAGGCCATTAACATTGCAGAATTCATAATGGAAGATGAGAAAGCTCACAAGTCCGAAGATGGCGAGATTATCGACATGGCACCATCTCCTTTCGACAGCTCAGTGCCCGAGGTGCAAGACCCCTTGGAAGAAGTAAACCTGGGCACAGAGGAGGATCCGAGGCCAACATTTGTAAGTGGCCTCCTAGAACCCTCCCTAAAGAAAGAGATCATAGCTGTGCTCCACGAGTTTAAAGATTGTTTCGCTTGGCATTATCATGAAATGCCAGGTTTAGACAGAAATCTTGTAGAACATAGATTGCCAATCAAAGAAGGGTACAAACCTGTTAAGCAGACTCAGAGGAGGATCTCCGTTGAAACCGAGTTGAAAGTTAAAGAAGAAATCAAGAGATTGAAGGAGGCAGGGTTTATTAGAACAGCCAAGTATACCGAATGGCTGTCTAATATTGTCCCCGTGTTAAAAAAGATTACAGGGGCAGTCAGAATTTGTGTAGATTACAGAAATCTGAATGAAGCAACCCCAAAGGATGAATATCCTATGCCAATGGCAGACATGCTGATTGATGGGGCCTCACAGAACCAATTGAAGTCCTTCATGGATGGTAATGCAGACTACAATCAGATAATGATTGCTGAAGAAGATATCCATAAGACAGCCTTTCGCTGCCCAGGGGCAGCTGGAGCCTATGAGTATGTGGTAATGCCTTTCGGACTGAAAAACGCAGGAGCTACCTACCAGAGAGCCATGAACTCGATCTTCCATGATATGATCGGACACACCATTGAGGTCTATATTGATGATGTAGTGGTGAAGTCTAAGGATAAGCCAAGTCATGTGGCTAACCTCAGAAATGCATTCATCAGAATGAGGAAATTCAAATTGAGGATGAATCCCAAAAAATGTGCCTTTGGAGTGCAAGCTGGAAACTTTTTAGGTTTCTTGGTTCACCAAAGGGGCATTGAAGTCGACAAGAACAAGGCAAGAGCCATCATCGATGCTCCTGCTCCAAAAAATAAGAAACAGCTTCAAAGCCTGTTGGGGAAGATCAACTTCTTGAGGAGATTCATAGCCAATTCTGCTGGCAAAGTGCATGCTTTTTCGACCCTGTTGAAAATCAAAGAAGAAAAAGATTTTATATGGCAGGAACCTCAACAAGGCATTCGAGGAGATCAAAACATACCTGGCTAGCCCTCCGGTGATCATGCCACCAAAGAAGGGGAGGCCATTGAAACTGTATATCTCAGCATCGGACACCTCCATTGGGAGCTTACTAGCTCAAGAAAACGATGAGGGAAAGGAGCAGGCCTTATATTATCTGAGCAGAATCCTCCAGGAAGTGGAAATGAGATATTCACCTGTTGAAAGAGTTTGCCTAGCTTTGTATTTCTCTGCAATCAAATTAAGGCATTACATGTTGCCTTTCACGATTTATATTATCGCAAACACGGATCTAATCAAGTACATGCTGTCAAGGCCTGTATTGAGAGGACGATTGGGGAAATGGATTTTGGCTCTGTCCGAATTTAACTTTCAATATATCCCACAGAGAGCTATGAAAGGCCAGGCAGTGGCTGATTTCTTAGCAGCTCATCCCAGTATAGAAATGGAGAATATAGAATCATTGGAAGTGGGGAATGTGGAACTAACAAGACATGGCATCCATTACTTACCAGTTCACATGGTAAGAATCGTGCCTTGGAAGTTATTCTTTGATGGTTCCAAAACAGATAACTCTGCAGGAGCTGGTATCGTGATTGAAGATCCCAAGGGGGCAATATTCTCGTATGCTTTTCAGTTAGACTTTGAGAGCACTAACAATAGAGCGGAATATGAAGCTCTCATCATCGGACTAGAAATACTATTGGAACTAAGAGTGCAACACTTGGAGATATACGGGGACTCGCAACTGGTGATCAAGCAGTTGACCAATGAATACAAATGCAGGGATCCAAACATGGCTGCCTACTATGTGGCTGCCATAAATCTATGTTCACAATTTGCAGAGGTTAGTGCTGAATATATACCAAGAGAAGAAAATTTGGCAGCCAACAATATGGCACAAATTGCTTCTGGTTTCCAAGACCAAATATCTTCTAGAATTATCCCAATTCGGAGAAGGACCTTACCCTCTATCCTTACAAGAGGGATGGATATGGAAGTAAATGTTTTAGAACCAGAAAATGATGCTGACTGGAGGACACCTCTCTGCAATTATCTGGCTGAACCATCAAACCAAGCAGATCGGAAAATCCGAGCCCATGCCCCAAATTATGTATTGATTAATGAAGAATTGTTAAGGAAGACTGGCGATGGATTGTTGTTGAGGTGTATCGGACTGGAAGAATCAATGAGAGTGATGGCAGAGGTGCACGAAGGAACTTGTGGAGCTCACCAGTCAGGGAGGAAAATGAAATGGTTGCTGAGAAGATATGGCTATTTTTGGCCAACTATGGAAAAAGATTGTGTGAATTACAGCAAAGGCTGTGAAGAATGCCAAAGGCACGGTCCTATCCAGCATGTCCCAGCAGTCCCTTTAAACCCGATCGTCAAGCCATGGCCTTTCAGGGGATGGGCAATGGACTTCATTGGAAAGATCAGACCAGAATCTAGCGAGAAACACACTTTCATAGTAGTTGCCACAGATTACTTTACCAAGTGGGTGGAAGCCAAGGCACTGAAAGAAATTACGTCATATGAAGTGGTCAAATTCATTGAAGACCAGATAATATATAGGTTCGGCATTCCAGAGACGATCACCACCGACAGAGGTACTTCTTTCATGTCCAGAGAGGTCATGAGGCTGGAAGAGCAGCATGGAATCAAGTTCGTACAGTCAAGCCCTTACTTCCCCCAGGCCAACGGACAGGCAGAAGCAACCAACAAGGTGATCATCAACATAATCAAGAGGATGACAGATAGCAATCCTAGGAATTGGCATGAGAAACTGTCCGAAGCGCTCTGGGCATACAGAACTTCGAGGCGGAATGCTACTGGAATTACCCCCTTTGCCTTGACATACGGGCAAGATGTTGTTCTTCCTGTAGAGATCAATGTAGAGTCCCTGAGGATAGCTCGGCAGCATGATCTGCATTCTGACGAATATGTAGAGGCAATGGCTCAAGAAATTGAGAACATAGATCATGTCCGAGCCGAGGCTTTGAACCATTTGTTAGTGGGAAAAAAGACAATGGCAAGGGCCTACAATAAAAGAGTCAAAGGCAAGTCGTTTGAAGAATGAGAAATTGTTTGGAAAGTTATGCTGCCTCTGGGTTCCCACATGCCAGGATTTGGCAAATGGAGTCCGACGTGGGAAGGACCTTACATGATATACAAGATTCTGGGCAAGGGGGCATATCTGCTTAAAGATAGAGATGGGCAAACTCATCAGAACCCTATCAACGGCAAATGGCTAAAAAAGTTCTATCCTACCCTTTGGGATGCCAAAGGGATTGATCTTACTCCCCAAGAATAGGAGGCCAGACTTTGGCTGAACAACATGGCATCGGACAAAGTTATGTCCGACACCATGGGTAGTCTCACTTCGGACAGATTGTGTCCGATGTAACAGATTTCAGTATGAATGTAACAAGTGTTCAGATTTCAAAAAGTCTTTACTTTTGTCTTATCTTATCTTCAAAATTATGAATGTTCATTCGAAGTTGAAATTCCAAGTATACCGATGATTTTTTGGCCAAAACATGGCTAGAAAATTGCTAACATACTAACATGCAAGAACCTTGAGATGGGAGACAAGTTTTAAGAAATTGAAAAAACGAAATTCATAAAACCTTGAGCCAAATTCAAAATGGCAAAAGACATGAATAAACTTGTTCTACATAAATGAATAAAGTTAAAAAATTGTTCTGAAAAATCTGAAAGCCTAGATGATATCTCTAAGAATGGCTACACAGCATTCATGTTGATCTGCAGCCAACTTGCGCAAGAAGGAAGGGCGATGGACAGCAGCTCTGAAAACTGGAAGTTGCTTCTTCAAGGTTCGGACAGTGGTGTCTGCAGCTTTGGCCTTGTCCAAATTTTCATTAATCTTCAGCAGAGCTTCATCTCTCCTGGCCTTAGCTAGTTCCAACTCTTGCTCCAGCCTCGAAACATCCATCTGGGCAAATTCAAAATCCTCGGCATACTTCTTGCCAGCAGACACTGCTTCTGATCTGACTTGGATACACTGGTCATATCTCAGAAGTGATGATTCGGCGTTTGGAGCGAGGTCAATACTGGTGTGGTACTGGTCCAGGAGATCTCTGAGCTCTTTAACATGGTTGGAAGCCAGAGTGAGGTACTCTTGCCAGGCTGGGAATGCCTTGGACAGCACCACTATAGCCTCATAGATGGTCTGCATCTCCACGTAGCTGTGGGCAACGTTGAAAGGTTTGGCGGCCCAATCTATGAGAGTCTGTTTTGCTTCGATCACTTCGGCTGAGACACCATCTGTTTCTGGAGAATCCTCCAGGTCCAAGAGCTGCTGCAGGCTTTTCTTGGCTGCGGAACCGGGACTATCGGCTCCCCCTTCGTCATGTTCTTCCCTCTCTTCTCCATCATCTGGTACTTTGAAAACAATGTCTTCATCGCCAGTCTGATGGGAACTAATGGGGGCTACGTATGTAATGGGCCCAATCTTAAAGGCGTTTCACACCACCATTAATGTGATTGCCACCGCATTTAATGCGGTATGGTCACTATTCCCATCGAGAAAAGGCTTTAGACCATCAATTCAGCGAAAAACGGAGACCATCTTCAGGATTTTCCGGTCTTAATCAACGTGATCACTGCACACCGAAAATCTTCATTTTGGAGATTTCTTAATTATGTCCAGGTCACATCGGAAACAATAGGGTTCACACGGTGGCGGTCGAGGTTGCATTTCCAAAGGGCTCTCCAGGCATCGCCCGATTAAAGGACTTACCTCTCTATGTATATATACTAACCTTCAACGACAGGCGGGAACACACAACTTCAGCTAAAAAGCCGGACTCAACGTCTCAAAACCCAAGACTCAACGTCTTAGACTCAATCTCTTGCGAAGTGTCTCTTTGCAGACAAAACCAAGACTTGAATCAACTCCCTTCTCTTTCTTTGAGTTCCCAGTTGACAACTCCTTGTTGGAACTCTCTTCTTTTCCCAAACACATAGCTTTGTCTAATTCCCAGTTGACAACTCCTGATTGGAATAACATCGCCATTGTTTGTAACCTATTTTGCTCTACCGGCAATGCTTGGTATGATTTGATAGTTGGTTTCGATTTCCAGCTCACTTTGTTGAAACAAATTTGTTCATCTGCGATACGGGCTAGTTTCTGGTCGCGAGTGTTACTAGTTTGCTAGTATCGGACAACACGACTTTGTCGCATGCATTATTGTCTCCTGTCCGATACTATAGATCTTCTGTCCGATTGTATCATTTTCAGCTTTTCTTGATTATTGAGTTTTTGTATTTAAATCAGTTTCTGTTTAGTCAAGCTTGTATGCAATCATTAGTGAAAATACCTTGTCTATCGGACTAATTTTAATACAAGAAATCTATCATTGAGTGTTCTGTCCGATTAACGGACTAGGACATTGCTTTTCCTGTGTATCCCTCGACCATACTTAAGATTTTGAAAGTCCTCTTAGTTGAGGCAGAAAAAGAACCTATCTAAAGCCAGATTCCCCTCTTTAGAGCACAGTGGCCTTGGTTAGAAGAAAGAATACATGAGCGCAGTTATATTCATCAAAATTCCCTCTTTCTACTAGAAGAGTATCACCAGTAGTGTCACGCCTTTCACATCTCCTCGAGGAAAAATCTCCGAAACCATACAAGGTTCCTTGAGGCACAAGCAAATCAGAAGAAGCCGCTAAGTTGCCAACGTACAGCCTGCTCAGCGGCTAGGGGCATCACAAGGTGTTCAGAAGTATCATCTAGACGAACAAATATTAAGCAAATTCTATCAGAAAGTTTGGCAAATAATGAAGAAGTTTCATTGAGACGATATATGAGAATAAATTGATAGTTGTGCGTGACAGGTGGTCCATTGCGTCTCTAATTGAATCGCATATTTTAGATTCACTTGATATTGTATTTCAACCATTCGAAATGTTGATTTTTTTTTTTAATGAATGAAAGTTTAGGAGGCTGGGAGCCTACTCCATCTGAGGTCAGGACATACTAAGGTCTCTCTGAGGACTTACGGAGGGGGTCTTAGCCATTTTTTTGGTTTTTACATATTACCCATCAAGAGGAATTGGAGGTAACGGGAGTCGAATCTAAGCCTTAATAGCAAAGAGAATGATTCTTACCAACTCAACCAACCCCCATTGGCCAAAATGTTGATTTTTTAACTCTTCATTTCTATATCATTAAAAAAATTGACAAACCCCATAGCATTAACATTAAGACTGGTGAAATAACTAGACGAACATAGTACTTACAAAAATGACTACCATTTAATCAAATAGTTAAATGTTGTATGACTTGAGTGATCTTTTGCATGGATGATTTGTGAATAAAAACTTCAAAACTAATGAATTGGATCATTGAAATATAATGTATAATGAACCCTAGAAGAGTATTCCTAAATTAAACTTAAGTGACAAAATGTATGGAATCCATTTAAAAGAGACAAAAGTGAAGCGTAAAACAGTATTATTTGCTTTGGCCGAAATGGATATTTCCGGCGCTATTTGTGGAATGGAATCTCAAGTACCACTAACGGAGGCAAAAGTGAAGTGTAACGTAGCTAGTTAATAGGCTCAGTTAAGCTCCAGTCCAGTAGCCCATATCAAAAGCCCAACCCAACCTTTTCTCACCCCACCCAAATCCATGAACCCAGCCTTAAATCCTTTCCTCCTCGTTCGGTTTCCCTCTCTTTCTTCATTCTTCTATTGAATTAAAGCCTGTGTAATCTTTCTAATTTTCCAAATGAAATTTGGATTGCAGGGCAATGAAACAGAGTGCAATGAGAAACAATAATGTCCATGAACAATGTGTACAAGGTCCACGCCTGGTTCATCAAGATTGGCACCCACAACCACCCTCTCTCCCTCCGACGCCTCCTTCTATGGTGCTCTGCAACACCATCCCACGAAAGCTTACCCTACGCCCGCTCTCTCTTCTCCCACTTTCCCTCTCCAGACACCTTCGCTTACAACACCATCATCAGAGCCCACGCAAAAGCCCACTCCTCTTGCTCCCATGCCCTCTCCTTCTTCGCCCAAATGCGTAGGCATGGCGTCCCGCCTGATAACTTCACCTTCCCATTTATTCTCAAGGCCTGCGCTCGCCTCCAGCTGGGTCAGGACCTGCATGCGCTTATTCTCAAGCTTGGGTTTGATTTAGACATTTATGTTCAGAACGCATTGCTTAGTTTTTATGGGGGCTGTGGTTCGGTCGAGCTTGCACTGAACGTGTTCCATGAAATGCGTGAGAGAGACGTGGTTTCTTGGTCTTCCATGATTGCTTGTTTTGCCAACAATGGTTTTGCATACGAAGCTCTTGCATTGTTTCAGCAAATGCAGCTTGCAGAGAGTGTGATGCCAGATGAGGTTACTATGCTTAGTGTGATTTCCGCTATTTCGATATTGGGGGAAATTGAATTGGGTGAGTGGGTTCATCAATTTATTCACAGAAGTGGGCTAGAACTTACTGTTTCATTGGGAACTGCCTTGATCGACATGTTTTCGAGATGTGGCTCCATTGATAATTATATCACAGTGTTTGATGAAATGCCACTGAAGAATGTGCGCACATGGACAGCATTGATTAGTGGCCTTGCAGTGCATGGCCGCAGCAGAGAAGCTCTGAGGGTCTTTTATGAGATGAAAGAATCTGGCTTGCAGCCAGATCACATTGCTATAACTGGGGTTTTAGTGGCATGCAGTCACGGAGGCCTTGTTGATGATGGTTGGAGGGTTTTCAAAAGCATTGAAGATGTGTACGGCCTGGAGCCAACGCTTGAGCATTATGGTTGCATGGTCGACCTGCTTGGCCGGGCTGGCTTGCTTCATGAAGCTTACGAGTTTGTGGAGCAAATGCCGGTTAGGCCAAATCCAGTAGTTTGGAGGACTTTGCTTGGAGCATGTGTAAATCATAACCATCTTGCATTGGCTGAGAAAGTGAAGGAGAGGGTCCAGGAGCTAGATCCTTACCATGATGGAGATTATGTGCTTTTATCTAATGCTTATGGGGGAGCCGGGAGATGGGTTGAAAAGGAAAAGTTAAGGACTTCAATGAGGGCAAAGAGAATTAACAAGAACCCTGGATATAGTTTAATCAGTGTAGATCATGCCATTCATGAGTTTGTATCAGGGGCTCATCCCCAGTTCAAGGATATTAGAGAATTCTTGGAGAGCATAATTGAAAGTATAAGAGACACAGGTTATACTCCTCATACATCAAATGTGTTGCATGACATTGAAGAGGAGGAGAAGGAGCAATGTCTTGGTTATCATAGTGAGAAATTGGCTGTGGCTTTTGCCCTTCTGAGTGTCAAGGATAGTAGGACGATTCGGATCATGAAGAATCTTCGAATATGTCGTGACTGTCATTCATTCATGAAGAATGTTTCGGCAAAATTCAGTAGAGAAATTATCGTTCGTGATCGAAACCGATTCCATCATTTTATCAAGGGATCATGCTCTTGTCAGGATTATTGGTGATAGATGGCTTGTAATTTCATCTATCAGATTGCTAATAAATTTTCCTGACCCTCTTTTTTCTCTGTGAACACATTTCCTTACTTCAAGCCCTACATTCTGTATTTATGGCTATGAGATTACAATCTTTGACTCCTACGCAATTGGAAGCTCTAGTAAAACTCCATGGTCTTTTAGTCAAGTTGTTTTCATGGAAATATCAGGCCCCATCGTCTTAATGGGTCTCAGCAGATGCAGTTTTAAGGAGGGGAGGAATAATGGAGAAGTTTCATGAGCAAGTTACATATATTTATTGTATGACAAATGATGTTTATGAAAGATTTGAATCAGAATCATAATGAACAAAGGGATGCTGTGAACTTTAAATTTATATATAAATTCCGAAAATATCACACGTAATGAAAGACCGAGTAGTGTTCTCTTGGTCACCAATGACTGAATCAATCACCCACCTTTGGATTTAAATCCAAAGGCCCACCTACTTTTGCACTCATTTTAAGAAACTTATTGAACCGTTGGATTTAAATCCAACGGTGGGTGACTGAATCCTTGGTCACTAGGTGACCAAGAGATCACTACTCATGAAAGACCTCTGAAAAAAAGACTTAACACTTTTTGAAGTAAATATTATTAAAGGCTTTGAACTAATCAGCCATAATTTTGAACTCCAAGCTTATGTTTTTTGGAAATATTTTTGCTCACCACTTTAACCTAAAATGTCCCTCACCACAATTCTCAACACTTGACAGGCGTCTATATGTATAAGTTAACCATAGTTAATTTTTACTTTGTATTTATAGAAGGGATGTGATTTCCCCACTCCCCTTTTCTCCACTTACACTCCCTTTTGTTTTTTTAATACTTTTTAATCAATTTTGTTCTTTTTCTTTCCTATTCTACCCTTACTCTACATTAATTTTTTTTACTTCACTTTTATATTATTATTTTTTTCTTTAAACTTAATTTTCCAACTTCCACTCCATTTTCAATATATATTTTTTCCTTCAATCAAGTAAGAAATTAAATATATTTTTTCCTTTAATATTGAAAATGGAGTGCAAGTTGAAAATTTAAGTATAAAGAAAAATAAATAATATAAAAGTGAAGTAAAAAGAAATTAATGTGAGGAAGGGTAGAATAGGAAAGATAAATAACAAAAAAGAACAAAATTGATTAAAAAGTATTAAAAATAAAAATGGAGTGTAAGTGGAGAAAATCGGAGTGGAAAAATCAACTCCCTTTATAGAACCATGGTTATGTCTATAAACACGTGTCAAGTGTTAAGAATGGTGTGAAGGTACACATTGGATTAAAATGGTGAGAAAAAATGCTTCCATAATTTTGAACTCCAAGCTTATGTTTTTTGGGTGAAAAGAACTACACACTTCAATGCGCCAAGATGTGCAGCTTTTCACCGAGCATGGTACAACCCATGCTAATGTCATGCTTCTTCATTACGTGCTGCATTTAACAGATGTAAGTGGATAGCAAGCCCTTTACAATCAAATAAAATACTAACGACGAAAAGTAATATGAGGTTTTTCTTGTTATAATTTCCCATTTAACTCAACGAAAGCATCTCCAAAGTTCACTGCCAAGCAAGGTCTAAAATATCGATGATATCGGAAATATCAGTAGTCCAAAAATACGAAATTTCGATAGAAATATCGGAATATTATCGATATTTCGGTCCATGTCGTCGATATTTCGGTCCATGGAGGTCTAAAATATCGATAGTATCGGAAATATCGATTGTTCAAAAATACGGAAATTTCGATGAAAATATCGGGATATTATGGATATTTTGGTCCATGCTGCCAAGTATTTTACACAACACATCGGAGATACAGTGCCAATATACACCACTCATGCTATCCAAAATAAAAGACAGAAGGGGAAAAAAAGGTCCCATCGTACAGCGTTATGTAACAATGGGGAAAGAAAAAAGAATTAACAAATAAAAACATCGACCAACTCAATGCAGCCTTGTCAATTCTTCTACTCTTTTGCAGAGCTCCTCCACTGAAACGCGCATTTGTTTTGAAATCTCATCCATCTTGCTACGGCTGAGATCAAGGAACGATTCGATTAGATCGCCGTCCAAGAAATTTTTGGCGTCTACAGTTTTCTTCTCATTGTTGAATGATCTCCACTGCTCATGGCTTAACCCTCCAACACCCTTTATCACCTTCCTCAAGTTTGACTGGAGCTTCTCCAAAAACACATACTGCTCTTGAGGAAGTGAGGCAATGACTCCAATTACACCGTTGACAGTGCCGAAAATGACAGTTGGGATCTGGCCCACATCAGAGTCTGGCAAGCGCATGACAAGAGAGCCATGTCGAAACCTATTGACAAATTCACCTAGGTGATACTCACCAACAACCTCAAGACGGCCACGTTCCTCATCAGTTGCACCTTCACTATTTTTCCGAACACTGAAAAGGTTGAAGAAGTTTTCAGCTCCAAGATAAACATCATCATCAAGGATCTCTACAGCTGACATCCAATTTGCATTATAGTCACGCGCTCGCTCCTCAATGGCACTTTCCTCGTGCTGAATACAAAAATAAATATTTTCAGTTCAACAAGAGAATAGTCCTTAAAACATGTCTCATAATGAACTAGCAGACACAAAAGGTATTCTTTTCATGAGGCATTCATTAATCTACCCACAAAACATATGACCTCCCACCAAATATCCCAACAGCACAATTCAATTTCTCTGTCATCAGGTAATGTAAGGTTGAACCTTTACGAAATTCATCTGGAACTAAACAAATCTACTACTGCTACCACTTTGAGTCAGTACTAGTTGGTATGTGGAAGGCTGAATATTAGTTTATTACCTTGTAGATTAACAGAGAAATTGACTTCATCAAATCTCCAACAACAATGAAATCTCCACGAGTCTGGACATAAAGCGCTAGTATGTGGCCGTGATGTCCGCATTCTGATTGCAACTCGCGAGTACCATCATCCCGCAGAGTCCACTTGTATAACTGTATCTTTTGATTGATAGCAGCAAGTAACTTGCCATTGAATGCATTCAAAGAGTAAACAGCCCCCTTGGTTTCCTTCTCAGCGACGAGTTGCAGCTTCCCATCTTCAACTGTGAAAACTAGAATGCGACCCTACAATTATACATGCAGTCAGCAAGAGAGAATGAAAAATCAGTCAGTTACCAGTTCAAGTGAGATTTCTGCACTCAAACCAGTAAACTTTTTTCTTATAGAAGGAAACCAGTAAACTTAAATGCCATCTTACTTTGGTTGGCTCATTTTCTTCTGGGAGAACATATGCCGTCCCGACACAGTAAAATACATTACTGTCATCTGAGAAGGAACAGCTAAGTATGGAGCAGCCATACTCAAAAGCATCAAGTTGATAATATGTTATGAGGTCAAAACTCTGGTCATCTAACAAGCGGATGAAGTGTGTTTCTGAATCTTCTGCACTCGACTGGTTATATTTCACACTAGATATGGCAAAGGTCCTGGACTGCTCCTGATGGCAGATACGGCGTGCATGCTCCCCAAGGGAATAGAGCGGATATGAAGCTTCTGGATGTCATCAATTGTGCCAATAGTTAGTTCACCTTCTTTAGCAATCGCAAGGCTGTTGTCATAAGAAAAAAGGAAAATCAGTTAATTCTCTGTCTGAAATCCCCATCAATCTATGAAGTAACAGAACTGGAAACATGCCATCCCTCAACCAGCTTATGGTTGTATCTACATTGCACCTAAACCATTTATCTCTTAATAAAACGGTATTTGCCTTTACTACTAACTAGTCATAATAACCCAGTACCTAATCCATCCTGCATTTGCACCAACTAATGGATAGAAAATGGGAAGATTCAGTGTGTAAGCACTTATCATTTTTGCAGTAAACTGCACCCTATAAGGTGCCAGGCCTAATATTTTAAGATATCACCACATGATATCATTTTAAAAAGATTTAAAACATGCATAATTACATTTATAACCTTCGGTCAGTTTCTAAAAGTAACGAATAAATCACGCCAACCAATGGTAACTACTAATAATCAAGCATCCTAATGTGGTATTCCGACTCATCACTTTATTAACCACTGCCAACCATTTTGAAAAAGCCTGATATGTAATTTGTTGTATGTACAAAGTTACTGCATAAAATGTTTAGTGTATCACAAATTGAAAATAGGAAAAGAGATTAAAGAATTTGATATACACTGAACCTAGATCGTACAAACAATTTAAACAGTGAAGGATAAAGAGAGAAATACCTGTCTGGAAAAGCAGCAGAGTTGAATGGGCACATATGGCTAACTTCTTTCAGATTTACATTGCTGTAAAGCAGCTTCTTGTTGCTACTGTAAATGACAGTTGGCCTATCCGATGCAGCAAATACATGCGTAGTACTCTTGGATGAGAAAGTACGGAGTGTAATGGGTTGAGTCCCAAGAGAGACTTTTTTCCTGTCCGTTAACTCACCAGTACTTGTGTTCAATATAAAATTTAAGAGGTGCCCATCTCCAAGGGCACATAACAGATAGGATATCTGAGTAAAAAAAAAATAGTACCAAAAAATTTTAGTCAAAAATCGAATAACCACAGCATAAAAACTCTGCTAAGGAACAGAAGAAAGAAATTCATGTGAAAATTACAAATCCATCATCTATGCTACAGAAGTCAACATGATTATACGCCCCGACTCTTTAGATGGATTCCAAAATGGTAATAATGGAAATCATAACCAGTTAAACATGCTATTAGAAGAACCACTCCCCAATAGTATTCCCAAAAAAGAAATTACAGTTGTGACCAATAATAATGAGTAAAAGTGAGAAAAGACTTAGTGAAGTAGGCTCAAGCACAGGCATACCCCTTCAAAGGCACAAAGAAGAACAGAACGAGGTATGATCTCTCCTCCCAAATGTTCCTTGGTGATGCGGCTCAGGTCAGGAAGTGAATATATCTGGACACTTATATCTGTCCACATTCCAACAGCTGCTAGCTGGCTATAATTGGGATTTTCACCTATGGGGTTTATGTCAAGGCATGAGATCTCAAAGTCCAACTGTGCATGGGTTTTCTGTGTCAATACCCCATCACCAATTTCTAAATAAACTAAATGCTTTCCTCCAGTTGCCAATAAAACCTGTCACAGATATAGATTACAGCAAAAACCAGTTAGTGCATCAACAACAGGCCCAACCAAATGTTAGTGCAGACGTGTCCCAAACAGAACAAATACCATGTTAGGTTATCGTTTACTCATTTGCAATGCTGATACTAGATTAAGTACTAATTATGAAAGGGATTTTCATCTACGCACAAGAATCTCTCAAAAAGAATTGTCAAGTTTTAAGATATTTTGGGAATATGCTAGGGTGTGTTGAGTAAAGGTTGGTTTTTCATGTGGATAGAAGCCCCTTATGAAAAACCACCTATTCTAGAATATAATAGTATATTACGTCTAGAAAATTTAAGGTACATGTTTCCTAATCCCTCATAGGTTTTACTCAAGACTTTCCCAAAAAAAATATATCTGACTTTATTGAAGCAACAAAAACTACCAATGGTTGTTACTTGCAGAATTGATTTTTAATAAGAAACACAGTTTATTATCTTACTCACAAACTTATAAGTTATAACAAGCAGAAACAAAACCTGGGTGGCATTAGCAGTGGCAACATTGATAGAATAGCCTTCTGGAGCAAACCACTCGTCCTTCAGCTCCCTAGATGTAGAACTGACTAGTCTTACAGAGCTTGAAGTAACCTGTGATGTTAATTCATCAGTCAGCATGCACTAGGTACAATACTTTTCTATCATCAATAAATTAATCTCCTTTAGAGTCAAAACTATCTACATAATCAAACATTTCATTAAAGAAAAATACAAACCTGCAAATGTTAACATTACATTAAAAAAAAGTGAGAAATGTGGTCACTGACAATATCAACTTCATCAGGTACGATGTGATTTATTAGGAACGTGTAGACAAGGAGCATATTAAAAAATTTAAAACCACTAGTGCAAGTATAGTAGAGGAGAAACTAGGGGGTGTAGCAACTAAGGACTCTGCCTTCTTGATGTTGGCAGTGATGCTTAAAAATGGTGGGTTTGGCCATAACGACATAAAAAGTGAAAAAAAAACAAACAAGCAATGTAATGGTAGATGATTCAAACATTGAGCATATTAAATACACAGAAAGGTTCAATATGCATTAAAACATAGAACAAACAATGTAATGATAAAAGACTTAAATAACCTACCTGCACAAGTTGATTGAAGACAGCATCATGGCAAAATAAAGTCTGCACTTGAGAACAGAAGCCTTCTATCTCAGTTTCTTCCAACTCATCCTCAAGATTCATTGCCAAAATTCGTGTCTCACTGATAAAGCTTACAACTAGGAAGGTGTCATGAGGATCATCAGTGGAGGATCTTAATGACCACATTCCCTTAATACCTTGAAGCTCAACTGATGCCTGTTCAAAGTCATACAATAAAGAAGTGACATATATCAGTTTAAAGAACCACATGTAAATGCACAAAATGAAATTTTGGGTACCAGTATACTGTATATTTAAATGAGTCAAACCTGTTCATTGATTCCAATTCCATTTCGAACTACGCGAAGAGAACCATCCTTGTAAGCTCCAGAACAAGTTACAACCTGACCTTGGCCTTGCCTCTCAAGATCAACCACACAAAAGTCAACTATCGGCCCCAAATTGACATACCGTTCTAAAACTTCCACATATGAACCTTTTGCATCCGGCTGTAGATTTAGCTTTACAAGCTGCGATTACAAAGTTTTGGAGTGTAAATATATCATAATCCAAATCATTATAAGAGGCACCAAATATATATATATATATAAATATTTTAAGGAAAGGAGGCATCAAATATGAGATCAAAATAATCGCACGTTTATTTTGCTTAAAACTTAATGAAATGAAACATAAGAGGTACACATGAATGGACCCACCAAGTCAGAAACACATCCAGACTATGTACTATGTGTTTCCCTACTAGTAAAAGGATAAGAATATTAAAACTCAGGCATTTGGGGGTGGGGAAGCAAAATAAAAAGTGTCACCAAATTTAAAATCTTTTTTTGGTCGAGCTGAGGAAAAGATGAGTATCCAGTACGGTTCCCTATTCAACAAACTCAACCTATTCTCCTACTCCACTCCCTCCTGTTTGCAATCTGTAAAATACCTTCCTCTCTAAGTTCAACTAATCAAAACAGGTTAGTCCTCTTTTGTTTTAATATACATAGAAATAGTAAGTCCCTATCTTACGCATTATGTATGTCTAAGATTGATGTTCCTTTCAGTCTAGTTTTTTAAAGGGGAAAACTGGGAAGACTGATATACAAGGAAAACAACAAACACTTTAATAAAGCACTACTTTCAGTCAAATCTATCTTTATACACTATCTGTACTGCCCCTTTAATTACTTACTAATGACTCTTATTCTGCATGAACAAATTTTTATTGCTAATACAAGAACAAGTAACATGGAATAGTTCAGAGTACAAAACCTGTGAATCCCCATAGCTTGATCCGATATAGACAAATGCATTATCAAGGTATGAAATAGTAGATGCAATGGATGTCTCTCCCAAGAGCTCAATTTTGAGACCAGTCACCCTACAACCAAAAAAACACGTAGATGGAACCTTGAGGAAATCATGGCAACAAACAAGGACCAAAACCTTAAAGTAAGCTTTGTGTTAAAAATGTAACCCCATAATCTTTCAATCGGAAACAATTGGATGTTTTGAAGAAGGTATTAGAACTCACTTTTCTTTCTCATGGGTTATAACAAGTAGGTGAAGTAGCCCGGCATGATCACCAAGTAAATACCTAGAACCATCTGCATCTACTCTCCCATAGGCTCTCGTGACGGACTATAATAAAATGAAAAAGAAAAACTCAAGATGGTACATCCATAACCAATTCAACATGCAATGTTTAAACAAAACTCAAATAATATCTATAACCTACAGGTCTTATTGGGATTGCTTTAAATGCATTGGCACTGCAATAAACAATTGTTTCTTCTCCAATAATCAGAACGCCGCAAAGTGGTGGAGGAACTGGTATCAACAAATCAGCCCCATTGTCAAGGTTGTTCTGTGCCCAAGGACCCTCAACAAAATCTTTATCCTTCAGAGCAACTTCATATGTTTTGACATGGCGAGCATCTTTGTTATCCTGCAATTATTCAACCACAGTAAGGCCACTGAAAACTTTGCCCCAAACACTCCAACACTATTTTACATAACAAAAGTTGTGCATGGATTGCAAATACTCCCAAAAAGCTCTTTGTAAATCTTTAGAAATAAACCAACAACCTTAATGAGACCATGGGACATACAGTGGAAGCTCAGCAATCCAATGTTTTGCTAACTTAAAATGGAGCATATTTACACAGACTAGAGTAACTTGGGAGTATTTATCTGAGACAGTTTTGTTATGCAAACCATCATTGCGCCAAAGGGTTTGCATAAATAGTCTTCCAGCCAATACAGGGAGCATAACAAACATAGCAATATACAATAAACTTAAAGATTTTTGAAAATAATGATATTAAGACACTTTCTGTGATAAGTAGATAGAAAAAGGAAAGCAATAGCCCCAACATAAACTTGATATCCGTAAAGAAGGGAATGGTTGGCACCTGATACAGAACTACAATGGTTGGTTTTGAACAACCATAGAGAAACTTGATATCCAAAACTTGAAGTTCCTCAAGCCTGAAAAGTTATCATCCAAAGATGTAGTAAGCGTGAAAAGAAAGTTTAATTCACACAAAGAGGAGGGAGTGAAGAATATAACATTGCAGCTAACAGACATGGACAATTCATGGACTTCATAGGAAGACTAATCAACAAAAGAACGAAGAAAACAAAATTACCGAATGTTAAATGCCTCCTTGAGCTGCCCTTTATTATCAAAAGGAATAACCTGAAAATACAATAGCGTATTATGTCATTTCTAAATTATAAATGTGATAGTAGATTAGCAGTCTTTGGTCTTATTTTCTCTGCCTCTATGAGTGCAGTTTTTTTCTTTGTTGCAGATCGAGGATAACTTATCCTCTTGATTATCAATACAACAGTTTCTATTAAAAAAAATTATAAATGTGATAGCAAAATGAAGAACTTTATAAGACCTTTTCTTGCTAGTAAGAAAATCAGATTAAATATATCAAAATATTCAAAACCACATACCTTAAACAATCCATCATACAAATGGAGTCCAATTAATCTGCAATCTGGATCAATTATACCAATCTGCAGAAAAATAGTAGGTAAAGAAAATATAAATTAGTAATATTTGTGAGTGACATAGTTTAGATGTCAATTTTAAAAAGAAATAAATGTTTAAACATGCAAAAACTACAAGAACTGAGTGTCATAGAATTATTTAACCTACTTGACCATTGTCTGTAGGACGACCTATGCGATCTGAGACATCCCCCATTGCCCTACATGACAAGGGCATGTGTTTGTCAAAATGTGATTAAACATAAACATTACTAAATTACAGTCATCTACAGTCCATATAAAATGAGTAATTAGAAAAGCTACTGACTGAAGAGTTAACTAAATCACAATTAAATAAATTAATCACCAAAAAAAGCATCATACTGTTTCTAAAAGACTGGATTACTTGCATCTTCTACGCACTTTTGTGAATAAATTTATATAAAAATAACTCATTTCACTATGTTTCCATAACTAACCTTGTAATGAGCTCAGATGTTTCGGCATCCCATTGAAGAACACAAAATTTGTATCTTTCTGTGGCAATAAATAGAAAATCTTGTGCTTCACCCTGTTGAATAGAAATATCATTCAAACCAAGAAGAAAATAAAAAATAATAGCAACGTAGACGAAAATATGAAAAACAATACTCACATGAGGTCGAAAAAGTTGGAGTGTCGCTATCCTTCCGTATATTGGCACATCCAAGATAGGCTGTACAGAAAAAGTTTCTGCTTAACGCATATGAAGCTATAAAATTTGATATTTTCTTACAAAAAAACGTCAAGAAAGTTCAAACATTAATTTCAAGATTGGACAATAACAGTTTATTCGCTTTTGCATTACAAATGTAATTCAAATGCCTTAAATCATACTCTTCTTTATGTTCAAGTAAAAAACTTATTTCACGAGTTCTATACTATCATTTTATAGGACTAAGTTTTCAGTGAAATGAGTATACGATAGTTCTTATTAGGTGACAACTTATGCTCAATGCAAAGTCTCATGTCACTATGTCCAAGTTGAAAGTTTGAAAACTTGATTCTTGGATGTTGACACTTCACACAAAATGCCGAAGCTTTAGATTGTAACTACTCCTTTCCCATTAAATCATACATCCCTGGAACAAATATTACCAAAATTATAACAACATCAACTGCCAACACAAAGGTAAAGGAATACCAACGAGCCATAATTTTCCAAAGAATGTCGTTCGACACTTCACATTTAAAACAATGATGATACAAGTCTTGAAACCAGAGATTTTATATACGTGCAAGCAAGCTAATAAAAATAATATATATACAGTTATTCTCTCATCCGGATGTCCACACATTATTGTGAGGATGCCATTGTAAACAGGGAGGAAAGCATGGAGGGGTAATAGAAAATACATGGCGTCCGCATAGGAGAATTTCTAAATATTATACTATATATATTCTTTTACAATAAGATACATTGAGTACCTGTAAGCCCAGAGGAGTAAGTAGAAGAATTTCAATACGCGTACATTTCCTGAAAACAAGATAAATGAAACCATTAATGAATTAGAAAACACTTTGGACATGAAACCTTGCTACACAAATAAATATGATTGCTCAAGACAAATGTATCGCACTGAACAATGATGAGTTGCGCTGAAGCTATAGACGCTAGAAGACCTCAGTTTCCTTCCTTTTACACCTATTAGGTTGAGTTTTGTTCACGGAAAGAAATTCATGGGCAATCAGTTCCCACGTATTTTCCAAGGGGATGGGAAATGGAAGTTATTTTTCCATGTTTGGTAATGCAGGAAATATCGTTTTATTTCCTTGCCCGTGTTTGATTTGGGTAGGAATTGGAAAATAAAATTTGTTTAGTTTTCAATTATACCCCTAAGTTAGAAAACCATAATTAATGATTTTCTTGATTTGTTTAATTTTTACTGGACACAAATCGGTCATAAAACATAATTAATGCTTGCATCGATCTCCCATGGGAAAGGAAAATGAAACCAACGTTGGATAGAGGGTTTCATTTTCCCATGAGGCAGGAAACTTTTTCCCAAGCTTGGACTTACCAAAGACAGGAAACTAAATGATTTCCCATTTCCAAGCCCCTTTTTTTAGCGAACTAAATGCCACCTTAGTGTGTTTTTACAGTTAAAAAGAAGGAAAGAGTACAATTTTCTGGGGAAAAAAACAGAACAGCATTTGGCAATACAAGGAAAAATAATTCAAAGCAGAGCTACATGCAAAAATATTTCATTCTTGTTCCAGAAAATTTCGAATTCCTATAAAATTTCAAGAAAAAAACCTCTGCAGGAAAACAAAATAGTCTGACATGACATCTGAAATTTTTCTTTCGCAAATTTCATTCCTTTAAGTAGCTTCACACAGGAATTTCTAAAACCACATTAATCTGGTATACATCTAACTGTTTATATACACACAAATGATATGTGCGAGAAAGAGGATGCGAAATTGAAGAGCTTCAAGTAAAAAACGCATTAACAAAACCCTAGCACGAAAACACAATCTATAGCAAATCAGATACAGAGAAAGAGAGGGATATTGAGGGTTACGCTATGATGAGATTGAGCTCCTGAGGTCCGGTGAAATTGCCAACGCAAGAGTTGGTGACGTTGGTGGGCTTGTGGGCCGTGACCACGTAGTTCCAGACACTCATCTTCCTCTTCTTCTGCGTCCAAATTCGTTTGCGGCAAATCGCTTGCTTTGAGTAGAAATGGCGCCGAACCAGTGAGCCCTAGAAGCAGCCTCTTTCTCTCACTTCTCAACTCTCTCTTCGTTTTGAGCGGATTCGGCTAATTCTTTTCTACTCATAGTGTGTTTACTAATTAGGAATTGGAATTCTCATTATGAATTGAACTCTACCTATGAGGATACATCAAGGAATTGAAAAGTAAGGCGCGAAATTAGGAATTGATGGTGTGTTTCTAATCGCAATTAAATTTCATCGTGAATCAATTCCATTATGGAGGATTACTGCGTTTCTTCACATCGTGAATTAAAAAGTAAGTAGGCCACACGAAATTAAGAATTGAATTCCTAATCTTGGAGGAATTCAATTCTTGATAGGAGGTAGTATTTGAATTCCTTGATAACTTACCCATTAGGAATTCATCTTTTTTACCCATTATATCCTCACACAATTTTCAAAATTCCAAATTTGTCATCTACTTTAACCAAACAACGAGGACACTTTAGTAATTAGTACCACTTCTACCCCAATTCCATATGGTTTAGTAAACAACTTCAATAGGAATCCGGAATCTAACTCCCCTCAATCCATATGGTTTAGTAAACAACTTCAATAGGAATCCAGAATCTAATTCTCCTCAATCTAACTTCTCCTCAATTCAATTCATCCTCAATTCAATTCCTCCTAATTCAATTACGGATTAGTAAACATGTTATGAATTCATAATTTTGGAGGAATTCAATTCTTGGGTGGGAGGTGGTATTCTAATTCCTAGAGAACTAACTCATTAGGAATTCATCTTTTTTCCCAATTATATCCTCACACAATTTTAAAATTTCCAAATTTTCAAATTTATCATCTACTTTAACCTAACAAGGAGGACATTTTAGTCATTAGCACAACTCTTACCTCAATTCCATATGATTTAGTAAACAACTTTAATAGAAATCCGAAATCTAACTCCCCTCAATCCATATGGTTTAGTAAACGATTTCAATAAGAATCCGAAATCTAATTCTCATCAATCCAACTCCTCCTCAATTCAATTCATCCTCAATTCAATTTCTCCTAATCCAATTACGAATTAGTAAACATGTCATCAGTCTCTCTTCTCTTCAGGTAAAAACACGCACAGGAAGCTTTTAGAAATACAAAAAAGTGAAACGCTGATAGAAATACTTGGAAACGCTGTTGTTTTCGTCTATGTCTTTGTTGTTAATCTGCGTCCATGGGTTTGTTGGACTTTGGCACGCCCAATCCACAGACCTACCTAATTAACCCAAGTCTAAAGAGTTTTAGTAGGTCAATATACCTATAAAAACATGGAAAATGCTAGGCTTACCACATTTTCCTATCACATTGTATACTACGTCTCTAATAGAGGTGGGCTCCATTATATTGGTGGGCTCCACCTCTATTAGAAATGTGGTATACAATGTGGTAAGCCTAGCATTACCCTAAAAACATACCCATCTAGCCTTTCAACAAAAATTAGGGTTTGTTATTTAAAATTTCTGAAGTTGTAAATAAGTACACATTATGGTGTGTAGACTATTAGCAAGTGTAGGTGTTCGTGATTTAGCACCTGCTTTCTCAACTATCGAGTTACACTCTAACATTATATTTATTGATAATCTAATATGGTATTTGCCATTTGACACTTGTTTTTCAACTATCGAGTTACACTCTATATTATAGTTATCGATATGTTAATACGGTAGTTGTCATTTGACACTTGCTTTCTCAACTATTGAGTTATACTCTACATCATATTTATCAATAAGCTAATATGGTAGTTAGTATTTGTTTGTACCATATCTGACCCGCCACTCATATCGTGACACATGGAGAGGCTTATGGCCCGCGCTGACTGGCCCAGCCGGACGGATCCGTAGGTCCTCTCGGTACGTACGACAGATTCGTCACCAGCGTGACCTCGCTAACCGTCCCAACTGGCCCAGCGCCGCAATCGGTGGTCATCTTCTGCCCGGCAGGCTGATTGACCGCTAGCCGATCTGCCAACATCGCTGGTGATCGGCATTGCATACCAATTCTATCTCGTCACAGGCAAGGAATAAAATATTCATAATATCCCCGATATTTCCACGAAATTTCTGTATTTTTGGACTACCGATATTTCCGATACCATCGATATTTTAGATATCCATGAACAAAAATATCGATAATATTGACGACATGGACCGAAATATTGATAATATCCCGATATTTCCATCGAAATTTCCGTATTTTTGGACTACCGATATTTTCGATATCATCGATATTTTATTCCTTGGTCACAGGTATCTCCCATATCTTTTTCGAGTTTTCCGCCAGGATATTTACTGCAACACGTGTCAGCTTCGGAGGGCACTCTCCTGAGTCCCACATCGAAACTAATTGCTTGGATGACCCCCAGTTTGCTCTATAAAAGGAGCCTTTCACCCCGACTACATGGTAAGGACTGCTCACTTGACTTTACGCCTTTGCACTGTCAATAAACCTGCTCTTCTTCCATACTAACTTTGGCATCGAAGTACCTTCGGCTGGTACCACACCGGTGCCGAAGGTCTGATCAGTCTCTTCTTTGGCAAGGATCCACATATCGTCTGCCGAAAGGAGAAAGCCTTTCCCTCAAAGGTTCATTTGGTCCTCTGACCGTCCGCATCGTTTGTAAGTTGCCTTAAACTATTATCTGTTTAGTTTCAGCATCAATAGTATTTGGCACTTGCTTTCTTAACTAACGAGTTGCACTCTATATTATATGAGTGCTGCTAAATGAACCCTAAAATTAACTGAGTACACCCTACTAATAAACCATTTATTGAATTACTAATTTACCATAATATAAAATGACCAAAAATGATATATTGAATTGTAAAACAAAAATAATTTTAATAAGTACACCCTACTCACCATATTCAACCCTAATCAAACATAGAGAAGTTTTCGTATTGCTTAGTGCCCACAACGAACAACGTAGGTCTTGCTGTCTCTTGTGAAGGTAAAACTTGAATTGAACCTCACCCGTAGCTTCCTCTTGTTCGACTATCTCTCCTCTCCTTTATATTTGAACTTATAACAACAATTGGCAGTTGGCTCCAAAACCGGGGAAAAAGAAAAGAAAAAAAACCTGATTGTTCCTCGTATTGATGTACTTTCCCTTGTTTAGTGGCGTATACATCATAAGAATTGTATGCAAATGTTATCCGAAAACCTTGTTGAACCACAAGAGAAGAAGACACTGGACAGATTTTATTTGTTGAAAGGTGTGGCAAAAGCTTGCTGGTGTTGGCTCTGAACCTCTGCCTCAACATGTGTTATATATGTGTAGTTTTATTTGAAAATAATATAAGAATCTCAAAGTCTAAACGCTTGCATCCACTGAGAAAAGTTAGCACAAGTCTAACCTCGTTGCAAAGCTTTTATACCCTTTTGCTTGCTTGGCCCAGACAGAAGATGACATGAATTTTTCCTTGCGGTGTTGGTTTTGTGACTTTGAACTGGTAAAGTCCTTGCTCTTTGGGCACGGTAATCTCTTGCTAATTTCCAAGTGGAAGCGTATATTTTTTAGTGCTACTAGACAATCAGACCTAAACAGGGGAAAGAATCAATATGAGGAACAACCAGTTTCCAAGTGGGAACGTATAGTCACAAGTATCTGGTTGATTTTCTGGTGAGCGGATATAAAGTAACCAGTTTTCTGGTTGTTGGGAAAATTGAATTGCATATACAAGTATCTACAAACTAGTAAGTGTACATCTCTTTGTTGATGAATAAAACCTTTTGATTTTCATTCTTGCTAGGCACGAATTCATGTAAAAAGAGAAATTTGGTTTATGATTGTTATTAGGGTGTTGTGTGATAGTGTATTAGGGTGTACAAGGGATATTTTTGGTAGTTAAATAGGGTGTACTTAGTTAATTTTATATTTTGATTAAAATATTAAGGTATACTTAGATCATAGGGTGTACTCAGTTAATTTTAGGGTTCGTTTAGCAGCACTCTATTATATTTATCGATAAGTTAATATGATAGTTGATAATTTAGTATATTTATGACATAATTATTATCGCTCTTGTATTTGGTTTGTAATTCTCCTCTTTTGGTAATTCATAAAATATAATTCGACATTCCTATAAAATTATGGCTATTTTAAATTTGTTCTTATCAACGGGAAAGACGAGATTCGAACTTGATGATGTTTGATTTGGACATGGAACAAATTAGTTAAAGAAAATTGAAGACCTTAAAAATGAAATGCTTGGAAATTTTATTTAATTAATTACAGAGCACCAATATTCTTAAGGCCAAGAACAACCCCAACCCCAATAATGTGACCCACACTGCCACAAGCCAAGGTATCAGCAAGAGTGAACCCAGCTGGGTCACCAGTCTGCAGCCCAGAGTCCCTGTTTTCAAGCTTCAACCCTGCTGTTGCCTTCCTGTTTGCAGATGGGGCCAACCCAAACCTCCCAGCAAATAGCATTAGGGTTGTAGTAGTCACCATTATCTGTCAAATTAGATAGATTAATTAATAATATAATCACCTATTAGTATTACTGCTAATTTAATAATTAATTAGTGAAATATTTGCTTATACCAAATTGGTGGGTGAGCCAATGTAATCACAGCGAGCTCCCAAAGCACCCTGGCCCTTGCGCCTCATTGGTTGAACTGCGGCCTAAACAATGAGGAAGAATTGAGTTTAAACTTGTGCAGCAGTAATTAAAGAACACTAATTGGGTTTAGTGTTTACTTTCCTAAATCTAACTTCATCATTCTTCACCATTTTGTATGAAACATATTTTTCAAGAAACAATCTGCAAAAACAGACTAAATTATACACACCCAGCAGCAGCAGCAGCAGCAGCAGCAGCACTGTTTGAACATGGATGAGGAGAAAAAGAAGTGCTTACCAGGCTTTGTACATTTGCATATGAGACTTTGGGTCTTAGCCCATTGAACTGGGGGAGAGAAGTGGTCACACTGGCTGCTGCCATTTGCTAGATTTTTGATGTGAGAAGCTGATGAGGTGCTGCAATGTCTTCTCTCTTTCTCCTTTGTGATAATTTTATGAACTTTTGCAGGCCATAATGCCTTTGATTATAAGCTGATGAGTGAGAAAGTCTGCACCCACAGCCACATGAGCAACTTGTGGCTTCAGAATGTTTGATTTGGATACACCAACATCCTGGTTGCTGACTTGGCTTTGTCCCATTGGATTTACTCAATTGGATAAGGTTGTGTGTGCTTGAGAATTTTGTCATTGGATTGATGAAGATGATGATGGAATTTTGAGTATTAGGCTTCAAATGGACAATGCCTGGATATACATAAATAAAAAAATTGGGCCAAATTGGGCTGGATTGGGTTGAAAACTCAAATCCAATCCAATCCATTGATGGACCAGAATTGGACTAAAAGCTCATCAGAGACCAATCCATTGATGGACTAGCATTAGATTGGACAGTGCCGGAGGGCAAATGTCCTCATATGCCTATTATTTTATGTTATGATGATTTGGTTTCCAGGAACCTGAGGGAAGGACAAAAGATACAATCCACAAAGATACTATGCAGGGTGGGTGGGCCCCCACATTTAAACCAGTTTGATCTTTCAATATTAAACCTCAAGATCAAGATGCATGTTCTTTGGGATTTGATTGCTTATCTATGTTGGGTAACCCCAAAATCTCATTCCTCAAGCATATCATCTCTCAATATCTCTTGAGAAACTGCTAAGGTTAATCTTGTCACTTCAACAACAAATTGGTTTCACATTATTCCAAATTGAGAGAGGAGCATATATCTTTTTTTAATCTTTTTGTAAAGGAAGTAATATTAGGGATACTGTTGTTATGGATGCCCATCATAATGCCCTACCTCCATTATAATTCCTCTCAATAATATCTATCATTTATCATGCCTTTTAATTATGCCTTGTAACCACCACTTATGGGTGGTAAATGATGAAGCACTTCCTACGCTTATATCTGGAGAAAACTTTCTTGTCATAGGGATAGAACTGCCATGGCCAATAACACAATAATAAGTGGAAAAGTTATCTCATGTGTTATTGTGTTATTAGTTGGGAATAGCGAAAAGTGTTATTCCTGTTACATGAAAATTTCTCTCAAATAATAGGCACTAAAGATGAATAAGAGATTAAAAGCCTTGAGCTATTGAGAACTACTCTTACATTTTCTATACTCTCTGCTTCATTATATAACAGATATCACATTATATACAACCTCTCTAAAATAAGTGGAGTCGGCTGGTATAAAAAGGATTCACGGTTATTATAAAGGTGGTACATAATGTGGTCTCGCTAGTAAAAAAAGAAAAAAGGAATATGAATCCACATTGAACCATATTCCACCAAAAAGATGGAAGGTAAAAATTTTTATTATTTATGGATTGCTGGGTTTGGAAGTTCATATGATGTTTTCCCATGAATAAACTTTTACAAGAAGAAAGCCATGAGGCAAAGAAAGATGCATGCACATGACTTGTGGACAGATAGAACCAAAGCATAGGTGATACTAAATTTAAAAGGAACCAAAACAGAGAGGTTGAAACAGAGGGATTTGATTAGCTATAGATTCCTAACCCAAAAACAAAGGCAGGGATAAGCATATTACAGTTACAAAATCGTATGCTAATCATGCTCTCATCTCCTGCTTCTCTTTTACGCAGCATAAGATAGTTTTGTACAAGCAAGCAGGTAGAATTTTACTTTGTGGGCAGTTTAATCAAACCCATCAACTTCAGCTTCCTAGATACAAAGGCAATAAAAGGCAAGCAAGTTGCCACCAAACAGAGCTCGGATTAAGCTTGTACAATGGAGGTGCTGCAGAGCCTACAGAACTGAAAAACAGGAAGAAAAAAAATTATGTTATCGATCGATGACCATTTGCGTAAGTAAATTTGACCCTAGTATTTCAGATTTGAAAACTAAACCGTGTTAATAGAACAAGCATACCCAGCTGCAGCAAAGACACATTTTCCATGACCTGTAAAATGGTAATGAAACTGATCAGTATCTTTATTTTGGCTGGATGGTTCTTTTAGTATCTATCTAGCTCCCATTTTCTTAGAACCAAGAAACGAGAATTCTTGATATTGTAAGAACAAACTCATTCTAGGAAAGTCTTGTTTACCTATTGCTGTGTGGAGATAACTTGGAATCAAAAGAATTGGTAAAATTTCCAACACTAGCAAATATTGATCAAGCTCCAACGATGACATAATGTCATATTCTTAAATTTTGAAACCAAGATGTTTCTTAAACGTGCAAAGAAAAATAACTTCGATCGATGCGAAGCTTATAATTTAGTGCATAAACTCAAAATTCCAACTATAGAATCAGCAGCACATGTACCATGGGATTAAAACTTAAATGCAGTACTTTTTCTTACTCTGAAAGAGAAAATCCAGTTGGCTATGACTTCCAAATTGATCTAAGTTGTTCTAATCCATGAAAAGATCTTAGAAGTGGAGATGTACAACTTACTTGGGTTACGTTTAATGACACCAGCAGTTCCTCCAAAATTGCAAGCTATATCAGAATTCCCATTCTGTTGATAGTAAGTATTGAAAGCATAGGAGGCATGAGACACGAGAGTATCCGGTTCATAACACGCTCCATCTTCTTGGATTGGCGTGCAGTCTGCCATTCCCAATCCACAGGCCCAGTCTAATGCATTCTGCAAATCAACCTGGGAGACCCCGGGAAGGGCCACACACCATGTTGTGCCATCAAGGAATGTTGTGTTCCCTTCTGGTGGTGACAATGTGGTGACTGGGATTGCTCCATCTGCCTTCTCTTGCACTGTAACTTCCATTGTCAAAACTAAAAAATAATCGAAAAAGATTGAGACAGACCAATTCAGTACCGGATGAAATGATGTTTCATTGATCAAATATTAACTTGTTTCAAAATCTAATCAAACCAATGCTCATTGTTGATATAGAATATCACAGACATTTGAAGTTCATAAAATGATGGATACTTGCTGAAGTTATCTCAAGCATATGTTTTCAATCTATCATTTTCAGTTTCAGAACAAATCTCTACAAAACAAGGAGGGTTAAATTTCAATTTAGTACCCTAACTCTTACCTTAAAGGCATGTTTGCTCCTGCACTCTCAATTTTAACTATTACATACCACAAGCTTTTCAATTTTGTGCAATCTGGTTTCGGCGTTAACTTCATCGTCAAAATTTCGGTTAATTGCTTGCGTGACAAGCCTAGGTCCCACCTATTCACTTCTTTCAATGTTAGTTGAAAAGTATTTTGTTAAAAAATGGTTTGGTATTAATGCGTGTAATGTGTTCTTCGTGGGCGGGAAGACACCAATTACACGAAAATACTTATCAACTAACATTGAAATAAGTGAATAAGTGAGACCCATGCCTGCCATGCAAATAATTAAGGGAAATTTTGATGTCAAAGTTAACACCGGAACCATTTTGCAAAAAATTGAAAAACTTATGATATATAATTGTTAAAATTAAGAGCGCATAACCAAACGTGACTAAAGAGTTGGCAGTGCTAAATCGAAATAAACCCAAAAAACAACAAAACATAAGGAATAAAATAACTAAAATTGAATAAAACCAGGAAACCATGTGCCTTTATGTGGAAACATGGGCCCACAGTGAAGGGAAAATGAAAAGTCAAAATTGCCATCAATACATAAACCTGACCAGAACCTGCCAACTTCTGAACAAGAAAACACTGGAAGGAAAAAACAATACTTAAAAACCAGAAAAGCTGGCCTTTAAAAAGAGAAGGCAAATACCAAAACCAAGCCCATGAAACAGAAAGAAGAAGCAAAGGAAACAGAACATACCCAGATAGCATCCCAGGAACAACAGGCACTGCAGAACCAAAACCCATATGTTCTTTCTCATGCTGGATATTCCTCAAGCTTCTCCAAGAGGGAGGAAAAAAACCAAAAAGCCTCAATGTTCAAAGCCCTCCTCAGCCTCAGAAGAAGCTATATACTAAAACAGAAAAAAATAAAAATGAAACCCCTCTAGCTCTAGAGAAAACTGAAAACCCACTACTCTCTCTCTCTCCCACTTTCTGTGTCTTAAGAGTGATGAGAAGCATATGAGAATAATGAGTGGTATAAATGCAAGAGTGTGTTCATCCGGAATCTGAAGTTCCTTGAGAGGGAAATTATCTTCTTTATCACTTTTTCTGTTCTTTTTAAAAAAAAAATAGTTTTCAAGAGAGTGTGACAAGTGCTTCAGAGAAGCAGCTAATTATGTAGTCACTTTGGCAGTGTGCTTTTTTGCCTCTCACAGCACTAGATTTCTACATTGCATTTTTAGACCTTCAGGCTTCAGGCACTTAAAATATGAAAGCGTTTTTCACAAGGTGGCGGTGGGTAGAGTCAGTCTTGCCATAAAGCAATTCTCAATTCCCATTCAATTTATCGCGATATATTGGACCCCTCTTCACCAGCTGGATTATCTCGTCAATTTGCGTCTTCTGTAATCTGTTGGGGTGTTTTGGTCCACCAACTTTAAAATTGCAAAACCACCAGGACCCATGTTGAGTTCTGGGCTGAATTGTGTTTTGTTTTACGTTGGCCCAATTCTGGGTCGGGTCAGGCCTGGTGGGGTTGAATTTGGGTCTAATCGTTGTATACGTGTATGTCCATTGAAAAGCCCCACCCATTTGATTTGCCCTTTCAACTGACCCAATTATCTGAAAAACTAACTTATAATTTGAAATCAGGTATTCTATATGGAACTTCAACAAATGAGGCAAGCTCAGGTTTATCACTTTGTGAAATAAGTATTGTACAGTTATGCAATGATCAGTTAATTTTTTTGTTTATTTCCTGAGGTACTAATTAACTTGTACTCGAGCTTTTCATACGCGATCCATAGTCCTACTACGAATTTGCCGTGTCGTGCACATAAGTTCATATCACATATATCAATCTCTAAAACAAGTAGGTGACGACTAAATTTTTATGATACATGTTATAGCATTACTGTTTTGTAAGTTTTACAGAGTATTGTACCATCTAAATTATAAAGGGGTTGGACCCACCCAACTCAATTTTTTGATGTTGCTATCAAAGAATAGTTGTTCTACTATATATATAATTATGCATAGCTGTTTTATTGATATACGACGAGTCATGTACTATTTTTTTTCCCAGGCCGTAGGCCTTAGTATGTGTCCATGTTGGTATCCAATCCAGCAAATGGTGAGGCGTCCAATTTATGTGAATCTCCTTCTCCTTGTGGGTACAAATTATTCTGAACTTGGCGTATTGTGCCGACTTTCCGCCTACATAAATTCTACAGGATGCACAAACAATAATGTAGCTACTTATGTCAGCTGTATAGCAATGCACTATTTAACCGTTGAGAATTGGAACTTACTTTGTATCATGGATGCTACTGTAGCGATATTCGAAGCCAATCACGCATTGCCACGACTCAGTTGGAATATACTTAGTATCATGTTGTATGGAAGTTTTTCTCGTTTGGAAGTGTGGGTTAAAATTTGGGTAAGGATCCTAGTGAAGCATGTATTACAACTTAGATTTTGATGTTTTTATAGATGCGATGGAAGTATGTGCTAGAAATATTCTGTTTTTACCTTTTCTCGGTAACCAACAATATATACTACAAAGTTTCATAATGTACTGGCTGAAATGAATTTAGTGGCTGTCCTTTACAGCTTTGGAACCATTGTTATCAGACACAGACCATTCACAATTCTCAGGGGAAAAAAAAGGAAACCCAATAAATAAAAGCTACGGGACACAGTAACCTGCAGATTTGGGGTCACAGAAAAATCTTGTTTCTGCTCGATTCTTGCTAGTTGATGCAATCCTCTCTTAAAATTTAGCAAGAAGACACGAGAGAGAAATTTCTCACACAGTGATGATTCAAAACCATCAAAAAATAAATATATACAAAACTTGCATAAACTAAGATCCTGTAGATATAAAATATTAGACAGTGGGACACGATATAGCAGTTAGATGAGCAGCCACTTACTAGTTTATCAGCAGATCAAGCAGACACAGAAGCATCGTCAACAGCTTCGGGAACATCAGGTGTGATGATGGCACCAAGAAAATTAAACAGATAACTCGGATTCCAAACCCTAATTTCTTTCTTTTCTATTTTTGGGCTGTTCTTGATACAGCCATTATGTAACACACACAATTAGGGTTTAATCTATTTTATTATTAAATTAGGAGACTAATGGTACTACTGATACAAGTTTAATATTAAATTGGTGTCATAATTTTCAACTAATACAAGTTTGTTTATGTTCTGTGTTGAGGAAGAATTTGTCTATGTGACATATTTTGTCCGTTTGTCGGCCTATCAAAACAGCGGGAATATTGGCAGCTTGTTAACTGTGCCTTCTCTCATGCATTTTTCTTCTGCTACTTCCTTGAAATTGTCATTTTTATAAATAATTTATTTGCCTAATTTCCCATTATTATTGTTGCATTTTTCTACCCCCCTACACCTAGATTTCATGCATTTATAAATTAATTTAATATTTTATTCAACATGCCTTCCGTACACATATTAAACTTATATACATCATATGGAAATGCGGGAAGAAAATACATATGATCGTTTGGAGAGATTAGGTGAGCTTTTCCATGAGCCTTTTTCTCCATTTATATGTAACATGGGGAACCAATTTTGAATTGGTTTAGTGTATATATTCAATGGGTACCGTAATGCTAGACTTACCACATTTATATCACATTTTTAATAGAAGTGGAGCCCACCAATACAATGGGATCCACCTCTATTAGAGATGTGGTACACAATGTGGTATGAAAAATGTGATAAGCCTAACATTTTCCTGTATTCAATACACCGAAAAGTTCTCATATATATATTGGTGGATAATGATCAAAGCTTGAATGTGATGGCTGTGGAGATTTGTTCGCTAGGTCTATTCCAACCTAGACAGTTTTGATTTTTATTAATGAGTTTCGACTCAAACAAGTTGAATCATACGCATTTATATTGGTTCCAATTAATTAGTGTTGAGATGCAGTCTTGTAGAGTTGTTTTCCAACTCTCTCATAAATCTCGCGTTATGGTCGGTGCGAAATTTAAGTAAAACGTTTAAAAAAAGAAAAAGATATTTCTAGTACAAATATCGGCACTAATGTATATGTCACGTAAAATGTACATAAGTGAAACGTAACCCGTCACTCAAAATTACTAATTTTAATAGAATGTATAAGGTGAATTTTGTACATGGTCGATTGGATTTTGTCTTCTTGTTCCCTTAAGAAGGGAAGGGCATCAACCGTGAAATTGATGATATATTCGAAAAAAATATGCAAATAGTACAATTTGGTGAAGTAGAGTAGCGTTGTCTTGGAAGATCTTTGTGAATCAAAAAAAGGTGATCTTGTAATCTCACTGATTACTTCTGGTTTAAGCTTAAATGATCAAGTGAATCCAATTAATTATTATTCAAACAAGTTCTTTATCAGTCGATGGAACATAAAGATACTGGAGAAAATTCCGAATGCCAAAGGCAGTAAAAGACAATATGGAGTTAAAAAATTTGTTTATTTGTTTATTTTTTAAAAGTATAAACAATCGTCTAAATTAGAGGGAATTGAAATTTTTCACACACACAAATGATGTCATGGGTGTTTGAACCTGAGACATTTAGGGCATGTTTGAGTGTGCTTTTAAAACAGTTAAAATGGCTTTCTGACAGCGTTTGACGGAAAAATTTAGAAGTGCTTATGGGCCATATAAGCGCTTTCTGGAGAAGAACTTGTCATGTGCTTATTCAAGAAGCACTCTTAAGTACTTTTTCAAGAAACACTTCGATTTATTATGATTTCAAAGTCTTTATAATAAAAACACTTTTGCTAGAAGAGCTTATAAGTAGAAGTGCTTTTTAAAAAAGCAATTCCAAACGAGCCCTTAATCTGCAAGTTAAGTTCATTTTTTACCGAATTAGACCCTGTTGGCTAAAAATTTGACTTCCTGTTGAAGAAAAAAGTTAAAAATTTGGCCCCACAGGATCTCCAAAGTGGGATTTAGCCAAATCCTCAAATTATTTGTTTTTCTTCCTCAAGACTATTAAAGATAAAGCTAGCTAGCTAGCTAGTGGCTGTTAGCTTGTGAGGTAGCTAATTCCTCAAATTAAGATAAAGCTATCACATTCTTAATATACGCATTTATTGAATTACCATTTATATTTAAACTTGATATATAACGTGTGGCGTCTATATTTATTAGTGTTTTGTCGTATTTATGTGATATGAAATAATTCCAAAGTTAAACATGACCCAAAATTATTATTGTAAAATTTTGTACCAGGATTGTAACAAGTAATTTTTTTTTACATATATGATCTCAGGGGTACGGGGGCGTTCTAACGATGGCAACAGGCCTGTTAGGGACCGGGTATGGCAATACCATCCCCAGTTTTTCATTTTCGGGGAATCCCTGTCCTTGTCCCCGTCAGGAGATTAAATCCCATACTGGCCCGAAATGCCCAAATTTTTTTTATATAAAAAAATAAAGTATCCATAGTACACTTTAATTTCACCTTAAACTATCATTCAACTCAATTCAAAACAACTGAAGTATAAAATTTCACTTAACTACTCAAAATCATATCAATTCAATTTGAAAAAACTAATAAAATCATATAATAATAAAAATTCAAAAGCTTCACCATCCAACAAAGTTTATAATCCAACTTATTCATATCAAAATAGAAACAACAAACTACACATTCATAAAATGAAATCCCAGCAATAAACTCATGTGCTTCTTCATTCATAGATTCAATAAAAAATAAATAAAGACATATTCTTTGTTTCAATAATAGACTCCTAACCAGTGGCGGATCCAGGATTATGTGGCCAAGGGGGCTTAGTGTAAATTTCCCCGAGCATTTTCCAGAGCAATAATTCCCCTTATTATAGAATCGTTCCATAAATCTACAAATCAATTAATTTAATCAATCATTAATTTTTATCCAAATTATCATATAAATATGAAAATGTCAATAACCCACTCTCAATATTCAATATACGGTATACCCCCTAAACCCATATCAATCAATATTCAATATACCAAATTACCATATCAAATATCATTCAATATTTAATATACTCAATCAATTCACATTATCAATCAAGCATAATCTCAATCAATCTAAATTATCCATCAATATGATTCATATCCATAAATTTCATTACATAAAAAAAAATTATCAATATCAACAATATATATTATCACTATAAATTTATTAATTTAAATTTTGCCATGCTTACTTGTAGTTGAAAAAAAAAGGGCTGCACAAGGTGGTGGTGATCAGCATTGGGCCACCGGTGAAGAGTTGATGGAGGTTGTCGGAGGTTGGGAGGTTGGGAGAGGTTAGGATTTGAGAGGGTGGGAGGGAAGGGCTGTGAAATTGGGAATGAAGGATTTGGAGGTGATGTGCAGAGTCGGGTAGGTATGCTGTGTTTTTAAAAAAATAAAAAATAAAAAATAAAAAACATGGCCCAAAACGAAGTCGTTTTGAGGCCAGGTCAATTAAAAAAAATTGACTGAGCCTTGGACCAAACGACGTCGTTTGGCAAGACTAGTTTTTTTTAAAAAAGACCTGCAGCGCGCGCAAGGCACAGCGCAGCAGAGGAAGGAATGGCTTGGGACTTTCGTCGAGCACTTGGTGTGCATACCAGGGGTCGTCCATCAGCTGTCCAAGGGGGCTTTCATGGAGTCCCTTGCCAACTTTCCAGCCTTCCAAGGGGGCGTTCGACCCCTCTTGTCCCAACGTGCGTCCGCCCCTGTTCCTAACCAAAAAAGAAAATATAAGAGAAAGACATTAATTTTTTATTTTTAAAAAAATAGAATTAGAAGCTAACCATAACATAAGAGAAAACCATTAATAAGGAACGTTGGTACATAACATAGGTTTAGGAATTAGGATAAATTTTTAATTATTATATTATATATATTTATTAATTCAAATAAATACAAAACTTATCGGGCTGGGTTCAGGGATGGGGTAATACCATCCCCGCCCCATATATGATCGGGTATTTTTAAAATCGGGGATCTCCGTACCCGCCCCCGTTTCCCCCTTGAAATTCCCCCTGTTAGAGTTGGGGACCCGACGGGGATTATTGTCATCCCTAAGTGGCAAGATTCCTTTTCCCGCTTGTGGTTGAGAAGGTAGGCTACCTAAGTAATCCGACGACCACTACGCCCTTATGTTATGTGTAGAGATGCTCACCTAATCCTTTACGACGTAGCCTCATTTTTTTTTTTTTACTTGTTTCATCTTTTATTATCAATAAAATTCTATAGCCTTCGGATGCCAAAAAATGATTGTAAAATTTTACGATGTGAATTAATATCAAGTACCGGATTAATCAATCATACATCAGAATTTAACAGGGTTACCACTTCTAGAAGCTCCACCATCACCATGGGTGATTGATTTAAGTACCATTTCTCTTATTGGGGTTGGTGTTCATGTGAGTGAACAGATCAAATTTGGTTCTAATTTTGCAGTTGAAGTTTGTTAACTTATAATAGACCTAAACACAAACAAAACCACATAATATGTGGGTTTCTGGCATGCACTTTTGGAGAAAAAAATGCCAAAGGCCTCTCAAATTGCTAAAAACAATTCTCAAAATGCTAAAAACAATTCTCAAAATGCAAAAACAATCCCCACTTGCTGCACTTTTGCTGGCCTTTTCCAGAACACTCAGTTTCCATGCAAACCCATCATGGGGCCCTTTTTCCTCTCATCAATTTCCTCTCAATCAACTTCTCTCTCCAAAAGTGTGAATGAATTTTGAGTATGAAATAATCTAAAAATCATCTACCCTTTTAAAAGGGTCTTGTTCTTTTCAAATTGGGACCCACCAGCTCCCCCAATCAATCATCCTCCAACAGTTGCACCATCTCCCTTCTCTTGCTTCCAACCTTGCTGACATGTCATGCATCAAATGTTTTTTTAGGCCATGTGGAATTTTTATTGTCAATCTAATCTGTCTCCTTCTTCTTGCTGCGTGCAAGTTGCATTGCCTTCAACTTCTTAATCAAAACTCGAGAGATGTTTGAAGGTGCACATGGAATTTGTTGTTAATTTAAATTTCAAAACCCTACACGTAATCTGCTCCCACGTCATCATCAAAGACTCCAAATAGTATAACCCAATTTACTTTTTATTGTCAATAGTAAGTTGGAAAATTCCATCTTCCTGTCCCTGTGCAGCAGCAGAATCTTGCCAACGTAAAGAGCATCTTCAACTGTGCAGTCTGTCGCTGCCATATTTTGAGCTCATCATCTTTGGCTCTTTCACGTCCAATTATTAGCATCAAGTCTGATATACTTAGTGGTAGGGGTGGGCATCTGAACTGAAAAATTCGTGTACCGATGATTTGGTTTGGTTTAATTATTATAATTTTAGTAAATTTTTTAATTCTTCCGTATTGATCCAATCCGAAAAGTTTAGTTTGGTTAACGAGTAACGATATCTCATACCGCATAAATCCGTACCGAATCGAACAATAAAAATGTGTTATTATTTAAATATAAATACACGTAACTTGACACCACAAAACATCTACAGATAATTATAAAGATAGAGTACCACATCAAAAATAAAAAATAGCAATGTAGGATACTGGAAACACAAACATGTCCTACTAATTAACATGTGTCAACTTATTCTTCCTTGGCCTCCAAGAGGAAAACAAGATAATAAAGTTACTCAAATGCTTAACTGGGTTACAGGGTTAGTACTAGTCCCACATCAACTCAAACAGAAACTGAAGTTGTATCTTCCCCCATTGTAGTTTTACACAGAATAAAGTCAAGCCTACTTGTTTACGTGGGCTACACAAAACATGCTCTGGTTGGATTTTACTACCATATTGTACTTATGTTCTATAAACTTGAATAAATATTTTTTTCTTGGGCTTGAGTTGGTGTTTTTCAACTAGCATTAGTAATAAAAAGTTTTATTCTCAAGAGTTTTTGTTAAATGGTACTACCGGTTTATTGAATCAATTTGAACCGAATAAGCGGTTAATCGATCTGAACGGCTAAAGGTTCCAATGGTTGGTTAACGAAAGAGAAATTGGTCTACCGAAGACTTTAGTTTGGTTAACGGAAAAATCCTATAACGTTGCAATCCAATTTGTGCCCAGACCTAATTCGTATATATGTTATTACACTATTTGACATGTCATTTGGAGATGCTATGTGAACCAAAAAAATGGTTAATTAAATACTTGCAAGTCACTTCTCGCAAATACTCTCAATTATTGTACGTTTCTCAAAACCTCAATGAAATTTAACTATTATTATAAAAATTATTTTCTTTACACAAATTATACAAACCGTTCAATTGTATACTAGCTTGATAATGGTGAGGAGAGAAGTGAACCCAAAAACAAAACAAAAGCATGCGGCCGGCACGTGGGCCATCAAAACAACGGAGAGAAATTCAAATGCTTTAAAGATTTTATAACTCTAAGATATTGATAACTAAAGACTAGGCTGAAGAATGATACACGTTTGCAGAATCTCATGCAACACCAAATATGGTGCTTGGAATTGAAAGCTTGCCAAATTGAAAGGGATGATCAGCAGCTCAAGTTGGTACATTTCTTGGCCCACTCCGTACAAGAATTGCTATTCTCCTGTGCTGCCCCCTCCACTGTTTTCAGCATGGGTAGCATTCGTGTCATGTCATGTTCAATCCTGCTATTTCAAATCCGAATTTGAGCCGGGTAAAACCACCGGTATACGTTTGAATCCGTTGAATAAGTTGATCCTAACTCGAGACATATTTATTAATAATTGTATCGTATATGTATCGTATCTCTAGATCATATGAAAGTTAATTTGGAATCATGCTAAGAGGATTTCCACCCATTTGCCATAATAAATGACAAGGGGAGGCAAGTGTTGTTACAATTAACGTGAATAGTGCAAGCTCTTGCAAAATGCAAGTTGTGTTTTCACTCATTGCCATAACAAAAGGCAATTACTATTCACTTTAAATTATTCTTATTTTTTATACATAAACGATTAATTTTGATAAGATTTTCGGTTGACACGTGTCAATATTTATTATAAAATTCACATATCATATTTCGGATAAGATTTTCGGTTGCCACATGTCCATATTTATTATAAAATTCACATCTCAAATTTATGATAAGATTTTCGGTTGCCACGTGTCAATATTTATTATAAAATTCAAATCTCATATTTCAGATAAGATTTTCACCATCTAAAATTGTGCCATGGTTGTCTACGAGCCTCCGGCTTTGATGGAAGAGGCCATTTGTATTTTTACACAAATGAAATTTAGTAGTAGAAAATTTGATGTGGAAAGTGAATAATTTTGGTAGGTATTTATATTTAAAAAAAATCAAAAAATTGGCAATAGTTGGATTGGAGCAAAAAGATTAGATCGGACCCTAGGAAGCCCCACATTGCTTCAATCCGTTGGCTGAAATTTTGAAATCGTGACATGGCTGGCGTTAACACTGACATCACTCGCCCTCAGGCACGAGGATGAGCTGGATTTACCTTGGGCCTTGCCCAGATTAGAGGCCCCCACATCTTGCCCGGGCTGCTGACTATGCTCTGAAGGCATCTTCTCGGGCCTAGGTCCCTTCTTGCCCGGGCTAGGGCTGCGCCCTGGAAATGCTCTAAATTTAAGCATCCATGAACATGATACCTACACCTCTTTGCCTTTTTGATGCTGCTGATGTACATTTAATTTTCCTCAAATAGTTTTACAGTCTTTATTTTTCCTTAATTGCCCCTTTCCATCTCCCCAGCTGAAACTTCTGAACACTCAGCTCACGCAGATCAAAGATTCCACAGATATCACAAGAGTCGACGGTTGCAGTCAACAATTCCATACATGGGCATTTCCGTCATTTCAACAAATACAGAGCAAAAAGCTTCCCCTCTCCTCCTCCCCTGCACCAGCAGTGAAACCCGCACGCGCGGTAACTTTCCTAACGCCACGTGCACCATTCCCGCACGTGCCCAACTGGCATTTTTACCGGGACCACAGAGAAAGTTACTGTTTTACCGCGTACTTCATTAATGCGAAGCATAAATACCTCCAACTACCTCCCACTCTCTCAAAGACTCAAAAACAAATTGAGTAGCGTAGAGAGCACCCACGCCACAGTGCACCTCTCTCTCTCTCTCTCTCTCTCATTGCTTTGCTGTTAGTACAAACCCTAATTTTGAGGCCCGACCCCGACCTGAAAAGCCTGCTCCTACGTTTAAAATTCGCATTCAAAGCACACACTCTCTCCGACCTGAACAGTAAGGAGCTCCATTAATGGCGTCGTTCCAATTGAAGCTTCAGGCCTCAATCTTTGACCTACACACCAAGTCTTTTCCAAGTTCTTTGAATTAAATTTCCTTTTCCGCACCGCAAAAATTCCCCAAGAATTTTTAATTTTCTTCGCATCCGATTTTCCTAACAGTCCCTTTGATTCCTCCACAGATATATAAGAAAGCTCGTTTGTTCATTTTTTTCTCGACAAAATTGAGTTTAGGTTCTAAGATGTTAGAGCGTGACTCGGACGGTGAAGCCGTGAACTCGAGCCACAGCTCAATGAGCAGCGAGAGCTGTAGCAGCTTCAGCCGCCTCTCCTTCGACGCCGCCGCCACCACCACTGCCGCCGACTTCGCAACCGAAGCCTTGTGCCTCAAGCCCCACCGCTCCTCCGACTTTGCCTACTCCGCCATTCGCTCCAAGAAAACCGCACCCACTTTCCGCGACTTCCGCCTCGTCCGCCGCATCGGCTCCGGCGACATCGGTACCGTCTACCTCTGCACACTCAGAGGCACCGGTTCCAGTCCCGCCGATCAGGATCACGAGTCTTCTTCGTCTTCCTCGTGCTTTTACGCGATGAAAGTCGTCGACAAGGAGGCTCTGGCGTTGAAGAAGAAGGTCCACAGAGCCGAGATGGAGAGGAAAATCCTCAAGATGCTCGACCACCCGTTCTTGCCTACGCTCTACGCCGAGTTCGAAGCCTCGCATTTCTCTTGCTTCGTCATGGAGTACTGTTCCGGCGGTGACCTGCACTCTCTCCGCCATAAGCAGCCAAACAAGCGCTTCTCTCTCAGCTCGGCTAGGTACATTCAATTTGAAATTTCTGAATATTCCACCATTTTTCTCAGATACCACTACATTGCATCATTTTCTTTGTTCTCTTTATTATTATTTTTTTCTAAAAACGAATAAAAACAAATTTAAATATGACCTCCAATTTCTGGTTTTTTGTATTCTTGTGCTTACAAGGCTCAGATGAGATCATGAGATGTTCTTATCTTGTCTGCTTTATCTCTTTGCCAAGTCGTCTTCAATCCAGATTTTGTTTTTGCTTTTGTTTTTGAATCGAAAATTTTGGTGCTAAAATTTTGTTTCAACTCGAATGAGTCAACCTGGTATAACTCGGATATTTCGTCAAAACTTTCCAGGTTTTATGCTGCGGAGGTTCTGGTGGCCTTGGAATACCTCCACATGCTGGGAATCATCTACAGGGACTTAAAACCCGAGAACGTGCTGGTCAGATCGGACGGTCACATCATGCTCTCCGACTTTGATCTCTCCCTCTGCTCAGACGCAATCCCAGCCGTTGAATCTCCCGACTCTTACTCTGACTCGGGGTCCCTATCCACTCCATCCTACACCCGCCCGCACCAAACCACACCACTCACCCCGTTCTCCTGCCTTTCAACCCGGCTCTTCCGGTCACGCAAAGTCCAGACCCTCTCCCCGAACCGGCTCTTCGTAGCCGAACCGGTCGCCGCCAGGTCACGTTCCTTCGTCGGGACACACGAGTACGTGTCACCGGAAGTCGCCTCCGGTAGTTCCCACGGCAACGCCGTCGACTGGTGGGCCTTCGGGATCTTCCTCTACGAGTTGATCTACGGCCGCACGCCGTTCGCGGCTCCATTGAACGAGAACACCCTGCGTAACATCGTGAAAAAGCCCCTCGCGTTCCCGACCCCCACGCCCTCCAGCGCGCTCGAAGGCCACGCGCGAGACCTAATTTCCGGGTTTCTGAACAAGGACCCGGAGCGCCGGCTCGGGTCGAAGCGCGGGGCCGCTGACGTCAAGAAGCATCCTTTCTTTAAGGGCATCAACTTGGCGTTGGTACGGTCGCTCACGCCGCCGATGATCCCGGGCCTGATAAGGAGGCAAAACACGACGCCGTCTTACCAGGCCAAGACTGATCAAAATAGAAATACAAGGCAATCTACGGCGTTCGAGTACTTCTGAGAACCAACGGCGAGATGGTCGCCACTTGTTGAGACAGTCCTGCCAGATTTTGTTACTGGCGGGTGACAGTTGTGTAAATTCGAGCTGTCTTTTGTTTTTATTATTTGCTTATAAATAGGTAAATATCTGAGAATATGAGAAAAAGCTGTATTGCTACGGTGTCAGTATGTACACGTAGGGTGCTGTGTAGATGTAGAAAGGCAAGTAGGATCCTAAATGTTACTATATTTCGAAAACCCTAGTATCCATGACCAGCATGATTGAACTCATGTGAAAAGTAAGTCCTACTCTCTAAAGCTGCTTGGCTAACGTCGATGAAGAAAAGCTGAAGAAAACTGCCTACTTGGAATTCCATGGTTATGTATGGCAAAGTCCAAGGTCGGTTCATTTGTTTATAGGGAAAGAAAACTATATGGTATTAACAAAAAGGAATATAAGCTGTAAGTTATTATTGCATGTGTTTATTCAAATATTTATTCTGCATTTGTTTTTCTGATGTCACGCATCTTACATTTGTTTTATCAATTCATAGTACACCAAATAAATCATCATCAAGCTTCCTAAACCTACTACAAAGAGGAGAGCATTCCGGACCTACTGTCATCTCATGTTAAATATAAACATACCATATGCCATAAAATAATTTCACTCTAGGATTAGACTTTCAAACCAACCACAGTTTCCCACCACCTCCCACTCTTCGTCCGGTCCAGAAAAACTTACGTACCCTTGAGTGGCGGGACAATTGTGTCTATAGTGAGTGTAATCGCAACTTCTCCCCTCCTTTCATTCTCGTTCACATTAAGAAAAAAGTTACATATGATTGAGGAAAAATGTATCTACATATATGACGACGTTATAGATACAATCGTCCCATCACTCCGTTATATGAAAAGTTTATATCCTCAGCAATTTGAACATACATATCATAACATTAGTCCAAATTGGTGGAAATTTTGGTTGAAGTTTACAAAAAGCTTTTGTAAACAAGTTTCTATAAATATTGTCATTAAATTTTTAATATCTTTTAATTTGGCTCAAACTTTAAATCAATGGACAAAAATAATATAGTTGAAATCAATGCTCAAAAAGCCCAAAGGTCTTTGCAAATCCCGAGGTTGTAATATTATAGAGGTATACCAGCCGTGAAATCCACTTAACCGATCAATACACGTGTATTCAATCGGACGGTGTGGATTGCTGCTGGAGTACGAACGCACCGACGGAATATTGAACAGAAGTTTTGGTGGGCCTGTGGGGGAGAGAAAGCCCAATAGGCCCATTGACGACACATGGGATTTGTCCATGTGACTTCCTGCCAACCATGCAGCCCCACCAGCTATTAAAACTTCCTGTCACTTCCCTGTCCAAAACCAAAACAAACAAATTACTCACCCAAAAAGAGAAAATATAAAAATAGAAAAGCCAAAACAAAACAAAATATACCCACAGATGCTTCACCTACCCAATGAAACTCTCCCACGTGGCTTCACAAGATGCATGCCACGCGCCAAGTCCCCTAATCTCATGCAAGGTTTCAGTGCATGAGCATGCATGACCCCCCTCCCCCTCACACTACGTACCTTTCATGTATCATCAAAACTCGAAACTAAAACCACATGGCACATAGAAATGATTTTTGACTTGATTTAATAGAGATTAGGGTTACAATTAAACAAGATATTAAATTAAGTCATTTGGAAAAGTAACCCCAATTAAAAATGAGTGATTGGATATTTTGTTTTTGAGGATATTTTCTATTGCGATAGCCGCTCTTTTTTCTTTTTTTAACAGTCTGGAGGGACAAAAATATACTAAATTCACATACACTACACGAATATTATGACTCGAACCTAAAACCTTTTTTGAGAAGAGCAAGTGTATACTAAAATGAGTGATTGGATTAGATGTGTAGTTTTATGATTAAATTCATGATAGATAGAAGATGGATTGTTATGGTTGTCTTTCCATAAAAAGGTAAATGGGAATTGGGGGAAGTGACCTCTAATTAACTAGCATTGGAAAGTTAAATTAGTTGACAAAATAAAAAGGAGAAACGAATTGAAATGAAATTTTTTGTCATGGGTAAGTAAAGAGAGATTCGGGTATGGCATTCTTCGAATGGAAAAGCTCTTTAAAAAAAAAGAAAAAAGAAAAAAAAAGGGGCCAAGCCAACTGGGTAATCGTCTAGGAATATTAAATATAGTTTGACTTTTGGGCATCTTTTTTAACGAGTAGTAACAAACTAACGTCAACATATTGTTGTTCATCCAATAATTTATAAATAAAAGGGAATTTGTTAGGTTAAAAGCAAAATTTATGTTGGGTTGACCACTTGAGAGAGAGAGAGAGAGAGAGAGAGAGAGAAATGTTGCAAAACAAAATTGCCAGGCACCTCAGAGCATGTATTAAATGTTCTGGGCCAGCTCTGAAGCCTTGAACATCTTCACCGAACATGCACCTAAATTATTGTGTTTATTTTTTGGAAAAAGATTGATGACTAGTTTTCTTTGAATCGACTGTGATGATGGGATTAATTGCATCACATTATTTTCTTATATATATATATAATGCCCTTCTCGTCAGTTCATTTCTTTATATTTGTAATGAGATGAACCATATAATTAAGGGCATAATTAGAGTACGTGAGTGAATTTCGAACAAATTAGTACTACGTTTCACTATTTTCACAAAAATGCACTGGATTGGGATACACCCTCCCTAACCCTAATCTAAGGATGGTTTCGGCCTTGCATATATGATCACTAACTTCGTTCTCAAATTTATGTGGAGATGTGGAGATGTTTAATAATTATTCCAAGTTTGGTTCACTTAAATATATTCGCCAAATGTCATTATTGTAAGAAAACTATTATGAAACATTTCTTACCTTTTTTTTGAACGTGAACGACATGAAGTACACGTGGAGGCTGGTGAATGGGGCGTAAAGAACATGGAGCGTCATATGAGATCGTTGCCGTACGAATCCTGGTCTAATAAGTCAATAGGGGAGAGCGTGTGTATGCGTAAGATCAATCAGACTCTGAGTCTGCGTTGAAAGTGGGTCCCACGACTGGTCTATAAGGCTCAGGCTCAGGCTCAGGCTCAGCCTCTGCCCGATACGGCGTCGCACGCTTCACTGCCTGCGTTTTTGAAAATGGGGAAAGAAAAGAGGGTCACGTGAGGTGAGCATGCACCGTAACTTGTGCCCTGTAAGAGACATAGATGGAAAGACTATTATGCCCCTAGTATTGTGTAGGCTCTCAGTTTGAGCTAAATTAGGCTGCTAACCTGTTAGTGTGGAGAACCGATACTTTTGATTTCCGAGCTAAAAAAGGAAATTATAATTTCAAAGGCTGATAACCTGCCTGCCTGCCTGCCGCTGTGCCACATGGTGCTTACGGCCTATAAGCTGTGCTCTCTGCTCTGCCATTATTGATTTGAGGTCAAATTGTGAAAGAGAATTGAATGAGAGTTGATAGGTTTTTTATTTGCTTTCTGGGTTAGTTGGATTGGATTCGTTGAGCTTTTTTTTCGGATACGTACTCTTTCCATTATACTTAATTTTCTTCAACCTCCATACTTTCTAAATTCTATTTCCTTATTTTTTTTGGTATTTCAATATTTAATTATTTATATACCTAGTCCAGGGAGAAAAACTTTATTGACTTTCCCATTCTGTTTCCTTGTTTTCTTTTCACCCAACCCAATTAGGCGACCACCATGATCACTGATTCACTGTCGTTTCCTAAGCCAACATTGTTAACAAAACAAAACCACACACTATATAATACACAGCTATTAATGGTTCATCAGCTAAAAATATTTTTGTTAACCTAAATGAGCTCTCTATAAGCACACTCACAGGATGAAGAGAAAGGCTTCAGAACTAACAATGGAGCAGAAAGAAGCGAAGCAGTACAAAAACAGAAGGTACGTCAGCTTCTCAAAGAGGCGCAGCGGCCTGTTTAGCAAGGGTGAAGACTTCTGCAAAAAGTTTGAAGCAGAAATCGGCATGGTTGTGCTCTCCGAAGCAGGCAGGGCTTACTGGTCCCCGGACAACCTTTCCTTCGACGCCGTCCTCGACCGCTTCATGCAATCAGACCAGGCACCTACTAACGCCATTGATTTCAAGGTCAGACGGAGGAAGAAGAGGAAGAGAGAGATTGTGGGTGTCGAGGGGGAACAAGATAATGTGGTGCAGGGACAGCTTGCGGAGGAGGTGAAAGGATGTCGAACAGTTGAGGACATGTTTTCGTTGAGAGACAAATATTTGGTGCTTCTTCAGGACTATACTAACAAGAGGATGAAAGCTTCACAGGTTTTGGAGATGGGTAAGGGAAAATGTGTCTCGACCTCACCATCAAACCGAAGTTTTGAGGATAGTGTTCGAGTGGGACAAATATCAAGGCATAAAGATATATGTTCGAGTTCAACCCAAATGCTTGATAGTGAACATGATCACCATCTTGGGAACAACAATAGCAGTGGCGGCCACCACGACGGGCGGTTTTGGGATGAAATTTTGGAAGATAATGGCACACAAGGTGTTGTGATGGAACCAATATCGAAATCCAAAGACGTTTTGCATGATTCAACCCTAAATTTCGAGAGTCATCGTAATGTGTTTGATGCTTATCATGGTAACATCAATGGAGGAGAGGGATCTTATTGGTGCAAAGATTGGGAGGATGGTAAAGCGCAATGTGCCTTGATGCAACCAATTTCGAAATGCAAAGAGGTCTTGTATAATTCAACTCTAAATTTGGAGAGTGATCATAATGTTTTTAGTAATCATCATGGCAACAACAATGATGATGATGGAACTTTTTGGGATAGAGTTTTGGAATATGATAAGACGCATCCACTAGCGAATTCTGAAGACGTCTTGTCTAATTCAATCCCAAATTTTGAGTGTGATCATCTTAACAACAATGAAGATGGCGACAACAACAAATCTTTCTGGGACAAGATTTTGGAAGAGGGTAAATCGCAATGTGTCCCTTTCCAACCAATATCGGAATCCAAAGAATTCTTGTATAATCCAAGCCTAAATTTCGAGAGTGATCATTGTGTGTTTGATCATTATCAAGGTGACAACAATGGTGGCGGGGTACTTTGTTGGAATGAAGATTGGGAACATGGTAAGGTAGAGTGTGTCTCGACACAACCTATATCGAAATCTGAGGACATCGGGGCTAACACAACCCTAAATTTTGAGAGCAATCATGATCATGTTCATGGTGGTAACAACGTTAAGGACGGCGAGGGATGTTTGTTGGATAATGATTTGGACAAAACAGGAGAAGTGATTAAGGAAACTAATCATCCTTTGTGGGATCCAATTGAGCACTACTTGGTCTTGCCAGATGAGTATGAGGTTGATGGTGTTTTTGCCTTGGGGGGTACGGTTGGGTCGTCATTAGATTTCACGGAACAAAATCCCAATCCCAATCCCAACCCAAATCCCAATCCTAATCCCAACCCGAATCCCAACCCTAATCCTAATCCTAATCCTAATACTAATCCTAATCCCAATCCCAATGACTATTACAGTTACTTAGAAAACCTTTGCAATGTAGATACAACGTTTGATTATTTATTATGAAGTTAGCACTATTTAAATTATTTAGAAGTTGCTGGTTTGTATACAGTGTTATTTTCTTTTGTGGGGTCACTTTTGATTTGTAGGATACGAAAAGTAAATTCGAATAGTTTTCCGGAGAGAAAAACTGAAGGAGAAACTTTTAATCACATGATCAATAAGAATTGTAACCTGTCCTAAGAAAGCGTTTAATTGAATCAATTATGCTCTGCTAAACCAAAAAACAAAGCAAAAAAATTGTACCAATTATGTAAATAGGCTCCTCAGAACGGTAGATCCCTGATTTCAGCAGCTACAAGGTCTTCAATGCATCAAAAGTCAGAAAAGCCATGGATAAACATCATAATCATCCATGTCATAGTCATGGGAATCATTCCCATATGAGAATTCATACTCTTCATCATCAAACATCGAATCAACATCAGGAAAGGCAGATGGGTTGTCTTCTTCGCAAGATCTGTAATCACTATCTGTATCAACCAATTTAGAATTATCGATGGGATCATCAGGAAGCCACAACTTTTTAATTCGTTCAGCACATCTTCTTCCCAACTTTCCTCCCAGTTTAAGATTGAAACACCGGCGCAGATCAAGCGACTCGAGATGAGGACAACAATCAAGAATGGCCCGCAAACCATCATTCGTCAGCTTATTCCCAAGCAGCTGGAGGTGGCGTAAATCATGCATCGTTCCTGCTATAGCAAGTGCATCGTCATTAGACTCTTCACGTGGCCATCTATACCACCGGTTGTTAAATTTGAAAGATTTCAAAAGAAGGCAAGAGGCCCCAACCACTTCTAGAGGTTCATGTGAGAATGAACAATATGAAATTTCAAGGTCCTCCAGCAACGGAAGTTTTGGAGCCACTTCACTCAGTCCCTCATTTGTTATGTCATAGCAATGGGTAAGTCGGAGGCGTTTTATTCCCCTCGAACTATTGAAAGGATAAAGATGAATATGTTAGGAGTAACACAGAGACACAAAAACACACTTCAGGAAATTCTACATCAACATAATAATTCACTGGCAAGAATAAATGGACGTTCCAGCATACATGTATATGTACATATGCGTCTGTTTTTATATTTTTAGTCGGAACGAAGCCAGAGAGAACAAAAAGGAGGAAAATAAGGCATTACTTAAATAAGCGGCAGGATGCCACAAATAAGCAAACAAAGAAAATACCAGCACTTTTCTCGCAAATGATATGCACAACATAGCAAGTCTAGATAGAAAACTATTAAGCCAAGTTGCCGAATGACATGTCTCACGTCACACACCGTGAACAAGGTGATTGGTGTTAGGAAGGCCACGAGGAGGCCCTATTTGGCTTCCTCTCTGGCAGCTTCCTACCTAATCCAAGAAAGGGCATCGGTGATGTTTCCTTCTATAAATCATATTTTTTGGCTTAGGTAAATTACACAAGAACTCATGTAAGATTGAATCCTAGAACTCACCCTCCAACACAGTTCTTGAGGGGAACAAGGTGTCATTAGGCTAAAAGTGAATTGATGATATTAAATCATAGCACTTTGGAAAGGGCTTAGGGGAGTTATAATCTCCATCACCGGAAATGTCACACCCATGGACATTAAGTCAGCAAAACCAAGGCCAAAGTTAGGGGATTCAAAGGCAGGCCTTACACGAATGTGAAGAGAGTCCAGTCCTAGAGTGTCTCCATGATGTAAAATACATCATAGACAGTTGTGGCACAGGAGAGTCTACTCACCTCAGAATCGCATTCGAGTGGCAACGGTGACATATGGAACATATCTAAGAGTAATCGAGCTTTCATGGTACCACCAGAGGCCAAAGTATTGACAGAATGGAAACTTCCAAATCCACATTCGACAACAAATATGATTCCTCTTTTACCTTTAATACTACGGAAAATGGAGCTAAACAAGACCACCAATAACTGTTTTCTAAGCACTCTAAACTCCGGATGATGCAGCAGCAGGATTAAAAGATACAAAAACAGGACACCATTTTTAATTTATAAATACTTGATAAAGCAAACTTTCAAAACGCCTTCAATAGATTTTTACTCTACCACTAGGTCACTCTTTCGCGTGAATCTCAGGCCATCAACCATTAACCCCATCGTTTTGCTATCCCTTCTCTCTAGGAGAGTTAGTAGACAAAGAAAACAAAAAAATTGAAACTTCAAATCCCCAAAACCAAACATACATACAACTAAATTTCGACCTCAATCAACACAAGCACAAGCAAATCAAGCAATTATCATTCTGTACGTATATATATAAAAGAATTAAATTGAATTACTTGTCAGTGATGTACTTGAGGAGCTCGTCGGTGCCGAAGTCCTCGACCTTGATATCGACCACATTGCCGGAGCTCCGATCCACAGCGTGGCGGCACATCTTCTCCAAGTCGTAACCAATATGCCTCTGATCATCAGGATCATCAAGCATGTCGATGGTGCGCCATGTCAGCGGGTCCTTGCAGATGTTGCGCCACGTCACGCACACCATCTGAGCGATCGTCAGGATTTCGATAGCTCCGAGCCGCGAGAGTATCGAGGCAGTGACGTCGTCTGGGAGTTCCGCCCAGTTCCGGCCCCGGCCTGGAGCGGTTCGAGAGGATGAGGATGAGGCCATTGTTGAGGGGAGCGTTTGCTTGGGGATGGAGTGGAGGGTAAATGGAGGATACGCTAAATTACGTGGTTTTATGAGAACCTTAATTGCAATTGCAAATGAAAATTCAACTTTAACCTTAATTTATTTTTATTTTTATACCAGTGATTAATCTAAATTATTTTAGAGATTTTCGATTTAAACCCTACACTTCTCTTAGTTTATCCCATCTTCTAAATTCGCCCCAACTTTTAATTTACATTTTCACAATTTCTAAGAAAACCTCACTATCTTCCCAAACTACACTTAAATACACTCCAAACCCAACAAAATGAAAACAATTACATGAAAACGTTATGATAACTTTTCCACGTGACAATATATGATTGGTTGAAGATTGCAAAACAATGATATCCTGTTTCGTATAAGTTTTTCCTCATCACAACCTCGAAAAAACTTATGGAATATGAAGTTTTGGGCTGCACGAGGACTTCTGGGTCCGGTTGGTGTGGGCCGTAGACGTTTTTGAAGCTTCTTTTTGGCGCCAACGGAGTATATAGAAGGTAAACAACAATTTCCACAAATGGTCCATAAATTTTGATCACAATTTCATTTTGGTCTCTAGACTTTCATAAAAATGAATTTAGAAGCACAAATCCTATCTTTTCCCAGAATCATTTTTAATACTTTCAAAACTGATTTCGAATATGCAAAGCAACTTTTTCATAAAAATACACCCCTTTACTTTATGTACGTTGTCATTGAAAATCCAGTTTCAAGTTCAACCTTCATATCTACTACACAATTTCATATCAAGTTTTCCTTTTTGTTTCTTTAAAATACCAAAAAAATAGTTAAACAAACAATGATCAAGCATTCCATGATCAAGATTCAAAGTAGAAAACTTGACATTGTTCTGATAAAATAAAACAGCGGCTGCTAAAGTTTCAGCTATCTAAATTCCCTTGCAGATAAGCCACTCTTTCCTTACCAAAAAACAGGCAATACTGTGAATGTTGCTACCACCAACCCCGAAATACGCCTTCCCTAGTGACAGTCGAATTTCAGCTCCAAATTCAATTCCTCTGTATCCCATATTTCAGTGGCGGACGGTCTCCAATTCAAAAAAAATTTGTTCGACACTCGAATTTAGGTCAAATTTATCTTCCCAGAAATCACTATCAAACGAGTAGTTTCCATTAGAATCGTGATCATATTCACCAAAATAAACACCACAGTCACAGTCAAAGTTTTCACGACCAGCGTCAGTTAATCCATAAAAAAATTCGTGGTCATCGGCTACTGCATCAAGAAATTTGTAGCCATCAATGGAATCTTCAGGAAGCCGCAATTGTTTAATTCGTTCGGCACACTTTTCTCCCAAAGTTGTCGTCAGATCAAGATTGAAACATTGGCACAGATCAAGTGACTCAAGATGAGGACAAGCATCAAGAATCTTCTTCAAGCCATAATTGGTGAGCCGATTCCCGAAAAGTTGAAGGTGGTGTAAACGGTGCATCGTTCCGGCTATAGCAAGTGCTTCTTCATTCTGGTCATAGGGCGGACAATCTCCGCGTCTGTGTTTGGACCCGTGGCCGTTCAATTTGAATGACTTCAAACGAGGGCAAGAGCGGCCAACCACTTTTAGACATGTATATGAGAAATTGCAGCATAGAGAGATCTCAAGCCCCTCTAACAGAGTAAGCTTTGAAGCCACTTCACTCAACCTCACACTTGATATGTAGCAATGCACTAGCCGGAGACGTCTGATCCCACAGCAACTATTGACAAATTTTCAGGAAGAAAATTTAGCCATTATGAACAAAAACAGAAATGCATGGTTTAAATTTTTGTAGCCAAACAAATTCTACATCAAATAAAAACAGAAATGCATGGTTTAGACTTTTGGAAGGAGATTCCAATAAAAACACAACAAATGATCAGATAAATCTACATGGGTTACTCTGTTCATTCATGTGCAACTTTTAATTTCAAATTGAATATAACATCACCAAAAGTCTAGATTTAGGGAATTTATTGAGCCGAGTTTTCCACATTAATAAAAATATTAATTCCAAAACAATTAACCAAATAAAAATTTAAATACCTGTCAGTGATATACTTTAGGAGATCGTTGGTGCCGAAGTGCTCGATATTGATATCGACCAGACGGCCACAGCTGCGATCCACTGCGTGGCGGCACATCGCATCCAAGCCATCGATCATGTCTTCAACGTAATCACCATCGATGGCCATGTTGATGGTGAGCCACATAAGAGGGTCCTTGCAGATGTTGCACCAATGCATGCACACCTTCTGCGCGCTCTCCAGAATCTCGACCGGTCTGAGTCGCAAGAGTATCGAAACGGTGACGTCCCATGGAAGGTCCAGCCAGTTTTGCATTTCAGGTAGGGGTGAGAGGTTCTAGTACTCTGGAAAATAGAGGATTAGGGTTTTACCGCTGGAGAGTGGGAAGCAAGTAACAACTGATATTTATATATAGTTTAGGGTTTAGGGCTCGTTTGGTTCTCGGCCAGGCCTACATGGTACTATTTTGAATCTTATAAGGCCATCTCCAACCCATGGTCTCAAATCCAAAATATCCCAAATTTTAGCTCCAAAACACTCCCACCCCAAGAAAATGAAGGACCTAAAATTTGAAAAAACCCAAACTTGGACCCAAATATGGGTCCAAGTATTGCCCGAACCCAACACTATTCATGGGCCCCGTGAGAAAGAAAAGTGTGTTTTTAATTTTTAATTTTATAATCTAATCTTGTGTGTGTTTTTTTATGTTGTATTTTTTTTTGGAATAAAATTATATTTGTAGAATTTTAATTTTTTAAGGTCAAATTGTTCAAAAAAATTAATTATGAAGTTATTTAAAAAGATTAGATGAAGAAAAGTTATCCATAAAAAAATTAGACTTAAACTATTCTTAAACAATTTAATAAAGTTGCGGACTTAAAATTTGAGTCCAGAGGGTTGAGAGAAAAACGATTTGAGTCCGGGCAAAACCCAAATAATTACTTTTTGGAGGGGAAATTTGGGTTTAGCCCTCTATGAGTTGGAGAAGGCCTAAGAGCATCCATAGTGGGGGGGAGGGGGTGTATTTTCGGGGTGTAAAGCCACTTTTACATCGCCTTTACACCTCCAGGGTTGTAAATGTGATTTTTGCTCCAATGGGGAAGATGTATTTTCGTGTAAAATCACTTTTTCTCACTTTTTCTCATGTGGGTCCCATCTGTTTCTCACTTTTTCTCATGTGGTTCCCACTCGCAAGGAATGTAAAAAAAGATGTATATGTGCATATAAATTTACATTTCCATGGTGGTGATGCAATTTACACCCATTTACACCTCTCTATTGCGGGTAATTCCGATCACAAAATGTGTATATTTAACATACACCTCATTATACACCCCCCATTGGAGATGCTCTAAAGGTAAAGGGCGAAAGTTCAGCATTGGTGTATAAATTTCATCTAATGGCCCTTAAATTTTGATAACTATTTCACTTTGATCCCCATACTTTCATATATAACACTGAATTTAGTAGAAGCACAGTTTGTCAGAAAATTTGTTAAAGCAACTTTTCATATATACTTTACTTCCAAAACTGATTTCTAATATTCAAAACCAAGAGTAGTGATCTCTTGGTCACCTAGTGATCAAGGATTCGTGGTCACCCACCGTTGAATTTAAATCCAACGGTCCAATATAGTTTCTTAAAAGGATGCAAAAGTACGTGGGCATTTGGATTTAAATCCAACGGTGGGTGACCAAGAGAACACTACTCTCAAAACCACTTTCTCATTGAAATGTTCCCTTTTTTGAATGTTGGGCTTTTTGGCACCAATGGATATAGGACTCAAAAAGTCCATTATCTCAACAATAAGTCATCTGTGGCTTGTTTGGTAGGCCTCATTATTAAGGACTTCGTTAGGCCTAAAAGTAAGAATATCCCGTGCTGTTGCTTGAGGGTTGTGATGTAGTGACAAATTTTTATTTTGAAAATTCGAAAAATAATTCTGAAAATTTCATAATTTTTTTTTAAAATATACCAAGCAAATTTTTTATTATTTATTATTATTAATCTCATACATATAAATAAAATTAATCCCATATGAATTGTAATTTCCCTTGGATTGCCATTGCAATGAGTGGAAAAACAACAAAAATATTGCTACAGCATATACTATTTCACGTGAACTATAAATGCCCTTGCATCCCTTAGGTAAGGGCAATTACTGCTCACATGAATAGTTCCTGCTCTAGCTTTTTTTTTTTTAATTTTAAAAATAATGCATTCCCACTCATTGCTATGGAAACCACTATTCACATGAGATAAGAGGAGAGAAATTTGTATAGAGTTTTGGTGTGGGAAGTGAATAATATGGCTAAATATTTATAGAAAAAAATTCTGAAAATGATGGTATTTTTGTTTCAATTTTTTTGTTATTTAAATTGGCTGCAGATGTCACAATGACATCAGCATTAAGTCAGCTTACCCAGGTTGCAACCCAGGCAAGTCTTGCATTTGGGCTTGCCCAGGCTTGAGAATGGCCCACTGCTGCTCGGACAGTTTTGCACCGCTGAGATCGGTTTTGCTGGCCTAGGGGGCCTTTAATCCTAGCAGCAAGTCCAACTGCTGGACTTGCTCTAAGGTATTGTCCTAACTGACTGACTTAACTCACCAAGATTTGGTTTGTTTCATAGATTGTTTGGAGAAGCTTCCAAATGGGGATTCCCAAGAAAATAGAGGTAGGTTTTGCAGTGGAAAGTTGGAAAGTAGTGAGAAATGAAAAATTATTGAGGAGATGTGTTGAGGGGTTATAATGAGGGGGTTTAATCTATCATTTTAATAATTCTACATTTAATCAGAGTGCTATTAAAATTCCAATAAATGGATAGAGGAGATAAAGACTATTTTTACCTTTTTATATGTCTGTTATAATTTTTTTTTTCTTCACCATATATTCTCTTTCAGCTACTTTGTACCCAACAAAATAAAAACAATACAAAGTTAATCATCATTATAACACCTCCCATGAGAAACAATTACATGAAACGGACAATTACGTTATGATACGTGTGATAACTTTTACACGTGACAGTTTGTGATTGACCGAAAATAACAAAACAATGATATTCCCGTTTCATACAAGTTTTTCTATCTCACCTCACCACAACCTCCGGAAAAACTTATGGAATATGAAGTTTTTGGCTGCACGAGGACTTCTGGGTCCGGGTGGTGTGGGCCTACATTGGCCCGTAGACCTTTTTTGGGCTTCTTTTTGGCTCCAACGGAGCATGTAGAAGGTAAACAACAATTTCCCCAAATGGTCCATAAATTTGGATCACAATTTCATTTTGGTCTCTAGACTTTCATAAAAATGAATTTAGAAGCACAGATCCTATCTTTTCCCAGAATCTTTGTTAATGCTTTCAAAACTGATTTCGAATATGCAAAGCAACTTTTTCATAAAAATACACCCCTTTACTTTATGTACGTTGTCATTGAAAATCCAGTTTCAAGTTCAACCTTCATATCTACTACACAATTTCATATCAAGTTTTCCTTTTTGTTTCTTTAAAATACCAAAAAAATAGTTAAACAAACAATGATCAAGCATTCCATGATCAAGATTCAAAGTAGAAAACTTGACATTGTTCTGATAAAATAAAACAGCGGCTGCTAAAGTTTCAGCTATCTAAATTCCCATGCAGATAAGCCACTCTTTCCTTACCAAAAAACAGGCAATAAGGTGAATGTTGCTACCACCAACCCCGAAATACGCCTTCCGTATTCAATTCCTCTGTATCCCATATTTCAGCTGGCAGAGGGTCTCCAATTCAAAAAAGTTAGCCCGACACTCGAATTTCGGTAAAATTAATAATCTTCCCAGAAATCACTATCATCCGAGTAGTTTCCATCAGAATCATAATGAGATTCACCAAAATAAAGATCACAGTCACAGTCAAAGTTGTCACGACCAGCCTCAGTTAATCCATAAAAAAATTCGAAGTCATCGGCTACTGCATCAAGAAATTTGTAGCTATTAATGGAATGTTCGGGAAGCCGCAATTGTTTAATTTTTTCTCCCAAAGTTGTCGTCAGATCAAGATTGAGACATTCGCACAGATCAAGTGACTCAAGGTGAGGACAAGCAGCAAGAATCTTCCTCAAGCCATAATTAGTGAGCCGATTCCCGAAAAGTTGAAGGTGGTGTAAACGGTGCATCGTTCCGGCTATACCAAGGGCTTCTTCATTCCGGTCATAGGGAGGACAATTTTCGCGTTTGTGTTTGGACCCGCGGCCGTTCAATATTTGAATGACTTCAAAAGAGGGCAAGAGCGGCCAACCACTTCTAGAGATGTACGTGAGAAATACCCGCATAGAGAGATCTCAAGCTCCTCTAACAGAGTAAGCTTTGAAGCCACTTCAATCAACCCCACACTTGATATGTCGCAACGCACTAGCCGGAGACGTCTGATCCCACCGCAACTATTGACAAATTTTGGGGACGAAAATTTAGCCATTATACACAAAAACAGAAATGCATGGTTTAAATCTACATCAAATAATATAATTGGAATTTGGAAGGAGTTTCCAAAATAAACTCAACAAATGATCAAATAAATCTACATGGGTTATTCTGTTCATGTGCAATTTTTAACTTTAAATTGAATATAACATCACCAAAAGTCTAGTTTTAGGGAATTTATTGAGCCAAGTTTTCCACATTAGTAAAAATATTCATACCAAAACAATTAACCAAATAAAAATTTAAATACCTGTCAGTGATATACTTTAGGAGATCGTCGGTGCCGAAGTGCTCGATATTGATATCGACCAGACGGCCACAGCTACGATCCACTGCGTGGCGGCACATCGCATCCAAGCCGTCGATCATGTCTTCACCGTAATCACCATCGATGGCCATGTCGATGGTGAGCCACATGAGAGGGTCCTTGCAGATGTTGCGCCAAGGCATGCACACTTTCTGCGCGCTCTCCAGAATCTCGACCGGTCTGAGTCGCAAGAGTATTGAAACGGTGACGTCCCATGGAAGGTCCAGCCAGTTTCGCATTTCTGGTGGGGGTGGAAGGTTCTAGTACTCTGGAAAATGGAGGATTAGGGTTTGGCCGCTGGAGAGTGGGAAGCAAGTAACAACTGATCAAATATATAGAGTTTAGGGTTTATGCTATTGTTTGGTTTTCAGCCTGGCCTGTATTGGACGGTTGGACCGTGGACTATTTTGAATCTTACAAGGGATAAATTTCACCATTGGTGTATAAATTTCATCTAATGGCCCTTGAATTTTGATAACTATTTCATTTTGGTCCCCGTATTTTGATATATAACACTGAATTTTGTAGAAGCACAATTTGTCAGAAAATTTGTTAAAGCAACTTTTCATACTTTACTTCCAAAACTGATTTCTAATATTCAAAACAACTTTTTCATTGAAATGTTCCCTTTTTGAATGTTGGGCTTTTTGGCACCAACGGATATAGGACTCAAAAAGTCCTTCCCTAAAAAATAAGTCACATGTGGCTTGTTTGGAACGCCTCATTATTAAGGATTTCATTAGTTTCTTGGACTGTCCTGAATTCACTCGGAGCGGCTTAAGCTGGATTAAGTATTATTTTATTTTTGGTGTTGTATCGAATTAAGAAGGTGAATTATCAAAATAGTGATGACTCATTGGTGCTGCATCTGATTAAAAAAATTAATGTTTTATATTTTAAAGTAATAAATATTAAAAAAATATATAATATTTTTAAATATTATTTAATAAATATGCATAACACTAAGATGATGATTATATATTGGTGGCATATTATTATTGACAGGACCCGACCCAGATTCCACCCTGGAACCCGTGCCGAATCCTGCTGACAACCGACATCATCGCGATGCCGGGCCCACATACTAAAAGAATCCTTCTTCCCGAGACAAACACACAAAGGGGTCAAGACTTCTGCCGGAAAGCGGGCAGAGTCTCCCCAGAAAAACACACAAACCCAACAGTTCCAACCTGTTCAAAAACAGCAGAATAAGTACAACCAACTGCCAGCATGCAATAAATACATAATAAGCCTTTGGCCAACCAGTTCAACCATAATGGGCAATAACAGAGCAACTAAGAGTAAGCAAGTTTAACAACAGAAATTTAAAGTTCAGAGAAGGGACACGAGGTCCTACAATTAAGTCGACGCTCGAGAAGAGAAGCGCTCGGCTGGACGGTACTGTAGCGCGACTAGGGCCTGGGGGGCGCAAAACAGAAAAGTGTGAGTGGACAAAAACAAAGTTTAGTAGTTCAAAACAACGTACTAACCCCACCGTTTCAAAACCATGTAAACCATGCAATTAAAAATCCGTTGTATATAAAATTAATTCAAAAACCAATATCTCAAAATAATCAAAGAATAAAACCAAACCAAACCTTTTTCTTTCCACGAGGCAAGACCTCCCAAAACTAAACCACTTAGACATAAATATAATAAAAACCGAAACAACTTGAAAATCGTAAGCATAAGAATATAATAAGGTTTCCATAAAACAAAACAACGTAAAAGGTCCAAAGACCAAGATAAATCCAAGAAATCCAAAACCACCACAAAGTAATATAAAAACCACTTTAAAAGACTTTAACCCTTTCTTTCCCACACTCAAATAACTGCATGCCCGTAGGCACTGCAAGCGAGGAAGTATCCTCACCGAAAGAAAATAAGAATACGAAGGTACTAACACACGCGTATAGATATAATATAATCTCGACACCAAATACAAGTACCAGGGGGAAACAATCCAACATGGGATTGTTTAACTGGACACCGGGACAACATTCACGATGGTCTCATGCCCAGGATAACTGGACATCGGACGGCATCGCAATGGCCTCGTGCCCAGGGTCGAGCCGTCCAACTGGGACTAAGCTCCCCGGCCCGCATGGCAGAGTCCTCAATAACCATGCGTCCGAAACCAGTCATACGCGCAGACTACCCAATCAAGGGTATACGGCTACACCCCGTTAAGGTATGCACCGGATCGAACCACACTCCATAACAGTAACCATATTAAGAACAGGGGGAGGTACATAACACAGTGCAACTGCACTCAAAACAACACCACACGATACTCCACATATAAATTTAACCGCATGTACCCAACCCCAAAATATCACATACCATAACATATATACGTATAACAAAACCAATAACACCAAATATACTCAAATAAGGACATCACCGTCCCAAACATACAGTTCTATAGTTAAAATAGATACAAGCGTCAAACGACGATACAATAATCCAAAAACCATTAAAATGTCAAAACACGGAAAATGCACAATTACACCGAAATCAAAACCCAAGTAAAGAAAACATCAAGCCAAACCCCAAATAACACATATGCTTCAAAACATAGTAGGTACTACCCTTTAAAAATATAAAGTTAAACCCCGAAACGTATTATTCAAAATATACACGTATATATATAAATATACGAAACATAATTATCCTTTAAAATACAATAGTTCAAACTCAAGCATTCAAAATCCCCACGTATAACTTGTGACGACCCTGACCCAATTTATTAATTAAAATGAATTAATCATTTTAGTTAATTAATTTGGGAAATTAAAAGGATTTAAAAAGGATTTATTTGAATTATTTTGGAATTAAATAATTAAGGGGTATTGGAGGTCATTTAATTTTCGGGACGGAATTTGGCGAAACAAGTTGCGCCATTGCGTCCGGCTCGTCGAAACGAGTCCGTTGACGGGCGGAACGTTTCGATACGAGTTACGGATTGTTCGGAGGACATTTTGGTCATTTCGAAATTTGATAAATACCCCACACCCAATCAGAACCCGATTTTTCTCTATCTCTCTCTCCTCTCCCGCGCCTCTCGCCGGTTCTCTCCCTCCCGATCGGTTTCTCCCTCACCGCCGGCGACACAGGTCACGGCCGGACCTGAGACCGGTCGCAAAAGGACCGGCTCGACCTCGCCGACAAAACCCAATAGCTTTCCCGGCCTGAAAGCTCGAATCCAGCCGGCGCTGTCGACTGGTTTTTCTCCGACTCGTCACGGCGCTGCGCTGTCGTCTCCGGTGAGCTGCTCCGTCGCGTGAGGTACGTGTTCGAACCCTCTCTTCCTCCTCTATCTGTTTCTGGGGTGGGCTGGAGTCGATTTGATCGTTTGGGTAGCGGATCTAAAAGCTAGGTTTTAGGCCGGTTTGGCCGGACTTTCGGTCGGGTTTTGAGGTGGTTAACCACCGGTTCTGGGGCAACCATGGCCGGTTCTAGACTCCCCTCGGTGGTCTGAGTCGTTTGGTGTGGGCGGTGTCGTCAACCTCCAAGTTCGGAGAGTGGCCGGATTTGATCAAGCCACCCACCCTCACGGCCGCGCGTGTGGCGGCGCATGGGCCGGGTGGTGGCGGCGGTTCGGTGTGTAGTTGTGATCCTTGTGTCGCTACGAGCGCGTGGGAGTTGACGGATCGCAATTCGGAGATCGTTTGGTCATCGAACGGATCTCGCCTATTGCGCGATTCTCGGGTTCGATAAGATTGAACGGTCGGATCGCGTCCATTTTTGGATATGTTGATCCTTGTATTTTTAGGAGTCTATAGGATTTGACGGATCGTGATTCGGAGTCCCGGATACTCCGGAATCACCAACCCTAGCGTTAGGTTTGTTAGAAACCGTCCGATCGAGACCAAACTTTGGGGACGTGTTAGTTAAACCGTAGTGAACCTATAGGAACTTTCGGATCTAGGTTTGGAGGTCATGGGACCCACGGGCCCGGTTTGACCTATTAGGGTCTGTTTGACCAAGTTTGACCAAGGTTGACCGAGGGTCTCCCGAGGTCTGTTTGCAGTGTAGTTGACTTTGTTGGACTTCTAGGAATGTCCGGATCGATTTGAAGGTCCTGGGCTCCGCGGGCCCGGGTTGACCGAAAAGGGGTGTTTGACCGCCGGTTGACCGTGAGTCTTCCGGGACGGTCCCACTGGTTAAAAGAGGTAGTTTGACCTTAGAATCCTTCGTAGGACGTACGTGCACGTTAAGTGGGGTTTTGTTAGGGTTTAAGTTTCGATTCTCGTTCGGTTCACGGTACTAATCCAATCTTCGTATCTATCGCTTTAGGTACTCTGTTTCTGGTACGCAGCAAGTGAGACCCTTTGGGGTTATGCAGCGTAGGACCAACGGTGAGTGGACTTTGTTTTCAAATGAGCATGATTTGAATGTTTTGCATGAATTGCATGAAATAAGATTTAATGGTTTTAAATCTTGAATTTATTAATAATTTAAAGTCTTGGTTTGACTTTGATTGAAATGTATTAAAAGGATTTGCATTGAGGTAAATGCATGATTTGGGTTGCCGGTTTATTGTGGGGCCCTGATGGCTATTTTATTATTATTTATACCTTTGGGTATCAAACGGGACGGGGTTAACGCCCGATGGTTTTTCGTATTGAAATTGGGTTATCTAATTGAGCTATTTTAAGCTTGAAGTCGTATACGTTATAAAAGGAGAATTTATGGATTTTTGGGATATTATATTTATAAGGTTGGTTTTATTATATATTATTTATATAATTGAATAGTTGGACGTTAGCGTAGTCCATTTGGTCACATATTCGGTTTTGGCTTTTAAAACCTTTTGAAGTATAATTACTTATACCTTGATTATATATATGTATATTTTCATACATATATATATTGATTTTGAATAAATACTTTGGAATAATGGGAATTGATTATACGTATATTCATACATATTTATATACATAGATATGTATATGGGATCGGAGCTTGAGTTTTTGTACTTTAAAGGATCTTTATGTTTTATGTATATATATATATACATATGTATATTTTGGATTATACGTCTGATTTAACGGTATGTATTTACGGACGAGTTCCTTATACTTTAATTATATATATCTTTGGGTTGGAATGCCCGGCGTCGGGACGTGAGGTCCCTCATATAATTATATTGATATTTTGAATATGGAAATATATGTTTGGGATGGTGATGTCCTTATTTTGAATATATATATATATATGTTGACCTTGAATTTTGGACGCTTGGGTCCGGTAATCGTATTTGGGTTTGGGTGCATGATTGTGGGTTGAAATGTGAAAGTATATGAATATGTATAAATGGATTATTGCAGGGCAATGGTTGTGAGTGTTGTAAACACCGTATTATGTACCTCCCCCTGTTCTGATGATGATGATACGGTTACTTGGATATGGTTCGATCCGGTGCATGCTCTAACGGGGTGTAGCCGTAGACTCTTAATTGAGTATTTAGTCAGCGCGCATGGACTAGTTCGGACGTAGGGGTATTGAGTATGCGTACTCGCCATACGGGTCAGGTAGCATAATCCATTACTATGGACGGCTAAACCCTGGGTACGGGGCCACCGCGGTGTAGTCCTCGTATCCAGTTAAACTATCCCCTGTTGGATGGTTTCCCCGGTACACTTGATCTGGTGTTGAGTTGTTATTGTATATATATATATATTTATATATATGTATATGCGTGGGTTATTATATTCGTATTCTTATTTCTTTTAGTGAGGATTCCTCCTTACTTGTCGTGCTTGCGAGCACAGGATTGTGAGTTGGGGAAGTTGGGGAAACTTTACACTTACTTTGACTTCAGTATTTGATTGGATTTCAGTACTGGTTATGTTTTACTCGTGGGATTGTGAATCCGGATTTGACATTTATATATATGTATATAAATGCTTTGAACTACAATAAATGTCTATATTGCTGTCGAGTTTGGTTTTCTTGACGTATACGAATTTTTCGGCATTTAAAGGTTTGTTTTACGTTATGAGAATTTTATTCCATCTTTATGCTTTACAATAACAAAGGCCGTTTTGTTTATGTTTTATAAACCTGCTTGGGTTGATTTGAGAGGTTATACCTCGGGAAAAGAAAAAGGGTATTTTATTCGGAAAAAGGTTTGAGCTGGATTGCTCTCATGTAATTTGAGATATTATGATTTCTAAATCAATCACGTATATATAAGGATTTCATATGCATGGTTTGCATGGTTTTAAAAGGTGGGGTTAGTATATTGTTTTAAGTATGCAAAACTTTGTTTTTGTCCACTCACACTCTTTCTGTTTTGCGCCCCCCAGACCGTAGTTGCGTCGACACCGTTCGGCCGTGCGCTCCTCTTCTCGAGCTTTGACTGAAGGGTAGGATCTGTTGTCCTTGAACCCTAAACTCATATTCTGTTTATTCTTTTCCGCTGCTGAATTCCTAAACTCTTAGATTGCTCTGTATTGCCTGTAAGGGTTAATTTGTTGGCCAGAGGCCTGGGTAGTTTATCCGTAGCATGCCGGGTGCTTGGGCTTTGTTTCTGTTGCTTGTTTGAGCAGGTTTTAACTTTGGGGATTGTTCACTTTGTAGGGGAGACTCTGTCCGATTTTCGGCAGAAGTCTCGGCCCTTTGTTGTTGTTTTGTCGGGAAGAGGGTTCTGTTCAGTTCGTGGGCCCGGCATGGGTTGGTGTTGGGCCCATCAACAGGGTCCGGCCCGGGTTCCGGGGTGGAATTTGGGTCGGGTCTTGTCATAATCGACATCCCTTAAATTCATACTTTAAAACGATATAAGTAGTGATACAATAAAATATAACCGAAAGTCCAAACCCGTATACATATATGTTCCAAAACTCCATATCAAAGTAAATATACATATATACTCAAAGTATATATATATATATATATACTCAAAGTAGATATACATACTTATTTTCAAAGTAAATATATATATATATATATATAAAATATATTCAAAGTAGATATGTATAATTATTTTCAAGTAGAGAAATATATACAATATACATTCAAAGTAGATACATATATACATATATATACATATGATCAATTCCTGATAATCCGACATATATTTCCGATAGCCTCATTTATCTCGACATGTACTTTCGATAGCCTCAATAATCCGACATGATCCTTCCAAGTTGATCTATATGTATATATATACGTATATATATAGTCAAAGTATTAGCATGAACATAATTAATAAGGTTTAAATACCAAAACCAAATACGTAGTCAACCGGACTATACTAGCGTCCAAAACTTACTGCCCAAATACTCAATTCAAAGTAGGTATATTTATATAGTCAAAGTAGATATATATGAGTTTCCCAAAAATATAAAGTATAAATTCCAAAGGCTTAAAGTATACTCACGACATACGTAATAATAAAGTAATAAAGTCCGAAACCCAACGAAACCATAAACTCAAATATTAAATATAATTCATACAGAAAAATCCAATAAATTCCACCGTACTCAAATCCAAACATAAATACTACCGGACGCTTGACTCGTCCCAAAATCAATACTTAAAGATAAGCATAAAAATAAAATATAGCCAACAGGGCCCCACAAACAAACCAGCAACCCATATCAAATATAAAACTCAAACACCAATTCAATCACAATAAATTCAACAAAGGTCAAATCAAGATTTAAAACAATACTTAAATCTCAAATACATGCATCGAATTCAATTCTTTAAAACCATGCTCGTTTGAAAACAAAGTCCACTCACCGTTGGTCCCTCGCTGCCCAACCCGGAAAGGATTCCACACGAGGATCACGAAGAGCTTGAGAACCTAATTCAAGAACACGAGGATTAAGGTTAACAACCGGACCGAAGCGATAACCTTAAAAGTCAACCTTAACCAAACCCGACAAAAGTGTACCAAAACGTCGTACGAGGAATTCTAAGGTCAACGACGTTCGTTAAAGGAAGAACCGACCTCGGGAGACGCTCGGTCAACCCTGGTCAAACTTGGTCAAACTTACCGGAATATGTCAAACCGGGCCCGTGGGTCCCATGACCTCCAAACTTAGATCCGAAAGTTCCTATAGGTTCACTACGGCTTAGAGAACACGTCCTGAAAGTTTGGTCTCGATCCGACGGTCGGATTGCTCACGATCGCACGATCGGACGATTACGGTTTAACTCAAACTTCAAGTCATTGATCCAAAGCATCCGGGGCTCAGAATCACGATCCGTCAAATCCTACACGTTCTTAGAAATACGGGGAACAACATACGTGAATTCAGTTTCGATCCAACGGTCCGAACCCATCGAACCCACGAAACGCGCAATAGGCGTACGTTGGTTCGACAGTCAAACGACGTCCGAATCGAAATCTGAGCACACGTATGCGTTCACAATAATACGGGGAGTGATCTGGACCGTCGAACCGCAGCCACACCCCGGCCCTTTCGCCGCCACACGCGCCACGCGCCACCGTGGGTTGGGGTGTAAAGGAAATTCCGGCCGTCACCCAAACTCATCCACTGTCGTCACCGCCCACCAGGTTCGAACTACCGTCCTGAGAGGAGCTCAGAACCGGTGAGAACTGGCAGAGAACCGATCGGGATCTGGCCGGAATCCACGATCGAAAATCGGCCAAATTTGAGTTTGGGATCGAGCCATCAAACGGCCAAATCGATCCCAACCAAGTTTGCAGAGGGTTTAAGGAGGTGGAGGACGTTCGTTTACTCACCTGGATCGCAAGAAATGGTGGCCGGAAACCACCGTACGAAGCCGGCGAAATTTCAGACAAAACCGGTGATTTCTCGCATTTTTCGGCGGCAGGAGTGGCGGGCTTCGTCGGAGAAGGGCGGGGAAGGTGCGGGACTCCTTCCCGGTCCTTTTGGTTCGCCCCGTGGCACTGGGGTGGTCGGAGATGGCGGCGGCTGGTCAAAACTCAGCCTGCACAAAGGTCGGGGAGGGCTCGCACGCAGAGAGAGAGAGAGAGAGAGAGAGAGAGAGAGAGAGAGAGAGAGAGAGAGAGAGAGAGAGAGAGAGAGAGAGAGAGAGAGAGAGAGAGAGAGAGAGAAACTGACCAATCAGATTTTTCTTTGTTTTTTATCCCATTTTAAATTATTAAAATATTCCACTTTATCGTTTGTTAGCCAAATTGATCGTGCCGCACGTCTCCGGACTCGTTTCGACGTGCCGGACGCAATGGCGCAACCCGTTTCGCCAAATTGTCGTCCGAAAATTAAGTTGACCAAAATGCCCCTTTTAATTAATTAAATTCTTAATTAATTTCAATTTCATTATTTTAATCCTTTTAATTCATTTTAAATTCCTTTTTAATTCTTTATTTGTTTAATTCACTTAATTTATTAATTTTCTTTAATTTTGGGTCAGGGTCGTTACAATTATGCATAATACTAAATTTATCAACCCTCTAAGGCTAAAATGATGACTATACGATTGCATTTGATCTAACTATATGCTATCAATGGAGTGAGTTAATTAAAGAATTCATCATCTGAACGTACCACGAACAAAATATGTTGGTGTAAATAGACACAACAAAGTGAAGTACTATAATATTTATAGATGCAAAAGTTAGATATTTTACATATATGCAACAGTCATCCACATGGCTTGAAATTACAAATTTAAGTTCACATTCCACAAGCTCACAAGCTAACAATACTAAAAATCATCCAAAAACCTACTAATTAACATATATAATAAAACATCTACAATTCTAAAATGAGACTAATAAAGCAGTAAATACAAAAGCAATATAAGAACTTGTGGTGTTCTAAGGTGGGAGATGCACTTGTGCTGTTTCCAATATATGGGATGTGGCATCCTTCAAGCATTTTCATTGAGCAATTGCTCAACAAAGGCTGTTTTGATATTAGCATCAAGTGACTTGAACAGAGATATTGTTTGTGGCTTATCCAAAATGATTTTTAAAGCTACAATTTGATCCATAGCAGAAAACCTCATTTCATTGACTTCTTTGGCAATATCATATCGATCTTCATTACCTTTTAATCACAAGGATCGTACAAGCACACATTGTCTCTAAATGCCACATTTCTAACAGTAATATCAATAAAAACTTTCTTCGATCCATATATAATAAATCATAGAAAAATTGAAAGGCATATGAACCATGACAAGAAAAAAAAAACTCATGAGTTGAGACATGTATATGAACATTCAGGACTTCAAATAACATCAAAATAGATAAACCATTCTCGTAGAACAATTTGGAGTTTGGATCTAAGCCCTTAAAATCAACAACAATATATTATGGAAAGTAAAGCTGATTCAAAATTTTGTTTTGTACAGAGGGGAAACAAAGCCAATCCAACAATGGCATTCAAGGCTCACTGTGGGGTGTGTTTCTACACCCACGAAGAACGATCTCCACATGCATCCACCCTTAATTAATTCTCATATGTCCTCATGTAAAAAGCACATTATATACTTACCCAAAAAAATCAGCTAAATATATCAGAAGTTAACCCATTTGATAATTGTGTTATATTTTGTGTGCATATGATATTTCTATACATATATGAATCATTTTATATGCAATACAACTAATTCTTGAAAATAATGCACATTTGAAACACAAGGTCCATTCACAGATAATCCCATAACGCTTGATCCTACGCGGGTCCCGCCTGCTGCGTACGCTGAGCCGAATCACCTATTTTTGAGAAATACGATAATTAAAATTAGAAAACGTACGTCGAACGAAACTTTAAGAACGAAAACCCAACTTCCCGGAACTTAAAGTGTAAGCGCACGTCAAACGAGGTCTCTAAGGTCAAGTCACAACTTTCGACAAGTGGGATCGCCCCGAAAGACCTACGGTCAACCGGCGGTCATACCTCCCGTTTTGGTCAACCCGGGTCCACGGGGCCCACGACCTCAAATTCAGCCCAAATGTTCCTATATGTCTAACAAAGTCAACTAAACACGTCTCGAAGGTTCGGTCATGATTGAACGATCGGATTTCTCACAATCGCGCGATCCGACGGTTTCCGTTAGCTTAAACTTTAAGTCGATGATTCGAAGTATCCGGGGCTCCGAATCTCGATCCGTGAATTCCTACACACTCCTAGAGGTTCAAGGAACGACATATTTGAAATTGGAGTCGATTCAACGGCCCGAACACGTCGAACCCGGATATCGCCTATTAGGCGTAATATCCGATCAATTGTCATACGATCTCCAATTCCAAATCTGAGTGTACCGTCGCCCTTGAGACGATGTGGGGACAATTTGGAAAAGTTTTGGGTCGCCACAAGTGGGCCCACATGCTGCCACACGAGCTGGCAGCGCGTTGGGTGCCCAGAGTAAATTTCAGCGACGACCCGACTCAAAATTTTCCAGCTAACTTCCTACCACAGGTCAAGCTAAGTGAGAGGAGCAACTTACCCCTCTTGGTGGATAGCCAAATTGGACGGATTTCCGATCGAAAACCTAGAAATTTTCTAGGTTTCGATCCGTGATCATGGCTTGGAACTGGACAGAATCCTTCAAGGGTTATACAGTTGGGAGGGTGGGGAAGGTCTGGGATGAGGTTTGGTGGCCGGGGATGCCACTGGTTCGATCGGCAGTTTTGAATCGAACCTTTCGTTCGATTCCTTGGAAAAATCACGTGGTTTCGTGGCTAGATATCTAGATAGGGTTGTAGAGGAGACAAAGCTGAACAGTTTGGGTGGTGGGCCGTGGCCGGAAACGCCTGAAAACGCCGGCCAAAGTGGCCGGAATTTCTGGGTTTCGAAACAGAGGGGGAGGGTCGGGTTTCGTCGGGAGAGGGCGTGGGGATTTCGTCGGGAAAGGTATGGTGCGAAATTTTTCTCTACTCGCCAACTGATTGGGGGTTTTAAACACATTTTTCTAAATTATCAAATTGACCCTGTCAGTTTCTAGAGGTTTCCAACTTCAATTTAATTCCGATGGGAATGTGCCACGTGTCTACGAACTCGTTTCGACAAGCCGGACGCAATGGCGCAACTCATTTCGCCAAATTTCTTCCCAAAATTTTAATGGACCTTTTTGCCCCTTATTAATTATTAATCATTAATTATATTTTAATTTCCAAAATTGTTAATTAATGAGATTTGTTTTATTTCTTTCTTTCGATTTTATTCCTTTTCTTATTTTAAATTCAATTTCCCTTATTTTATATTTTAATAACCCTAAATTTCTAATTTATTAAATCCCTTTTAGGGTCGGGGTGTTGCAGATTCATCCAGGGAAATGGGTTCATCAGGAAGTTGCAACTTTTTAATTCGTTAAGCACATCTTCTTCCCAACTCTAGTCCCAGTTTAAGATAAAAACACTCGCGGAGATCAAGCGACTCGAGATGAGGACAACGATCCAGAATGTCATCATTCGTCAGCTTATTCCCACGAAGCTGGAGGTGGTGTAAACCATGCATCGTTCCTACTATAGCAATTGCACTGTCATTAGACTCTCGCCATTCCCAGCTGTTCCACCAGTCGTTAAATTTGAATGATTTCAAAAGAGGGCAAGAGGCCCCAACCACTTGTAGAGATTCATGTGTGAGAAAACTATTTGAAATTTCAAGCTCCTCCAGCAGTGGAAGTTTCAAAGCCACTGCACTCAGTCCCTTATTTGTTATGTGAAAGCAATTGTTAAGTTGGAGGCGTTTGATTCCCCTCGAACTATTGAAAGGTTAAAGATGAATATGTTAGCTGCAGTTCAGTTACACAGAGAGACAAAAATACAATTGTCGGAGCATTGCTATTTCGGTCAATGTCGTCAATATTATCGATATTTTGGTCCATGAAAATCTAAAATATCGATGGTATCAGAAATATCGGTAGTCTTCGATGAAAATATCGGGATATTATGGATATTTTGTTCCATGCTTCTGATTATCAAAATCATCGCTCATGTCGATGTTGCGCCACATTGCCGGGTCCTTGCAGATGTTGTGCCACGCCACACACACCATCTGCGCTTTCGTCAGGATATCGAGGGCTCTAAGCCGCGAGAGTATGGACGCAGTAACGTTCGTGCGGGAGTTCCGCCCAGTTTCGGCTTCGGCCGTCGTTTGCAAGGTCAGCTTCCGCCCACCTTCGGACTCGGCAAGCGGGTAAAATAGAGAATAAGAATGGTGAGACCATTGTGGGAAGCGTTTGCTTGGGATGAAAGATTAAGAGATAACCAAGCAGTCCATCCATTTATATTATATTACATAGAGATATGGACAAACAATGTGCAAAGACCAGCTACTAATCACTGGAAGGTAAATTGGTTATGTTGGAGAAATTTCAGGGGGACATGTTGAAGAAATTTAAGCTTTATCACATGGTTCATGCTTATTTTCAGCGTACGTCCCCCAAATTAAAACATCAGCCAATTTAGTTCTGCCACGTATCTTTTAGCGGTCACATCCATCAAATTATTATTAATAAAAACTAAAATAGTTTAAAACATAATAATAATAATAAGGAGGGGGATCTGCTGTCCCCAATTTATATATCCCCTCCCTGTCCCCTTCCTCATATGTTGCCACCTGTCCTTATACTAACTCAACAAGTAACATTTATTTTTTACACAAGTTTTGACACAATTATTATTAGGGGGCGGATTCGTGACACTATATTTTTGACACAATTTTTCGGCAATTAGATTACTCCACTTTTAATGGTTGAGATTAAACCTGACAAAATAATAAATTTTTTCTTTAACTAATATTTATTCATTGGGATTAAAATTCTGATACCATATTAATTAAGAATTCAATCTCTCTCATCTCATTAATTATCTTTAATTAATTAATTCTCTCTCTTTCTTCTACATAGAATTAACGCATCCTCTGCCTACTTCTTCTTAGTTTGTTATATTGTCCTCAGAGCATCCACAATGAGCTCCCTAAACCACCTCCTTAGATAAATTTTAGGGAGGAATTGGAAAAATACAACTTCAACCATGCTCCCTATCCACCTCTTAAAATAGGGAGACATTTAGGAGCTCCTAAATCTGAGGAGAGAGAAAGGACTCCTAGTGGCTCCCTATAATTTAATGCTGCTTTATTTAATGAGTATTTCAAACATTTAATTAATGCTAACTATTTTTTATATTATTTTTTAATAGAGATGGACCAATTAAAAAAGAGTTATAATATTTATGACTCCCTAAAGTAGAGAGCATGATTGGAGTTTAAATTTTATAGAGAGCTCCTAAAATAACTTTTATATCTTCTTAGCTAAAATTTAACTAAAAAATAGAGAGCATGATTGTGGATGCTCTCACTCCATTGTTTGAATTATAAAATGGAGATATATGTTCCACCATGTATGAGAAATTATGGATGGTTCATAGTTATATTCTTGTGATGGATACACATACAAAAATAACTATATATTTTGGTTGATCAAATTTCATAACTGGTTGTGTTCTCATGAAGTGTTCCCACCTCTCTTCTACAGTAGGTTAATGCTTCTAAGTATTATGAAAAGAAAGGCTTAATGTTTACTTAACTGACTGCTAATTGACTGGCTTTTCACTTGTTTAGTTGGACAACACGTGGAAGTGTTCAATGATCAGTTCTTATTTAACACCATGACTATATATGTTGGATTGACAGGCTACCGTTGCAAGTGGAAATGAAGCAGGACCATCTAGAATTAGTGATACTTTGGCTTTCATGTTGGAATCTTGTTTGATCCCATGGGCTCTTGAGTCTCCCTTCATCGACCGTGATTATTACCAGTGTTGGATTGGTCTGAGATCACATTTCACACGCAAAGGGGCAAGTGCTAAAGATGGAGATATCCAGAATGGGGAGAAAGAGGATTAGGGTGGAGACCAGCGTGACAATGTAGACAAATGGAAACACAAAATGGCGACTGACAAAGGGGGAGAGAGGGAGTCCCTGTGATTTGTGGTTTATGTAGGGTAGGGGTTGGAGTGGTGGTGGTTGTGGTGAGGGTTGCTTTAGGGATGAGAAGGAGAAGGGGATGGGGGAGAGAGAAAGAAGAAGCAGAGGCAGAGGCAGAGGATGCCTCAATTCTCTGTAGAAGAAAGAGAGAAAATGAATGAATTAAAGATAATTAATGAGATTAGTGAGAATGAATTCTTAATTAATATGGTATCAGAATTTTAATTACAATGAATAAATATTAATTAAAGAAAAAATTTATTGTTTTGTCAGGTTTAATCGCAACCATTAAAAGTGGAGTAAACTAATGGCTCAAAAATTGTGTCAAAACTTATGTCAAAAATATGGTGCCACGGATCCGCCCCCTAATAATAATTAGAACTCAACGTGACAAACCGAGTCATATATTTATACACCACATGTCTCAAAAATAACTAGACAATGTAAAAAACCAACAATGCTAGCAACAATCACATTTTTATACAATATATAGATGCACAGAAGCCACCTTCCATAATCTTCATTTTTGCCAATTGCCCCCTGCCAAAAACATACAATAATAAGCTCAATGTAAACAGCCTGGAAAAAGTCTTTGGTACAGAAATTCAAGATTACTTGGATTGGATGAATGACGCTTTTCGTTTTCTTTCCCCGTCGCTTCCCACCCACTCACCTGACTTGGAATGGACATCTATTGGACGGGTGTGGCTTAAAAGTCCAAGACCAACTCTTTTTATATCTTCCAAGTTCCTTCTGCATAAGACTTTTTTTAACCTTCCCGCAACTCTTTAGTTTTTTCTTTTCTTTTCTTCCTTCATCTCTCCGTCTACATTTTTCCCTCTCTCACCAAAAACCGCAAGGGCACCTCTTCAACTCCCCCTTTCTGTCCTTTCAGTCAAGCTTTGTGTCATGGCATATCTGCATTCGCCACTGTCAGCCCATCTTGTGGCTTCCTCATTGATGGTAAAACCTCAATACCCACAATCCACACCAAGATGAAATCGACCCCTAAAAGAACACATTTCCCATGACTTTTGTCATCAACACCTGCGAATTCATGAAAGCTCAAACACTCAAATTCATATCAAAGTTATGAATTTAAGAGGTAATTTTTGGCTATTTATGATAAACACTCGAGGAGGAAGGGGAAATATTTGTTTTATTTTATCATTTATATTTACATTGTTTATTTTTAAAAGGAATTAATATTTTAATAATTTGTGTACCGAATTGCCCCTTCACAAATAATAAAAGTTAAAAAAGTTTGACATAAATTAATAACTATCATTGAATTGCTTCAAATTAAAACCACAGTGACAAAAATGACGAAATTGAAACCACAAGAACCTTAGTGATAAAAGTAATAAACCACATAGACCAAAAATGACTTTTTGCTTTATTATTATTATTTGAAACGAGACTTTATTGATGAAGTATTATAAAATGTACAATGGATAACTAGAATGACTAGTAGACAATCTAATTCCAAACCTAAAGTTTAGTCGTAAAAGCAGAATCTTAGTGAAAATATTCGCTCTTTGATTATAATCACGGAATACAAAAAGAAATTAACTTCATAAAAAAGATGCGGATTGAAAGCAACCTTACTCTACCCTATTACTTTTTTTTTCTTCTTTTGGTCAGAACTCTAGTCTATTATTTCATATCAAAGTTTTCTTTTTTGTTTCTTTAAAATAAAAATAAAAATAATTAAACAACAATGCCCCTGGTCATGACTCATAATAGCAAAAAGCTCCTTAAACCTAAATGCATACAATCAAATTCAAAATCAACCGACCTTCCATGATCAAAATAAAAAACTTACATTGCTCTGATAATACACATACAGGAAATTGTAAGGTATACCACAATGACAAATATAAAATATTTCAGCTCTCTACCCTAAGGAGCAAAGTAGCTAAAAATTCCATTGCAGATACTAAGCCACTCTTTCCCTAACCCAAAACAGGGTAATAAAGTTGTCAATGTTGCTACCAACCCAGAAATACGGCTTTCGTCGAGACAATCGAATTACAACTCCAAATTCAATACCTCTCTCTGTATCCCAGATTTCAGCTGTGAGACGGTCTCCAATTCAAAAAAGGAAGTCCCACGCTCGAAGTTTGGCGAAATCATCATAGAAATCACTATCATCCGAGTCGTACCCATAAAAATCTCTAGCATAACACCGATACTCATCACAGTCAAACTCCGCAGGATCGTAATAAAATCTATTGTCTTCCTCAGGATCATCATAAAATCCATAATCATCATAGTCAGAGGCTGCAACACGAAATTCATAGTCCTGAATGCAATCATTGGGAAGCCGCAATTGTTTAATTCGTTCTGCACATCTTTTTCCCAAAGCTCCCTTCAGATTAAGATTGAAACAATGGCGCAGATCAAGTGACTCAAGATGAGGACAGCAATCAAGAATCTTCCTCAAGCCATCATCAGTGAGCCGATTTGCGAAAAGTTGAAGGTGGTGTAAACCATTCATCGTTCCTGCTATAGCAAATGCTTCGTCATCTTTCCCGATCGCACCATCCGGTGAATTGGACCTGTTCAATTTGAATGACTTCAAAAGAGGGCAAGAGCGCCCAACTACTTCTAGAGATGTGCATGAGAGATTGCATAAAGAGATCTCAAGCTCCTCTAGCATAGTAAGCTTTGTAGCCACTTCACTCAACCCCTCATCAAATATCATATCGCAAGACACTAGCCTGAGACGTCTGATACCACCGCAACTATTGACAAATTTTCGAGACAAATTTTCAGCCATTACACAGAAAGAAGCAAATTCTACATCAACATAATATCATTGGAATTTGGAAGAAAATTCCAAAAAGATATGAACAAAACAAATGATCAAATAAATTTACATGGCTTCCTCTGTTCATGTGCTATATTTAATTTCAAATTGAATATAACATCATCAAAATTCAAGTCAGGGAATTTATTGAGCCCAGTTAACCAAATTAATAAAATCTTCATTTCATACCAAAACAAATAACGAAATTTGTAGCAAAAAATAAAAATTCAAATACCTGTCAGTGATATACTCAAGGAGATTGTCGCTGCCGAAGTGCTCGATATTGATATCAACCAGATGACCACAGCTACGATCCACTGCGTGGCGGCACATCTCATCCAAGTCGTAGAGCATGTCGTCGTAATCGCCATCGTTGGCCATGTCGATGGTGCGCCACATGAGAGGGTCCTTGCAGATGTTGCGCCAAGCCATGCACACCTTCTGCGCACTCTCCAGAATCTCGACCGGTCTGAGTCGTGAAAGTATGGAAATGGTGACGTCCCGTGGAAGGTCCAGCCAGTTTCGCATTTCATTTTGGGGGTTTCTGGATTTGGGTTTGGGCCTCCAGACGAGGATCTTCTTGTTTCTTTTCTTGCCCATGGGTGGTTTGGATTCTGGGATTATGCGGGAAAGTTTCGAAATGGAGATTTTCGGGAAAATGGAGGATTAGGGTTTTCCGCCGCTGGAGAGTGGGAAACAAGTGATGATGACCAGTGATCAAAATAACCCTTTGTATTCTTTTATATGATTAAGAAAAGTTTAGGGGGAGATTACTTTTACCAGCAGTGTCATGGCCACAACCTACCAACTGTACGCTCGTTGGCACACTTTGTATTCTTTTTCAATTATCAATTTATACAATACTATATCAAATTATTTAGGGCATGTTCAGTAACGTTTTTAGATAATGTTTTCTTAGAATATTTTCAGAGAATGAAAATAAAAAAACGAATTTTTGTTCTCTGAAAATGAAAACAACCCCTTAAAACACTACCGAACAGGGCCTATATTTTCGAACAAGTGGGCCTACATTGGACCGTGTATTTTTTTATGGGAAGTATTCAATCATACTTATAAAAACTGTAGATCAATATTTCATTTGGTATTCGGAGTTTCAGAATCTGTTTTAGTCCTTATATATTATTTAGCAAGGAGATACCTTTAAAAGCTGATTTCTATGTTTTGTTTTGCCAAAACTGATTTTTAAGGGGCAGTTCGGTAATATTTTCAAGGCCCCGTTTTCATTTTTTACTAAAAACACGTTTGGTATGTCGTTTTCATTTTCACCGAAATCGTTTTCTAAAAACAAATTTAAACTCATGTATAAAAACTGAAAACATCAAATTATTGTTTTCATTTTCTACCCAATGCATTGGTTTGATTGCTTTTTCTTGTCTGATTTTTTTTCTTTTTTTTTTCTTTCTTTTTTTCAATTTTCTTTTTTTTTTCACTGCACTTCATTATTTTATTGTGTTACACCGGTGTATATTAATTTTATGATAAAATCATCATATATGATTCAATTTCATATTTATCTTTAAATATTTATTTTAAACTAAAGATAATAGAATTTATTATCTAGGTTTTTCTAACATTATAATTTTTTTAATTATACATTTTTCATTGTTTATAATAATTTTAGTCTTTATTTAAAATATATTTTTACAACAATAAAATATACTTGAAAAGTAACTCACATATTATTATTCTCAAATTGTCTTACCAAATACGTTTTTACTGTTTTTATTTTCTGAAAATGCAAATTTATTTTCTTGTTTTCATTCTCAAAACGTTACCGAACGGGCCTAAGATTCTTAGAAAGAAACTTTTTTGTTTAAAATGTAAAACATAACTTATATTTCATCCCCAAAAAAAAAACATGACTTATATGTTTAGTTGGTGTGGGTTTAAATTGGGCACTGGAGCTTCTTGGTTCAGCCCAATGGCACGAAAGAAAGAACAAACCCAAGGTCAAGGTCAATGGAGTGTTCCTATCGTTATGAGCCCAAGCGGTTTTACATAACCAAAAACAGTTTTATGTATTTTTAAGCCAAATCTGAGATATATGAAATATCTGAATATATCTGAAAAAATTTCTCCTATAACATGACTAAATAAATAGATAAATAACTAAAATCCTAACTAAAGTACTCGCCAACAAAACTTTGTATAGTGTTGTGAATGAGTGGATTTTAATATAAATTGAAGACAATGAAGTATCTGGCACTAACAAAACTTTGTATAACCCACCTTTCCGTAATCCTCATTATTCTCTTATGCAATAAGCTCAATGTAAACAACCCGGAAATAGTCTGTTGGTAGAGAAATTCAGGATCTCACTTGGATTGGATGAATGAAGCTTTTCGTTTCCTTTCCCCGTCCCGTCCCCTCCAAATTAAACACCACTGCATCTGCATCAAAGATTTTAGCTGCTAGACGGTTTCCAATTTGAACAAGGTAGTGAGACAATCGAATTTTGGAAAAATCATCCTAGAAATAACTTTCATCTGAGAAGCCTCGGTCATTATAAGCCTCATTAAGATGCTCATAATCATTATAGTCAAGATACTCCCAAAAATTAGCAAAACTATATGGCGTAGCAGGAAATTCATAGTCATCAATGGAACCATCGGGAAGCCGCATTGTTTAATTCGCTCAGCGCATTTTTTTTTTCTCAAATCTCCCTCCAGATTAAGATTGAAACAGTGGCGCAGATCGAGGCACTCGAGATGAGGACAAGAGTCAATAATCTCCCTCAAGCCATCATTGGTGAGCTGGTTCTGGACAAGTTGAAGGTGACGCAAACCGTGCATTGTTCCTACTGTAGCAAGTGCTTCGCCATCATTCTCACCACCGGCCACATAATCTGAGAACGCGGCCATTCAATTTGAATGACTTCAAAAGAGGGCATGAGCGCCCGAGCACTTGTAGTGATTCAGGTGAGAATCTGCACAAAGAGATGTTAAGCTCCTCTAGCATGGCAAGTCTTGAAGCCACTTCACAAAACCTCTCCTTTGACGTGACATTGCAATACACTAACCGGATCCGTTTGATGCCACCGCACCTATTGACAAATTTGGACAAATTTACTTACACAAAAACAGAAATACATGTATATATTATACACCAAAAACAAATTCTACATCAACATGCTAACATAGTGTAGTCCAATGAAAAAGGACATTGATCAATATTTCATTTGGTGCCTGGACTTTCATAGCAATGAATTTTTAGAAGCACAAATCCTATATTTCCCAGAATCTTTGTTAAAGCAAAACTTTCAAAACTGGATTTCTAACTTGAAAGCAATTTTTTCATTAAAATACACCCCTTTTTGAATGTTGTCAATGAAAATCCAGATTCAACCTTCATCTACTATATTATTTCATATCAACTTGTCTTTTTTGTTTCTTTAAAATTAAAATAATTAAACAACAATGATCATGGTCATGATAATAAAAAGCTCGTTGTACACTCAACCAACCTTCCATGATCAAAATAGAAAACTTGACATTGTTCTGATAAAACAGCAGCTCTTCTCTATAACTCATTAGCAGAAGTTTCCTTCATATAAGGGTATTTAAACTCCTTATCAAGGAAGGATCGAATAGAGGCACAAGCATGAAGATTAATTCTCGTCCACTGCTTGTCATCAATATCTCCGGGTTTATCCTTCATAACCATATCCAACTTTTGTTGGTATAACACATCCATAACTTCACATTGCCACATACCAAAATTATTAGACCCATTGAATTTATCAACCTCTACACTGTTCACGTCACTGTAGCACTGGCAAATTTTCACTCATACGAAACTCCTATCGAAAACTGGAGCTATGATACCACTTGTTGTGCGGAAGCGTTAACCAACTGTGAGTGAAATATAAACAACTGGCAGGAGATAGCAAGAACAAAATAACAACCAACAAGAACACCAAGATTTATATTGACTCGGCTATGCCTACATTCAGTTTGGAGACAACGGAGTATTCCACTATAATCAATGAGAACATACAAGTAGTGTTTATCACTCAATTTCCCAAAGACCCAAATAACCCAATCTCGCACTCACAAATACAAAAGATGAAAACAAATGAGAGACATATTTGTCTCAACTACAAAGCTCTTGTACAACACGAAATGAAGAATAAAAGAAACAGATGGAGTTCTTTCTCCTACGGCAGCAACTTCTCTGCTGTCTGTCTGCCTTCTCTCATCTCTTCTCCGTCTCTTTCTGCTGGAGCAAATGAGCCACAATATATAACCAAAAGTTGTTAAGACAATTTTATTATAAGTTAATATAATAATCCAAAATGGTTCACGCAATAACCAAAACAATTCCTTTGGTTGCCATCCAATATCACAAAGTGATATTCATCATGTAGCTGTCGGCAAGTGCTCCATTCAATAGTAGCCCACTGATATTAAACAAAATCACCGAAAGTGATTTCCACTTTTGAGCCACTAATCAACAGTAGGTACCAAAACGAAGGAATTAGATCAAAGGATGATAAGGAGGAGCCTAGGACCAGAAAGAAACTATGTTCTATTGTATAATGATGCTTTTTGAGTTGAATTTTTAGTAAGATAATAAACGGTAATGTTTTAAGGGGTTGTTTTCATTTTCAGAAAACAAAAGTGAGACAAAAACACGTTCGGTGGCCCCAAAAAAGAAGACACTGAGAATTTTTTCTTAAAATGAAAATAAGTTCATGTGTACTTGTAGAAAACAGAAAAAAGTTGTTTTCATTCTTATGGGAAACGTTTTCATAAAAATAACTCACATATTATTATTTCAAATTGTACTACCAGACATGTTTTCATTGTTTTTGTTTTCTAATTAATCTACCAGACGCATTTTCATTTCCTAAAAATACAAATTCGTTTTCTTGTTTTTATTATCTGAAAATATTCTAAGAAAACGTTAGGAACGGGCAGCTTCTTGAAAACAGTAGCCATGAGTCAAGCAGTCATTCACTAAAGTAGCAATCCTCGTTTTGTTTAAATGTTTTCTCTTCTTTAGGCTCACTTTTGTTTTGTTGGATAAGAAAAGTAACTTATAATAGTTTTTGGGAAAGAAAAAAAACTGAAATATACTGTTAAATCACATGATCAATAATAATTAGGAACCTGTCTTAGATATTAGAACAACCTTTAATTGAATCAATTATGCAAATGGGCAACTAAGAACGCTAGATCCCAGGTTTCAATTAATGCATCAAAAGTCAGAAAAGCCATGGATAAACATCATAATCATTCATTCTGACAAATGAAAATAAACATCATAATACTCCATGTCATAGTCATCATAGAAACACATAGAAAAGTTTCCCACCACATACTTCATAATCCAAAATACCATCATCAATATCAGAAGATACTGATGGGACAACATATTTAGATTCATCCCTGGAAATGGGTTCATCAGGAAGCTGCAACTTTTTAATTCGTTCAGCGCATCTTCTTCCCAACTCTCCTCCCAGATTAAGATGGAAACACTCGCGGAGATCAAGCGACTCGAGATGAGGACAACGATCCAGAATGGCCCGCAAGCCATCATTCGTCAGCTTATTCCCACGAAGCTGGAGGTGGTGTAAACCATGCATCGTTCCTGATATAGCAAGTGCATCCTCATTAGACTCTCGCCATTCCCAGCTGTACCACCGGTCGTTAAATTTGAATGATTTCAAAAGAGGGCAAGAGGCCCCAACCACTTGTAGAGATTCATGTGAGAGCAAACTATTTGAAATTTCAAGCTCCTCCAGCAGTGGAAGTTTCGAAGCCACTTCACTCAGTCCCTCATTTGTTATGTCAAAGCAATTGTCAAGTTGGAGGCGTTTGATTCCCCTCGAGCTATTCAAAGGTTAAAGATGAATATGTTAGCTGCAGTTAATTTACACAGAGAGACAAAAGATATACACTTGCTGGAGCAAAACATTGCTATTCCCCGTCCATGACAATATGCTAACACGATATGCTAAGGGGAAAATTAGATGCAGTTAGGAAATTGAAATACCTGTCGGTGATGTAGTTGAGGAGCTCGTCGGTGCAGAAATCCTCGACAATGATATCGACCACATTGCGGGAGCTCCGATCAACAGCGTGGCGGCACATCTTTTTCAAGTCGTACCTAAGGTACCTCTGACAATCAAAAAAACCGCTCATGTCGATGGTGCGCCACATTGCCGGGTCCTTGCAGATGTTGTGCCAAGTCACGCACACCATCTGAGCGTTCGCCAGGATATCGACGGCTCCGAGCCGGGAGAGTATGGACGCAGTGACGTCGTGCGGGAGTTCCGCCCAGTTTCGGCTTCGGCTGTGGTCTGCGAGTTCCGCTTCCGCATACCTTCGGACTCGGCGAGCGGTTATAGAGGAAAAGAGTGATGAGACCATTGTGGGGAGCGTTTGCTTGGGATGAAAGATTGAGAGAGAACCAAGCAGTCCATCTATTTATATTATATTACATAGAGATATGGACAAACAATGTGCAAAGACCAGCTAATAATCACCGGAAGGTAAATTGGTTATGTTGGAGAAATTTCAGGTGGACATGTTGGAGAGATTTCAGGCTTTAATCACATGGGCCGTGCTTATTTTCAGTCTACGATGCCCAAAGTAAAATATCAGCCAATTTAACTTCGTCACTGTCCTTCACCAGTCACATCCATCAAATTATTATTAATAAAAACTAAAACATTTTAAAACACAATAATAATCATAATAATAATAATTAGAACTCAACGTGAAAAACCGACTCTTATATTTATATACCACATGTCTAAAAATAACTAGACAATGTAAAAAACCAACCATGCTAGCAACAATCACATTTTTATATAATATTAGCCTTTTTATACGCGCTTCCGTTAATGTGAGATGCTTTTTTTTAATGATACTGACTACGCGTGACTTACAAAATTTCGTTTTTCTTAAAGAAAAGAAACTGTTGAGACGAGCTTATAAAAAAGTACATGCGTTAAAAATAAGGAAAATTTTTAAGATGACCATCTCGAAAAATACAATTGCAAAATAATAATAACGAAACTTTGTAAGTCGCGCGTAGCGCTCATGATTAAAAAAAAGCCTTTCGCAAGTGCGGAAGTGTGTGCAAAGAGGCTAGTTTCTCTTTAAAATAAAAACAAAAACTGTGTTTATGAATCAATTTTATTCATCTTTATTTTTTCATTTATGGTAAGTTATAATTTTCATCAACCATTCAAACCATTGCATAAATAAAGCGATTGGTTAACTAAAGTTACGAAAAACAATATGTACATAGTTAATATAAAGTACCAAAAAACAATGTACATATATACATATAATGGAACATGATTTTCAAATTAACGCCACTTTTTTCATCCATTAGTCTGCATTTGATGTTTCAAATTTTCATTGGTAATCTACAATTAATTGTTGAAATCCAATAATTTCATAATATATTTGTTGTAAGTTGGTAATAGTTGTAATCATGTAATCAATAACCTTTGAATTAGACAATTTGCCCATAGCGACACTTCGACTGCAATTATTTGAGGAAAAGGTTTTATAATTTTTCAATGTAACATAGTGTCATGAATATTTACAAGTAATAGCTTACAAGTGTAGTCGTTCTTCATCAAGAATTTTGTTCTGCTATGGAAAACGGATCTGGCACATGGTATTTTGATGTATATTTTCTTATTATATATGTGTGTATGGGTGTGGGTGTGGGTGTGTGGGTGTGTGTGTGTATATGTGGATGCAGTCAGTGCTATGTTTATATTATTGAGGGCATTATGTCAATTTAGGAGATAAATAAAAACAACAAGCAGGTCGTGGGAGTGGAAGAAATCTGTTAATGAAAGAAAGAGAGGGAGAGAGAGAGGCGAGGAAGGAACGCAAAGCCAGTGAAATTCGTAACATCCACTCCCTCCTTATCCACCTATATTACTTTCTCAATCCCAATTTAGGGTTTGTGAAGAGAAGATGAGAGTGTAATAGGTTTCTTGGATTGAAAGAGAAGAGTAATCTGGTAATAGGGTGTAGAGGAGTTCCTAAAACTTAATATGAAGAGTGGTATATGTGGGGTGTGTGTATAGATGTACTAGGATTAAGTATTAAGTTGGATGACCTTTTTTGTATTTTTACATAATAATAAAACTTAAGAGCTTAATGATTTAAGTATTATGGTGAACAAAGAAAAGTGTGAGGTTTAAATAGAAAAACTCATTATATATTATATCATATCAAATTTTAATTTTTGTTTCTCAAACTTTAAAAAAAAAAATTAATTAAACAACCATCCTGCTAACAACAATCATTTTATACCAAAAAAATTTTAAAAAAGATGCAGGTGAAGAAAGAAGATAAAAAGAAGAAAAGGTTCTCAAAAAGATAAATAACCTTCCATGATCACAATAGAAAACTTGACATTGTTCTGATAAAACAGCAGCTTGTAAAGTGTACAAGGACAATCCAAAAAGTTTCAGCTCTCACTCTCCCGTAAGGAGCAAAGTGGCAGGTTCCCTTGCAGCAGGGCCGGTCCTGAGTTTTCAAAGGCCCGGGGCGAAAATATAAAATGTGCTCTACACACATTAATAACTAATATTAGTATACTTCTTGTTAAGCATTGGGTTTTTTGAGAAAGTATTTATTCGAAAATATTTTTAGACTTTGAGCAATGTCTTCCATATTCCTAAATAATGAAAAACAAATGTCCAACTACGATACCATATCAGTGAGTCAAAGAATTTGAAGAATGCAAGTCAAGCCAATATCAAAGAATTTCTTTTAAAACTCTCATCATGGATCCTTTGTTCCAAAATTTCAGATTCATCTCAATATCCTATTCCTAAAAATTATGGAAAAATATTAAATCAATTTATAATAATATAATATAACACTTATTATAATAAAAAAATTTGGAGCCCCCTTGAATAATGGGCCCAAGGCAGTCGCACTGACTGCCCCCGGGCAGGGCCGGGACTGCCTTGCAGATAAGATTGCAACCCAGAAATACGCCTTTCTTAGAGACTGTCAAATTCAATACCACTCTATTTCGCAGATTTCAGCTGCTAGACGGTCTCGAATTCAAAAAATGACGTCAGAGAATCGAATTTTGGTAAAACCATCATAGAAATCACTATCATCCGAGTAGTATCCATTAAAATCATAAGAATCATCATCGTCACAGCCAAAGTCCTCAGATTCATCATATACTTCATAGTCACATGGTGCAGTACAAAATTCACCGTCATCAATGGAATCATTGGGAAGGCGCAACTGTTTAATTCGTTCAGCACATCCTTTTCCCAAAGCTCCCTTCAGATCAAGATTGAAACAATGGCGCAGATCAAGTGACTCAAGATGAGGACAACAATCAAGAATCTTCCTCAAGCCATCATTGGTGACCCGATTCCCGAAAAGTTGAAGGTGGTGTAAACCGTTCATCGTTCCTGCTATAGCAAGTGCTTCATCATCTTTCTCGAAAGAATCAATCACAGAGCCACCATTCTCATCAACATTTGCATAATAATTCCAATCATAAAATCCATCATAGCCATCAAACCCACCAATCCCATAATTCGAAAATTCGGGCCTGTTCAATTTGAATGACTTCAAAAGAGGGCAAGAGCGCCCAACCACTTCTAGAGATGTACGTGAGAGATTGCATACATAGATCTCAACCTCCTCTAACAGAGTAAGCTTCGAAGCTACTTTACCCAACCCCACACGTGATATGCTATAGCAACCAACTAGCCGGAGACGTCTGATCCCACCGCAACTATGACGAAATTTAGACATTACACAAAAACAGAACTGCAGCCAAACAAATTCTACATCAACATAATATCATTGGAATTTGGAAGGAGATTCCAAAAAGAATAAAACAAATAATCAAGCGAAATTAATAAAATCTTCATACCAAAACAATCAACAAAATAAAATTTTGAATACCTGTCAGTGATATACTTAGGGGGGTGTATCCAATTCTAACTTTTAATGACTTTTAATGAGTTTAAAAGTTTGAAGGTATTCAATTGTGACTTTTAAATAGTCTTTAAAAGTTTAGTTGTATTCAATTGTGAGTTTTAAAGAGTATTTAAAAGTTTTGAGGTATCCAAAATTTTAATTACTTTTAAAAACTTTGTTAAATAAATGACTTTTCAATACTTTTAAAGCTAATTCTTACTACCAAAAGTCATGGTAATTTACACCATACTTTATGAAAGTATTGGGAAGCTAAGAAGATAGAAACAAAACGTCTCCAATTCTTTCTTCACTCGTTATATTAAGCAGCAAGCAGAAAGATCTTTTTTCTTCATGGTTAGGGCTCCACTTTGATATCCCATCTTGTCATTCACTTTCTTCAGGTTAGTAAAAAAATCTTGGATGTTTTTCTTCTCTTCTCATCCACACGTTTTACTTCCTTCTGTTAATGAATATTTATTCTATTCTATTATTTTCCTCATGCTTGCTTCCTGACACGTTTGATATAGTAAATATCATTGGGTATCTTTCTTCCCTCACACGTTTTATTATATTGATTTTCTCTCTTTTATAGTTTACTGCTCAAGGAGAAAGTGGCTGTTCGTAGAGTTCTGGGTATCTTTCTTCCCTCACGTTTTATTATATTGATTTTCTCATATGCTATGTTTGCATACAATATTTTATTATATTATTTTTGCCCCTAAACCCATTAATTTATTATTTAGGTGCTGTTTCTTTACCCATAATTCTTTAGGTGGATAATTTTTTCATATAATATTCTCAATTTGATTACATCCCATGTATTGGGCTAGGAGAATTGCTGGAATATAGACTCTTGTAATCTAACAATTTCTCTTGATTTGTGAGTGTTTATGAAATATTATTGATGGTTAAGTACTATTTATTTCTTTTGATAAGAATATGTTACTTATCTATGTTATTAGCTTTGATAAATAAAAATTTAAAAGGTGCATTGGATGCATTTTACCAATAAGCTATTATGAAAATATACACAATTAATAAGGATTTGTACGTGTGATATAGTAATTATCAATGGAAGAATCACAACGAGGAAATGACAAAGGAAAGAGCAAAGTTAATGGGGGTTATAAATTGTGGACATTGGAAGAGAGCAATGAGTTGCTACAACTCATGGTTGATGCCGCAAATCATGGATGGCGTGATAGTAATGGAATGCTAAGCAAGCAAACAGTTGAGAAAAAGATACTTCCTGCTCTTAATGCAAAACTTGGATGTGAAAGGAATCATTCACAATACTTAAGCCGATTGAAATGGTTTAAGCAACGATATAATATTTTTTCTGAGCTTATGCGTCATAGCTCTGGGTTTGGGTGGGATCCAATCACAAAGAAGTTCACTGCTAGTGATGAAGTGTGGAAAGATTATATTAAGGTGAGCTTCTATTTTCGAAAACATATTATATGATAATTTATTATTTTGTATGTGTATGTATTAATTGTATGTAATTTTTTTCCCTTTGTTAGTCCCACCCGGCCCGTGTCAACTTTCAGACAGACACTTTGCTGACTATGAACTTCTAAGAATTGCAATTGGGAATGGAACTGCCATTAGGAGAAACTCAATTGCATTGGGAGATGATACGGATGCAAGAACATTAGGAGTGGAAGAAAGTAGACGTGTGGGAATTGATGACTTGAGTTATGATTATGATAATCATGCATTCATACCAAATGAAGTTGAAGCTGCAACATTCCAAGATCTATCACCCAAACAACCTAATTCATATGTTCCCACTCAAGGCACGAATGTGGAGCTTCCCTTGGAAAGTAATGGTAAAAAAAAAGATATAGAACTGAGTATGAGGGGAACACTAGCTCTTTTGAGACTAACACTCGAGCCGATGTTCTAGAAAGAGTTTCTCTTAGCATTGATTCAATTGCCACAGATTTTCGGGGAATCCATAGCCTTATGGAAAAAAGGGAAAAAGAGAGTGGTTGCTGGGATGCTATCATGGAAATCCCAAACTTAGATAGTCAGGTTCGTTACAAGGTTGTTGAGTTGCTTAATACTAAAGCAAAAAAGAAATGTTCTGGAAAATGTCACCTCAGGAGCGCAAAGATTGGATAATGTATAAGTTGTTGGAATGAATGAGGTTATGTGGGAGACGATAGACTTTGGTTAGGAGCCTGGTTATTTATTTATTTTGGAGTATACTTAAGCACGACTTGTCTGGATTTTTGGAGTTTGTTTATGGCTTCATTTGTGGAATTTTGTCAAATTTTCTATTGGGAACATATTTAAAGTTTTAAAGTTTGTTTCATATGCATCAAATATGATATCTCTGAGCAGTTGGTGCTTTTCAATTTCTATTATAATATTTAGAAAAAATATTTGACTATAAAGTTAATGGTTTTCTCGTGTCAACTAGTGTGATGGTGATTTTTAGGAAAGATACACTTGAGTACTAGTTGGTAAGATAAATTGCATGCATTTTATATTTGTACTTTGTCATTTTTATCATTTTCTAATGTTAAGGAGAACTATTATTTGCTTTTACGTAATTGTATCCAGTTGTTTTTTTTTTTCTAATTTTTTTTTTTCCATGTATGCCGACTAGGTAATTCAACATATTAAAAGATAAATGCTATTCATAAAATAAATATAAAAATAAGTATTTAAAAGTCTATAAAACTCTATGACAAAAGTATATGAAAGTTTGTCACTTAACTTTATAAAGTGTGTAAAAGTCATTAAGAATCTGTCAACTCTAGGAAAGTCACTCACTTAAAAAAAGTCTTTAAAAGTTAGAATTGGATACACCCCCCTTAAGCAGATCGTCGTCGCCGAAGTGCTCGATATTGATATCGACCAGAAGGCCACAGCTACGATCCACTGCGTGGCGGCACACCGCATCCAAGTTGTAGAACATGTCGTCGTCATCGCCATCGTTGGCCATGTCGATGGTCAGTGGCGGATCCAGGAATTTTCATTCCGGGGGTCAACGTATAAAAGGTTAAAAAAAATTATATACAAAATAGATCCATCGAAATGAAACCATAATATTATAATTCATAGTTAATAGAAAAAACCATACAAACTAACCAATACAATCTAATAAAAAACCCCTAATTTATTCAAACTAACCAATTGAGCTCTTAGCGTTTGCACTTCATGTGATTTCACCCCTCTAGCATTCTTGTAAGAGTTATGTTATTCTTGTAACTTAGCATTTTATAATATACAATATAATTAAAGCAAGATACTATCAAATTTACCAAGATACAATCTAATTAAAGCAAGCAAACAAAAATTAATCAAATTTACTAAAATACAATCAAGCAAATATTTCTTCAATACATAAGAGTTACATTATTCTTGTACAACTCTTTGTTGATGGAAATTTGAAGGTGTTTTTACCTAGATTGACCTTAGGTTCCTTTATACATTCATATCATACATGAAAAATTGTTTTCTGTAAAAATATTGGCTAAGTATGAAAAATGGTTTTTCAAAATAATCATTTTCTCAAGATAATTTTTGGCGGCTTTTATTCCTTACACATCTAATAAGAAACCTTGATTTTATGAGATTTTTATATGAAGTATATATTGACTTAATGAGCCATCATTAGTAGCCTAAATTGTATTTTGCACTAAAACCGATTTTTCGTATTTTGATTTGGTAGGAATTTGATTTTATAGTATTTTTATTTGAATCCAAATAGGGGGTATTTCCTTATTTACATTGTAAACTTAAGTAAATGGAGTAATATAAAAATAAATAAAATTAAAATGACAAAGACATTTACTTAAACACTTAAAATGGAAATAAGGCAATTTTACTTAAGTGCAATGACGTCGTGCGAAACAGAGCTGAAAACTTGAGTTAGGGTTGGGGTTTTAGGGTTGAGAACTTGAGAACTTGAGTTGATAAGAGAGAAATGAGTTAGGGAGGGAGGGGAGTTTTTGGCCAAAACAGAGCTTAAGTGGAACGACGTCGTTTTGACGTCGCCTGGAGAAAAAAAAAGAACCTCGCGCGCGCTGCACGCACACAGCCTTGCCCCTTTAGGGCATTTCGTCGAGCAGGTTGTGAGGGTCAACTGGAGGTGCTTCAATGGCGGATTTCAAAGGTTGCACGGGTCAATTGACCGCCCTTACTCCTCTGTGGATCCGCCCCTGTCGATGGTGCACCACATGAGAGGGTCCTTGCAGATGATGCGCCAAGCCATGCACACCATCTGTGAGCTCTCCAGAATCTCGACTGCTCTGAGTCGCGAGAGTATCGAAACGGTGACGTCCCGTGGAAGGTCCACCAGTTTCGCATTTCAGCTAGGGGGTTCTGGATTTGGGTTTGGGCCTCCAGACGAGGGTCTTCTTGTTTCTTTTCTTGCCCATGAGGTTTTGCTTGTTTGGATTCTGGGATTGTGCGGGAAAGTTTCGAAATGTGGATTCTCGAGAAAATAAAGGATTAGGGTTGGTCGCTGGAGAGTGGGAAAATCACTAATCAAATATTAAGTTTCGAAACAAGTGCTATACAAGCGTTTTGGTTGGTTCTGGGCCTACATTTGACTATGGGTTTTTTTTAAAGGTTTATATCCATGGACTTTTTTAAAGCTTGTTATTTTGTCCACCAAAGATTTTTTTAAAAACACCCAACGGGTCTAGTCCAGTAAAAAGGAAAGGCAAACTGGTAAAAAGACCGACCACGTAGAGGAAGCGAACCAAAAAGCTCAAGTTTTGCTCACAGGCTCCCTAAAATCAAGTCTTAATTTGCAGATTAATGATCTCATAATCGAACTTCCACGGCACCTTAGAAGAAAGAAAACACTCTTACTGATAGTTGGGCCAGACCAAGACTTATAGGTTTGGTTGGTTGTACGCTTGTTTAGGCCCAAGATGGTACGAAAGAAGAAACAAACCTAAAGGTAAATAGCCAAAAAATAATATATTTACCTACCTAACCACAAAATTTGAAACACAAGTGAAGCTGCGTTTAAAAACAAAAGCAAAATATTATATACCAGCATGTTGTAGAACATAATAATGTGTGTGCATGATGCTACAGAGGTTGTTTTTTTCTTTTCTAAACAAGTAATCAAGTGTTTTATAAAATATATATATATATATATATATATATATATATATATATATGTGATTAGGTACAAGTGTGTGTGTGTGTGTGTTTGTGGCAAAAGAAAAAGGTACAACTGTGTAATGCTATTTGTTAATAGAGCTTGTAATTGTGGCGTTAATGGTGGTCGCTACCACATGCATCGGATGGGATTGGAGATACGATTCCATGGTTGGTCAACAAGGAATGACTTGGGAAGAGATATGGTAACATGCTTTTGGGTGGACTATTCTGTTTGTTTTTAAAAAATAATAATAATAATAAATATTAGGTAAGAAAAAAGGATCCAACAAAAGTTCTATTCTATCGAGCCATTAGTCCATATATATAAGTGATATTGAAGAATGGGAGAATCTAACAAATGAATTTGTGTTCGTAAAAACTCTTAACCGTTTTAGTTATAAGTTCCTTACTTCGTTTATATGTTTTGTTCAATCTGTTCGGTTTCTATTTCAAACCAACAATTTTATAGTGTTTTTTAAAAAATTATCTGCGAGTAAATTAGGTTAGAGAGAGCTGATTCAGGTTTATGCAAGTGCAACAAGAGGAACAAACATGACTGCATGGGAACCACTCCACCCATTTTTTTGGGTGAAAGAAAGTCAAAGCATCCAATGCCAAAGAAAATGTCAAACTGTCACCTATAATTGCGCATGATTACAACCAAGAACCAACAATTCTCCCAACGAGCCAAAACCATCAAAACATATTCAATCAATATTACACAGCTTGAGGAGGTTTTTAACAACAACAAGAGAGAGGAGAGAGAGAGAGAGAGAGAGAGTGCAAAAGCAGTTTGCAGTCTCTCTTTTTGGATCTCTCAAATATTATATCGTAGTAAACTAGTGCATGATTTAGAATAAATTAATTATCTAAATTAAATAAGAAAGAAAAGAAAACTACCCTTTAATTACTTGTGTTTGATCTTGATCCACCATTGTATCATAAGATTCGTACTTTCATCTTATATAGTCTATCAGCTCCATTCCCCTGAATACAGAAGATCCTTTCCATCGTGTTTTCGGGGTGAAAATGAACCGAATTCGAGCTTTTTCATCTCCTGCAGTGTTGCCATTGCCAGCTTCTTCCACAACTCCGAAAGAGCGCCCAGAAGATCATAGTTTTGATGGTAATTAATCTTATATGCATTCTGATCTTCATTTCTCAATGCCTGCATTTTTTTCAAGTCATGAAAGTCATTGCAAAATGACATCTCTGTGTGTGGTTTCTAATTGCAGCAATTTTGCTTTCATTCAATAATGCCAACATGAATCAAAAGGAAGTTTCCTTTCTTGCCAATCACAATAAATTTTGGCCAAAAAGAAACAGGGCATTGCATTACAATAAGTACTGATCTGTGTGAAATTCTTTGTTTAGGCATTGCCACCAATGTTAAGTTATTATTGAAGCTAATCCACGATCACAACGAGGCCTGCACAAAAGAGAATGATGACAGGAAGACGCAAAGGGTGGCTGGAATGATTACCATAATCGACGATGTTAAAACCAGGATTCAAAAATCTCAATCTATTGGCAGGAGGGCAGAGCTGAGGCGTTGCAACACAGATCTTAGGCCAAATGTTCCGAAGGACAAAAAGCCTACGGAGCCAATAATCGATGAGAAAGAGAGGTTGAGAAGGCAGCTTAGCGCGAGCTTGGCAGCGCGAAAGAGCCTAGAAATTATGTGTTCCAGTTTGGGAAAGGAGAAGGAGATTATTGCATCAGAGCTTGCAAGAAAGGTCCAAGAATTGAGTGGGATGGAGGAACACATCAATGATCTTAGAGCGCAAAATGAGAAGTTGTTGGCAAAAGTACAAGCTTGTGCAGCAGAGCACAAAGAGAAGAGGTGTGGTGGGGTAGAGATTCAAGGGAATGTGGCGCTCCAGGAGCGAAACAAGGCGCTTTCAGAGCAACTCCTTAAGTCCCTTGACGGGTGCAGATCCTTAAAGAGAAAGATTAAAGATGCACAGAAGGAAAACAATGGGATGCACTCGGCAATGGAGGAGATGGGGGTCGAAGTTCAAGAAGGCCTTGATCGAATACGAGCCCTCAAGGAAAAGATTACTACAAGTGATGATGAGCAAGCAACAGATGTTGAAGAGGAGATATCAGCATTGGAGCGTCTGTTTGAGTGCTTCAGCACGAGGATCTCCAAGCACGACCCGAAGAAAGGCGAATGTGCAGAACACAACATTGAAATTGATGCTACATAAATAGCATCCTGCCATTTGCATGAGAACAAGGGGTGACTTGAAACCAGAAATGCCTGGTCTCTCCACTTTTGCAATTTTGTTGGTTCTGTTCTTTTTAGTTGCCAGGACAAGACGCAACTATTCCTTCTTGGAATTACATAAATAAAAGAGGGGAAGGCAGTTGTAATGTTTCAGAAGTAGAAGAGAGATTAGTGATGTTGCATATTGTTGTTGTTCATGTTGCAATTGACTAGTTCAGGTTTCTAGGTTGCATTTACACTGGCCCAAAAGGAGTTATCTAATTCCAAGTTTCTTCTCGTTTCCTTTGTCGTCCTGGATATCAAAGAGTTGATAAATGAAGAGATGTACAGCACATAAGTGGAAACTCATACGACAATGTGGTAATCGAACCGTCTTCCTCCTCAGACAATAGCTGCAGGCATACAGCCCCAAGAACAGTGGCTGACCTGCAATGGAACTCTTGGGAAATCTCAGTTGCTTCCTTACCAATCTCCACTCCGAGGCTCCGAATTAAGCACAAGCAGATAACTAACACCTGTCTGGCTCTACACAATCAAAACCTGCTACCAGGGAAGAGCTCCCATTGAGGCTCCCACTGAGAGTGATCTTGTATTTATTGCGTAGTGTCCTATAAGTACCACTTGTGAGTTGTATAATGAAGATTATTTTACAAAGTAAAACTCTATGACATACAGAAACATACTGTTTGTCTACAAGATTATTTCATTATTCACAAAGTGTCGCGAATCATAGGCTCTAGGTTTAAAACTTAATGCCTTGTGCTCTAAGTTTTATCGGTTTTTTCTTGTGCAACGCTGGTTACGACCATTACTTAGTAAAGTATTAAAAGCTACAAACTATTGGAAGCCACCAAGGATGACATTATCATTTATGTTTACAGTTTAAGAACCACAGAATAAATACATTAAAATATGAAACTGGATGCTGGAGACGTCTTAAACATGTACAGGGCTTGTGCAGTATATACTAGTCAGAAAAACTTTGTAACTTGCAGGCACCAACGGAGTTCAAAATCCATGAATTGCTTGCTGCCTTGGCTCCAGCAGAACTGGCCAAAGCCTTTGCATCAGACTGCCTACGGTCACAAATCGTACCCTTGTTAGGATGACCCTGCTCAGGTTGCTCGAGGCTGTAAATTATGAAGGTTTGACATTTGGGGGAACTGGCTGACAAGGCTTTCTGGTCTTCTGGAACAGGCTTTCTATGCAGAATAGTTCCTCCAGCAGCTATTACTAGGTCTTGTAGATACCCCTTATATGAAGGTACAAAGTCTCCCATAAAGTAAAACTTGAACCCATAAAAAAGCTTTGGTTGCTGCATGTAAAACAGTTTGTTAAAAAACAAAATGATTCCAATCACTGTAAAAGGTACTAAATTTTTTATTATGATACTCAAGGAAAAGCCAACCTTGTTCTGAAGTCTTAGTCTGCCAAGCCGAGGACCGTCCCTGATTCCATAAATGTCGACATTAATTTCATACGGCTCCTCATTAACTAGTTTCATGGCTTCTGTGCAAGCATTAATCCCTGTACGAACAGAGACAGAGAAAGAGACAGAGAGCAGATTATCAGTAGTAATGCGAACATGTAGATAAAGCACCATTTCAGGCTTCTGTGCTCCATCACTTGAGGAAGAACATTCAAAATAGAAACAATAATACTCACACTCCATACAAAGGATCCACCTCCCCTCCAAGATACCCATCAAAACTTTGAGGGTTCTTCTGCATGCTCCATTTTCATCTACTGAAGCAATAACATGGGTGACACTAGAATCCCAATTCTTTAAAACTGTAAGTCCAGATAATCTTTCAAATCCAGAAACAGATTCCTGCAGTTCAAGCCAACCAGGAGTAATGGAATTCTTTAGACCATTTCAATTTATTAAAGGAAAAGAAAGAAACAAGGAACAAAGCAAACACTCTAAGCAGCTCTTTACCCTCTCTGCATTGGTGAGAGATGAACAACAGAGAACCAACTTCTTGGATGATCCACAAAATTTCCGATCTGGAGGGGTGTTGTTGTCTTGTTTAACAGCAGGTTTATAATGTTCAGCATTAGATTGTCTACAAGAGAGAAAAAGACATAAATGAGAATCTTAGAATATCGGAATTTGCTTGTGATACACATTAGATCTTCAGGGAAAAGTTTTACATACTTTCTAGGATTGCTCTTCCTCCTCCTTGCTTGAGAGTCAGAGCTTTCATTTGGCAATTTAGAAGAGGCATGCACGGGGCATAACATAACAAAATTATCCTGATTCAGGACATTTATAATTAAAATAGAAGCTTGGAAAAACATTAAATGAAAATAAAACATCTTTTCATTATACATACAGTATCCCATCGACACTGAGGCATCAACTTTGCACAGGTGATATGAAAGCTCCTACGACAACTCCTCTCATAACACCCAAGAGCTGCTCCTTTAATTTCACAGCAAGAACATTTAATTCTACGACTCCTAGTTAACTCAGCTTCAAGATTAATAGCAGTATCATCTTCAAAATAGACATTGGGAGCCCTGCACATATTTTTTAGCATTTATAAGTTGTGAGTATCTAAAGAGAATCTAGAGTGGACTTTCACAGTCCATCCAACCCTGTCTCATATTTCAAGGTCACAAATAATAATGTCTGAAATTGGCTAAGAAATAGCAGCACACCTTCTCCTCATTTGACTGAGGTTCAAAAATGTTAATTTGATATGCAAACCAATAATCAAAACTAATTTAAAATAAAAAAAATAAAAAAAGAGCCTGAGCTTTATACATAAATATCAATGTACGTGCATGCATTGACAGTTATGAAAACAAATAAAATTTGAAGGGCTAGGAAAGCAAAGACACTTGTGTAAATAAATTTATTTCTATCATGAAAACTTGTTAAACAGAAATTTATTTATAAACATAATCATAATCTTGTTTTGGCTAATTTGCAGGATTTCTTTTCTTTATACCATTCAGTGCAGATCCTGTGTGCATGAATAACCTTGAGTCCTCCATTGTGATCCGCAGCAACAGGCTTGCCATCAAAATAGTGGACTATCTCTCCAGAAGCCTGTCATTTTGGTTTTGATGGTAATGAATGTCAGCTTTGAATTCTAAAGTTAAAATATGCAGATGAGGAATGAATCTAAGTTATGAGTCACCCAAACAAATATATAGGGAAGGGAGTGAGGAAAACCTCTGATTCTTTTGATGAAAGACAGAAAGCACATTGGATTTTACTAGGAATGGCCTCACATCTCTGCAAGACCAAATTGTTTGTCAATGAAGGAAGCTTCTGCACTGGTGATCGATCAGTTGTAACATCACAATTGCCTTCGATCTTTTCAGTGGGTTGATTTCCATTTTCATTAACATTCCCATGACCCTCTCCAACCCTAACAAAAGTATCATCCTTTGAGATGTCATCAGAGGAAACTTTTGCCTTTTTGTTATTTTTCAAATCTCGATCACATAACTTGGCTTTCCTCAGAAGTTTTCTGGATTTGTTCCCGAATTCAAGGGCTTTCTTGTTATCAACTGTGGAGAGATTTATAAGAGACGACTCAATTGTAGTATCCTTATTTGCCTGCTTCTGTACTTCTGATACCTCCTCAAGCATTTTGTTTGGTATAGAGACCATCTTTTGTTTTCTTGATCTTACTGGGCAGTGCATCTGGCTCTTGGGATTTACCTCCTTACAGATTTTTCCAGCCTTCATACTGGGTGGTACATTACCATCTTCATTCTTTCCTAATGAAGTAGGTGATTCAGTTATCCCCTTATCATCACCATTATTTCGAATTTCAGCTTCTGTTGAGAGGACATGAACATTTTCAGATGTTGGCTTCATTGCAACCACAGATGGATGTTCCTTCTTACTCCTTTTGCAAGTCTTGCCCAAAGAACTAGAATTATTCTTACATACTGGTTCTTCACAAAATATGTTAGATCCCTTTGAATTAATATTAACACTAACTTCAGCACCTGGATCCATATGACTTGTACCGCACTTTCTTTTACTTATATTCCTTGTCTGCCTACCTTGCTTGTTCAATTCATTACTCACAACTTGACTATCGTCCTTAGTTCCAGCAGGGGAAATATCTGGCAGATAATACATATTTCCACTACTTTGTCTAGAACTTCTAGACCTTGCACTTTTAGCAGAATGTGCTTCATCTAATTTCTTGTTTTGTGAGATTTCTTTTACTTCCTTCACTTGAATTCTATCAATATCATCATTGTCTGCAACCTGCATTTCAATTTTGTTTTAATGAAAGCCATGATTTGCCCGTGCAAAATTGGAAGACTTGGCATATTAGAATATGTAGAAGGGAGAAATTACATGAGGTAAAAATGAGCTGATACCTGCATCTTAGAAGGACTTGGGAAGAGTTCAGGGGAGCATTCTCTTTGTGTCCATTCAAACATCTCACTATCAAATAAATCTGCAACATTTGAAGATTTTCCATGCACTTCACCCTACATGAGATTATCAATGCTTAAGATAACTTTATGGCATCGCAAGATGTTTCAGTGAAATGTAAAACTTCATAATTATTCATAGCTTGATCGAGTTAATTTTTTTATTCGCAAACTACTGAATTCAATTACATAAACAGTAATGAGAAGTAAACGGGAAGGTCAACTAGCTAAAATTAAAAAACCAGCCCAATAATTTTGCACAACTGCCAGGTCAACTAAACAATATTACAAACCATTTCAAAGCTAGTACAAAACAGAGTATACACTCACCGGTGGGGTCAATCTAGCAGAGTATTCATCATCTGAGTCTTTGATATCACTGAAAGTAGGAACATTTGGAGAAGGACTATCAGTGAGTTGATCACCATCAGTATGCTGACTCAAACTTTCTACATCCTTGTCTCTCAACCAAAAGAAAGGTGAAAGCATCGGTTCTCCCACTTCGTTTAGATCTGGCTTCTCCTTTAAATTTGTTGAACTAGGCTTAGACCTTTCATCCATTGGTTTACCAACTATCTTTTCAGGGCGTGTAGGAGTTTCTGAAAGAGGACCCTGTGGAACCTGAACCCTTTTCTTGGTTGGAAATGAAGGTTTAACTGAAAAAGAACCAGAATTTTTAATGTTGGATTTAGTTTCCCTTGATCCTTTTCCTCTTAAGGATTTCTGTTTCTCAGCTCTATCCTGACAATGTTTAGGGATATCTTGCTCATCATGACCATCATCTTGCGGTTTTCCGTCTGTAATAAAGGAATTCGCATGTTAGACTATACTTCATACATAATAACGTCTCAAATACATGTACAGGAAAATACCTGATGATTTAGTTGAGGGTGCATTCTGAGTGACAAATAGATTAATTCCTGAAGCAACCTCCATGCTTTTGTAAATACTAACCAAACTATCCATGTGTGGAGCAGGGCGAATCTCTGCAAGAAAAGTTATTGATGAGAACAATAGAAAGTACAAGAACCCGTTTTCCCCACGAAATAGAAGGATCCTACCTCTGCGCCGATACGGAATTTTACAAACAGGACAATTGGAACCCGATTTCATTGATTTCACAATACAAGAGCTGTAAACAAAGAATCAAACAACAGTGATGGGTTCAAGCATATTCCAAGTTTTAATGCAGCTGAAATTAAACCTAAAATTTGTATACAAATAACAAGGAAGGAGGGGATTACTTGCAGAAGACATGATTGCAATTAAGTGAAACCGCAGAGTTCAGCAGACTCAAACTGCAAAACAGATCGAGGAAATTGAACCCATTAGCCAAATAAAAATAAATTTCAAAATTTACATACGAATTCTATGCAAAATCAAGTTACAGATCTGTTTGGCTGGCGAGAAAGTTAATATAGTTCCGAACATAATCAGATTTTAATACAAAAACAAAACATTTCTCGTTTATACAAAATAATCAGAAATCAGAAATAGTCGGAGTATTTTGGTACAGATAGAGTTACCAAATGGGGCACTTGAGCTCTCTGCCCATTTTCTCGAGGTGGGCTGGAGTCTCCATTTTCTGTTTCTGGTTTGATTTTGATCCGAGAGAAAGATTGAACAGAATGACAGATCGAAAAGAAGACGCCGACGTAGAGTTTTAATTTATCATTTTTTCCTTTTTTATATTTTCGAGATGAAGCTTTGTTTCGAAGCTTCAGTTTGAACTTTAACCCGCCAAAATTTCACGCGCCTCGCTTTCGCCTTTTCGCGGTCTACAAATTTTTAACTTTAGCGCTCGTTTGGCAATTAACGGGTTGGAATTTGGAATGTGCTTTTTTTTTTTTTTTTGGCTGAACAAAAGTTTAGGGGAGGGGAGGCTACCCAATCTCATAGCCAGGATATATCAAGGCCTCTTTGAGGACTTACAGAAGGAGTTTTAACTTTTTTTTGGTTTTTACAAATTACCCATTAAGAGGAATTGAAACAAAGATGACAAAATAGGAATAAAAGGGATTCTTCCACTAATCTCATTCTCCTTTCCTGTTTTCATAAGAAAATATGGATCCATCTAGAATCAATGAACACACATAAGTGTTGGCTGCGCAAAATCTCACGCCCTGGTAGTCCAAGCTGAGGGGATTTGTGCCAACATAGGTCGTCCTTCTTAATGTTGGATATGTGTGCGGGCGTGCCAGCATGTTCTACTCGTTCAAGGATGATATGTGCGATGAGCAAATAGGTTCGATGCACCTTTTTAAGTCTGACTTCGCTCAAAGCGATTGTGGCCGAGATAGGAACACGTCTCGACCTTTAGGTTCATGGCCTGAGCTACAAGGCCGTTGATGATGATGTCAATGGTAGAAACAAAAGGGGGATCTGGATGGTGCTCCAGCGCTCTGTCGAATGGCGAAGGCTGTATGATATATGGAATGAACGGAAAGTAACAAAGGGTGGTGCTCCGGCGCCTTGAAAACTCAAGGGTCGTGTGATATATTGATGAATGAAGTTTCTTACAATTTGCCACTACTCCTAGAAAAACACATAAACATATTGAAAATTACACTACTTGGATAGTAAATGACAAGAAAAGGGAATTTGCTCCGTGGGAGGCTTGTGTGGTTTTGGGAACCCTTTGAATGTAGTTGGGGGAAAGATATTTATAGGAGGAACGCTGGAGGAGAAGGTGGGCCCATGACCTCGTAAAATGTGGCTTGATTGAAGGCAGTAGGTGGCCTAGAACTGAGAAGTATGGTGGTGTGACCGTCACAAAGTTCAGTTTACCGTCATGAGAGTTGATGCAAATCTTGTGCTTGGAGAAGCATTTAATTCCCCAATTTGGTGGTTGAGGGAGCATTCAATTCCCCTGGCAGTTGGCAACTTTTCCTTGATTTAAGGTATTTAGCCTTACTTAACGAGATCTGCCCATCACATGTTTATTCTAAAATATGTTAGTGTCGCCATTTCCTTCTCTCCACGTGCTTCTTTGAGTGAGACTGTTGACTCAGACCTGTGTGTTCACATCCTTTAGCCCATTTAATGACTCGTAAGGGCCACCCTTAGCAAGTGGTAATAGATATTTTTAACCCTGGCCGTGGATAAGAAATGGTTTATCCTCGGCCAAGTCACACCGCGGTTTAGACCATGGCTGTGACCATGCATACCTCTGCACAGGTCATGGCCCAGGATTTGACTCCTTTACTCATGTTGAGGGATCGACTAGAAACGTTCGGCCTACAGCTGTCAATTTCGGCCATACGAAGCCGTAATCATATCGGTCCCTTGGGTCGAGAATTTCAGGTACAAACAATAAGGTGCGCCAACGTTCATCTTGAGCCATTTGGTAACCCTCTCTCTCACACATTTTGTTAAACCATCTTTGTTCAACTTCTCATTTTGTGCCTCTTCAGTTTTCTAAATATGTCAAACTAGTGGGATGAGTAATGGGGTATATCAAATATGCGCAGAAAGTAATAACCATTGCTATGAGGCAACCCATGCAAACACTTCAAAGCTTTTCAGAAATTGTACTATGAGAACTTGGAACACAAAAATGTGTATTAGATAATGATATGACATTTTGTAATTGAACTCTTTGGAGATAAATAGCGTGTCAAGGGTTGCTATCAAAAAGTATAGATGAGGCAAAAGAAGGCCAAACTTCGCAATGTCATATGCAAATCTTCAATGGCAGCTTCATCCCTGCCATGCCACACCTCTTTATCATTTGAGCTCAACTAATAGAAGCAAAGCACTCCAGATGTTACCAGTAATCTCTACAAGAACAAGAACCATCACTGAAATGGTGAAATCGACTACGATCCCTCACAACAATCTCCCGGTCATAAACCTTGGATATGAGTTTAATTGCAAGATGACAGTCTGCACAAACTCTCAAATTCTTCCAAATCCTAATTGGGATCCCTGGTGCAGTATTTAGGAGCATAAAGGCAATTGCAATTTTTTCACTATGGTAGGACAATGCATTTTCTTTTTCCTCCTCCTCTATGTCTGCAAGAACATTTTCTGTATGAGGCACGTACCCTTTCGGTTTCAACAGATTTGTGATCTCTGCTAGCACTGTGTATATCTTTTCACTTTGGGTATGAGATCTATCACCCATAGTAAACTCATAAATACAATTCCTCAACTCAACAATGCTATACCCTGGAGTTTTCCTCACCCCATCACTAAGCATTGTCCTCCTCACCTTTTGCACATCTGACCAACGACGCTCAGATGCATAGAGATTGGAGAGGAGCACATAATCTCCACTATGTCCAGGCTCTAACTCTCGGATGTGGGCTCTTGCAGTCTCTCCGAGAGCCAAGTGCCCGTGTATCGTGCATGCTCCTAACAAGGTCCTCCAGATAACAGCATTGGGCTGCATGGGCATGTTGTTAATGTAGTCATATGCTTCTTTCACTAAGCCAGCCCTACCAAACAAATCAACTATGCAACCATAATGTTCTATTCTGGGCACAATTCCATACTCCTCTTTCATCATTCTAAAGTAATTGAACCCTTCATTAACCATCCCGCAATGACTACAGGCATACAAGACCCCAACAAAAGTGATCTCAGTAGGCACCAATCCCTCTCTCCTCAACTCCTTGAAAAGCTCAAGTGCATCCTTACCAAACCCATTAACAGCCAACCCAACAACTAAAGCAGTCCACGAAACCACACTCCTTTCGCCCATCGTTTTGAACACCTTTTGTGCCTCTCTGATGCTTCCGCACTTTGCATAAAGGTCCAGAAGGGCGTTAGTAGCATGCGAATTCAAGGTCAAGCCCACCTTCAACATATACACATGGATCCTCCTGCCCAAAGCCAAAGTTCCAAGCTCAGCACAAGCAGACAACAAGCTAACCATGGTGAACCCATCTGGCTGAACACCCTCCAAACTCATATCCCTGAAAATAGTCAAAGCCTCATTGGGCCTCCCGTTCAAAGCAAAACCATTTATCACAGAATTCCAAGCCACAATGTCTCTCTCAGACATTGACTCAAACACCCTGTGTGCACTCTCAACATGGCCACAACATGCATACATGTGAAGCAAGGTGTTCTTAACAAAGACCAATGACTCAAACCCATTTCTCAGAGCAATGGAATGTATCTTTTCACCCTCTCTAACATTCATCAACTTAGCCACAGCCTTCAGAAGAAAAGGGTAAGTGTGTGTATCAGGTTCCACAGAATTCACATGCATTTGGTGATAAAGTTGAAGAACAGGACTTGGGTTCTCACTCTCAGCATAGCCTCTAATCATGGTGTTCCATGTGAAGACATTAGGGCATTTGATTTGGGAAAATATCCGGTGGGCATAGGGCATAGGTGCTTTGAGAGACACAGTGGTGAAGATGAGGTGTTTGCCCATGTCTGGGTTGCTGAGTGGAACACCATGCCTTACAGAGAAGGCATGGATTTGCTGCAGCTTCAACTTGGAGGATGCACAGCATTGCAAGAAAGCAATGCACTTTTGCTGAATGTGTGGTATTGGGTTTTGTGGGGAAGTTGGTGAGGAGCCTGAAAATGAAGAGAAGTGGGTTTTGGGTTTGTGAGTTAAGGTTGTTGAGAATGCATGTGCAAAAGATGGGTGGAGTGAGGGCTGCTTTGGGAGCATCAGATCATGTTTATGTGAGAGAGGGGTTCCAAATTCCAATTGTTAGCTGCACATATGTGTGAGTGGATTATAAATATTAGATAGATACTCTTGCAAGAGTGAATTTGGGGGCTATGGATTGTAGTGCTTCAAAAGTATTCAACATTGTTTTTTATAAACCTTTTATTTGATTTTATTTAAAGAATAGAGTCTAGCTTAATTTAATTGAAAATTGAAAATATTAAATGTCGGAGTTCTTTGATTAACATTCCGTCACGTAGTATTATTAGACTGTGAATTGAAATTTTTTATTAGACGAAATTGTGTGAGAATGTGTGCAACGTGAAAAGATCACAACTTTCTCTTTTTACTTGAAAGTTTGAACATATAATATCTTCACCCGATCCATTCCATGTCAATTGAAGTAAGTGTGATCATGTGCCAAAAAAAAAATCATTATTTTGAACTTGATATCAATAAGTTATTTAAGAGTCGCATCATCTTATCTTGACCACATTGTTTTTAAAACCGCTTGAGGAAACTGTCCACAAAATTCTGGAAAAATAGTCCCAAAGCGCTGAGGCAAAACTGCATTTATCTAACTATATATCATAACCAACACTTATTGGCAAAGTTCATGGAGGAGGAAGAGCTATAACTTATAAGGATACAGGTAGCTCACGGTGCTCCTCTCCAGCTAATTACATAACTCAAGAATGAGCAAAGAAAAAAAAACAAAAGTGGCTGTGATCATAAAAGATTAATCAAAATATTCCCACTGAGGTGTGGTTGAAGGAGGGTCAAATGTCTCCCACTTGGTCGTCACAACAACAGGCTTTACATTTGCATTTGATATCTTCAGCACATCCAGACTTTCAACACATTTCTGCACCCTCTTTCCCTGGAAAAAATCAACTTCCAAAATTAGCCTTCTCGTTGCACTAAAATTAGCTCAAAATCTCAATATATAATATACAGAAATTCTCCTATTGGGACGTTCGGACGTTCTTACCATGCGTACGCCATGTATTTTCTACTATCCCTCTCTTATTTCCTCTAGATTTACAATGATGTCCGCACAATAATAATGCACCTACATTCGAATGAGAGAATAATTGTATATATATGTGTGTGTATATTACCTGCAAAGTTTTTTGAGCAACAGCATCTCCTTCTGCAGAAATGTTGTCCAGCTTGAGGGCTTGCCTCATGAGCATCTCAATCAGTGTGGTGATCTGAACTTCTGCTACTTTGACTCCATTTGAGATGGATTTTTCAATTGCAGAGACCTATGAAAGAAAGATGATGTGACCAAAAAGAATAAAAAGATAGGTAGGTAAGTGATGCCTGAAAAAGGACAATGCATTACACAAATAATTCATTTAGACTCCCATACTTAGTGCAACTTTAAAAATGTAGAAAACAACATCCATAGTATTGTTCTAGGTTTGAAAGATCTACCAAACATCTATTTTAATAGAAAAAGAAAAAAGAAAAAAAAAAGAATCTAATGGCTACTCGATACCATTTCTATGCAGAAGAAGTTTATATACCAAAATAATTGGCTTGTAATCCCTAATTGTAATCTTATATATAATTAATCTTGTAAGCCTACCACATTCAGTACATAACTATACTTTCTAGTTTCTATATAATCTCATGATGTACATCAAACAAACATCAAAGACCAAGCAAAATTATTCAACAACCACACCAAGTCACCAACCAATGATTCACTGACAAATTTCCACTGGGCTTTCACAATTTTTTTTTAAATTTTTTTAAATTTTAATTTCTGAAAAGAAATTGAGCTATCACAAAATTAATGTCCCGAAGCATACAAAAATTTCTCTCGATACTCGCCAAGCAAAGTCCTGTTTCAAATTCAGTCCAAAAGGACCCCACTAAACCCCAACTTAATAGTCAATATTCTACATCCCAAGCCACCCACATTTGGCTCATCATCATATTCCCAATCCAACGGCTGACCTTACTCCAAATAATTCTATCCAACTAAAAAACAATCCAGCATAAAATAAACATTACAAAACTAAAGTGAGCAAATGAGGTATGGGCTTTGCTAACCTGCTCCGCGAGCTTATCGACCTCCACGGACACGTCCGATATGGCGCGATGTGCGCTCTGGATCTTAGCATTTCGACGCATCTCATTGGCCCTTCTCTCGATGCTCGCTGGGTCCTCGATTAGTACGACTTTTGACCGGTCCTTGACTCCGCACATGTCCAAGTACTCACCGTTTTCTCTCTCTTTTCCTCTGAATATCAGCCTCTGCTCGCCAGGCTGTAACCCTGTCTCCGACGTCAGAACCTTCTTCAACTCCCCTGTACAGTGCATTTTGGTTCCAGTCAACTTACCATTTTACCCTCACATTTCTCCACAACTCTCACTCACTCTCTCAAAAACCACCAACATTGCACTCTCTAACTTAAGAGCGTAAAAAATTGTGAAAATTTGGGCATCAAACTCCCAAATTTAATTTCCACAAAAATATACGTCATTTCTCAATTTTCATAGTATCATTTACAAAATTCGACATACATAAATTCAAATACTGAAATTTGCCAAAAAATTTAAATTCCGTCATTTTAGAATTTTATGTCATATTCAATTCCTTTGTCCAAATAGAGGGTAATTGGATGACAACATAGTCAATTCAATTTCAAAGCAAAAAAATAATATAATAAACTTTTTTCCCTCCAAATTACTGATAATTACTGGTTTGTTTGGTTACCGAGAAAATGTGATTAATATAATTTATCGGGAGCCAAACAGAAACCAAAGAATGACGTGTCAAAATACAGAATGAGAAAGGTTAGATCAAGCAAATTAATTACCGAAGGTGGATTGAGAGGCTGCCGAGATCTCGTACCGCAGAGCACCGAAAGCAATCCGAAGCCGCAAATTCGGAGTCGGAACGTCCGATTTCTCACCTCTTTTCTGAACTAGCATTCCTCCGGGTCTCATTTCCCACGCAACTTCCTCGTCCCTTGACGTCGAAGACGGCGCCGTATTGGAGCAATCCCTGGCTCTGCCGTACAAATTGGACCTTCGCTTCAACATTTTCCTGTTTCTGAAATTCGGCGGAATTTTCCGGAAAAATGTCTTGGGGTTTTATGTTTGAATCTGTTTTCTCGGGAAAATATCTCTCCGCGGCATGAATCAATGCGCTGTTTTCTGCCGACACAAACAGGGTGTCCTGTTGGGGGTGTTTTATAGTGTGGGTTTGGTTTCGAACACAAGAGGGAAATGGGGATATGCTTTGACCACTGGGAAAGTGACACGTGTCGTGGTGATTCAGGGTTGTGTGGAGTGACAGCTAAGCAGAGAGAGCGATCGCCGGAAGGACGCATCCAAGAGAAGTGAAAACAAGGGTCGGTTGACACGTGGACAACAGTAATTGGGTTTTACTGTGTGGGGTCCTGGTTGGTTTCGTTTTTATTAGCCGAAAATGTTTGCACATGAAGTTAGGGCTGGGCATTTGAACCCGAAACCCGACCAACTGCTTCAAACCAAACCGATCGGTCGGTTTGGTTTTTTTTCAATTTTTTTGCTATCGGTTTGAACCCAAACCAAACCGGAGACTTATGGTTCGGTTTACGGTTTGGAATATTCAAAACCACGGTTTAACCAAACCAAACCGATGATATTAAAAATAATATATATAATATTATAATAAAAAAATATATGTAATACATAATTTTAAGAAGTTTATATATATATAATATATAGTTTAAAGAAATTTATATATTTATAAAAATACATAGTTTATATATATATATATTACATAGTTTATACTTTATATATATATATATATATAATACATCTTTTTTTCCCCTTTCCTTCTCTCTCTCTTCTTTTTCTCTTCTTCTTCTTCTTCTCCATCTCTCCCTCTCTTTCTTTTCCTTCTTCTTCTTCTTCTCTCTCTCTCTCTCTCTCTCTCTCTCTCTCTCTCTCTCTCTCTCTCTCTCTCTCTCTCTCTCTCTCTCTCTCTCTCTCTCTCTCTCTCTCTCTCTCTCTCTCTCTCCAAGAAAGCCAAAACCGAACCAAACCAAACCACCAATCCGGTTAACCGAAGTGATCGGTTTTCATCTATTATGGTTTGGTTCCGGTTTCCAAAATGGCCAAACCGAAGGCTTATGGTTCGGTTCCGGGTTGAGCCCAAAACCGAACCAACCCAAACCGAGCCCACCCCTACATGAAGTTATGTGGGACCTACGAATGGACGCGTGTGGCTTTCAGATGGAACAAAAGGGGAGTATTTGGCGTGATGATATCATTAGAGTCGTAGGATGGAGTTTAAGTCATTTGATCCAAGGGTGGAGAGTGATGTATGGATTTTTTGTTTTTTGTCCAATTTTCCATCCATTTTTAAGGGTATTTTAGTCTTTCCAATATGCAAAAATCACCTTAGATGCATAAATTACCCAAGGACATAATGAATGGAAAATTGGATGATATTAAAGTCAGGTGACAAATCACGAATTTTGAAAACTTAAGGTGGCATTTCGCTTAAATTTTTTTTTAAGGTGACAAATTGAAACTGATGTATAAGTTCATATGACATTTCTACAAATATCCCTATGGAGAATGATGTATGGATTAATTTCAATATGGCAAGGATTTTTGCTTAGAGTTGAACTAATTTTGTTGTTAAGGGATAATAATTAAGGCGTAACAACTTATGGTTAGTGTGTGATATAATCAAAAGTGATTAAGCCCTTGACTAAACCTAATGTGAGATATCATAAATGAATATCAACATCTCAAGTTCGGTGAAATTTTATCGACCATACATGTCTCAATCCCAAAGTTTCAATTGAAGTAAAAAAGGTCAACATTAACACGAGTATTATTGATTACCCACTTTTAAGTTTATTTTCATAGGCCTCGTTAGATGGACTAGTCATGATAGGATTGCGACCAGATCTAATCCTAATAATCATCCACTGTAGCACTAGTAAGTAAAGTCCCACTTTTATTAAGAACACCGAACGTGAAATATAATAATAGCCTATTTTAATTGAAATAGTCTTTTTCAAGTCTGAAACTTACCAAGTCATTCTTAGGTCCCGTTTAGTTCACGGAAAGAATTTGATGTGAAATCATCTCTCAAGAGATTATAATTGATTTATCATCCCCAAACCTTCTTTCCAATGAACCAAACGAGGCCTTATAGGCCATATAACTTGAAAACCCTTCCACCAACAAATGTAACCTTAAACTCTGACTTCATATAGATCAATAGTGTGGCAATTGACAAATGAAAAGATTTTTTTTTTGGGTAAATTAAACGAAAGCTGTCTTTCTATTAGCAAGAAAAGCTTAGCCAGCCGGATGATTGAATTGCGAGACATTGATGGGTTACCTTTTGTGGATGAAAAAACGACAAAGCGGCGACAACTGTTTGAGTTGCTAGAAGTGACATATCGTACCAATACTCATCAAAGACTTATCTGATCAAACACTCAAACACTGTTGGTGTTGGTTCTTGGTTGGAGAATAATCCTCAAAGACTTCATACTTTCGCAACATCGTTTTTTCTTTCTACTTTTGAAGGCCAAAGCAAAAATGCTTTCAAGTTTAAAGACCGGAGTGCAACAAAGGTCAAATTCATCTTTACTATATTTTAAATTTTGGGCTAGATGAGATTTGAGCATCCCTTATGAGACTCTAAAGTAAAGATGAAACAAATAAGGGTCTATATTTCATGCTCATATACCTAAAATTCATTTGTGTATTTAGCACAAGGAAATGCAAGCAAACTGAGTTATCACCTCATTTAATAATTTTCCATTTTATATCATGAAGATACCAAAAATTATAACTATAACTATGACGGTTATGCATGCACATGAAATTTTGTGTTCGAATCCCCGTATTGTTAGGATTTAAGATTTCACATTTGAAAAATAGCATATCATTGAATGCTTTAAGAGCTTATGAGCAAATTCTACCAATGGGCTCTTAACATTTGATATGAACTTAGTTTCACCACGCAACTAGGCCTAATTCCATAGAACGAGAGCCTTATAGGCTGGATTAAGATGATATCATGTCATTAAATATTGGTAGTTAAGTGAAGTCATCTCAAAGAAAGGAAAAGACTACCACCGGGTCAGCGTCGATAGAGTGAGCCAACGAGGATGTTGGGTACGGAAACGTGGAAAAATAGCATATTTTTGAAAATTCGCTTCTAATCCCACAAATATCAATTGTTTATCAATTCCATCTATCATTTTTCCCGTAGCCCTTTTGGGGCAAATTTCGGAAAAAATCTCAAGTTTTGGAACAATTTATAATCAAAAGCCCATGTGTACCCAGTAGCCCAATATTACTAAAAGCCCATTACAGTCGGTGACTTCTACTTTTAGGTTCTCCTCCTTGGTAAGTTGGTACCAAAAACTCAAACCTAAAAGTTTCCCTCTATATCCAAAATTAACGATTACCGGCGATTCTGCCCCAAACCGCCAATCTCCAACGTTCAATTATCAATCTACATCTTCCTATTTTCTCTACGGTGTGTCATTTTCAGGTCTCTATCTTCTTCTCTCTGCTGGAAAGCTTCGATTTTGGATTGACGTAGCAATTTGGATGCATTTGATCCTAAATTTTTTGTTCTGTTTTGTTTATGTGTGTTTTTTAATGGGTCTCTGATAATATATGTAATGGGTCATTGGGATGGTGCTCTTGTTTTGCTCTAGTTTAATCTGAGATATTAGGTTTAGGATGTTATTTGATTTGGGCTTTATCTAGTGCATTGGTTTCATGTTTCCTTTTGGCTGAAAAGGCTGCTAAATTTACTTCTTTATTTATTTAAAATTTATAAAAATTTATTTGAATTCAAATGATAGAGGAAGTTGACTGGGAACTTTAATGTGTCACTAAACAGATGGATCTTGAAGCCAAAAGGTTTGGAAGGGGTAAGTAAGAAGCTTTAGATGATGAGAGGCTTGTTTTGTTATATGTTTTTTGTTTTTTCTCATGTGTTTGATTGCTAGCAAAAGTTCATGTAATTGAGGCATGGTATCTCATTTTCAAACAAAGATTCTAGTTTTCTATGAAGTTCGAACTAATATACAATGTATGTTCGTATTTTGTAACTCCTTTTAGATAAGTGTTTCTGGATTCACTGTTTATTAGAGCTTCACGTCTGGAGTAGCACGTGAGGATTAAACGCAGTGATATATCAATTAGAGCTTTACTCAACCCTTTTGATCGTGAAATGGTCACTTGGAAGAGTCCTGAGAAGGTTACCACTCAAACATATGAAAAATATATGCTAAATTTTTTTCCAGTGACTTCTATTTGAGAATTTGTATACATAGATTTTCTCTCCCAAGCAGGTGAGATATGGATTGGAAATCAGTAATAAGAAATGACAGTTAATCTTGTTTCGCTCTTGTTAATTTTTGTGTTCTGTTATTAATCTATTCTTAGTTTCTCCTTATGCAAAGTGAATTACTGTAACAGTTAAGGTGCTTTCTTGAACCTTAAACGATTATCAGGTCCGAGGGAACTTGGTGGTGCTGCTGATCTCGTGAATCTGTATAAGCTTTGGCCTCATCATGAATTCTTTTGCAAGAGATCACTGCCTTTGTCAATATCAGAGACTCGTTATTTACATAATGTGGTGGGAGATACATTAATCAGGAAAGGGGAAGGGATGGAATTGGATCAGCTCTTTCAAAGCAACCTTTATATGAGAGAAAAAAATGCACACATACATCCCTTTGATTTGGATATACTTCGTGAAGCTTTTCTAATAAGGGAAACAACTCCTGTTAAACTGCCTTCTGTAAGACATTTTCCACCCCTTAGTTTGCTTAGTTTGGTCAGTCCTTTTCGGGAATTCTGTGACATAAAGTCATTTTTGTACGGTGTTAACAGGCAGAGAAGGGGATCCGTACCTCAGTAGTGAAGTCTAAGAATGAGTTAGAAAACAAGGAGAGGAAGCATAAGAAGCACAAAGACAAGGATAAAGATCATAAGAAGCACAAAAACCGTCACAAGGACAACAGTGATGATGCTGGTAGGAACATGAATGCTGATTACGGCTTGAAAACTGAGCAGGAACAAGAAGATATGGTAGGAACATGACTCTTTTTATTGCCCATGCAGGGATTGCATGGTTCAATTGTTTACCCTTCTCTAATTCGAACATAATTAGGCGTAGCTGAATAATAGATGACAGCACCTGATATGGGTGGCCATCTACCGGTATTTTGTGTGTCTCCATTGTTTGGGTGTAGGATGTTTCAGAAACAGTTGACAATCATTAGCATGATTCTGTGCCACTTGTAATTTTCTAGCTTTGAAAGCACACTTTAGTTAGTGCTGCTGTAATCAGTCAATTATTGGAAGTGATAATTGGTAAATGGTGTCACAGTTGATTTAATTTAAATCAAGATATACTATAGTGAGGGATTGAGTGATCTTCATCTAGTCACTTTTGCGGCAATGTTTGTCTCAAATGTAAAGGGTTGCTATGATGTGGGACTCTATGGGCGTGCATTATACGTACCATGACTTTATGCATACTCCAAAGTAAAATACATTGCTGCCTTTAAGGTTCGGACCTTGTATGAGCTGTGTTAATTTGTCGTTTCGAATTTGAGTGGAGTACCCAATTCCGTTTATGTAACATGAAATTGTGCTAAAAAAAGAGAAGGAAATAATGCAAGATATCGAAAATTTTACATCTCCTTTGGATCTACATATGTGATCACTATTCTTTTTATCTCTTTACAGTTCATTCAGAAGAGGAGGCTCGATGGTTTTGAAGATCCTTCTGTCTTTGGACATAAAAAGGCCAGGTAATGGAGGCAAAAGTTAGAATGGTCTTTGAGAAGGATATTTCTTCGTTTTCAATTCATTGTTTTGTTATTTGCTTTTCTACTTTTCTTTTAGCAAGTTTGTGTTTTTGTTTCTTTTCCTTTCCATTTGCTTAATTCTGACTAGTTTTCCTGCCAACTTTGTCATGATCAGAATCCAAAGATAACTGAGACGGAGTAAAGTGAGCGAGCTCCGAAGAGTTATGGGACGGAGTAAAATTTTGGGCATCTATCTGGGCTTCTGTTTCAACAGAGTTTAAGGATTATCATTACTCCATTATCCAGAGTGATTTGGCAGCTGTCTTAAAATGATTTTGCTCTAGTTGTTTTATTAGTTCTGACTCGGAGTGTGGGTCTTGTAGTTTTGATGTGTTTATAGCCTTCTTCTTGTAGATTGCACATCCTCTTATTATCAATATAATTGTTTCTTTTTAAAAATAAAAAAAAATAAAAAGATAACTGAGACTGGCCAGCTAAAGGTGTCCGGTTTAAAACACATTGCCTCGGTTTCTCTGGATTTTGCAACTCCTAAAAATCCTCAGGTAAGCTAGCAGTCAATTCATCAAATGAAATGGACAAGGCAAAGTATGAATTGACTTTACTCCGTCTCAGTTATTTTACATTTCTGTCATTTTAACACATAAACCATGTGACGTGTTCAATGATAAACAGGATCCTAGGTTTATATGGTAAACAGGATCCTGTTTATCATTGAACACGTCACATGGTTTATGTGTTAAAATGACAGAAATGTAAAATAATCTGCTTTTGTTTTGTTGTTCAATCTATCTTCGTCGATCTTGCTTTGTTTAATTCACATCCATGTTTCTGGTTGATGGCTTGAGCAAGACCGAAGAAGATAGATTGAACAACAAAAACATGGATGTGAAAAATGATCGAACTTTTGAGTTGAGTATACCAATCATCAGTTGTTTTCAATCTATCTTCTTCAATCTTGCAAGATCATTTTTCTACCCCCAACAGTAGTTCGATCATTTTTCTGCTGAGGTGGGTTGGGGGTGTTGGCCATTATGCAAAATCGTACCAATCATCAGTTGTTTTCATGCTTGCTCTCTCTTGTTGTTTGTTTGTTATTTGTGATATCAAATTGGATACCAACCAGTAAATGAATGATTGATGCAAACGTTGATGGCTCATTTTTCTACCCCCAACAGCAAGAGAGCACCGACTTTATACTTAACTCAAAAGTTCGATCGAAGAAGATACTTCACGTTGATAGATTGAAAAATAATCGAAGAAGATCGAAGAAGATAGATTTTCAACCATGAGCTGGCGGGGGTAGAAAAATGATCGAAATTTTGAGTCAAGTATAAAGTCGATGTTCTCTTGCTGTTGGGGGTAGAAAAATGAGCCATCCACGTTTGCATCAATCATTCATTTACTGGTTGGTATCCAAGTATAATAGTGAATTTCCCTTTTGATATCACAGGGTTAATTACTCATTTGATCCTTAAATTTGTACTCGATTTATATTTTGGTCCATCAATTAAATTATTCATTCAAATGACCCATAAACTTTATATTATTCGTTCAAATGGTTATACCGTTACATTCTGTCAATGTTGCCGTCAAATGTAAGGGTAAAATCGTCAATAATCGTCCATAAGGTGATAAAGTGGTGATAAATAGGTGATAAAGTAGTGATACAGTAATTTCTATCACCCCTTTATCGCCATTGTATCATTACTTTATCACTTATTTATCACCACTTTATCACCTTGTGACTATTATGGAAGGTTTTACCATTATATTTGATTGCAACATTGAACGGTAAGACTAATGGAACGAATAATATAGAGTTGATGGACCATTTGAACGAATAATTTAATTGATGGACCACAATGTATATCGAGTATAAATTTGAGGACCAAATAAGTAATTAACTCTTGATATCACAAATAACAAACAAACAACAAGAGAAAGCAAGCATGAAAACAACTGATGATTGGTAGGATTTTGCATAATGGCTATCAGCCAAGCAAAATATCAAGTAGTGCAATTCCACACTATATAGCTTTAGTTTTCATAAAAACCATATGTATACAATTACAAAACTTACGTCGGCAGATTTATTTTTGGCAAAAAGTCACTTTTGGTCCTTATAGTTTGTCACTTAAATCATTTTTGACCTTGTAGAATCAATTCCGTCAATTTTCCCATTGTAGTTTCATAATTGTAGCAATTTAAGGACAATTTTAATTTTCATCAAATTATTTTAACGTGTGTTATCTATTTAGGGGTATTCTGGTCTAAACTTGCATCCCCTCCCCCAACCCGCCAACACTCACGAACAGTCCCCACCCAACCCTAGCTAGCCACCACACCCTGTAATTGATCGCCACCACAACCTCACAAGGCTGCCCAACCCCAACAAATGCACAAGGCAGAGGCAAGCTAGTAGATAACTATGTTTTAGTAGTTACCCCCAAAACCATGAACACCACCAAACGCATGACCCTCTTCCTCCTCTTCCAACTCTCTCTCTCTTCGTCTTCCTCTTCACTCTCCATCCAATCTCAACCCTCGAATCCCCAACCAACGACACAAATTTCATCCGTACAAGCTGCGAAACCACTCTCTACCCGCAAGTATGCTATACATCTCTCTCCCGCTACGCCAAAGCCGCCCAGAACAACCCAACTCAGCTCACCAAGGTAGCCATCGGTGTCAGCCTGGCTGAGGCCAGGCCAGGCCCAAGTCTTTCATGTCAAAACTTGAATTCAACATCTTTTGTGTACAATTTATTGCATCCTTAGTTGTTCCCATTATGAGCATGTCATCGACATATAAACATACCATAACACAAGAATTCTTGTTGCTCTTGATGTAAACACACTTGTCACATTCATTGATCTTAAATATGTGTTACATCATTGTATGATCAAACTTTTGATACCATTGTTTTGGAGCTTATTTAAGTCTATTTAAAGACTTAACAAGTTTACAAACTTCATTTTCTTAACCTTTTACAACAAAACCTTCTGATTATTCCATATATATTAATTTCTTCATCTAATTCTCAATTTGTCCTATATGTCCTTAATTTCATTCAAACTTCCAACATTTTCTGTTTTCTTTTAGGCATGATGTGATTGAATATTGTACTAATTTGTCTAGCTGACTAGAATGAAGAATGCTAGATTAGTACAAACTACAAACCACCTATTTAATTTAGTTTAATTAGCCAAGATCATAAATCGATTCGAAATCAAATTACAAAGGAAGGGGCAAAATCATGGATGACAATGCTCAAGTTGTTAAGAGTGGTTAAAGTTTTCTTAATCTGTTCTTACGACTGATTAGATTTGTTAATCTTTCTGTTAGAGTTTGTTGATTTACTTCTGTGGTTTTATAATGAACAGAAAAACAGATATTTGACTTATGTGCATCGCGATTATCCGTTAGTATTAATATGCTAAATGCCACTATGTTTCTGTTTTTAATATTCATCCAACAACTTAAAATAATGATAAAATACCAACTGATAATTGTATTAAAATTCATTTCTATCTCTGTGTATATATATATATTATGGAATTTTACATGCTTTAAGTTGCTATTATGTTTATTGAAAAAGTTTCTTATATAGTCACTAGCATCTATGCACGCGCTTCCGCTCTTGCAAGAGGCTTTTTTAAAAAAAATTTAAATTTATTTTAGAATTAAAAAAGATAATAGGTAGTTGTGTTCCATAAAAATAGGATCTATTATCTGATTTTTCTTTTAATTTTATTTTTTAATATGAAAAAGTGTGAATTTACTATATTATCCTCATTTAATTAATAATTTCAATTCTTAATGTTTGCATTAACTAAAGGCATTTTCTGGTATTTTGAATGTTTTACCATTCTTTGCCTTTTGCTTTATATATATATAGATCTCTTTTCGAGACACGTAACCTAAATACTTAAATAAATTAAAAGGGAAATAGACGATTTGAACTTAGAATTTGGGTTACCTTATTAAGCATGCTATGATATTGATTACTTCTCGTCGACTTCAGAATATATATATGGTATACATGCCTCATATATTAATATACCATACACTGCACCTACATACTTCCTCTATATATATATATATATAAATCTTTACTAATAAAGTACTATAGACCGAGATAATAATTAGCCATGTTTTTCTTCTCGGTTATACAGAAAAAAGTAAATAATTAAGTAAATAAAAAACACTCTCTCTCGAGCCTCTCTTTCCCCTCTTCACTCTCTTTTAACACTCCCTTCTAATATAATTTGCTGTTCTTTTCCTCTCATCCAAAGACCGACCAAACAACACGGCAAAGCGAGTTTCAAATGGTGGACACACTGACCTTCTGATCGCTTCGCCCATCTATATATTAGGGTATTTATTAATTCCTCTCCGCTTCTTCATAGCTAGGGTTAGGGTTTTCTCAAATTAACGCTCAGAATTTCTCTCTAGTGCTCTACACTAGTTTCATCATTCGGTAAAGAATGACGGATCAAGAAATGGATCAAATTCAGGGTTAATTAGGTTTTGATTAATTTTCTTGCATTTTCCATTTAATCTTTTCTGTGGTAAATTCTTGAACAGCGATAACTTATTTTTTTTGTTTTTGTTTTGATTTCTCATGGCAGTTTGTCGTGAAAAATTAAGGACCAACACAAAAAAATGTCATCAAACACTCACTCACCTTGCGCTGCGTGCAAGTTTCTAAGGCGAAAGTGCACGCAAGAATGCGTGTTCGCGCCGTATTTCCCACCCGACCAGCCTCAGAAATTCGCAAACGTCCACAGGGTTTATGGCGCGAGCAATGTTGCCAAGATCCTGAATGAACTCAACGCAGCCCACCGCGAAGACGCGGTGACTTCACTGGCCTATGAGGCCGAGGCCCGCCTCAGGGACCCAGTGTACGGCTGCGTGGGTTTCATCTCAATTCTCCAGAGCAGGCTCAAGCAAGTCCAGACTGATCTCTACAATGCCAAGAAGGACTTATCTGCCTACATTGGCCCTCAGGCATTGATGATCCCAGTTTTTCATCCTTCCCAACAAACTGACGTAAATGCATCCATGTTGGGGATTTCCAACTATCCTCCGCCCCAACATGGTTGTGGTGGAGGACAGCTGATGCAACCACAACAACAACAACAATTGTTCGAAGCTCATCAGCAAGACCTTGTGAGGTTTAATGTGAATGGGATGGATGCCGCTGCGGCCGCGAGTTCAGTCACTGGAAATGGGTTTAATCAGATGCATGCAGCTGCTGGTACTAATGGTGTGGTGTCAGCTGGTTCTCTGAATTTGGGTGGCGGCTTTGACAATAACCCTTATAACCACCAGATTCAACCACAGCAAGCAGCTGCTGCACATCATCAGCATTCTCTTGAGTATCAGCTTCAGGCTCAGCTCATGCTCCAGCCACACCAGGACCAGCAATCACAGCCGAAATCTGAAGGGGAGGAGAGTTGAGTATCTCCTGCCTGCTTTCTTCAATAAAAGACTTCCCATCCTTGGTATGTAGTGCACTACTTTCGAACTTATTAATTGATAGTTTGTGTTTATATTTTCCTTTTTGATGTTTCTCTTCTGGTTTTGATTGTATTAAGTGATTGTGGTTATTAGATTTTTGTTTTCTTAAACTTCTTATAATGCCATAATGCTTTTTATGTTCGATTTGGATTGTTCCATAATTAGCAGCTACATCCACATGCTTTATATCATTTTCATTGCATGCCAAAATGTGTGGGGTCTCTTGGGATTCATGATCCCTAGCTAAAGTTTCTCTCCTTTCCCATTTATTGAAGGTATATATGCACCGTTTCTTTATGGTATGCAGACAAATGGTATCGAGTAGCCATTAGAGTCTTCATATATCGTGTAGCCGAATTTTTTTGAACTCACCAAGTATATCGCTGAATACTGTGTTTTGAATTTGTCAATGATGTACATGAATAAAGCAGTAATTGGGTTGTTCATTTTGTGAATTTATAAATTAGCAGTGTCTGATATATGTTATGTAATGGAACACACAACCAATCATGCATGATAACTTATCATGAGCTAATTATGTCATGATCTAGACATTCATAACTGGGAAACCGATACTCTTGGCCAAGTTTCTCAAAGAGAAAACCATTCATTACGGGAACATGGCTTCAAATTATCATCAAGGTAAACGGACAATTTTCGGTAATTAACTAACGCAAGAAGTTTTAGAACTGTGTATGTTGTAATTGCAACTTAGCGCCTTTGCTATCTCAACCAATTAAATGAATTGTTACTTAATCCATTGACTTATTATTTCCTATGTTTCCATTCTTTGCAGTTTAATTTGCATGAGGCTATGAGCACAACACGGATGAAGATACATAATGAAAGAGAAATCCATATGTAGTGAGATTTAATGAAGATGTGAGAGTGTTGGCTTTCGAGTTAAAGAAAGACTACTCTATCTCTGGTGATATGATTGAAAAGTAGAGTTCATGCTATTCCTTGTATCCTCTTTCATTTTTCTTACAGCCATATTTAAGATTACTCAAGACCTGGGAACTCTTTAGAGCCTTATGTGTCTCAATAGGCTCCTTCCTTTTCCAATTTACTTTATTCGTTGATGTTGCGGGGGTTGGCTTTGACATTTATACCTACAGTTGTTGTTATTGGTTACTAAGCAAGCAGTAATTAATTATTTCAGCTGTAGAACTGATATGCATGACTAATTATTACCACTGTAGTGATAAGAAAACATATATTTTCATATAATATTCTCAGTAAACAATCTGAGTATCGATCGCGTCTTCGACCCTCATGGAATGAAGTGATTGAGGAGTTAAATAAGATTATATAAACTCTTCTGAAAACACAAAATATTTGAAATTCAAGAAAACCCTGATCCATGTTTATTATTGTTCTAATTTATATATTGTGGATAGAGCTTTGGCCATCTTCAAAACAAAATGTTCCAAGGAACGATTTGGCCTACTATATAGTTTGAACCCCATACTTCAAAATCCTTGACAGTTTTGAGAAAATTCAAGTTGCTTTGCCTACAAGTATTCTCATGATGACTTCAGGCTTCGGGTTTTGTTTGCATCATCAATCCATGGCGAGGATAGCATCTGCATGCTCTTGCACCACCCTCCAAGCCATGGCTATATGCTTCTCCTCAGTGAGACTTGCTCCAATGGCGCAACGCAACACATACATCCCTCCAACCACAGCATGGGTCATGTAAACCCGACCTGACCCATTGATAGCCTCCAGCAACTTGCAATTCACTTCATTTACATATTTCTCAGCACTTGGAGTTGGATTAGCCTTACTAATTGCAGATGGTGAAATCCTAAAACACACCAGAGCGAAATTCCTAGGCACCACAACCTCAAACCTTTCGTCCGTCCTCACAAGCCCTTCGAAACGCTTGGCCATTTTCACATGGCTTCGAAGGAAGTTCCTAAGATTAGCCACCCCGTAGCTCCTGAGCACAAGCCATAACTTGATGGCCCGGAACCTTCGGGTCAGGGCTATTTGCCAGTCTTTGAAGTCCACCACTCGCTTTGACTCGCTGGCCTTGTTCCTCAACACCTCAAGATCTGTTGACATTGATTTTGTCAACGCACTCGGATTCTTAACCCAAAGGCAGCAACAGTCGAGAGCTGTAAAGAACCATTTCTGCGCATTGAGGCTGAATGAATTTGCGCCCTCAATGCCATCGATATACTGCCGAAACTCGGGGCAAATGCAGGCACTTCCGGCATATGCAGCGTCCACATGAATCCACATGTCGTAATCTTTTGCCACGTCGCAGAGTGGCCCCAGAGGATCGAAGGCTGTGGTTGCAGTTGTTCCCACGGTGGCGCATAGATAGAATGGAACCAAGCCAGCTTCCATGTCTGAACAAACAGTCAACCTTAGGGTTTCAGGGGACAGTGCAAAGGATGATGATCTTGTGGTCTCGATGGCTCGGAAGTTCTTTGATGGGATCCCAACAATTTGGGACACTTTTTGAATCACGCTATGTGTTTGATCAGAGCCGTACACCACAAGTTTCCCTATATTCTCTCTACCAATTCGGCTCAGGATTTGGTCCCTGGCAGCTACCATGGTGCAAACCACGGACTCATGAGTACTTCCATGCAACACACCGCCGCCGCTGCCGGAGAAGAGGAAAGAGTTGGGAAGTTTGAGCATTTCTCCCAGCCAATCCATGACAATGGTTTCGAGCTCAGTTGCAGCTGGGGATGCCATCCAATTGAACCCCACAACATTGAAGCAAGTGGTGAGCATTTCGCCGAGAAACCCTGCGGTGCTGATAGTTGCTGGGAAGTAGGCAAAGTGGTTAGGGCTTTGCCAATGTGTTAGGCCAGGGACAATGTGGTGGTGAACATCTTGGAGGATGGTTTCAATGGGTTCAGGATTGTATGGGGCAGATTCTGGCAAGCGTTTTTTGAGATAGCCTGGTTGGACTTGGCTTAGAACTGGGTGTTTCTCTATGTTTTGGTAATAATCAGCAATGAAATCTACCATCATGTGGCCTTGTCTTCTCAACTCCACAAGGTCCAGAGGGCCAGACATGTGGGCAGAGTTGTTTTCTTGTGGATGGTTGAAATTTAGGCTACCCATTTGGATGTAATATTGGAAATGAGAATACACACAACAGGGATTAGAAGAGTGAAATAAGAGTACTTAAGTTCCACATAGTGAAATCAGAATGATTATATATAGGGGGTTTTGTAGAATATAAAATCCCAGGTGGAGAATTCTAAGCCTTATATTTAGATTACGGGAGGTCTGCAACTTCTCTATTTATTGCCAACTAAGTTTAGGTTGAATTACCTAACTTTAGCATGGTATCATAGCGGACAATTTATACGCATGTAGAACCCAGTTGGGCTAAATGCGTGTGAAATTGGTACTTAGGTGAAGTGGGTAAATTAAACCCTAATGAAGTAGTCAACAACTAGTAATAGACCTATGAACATGTAAACAATCCACAAATTTACCACATATCAAATATAAACACTTGCAAGCCTACAAGAGTACTAGTGACAACTTATGCACTCAGAAAGATCCGTCAATTTAGGCATCCCCAGTTCTAGCAACAATAAGAGTGAAAAGTGTGTGAACATCCATCAAATCAAAGCAGATATAATAAGCAGATTATGTCTAGTCAAGAGATTAAGAACAAGAGATCAAATAAGCAGATTATGTCTAGTAAAAAAGAATTCAAGAACCCATGGCCAATCTCTCACTAGAACTCTCTCTCTCTCTCTAAAACCTCATATGTAAAATATAAAATGAGAGAGTTGGTGAGTCCAAACCAGCCCCAACCATTTTGGTAAAATTCGGCAGTCAAAAGGACACTTGGCATCTAGTGATTAGAGCAGTAATAAGACAAAATCTACATCATCTAGTGAGCTGGCAAACGATGACTAGTCATATTTTAGTGCTTTTTAATGCATGTAATGCAATGTGTAATTTTTACCTTTTAAGAATCTTGATTCCATTTGAACCATGACAAGGTTGGTCTCAACTTCTGTAATCATCTTGAATGCAGACTTAAACTACCCTAAATTCCTTGAGCTTTAGTGATTACATACAAGATTACAAGTTTGTGAAAGAAAGTTTAAAGCATTAGCTAAACAAGCCCTAACAGCATGAGGAGATGTGCTGAGATTATAAAATATCTTCTAAATCTTGCATCACACGATATAATATCATGATAACCTTTTTATTCATTGCTTTGGTTTTGAGTTGAATGTTAGGAGTATCGGATTTTGTCCTTTCGTCTTAGGGTTGGGGCATATTTGCCCAAATTAGTGTCACAGTTTAATCCCAATTGATATCTTAGTTGTTATTATGTAGTCCAATTCTCTGAAGGGTCTTAGTTGATATTTGTTTGTTTATAGCAGAATTCCCATCCATTCATTTTAATTGATGCGATCTCACAATAATCCCACACCAAACAACATTTTAATTACAGTCGCCCTATAGTTCTTGTATGGCTGCATTAATTTAGGCATGTTCTATGTTGTGGTTTTGTTGCTTGTGTCCTATATTAATTTGGTTTGTTATCGACCAGAAAGAGAAAATATTATCACGTACATTGTTAGAGTTTGTATAGGAAAATTCACTTTCATTTAGTTCTACATTGGAAGGGAGTGGTTTCCTTTCATGGTTTATAACCACCTACACCTTTTAAACACCTAGTGGATTACATTATCTAAAAGTCAAATTCTGTTTAACAGTTATTACAACTGTTGGATGAAGAGGTTTCAGACCTCTATTTATTGACAAAATGTTCAAACCAGAAGATATAAAATATTTTGGAATTGCATTATCATTCTCTACACATAAACACTTCTTGAGATAAATCATATCACTGTTCGCCAGAAATCAAAGCCACAATACTTAGGCTTTGATTTGTGATAGTTTAATCCTAGTGGACAGACTCCTATCGAACTACAAGCGCAATAGGTAAAAGAGAAATACTGTCTAAAGGACATTGCAACTCTGCAGGACTCCATCACCAATCCAAGTAAGTATTTTCTATTTGATTATACTAGTGTAATTCGATTTGATAAATTATATATAATATATTTTCGTATTGTTTATTTTATTATTTGATTATATTCTTATTGTTGTCCAACATGCATATCTACTTTCTCTAGTGGCTAGAAATTGGCAGTTAGGTGATCTTGATCTATTTTTAATTTTAAGTCTAAATAGGTTTAAATTGAGTGTTTCTTATACATTGAATTTTTATTTTTTACGCCCATTTTTCTGGTTGAGGGTGAATCATGAAACAAAATTGATGTTAGAGTATGTAGAGCTAGGATTGTGACAAGTGTCACTTAGTCACCTTGATGTTAGAATTAGTTAGTAAGCTGTTGTAATCAGTTAGAGCCTTATAAAGCTTAACTCTCTGGATTGTATAGTCGTCTGAGAAATAATACAGAAAAGTTCATTTCTTCTTAATTCCCTCTCTATTTCTCTTTCGTTAACAATTGAAACTCTTTGATTTAATGCATAGATCTTTTGCACTATTATAGTTTTTGAATGTTATTTGAGTATCTTTCTTTATTCAACAGAAAATTTGCACAAACCCTTTGTAATTAACTCAAGTGGTGAGGGAATGTGAGTAATTAGAGGCGCGGAGCCAAATATTTTCTATTTACGGGGTCATACATAAAATAAAACACAAGTTTAATTACATTATTATTGTTATTGTTTTTGGCATATTGACATTGAGTAACCTATTACCTAGATGAGTACTTAAATAGAATTAGTGCAAAGTAGTATAATTTTAGTCGAGGGTTGTGAAGAATCATTTGTGCGCATTGAGGCTAAATGAATCTGCACCCTCAACGCCATCGATAAAATATCGAAATTCTGGACAAATGTAAACACTTCCAGCATATGCAGCGTCCACATGAACCCAGTTTTTAGCCAAGTCCAACCGGGCTATCTCAAAAATAGAATTAGTGCGAAGTAGTACAAATTTAGTCATGTATAATGAAAGAGAAATCCATGTATGAGATTTAATGAAGATGTGAGAGCGTAGGCTTTCGATTTCGAGTTAAAGAAAGACAACTATAAACTCTGGAAATCTAATTGAAAGTAAAGTTTATGCTAATCTTGAGCAAACACTTTTCTATTGCATGTATCCTACTCTTTCCTTTTCTTACAAACCATTTCTAAGATTACTCAAGACAAGACCTGGGAACTCTTTAGAGCCTTATCTGTGCCTCAATAGGCTCCTTCTTTTCCAATTTATTTTCGTTGTTGTTGCAGGGAGTTGGCCTTGATATTTTTACCTACAGTTGTTATTGGTTACTAATAAGCAAGCAGTAATTAATTATTTCAGCTGTAGAACTAATATGCATGACTAATTATTACCACTGTAGTGATAAGAGAATATATATTTTCATAGAACATTCTCAGTAAACAATCTGAGTATCCATCGTCATCAACCCTCATGGAATATGAAGTGATTGAGGAGTTAATATTATTATACAAAGTGTTCCAAGGAACGTTATTGCCTACTAATTACTATATATAGTTTGAACCCCATAATTCAAAAACCCTTGAAAGTCTTGAGAAAATTCAAATTGCTTTACCTACAAGTATTCTCATGACCTCGGGCTTCGGGTTTTGTTTTGCATCATCAATCCATGGCGAGGATGGCATCTGCATGTTCTTGCACCACCTTCCAAGCCATGGCTATATGCTTTTCCTCAGTTAGACTTGCTCCAATGGCGCAACGCAACACGTACATCCCTCCAACCACAGCATGGGTCATGTGCACCCGACCCGACCCATTAATCGCCTCCAGCAACTTGCAATTCACCTCGTTAACTACACATTTTCCACCGTTTAGCAACTCATCATGATCACTTCGGCTTGGATTAGCCTTACTAATTGCTGATGGTGAAACCCTAAAACACACCAAAGAGAACTTCCTAGGGGCCACAACCTCAAACCTTTTGTCCATCCCCACAAGCCCTTCAAAAAACTTAGCCAAGTTGACATCACTCCTAATGAAGTTCCTAAGGTTGTTCACCCCATAGCTTCTAAGCACAAGCCAAAGTTTGATGGCCCGGAACCTCCGGCTCAAAGCTATTTGCCAGTCTTTGTAGTCCACAACTTGCTTCAAATCTGTGGCTTTGTTCCTCAAAAACTCCGGATTCGTCGAAAGTGAGCTCATCAAAGCACTTGGATTCTTAACCCAGAGGCAACAACAATCGAGGTTTGTGAAGAGCCATTTGTGCGGATTGAGGCTGAATGAATCTACACCCTCAATGCCATCGAGGAAACATCGAAACTCAGGGCAAATGCAAGCACTTCCAACGTATGCAGCATCCACATGAACCCACATGCCGTGTTCTTTTGCCACGTCGCAGAGTGGCCCCAATGGATCAACGGCTGTTACTGCGGTTGTTCCAATTGTGGGACAAAGAAACAATGGGACAAGCCCAGCTTCTATGTCTGAACAAATAGTTGATTTTAGCACCTCAGGTGAAAGTGCAAATGATGTTGATTTTGTAGTCTTTATGGCCCTGAAATTCTTTGGGTGAATCCCAACAATTTGGGAGGCTTTTTGAAGCGTGCTATGTGTTTGATCTGATCCATACACAACTAGCTTCCCAATATACTCTCTACCAATTTTGCTTAACATTTGATCCCTGGCGGCTACCATGGTACAAACAATGGCCTCACAAGTAGTGCCTTGCAACACACCGCCTCCGTTGCCAGAGAAGAGGAAAGAGTTGGGAAGTTTGAGCATATCTCCAAGCCAATCCATGACAATGGTTTCGAGCTCAGTTGCAGCTGGAGATGCAAACCAATTGAACCCCACAACATTGAAACCAGTGGTGAGCATTTCGCCGAGGAACCCTGCAGTGCTGATAGTTGCAGGAAAGTAGGCAAAGTGGTTAGGGCTTTGCCAATGTGTTAGGCCAGGGACAATGTGGTCCTGAACATCTTGGAGGATGGTTTCAATGGGTTCAGGGTCGTATGGGGCAGATTCTGGCAAGCGTTTTTTGAGATAGCCCGGTTGGACTTGGCTAAGAACTGGGTATTTTTCAATTGTTTTGTAATAATCTGCAATGAAGTCTATGACCATGTGGCCTTGCCTTCTGAAATCCTCAGGGTCTAGAGGGCTAGTGATCATGTGGGCAGAATTGTTTTCTTGTTGTTGATGCTCGAATTTGAGGCTGCCCATTTGGATGTAATATTGGAAATGAGAAACACACAGCAAGAGCAGGGATTGGAAGAGTGAAATAAGAATTGCTATTGAGTACTTGAGTTCCACTTAGTGAAATCAGTATGGTTATATATATACATATATAGGAGGTTTTGTGGAATATAAAATCCCAGGTGGAGAATTCTAAGCCTTATAATTTCAGATTACAGGAGATCTTCAACTTCTCTATGTATTGCCGACTAATAAGTTTAGGTTGAATGCCCTAACATTAGCATGGTATCATAGCAGACAATTTATGCGCGTGTAGAACCCAGTTTCACTAAATGCGTAAGGGTTCGGGTACTTTGCATAAATTAGTGTCCGCCATAACAGTTAATCCCAACTCATATCTAGTTGTCATGTAGTCCAATTCTCTCAAGGGTCAGGTTGAAGGCAGATACATAGTACATATAGTAGGCAAATCTATAGCAGGTGGCCACTGGCTGATAGATATATATATCTTTAGTTAGTAGTATTAATTTGTTTGTTCATAGCACAATTCCCACCTAATTCTTGTATGCATGGCTGCATTTATGCTCAATTGAACAATGTATGTGCTATATATGTGTTGTGGTTTTGTTGTTATCGACCAGAAAGAGGTAATATCATCACATGCGTATCTACTTCTTTGTTATTTATGAGTTTTTCTATTTAAACTCACTTTTCTTTGTTCACCCCATATTCTAAGTTCACTCCAACTTCTAATTAAAATTTTCACAATTTCTAAGAAAACCCCACTATTTCCCCAAACTACCCCTAAATACTCACCAAGCAGAAAATAATAATAATAATAATAATAATAAATAAATAAATAAACTCATCAACCTCACACCCCACTATCTTGCCCCTCACCATTCTAAGTTCACTTCAACCTCACAGCATCCTCAATAATTCTGGGAGGAGTCCCAAATCAAGAAATAATCTCACATTACATACTTCAATTGATGACCCACAAGCCACTATTTGCATACCGTATTTAGGGTTTATGAAGAGAAGATGAGAGTGTAGTAGGTTTCTTGGATTGAAATAGAAGAGTAATCTGGCAATAGAAAAACTCTTATTTATTTTCAATCTTAAGTCTAAATAGGTTTTAATGAGTCTTTCTTATACTTTGAATTTTTATTTTTAGATTCGAATGTTATTTGAATATCTTCATTATTTCTTTATTAAACAGCAAATCTCAACAGCAAACTGCGCCTAACTTGGTTTGACAAGGGTAGGTCCGCACAAATTATTAATTTCACTGGGGCATTTCATCAAACACCATGTTGCCAATTATGTGTATTTAAAATGATCAATTTTGCAAAGATTTCTTTTGGCAGATCTTCTACTAGTGTTTTGTGTGTTTGTTGATGCTGCATGATAAACTTTATAATAAGTTCATCATATTTCTTAAACCTTGTGAGAGATCCATGATGAAATTAAGAGCCAAGAAATGGTGACAAAATGTGGACACAATTCAAGTTTTTAACTGTCAAAATTTACAATTTTAAAAACTAAGTGCATAATCTGATTCCATCATCTCTACTTGAAGAGCATGTGCTTGTGCTTGTGCTTCTCTTGTAGGTGAAGGTATGTCTTCAGGGTCTCTTTTGGGTTTTACCCATCTCCATGAGCATTACAAACTAGTCCTTTGTGTGGCAATTGGTACCAACATTGTGGGATTCTAAGATCATCCACCAACATGTCACATCCCTTGTTCACCAAGGCAAAGTCCCTCCTAGCATTTGACCTAACAGTAGTTTCTGTGCTTAGAAAACCATCCACAAGATGAAGGTAGGTCTCAAGGCCATGAAACCCCGGCAAATTGAACCCGCCATGCTTGAGGTAAGGCGACGAACCAACTTCGAGCTTCAGCTCAGCTCCAACATGTGTGTAAACCCAATCCAATGTGCCTGTTATGTCATCAAATTTCTGCAAACCCTCATTCAAAACAAGCCCTGGCATTTTAGGCACCATGTCGTGCTTAACCACAACCCCCAAGGTTTTAACCCTCATTTGGTTGAGCTCTTCTTTGAAGGCAATATTGCCAACTCTAGGTGCACCAAAGGAAACCACACTGATGGGAAGGCCAGGAATTGTTTCTGCAGCTTCATAAGCATTGAGCAAAGCCAAGGCACCACCCAAGCTGTGCCCTGTAATTGTAAGGCTCACCTCTTCACCTTGTGCTCTATAAAATTCCACCAGCCTTGTCACTTCTTTCATGACTTGCTCTGAGGCACTGGACTTGTTGTACCTTGTAGTCTCACACTTGGCAGTGTAAATCCCATGGAACCCATGTTCAACTTTGGCCTCTCCATGCCCAATTGGCTCCAGTTTCCTCTGAAAATCCTCATACCACTCAGATGGCGCCACCGTCTCTCGCCAAGCCACCACAATATCCCTCCTTCCAATCCTTCTTGTCTCCAAATCATCACCCACAGCAACAAATCCCATCCAGTTTGAGTGTTTGCTCCAGGTTTCAACCAAATGCGACCTCTCCAGCCATCGCGGCATGTCGATGTGAGACATTGCATAAATGTATTTGCTCACTGTGTAGCCATTTTTTCTTGTACCCAAAACATCCAAAAGCTTGTTGTGGTTGTACCTGCATCTCCCACAGTACTCTGAGAATGAATCGAAATCGAAAGCATCATATGTTGCTTGTGCAAATTCACCATATTTGACAATCTCTCTTCTTAGACAAGGGTGCAGAGGGTCCAAAAGACTCTCCCAATCATTTGAGCCATGAATTTCACGCCATTTTTTTGATATGCTCTCCTTTGGGGACGTTGTGAGAGCTGAAATTTTCTCCTCTCTAAACAAATTCCAGTTAGTAGAGTGAGTGTTGGTTCTTGGAGGGGTACTATATGAAGGTGAAGGAGATGGGCTAGTGATTCAGCTAGACGATTGGCTTTGTTTGAAGTATTTGTTTGCTGGTGATCAAGAACAGCTTCTTGATGATGACTAGAACGGATTAAGGAAAACCAGGTTGCGCCGGAGGCAGCTTGAGTGGCTGGGAAATGGATGTACATCATACTTGAAAGTGCCATATGGTTGCCTTTCTTGATACTGCTCAAATATCCAAGCACACGTGCCGGAAAATTAGGACTCGAACTCTTGTCGTGGATGTGGAGATTAAGTGCTCTACCACTAGAGTAAACGAGCTCCTAAATTAAGCTTAGAAGATGAAGGAATTGAGTTTGGAAATGAGAGAATGGGCAACAAAGGGATACAAAGGGAAGGATAGAAGAAGACTCAACAATCATGTCAAGAAAATGGGAATTAAATAATGAATGTGTCAGGCGTGGAATAGAAATATTTGTACGTTCGGACATGTTTTGGTTGTTGTAGACATGGTCACATCTGTAAATCCCAGTCTACCCAGCCTAACAACCCAACCTTTCAAAGTTTGACCCTGATCATTGAGGAAATTACCAGGACTGCCACTTTGAAAAGCTATGTATTGATAATATTTTGAAACAATGAGGGCAATGCATACATAGGCAGCACCATGGCAACTTCAAGGCTAAGGGACAACGTATAAACAAAGAAAATATAAGGTATGCATGAGAAAAAGTATTTACAAAATGACCTTTTGACTTTCAACGCGTAGTCATGGAATCAATGCCCTCTTTTCACACTGCCATTTGAATTTCATGCAATATATATATAATTACATTTTAATTATAAACATAACTTAAGCATCGAATTGTGACTCGTAAGTGCAATTTATAATAATAATAATAATAATAATAATAATAATAACAAAATAAAAGCCTCAATCCATGGCAACAGAGGCAACTGGGAAGCTCTCGGCTCATACCTAACCTTTATGTTCTGGTTCTTCCACCCATACATATCACCAAAACCAAGCAACCAAAACAAGAAATGAAAAAAAAGTCTTTCCATTGTCAATATTTCATTCACTTGTTAAACATAGTTTGAGTAAAGCAAAATCAATTTGATCCCGGCTATAACACAAAGAAAACAGGGTGGGAAAAACCTTTGATCTCAGTATTACAGTCGATGCAAGTGCCTTCTATCAACCATACAGCTTAATTCATAGGATCCATTTGGTTTTACTTTGTAATAAATATGATGTTATCTCCTTCAGCTTTCCACCCACCACTAATTTAGGTTAAGAAACAAAACCAGCTCTTCCTATGTATGCCGTCCCAAGTCAAATGATTAAAGAGGCAAGAAGAGGTTTGAATCCCACCAAATTGGCAAGCAATTAGCTAGCTCGAAAGTCCAGGAAGAGATGCAATTTCTGCACGAGAAGCTCGCTCGTTCCAAAAGGAGGCTTGTCACTGATGATCCAATCCTTCTCAAGAAGACCCTTTTTAGCACTGCTCGCCATCTGATCATGGAAAGTATACACAATATGGTAGACTGAGTTCCTCAGAACATCAGCAATGGCATATGCTTTTGAATGAAGGGGGCCCGCTCTCTTTTTACCCATGCCAATATTCCCCGCACTTGAGGTTCTCAATTTAAAACCAGTCGACCCCATAAAATGCTGTGCAGATTGCAAATTGGTCTTCTTCCCCATGTATGTTTCAACAGCAAGAAGACAAGAAATCAGTGTTGAGATCACAGCAGTATTACTGCCAGAAAGCTGGGCAACCCCAAATCTGTCCTCTCCGTGTGAGCATGTAGTCAGTGAGGCAGCCGTCCAGGCACACCACGCATATAGCTGCAAAAGAGGAAAATATATATATAACTATTAGACTTTTTAGAAGATGAGAAATCAAAGATATTGTCTGTTTAGTTTACCCTTTTATTTTCCCACTTATTCTATAGAGCATCATCAATATATCATCAAGAATCTCTATGCATATTCATTTCAGTAATATTGTGCCTAGAGGCTCATATATCTCCACACATCTCCATACATGGACCAACTAATACCTAGCAAAAACAATTGACGATATTTTTAATATTGAATAACACTATTTAAAGCCTCATGATAAAGAATGCTGAAGATTGGACCATTGTTCTTCACATGCATAACTCCAAGTTGTTGCAACCAGCCAATGAGCATAATGACTATTCTTTTGTGAGGAATTGGCTCCTACAAATAATAATTAATAATGCCCAGAAGGAAAGGAGGCAAAGTAACTGTACCACGTTTTTTTATCATAAAAGATGTATGGATAACTCCATGCATGATGTTAGTTCACAGTTTGAGTAAATGAAGTATGACATACACTGGAAAAATCAATAAAAAAATTATGCACAAACACTTGTAGGCATGCATCCACAAGTGTAATCAAGAAAGTATCTGTTTACCTGGAAGTTGTTCAATGGCTCAGAGTATTTTGGGTCTACTCGCTGGTCAGTTGGTGACTGTAACTGATTGGATATTTGGCAGCTTTTTTCAACAGAACTTTCCAAGCCTTCGCCCAACTTTGATGCAAGCTGCTCCAGAGGCCGCAAGCATACAGATATAACTCTTTTGTAAGTTTCACCACTTTCTTCAAAAAATGCAGCTCGTCGCCAAGTATCAACATTATTCTCACAAACCATATAGAGATCAAGATATGCAAGATACTGGAGAAGAGAATTAGGACTGCTCTCTTCCAGAGCTGCAAGGAGATGCTCACTAGGATTTGTTTCTGCTGCTGCTGATCCTTTAGGTGGTGCAAATACGAACCTCTTTGTATGAAGCACCTAGATTCCAACACAATTTCAAAAAATATAGATTGATATTAGAAGACAGCCATGATTTACTATCAAAGGAAGGGCGGTCTATAACATGACCATGAAAACTGCTGATTCAAATAATCCAGACCATTTGTAATAGCAGACATATAATAGCACCCATGCACAAAAATTCTTTAACCAAAAGAGAATAAAAAGTATAAGAGATCAAGCTGTATGATTGATAAAGTTTGCCATATAGCATGCATATGAACGAGATGCAAGTTTTCTAGTGTCATTAGGCAGCCAAGTTCACATCCTAGAAAAGTAGCTAAGTTCATATAAAAATTCCATCAAAAGCTACTGACACCAAACTCTTGGTTTAGCTTAGGTTCAAATTATAAATGAAGTTTCTTTAACGGGTTCTAACATTAGGAAGAAACAAGGATATATGTATTAAACTGAATTACACAGGGCATATAAGAACATTTCTTAAATTTGCACCAAAGGAAATTTTACAGAAGTAACATAGCTGTGAAGCATGGACACAGAAATAGGGCACAGGCATTTAGGAGTTAAGAGCAGTACGAAGTATTAGTGAATGAAAGAAGAGAATTGCCAGATACACGTCCAAGGAGAAGGAAGTCTGAATGTTCAAGGCCAACACCAGACCCACAAGGACCCTATTGCAATCATATGAGATGCAGTCATATTAAAGTAGCACAGCATTGAGATAATTCTCGATAGCACTTAATTTAAGAATCCAAATTGGCACCAAGAAAAGGCTTAAAATATTGTTTATCCACCAATATGAAAACCCATAAAAAGGCTTAGAAGAAGAAACCAGTCAATTATTTACTTAACAATGTAAAAAATAGCTTAATTCCATAATATGGCATCAGAAAGAAAAAACTGAAAGATAAAATATAAGAAAGAAACAAAAAATAGACACCAATTGAACAGGTCTATGCTGCATTGGAAGGGGGTAATACAACACGCAAGAAATTTTCATGTACCCTAGTACTTCTATATTCAAAGAATCACACACCTAAGCTCATACAAAACATTTATGAAAAGAAGTGGGTGTTTAACGAAAACAAGAACTTGTAGCAGAACAAACATCAAAATATATATTTTACTTGATCCGCTACAGCAACACTTTTGTCAACCATGTGCAGTAGTATTGACAATAATGAAAATTAGCAACCATGTTAATATGTTTGAAGAACCAAACCTGATGTAAATGGTGACTTATTTCCCAGCAGACAAACACTAAGAAACTCCCAATGTAAAATTTAATCTGCTCAGCAATGACCTTTCCGATTGTAGCTTGGTTCTGAAGCTGGTGGGGCAGAAACACCACCAGAAAAGCTGAAAATAGGGATGCCAGGCAGGATAGCTTCAAGGATCGTGTGATAGCCGAAGGAAGTCCCATCTTGAAACTGAAAAAAGGAGGACGCTGTTGACATAAGCAATTAGAGTAAGAGCCATGACTTGTGTGAGGAGAAAGCAAAAGGCAACATGAGGATATTGAAACAGGCTAACAATTAATTACGACTGAAAACTTAGTAAATATGAGTGCAACTCAAACAGTCTCAACTCTCAACCAGTAAATTTAACATGCTTCCACATCCAACTTATTGCAAGCTCATAAACAAGAAAAGTAAAAATATCTAAAACAGAGGAATTCCGTACTCCAACATAAACACTATAAATGGGTAAACCCTTAATTGCTAAGAGGACCCAACGATAGATAGCATCTCATCATATTTAACATGATTTGGCAATTTATAGCAAAACTTGGATTGTTTCTTTCTTTTGCTCCCCCCTCCTTTTGAGCTCTACATCTCAAAACATCACACTACCGTAATCATCCTGGATATCTAAGTATGAACGCAATTTATCGAAATATGATTAGTTGTGCGTGAAACTAGAAACTACACTTTCAATCAATTGACTGGGGTCTTTGAGCATCTAATCATGGTAATCTACCAGTTTATCCAAACCCAAGTGCTCTTTATTCCACTAAAACCAACACAGAATGAAACATTATTTTACACAGCCTGCACACTTTGAACCAGCCATGCATTTTACTTCTGCTACTTCCAGGTTTCCCAGCAACCAAAGCTATAGCACCAAAAACTATAACACACTATAGCAGCAAAAAGTATAACATAATTTTTCTTTTAGGACAAAGAAGAAGACAGAGAGAGATTCAAAAGATGTACATAAGTAGCTGAAGGCTGACCTGAATAATGGGAAACTCGAAGACCCATCTGCGGTAATAGACATAATACAAGCCATAAAGCAAACCCATCACAAAACCCCTAAACCCCACTGCCCCAATCCACCCAACCCCATCATCAAACTTCGCACACACCGAAACCACCGCAACGAACCCCGAAACCGCCACCGCTGCCAAAAACAGCAGGAACCCGACCGATAACTTAGCCCGAACCCGAGACTCGGGCGACTCCGATAAATCAGAGCCACCGGGAACGAAAAGGAAGCGTATGAGGGCGAGAGCGAGCTGAAGAGGAGAGGCTAGGCGGTGGAGGTGGGGTGAGGAGATGAGGGAGAGTGAGAAGGAGAAGAGGAGCTGTGAAAGGTGGAAGGTCAAGAATGTAATAAACGCAAAAACAGACGGAGCAAATGGGAATGGGGGTTTGGCGGTGGAGTGAGAAGTGGAAGAGATGGTTGATGAGAGGGTTTTGAACATGAAGAAGATGACAGTGGAGGGGATAGATTGCCATATGAGGAACCCTAAGAAGCGGTTGTGGACCACCATGCCTGGTGGTGAAGATGAAGCCATGGGTTTTTTCAAAGGGTTTAGGTGGGTTTTTGGAGGTTCAGACAGATGGGTTTTGTGTTGTTGTGGCTTTGAAATCTTTTATGGAGAGTTTTATGGTGGCGTTTGAGGTTTTTGGTCCTGAGAGGCGCCAACTATGAACTATGAACTGTAAAGGGGATTTTGTGAGTCTAGCTTGGTTTATTTTCTTTTCTTTTTCCTAGAGGGTTTTCTCTTTTCTTTTTCCTAGAGGGTTTTTTCTTTTTTCTTTTTCTGTTTTTGTCTGAAATATTTCCAATTAGATTTATTGACTGAAGGGTTTGATAGTTTTATTTTTTCTTTAAAAAAATTGTATTTATTATTATTATTTTCTTTTCTAATTATATAAATTATTTTAAATTAATTTAATATAAGTAATGAGAATTCGAACTTGCGTGCAAAGAAGCAGAATGGGTGCCCTAACCAATTGACATGATCCCCGTCTGCTTCTTTTTTTCTTTTTTAATAGGAATCAAGATTGCTTTAATCAACAGGAAGGGCATAATTTGCAAACTGTAAATAAGAGGAAACAACAAAGTAAAAAACTAATAATTCATGAAATCCAAAGGACGGGATGAATCGTCTGTAATGCATGCATATTTGCTGGTGCAAAACAGAAGAGACCCATATTCACATCAAACATGACTAAAGAAATTCCACCACACGAACATTACAAGGAATATATCCAAGATGCTACAAACAAGCCAATGCTGAGGGGTTCCTAATCACATGTTATAAGCAACTGACGAATCATCCAAATCCAAACTAGTTTCACTAAAATCAAACTAAATCACTTCTAAACTACAAGATTGACTATTATACACTAGGCAAATGATCCTGCTCTCGAAACATGAGATTGAGCATCTTCGAATTGATCATCATCTATCTTCTCAGATCCCAGGCTTGGTGGGATGAAAGCTCTGTAAACTTGCTCCATGTTAGGAAGTTCCTTTAGTTCATGACCAGCAACTTCAAGAGCAGTGTCTTGGAAAGCCCGGTAGAATTTCTTGCTGCAGATGAAACCAAAGAGCAAGGACAGGATGGGAAGTACGATTAGTAATGCTGAAAAGACGAATTTTTTTGCACTAAAGTAACCAACCATGGTAACTTGGTACAATATCAGAGATGCAAGAACTCGAACGTGCATGTGAGGCCACATCCTTCCATAGCTTTCGTATGAAGGAACATAAACTTTGAGGGCCTGCTCAATCAAAGAACAAGCTTTAGTCTAAACTAATACACAAATGATGAAGAGTTTTTCAATTGGAAACTGGCAATCCATAGAAGACGGAAATATACCTGATTCCGAAGGACAAGCCATCCAATGCCAAAGTACAGAACACCAAATGGAAGAATCAGTGGAGCAATAACTGAGTAGCAGAGGACAACTGTCATGATGAGCATATCACCGGGAACTCTAGTCCCATAACCAAGATCACTGGGAAGCCACGCTGCTTTCAATTCGGCTTCAGTCTTACAAAGATACTTCCTCTTTATATGGAAAATGATTAGAGGAACTATTCGGGACAGTTCAAGACCATAGCCAACGAAAAACCTGTCATCAATGGAAATTACGAAAATCAGTTCACTATTAAAGGCATGATTTTTGTGGACAGGTAAGACTGAAAGCCCCTTTATATTCACCCCAAATAGCAGTTAAAAGAAGCGTTAGTGTCCAGCAATAAGATACTTTGCAATCTTGTTTCGGTTTCTGATACTGAAAAAGAATAGCTAGAAGGTTACTTACTTCAGAGCCACAAAGGTGAGGAAGTAAGTTGCACTGCCGGGGAGGCTAGTTGCTAGTATGGTGACAGTTTCGTTAGGATTCTTCTGAATGGTCTTGAATGTACTGAATATGGCTCCCCCTACAGTGACTCCAAGAAAAACATTGACGATAATGAAATAATAATATTTCCCAGAAGCAGCCCTTATAGCATGGCTCTGAGAAGGGATTCCCTCAGCCTTAGACAAAAACAAAAGGAACTTTGGCAACAAAGCTAGAAAGATTATAAGTGCAATTTGAGGTAGATAAGCCTCCAGCACTGTCTTAATCGCAGCTTGATTCACAACTGGCTTTAGAAATGGGAGAAGTTTCTTCAGATTGTCCAATGTTGTGAATGCAGCGATCAATCCAATTGGAATCATATAAAACACAATGGTCAGAGCCACGAAGATGTACACAACATACTGCCGTACTTGCCTCTCGAAAAACTTAATTTTAAGATTAGGCCAAAGGACTTGACGAGGCTCTGGAGCATCAGTGACTGTCCATGTGTCAACAATTTGGGCATGTAGAGTCTGAGCTGCAGAAGCTGCAGTCACCCTATTGGTGAAAAAAACTAGAGCAGCATTTTGCTGCTTCTCTCGGAGCGTGACCTTTTGTTCAGTCTCTAGTTTTGGGATTAATTCATTGATCTTCCCAGTGTAGTAATCTATACTGTCCACCTTTACCCCACAAACACCAAGGAAGCCAGTTTTGTTAGTGGGTCTTTTTCCTTCTGCATTGCCAGTATTTTTCGAAGCTGCATAAATTGCTTCAGCGCGTGCAAGCTTCTTCTTATACTTTTCTAACTCTTTCCAGATTTTGTTGACCTATATAAGAATAAAATTAGCATGACTGGAACTAAAATGGGACACACACCATCACCAGTCATATTGAAAAAGCATAATCGTCTGATCTACTGTACTTTCTCTAGGCATCTTGAATTTTTACATGATAAAAGTGGAATTTATCTAACCCAAACGATTCCAGACGCCCAAATAGATAATAAATTTTCATGTTAAGACAGAGCGATCAATTGTGATAAAAGTCCTATCCTAACAGGAACCTGGAATAGCCAAACCCAATCAGAGATGTTCACATCCATAACAGAGAACAAAGCTACAAAATGCTTAGGAAAAGGAAAATCGAGAAGCATACCTCTTTATTATTTGTGACCACCAATGATCTGTAAAATGTATCGGGATAGACAGTCTTAAAATAAGAATCAACCTGTTCCTTTCTAAGTTGACCCTCAGGAGCAGCAGGTATGTCTCTAACAAGAATTGCAAATTGTTCAGGCTTCACTTGAGGAGACATTAAAGCATTGGCTCTAAGGGCGGAGACATGTTTATATGCCTTCCACAACAAGAAATATGTAAGAAAAGAAACCCAGTAGACGCCTATCAGAAATGCCCACAACCTAGGACTCTTCTCCTGTACAACCAGAAAGACATACATAAACAAAGTTAGTATGAGTTCATGTTCATCATGTTAGCACTAACATGAACACCTAAAAAACTAAAGGCTTCCAACTCAGGAACCCGAATGATATCATTCGAAAAGATTATAAGAAAACCCAGAGCTGCCACAATTAAAAATGGTTGTTGATCCCATGGGAAAAGAAGAAAAAGACCGAGACATTCATGAAAATTTGTATAGCTCACCTGGAGATGTCCCATGGATAACTTGTCAAGGTCACTAAAAGTGCCATTGCTTGTTGTGGTATTCGTGGATAACTTGCCTCCAACGTCAGTGGCAGCAACTGGCAGAAGGACTGGTAGCAGAATAAGGCTGGATAAAACCAATATTCCCAACACTGGCACATCAATAGGAAAGTTAGATTTCAAAATTTTGCACTTCATAAACAAAAAAATTAACATGTTTAGGTCAAGAATTGCATACAGATACCCAAACACCAAACAAAATAACCACAGCTTCTCCTGTAACAACTACTGTGTTCAAGTTCAACTATGAAATATATATTCTTGCTCACCTTGCAAGGCACAGTAACCTAACATAAAATTCCATTCATTTTTACACAAATCCATAGTCTTAAAAGGGCAAACCGGAAACACGCTACTCATTAATGAACTAGTTTATGAAATGCAAAAGGAGGTGAACAACAGGGCTACAAGAAATAGATTTAACCCTTAAAATAAGCAGGGTTTTGGATATAAATAAGCAGGTTTTACTACTCATTGATGAGCTACTTTATGAAATGCAGAAAAGAGGAGAAGTGGGCTACAAGAAACAGGCTTAACCCTTAACTATTCACAAAAATAGCAACAATAGAAATCTGAGAGTAGCCTACAAATTAGTCCATCCAACCAAATCAACAGCAAAGCTCTAATTATTTCAGGCTTTCAGCAAATGAACAAAACCCAGAAAGTGTCAGGTACAAACAAAAGAGGAACCAGTAATTTTAAAAATTGTCAAACAGACAAGAGGCAGAGACAAACCAGTGCTCAAGAACACAAAGTACACAGCAGTGTCAACCCCTGACACGGAGATAACTTCCTGTTCTGTGGAAGTTAGAGCCTCTTTGATCCAAGAAAACGGGTTACGGGTCTTGGACCCGCCCTCCCATGGATCCAAGCCTCTTAAGATCCGATTGGGATAGTAAACCACACTGTTACCAGGCTTCCTTGAAAGCCATGTGAAGAGGAACATCAAAATGACGAAAATGGCAAAAGACGTCCCTAAGGATGTCAAGAACGAAGTGAGATCCATCTGGGTTTCTCTCTAAACACCAAAAGACTCAAACTTTCTCTTCCTCTAAGCACTTTTGGAATGACAGTTCAGGTGACCATATATGTATATGCACAAAAACACTTGAAAATAAGGTAAGAAAGGAAATGAAATAAGAGAAAGAGAGAGAAACAGAGCCGTTATAAGGAGGAAAGTAACCGTTGGAAAAGAAGAGGAAAGGCAAAGGAGGTTGATAGCTTTAGGTGGTTGTGATGTTACAGTCCATAAAAGGCAATGCCATAGCCAAAATGACTGAGCAAACGAAAATATCTTAAGTGTGATTAGCTTGTTGTGGCCCTTGTTGGGTTGGCACTTTTATTTGTGGGGGCCAAGAAGTTGGAGTGCTTAGTTAAAAGGACAAAAATAGGCTCCCCTGCCTCCTCACGGTCACTGTGTAAAAAATCCCAAAAAACAAAAACAAAAAATAAAGTTTGTTGCCAACGGAGTCTATTTTAGTGGAAAAAATGTTTTATTTTGCAGATCAGTGGTTTCAAGTTCCTACCCTAATGGCACCTTGGTGCAAAAATTAATTAATTAATTAATTAATTTGTTGTGGCCCAATGTGAGTGTTAAAAAATGTCAAATTTAATGTTTTTTTAAAAGTGTAAAATAGTGTTTAATAATTTGAGAACAGTTATTCCCAAAGATGAAAAAGTTGCTTGCAGAAAACATAAATGTGTACAAATAAAAAATAAAAAATAAAAAATTTCACATGTGATCCCTTTAAATAGAAAAAGTTTTACAGGTATGTGTGTTATTCATTGTATTGACGTTTTGTAACGTTGGGGAGATTAAAGAATCCATTGAAGGAAACAAATAAACAAGAATTTACAGTTTCAAAACTCTGTGTCGACTTGCAACTTGGCATGCCTTCAATCGTCATTTTGAAGCTTTAGGGCAACTTTTGATTTCATTGCTTTACGCGAAAGAGATTATAGATGGCGTTTGGTGATTGGCTTCTATCAAGTGCTTTTGACTTAAGAAACAATCTTGTGTGATTCTGTAAGGTCATTAACAAATTATACTTTGTGATTTATTTTAATCAAAGTTTGCTATTTTAAGACATTCAAATTAAAGAAAATGAAAAAATGTTGGCCGACTACTACCGATACTTTTTTTGATCATGTTTTGGCTTTATACTAACGATTTAGTCGACAGCTTGGAGCTTGAAACTCTTAGCTCAAGAATAATCTGAATAAAAAGAATATAATATGTAAGAAGAGAATCAAGGCCAGAAGAGTATGGAATTTGCAAAGACTTGCACAAAAATTATTTAAGACAAGTATAACTGTGTCCTCTCTCAAAAAGAAAAAGCACAATCTGCCTTACCAAATTCAATATGGGGTGTGATCTACACTCCTCAAACATCTCTTACCTTCATTTTGAAGAAAATGCAGAATCATGTGATTGTCAGACTGTCATGTAGGCCGACATTATTACTATGTGATTGACTTTATTTATAATACGGGTAAATTTATAAAAAATTTAGTATAAACAATAGTCTAAATTATAATAAGATATGAGTTTTTTCATACATACATCATCAAGTCAATACTCTTTGCCTCTAAACCGGATTGCAATCACCGTGGATTTATAACATGAGAAATCTTGTGACTTTCTTTCTAGCAGCCTGCTTTTGGACGTTCTCCTGCTTTTATGGCGTGTTAATTTCTTTCTGGCTTAAAAGCAATGTATTACTGAAAGGACCCATTATATTGTTTTAAATGTAAGAAAATTGACGCGTGTGTAAGAAGAAGAATGGAGAAAGTCAAGAAAGATTAGAGAAAAATTAATAGCATTCCACATTACTGAACTTGAAAGCTGCTTTCACAGTTGGGCCTCGAAAGGTTAATTCTGTCATGTTGCGAAAGTTACGGCTTTTGGGTGGTGGGTCCCTTGGGTCCCTTCCCTTCACAAATGGGCTGGTCAGATTTTTCACACACTCTCCACCCGGAAACGACACGTCCGCCCAAAAGTCCGTTGTACGACGTCGCATCGGGAGCTTATAAAACGAGTAAGACTAACTTCACCTACTCCAGCGAGTGGAGATGCCCAGCCACTCTGCCAGCTTAAAAGGAAACAGGGCTCGCAGCTGACACGTGGCAACATCGTGTGCTGCCGACAGATATCGTGTTGCTTGATTTTTTGACCGTTTCTGCGTTTAATCTGAAAAGCGACGGTCCAAATTGACATAGTGGGACCCAGTTTCGGATAAGCTGATTTATTGCTTTGTTTATCCGATAAGAGTTAGTGTTTTATTTTTCTTTGTCCCACCGCTGCGAGTCAGTGTTGTCTTCGCGTATTGACTTATCCTATGGGGAGCTTGTGATTGAGTGGCACGTGGTGCAGAGGAAGACTCGTGGGCCAGGACACGTGGAGGCAACCTGGAGGTTGGGAATGGCAGCTGTGTGAGGACTGGAATGAAACAGTGCGACCCACGTGGCGCTGTCACCTCCGTGCCAAATTAGTCTTATCGATACCAAAAGAAGCTGTGGAGATAAATTGTGCTTTCACATATGGGTACCAATTCTTCCTGATAAAGGAGAAAAAAGAGTGTGCTTGTGTGGCCCAAAAATATGCGTTTCAAAATTTATCATTGCACTGTACTATCGATGATTTTTTTGGGCCTGTCTGGAACTGTTAGGGAAACACTTGATATCACTGATTTGCTATATTCCGTCAATCACGGTATGTTATTCTTGTAATTTTTCTACGCGACAATTGAAGATAGCAAAATAATTATATCCCAGTTTTCACTCTAGAATGAGAGGGTGCCAGAGTTAGCTTTCTGATAAAGATTCAATGAGATAAATGAGTGGTGCTTGTGCTTCCTTGAGTGATGAGCAATCAGAATATAGCTTTCCAATTATTATTCTGACAAAAATCAATCAACAGTCGTCTTGTCGATGATTGCTTCATCTGTTTCTTTCAGTAATGCTCAAATGACACACCAGGAAAGTGGCCAGTCACAAAACGTTAAACTAAAGACATAAATTTAATAGTGTGGTACATACACTTGTCCCAAAGACAAAAAAAAAAAACTTATAACTGTTTTGCTATATTCGGCTAATAACACAATAATACGCGGAAAAATTATCATACGTGTCATTGCATTATTGGTCGGAAATAGCAAAAACTGTTATCCCCGTTATATTAGAGTTTCTCTCCAAGACAATTGTTTAGGTACAAACATGAAATCTTCTAAGCCTTGTGTAGTGATATTATAGTAACTAATAATATCCTACTATTCTACAAACATGAAATCTTCTAAGCCTTACATTAGAGTTTTCCTTATATCTCTGATTTAGCAAAATTTTGATTCAAAAAATTTGAAAGGGGAATGCATTAGCATATGATATAGACTTTAAAAAGAAGGCACCTGTCATTAGGTTGTAGAAAGGAAAATACTTCCCTCATTCCCATGTAAAGAGGAACTCCTACATTCCTGTCAATTAAAGTATGACATGTGAGTAGAAATTTTTCTTTTTGTATTTTTTATTAATTATGTGTCAAACCGTAATTTGCAAGACAGAGAAGGAGGCAAGCAATAGCCCTCTAGAAAAACATAAACTTGTTTTTTGTACTTTTTGTTGTGCATAAGGGAGAAAAAAAAATCTATGGGTCTCTTTGTAAATCTAAGGAAGTAAGAAAAAATATGTGGGATCATAATGTTATACTATTAATCTCATGCTTCTTCTATCTTGAGAAACTCCAAAACATAAAATCCCATTTGAGATTGGAAAATTTTTAGTTTCGACAAAACCTACATCTTTTGCTAAGTTAGCAAACTCAGTTGTTGTTCGTTCCTTGCCACCAGGACATGCCATCATTGTGATGTCCAACGTTACTATGTTCAGCACTGCTTTTGTCTTCTCCAATTCTTCAGTTATTGCAAATTCCACATCTATCACCTTCCCACTTTTTGGTAATGCCTCCCAACAATTTCTTACTACTTTCTTGCATTGATCATCTCCCCAGTTATGGAGCACCCACTGCAAACCATGTAGATTTAGTTAGCTAGGTTCATTTGTGGGGTCGTGACTCGTGCAAAAATTAATGGCCAATATTTAGTCACGCGCTCATACACGACTGATGCTAGCATCTTTTAAGTGGCGGAAAAAATTAAGAAATAAGCAAACTAACCTTCAACATAATTGATTGTGCATTTGGTATTGTCTCGAACATATTTCCACCAACTTGATTCACACCTGCATGTAACAAGTTTACATGTTGGTTAAGATTAATATAACCAAAAAATGGGTTAAATTCATAAGAAAAGGAAAAAAAAATGTGTACATGAGATGTGACCAAAATTGGATTCAAACCCTCTGCTTACCTTGGTATGTAGGAGCTTGAGCAACAACATTGGGCAAATCAAAGTTAATTCCATGGATGTGAGGATACATAGAAACTACTTTTGCAATAGAAGTTCCAATGCCACCCCCTACATCAATCAACTCCTCACCTCTTCAAACCCTTTGTAAACCTTTAACACCTCACTAAACTTTAGGTTAGAACTTTCAGCCAGAGACTTGTTAAACAATTGGCTCATCTCAGGTTTCTTGGACATGTACTCATTTATGGTAATTCCATGGGCCTTGCGGAAGGGCAAGCAGTCTGGTTCAAGCACTGTGTCTTGAGCATGTACAAGCCCTTCACAATCTCAAGTTCAGAGCTCAAAACTATCAATGGGGCCAATGAAACTCCATTTTCATCTGGGACCAAGCAAAGTGTCTCATTGGTGAGGCCATAAGCCCTTTCTTGCAATGTCTCATCATTTGGGCATGGTTTTAGGGCTGTGGATAGGAGGGAATAGGCAGCCAGCAGTCTCAGAATTCTGTCCAAATTCCCAGCTGCATTTGGATTTGAAGTTGGAATTTGTGAGGCAATTTCTTTTGCTGTGAGATGAGATGCAGGCCCTGACTTGGCTATGATGCTGAAGACATTTAGCTCAATTGCAGCTTTTAGGGTCATTTGGATGGGAATGAAATTTATCAAACCCCTTAGCTGAGATAATATTTTCACGACTTCTCTGGTTTTCCATGTTTGTGTTTCTGCGTTCTTGTTGTAGCTAGCTTTGCTTAACTTGGATCTTGGGCACCATTATAAATATTGTTGAGCTTCTTGCATAATTCCAGCCAAGATTGAAGGAAAGGTAAATTCCTCTCTGTATAACTGATAGATAAGGCGCAGACTTTCTCCCCTGGTGGGCATTAATTTCCGGACCAAAACTAAAGCTGGACCTAGTTAAACTCTTATGTTCCTGAATTTGGAGAAAGCAAGATTTTGATTAAACTAAAATTAAAAAAACACAAATTTTCTTGAGTATTTGAAATCCACTTGATCTCAAATAATCAAACTCACATATTGATTTAATTAACATAAATGATTAATAACTTTAACAAATCAAGCAACTTTGATGAAAAATCTCTTCACAACAAAGCAAAATGGTGCATACTAGTATTGAAACTATCAATTGCTGGATGTTAAATCATGACCATAATATACAATGTAGTGGTGGGTAGTGGGGTGAACTTGAGCAGCCCCATTTTACAACACAATCTACACTTGGAAGTCTTGGATGATTCATTTTGACAAAACCATTTCTCACAATCCATAGTTAGGAGTTTGTACTTTTAATCCAAACTAAATCCACAAAAATCGGGATGAGTCTGAGGCTTCCAAAAAGAGAGAGTGAGGAGTTCTGCAATCTACTCATGTGAAGCACAATGCTCGGTGTCACCTGAAGTTACAGCATTGAGCTCGACCACGAGCCAACTTGTCCCAAAGACAGATCATTTGCCTTGGGGATTGGTAATGTGCAGTGTAATAGTTCTCCATGCATCCATACTGACAAAACTTCCAGTTATGGGAGTACTGGACAGTCGCCATGGAACTGTTGAACTGCTCAACCCACATTCCCATGCTCACATCCTCCATCTTGAAAAGCTGCAATCAAACACACATTATGTTCATTAACACTATGACGAAACTCGACAGAACTTGGTAGGTGGCTACAAATGTAACCACACATGTATTACTTTCTTTTTCTTTTGGCCAACATATTACTTTCAAAATTTGCAACACACAAAGATGGAAAAGAAAGGAAATCATCTTCAGAGAGGAAAAAAGTCAGGACAATTAGTAACTAACCCTTAGCCTTCGACTCCCATGCTGAGAAATGACAAACTTAGCAATATCAATGGAAATTATATATCCAGGGCCATTGGCATATGGAGGGTAAACTTCTTCTGGCCACTCCTGTCACAATAGACAATAATCCTTCAGAAATATAGAGGGGGAAAAAGAGAAAGAAAGTAAATGAAAAAACCACACACAGAAAGGGAATTTAACATGCATCCTCTTTGAAAATTTTCAGTCCAGTAAACGAATTAAATTTAGATAACAGCAATAACAATAGGGAACTTAGGATGCCGTATACAGGGAAATTATTTTCTTGTCCATTCATATTATTCTCCTGGTACCATGGAGTAAAGCCTGTGTGCAATTCCTTGCCAGCAACCCAATCCACCATTCCACGATATTCAATTTCCAGAATATAAGATTAAGAAAAGTAGCTCCTACTAAACAGATGGTTCAAGACATTTCGAAAACCCACAAGACAACTCATCAAATACAACTATTGAACAAATGCAGATGAACGGATGACTTAAACAAGTAGAGATTCACGCCAACTTGCATACCTCATAGGTTACAGCCCATTTTCCACTTCTGAGAGGGCGATGCAAGAGGTTAAGATTGCCCATATAAAGGGATTTTTTAGAAGAGATGCCTTCAATTTCCTTTAATACAGTGTCCACTCTAACAAATGTGTCATCGTCACATTTCATGATGTATGCAGCTGTCACGTTCTGGACCTGCATCAGGGTGTTGAAGCTTTTAAAAAACACAAACTCAGGAAAAAGGCCCAGTTGAATGGTTTTCCAAACTAGACACAAATATGAACACCTGATCTCCGACCAAAAAAAAAAGAACATCTGATCGAACAATATACATACATATATATATATAGTGAGCTTCCGTTGAGGGATCCCTCAAATAACCTTATTTGTGGGACACCCTTGTAGGGCTCGCCGTACATTGTATTTCATTAATCCAAACCGTCTATTTTGTAGATATTCATTTGAAAATCATCTCTACAAAAAATACTTGAATCCGATATCATTTGACCACTCAATTAAATTATTGAAATTTTAGTACTTTCTTGAAGCACCGTGTTCATTGATTTTGTAGGACACAATTAGATGTCTAAATGGTTTCCAATTTGTCTAATTTTTTGCAAGGATGATCTATGAATGAATACTTAAAAAATCGATAGTTTGGATCGTTGGAAAAAAATTCGTGAGGTACCCTAAAGGGTGTCACTCAAATAAAATTATTTGAGGGATCCCTCAATAGAAGGGGTATGTATGTATATGTAAACTCACACACCTAAATATGTTCAATCAATGAAGGAATACTGGAGGATAAACTGAACTCACCCCAAACTCACAAATAGAGATGGTTTTCAGAACGACAAGCTCATAGCGATCCATAAAGGGCAAAATCACAATATCACCGAAGTAAGCAGCCTCTTTCTTCAACACTGCATTTACCTCCTTCCTCGGATTCTGCAGAACCTAATAATTAGTATAACCAAATATTGAAGGAAAAAATTAATATGGAAAAGTTTGATTCAATATAAGCTTTGACCTCATATCCCAATAACCTCATTTTCTGTAGCAACCTCAATAATCTACAAAGTCCTTGTGTTATATTATTCAAGTTTTTTTCTTTTTATTGCGAGGAAGATTTCAAAGGTTACGACCCTAAAGGCACAATTCAGTTTTTGATAATAGATATTGTGAAATGATCCAAGAATAGAATTTGAACTTAAACCCAGTCATTCCTACAAGTTGGAATCCAATTAGAGAGAGTACTTTTTATTTCATTAAAACAATTTGAACAAGTGCATTCCATATTACGTAAATGAACCCCATACAATTCAAAAACCATATCTAAATCAGCTTCAGGGCAATGAAATTCAAACATCAATCTGGCCTGTCTGACATGTTAAAACAGATGTAATACAACTTTCCTCTTTCAGTTAAAGATTCATCTAACACAAACAAAACCCAAAACTTCAAAATAGATAACAAACAGAAAACTTGAAAGACTGAACTGCACGCTCAGCCAGTTAGAGGCACACTTATATTTACACATGATGAGATGTAACTACTCAAGGACATTATACATTTAAAGAGAAAAAGACCAATGTAATACTTGTTCTCCAGCCTTATAAATGGTTACCAAAACCAATTGATCATGAGATCTGACTACTCAACTCTTAATATCAGATCAATTATTCAGAAGCTAAATGCAAGAAACTTACCAATGCAACAAAGAAACGGACTACTACGTTTGAGGACTTGATTACTGATGATTGCATCCAAGTTTTTCTCACTGACATGCGCTCTGCAAAGTGATTCGTAGCAGAAAGAACCCCAATAAATAGCTGAATAGGACTCTTAGGTAAAGGACGAGCTTTCCACTTCTCTGACATCTCCAGTACTCTTTGAGGTGAGAAACTTGGATGAGAAGAGGGAAGAGAAGTAGCATAAACAGAATGTACATCAACATCTCCTTTAATTGCTAATCCGGTTGCATCTTCAAGTGTAAAACCCTAAAGTTAAAGCATAAAATAATTAGAAAAAAGGTACATTGCATTAATGTTAGGGAAAACATGGGAAACGGACAAGGAATAAAACTGAAATGATATAACTCGACCAGACACCTCAAAATACATATAATCATTAATCATAATTATGGCCTTGGCATATTCGTGCAATTTTTATAATTCACACAAAGAAAAAAGTAACTAAACACATAATGTTAAATGGAATTCAGAAAGTGGGTGGAGACGGGGGAAAGGAAACCAACAACAAAATCTGAGAAGATATGTAAAATCACTTTAAAATGCAAACAATTGAACAGGATTTCTTTTCCCAACAACAAGAGCTGTACGGCAGAACTAGCAGCACTATGCGCACCAAATTTGCAATTTTGCACCATGCAAATCTCAGAGGTAAACATAAGCAATCTTGGTAAGTTGCTCAGTTATGCAACATACCGTCCGATACGGAAATGAAGTCACATGCCTGCCCCCAACACTAATATGGAATCCATCCACACCAGCACGTATGGTCAAGATAAACAGTCTACCCTCTGTAAAGGGAAATGGCCAGGTAACTTCTGGCTTCTGCTCACGCCCTATGAATCGCTTAAACCATGAGGTAGTCTTGGACTCCTTTGAGTCAACCATATCATTCCGCATCCACTTTTCACATCTCCCATATCCATCAACTGCCACATAAAGTCATGTTACAACCCACTTGGCTTATAACTATCTATATATATAATCTACATAATGAACAGCTAGACAATAGAAAGAAGGTGGATATTGGAGTCTACATTCTGAGCATCAAATAAGTACCCCATCCTTTGAAATAACAGTGTGACTGTAGGATGGTCAGGATTGTTAAGGAGGAACCAGCAAGAATAAGCAACCCACACGGTATACAGCTCAGTCAAATGCTTTATATATAATCTACATAATGAAAAGTTACATGATAGAAAGAACTTAGAAGGGGGAAATGGTTTTTACAATCTGAAACGCAAACAAATGTTTGACATCCTTTATCCTCATAATATTCCTATTTCATGCCATATTCAAACTTTTCCTTGTTAAGGGACATATCCTCACACAAAGCATTAACTCCATTCATACACAGGTATACTAATGTTTTTTTTTATTTTTCAGTTTGTGTTTGCTCATGAATATTTATGCCTATTTACAAATACCATGGCTTGTGATGCAGAAATACAAGGAAAGAACTTATCTTCTAAATCAATGAAACATTGTTACCTAGCATGTCTTCATTGTTCTTGGATGGTAAACCATCACACCTTTGAGCTGATCCCCATTGCATCCTATAACAGGTGTTGTGCTCAATGACTGGCCGCTGACTCCAATCTCCCTTTAATCGTGGATTCAAGTGCAATATCTTCGGTGGGTCCTCCCCATCCACTGACTTCAATCCTTGCAACTCAACCATGAATTGAGAGACCCTAACTATTCCATCACCCCTCCTCAACTTTGCCAGCTGGGGCACATACTCCTCATGAGCATAATGGGATGTTCCCACCACCGTAACAGAAGAGCCTGCAGCAAGCCCACAAGGAAGGAACATCAACTTATCTCCCATTGCCAATTCTTCCCCACTCATCGATAGCCATGAAGGACATGACTCGGGTTTTCCCTCAACTATAGAACTCTCTCCTGTCTCCTTCCCATCAAGTTTATCCACTTCTTCCCAAGCATTTAACCCTAATGTCCAAGCCTCATCTGCCATCCTCTCAAGCACTGAAAGTTCATTAGTCCTATTCATTTGCCTCAGAATCTCACCAGTTATCCGACCATATCGATGCTGTAGTGGCTTTATAGGCTTAGACCCACTTTTCTTCTCTTCCAAAGGTTCCTTGCTAGGCCTCACAGGCGCATCTTGGCTCTGGTCTTCCAATTTCCTGTGAAATGTATCCTTATAAACGGAACTAAATAATGGTTTACTCAAATCCGCATCTTGAGAATCCTGTACTTTCGCCAGGTCCAATCCAACATAGCCATCATCACCACTCATCGCCTTTGCTATCTCTAGAAACTGGGGAAACTTAACGGATATGAAGACCAAGTACAATGCCGCTAAACCAAACAATAAATGCTGCAATTTGAACCTCCTAGCAACAGAAGGTTCAATTTTCAGCCTCTTCATCTCTATTAAACTAAAACACAGACTACAATATACTCTACAACAACCAAAAAGTTCCGATGCCCATTTCTTCGATGACCAAAGAGAAACCCAATACAAGCTCCAACTCTAAACCCATGAAAAACACGCAAAGTAAAGCTTTCCCAAATCCTCAAGACAAACCCCTATCCGATATTCAATACCAAATCAATAGTGGCAAGAAACGCAATCATACACTGAGAGAACTCGAACCCCGTAATGGGTTCAGAGGGATCGAGTTCAAGAATCAAGCAATGTCAACAATTCAGTATCACAATGCAAGAAAACCCATCAACAAAATTCAACACAGCAAAGCTTAAAATCATCAAAGCCCTCACCGGCATTCTGCACACAGTTTGATCTCGACCCAGAAGAGACCGTACAGTGAAAATGCCAATGCGATTAGATTGAGGAGGGAGAAGTAGGGGAATGTTGGTACAAAAAGGAGGAAAATTTATTCTGAGAGAAAATAAAGATATTTTACTCAACAAGAGAATAACTGATGCTAAGTAGATTTCGTTCCCATTCTTTTGGGTTTTTATTTTCTTTTGCCCCCCATTTCGTAAAGAAGGGTCAGGTGTTTTTTTCTCCCTGCACCTAAAATATATTTTTCTTCTTTTTTTCTTCTTCTTTTAATTTGATCAAATTGGACTTCTTTTTTTCTGACATTTCTTATTGAAAGTGGTTATAATATATTAAACTCATACACACTACACGATACTAAGATTTGAACCTTTGACCTTGCAGCAAATACTCCAAACCATTATACTAATGAGTCATTTGTGATCAAATTGGACTAAAACAAGGGTTTTCGTGACATGATTTGCTCATAGTGATTGGTCACGACTCACGATTGTTATAATATACTAGCCTCTCGTGACGCGGACTCACGATTGTTATAATATACTAGCCTCTCCGCATACACTTCCGCGTCTACGAGAGGCTTTTTAAAAAAATAAAATAAATTTATTTTTATAATAAAAAAAGATAATGGGTAGTTGTGTTCCATAAAAATATGATCCATTATATGAATTTTCTTTTAATTTTAATTTTTTTAAATATGAAAAAGTGTGAATTTACCATACTATCCTCATTTAATTAATAATTCTAATTCTTTTGCATTAACCAATGATATTTTCTGGTATTTTGAATGTTTTATCATTCTCTGTCTTTTGCTTTATATATAAAATGAAATACAATAAGGAAGTTTTGGTTTTTTTAATTAGTTAGATTTGTTTACAATCTTACAACAAAAATAATTGTTCACTTGTGAGAGTTTAAATATTGTAGTTTGTCGTTGTAATTTTGTGCGTTGAGATGCATTGACTTTTGCAAGCTTGTGACTTTTATGTCAGAATTTCTTTGGTCATTTATGACTGTGTGAAGTTACACTCGTGCCAAAGCTTAAGTTCTCACAATTAATTAATTTATTTTTATATGTTTTTTGGTTAAACTCTTTTTTATACTTTAATTTAGTTTAATAATGTTATTACATGGAATAATATTATTGAATTACATTAAGTTGTAAGAACGAAATTTTTTGGTCGAATGATAAGATCCTTCTGGTCATATGCTATTCTAAAATTTAGAGATATAATAATTACCGGCCCGGATTTCAAATTTTCATGTTTTTTTTTTCCTTAATTTTATTTTATGAGCAAGTTGGACTGCCCTTATCCAATTTTCCAAAACCCTGAGCTCCCCCTCACTTCCACTCTTGAGTGAGCCCAAAAGGTCCAAACTTTAAATCCCCAGCAACGATTAGCTTCATCTATACCCAGAATTCAGCAGCTGAACCAGCTCAATCACTCCCTTTTCAAATCTTGCAATATAGCGGTACGTTTTATGCCTTCAAACTCCAGTTCTAATCTTTACCCACCTTACAGTTCTTTGGGTTACAAATTGAATAGTAGTGCAAGATTAAAACTTTCAGTTTCTTTGTTATTAGATTTTCTCTGTGAGTTTTCTTTTTTCTTTAAATAAAGTTTGGTTCAGTTTTCCAGATTTTGGTGATATTTATGCTGCGGTTAAAGTGAAATGGCATCTATATCAGGAACTTGGCTGTATCAAGGTGTGTTTATTTGATCTTATTATCTTATTTAATGCTGAAGATCATTTCATATACAAGTTTTTTTTTCCCAAGCTTTTGGTGTGCTTCTGGCAGATAGAGGATTGAAAGGTGCAGTCTTAGCACAGAGCCATGCTACTGGGAACCCATGTTTCAATCATTTCAAGGTTTGTTTTCTCTCCAATAAATTCATTTTACATATATATGCGTGTTTGTATCTGTCTCTATCTCTCTCTCCCTCTGTGCATAACATGTGCATATTGGTCACTGGAATTTCTTCCCTTTTTTACTATTTGTGTTGCTTTAGTTTTTAGGCTTCCTTTATTCAAGTCTCTATTTCCTTGTGAAGTGTTTCCTTTAGTAATTAAACATGGGCGATTTCTTTGGTTTAATTTTTGTTTGATTGTGGTAACAGTTCTGAGACCAAACTGGCCATCTTGCTAAGTAGAGATTTAGAACTTTTAGATGGGGAATGTTGTAAACTGGCCATCTTGCAAAGCTGAGATTTAGAACTTTTAGATAGGGAATGTTGTAAACTTGTTTTGCAAATGCTACTTGGAAGCATAAATTTTTCGTTGCATGAGGAAAGTGTTTGTACGTAGGCATTGAAGTGTTTGAGCTTGGGCTTGTCATATTCCTGAATCAATTGCCTCTCTGCACTCACAGAGCCATGCTAATGGGAACCGATGTCTTTATGTCATTTTAGTGCTTGTGTTTTTTGTATCACTCTATTTGTTGACCTAATTTTTAATGTCTGGCTCTGGTAAGATATTTCAAATGGTAGGTTCCAAAATACATATTTTGTCTATTGAAGCTTTGTCATCTTTCTTTTTTCCTTTTTAAAACCATTTACTGTTGTGCTAATTTTAGCATGTATAATTTTATGTGAATAGCACAGGCATCAACTGTAAGTTCATTTCCAGTTGGATTCTTCCAAGTTAGAGTTGGCTCGAATATATCACCAAAGAGGGCACCTTTACTTCCTTCTATAAAGTGTGAGAAGAAGGATGATTCCTCCAAAGATTTCTCTATTGAGCGTCCACCCTATGATAGTTATATGGACTCAACATCTGGGCAGCTTGAACCTGCATCTGGTGCTCGTGCCAGCATTCCAGGGCAGGATTATTGGCCTGAAGGCACTGCAAGTCGAGTTAGGGCTGCCAGGGCTCCTGAGCCCACTGGTAAATCAGTTGGATCTCCATCTTATGGTAGAAATCCTGGAAGTAGGAGGAGGAAGAATAAAACATCAGTTGCTGCTGGTGAATCTTCTGAACCAAGTGTAGAATCAAGTGATACAGTGGCAGTGGAACTGGAACCAGAGACTTCAGAGGACACACTAGAGGATCCTAAAGATATCCCATCTGAATATGTTGTCTATCAGACTGAACCTGAAAAAGAAGAAGAAACAGGATTTGAACTAGACAAGAAACTTGGACGTCCTCATCCCTTTATTGATCCAGAAACAAAGAAGCCACTAGAGGAGCCGCTTACGAGTGATGAACTATGGTGGAACTGGAGAAAACCAGACAAGGAACAATGGTCCAGATGGCAAAGGAGACGACCAGATCTTGAAACGGTTAGTGCGTATATAATAGAGAAAAAATGGCAATGCTGTATTTAATTTGGGGATTGTGATGCATTGTTAGGCTCACGGAACGTATAAGCCAAGGGATCTATAAACCAATTTTTTGAATATTTAGGTGATATGAACCATGCGACTTTTTAAATATTACTAAATTAAAAGCTTTCTTGTTAAGAATTACTAATCATATTTGGGTTTTGGAGTGAAAGACCGTGTCGGAATTTATTCAATGGTCCACCCTACTTTTTTTGTGGAATTGCAACATTTTTTATCTTGTTTACATGAGGTTGTCACAATAAGCAATGCCACTTATATTACATATATTAATGAAATCAATATAAGCTCACTTCTTGTTAGAGCGCCCATGTAATCAATCCATAAACTAACAGGAACATCAGAAGGAAAATGGTCTTCTACTTTGACTTGGATATTGTCTTTCAACTTCTTCAGGTTTTTCTCAAAGCAATGGCAGAGACTGGGCAAGTGAAGCTTTATGGTGAACATCCAACATTGACTGAAACTTCACTTTACAGAGCAAGACGTCATCTTTTCAAGGAAGAGAGGTATAATTGATGATTAATTTGTAAGCTTCTGTATGTATATAATATATTGGAAGACATACATATGTAGTTTAGCATTATGTATGAAATTAAAGCAAAACAAAACTAAGGATTGATACGAGGATGTGGTGAACATTGATGGTTGGTTTTGTCATTCTGTCAGTACTAAGGAGAGTGATAACAAACATTGCTGCAGCATCCTTTAAACAAATTAAAAGAGATGAAAGGATGGTCCCAGTGCTCAACTCTTGATTTTGGATTTGTTTGTTCATGGAAGTCTTTCATGGGACTTTGCATTGTCAACATAGAATGATTTGTGTCTTAGTTTAGGTTTTATTTAGGTTTGACTTTTTTCCTTGCACCTGCTTCTCCATTTCTTATTTTGTTTACAAGTAGTGATTACCATGCAACCTCAAAATATTGATTAAGAACTTCTATGGAGTTTTGTTTTTATGTGGAATTTTCAAGTAACTGCTGATTTTGTAGGCTTCAAGCAGAACAAGAGAAGCTGGATAGAATAGGTCCACTTGCATACTATTCAGAATGGGTTAAAGCGTGGAAAAGAGACACTTCTCGAGAAGCCGTTCAGAAACATTTTGAAGAGACTGGTGAAAATGAAACAACCCAACTAATTGAAATGTTTTCTCAACAAACTGATCGAGAGTATCGCATAATGATGGGGACTGATATCCGTATACGTAGGGACCCCTTAGCGATGCGTATGCGAGAGGATCAAATAAAGCAAAGTACTCACTCCAAAGCTGATAATTTTGTGCGTTATTTTCATGTCTTTCATTCTTCATATCATTATTTAATCATTTCAACCCCTGAAACAGTTCACTTCATTTAGAAGAGATTTTTCAATTCAGTTTATTTTGATTGGATAAGTGATGCATTCTTGTGCAGTTGTATTTGGTCAAAAAACAATGATGCATCTTATGGGCCCTATTGCAAATTATGTTTTCACAATATCGGGAAATATTTTATCAACATATTCCAACAGGTATCCAGTAGTTCCATTAAACATGTTTAATGATCTTGATTAAATAATATCAATCTGAATCTCATTTTTTCTCTTTTATAACTGTTGGATCTTGAATATGTGTTGATGTTGTTTTCGTAAGGCAAGAAATGCAAAAAGTGCATTGTAGTTTGTTGACTAATTTATTTGGCCTTTGCAGTATGGGGTGGAGATCCTGTTTACCCAACTGTGAACTATATTCAAGATCCAGATGAAGTGATTGATTACAGAGGCCCAGATTTTCATGAACCGACACCAAATATGCTGTCTTTTCTGAAGGAGGTCAGTGCTATTCAAATCCCTTACCTTTTTCTTTTCTGGAACATTATGAGGAGTTTTATGCTCAGATTAAGTCATTGTTCTTCATTGTTCTTCATTGTTTACTCATTCACAGTTATCGTGAATTTTGTCATCTCACATGCTAAATTTAACACGTTTTTTTTTCCTTTATTTATTATTGGACTTGCTGGATTTTTTTCTAGCATCTGCTGTATCATTTTTATACTCAAGTTTTTACTTCCCTGCTCTCTGATCAGCATGGAAAAATCATATCAAGGGAGGAGCTTGAGAAAATTCTGTCAAAAGAGAAGACCGAAGAGCTTGAGGTAATCAATTGAAAGTGTTTACTTTAATTAGTTGGATGGATTATCTTGTCTGCCTGGACAGCAAACTCCCAGGAAAGGGCTGTCCAAGAATTCCAAATTGGGAGTGTACCAGACAAACAAAGGCTCAAGCACACATTCATTAAAAATAAATTATGAGGTTCTTAGGTACATTATTGGATGGAATTAAACATTTAGCATCCATATTATATACCTATCCTGAGTCCTAATCATCCTTTTGATTAGTGTCAACCACTATAGTATCTAACCCCTATAGTGAAAAGAGCAGCTTATCTATGGAATTCTGTCAAATTATTCATTACAGAGATGCTGCATATTCTGGTTACAAAGTTACAACCCTAATTAAAACGTAGAAAACTGTATGTGGTGTGGTGGGTGCATTTGAATTGTGACAGAATGTTTGGGAACAAAGCATCTAATCTAGCTGTTCCTTGTTTAACTCTTAATATAATTCTATGGAAGCAGGCACCTGATATGGATGAAGCTATGGCACAAGCTGTTGACATTGGCGAAGATGTAAGTCTGATTGCTTCACATACATTAGTTCCATAATTGTATGTTCTTACGCCGACAATGATATGCCTTGGATGCAGTTGTCCAGCATACTTCTAATCCACTTATGGTTGTTACGTATGAAATCTTATTTGGTACTGTTTATAATAGGATGAAGGAGAAGATAGTGAGGCCGAGGTTGATGAACAAGGAGAGAAAATCACACGCAATTGGAGTGTTTTGAAAACTACTCCTGAGCTTACCAAATCAAAGGTGATTCTCATTTCTCAGTTTTGCCGCATTTCTTCATTCGTAACATTCGATTGTTTCATATAATCCTCATTTATGGACACGAAAAGAAAAAAATCCATTGCAATTAAAAACCTGTATATGGCACAAATTAATATATAAACGTCGCAATATATGTAATGATTTACCATAATGTCCACTTGCGTACCATAATGTTCATAGTTAAAACTGCATCACCTATAATGTCCACATGCTTACCATTTCTTATCCATTTCAAGCAATGCATTTTAATGTATTTTTCTCCAAATGTTGCAGGGTAAACCCAAAAAGGACGCCATGTCTGTGGAAGAGGCTGTAGACGATTCAGAGAACTTGACAGATTTTCTGATGGACTTTGAGGAAGAAGTGTAAATATATTCTTTGGAAGATTTTGGTTGAGATTCACAAAGAAATAGGCGATGAAGTAGGTGCATGCATTATTATGTAATCCAGCAGTAAAACCGTAACTTATTTACGTGAATTGAACAGAAGGTAAACTCAAAGTTATTAACCTGACTTGGTTTTTTTTCTGATAAAATTCATGTGGACGGTATTATGGCCGCATTTTTTTTTATACAAGCGATATTGTTGTGCCTTGATTCGAAAACCATTGTGGCCATGTTTATTTGACAAGGGAAAATTGCTTTCTTAAACCAAATGTAGATGTGGGCCTTAGAAGATCTAACGGCCCACGTTCAAGTGGACATTCCTAAATCAGTTTTTCTCTTTTTGGGTCAATCCCAGAATCAGTATACAATTTTGATACCTTGAATTAAAAGGAGGTAAGAAAAACCCCAAAAAAATCTTCAACAATCACATGCAAATAATAAACAAAGAGAGAGATGATGAGAGCAAGAGCTTTTTGAGGTTTTTTGGCCTCAAGTAAGATTCTCTTATGTAAGCAAATTTTCCCACTTTTTGAAAAATCAGGTGACTTTCTTTTTGGAGCTTTAGTGACTTCCAGGGCACATTAAGTATTTGCTAATTAAGATGCTCAGGTGATTAGCTAACCTCTGGCCTACACTATCTATCTGATGCCTCTGCAAGATCTTAAATTAAAAGTGCTTTTGTTTATATTATCCTGTTCCTGCTTCACATTAGCATTCATACCAAACTTAAGCTGTCATTATACCTTAATATAATAATCATTTTGAGCCCATTATTCTGTTTTAGGTTCAGCCACCAATTTTAAAAGCCATAATTAAAGGTTTAAAATAAATAAATTAGTACAAGTCATGCTTTTAGGGGCCAAATTTGGGGGATTTATGAAGTGGACCCATTTAAAATTGCATTAAAAAAACAAATTGTTTATGTATGGTCCATAAGATCAAGGACTTAAAACAATGTGGTCCATAATTCAATTGAGTATAAACCAAACACCCTTTTGTGCAGACATTTATCCCCAAAAGAAGACACATTCTCATTTGGGGTTTTCTAATTGGGACAAATTTTGATTACTGTGGATGATAGAGTTTGACTTTAAATTAAACAAATTAATTATTGGCAGAGTAATGCAGATGATACAGAAATGATTAGAGATGTTGGCAGCAAAACATCACAACTAATCACAACCAAATTTTACTAATGAGGAGGGAATTTGGTGGTGCTGTCACCCAAAACATGGTCAAGAAAAAATCTAAGCAATGCTGGCTTGCTTTCTTGCCTTGCCTTGCCCCTTTTCTTCTTTTTTTTCTTTTTGGGTTTGAAGAATCACATGTAACAGCTGAGGCAGGAACATCTGGTCAACTGTGTTTGATTCTGTGTTTGTGTCTTTCCAGCATTGTATGCTCTTTGGATGTGGCTCATTTTGAGAAGGGGGGGTCACTAATCTTTTTAATTATGTTAATATGTCATCATTAATTTAAGTGCCCTTTCGACCTCTCTTTTTCGTTAATTAGTCGTGTTTAAGTGACCCGCATTCATGATTAACAAATGGGCTCCACGCTAATCATCTATCATTAGTCTCGCCTGTCCATTTGGTTGTCATTAGGGACTTTTTCTACATTCTACATCTGTTTAATTGACTATGCATGTAAGTTCAATTGTCTTGTCTTGCTTCCATCGCGCCCAATTAGAGGCGTATATGCCTCTACATGTTGATTAAAGTGTTCTAAATTTCAAAAAAACTCACGGTTCGAACTCAATAACACTTGATTTAGCGGAATAAAATTGACCGGCACTTTATGTGAACTCATAAATGATATGACATTTTAACACAAATATTAAATACATAGCTTGATGTCAGTTATAACAGTTGGCGAGACAATGTGCACGCTCCTTACATCGTTTTTGTTCTTTTGCCAAAGTTAAGAATTGAGAGGGGGAAAACTCACAAACACGTGTGTCGTGAGGGTTTGAACTCAAGACCACTATGAGCATACCAAATGTCTTGATCAATCCAACTAACACTCCAGTTGTATAAAAGCTTCATATTATGTGGGAACAAATGAATTATTATTTTTTGCTATAAAATAAATTTGATTTGAGCTTAACTAATTAATTTCTTTATCTTTTATTTGTGATCCTTAAATTGAGATTTGATCATATCAAATATGGATTGAACTTATGTCACCAATCCCCTTGTAGCTTGTGCAAGCACAACCAAAACAAATGTTTGGGCTTGAAGTTGAGCCATCTCATCACAGAAGCTTTTCTTAGAGCAATGGGTCTCCTCAAGACCCATTTTCAAATTTTAGAGTTGCATGCACACAGAAAGTGCATGACACTAATAATTTTGAATGGTGTACAAGAAATGTGAGATTAAATTTTATCTTCAATTCTCCTCCCCTAATATCATAAAAGAATAAAATAAAATAAAACCTAATTTCTACAAATTTTGAAGAATTAAATAAGGCAGGGAAGGGAAGGGGAATAAAGGTGGAGAGAAAGGGTAAACATGTACTCGGAACATTTAAAAATTTATCGAGCAATAGATAGATAACAGATTATGATGAATTATTATCAGCAAGTGTACACAAGCGCGGTGGATAGGCGCGTGTGGAGGGGGAGCCCATTCCAATCACGTCGCGTCAAAAAGAGAAAACGAGGAAATCTAGAGAGAGAAATTGCGTGGAACCCACAAATCTAAGAGGTGAGCTGTTGCTTTACTTGACACCTATCGCTTTTCCCTTCCCTCCCCCACCACCACCATCACTCTCTCTCCCTGCTGAGAATGAAAGGAGAGAGAAAGCCCATAGATTTGGATTATGAAAAGGAAGAGAAGAGAATATCATTCAAAACCCCCCAAGCTGTTGTTGTTGTTGGTGGCATGCTGCTCTTACACTCAAATTTTACTCTTATGGCATATTTACCCTTTCATAATCGGATGAGAATGAATTAAATTGAGGAGAGTTAGAATTCGGATTCTTATTGAAGTTGTTTATTAAATTATATAGAATCGGAGTAGCATTAGTATTGATTATTTATAATTTGTTTACTAAATTCCTATAAATCAGAATTGAAACCAAATTGATTACTAAAATGTCATCGTTGTTGGTTAAAGTAACAAAATAAAACTTTCTTATAACGAAAATAACACTATTTTGTTATTTCCGTTGCATGAAAGTTTCTCTCTTAAAGTATATGACAAATTATGAATTTTAAAATTGTGTGATGATATAATAGATATAAAAATAAATAAATTTATAATTAGTTAGTTTTTCAAGAATTATGATATCATCTCCCACCTAAAAATTCAACTTCATATTTTGATTTCGAATTAATAAACATGTTGTTAATTAAATTCAATAAAAATAATTTAATTTAATTTAATTTTAGTTGTATGGGAAGGGGGAGGTATGTGATATTATCTATCTTCCACCCACCCCACCACCACTCTTCTTATTTATTTTTTAGTAATTTTTTTGTGAGTCTTGTTTTTTAATTTTGTACTTATGCTTTGCCTTCTGTGGATAGGAAAATAACGTTTTTGCCACGGTCGGTGCTAATTATTTTATGGGACGTAAGGATTTCCTTTGAAATGAAAAGGAAGAGAAAAATATCCAAACCGACTTTATAGATGTTCTTCTACATTTCACCAAGTTAAATTAGGGTAACTACCCTAAATATGAGAATAACTTACGTGTAACAGGATACTAACTCTACAATATAGTAATGTGTGATAGGTTTAGGAATATTGGTCATCACGGTGGCATCTTCGTTACATGCAGTGGCGGTCCTACCCACAGGGCAGGCTGGGTGCCTGCCCAGCCCAAAATTTTTCAAAAAAAAAAAACATGTATGTGTTATAACTTCTATTGGCTACATCTTCTATTATCTTGGGTGGGCAACTTGGCAACAACATCTTCTCCTCTCCTTTTATCAACAACAAGTATTATTCTCTCATTCTCTCCTTTGCTATATATCTTTAATTATAGTTTTAATTTAAATTTGAGTATTATAGGGTTTAATTAGGGATGAATTATAATTTTGGAATTATGTTGAAATTAATTAGGGCATTAATTAGGGATGAATTATTCTTGGGTTTTGATTTGAGATTTTGTTAAAATTGAGTATTCTAGGGTTTAATTATGGATGAATTATAATTTTTGGTTTTGTATTACATTGCATTTACTTTTGGTTTTAATTTTAGCTTTTGTATTTGTTGAATTTTTATTTATGGATAGATATGCATTTGAGGGTAAGGCTCATTATGTCCCCCATGACTAGGTGTATCTTTTTATGTTTATTAATGAAATTCACTCGTACCGTCGAATTTAGTATGTAAGTTTTGTCCAACCGGTTTTTGAATCCTAGAACCGCCACTGGTTACATGTAAAATTTTCTCCCCAAGTACATATATTTTCCTTTAAATTTTCATTCAACCAATGTAATTCTTATTTAATCACAACACAATTCAATTAGTTTTTATTGAACTTGTCAATTTAACCTTTACAACCGCGTAAATTTACAATTATATTGAACTCATTGATTTTACAGTTACATAATTGTACATTAAATATAGCTTCGCACCGTAACAAATTTCGATTAATATAGCACTACTTTAATCTATTTTTTCAAGCAGTAAGTAGTAATCATTGTTTTTAATTTTTCTTCCAAATCCAAATTAGTTGTGCCACGCGTAAGTCATTCCAACTCGAGGTTATAGGTTTATCCTAGCTAATGGTGAAAGTAACCAATCTTCCCTGAACTTTTTTCATAAAAATAATAATAATAAAAATTAGTTGGATTTTCATCCATTCGAGCTTCCAATGCAATCTGCTTGAAGAAATAGTACACATAAATATATTCCAAACTAGGCATTGAATTACAAAAGGAACCAGCTGAGGCCCCAGCTCTTAGTACCAAATATCTACTGTAGTTAGATTGCTTAGAAAAGAAAAAGAATCAATGTATTTGAAATTCTTTAATCAAACTGATAATGTGATCACGTGCACACAGTCATGACTCAAATCAATTGACTTATCAAGTTTTAAAAAAATGCAAAGCGCCACTACTAGTAGTTTAAAGTAATTGTTTCTTCAAACACGGTGTTGAATTACAGTCTTAGTATTTGTGTTATGCGTATAAATTTAGTAAAAATAAAGGTAATTTTATCATAATTAACTCAAGAATAATAAAATCATAGAAAATGTATTTGATGTGTTAATTTTTAGCATCAATTAATTCAGGACCTACGAATTGTCGGGGTCTGATCTACTTGCGGGACACCTTCATTAATTTTGGAATTCTGGCCATACAAAGAGGTCCTTAATAATTCGGCTAACTCAAGCAAGGGACCCTACTCTCACTGAAATCCTACATCGTCCTCAATATCTCACTACAAAAAAAATGACAACAGTTACTATTATTTAGTGACATTTAGTAACATTTGCTGGGGTGACTAAAGCCTTTAGTCACACAAAAAATTCAAAAAAGATGACTAATGCTACCATTAGTCACCAACAAATTAACGATGGTGACATTTGGTTACTTTTGTTGGACAGAAATTTCAAAAAAGGTGACTAAAACTACCAACAATAAAAAAAAAAGGTGACTAATGCTACCAACAATACCAAATTCTTAGTTAGTTATAAATGGGTGACTATTGTGACTTTTTTTTTGTAGTGTCTTCTCAATAAAAAATATTGTATTCATGTAAACAGAGTTTAGCTCAATAGAAAATGACATTCACTTATATATTAATGATCACAAATTCGAACCGTCTTGGTAATGTTATTGCTTATATTTAAATAAATATATATGTATATATGATTGTATTTATGTCTATAATTACAATACAACATATATTTCAAGTTTATATATAAGGCACTTGAGTCGATGGTGCTTCCCTTGCCCATTTTTTTGTTTGAATATATCGTACTCATGATGTGATGGTTTGGAGGTGGGTAGGTTTAGGCTTTCAGCTTGATAGCAACTAGATTCTTGTTTTCAAATGCCACGCAATAATAGAATCCATAAATTGATGCTAAATTATTGCCATATACTTGTACAAATAGTGGATAAATAATACCATCCTATACTTACATTTTTTGTATTAATTCTACACTTACAGTTGATTTTGAACTTGTTTGAGAGTGATTTTGGTTAGGCTAATAATCAGTTATATGAAGAATCATTTTTCCATATAATCACTTTAAGTGGTTTTAAGTAATTTTATGAATAAGCACATGAGATGTGTTTCTCCCAAAATAGCTTAAAATCACTTAAAATGATTATATGGAAAAACACGTGGGATGTATTTCTCCTCATAAGTGATTTTGGTCCTTCTAAAATCACTCACAAATGAGTCATTTGTGTTACAAAATAACAAAAATGATTTTGCACCTATGTAATGTAGGTATAATCCGAGGCTTGCCAAAGTTTATGTAATAATCTTGTGAAATAATATTGTCACATCTTGGCCTTCATTGGACATATATAGGGAACATATACCTTTTGAATATTGGGATGAAATTAGAAAATTTTCAAGAACAAACTCTCTCCTCAAAGGAAAAAAGTTGCTTAATTTTCTTTTTGCTCATAATTTGAGAGGATGAAACAAAAAGAAAAACTTGGGCAGCTTGGTTTTCTTTATTAAATTGCGTGCTTCATTGGACATCAAAAGCTAAACATGATTTGATTAGAAATATGATTACAACTTGACAGGGACGGCATTATTCTCCACTTCAGCTACAATTCAAATCCATATCATTTTGAAAGAGTATATATCTTAGTGATTTGATTTGGTCTAAACCTTTGCACTTACAGCTACTTGGCAGTATCATCTCTTTTAAGCTAAATGCAACCCTTTTGTGATTTTTTTTATTTATTTCGCTTTTATGAATCACAAATAATAATGAAACTAATAGTAATTAATATTAGAATAATCCCTGTACATTCTATGACAATATTCTATTAACAAAATTCTTTTACATGGACATCCGGATATTATTACTCCTCCTTACTTTACTCTCTATTTGGCATCCGCACGATAATAATGCGCGGACATCCGAATAAGAGAATAAGAGATTCTATAATTATTACATATATATATGTATGGAGCTGATTTTCCCACTCGCTTTATCTCCACTTACACTTATTTTTGTTTTTGAATATTTTTTAGTAAATTTTGTTTTGTTTTTTTGTTCTTTCTCTTTCCTATTTTATCATTATCCTACATTAAGGTTTTGATAACTGAAATTAAGAAAAATTAACATAATATATATTATCAAACTATCAAGCCTAATATATAGAAAGTGATATATTAAAAAAGAATATTCAATTAGGGTATCTTGAATGATATCGTGAGGATCCTCCAATATCACCGAGATGCATCATGTAAAGAAAATGCACAACCAACTAGCCTATGAGCACCAAATTCGCCACTTGAAAAAACAAAACCAATAGAAGTACCATTCATTAGTGATAGAATCATCCTGCAATATACAACCAAATGTGTAAAATAAAATAAAAACCACATATTCTCACAACAAAAAGTGATTTCATAGCTAGCTCACATGGGGCAAGTGGAGTAGTTTAGGTATGCATACTTATCAAGAGAGACTAATAATGGCGAAATGGTCAAATTTGTGTTCTGTTGGGTGGAAGATGAACATGTATACAGACTTTGACATTTGCTGGCTGCAGTAACGCATTGATTGAATATCATTTTGATTTTTTTTTTAGGTGTCGGCTGCGTTATCTCTAGGGCTAAACTTTTGCTAGCTGCTTCTTGGCTGGCTGCTCCTAATCTCCTGGAAGTATATATATATATATAGAGAGAGATAGATATGCATGGCCCAGTCCCCAGTGCATGCATCCAAAGCTCGTACACTCTCCTCTCAATTTTTGTACTTTTTTCCAGATAAAATCCGATTAGATATATAGAATGGACGTGTTCGTATATTTATTAGTTAATTATATGCCAAACTGAAAATGATGGGTGTTTAATTGAAAATAAATCCTATTTATAATATTAAATACTAAAATTGTTTTTATTCTATATTTCTCAAGAGATGAAAGGTTTTAATTTCATGACCTATAGTTGAAATAATTTGGGTTGGTAATTCAGATTCAGATTTTTCCAGAAATAAAAAATCGCGTTTTATGCATGCAATTGGAAATTTAAGTCGAACGATGAGTTTGAATGCATGAACAAAACCAACATCCTTCAATTCACAAGAGAAAGAAGACATGCCATGTTCCTTTAACACAGAGGTTTCCCTCTGCTGACCAAAAGCATATATAGATGGCCTTGGATTGGTTTCTTTACCAAAATGAGGACAATATTGTTGCTTGAGTTGTAATTGACAATGAAAGATTTAAAGTGTACATCTTATCCTTCCATGAAGCTACAAATGCTCACATGTATACTAAAGAATTTGGAGTTTTCCTGAAGATGATGTTTTAACTTATCCTATGTATTGTAGCAAGACATCACTTGTTTTGTAATTCAAATGGTTAATAACATTTATTTATTATGTACTCGAACTTCCGTGTTTAATTCTTCCTCTCCAAAATTGCTTTTATATATATACATAATATACATAAATTATCCTATGCAGACATCCGAACATTATTATCGTACGGACGCCATGTATTTTGTATTACTCCTCCATGCTTTCCTACCTAATTATAATGACATATGCACGTTAATAACTTGCAGACATCCGTATAAGATAATAACTATATATATCACTTGTTTTTGATGATTTATGATGTAGCCACTTTATGCTCAATTATTTGGTTGGTAGAATTTTCTGTTCAATTTGATATCATACTTTATACGTATCGACCTTTCTTTTTGACAAATGGAGTCATCAAATTAACATTAAGGAAAAATAAATCCTATTTTACAGGTATTATTTCCGTGTGAAATACCATGATATTGATTTATCCTTGATACATGGGAGGTGGGGCAGTGGATTCGGGTCAGGTCGGGGTCCAACTGGTGTGTCGTCGGACTTATATAGGAGTTTCATCCTTTTCTTATGGAATATGACTAACTGGAGAGTAGAGGTATGTCACGCTCTAAATTAGATCTACCATGATGTTACATACACATACATATATCTTCATTTAGATAAATTGTATCAAGTCGAATGTTGGCAGAATTTCTACGGATTCTCGAGTTAAAATGCCAAATTATAAGCCGCAACTAGAAAGATCCAAAGATCTTACACGCGCATATAAAATATATATATGATGGATCCACATGAATAGTGCGTCAAGTTAAAAAAATAAACGAGTCATAAAGTTTATTTCAAATAGCTAAAATTCACATTTTCATTAATTAAGAAGAAAACATTATTTATTTATTTAGTAGTATTTAATGAGTGTTATCCTTTGAAATCTGAAACTGGAAATTTGGAGATGAAAATGAAGACAATGTCGACCAAAAATAGAAGAAATAAAAAGGAAGACAAGGCAATGATAGATTTATCCAATTCTGTGACGACCATTTCATAGCGAAGATCAATTTTACAATTTTGCCACTAACGTCTCTTGTAGCCTGTAGTAATGTAATAACGTGTGTGGGGTAACGTATTGTCTGTGGTAGAGTTCACGGTACGGATGACAGTGACCAATAGGAAACGCAACCGTGTTTCCGTCACGTCCCTTTCAAAATCCCTCGGGACCTATTTTCTGCCAGTGAAAGGTTAGGATTCGTCCTTTTCGCTTCTGTTTCTGTACGCGATTCGCTCTCAATTATTCCGTACGATCATCAGATTCCATTAATACACCCCCAAAATGAGTCGGAATTACGAAGCTGAACCAAGGCACGTGAGTCATGCATGCACTTTAATAATTAGCATTTTTTACCCTTTCTGGTTCAATTGGTAAGGTCCGAGCCCAATGTGTAGCCCCATCAGAGTTCGAGTCTCGCTGTCACCAGTTCTCGTTCGTGGGTGATCTGTAAATTCCTACATAAATCCATATCAATGACAACGGACAGTTGGGTATCACGAGTAAGTCATTCCGACTCGAGATTGTGGGTACGCCCTGATACTGGTGGTGAGAATAGTCAATCTCCCTATAAACTTTTTTTCATTAACAAAAAATTAGAACAAAAATTAATTTAAGGATGAACTACATTTTGTTTGCACCCATGTGGTTTGGGGCTTAAAGAGTTTAGTCTTTGTCTTCAATCTCTTCAAAATTGGCGAACCCATATTTTTAGTTATAAATCATTTTACCATTGACATTCCCGTTTGACGTAACGCTTATGTATAATATGATCTATACTTATTATCAACCATATTAAAAGAAGGGATTTGCCAATGGGGTCTATATTTTAGTAGAAAAGGATATTGACTTGCATAATAATGATCTCAAATTTCAACCCCATATTACATTGGTAATGTTTGTAAAAAATCTCATTCCCCTTGGTAGTTTAAACTATCACATGTATAATATTAATTTATTTTATTTATTAGATATGGCATCATGTATAGTTTTGACATACCTAGAAATTAAAAGAGATGGATATTCTAATTTGAATATCTCTAATAACAAAAAAATTTATATGTAATGGGGATAACACTGTTTTGATACTCCGATCAATAACACAATGACATGTTCAAAAATTATCATATGTGTTATTGCGTTATTGTCCAATAATAACAAGTGCTATCCCCAATACATGAGAGTTAACTCTCATCTAATAGGGCCATCCGTACAGCCATGGATTAGGTTGACCCAAAGAAAGGAAAATAGACTATTTTTGTAAAAATTCTTGAATCTGGCGGTCTTATGCATGCACATTTTCTCTCAGAATTACATGTCTTAATATTGTGTGTAGTTTTAACATGCCAGTCCAGAGAACATTTTTTTCCCCTATGTTCTCTTATTTTCTTTTCAGAGCTTTCGTGTAATCATTTTCTTTTTTAATTAACATTTTTTTGTCTTATAGCCGAGCCCATAGAATTAGAATGGGAGAGAGATTAAAGTCGAAGAAAACCATGTAATGAGGAAGCGCCAAACATTCTTCCCATTCTTGTAAGTTCTAACCCAATATCTCCCCTAGCCTTGAATACCTTATTTTAAAGAAAAAGTCACAAATGATCATAGCTGCCCACTCCACTTGGTCCCCTATAGTTCAAGACGTTAATCTTCCTATATTTTTTTTCGATTTTACAAATAAGATCCTATAATACAACTTAAATCGTCTATACAACACATAATAAAATCTATCTACTTACGTCTCTTAACGTCACACTCTATAAGGACAGTAGATGCCATCTTCACTGTTTTCCAGCATGAAATTTATTTTTATTTTTTTTCCAAATAGAGTAGGATGTCATGAAATGCATAGACTTTCACATACTAGGGCTTGGCCTAATATTGCAATTTTTTGTTACTGCATTCACTTTGCAGCCAAAGTTGAAGTTTGGTCGTAGACATAATATGGGCAAAAATAAAATTAAGCACTTAAAAATATAGGGATGTGAAGATGGAATCCGTGTTGGCCCATCTCGACCAACTTGCAAGTTGAAAAGCCATAGCTATCAGCTATGAGCCTATCACCATACTTTAAGTGTATAGTGCTATCTAATCAATCCATGCATGTTAAACAATTTCACTGTTTTCTTCATGCTTCAGCCTTTCCATTCTCTCTACTTTTCAAGGGTATTTCTGCAAAAACCATCACCATCGTGCCCATTTTCATTTCACTGTATAAATTACCGCTAGCAGGAAAAAAAAAAGAAAAGAAAGGGTAAACCCAAAATCAAAAAGAACAAAGAAAAATTTGCAAAACCTTCTCTCTGAAAAAATCTGACACTTTCTCTCTCATAGCGTCTCTAAAGTCTTTCTTTAATTACTCGTTCCAATGGTATAAAATAGACAGCCAAAAATAATGGCGGTTGTGCTTTGATTGATTGGAGCAGAGCAGAGCAGAGAGAGAAAAGAGAGAGAGAGGTAAAGCAATAGTGGCAAAGGCAGCAAGCACCAGTAGTGTACTAGAACAATCACCACCACCGCTACACCAGACCCAGCGACCTTGTGTTTCCATTACTGGAAAACTGGAAACCGAACCCAACTCTCGGATTCTATTATATGCATATATTCTTTCCTCAAGAGTATCTGTTTCTGTTATCTGTTAGGCTGTTTATGCAGAGTGATCATCACGTAGCTTTCAATTTGCTCTCAGAATAATGCATAGGCTGTGTGCTTGTGTCTTGCTTTCTTTTGGGTTCCTTATGGCTTGAGATCTGGTCCTTTCTGGTTTTCATTGGTGGCACAAGCTTTGGTGTTCTGAGGCTGAGATCTGGTGCTTCTGTTAGCACTATTGGGTCTTTAGGCTCGTGGGTTTTGTTGGGTTTTTGCTGTAAATGCTTGGTTTTTGAGATTGAGCTATCTAGGGAGTGTAAAGCTGTGACTATGAAGCTTTGTGCTAGAGGTGGGAGGTAAGTGAGTCTCAAATGTTGAGGTTGGTTTGTTAAAAGATTGTGGCATGAAGTCTTTAATTAAAGATTGGACATTTTGGGGGGTGTGGTTGAGGTTGACCAGGTGCGAATGAGGCTGAAATTGATCGTGTTTTGTTGTGAAACCGGTTTCGGTTGAAGTTACAGAAGTTGGGGTATTGAGGATTCTTATGGTTATCTTTGCATGAATGTGAAGCTTCATGCTTTAGTAGTTTCTTGACAAAGTTGTGCATGAAGTTTGTTTCTTTGGGGGTTTGAAGGGATTTTGGCTGGTGAAGATATGATTTTGTGCAGTAAAAAGAAGGAAGCTGAAGCAAAAGGACTGTCCAGCATTTTGGGTGAATTTTGGTGTTAAATTATTGTGATTGAATAGTTATTTGTGCGCGCAAATTTGAGGCTTTCGACGTTTTTGAATCTCTGCATAGATGAGGCTCTCATCTGCTGGTTTTAGTCCTCAATCCCAGGAAGGTATGTTGAATGTTGCTTGCAGAATTCTTCTGTGTGTATTTTTCTTCTCTTTTGTCAGGATGTTAAAATGAGTTATATGGTTAATACGTTGTATGAATTAGGATTTGGGATGTTGATAGTTCCAGTTGGTTGCCAGGAAATTGTTGGGAAAAAGTAAAAATTAAAATTTTGATAACCCAAATTAGCCAGATAATTCCAGTTAGTTGTATTAAGCTATCATCTCTCTCTCTCTTCTACTTCTCCTTTGCTCCTGGAGACCAAAATTTCATCAAGCTTAAATATATACTGTTCCGTATCTTCTCTTTCCTCCATTTTCTCAGCCGGCAGTAGCTTAATTTGGCTTACTTTCGCAGTTTCTGTCTTTTTCTGTTGCTTGGGGTTTAATTTATATCTTGTCACAATCATCGTAAACTTCAAAAATTAGTGTGAAATTTGGTCGTTTACCACGGGTTCCAGAAGGTCATACAGATGGAAAATTTATTTCCCTCATCATGAGGCCCTTGAATGCCATTTAAACATTCTTTAGATTCTCTAATTGGTGGCTTTATAATCATATTCTTCAACCAAGTCTTGTTCTTTATGGGTATTCATTTTGCAGGGGAGAAGAGAGTTTTGAATTCTGAACTTTGGCATGCTTGTGCGGGTCCTCTTGTTTCTTTACCGGCTGTTGGGAGCCGTGTAGTTTATTTTCCTCAAGGTCACAGTGAACAGGTTTGTAACGCATTGAAGCAGATTTAGTTACATATCGCCAATTTACCTTAGTGATAGGATGAATTCGTTTGTCCAATATTTTGGAAACAAATGTCATTATTTTGTTGTTCTTTTTCCTCCTATGCAAACTGAAATGCTTCATAATGTAGGTTGCTGCGTCAACCAACAAGGAAGTGGATGCCCATATCCCCAACTACCCAAGCTTACCTCCACAACTGATCTGTCAACTCCACAACGTGACAATGCATGTAAGGCTTGTTTATAATTTGGTTAGTTCTGGTTTTGAAAATTCCTATGTGCGGGTATCTGAAGGTTAAATATTGTTAACTTCAGGCAGATGTTGAGACAGATGAAGTATATGCACAGATGACCTTGCAACCGCTAAGTCCGGTATGCCACTTTGCCTTAACTGGCTTTTGGAGTTATTGGTCTTGTTGATTGCTCTCATTGTAAATAACCTTCATCTGCAGCAAGAGCAAAAGGATGGGTACCTCCCAGCAGGGTTAGGCAACCCAAACAAACAGCCAACAAATTATTTTTGTAAAACCTTGACAGCCAGTGACACAAGTACCCATGGTGGGTTCTCTGTTCCTCGTCGGGCAGCTGAAAAAGTGTTTCCTCCCTTGGTAAATTTTCTAATTACTACGTGGATTACGGCCATCAATTTTAAGCTAAATTAGTGTAGTTCGTGCAATAGTTCTGGCACTTGGTTCCTGTCTACAAATTATAAGAATTTTCCCTGGTTTTATTATCTGCTTTTTGTTTCTGAGTTCATGAACTTTGACATGCAGGATTTCAACCAACAACCGCCAGCGCAAGAGTTAATTGCGAGGGATCTTCATGATAATGAATGGAAGTTTAGACACATTTTTCGTGGTGAGTATTCCAAGTATTTTCATGAAAAATGAAGAAAGTTTTCAATTTCCCTTCAAAATCTTGAATGAGTGAAGTAGACAGTGAGAATCAAGTTTGATTTGAGATGAGTACGAGTTTACACCTCATTCTACATTTGTTGATGCCCTCCAGCCATTCTGCTGGTTTTCCGACTTGAATAATGGGACTACCATGTTGACAAGACTTTCATTCTATAATATGCATATTGGAACAGTTGTTTATTTTTTTTATATTTCAGGCCAGCCCAAAAGGCACCTCCTTACGACAGGGTGGAGTGTGTTTGTAAGTGCTAAAAGACTTGTTGCTGGAGATTCAGTTCTTTTCATCTGGTAGGCTGTTCACTTATTCTCTGCTGTATGTCTTTCTTGGGTAGCACGATCCAATGTTATGCTTTTGTCTAGGCATTTTTGAGTTATTTGATTTTTTGCTTCTTTGTGTTTCTCCCTCTCCTCAAACTATCTTGCTGCAACGAATGGTATTTCTATGAGATGAAAAACCTTCAACTTTTTATGTTGGCTTGTCATATTTATCCGAGCATATGATTCACCTTAAGTTATGTTATGTTTTGCAATGCTCATCCTACTTGTTTTTTACCTGCTTCAGGAATGAAAAGAATCAACTACTCCTTGGTATCCGGAGAGCTAACCGACCACAAACTGTGATGCCTTCATCAGTTTTATCAAGTGACAGCATGCACTTGGGACTTCTTGCTGCTGCAGCTCACGCAGCTGCAACAAATAGCCGTTTCACCATATTTTATAATCCAAGGTATGAGTCTCTGCAGGCTGACGATATCAAATCTTTTGGGTTTATTGCTTCCCTTAATATTTACAGCACCTTTCATGTAGGGCTAGCCCATCAGAGTTCGTTATTCCCCTGACCAAGTACATCAAAGCAGTCTATCATACTTGCATTTCTGTTGGGATGCGTTTTCGAATGTTGTTTGAAACAGAAGAATCAAGTGTCCGCCGGTAGGGAATTATTTATATAATCTATATAACTAGAATAATACAAAATAACAAGATGGGATTTCAATACATTAAAGACTGCTGTTGTCCTTTATATTAATTTCATTGTAGAAGTTATAAATGTTATTGATTGATAGCTGATGATTATATGTTATCAGCTACATGGGAACAATAACTGGCATAAGTGACCTAGATCCTCGGTGGCCTAATTCACATTGGCGCTCAGTCAAGGTTTGTTGAGATTAATTTGATAACTATGTATAACTTTGCTAGATAGATTAACTGTAAAGTGACTGTTTCGTTTGATAGATGTAGTTCTTTTCAGTTTAAATTCCTTCAGGATATTACTTAATATATTTTATTACTTTGCTGGAAATTTATGAATTTTCACTTAATTCAGGTGGGTTGGGATGAATCCACGGCTGGGGAGAGGCAGCCAAGAGTTTCACTGTGGGAGATTGAGCCGTTAACAACATTCCCCATGTATCCATCTCCATTCCCCCTTAGGCTTAAGCGACCGTGGCCACCTGGACTACCCTCATTCCATGGTATGCTCATTTACTGCTACATCTAGGGCTAGTTTCAACTCCCCGGTTTATATCTACTTGCATTGAGGCACTAGGAAAATCTTATAATAGTTTATTTTCCTCTCTATTTGCGTCCTTTGTTCTCTCAGGTATCAGGGATGATGATCTTGGCATGAATTCTCAACTTATGTGGCTTCGAGGAGATAATGGAGACCGCGGAATCCATTCTCTGAACTTTCCTGGCATTGGGGTCACACCATATATGCAGCCAAGGCTTGATGCGTCCATGATTGGTTTGCAAACAGACATGTACCAAGCTATGGCTGCTGCTGCACTTCAAGAGATGAGGGCAGTGGATCCTTCCAGACCACTTCCTACATCCCTTCTGCAGTTCCAGCAACCCCAAAGCCTACCTAGCAGGTCTGCTGTCTTTATGCATCCCCAGATGGTGCAAGAGTCTCAATCTCAACAAGCTTTTCTCCAAGGAGTTCATGAAAACCATCGTCAGTCGCAGCCCCAGACTCAAACTCAGTCACACCTTCTTCAGCAGCAACTGCAGCATCAGAATTCTTTCAGTAACCAACAGCAGCTAGTTGATCATCAGCAGATTCCAAGTGCTGTCTCTACCATGACTCAGTTTTCTTCTGCCTCTCAATCCCAGTCACCGTCTTTGCAAGTTGCCACCTCGCTATGCCAGCAACAGAGTTTTTCTGATTCTAATGGGAACCCTGCAACCAGCACCATTTTATCTCCCTTGCACAGTCTCATGGGTTCATTTCCACAGGATGAACCATCCCACCTTCTCAACCTGCCTAGAACCAATCAATTAATATCGTCTGGTGGATGGCCATCTAAGCGAGCTGCAATTGAACCTCTTCTTTCTTCTGGAGTTTCTCAATGTGCCCTGCCCCAGGTGGAACAGTTGGGACCTCCCCAGACTACTATATCTCAGAATTCTATTTCGTTGCCACCCTTTCCTGGGAGAGAGTGCTCAATAGACCAAGAAGGGAGCACCGATCCTCAAAGCCATCTTTTATTTGGTGTCAATATAGAGTCCTCATCTCTTCTAATGCAGAATGGGATGTCAAACCTTAGAGGAGTTGGCAGCGATAGTGACTCTACCACCATGCATTTTCCTCCTAATTACTTGAGTACTGCAGGCACTGATTTTTCACTTAATCCAGCAGTTACACCTTCCAGTTGCATTGATGAATCAGGTTTCCTGCAGTCTCCAGAAAATGGGGGCCATGGAAACCCACTAAATAATAATTTTGTTAAGGTAAGTTGCAGTGGCCTTTTTAATTGTTTCGTCTCTTTTATATCTTTTGGTTTATTTAGTTTTGTGAGGAATTTTCAATTATACTATAAGTGATCTGATAGTGGTCTTCATTCTCGTCATTTAAACAAACTCCATAATTATTTGCAGGTTTACAAGTCAGGGTCCTTCGGGAGGTCACTGGATATTACCAAGTTCAGCAGCTACCATGAGCTGCGCGGTGAGCTTGCTCGTATGTTTGGCCTTGAAGGCGAGTTGGAGGACCCTGTGAGATCAGGCTGGCAGCTTGTATTTGTTGACCGGGAGAATGATGTTCTTCTTCTCGGCGATGACCCCTGGCCGTGAGTTCCCTCTTCTATAATTATTTGTTGGTTGAAAACTTGAGCAACTTCTCCTAGCTATGAATTGTTGGATGCTTGTCTAGAACTTGGTGTGTTGGGAAAAATCATGAATCCACACTAGTCTGAATTTTCAAAGACTTAATACAAGAGTTCGTATAGCTATAAGTTGTGAAGAGTTAAGACTAGGGTTTGTTGAGAAAACTTGTATAGTATTTTTGTCATTGCTTTATTATTCTGCTAAGAAAGGAAGACTTTTTTCCATGTTGCTATGCACTTTGCAAATATGACACTGCAAGACCAGCTTTCAAGTTATCTAGGATTTTGTAGCCAATGACTTGCATCTATTTAGGCTCGATTGAAACATTGACCGGTTGACAGTGAAACTTTCTGCCACAAACATCACAATCCAATTTTTGTTGTTTACTTTGGAAATTGCATTTGAATTCAGTTACTGATTAGCTGACTCTTGATTCATTGATTTTATGCTGATACCAGGGAGTTTGTAAATAGTGTGTGGTGTATCAAAATACTCTCACCACATGAAGTGCATCAAATGGGAAAACGAGGCCTAGACCTTCTAAAGGCAGTCCCAACTCAGAGGCTCTCAAACAATAGTTGCGACGACTATGGAAGCCGGCCGGACTCAAGAAATTTGAGCAGTGGGATTACATCCGTGGGGTCACTCGAGTATTGAACAATAATTTAACCGGTTAAAATACCGTTCTCTCTTATGTAATATTTGCATCTTCTCCAACCCTTTTTAGAGTGGGAAGGGATGCCTAATACTTAGCTCAAAACCTTAGTTTATATATAAGCTAATACTGTAATTAAGTGATACATATATATTTTTTGTTATTTCCTTCTGTCGAAATACTACAATACATATATGTATCAGGTTATTAATGTTTGTGAAAATAGCCTCAACAAGCATATTGCAGTATATTTCTGATAAAATTTACATGATGCTGCTGAGACATGACGTACTGGAAAATGTGATAGTTTACTTTGACCCTTTCTTGATTCTGACACTACTTCTAGTGCTTAAATTCCATGTGATGGGTCTACATTACCAGCTTGGCGAGGAAAGCAACTCTGCTTCCATTGATTTGAAAATATCCTATGCTTTGACAGCCTTGTTGGGTTCTAAACTTCTGTGGAAGACAGCCCCATATTTGCTTTCAATTACTCATCATCTTCCGTTTTTTTCTTTGAAATGTTGAAACTTTGAATCTCTCTCTCTGATTGTATGTGAGCCGTAATAACTACATGTCTGCGTGTTTAAGTTTGCTTCATTTTCTTCCTCATGTTCATATCTACACATGATCTACATGTGCATATAAAAATCGAATATCATGACTACTTTTACTAATGTTTTTTTTCTCCACAATTATTTGAGGACCCATGTGGTGTCGGTATTCGCCTGTCGTCCTTCAATTTAAAGTCCTGTATGTTTTTTAATGCACATCGTTCCTACTTGAGGTAAAAGTCCCTCGCAAACTCTCTGCTCTCTCATATCTTATAAACTGGGTTCTCAAATCTTACAAATTGGGATTGAGTATCATTTCCAATTCTTCAATCATGTTGGGTGAGGAAGAGCAGAAAAACTTGTGTGAAAAATTATCCTCATTCAATCATGATATGCCAAGTGAAAAAATTATCATGCGTAGAACGGAGATAACATTGTTTTATCATGCGTTACAAGAGATGACAAAACAATGTTATCTCCGTTCTACGCTATTGCTTCTCGAAAAAGAGAGGCAAAGTTATAGTTGAGCACTCTCTTTTTTTTCAGTGCGGGACTGGACTGGATGGTCACTGTGTAAAGGTAATATAGATATGAAAGGTTTGGGCTTTTTGATGCATGTTGTGGGGTTGTCTGTATGTACTGTGCAGAGATGGGATTTTTTGAGGGATGGAATGGTGACAAAGGTAGGGCACACCATCAACAATAATAGGTGAGGACCAATAAAAGGTAGGTTGGTTGGCAATGCAATTTACAAGCAAGTCCCCCACAATTCAAACTCACTTTATATTATGGGCAGGGACTTTTTTTCTTGATCTGACATTGTAATAATTTGTATGACTACTTTTTTTACATGACCCCATGCTTTGTCATTCACAGTATGACCAAATCAAAGTCCCCACCCCATCTTCTTGAACATAGACAAGATCAGCTTCTCTCTTGCCCACTTTTCTTGTGCCTACCTGAATTGAACCTCAGTCCAACCTGTGGAGGAGGATATTATTAATACCAAGACTTCTATACACTATTATTTGAATATCTTTTATAAGATTTATACTCTAATGTTATTGTAATGCCAAAGCTTCATAGGCATGATCCTGATAGTTTTATGATCATACTGTGAATAATTTTTGCATAATTAGGAGTAATTTTTGCATGTTCCGGTACACCACATGGCTGGTGTACCATCCAATACACATGAAACATGTGGGTATTTTGTGCAATACACATAGGAAATAAAAATAAAATATTTCCACATGTCTTATGTGTATTGGATGGTACACCAACCATGTGGTGTACCCGGAACGTACAAAAATTTCTCCATAATTAGTGCTTAATTTCTGATTTTGAAAACATTATTGTGTGACGGAAACACCATATAATAGCATGTTGATATAGTGTTACAAGTCCACCCAAATCATAGAACATATACAATTTTTAAAACAATATGCTTGGTTAGGATTCATATATTAATGATAATTAGAGTGAATTCATAACACTGCATAAATTATACCCCGAAGTGTTACCGTGAAACAAAATTTCCCTTTTATAATCTGTAGGGATTACCCCTCATGGAATTGGGCATCCCTTGGTCCACATGGGATGGTATGAACTGAAAGCAAATTTTTGCTCCTATAAACATAAACAAAACTCACAAAAGTATGTTTCTGCTGTAGATACCACAATTGTAATTTCCGATTCAAAATCAATAATGAAGGTGGGTTTTGTAGACCCACAGTTTATGCAGGGAAATATTCTTAAATTTAGTTGAAAACATGTTCCAAAAAGTGAATGCTTACTGGATGTTTAGCATTTTTGAAGCATGCCTGGAGGTGTCTAGGTTATGTGGCCTGGCCTGGGGCATTGGGGGTGCCAAATATAAAAAGAGGTCTTTCAAGTTAAGGTACCCAATTTAAAATAAGCTCCAACTCTAGGGGGTGTGTGCACAAGCATGTGGAGTTTAATTAAATAATACACAAAGGTAAACCTTTTGTCATATGAGGTGGGAATAATTATTTCATAAAAAGTCGGATTAGTAATGATAATGATAAAACTTAACAAGAATAAGAAGAAACAGTGGAAGAGAAAAAAGAAAGAAAGATGTGCATGAATGAATTTCAAGTGGAAATGGGAACCAAAGGGCTTAGGACTTGCAAGGATACTTTTTATATTTTTGGGCTGCCTTTCTATGCTTTGTATGTCCAGAGACTAACCCAATTTGATGGTGGTGGACTGAACATGAGCTAAACTAACCTTGAATAATTCATAGCTACAAACACCCTAGCCAATCTAGTGACAAAAACAATCATTCCTAGAAAGGGTGATGATAAATTTAGGCCCGTTTAATAATCGTTTCAATTTTTGTTTTTAGCTTTCTTTTTTGCGTTTAAGTATAGAGGAAAAATAAGGAGAATAGAAGTGAGAATGAGAGTGAATATGGGATTGAGAGAGAAGATGAGTCGAATGAGTGACAAAAGTGAAAACAAAAACTAAAAACTAAAAACTGAAATATATTTGAAATTGTTCACTTTTGTTCCCCTCCCCCCCATCCTCCCTTCTCATCCTCTCTCTCTCATCTCATCCTCACTCCCATTCTCATTCTCCTCTATGCTCTAGCACGAAAAATAAATAAATTGAAATGGTTATCAAACGGGGCTTAGCTTCATCACAAAAGAAAAAGTAGAAACTTAACCAAAAATCATTTGAAATAGTTTGTGTTGGTTTCTTCTTCTCTGAACTCGTTGATTACTCTCCTCTTTCTCTTTATATTAAAGAAAAAGCAAATTTAACCGAATCCACATATCAGATTATAGGCTAAAATTTTCATTGCAAGTATTGTCATTCACTCAATTTATACCATTTATTCTCTTCTTTTCCCCCCATCTCAGAATGTAGGGAAGAGAGCTTAGAGGGGTGCAAACAATGATGGAAGATATATGCTCAACATTCACATGCATCTTTTGAAAAATTCACTTCATGTAACAAGTAACACACTGTGGTTGCTCTGTAGATACAAATTTGATTAGCATGCACAACAGCACTCCTTGAAGCATGGTGTGTCCCGAACACATACAAGAGGTCACTTACGCCAAGCTTTGTATGAAAAAGCAATGTCTTCTGCTATATATGATTTTTCAGGTTTACGACAACCAACCACAACAAATGTAATGAGATGATGGCATTCGTCCAGTCTGGCGGATGTATTCTGCTTGAGCTGCGGTTTTTTCTGCCTTTAGATTTTTCTTGGCATCAGCTGCTGCTCGTTTCTCTTCGGATCTTTGCCTTGCTAACGCTATCTTCTTCACCATCTCGGATTGAGCTTGTGCTCTCATTTGTTCAACTTGAGCCTAACAAGAGGTCCTCTTAAATTAGTTATGACATATAAAAGTTTCCATCTACACAACCCTCCATATAAAAAACATATCATTGGAAAGTATGAAACACAGTTAACAGAGAGGTCAAGCAAGCATAATTTATAAGACTGTTCCAATCAGCGGATATAGAATTAATAAGTGGAGCTCACTGAACCAGTTACATTACACAATTCAACAGGAACAACGGTAAAGGTTTCAGAGTCAAAGATAGAACAATTGTGCTGAGTAAAGATGCAAAAGGAAAAGAATTTTAAATACCTCTATTCTCCGCATCTCTGCTTCTAGTTTTGCCTTCTGCTGACATTCCCATGCTTGGATTTTGATTTCATCACGCTTATATCTGAGAAATATTAGCATTCTCTAGTTATGTTAGGATGGTAGAACACATGTACTTGGTTTATAGTACAAAATCAAAACAGTTCTCTATCACGAAGAAAAGAAAAAAGTGATCCAATCGAATTTCTCAAAGTATTTGGGTTATTGGGTTAAAGAAGAAACCTTGCAGTATGTCTAGATTTCTCAGCTTCCTCCCATGCCACTGCACGTTTTTCAAATTCAACCCGCTCAAGTTTCGCCATATCAAGTTTTTCAGCAGCAGATTTTTTCTCCTGTTCATCTTTACTTGCCCAAGCAGCAATGTTCATCTTACCAAGCTGAACACCTAGTTCTACAATCTCCCTCCTCGTCTTGAGCTTTAATTCTTCTTCTGACAGTTGTTTCTTGTTGTTTTCAACTCGGGGCTGTGCTTCCCCATCAGTGGTAGGTGTGGGAGCTGGTGCACCACTTCGAGGAGTTGACGGGATTGAAGAAGTTGGGCTGCGGAGTGGGGTTGTTGCCCCTTCAGGAGTAGCAGTCCTTGAAGGCTCTTGACTTGGGATTGGTGTCATTTCTGTTCCCATATCTCTCATTGAGACTGATCTTATGGCAGCAGTGCCTGCATAAAAAGAAAATCAAAAGTTTAATTTCCTCTGCCTCTGCTTGCACATTGAACATGTTATTGTAAATTTCCCATGAATCCTTACATAACTCAACAAAGTACCAATGCAAAGCTTCTACAGCAAATGAAAGCGTACCTGTATTATTTTCGACAGTACTCTTCGAACAGGGTAAATTCCTGTGGCCCACTTCCAATAAATCTTCACTTTGTGAGGACGCATCAATCAAAGCATTCCCACAAGCTTGACCTGAACTCCATTGAGGCACAGAAGGAACAAAAGAGAATTTATCGAATCCAATATGTGATGCAGGTTGACAGAAATCAACCCGCTTTGTGTCTGCTACTCTGCCATTTAGCTTATAATCATAATTAGCAGACTCCGGAGCCACCCTCACCATATTTGTCACCGGCAACCGAATTGTTTGGTTTTGTAAAGCACTCTTTCTAGGAAAATTAGCTTGTACAATTTGCTTAGTCATTATCCATTTCTCAGCATCATTCCACTTAGACGGCATAGTTCTTGAGAGTGCTCTTGAAATGTGCTTATGTACTGACTTATCCCCTTTATGAAATTCAAAACTGGATGAACTAGCATTACTGTCATAGTCAAGATTTTCATCTTCCATTGCTCTCATGGGATGAATTGCACTCGAACTACCACTGTCACCCTTTGTATATTGTTGCAATCTAACACGAACGGCATCACCATTTTCTCGTGGCAATGACTCCTTCAGTTGGCAAGAAGTTTGATCACTTTGTCTCAGGTCCAATGCCGGTTCACTAGACAAATTTGTAGACAGAACTTCTAAACTGGAAGATGCAACTGGACAGCATAACACTTAATGAGTAAACAGTTTACACAGCATAAGCCTGAGCAATGCATATAAAACCTATTCAACAGCGAAGCTGGGGCAAATTGATACTCTCGGGTTATGATGCAAAAACAAAGTTAATTACTATAAGAAGAGCGACCGACCTTCCTCGTCTCCATTCACCGGGTCTAACAACAAGCTGTTTTTGAAAAACTCGGAATCATCAAGCTTGGAAGGAGAAGTTCTTGAGGAGTTACTGTTTGATCCATCCTTCTTTCTATGATGGTGAGGCCCCATGAGCTTCATCCTCAGCTTACTAGGAGAAATAATACCAGTCTGAAAAGGAAACGAAAAAAGAAACAGAAAACATTATTACCCTTCAGTCTTCCACTACTCAAAAAACAAGCTAAAAGTTATAATATTTGTGGGAAAAAAAATTCAACTGATAAAGCAAACTCTAGTAATCATATCACTTCATTCATTCTGAATCATCTCAATTCCGAACCAAACATCAAAAGGGTAGCATGATTTTGAGTTTTTTTTTTCTTGCTAAAATCAGCAATCTCTGAAAACAGTATAAAGGCCATAATCAAAGTCCAACAAACATATCACAATCTATTCTTCATATCACCCTAAGTCTCAATGTCAAGTTATTTTCTGTTCCCGCCAGATTCATACTGTAAAGTTCAACCTTTCTGAACACAGCAAGCTCAGAAAAAAAAAAAACAGAAATATCTAATTTTTAAAGGATACAAATAATTAAATATTACAATGAAGAAGCAAATTTGAGTAAGAATACAAATACTGTAAAAGCCAGTTCAGTATGAAAACCAGTTTCATCAAAATTCATGGTTTTGGTGTCCATTTTCTCATTTCCCCACAACCCCATTTTAGAAACAACCACCACACCCAAAAAAAAAAAAAAACCCCCCATAACCAAAGAGAAAACAGAACATGAAAAATAGCAACATTCATCTGCAAAAGAAATCGAAAAAAAAAGGGGACATGGGTCTTTGTTTTTCTTTCATGCACAAAAGTCAGCAACTAACCTGAGCTTTGTGTATCCTCTCGTACTCCATTAGATCTCTCTCTAACTCTGTCTCTCTGTTTCTCTCTGTCTCTCTATAAGAAGTTTCTTCTTTTTCTCTACAATATTATCATATTGAGAGGAGGAACAAGAAGGAAAGCGAGACCTTTAAAATGGGTTAAGACATCTGAGTCTCAGTCTTCTCTGTCTCTCTCTCTCTCGCTCGCTGTGTGTATTTTGACTGTTTATGTAGGCATACAAAGACAAGGCAACGTCTACCGTACACAGGTGTATCGATACACCTTCTATTTTTAATTTTTAATTTGGCATGTGCAACGCACATGCAAATTTTGTTTTTATTTTTCTGTTTTTTTAAAAAAACCTGCTATCATGGAATTTTAACGTTAACATGACTCCTTGCTCTTTAAACTATCTACGTTGTTGAACTTCGAATCCCAAAAAATCTCTACTACTGAACTTGATCCTTTACAAGTGGTGAAGCTGCTGAACTTGGTGCCGCTGCTTGCGGTGAAGTTTGTCATCTCCTCCATTGGTTGTCACTGGGTTTGGAGTTTTTTAAGATTTGTGTGTCTTCCAGAAAGTTTTTGTAGCAATAGCAAGGGTCTGTAAGTTCCAACTTGTAGTCGACGTTTTTTAGCAGGGTTTGTAGGAGGAGACTTTACTGTAGATCGATTTGTGAATTACTGTATATCGATTTGACAATTTATTGGTATTGATTGGACAATTATGGGTATCAATTTGGCAGTTCTGGATATCAATATGGCAATTCCCGTATAACGATTTGGCAATTACACCATATTGGTTGGGGAATTATTGTCTATGGCTTTGCCATAATTATAAATTATTACCAAGTTGATAGACAGTAATCTCCTAATCGAGGGAAAAGCATTACCAAACTGATATTGAGTAATTACCAAAGCGATAAATAGTATTGCAAATTGATAAAAACTTATAATCAGTCATTATCCGTTATTCACTAAATATTGTTTCGTGAATGCAGGTTCATAATAGAGACTGTTCATTAATTGAGATTATAAAATGGTGGGAAAGAGGAAAAAACAACAAATGACGACTCCAAAATGGCAATTAGTCGTAAAACCGGGTTTTAAAACTATTTGTAAGTGTTAAATGACTTATCTAGTCCATTAAGTATATTATATATGACTGACAAAATGAGATTCCTTGTAAATGTTTTATGTAGGAAAATCAAGGGGGATAAAATGAAGCAACAAAAATTGGTCGAGAAGGTGGATACGAAGGTGATAAAATGGGTCCAACACCTAGCAATATTTATGTGTCCACTCACACTTTATTGAGAATGAATTGAAACATTTGTGTGTGTGTGTAAATCTGTGTCAAGAAAGAAATTGCGGCTATGTGGAAAAAGCTGGATGTTACTCAAAAAGCTGATTATGAACCTAAAAATGGTTATGCTAGCAAGTCGAAGAAGATTTATTTGAAGATAGGCAAGCGATGTAGTCCAAAGGATTTGAAGGACACTATAAGTGTTTTATGTGATGAGAAAAAAAAATGTCATTGTGGAAATGGGTTTTGGGTCGTTATTGGCGATGTAGTGCGATAAGTTATGTCGTTCAATGTGTCAATTTCTGGTAAATAAGCTTGATGCTTTCGAATCATCAATCGTGTTACATGGAAAAACACTTGGGATATCCGTGGATGATTTTGTGCACATAATTGGTATTACGGGCGGAGGTGAGGAAGTTGATTTGATTGGATCCATGGATGACCAAGAAATTATAGAGCTACAAAATACTTATGTTGCAGGCAATAAATTTTTAAAGAGTAATGAGTTAAAGCATATGGTATTTGAGACAACAGGAGCAAGTAACTTTTTCAGAATTGGTTTTGCGTTGTTTGCTTTATGTACTTTGTTATGTCCAACTACTTCAGTGTACGTGAATTTAAAGTACCTGCTTGCTTTAAGGAATAGTAAGAAAATACAATGTTATGGTATTCCACTTCTCCAACGTTGTAATATGAGTCCTTATTGTAGTAAACACATGTTTTTACTTGAAATAGGACCCCATTTACATCTTTAACGTCCACAATTTTCAATTAATTGTAAATGAGATCCTTACAAGTATAAATAGAAGATTACCATATTATGGATTAGGATTTACCATGACATGGTAAACCATATGCATAAACTTGTAAATAGGCAAATAAATCGTGTTATTTAAAAGATTTAGGTTCCAGTCTACAACGTTACGGTCTTCAACTTCTCCAACGTTGTAATATTAGTCCTTATTGTAGTAAACACATGTTTTTACTCTAAATAGGACCTCATTTACATCTTTAACGTCCACCATTTCTAATTCGTTGTAATTGAGATCCTTACAAGTATAAATAGAATATTACCATATTATGGACGAGTATTTAAACATACAAAAGAACTCGAGGTCCACTACTGCCTTGGCCTTCATGTAGCATATCGCTCCTTGTGCATCACCATCCAATACTAATTTACGGCACTCAAAATTCAATTTGTTGTACAAATCCTTACTCATGAACCCCACATTCATATATCCCCCTGCTTGGTCAACCATATAGTCATACGTACGACTTGGTCTAATATATGCTTTTCCGCATTGTATGTACCATATCTGACCTGCCTCTCATGTCATGACACGTGGAATAGGTATGACATTAAGGGAGGCCCCATGGGCTATCACTAAACTCCGACTCGCTATCTGACATCTACAAACAGAAGGGAACGGAAACTAAATACCATTCAAAATCAAACTGCCGATCCTAGTGCACTAGAGCCTATGTTCATGCAAGTTCATCTATGTTCGTCCGAGTTCATGCCAGTTCATACAAGTTCATACGAAATTTAAAGAAAAATTTCACGTTTGATTCAAATTCAGACGGGAAGAATCTGCATACCTTGTTTGCAAGTTGGTTTAGTGTTGTCGGAAATCATCTCCGCCATAAATCACTTCACAGGAAATCGCTTCTGCTGCAAGGATATCACCGGAAATCACCTTCAAAGTCGTACAAAAGCTCCTCGAAAATCGCCTCTCTCAAGCTCCATTGCTCTAAAAAATTCTAAGTAACCATCTTACTGTTACCTTAGTCCTATCTATAGGACGAACCTAGCATCAAAATACGAAACGACGTGACCTCCCCAGTTTCCTCTCGACCCATGTCAACGATGCATAGAAGCCTAAGTGCCATCTCTCAAACGTTTCAAATTTTTCCTTCACGAGAACAAACATCGCTTGCATTTGGCTCTGGCACCCACGCAGGGACGAGTTTCCACTCATCCTCAATGCCGAACAGCACCCACACAAGGAAAAGTTTTCACTCACCCTTCATGCTGAACGGTGGCCATGGTCCAAGCTCCCATCTTCCAAGTCCCCGAGCTCTCCTTTAATCAGGGACTTAGGGGACTATGGGGACCGTCATCGGCAATCGCGGAGAAACGGCTAATAGTCTGGGTCAGATTGCCGAAGACACATTCCAGTCTCACAATCGGCAGTCACCTCAAGCACCACCCACTGATTGCTCACTAACTAGTCTACGAATAGCATGTGCGTTAGGCACGCCTTGCCGATTCTATGTCTTATAATTACCATATAGGACGTTTTCGGGTTCCACGCCAGGATATTTAGTTAGGACGCATGTCAGCTTCGGATGGCACTCCCACGAGTCCCACATTGAAACTAAGTACTTGGAGAACACCCAGAGCTCTCTATAAATAGAGCCCCTCACCCCAGCTACAGGGTAAGACTGCCTACTTGACTTTAGGCCTTCGCACTGTTAATAAGCTTGCTCTTTACTCCTTCAAAAGCTAACTTTAGCATCGGAGGACTTTCGGCTGGTACCACACCGGTGCCTTAGGTTTCATTTCCAGTTCTTCTTTCTGGCGTAGATTCAGCATCATCTACCGAAGGAGGAAGCACACTCGGAAAACATATTCAGTCTCTTGATTGACGACATCACCTGTAAGTTGCCTTTCTCTATTATATGTTTAGTTTTAGCGCCAACACGCATAGAATTGACTTGTGCAATATTGGATTCCTTAACGCACCGGTGGGAAAGCAAAAAAGGAACCTCATAGGAGCTATGATCATGATCTCCACAATATTTTTTTTTGCTTCGGCATCCATTGACTGAAAATGGGTAACATGCTATTAATTTATAATTAATAAAAAAATAAATGACACATTATATTTTGGCAATTAAATACTAAACATACAAAAGGCTCCCAACGAGTTGGCAATTACCAACTTCAATTGAAAACCCGCACTCACTGCTTGGCAATTGTGCAAAACAAACACACCAATCTAACTATAGTAATTTCATTGTCCAAATACAAAAGTGTGGAATGTGTCTATCAATTGCATAAACAAACATATCAAATTAACTACAATAATTTAATTGTGAAAATGCAAAAATATACAATGTATTTGCAAATTGCATAATGGATACGCAAATGCCCCTTTATGATGTGGTAATTGGTAGAAAAATCAACATAAAATCGTCACTTTACTGTATATCGATTCGGCATGGGTATCGCGTTGGCAATTGATGGGTATCAATTTGGTAATTTTGGGATAAAGATTTGGCAATTACTGGAAAAGAAATTTTTTTTTTTCGGTTGAAAATGCTTTCCAAACCTTGAGAGTTGATGCAGTAAGAAAATTGCCCTCTTCAAATTCCAATACTTCTTTGTTAATCTGCAAATAAGCATCCTTTTAATAAAAGGTAAAAATAATCTCCTTTATGAAACTCAACACAACCTTTTCAATCATTGTTAATCTTTACCAATGTGAGAGATAATTTCGCATACTTATCTACGAGCCACCACCATGTGAAGATAACGATCACCACAAATCTAGCGACAACGATGAATTTTTTTTTTACGAAGCCCTAGATCACGAATAAGAGCCACCACCACGTGAACTATATACTTGCCCTCTCAATAGTGCCAGTGCAATGACAACACCAACAAAATTAATTCTAATGAAGAAGAAGAGGAGGCAAGATAGAGTTTCAATGGAAAATAATAACTGCTAAGCGTATTCACATTCTGGTTTATACGTTTTCTAATTCTAGCGTGATTTTTTTATTTATACCAAATATATTTTAATTTTAAGAAAAACTAGGATAACAGATTTTCAGATTATCCTTATTGAATGGTGTAAATTAACTTTTTTTTTTTTTCTGAATCCAATGATCTATATACACCAAAGGACTGTAGAATTTTCCCAAAAACGGGTGTCTCACAGTTCCTTCTTATTGAAGATTGGATGATCTTCGTGTAGTTGAGCTCTTCTGTAGCACAAGACATGCTGTACTTATTTCTGATCTTGGCACGTCATCTCTGGGACCCACATCTGGTGGGCCTCATATGACGTGTCAAAATCTTCCGCGTGGTAACTTCCATTCCCATTCTTCGCCGACCTCTTTAACTTAAATGGTGGTCGGCGGGCTTTCCACCGGACCAAACGAGGAATTGCCGATTTTAGAGAGTCAATGTTTTTTTTTCTTCCTTCTTTGATTGTTTTTTACCAAGAGGACAAAGGTAAGTATGGAAATGATTAAAGACAGAGAGGGTTCTGAACAGTGGCAATGATGAAAAGTAGAATTTCAATTTTCTCTGCATAGTAACTGTGGAAAGCACGTGGGTCAGAGTCAATCAATCACAAAAATTTACCATAAAACTAACAAAATTTACCATTATTTTTAGTGGCCAATCTAATCAGCAAATTTGTGGCCCCTAATCTTGCTTTGGTTTATCATAAATCAAGCTTTCCCTTAATTAATGATCACCTTGATTTGGACTGATTGTCTACTTGAATTTTCGATGCCGCCCTCCCCCCTCCACAATTATTCCCCTCGGAAGTTTGAACAAAACCAAATGATATTAATACTGCATTTGAAAATCAATTCTCCCAATTCCTCCATTTCATGTGAAATTTGAATTGGTCGATGAACCTAACCAAAGGCAGGCAGCCAATTAAACAAGTTGGTGATTTGAATCTAGAGGCTTCATACATGGATTAGGTTTGTTCTTAGTCATATTGTATAACTTAAACTCAGTCTAAGTCAAAATAGTAAGTATGATTTTCTTGTAAAAATGAGTATAATAGTTGCAAAGTTATTTTTACAATGAAATAGTTTAACAAGAACAAATTTAGAGCATCTCCAACAGTGGTAGCAAAAAAAAACTCTTCAAATTGAAGTTTGTTGACATGCGTGGTAATTTGAAGAGCCTTATTTGGTACTTTAATATTTTGTGACTCATCAGTCTCTTCAATTCAATTAATATAATATTTGACTTAAAACAATAATAATTAATAACATTTGAAATAATTAATAACATTCTTTTTTTTAAAAAAAGATAGTATTCTAGAAAATAAATAATATTTATTAAATTTACATCAAACCCATCAAGAAAAATAAATGTTTTTAGCCTTTTGATATGATTTTGATTCTCCCAAAACAAAATAAATATTTTGAAGAGGCAAGATCAACTTACTAGTTTTGAAGAGAGAGAATGAAGTTGCAGATTTGAAGACTAAGGTTGAAGAGACTGTTGGAGGAAATTTTTCTGATGTGGCTCACCTATTTGAGCATCCCAAAGTGGTTGAAGAGGCTGTTGGAGATGTTCTTACATAATCGCAATAGACTAGTTATACTACAAAAAAATAAAACTAAATTAGGTATTGAATTCACTACGAAAGATATCCTTTAACTAAATAAAGACGACTGCCACTAAACCAATTGCTAGTTTATAAAACAATGAGTATCATCGGTTTTGCATAATGTGCTAATATCGATAATGGTTTCTGTTATCGTAAACAAAATCACACAATTAAGTTAGAAACTAATTACTTCTAACACTGATTTTCAACAATATTGTTTAATCCTTTGGAAAGCTCCATAGGACTCTCTAATATGGTGAAACGTTACTTCTCTTCTTCTTGAATGATCATGTGAACAATCTCTGCGTGTTTAACCCTAACCCTTTTGCCACTTTTCTAAAATTATATCCTACATCATTATAGATAAATAAATAAATAAACTTGTATCTCGGAACTTTTTTTAATCAATGGAAAGGGATTCAAAATTGGAAATCTTTTATTATTAAAAAATATCATTTAAGTCATTACCTAATTGTTCTGGACAGTGGCAATGATGAAAGAAATTAAAGAAGAATTAAAAGGGCAAGATGCCAAAGGATTTGTCGTTTTTTATTTAAAAAAAGTGATAATTATATTTATAAATTAGGCATAAATATCATCTCTCTCAACCACAAAGAGAAATACAAATGCCCAGAAAGAATTTGTTTTTTTAATCACAGAGATATTGGCGATTAGTTGAAGAGATGCGATTGGAGGAACATAAATGAATTTGTGTAAGTAAAAAGAATGAACATTATTCCTGAGGCTGAGGGTGAAGGTGAGGTCAGCAGTCAAAGTGTCAAAGATACTTTTGGTAAACACATGCTCCAATGCAGACTCATTTTTATTTCTTAATGTGAATGTGAGTGATTGCACATCGAATAGTGTCCAGTCAGAGTCAGATGGGTCGTTGCATTCGGGTTGTCTTGTGGGGTTCAGAATTCTATAAGTTTGTCCTATAGATTAATAGTGATAATGACTATCCTTTATTTTGCCTTCACCTTCATAAACAAGTCATGCAACAGGATATTATTTTTTCTATCTTTGTTAATAGCGTAATGACATGTAAGTAATTTTTTCATGTGTGATTGTATTATTAGTCGAAAATAGTAAAACAATATTATTAAAGTTACAAAAAAAATTTCTGCTGCTAAACCCTGTTCTTTGGGCCATTAGTTTACTTAATCCCACTATTTTAGCTAACTTCGATTTCGCCTTCCAAGTATAATTGGACATAGTTCTTCATATATTTTCTATTGAACTTTTATGACACATTTACTTAGATTTACTTAGAAGTAATGAAAATAAAGAAAAAATGAATGATTTATATTCTTGATTTTACTTACGCATAACAAATCACTTAATTCCTCATTTCATCGATTAGAGTAGTTTTGACAATTGCTTGTATAAAAAAATTTAAACAACATATGAACTTAAAAATTATACTAATATCTATGTAAATAGGACTTCGAATCCCAACACTCTTGGTTTCCCCCTCACTATATAATATATAACCCTACTCCATCAACAAAATATGTTAACATTATCCACTAAGTAATAAAATTTTGTGCTCAAAACCCTAGGAGGCAAAGTAAGGAGGCCCCCCCATATTTTATTTTTGTTTCTATACTCCTTGAGGTCCTACACTTACGATTCTACAATTTGTTAAGAAAAGAATTTGAGCCCCAAAAAACATTCTTCACGCATAACTTGTAATGCGGATGTGAATTTACATTTGCCATGGATCCATTGGATTGTGAGTTGTAGCCCTACTCATCACATGCTGTGTTTTCCTTGTCAAATGGTCCAAATGCATAATCAACCCATGGATGAAATGTGGCTCTTCCAAATGTTTGAAAAATTGACTGAAATGTTGCTTCATTAGCCTACTTCTCTGACCACATTCTCCACATGGCAGAGATAAGAGAAGTCGGCTAACCTCCCCGTTTTCCTCTTTTTTCTTGTGTTCATCATATTTGTTGAGACCTCATTTGTTGGGTGGCAAATCATGGGAGTACTTGTGTTTTAAATATTTCAGCAACCACATACCTAATCAATTCAAGGTTTTTCCTTTCATTAAAACGTGTTTATCTTCAACTATTTTGTTTTTATTTATTTAATATTTAGTAATATGTATCAATCCCAATATCTTTTTTTATGTTGATTGTTTATGATTTCCCTTTCTTATGATTCTTGATAATTATTGGATGTGATTCTCTCAAATTTACATGAGTTGTAATTGTTGATGTGCATCGTGAGTTTTATAATTCTCATAATACATAAATATCTGACAATCACTTATGTACGTATGAACAAGTATCACTCAATTTACTTTAAAACGGTTGGGAGTGAAGTGGCATGTGGGTATATCTAAGAAGAGTTATGAAAAGGCTGAGCCTTGATGCTAGGTGAGTAGCAAAAGGATACTTGATTGCATTACCAACAGTTTCTTATTCAATTATGGGCAAAACCAATATTAAACCCACAATTAGGTCTAGGAAACACAACTCGCTATCACCTCACCTATTTCTTCAATGCACTGAGAGGTTTTGTTCTGTAAAAGCTTAGGAAATGGTAGAGGTAGAGGACCTAGCAAAAGTAAATTATATTTCATATTCTATATAGGCAAAGACTGAAGTATCAGTCGATTTTAACTTGTGCCCTAGTTTCCCTTAGTCACATAATTCAAACTTTTACCAACTTTTGGCCGTAGAACTTGTAGACCAGGGCAAAGACCTAGCAAACCCACATGGCTGTCCACAGAAAACTACATCAGCATCAATACTTGCACATATTGCGGTATCAAAAGAGATTTAAATACATACAAAAAAAAAAAAAAAAAAAACCCAGAGGCAGAGGCAGAGGCAGAGGGAGTGTATTTAGGCCTTTTGTAGCAGAGGATACTAAGTTTGTTTTGACCCTATATGAAATGAATCAAAAGGGCACAATGACCTTTTGCCTTTCTGATTTATGGGTCCCTTAAGAGCATCTCCAACAGCCTCTTCAACCACTTTGGGATGCTTAAATAGGTGAGCCACATCAGAAAAATTCCCTCCAACAGCCTCTTCAACCTCAGTCATCAAATCTGCAACCCCATTCTCTCTCTTCAAAACTGGTAAGTTGACCTTGCCTCTTCAAAACATTTATTTTGTTTTGGGAGAATCAAAATCATATCAAAAGGCTAAAAACATTTATTTTGCTTGATGGGTTTGATGTACATTTTATAAATATTATTTATTTTCCAGAATGTTATCTTTTAAAAAAAAGAATGTTATTAATTATTATTGTTTTAAGTCAAATATTGTATTAATTGAATTGAAGAGACTAGTGAGGCACAAAATATTAAAGTAGCAAATAAGGCTCTTCAAATTGCCACGTAGGTCAACAAACTTTAATTTGAAGAGTTTTTTTTGCTAACACTGTTGGAGATGCTCTAAGGTTGCCACTTTTCCTCTAACCTTTGAAAGTTTTTAATAGCTTTTGTCCTGATGTGAAGCACTTTTTTTTAAAGCTAATTCTTATTCGATCCCTTTTTTTCTCAGCACAAGGATAAGGTTGGTTTAACTTTGATTTTCAGTCATTAGTTTATGGTTTACAACTTGTTTTAAGGAACTTAAAGTTGGATGCGGGCTCATGCATTTCATTGCAGGCCATTAGTTTCTTGAGGAGAGATAGAGATAGGGAAAGCAAAGGGATATATACCTAATAAAGGTGATTTTCCATGGAGAGTTTGACAATTTTGTTTGGCTGTAATTTTCTTCAATTGATTTGAAGACAGTACGTAGGGTCATGAAATCATTGAAAAGTCATGCAATATTGGCCTGCACTTTTGACTATCCCAAACTGTAAGAGCATCAAATGTTAAAATTTGACACAACCAAACCAAGCTTTAGTGGATGCCACTACCTAATTGGGTCCTTAATTTCCATATTGATGTCCAATTATTGTCAATCCCATGTTTTCTGCAAAAAATGTTGAATTTGCTGGCAAATTTTTTGTTTGTTTGTTTTTTTTTCTTTTTCATACCGGCGATATTGGAGAGTAGGATTCGAACACAAGACCAAAATTTTCCATTGTTTGTATTCTAATCTTAATGAATCAATGCATTCACAAACTTTGTCATATTTTTATTACTTGCCTTGCAAGTTAAAGAAAAAAGATTTTGTAACAATTGTATATAGCATTTATAAATATTTCTATCTACGGGTTTACAAAAAAAAATATGATATGATCAGTAGCCAGCTAGTACTCAGATTAATTAATCAAGTGTGATCATACTATGGAAGTGCTTTGCATGAGCTGCCCTTCTTCTTTGCTTTCTCCACCAGCTGTTTGTTCCAACATTTGATGAGGAGGATAGAAGAACTGAAACTTGAGATCATTGTCACCGCTAACATACACCACTCGAAAGATGTCGTACTTAATCTCAATTGACACGCTTTCGAGATAGGGCAGCATTGCTTTTCTCTGGTCTGAATTTATAATCCATGAGTAACAATATTGCAGAGACTTCCACACAAAAAGAGAAGCGACTCTTGGCTTGGTTTGGCATTTCAAGCAAACACCGGCCGCCACGCCTTCCATCTTCTGGAAATCGGACTTGAACATCTCTAAGCATGCGTAAGGGACGTTGTTTATGTCGCCGCCATTGACAACCGCTGTGCTCATTGACGCTGTGTCACCTCTGCAAAATTTTGCAGCAGAAGACCCGTCTCTTGATTCTCCGGCGTATGCATCAAAGAAGGAGTGTTCGAGTAAGATAGCCATGCTCGACATGTTCGTTAACATTGAGAGCTGAATGGGAAGAAAAATCACTGGCTATGAGAACACATGGGGGAAAAAAGTTATTTGCAATGAATGATTTTGACGAGTTTCAAAATTGTGACATGATCAAAAGTGTTTTGTAGCCTGTTGGATTTCATTTGCTTGCGTTATTGGTGGAACTGACTTTGGATTAATTCCTCAAGTTCATTTAATAAGTCCAAGTTTTTGGAGTAAAATCCATTGATTGCTTAGCTGGTTTGCTCCATCTCCAAGTATTATGCATATATCAAGATCAAAACGACACCGTAACGGCATACATGGAGATATGGAGCAGAGCAAGCTACCTTTTTTTTGTCTTGAAAAAAAATAAATTAAAAGAACTAGAAAAGAATTTATAAGAGCAAGATATATGAGTAGCAGTAATTGGACTTACAAGGCTTGCAGTCAATGAGTCCTTGTTTTCACAAGATCTCTTCAGCCATGCTCCAAACCATATGATCTGATCAAGGGGAAACCAACCAACCAGATTAATATCAAATAATTATTGAGATGAAATTAATTAAAAAACAAAAAAATATTTTAAACATACCATATTTCCATGGATGCTCTGCAAGATGGAGCTTTGTACACAGCCAAGAGACTCAGTGCACAAAGAGAATTGTTTGAGGGCATTAAGAAGGTCATCAACCAGCACAACTGTTGGCCTGAACACAAAGATACTTATGTCCAAATTCTTGTTGTTGAAAGGCACAAAGCATGCCATAAATTAATCTCTCTTTTTTTTTTTTTTTTTCTCTTCTAGCTTTCTCTGTGTGTATGCGTGTTTGGTTGGCAAGAAAATAATCGAAAGAAGAAAACTAGAAACTTCGACGAGAAAGTGTGGGAAAGTTGTGGCCTTATTAAGTATGGGATGGTGGGAAAGGCTTGAAAAATGAAACTTGATCAAAGGGTCATTGCAGTTTGCCTGGTCTTCTTTTGGCTTTTTGTTTTTTAGTCTTGTGCATGCTTTGACTCCTTCTAGATGGGTGGAGTTGTTGAATTTATGTTCTAAATTTAACTATAAAAACAATAAAAAATGCATGGAAGATGTTTTTGAATTCTCTTTTTATATTAGTATTATTGAGAAATATAATTAAAAATTGGTGCTGTCGACTCGGGTCAAGAAATTCCAGGACCACGTAGTTGGAAAAACTAGTGAGCTGCTTATGTTCTTTGACGAACTTTTTTAAATGAATGTTGTTTGACATATTACACACATGTGGCACGTTCTGATTGGACAATCTGGCTGGCAGGCAACGTCCGTCGTCGGCAATGAAATCCCGTAGAAATTTGATTAGTTCGAGAATTTTGTCAGTCAAAACAAGGGGTTTGACTGGTCAACCAGAAGGATGCCTTCTAAAAAAGGACAATTCTCTATCGAGCTAAATAATCTCTCTACTGTCCTAGAGATTCCTGAAACTTCTTCATAAGAGCGCCATGCTTCTTCCACAGCTCCAATGAAGCCTACATCGCATCGCATGCAAAAAAACCTTACCTATAATACTATATCTGATCATTAACGTAATGACATGTATGATAATTTTTTCACGCATCATTATGTTATTGACCGGGATAGCAAAACAGTGTTATTCTCGTTGCATGAGAGTCTCTCAATGACATGATATGTTTTGGCTTTTACTCAGAGATCGACGACCATTATGTAATGATGGTTAATTAACAGAACAAAAGCTTTTGGCTAACCCAAAACATAATTATAATTTGGCTCAAGCTTCGAAACCTTAAACTAATAGTGTTCAATTATTGTTCCTCGTTAGGCTTACTGAATTTGTTTATCAAATTTATACGCCCGAATTATCAAATTGTAAGGGCTTTTTTGTTCCAGCAGCTACAGATGGGCCTGAGCTGCTGTAAAGAGCAAATGGGTGGAGTTGTCCCTGTGTCTGAGTTCAAAAATCAGGCCCCAAGAGTGCTTCCAAAGGTTCGTGGAGCCTTAGGAAGCACTTTGGTTTCCTTCACCAACAAAACCAACAGTTGCTTACAGATCAAAACTATGGCTTGGCCTGAGAAGCTTGTGGCATGGGAGCTAAGCATTCATGAGTTTAGCGTTAGAGAGAGAAGGCTTGGATTTTCTATGAGAAACAGAGGTTCAAAGCAAAGGGAGAGGGAATTTTGGGGGGATTTTTTGAGGGAAGAGAGGAAAAGATGAGGGTGGAGGAATGGGTGGCTTGAGCAAATCTTCTAGTCCCTTGACGAAAGCTTCGTCACACTCTTGGTGTTTTGCCAGAAGAGAAAAGGGAAAGAAATGGAAGAACGGAGCTTGAAATTGAAGGGTTCCAATAGTGAGAGGGGATGCTTGCTCTCTCTGGATGTGTTGATTTGCTGGGTAGGAGATGCCCCCTTTTATAGGCGTTGGAAACTCCTCATTTCCAAGAAACCCTAGCTGGTTTTTCCCAAATCTACCAAGTCTCCTCCTCCTTTCCTCTTCTCTTCCTTTGATTCATCCCCATTTTGTGAAATTCCCCTAATCCAAACATACAGAGATAAGTTTTTTGGGAGCTCTAGAGTCTTCTCGCAGCTGTTCCTGTGGCAATCTCCTATCTTTGGCAACACTTTCTCCTTCTTTTATTTTATGGCAAGAGCTGGTAGGGAAAAGAAATGGGTAATGGTGTTAGTTCGAAGGGTGTTTTGTTCCCAGCAGCCTGCACACGCAAGTATCCTTCGGTTTTTTCAGATGGTCTGTTTTGGATTTGTCTTTGGCCATGTGCTGGAGACTTTCCAGAGATATTTTCTAAGTTGTTTGGGCTACTCCCTAAGGTGGTGGGCTAATTTACTAAGGTGATGGGCTATTCTTTCTCTCTTTCATGCTTATTCACATATTTGGGCTCAAGAAATGGGCTCGAGTTTTGGGGCTCCCAAGCAGCCCAAAACTTCCACTTCTTGTCTCATTAATGGGTCTCGTGAATGCTCGTAACCATTCATACCACAACCCGCTCAGCAAGCCCTAGACATTTGCGTGGCTTGGGCTCACTTAAGCTTGTAGCGTGACTTGATGCAAAAATAAGGATTTTCCGTTTAGTGTTGCTTGTTTGCTTGGCGTGGCATATGGACTATAACTTATGGAGTACACACAACAAACTCTAGTGTACTCCAATCGAGCTTCTTTCCCCGTTAATCGTTGTATTGGGCTCAAAATATATTTGGGCCCAGCCTTGGATTTTTCGAGCCTCAACACACATCATTCGAATTATTACCAAGTAGCTCTTAATGTAGTGCAAAGTTTTATTCCAATGATGAAAGATTACAAAGAAAAAGTAACTACAGAATTCAAACCACAAATAACGATCGAATCGAAATTCCATGGATTGAACATCACTGTCATTAACATAACTTTAAATTTTGTGGCGCCTCCACCAAATTAATATCCACTCTCTTCAATAACTATGATGCATCAATCACCGGCTAAGTATGTATGTGTGGTTCTGGTAACTAGCTGTCTTAATCCTTGTAAAATTATTTTACTTCTTCAGTCACTGGGTTGATAAGATCAACAATAAAGCGAGCTTCAAGAATATTGCATCTGCTTCCTCCCATCAACATGGGATGGAAAGACTTTAATTTACCTGCACGAATAACATCGAAAAACATGAGCATTTTTGTTTTTCTTACAACTCTATTGATATTTGCATAGATAACATGAGACACAAAATAATCTTTTAATTCATTAGTCCAAAAGACTTTAATGTTGTTCGATTCGAATCCCATTATTATGTGTTCTCATTTCTCATAAATTGTAAACTCAAATATGCATGTGGTCTAGTTGGAGGTAGGTTGAGGAAAGGATTCAACGAGGAACTTCACTCCATTGATGAAGTGGAGATAACAGGGATAGATTTACGGTTTTGCTAGGGAAGGAGGGAGCAGATATACAGAGGAGAACCGAAAAGAAAGAACAAAATAAAGGAAATAAAAAAACGAAATTGTCATATTATATTCGTTAAAAAAAGTTATACTGAGAACCAGATGTTTCATTGTGCATTAAAAAAATTTCTCAGTCTTCTTTGCAGTTCACAAATTGCGCGACTAAATAAAAGAGTTCTAAGAATGTGCGCACACCTTATCATAGGTCTATGGGGATTCTCAAACCATCATGCGCAAGCTGCACTGATATCCCTTCCCTATATTCAAACAACAGAAATGCTGAAAGCATAAGTTTCTTAACTCACAATATTTCTCACCTATACAGAAAGTGCATCACAAAAGTAGTAGCATTGTTTAATTTAGTCTTAACTCTAAAGCTAAAGCTAGAAGATCAATGCCACAGAAAACTGGGACTGTTATACAATTGAATAAAGGAAAGTGATTATAATTCTTACCTCTCAGACCATTCCGTAAGAAATTTATTGTCCCTGTGGTGATCAAATTGATGAGTCATTCCAATTAACAAGGCTTGTTTTGGACAAATCCTCTTCACAGCTTCAAGAGTCTGCAAACATTATGGTTCACAAACATGAACATTTGGCTATAAGAAATGCAGATATTTTTTAGTGCAAAAAACAAACCTGTGGGATGCAAAAGTGAACATTATGGGATCCAGTCTGCAATGAAACAGAAGGCAAAGCAGATTATGAAGAATATGCCTTGAGAATAATAGGAAATGCAAGACGAGCGAAGCTCCAAAAATGAAAGGGCGAACATGAGTTAGCAAAGTTTGAAATCACAATTTCCGCTAATATATATCAATGCAGATTGATGTCTGAATGAAAATATACAATTATATTTTAGAATGATACTGTACGAAATTACCTAAAAGGACAACATAAATGGGAAAAAAAAATCACGTGGGGGATGCCATGGCAGCATCCTTGGCTTCGGGGCTGCCCAGAAAGAGAAATCAAGATGGTGGGGTTGGTGGTGGAAGGAGTAAGAGGATGAAAGCAGGAGAGTTGCGATGAAGGAGTAACAGAATGAAATGAAAGATATAGTTTTCCCTATAAAATTTCCAAAAGAGAATGTAGAACTGACTGACAAAAAAAAATCCGATGAGAACCAAGCACCGTGAGTTTGTGCACATGTGTCTATGCTTGCACTTGTACATTTGCATCTGTTGAGAGACATTGTTTTACTTGCATGGCATGAATATTATCCCAACTGCAATCTCCATGCCTTCAAAGGTTAGTCAGTATAACTGTACCAATGACAGTGTGTGAAAACAGACTTTCTACTGACCTTGTATAGAGTGTCCAAGATAAGAAGATCCAACTGCCCAGCTCCATCTTTTGAAATGACTGCAAAAGTAGGCCAGAATATAAATTCAAATGCATGTTTTTTTTTCTTTCAAAAAACACAGAATGCCTTGCAAATGACAACGCAAATCAAGATTTACACGTGAAAAACAATCTTTAACCACATAGGGGGTGTTCACACCACAATATGTTTTGGGAAGGCCTTTTATGTCAAAAACTGATTGTCCCTATTACAGGCTGAGAAAGTTTCTACAAAATGCTTCTCCATAAGGAACAATCTCCGTAGCCAAGGAAGTGATTCACTTAATAAAACATTTTTCTTATATAAGGTGATAGATATACCTGTCATCATTATCTCTGCACAAGTTAATGGATTCATCGACAAAAGTACAAACTAAAATGGAAAGGATAAAATGTCTCAGAGGATTCATATTCTGCTCCGTAAAGGGTTTCTCCCAGTGCTTTGTTGGTGAAGTTGGGAGTAGAAAGGGCAAAACCAACTCAGATAATAGGACGATGTTCTAAGAAGGGATACTAAACATCTTATCTATACTCAATAAAGTTCAGATTTCTATTAATCATGATTGAGCCCCATCATGATTAAGGGTACATAACTAATTAAGGTATAAACTTCCATAACTAATTAAGGTATACCAAAAATAACAATCTAAGATGTTCACGATATGCACTGTACAAGTAACTAATCAACACTCACCATGTTCTGTGCTTGCAGGAAAGCGTGAAACATCAGATATGTAAGCTATTCTACATCTTTCACCAAATAGATAGCCCAAACAGACATAATCTTCCCCGTGCATCACCTACATTTCAGGAATAGCGGTAAGAAACTAGAAGATAAACAAGGAAGAGGATATTCATGTCTGACTAGAAAAGGTTTGGCGAGAATAACTGGCAAAGGAACAAATTGTAGGCCAGATGCAACAAACGATGTTTCACAATTCTCCTCAATTATCCTCCAGTCAAGCTGTGCTACTCGTCTCAATTCTTTTCCTTCCTCAACTTTTTTCTTCACCAAGTAAGAAAATTTCTCTGCAATGCTATTCAAAGGTACAAGAAGCATAATAAGGTGAACTACAATTTAGACATAAAAACTGAATGACAAAAAAATATCAGATATAATGCCTAAAGTAGTTTTCTCCTGAAATGCTTTCTCATCAGTGACATCTATAATTTTCATTAAATGATGTGAATCCTAAGTTTTGAGTCTGCATTCATGTAAGCAGACTAAGTCTCGTGTTGCCATGACCAATCTATCATGGTGGAAAATTTTACATTCATACATCCAAAAAAAAATTGTTCTAGGAACTATTTCCATGAAAACAGATGGAGCAACAAGATACCATGAGCACATCAAAGAATCATATGGTAATAACTTAAGTATCACAATTATATCTATGTATAAAATATACAAAAAGCAAACGGAGTTGACGTTGGTCAAAACGGTTGAACAGAACAATATCCAGGTTCACCCAAAGTACCTCTCCATTGCATACTGAGTTAGGAAGATGGGAGTAGGGTCAATGTCATTTGTGGGACTAAATGGTTGAACGGCACGTATATCATCCAGACCAAGAACTGCATCAGCGTGTTCATGAGTCAAAATAATCTGCAGTTGATACAAAAATTAGTTCTTATATACTCCCAGTATTAACAAGCTTTCAAATACAAAACGAAACGTAAAGTGTTGTAAATAAAGTTGAACTCTTTTACAACTATCCAAGTCAAAACACAACATACATTCGTCTAAAACATTGATTTTAATAGCTCAAATGTTCTGAAAATAATAACTAGCCATACACGCGAGAGACAAAAATGTGCATACAGAAAACTCACAGAATCAATTCTAGGAATCTTATAGCGAGTAAACCATCGAATCACTTGCTCCCTGAACGTCTTCCCAACATCAATCAATACATAACTGTGCTTGCCATCACTTGGGCAATAATCAATCAAAAGCGATGTATTGCATCTGCAAACACAAATCACTCAAATGCCTTTCCCACTTTCCTCAACATTCTCGGCAAACAAACAAGCACACAATGGCAGATCTAAGCTTCAATTACCGGTAATTAGGGTTTTGGTCCGGGGGGATGGAGAGCGCCTGAGGGCATACGTCGCACGGATTGGAGGGCTGGATCAGGCACATTGCGTTGGGGACGGCGCTCGAGCACCCGGTCCCGAGGAAGATCAGAGCCGATTGACCGTCATTGTGGTCCTCGGCCGCCATTGGAGAGTCTTAGTCAGAAGACGAGGGCTTCAGTTTTTCTCAGAGAGAGAGAGAGAGAGAGAGAGAGGTAGCGCAGAGGGAGGGGAAATTTTGGTCTGCACAATGGCCCGGGAAATGTAACGGCTTTATCGGTTGGGCATCAATATACGTGGCATGGAATTATTGGCTTGTTGTAACCTGCGTCAATTACTCAGTACGTAGGAAAAGAACTTGACTGGAATATGTGGGCTTTTTGTTTTTTCTAGTTTTTGTTTTTGTTTTTTTTATGAAATAGGGGGGAAGAACCCAAACAAGGAAACTACAAAGAAACTACAAATCAATCGGGAATCTTGGGACTCTAATAGATAGGTTTTCTAATTTCTACCTCTTTCCATTTTTGTTCTTAATTATTGTTTATATTGCCCTCCAGCTAGATCAGGAGTTCGAATGTGAGCGGACTTTCAAGGTGGTGCATGAATCAGTGATTTTCATAAACTCAAATTCTCACACTTTACTTTCCATAACTTTACTTTATGTCTCACTTTACTATTTTTCGTCAACTTCATCTATAAATAATAAAATCATTAAGTTGTTGACGTGGTTAATTGCGAAAATTTGAGTTTAGTGTGAAAATTTAAAGAGTAAATTGTGGTACTCCCAAACTAGGACCCCAATCGAACTTAACCACTTGAACTAAAAAGTCCACCAATTAAACACTCGAATGAATTAAAATGACCAATTTAACACTTGCCGTTAGATTTTATCACATTTCATCCAAAAGTCTATAAGAGATGGCATGTGAGACACATGTGCAACATAATTGGAGAGCAATATAGTATTTCTAACATCTTTCCCTCCCAATCTTCATCTTCCCTAATAGTTGGCGTCAAATCAAAAACAGAGCAGCCCTAATTTTACAAATTCCACAATTACAGACAATTGTTTCAACATACCCACGATTGCAGACAGTTAAGCAGAAGAAGAAGAAGAAGAGGAAGTGGTTTGGAGATGTGAAGGAACATACCTGTTCAGCCGAGTCCAAGTCGAGCACGTGGATTGGATCATAGAAATGGAGGTAGCAACGACCTTGTTCAATGGGGGGTTTTAGATACATAATTGTTCTCTCTCAATAGAAACTACATAGGAGTAGTACAAATCACTACAGCGCAGTAGTACAAATCAACCGGAATCTTGGACTTTAATAGATAGGTTTTCTAATTTCTACCTCTTTCCATTTTTGTTCTTAATTATTGTTCATATATTGCCCTCCAGCTAGATTAGGCGTTCGAATGTGAGCGGACTTTCAAGGTGGTGCATGAATAAGTGATTTTCATAAACTCAAATTCTCACACTTTACTTTCCATAACCTTACTTTATGTCTCACTTTACTATTTTTCGTCAACTTTATCTATAAATAATAAAAACATTAAGTTGTGGACGTGGTTAATTGCGAAAATTTGAGTTTAGTGTGAAAATTTAAAGAGTAAATTGTCGTACCCCCAAACTAGGACCCCAATCGAACTTAACCACTTGAACTAAAAAGTCCGCCAATTTAACACTTGAATTAATTAAAATGGCCAATTTAACACTTGCCGTTAGATTTTATCACATTTCATCCAAAAGTCGGCTAGAGATGGCACATGAGACACATGTGCAACATAATTGGAGAGCAATATAGTATTTCTAACCTCTTTCCCTCCCAATCTTCATCTTCCCTAATAGTTAGCGTCAAATCAAAAACAGAGCAGCCCTAATTTCACAAATTCCACAATTACAGACAATTGTTTCAACATTCCTACGATTGCAGACAGTTAAGCAGAAGAATAAGAAGAGGAAGTGGTTTGGAGATGTGAAGGAACATACTTGTTTATCCGAGTCCAAGTCGAGCAAGTGGATTGGATCATAGAAATGGAGATAGCAATGACCTTATTCAATGGGGGGTTTTAGATACACAATTGTTCTCTCTCTACATTTTTACAAGTCCATATAGCCATGGAAGACATTGACTTGGAGTCAATAGTAACTAGTTCGTGCTGCAGCTTTTATATCCCATTGTCGGCGGCCTAGTGGGAGCGGATGCGAGCGAACCAAAATGACGACTGCTGGTGGTCCTGCTGCCTTAAAGCCTTCTACAAGCTTCGGGAGTGGTGGGAGATCATCGTCGGCCCAAAGTGGAAGACTTATTCGCCGATTGAATCGTAGCAGAAGCGGCGGTGGCTCTAGTGATGGCTAACAAGACCCTATCCGAATTCCCCCTCAGAATCTGTGTCGAACCCTGTTACCCGTTCAATATCCAACTGATGTTGGGCCCACTTATTATTTTAACCCTCTACCCCGCATACATAAAGAAAAAAGGTCAAGACTTCTACCGAAATTTTGGAAGAGTCTCCCCTGAAAAATGAACGTTTACCCAGTTTTTCTACCTGTAAATATCATAATTAAAATCTTCCAATTACAACACACACAATGCAAAGCACACACAAAAAATACAAAATGGGCACCCGGCCTCAATTTCAACCTTTCATGGGCATATAAGAGTAAATCTATGAGTTTTTCTTTAATTTACATATCCATAATAATTCGAAAAGGAAATGAACACAATATGTCCTACACTGATGCCGAATACACGGAAAACGAGGCTTGACGTTGCTTTACGAATTCTCGAGCTACGGCTTGGGGGGCGCAAAACAGAAATGTGAGTGGACAAAAAGAAAGTTTTGAACATAATTATATTTGAACATACTAACCCTACTGTTTTGTGAAAACGATGCAATTGAAATCCTTTATCATACTATACTTTGATTTGAAATCCTTTGTAATCCCCTACGCCCAATATATATTTATAATAGGGTAAATTTCACTTTGCTACCTGTAAGTTTTCCAAAATTCTGACTTTGATACCCAGAGTTTTTTTCTTTTCACTTTCATACCCAAAGTTTACTTTTACTATCAATTTCATACCTCCGTCTGTGTTGCCGTCAAGACCTCCGTTAAACGCTGACGTGTCATATTTTTTAATTTTAAATTGATTAAATATGAATAAAATATTAAAAAACCAACTAAAAATCAGAATTATTTTATTGTTGAAAAAAACCCAATCATCATCTCTCTCTCTCTCTCTCTTTCCTTTGTACTTTCTTCTCCCTATCCGATCTCTCTCTCCTCTAGTATCTTGCTAACCAGCTTCTTCTGGGGAGTCTTGTTCCCATTCACCCCGTCATTTATGTTGAAGATTGAGTGAGTGATCTTCACCAAGGCAGTGGGAGGCACATTTGCAAAGTGATCTTTGTCAAGCAGGAAAGCTGCGACTTCTCTAAACCCAGTCTCCCCAACCCGTACCGAACGTTTCAAACCTGGTTGCCTAAGAGCCTTACCAAAAAAGCCTTTTGGGTTATTAGGCGCCAAAGGTTCTTCATCAGTTGGCTTCACTATTGCAACACTCTCACCTCTGCTGTTCCTAAAATAGTATGCACCTCCAAGCCCACTATGAACAGGTATTGGATCAACCCCCATCTTAATGCCCTTGACCATGTCCTTGACAACTTGCATTGTTCTAGCAAACCGATCTGAATTCCCTAGTATCTCTATAGGGCCACTTCGATCTCTTTGCTGTAGATCCCCAAATTGGGGTGAGAGAGAGAGGAAGAGGGAGAGGGAGAAGAAAGTACAGAGAATAGAGATGATGATTGAGTTTTTTTTTATAAAATTTTTCTTCTGATTTTTAGTTGGTTTTTTAATTTTTAATTTATATTTTAATTAATTTAAAATTAAAAAAAAGTGACACATCAGCGTTTAACGGAGGTCTTAACGACAACACGGACGAAGGTATGAAATTGGTAGTAAAAGTAAACTTTGGGTATGAAAGTGAGAAGAAAAAAACTTTGGGTATCAAAGTCAGAATTTTGGGAAACTTATGGGTAGTAAAGTGAAATTTACCCTATATAATATATACTGACACACTGTCTTTCTCCCACCATTGTACCCATTATATATCTACATATATAAACACACACCATCATCATGTACCAGGGGAAACAGTCCAACATGTGGACTGTTTGACTTGACAACATGCCAGTATCGCATTGGCCTTGTGACTAGGGACGAGTTGTCTAACCGGGGAATTTCCACTCCCAGCTCACACGTGCGATGAGGATCTCGGCAAAGAGTGCCCGGATCATCATCATCACATCACCACCACACGCTGGCATCCTCATCGCACGTGTGGTTATCATCCAATCAAAACTGGGGAGGCACATATTATGGTAAACTCACAAATCACCACCATCAATATATACCACTCATAAAATCCCAATTTCCAACAATATATCCATATACATACTCATAATATCATCATCCACACTCATAATTCATATGCTTTGTCATTAGCAATCAGTACTAGTAATACCATACAATACTGTAAAACCAACATCAAAACATGCATACCATCTCATTATTCCCATAATCCGATTAGACCATGTTTTCGAACAACACCTCATACCCTCTTATACAATATCATGCCCCAAGAAATCCTATATAGTCTTGTAAAAGCCAAGATTACCCAGTAAACATTTTATAACCTTAGTAACCCAAAATAATCCAATTTAAACCATGTTTTCCATAATCCAATACACCAAAATAGACCATGTTCTCATTCAAATTCATTTATGCATACAATTCAATATTTGGAAAACCATGCACATTTAAAAACAAATGTACATTCATTGAAAGTCCAAGCTAGCTCGACCCTGCGACGGTCCATCATGTTGGTTACGCTGAGCTTGAGCACCTATTCGAGAGAATACATAGATTTGATTAATAAACGTACTCAACCACGACTTTAATTCAAAAATCGAGTTCCTAGGGCCATTCTAGTACTTTTTGAAAAGTGAAACGGTCTCAGAAGACTCATGGTCAACTGTGCCGTCAAACTTCCCATTTTGGTCAAACGGGCCCACTGGGCCCACGACCTCTGATTTCCGATCCGAAAGCTCCTACAGATCCAACAAAGTCTACTTATCAAGCCCCGAGGGTTTGACCTCGATTGAGCTATTGGATCGCTCTCGATCGCACGATTGGACGTCAACCCGTTCACCTAACCATAGAATCATTGATTCGGAATATCCGAGACTTCGATTCTCGATCAAATAGTTCCTACACGATCCTAGAGGTATGGGGTATGACATATTTGAAAATGGGACCGATCGAATTGTCGAAACCTATCGAACTCGGATATCGTCTAATAGGCGTAATATTTGTTCGATAGTCAAACGGTAACCAATCCTTAATCTGAGCATACTGTCATGCTCGGGACAACGTATGGAACATTTTAGAACTCAACGGGCTGCCACAGGGTGGCCTAGGCGCCTTCACCCGTCGCTGGCCAATACTTATACCATCAGATTAAACATAACACTAAAAGCAGTTTTTGGTATTGGACCTCGGCCAAAAAGTGGTCGGAACTAGGAGAATCATTGCCAAAATCGTCGGCTAATTTATGGGTTTTTTTAAATTCATTCCCGAAACTTCAAAATCGATCATAACCACATATATAAACAGGTAGAGTACAAAGAGTAGGTGAAGTTTCATACCTCACTTGACGAAAAAGGCCGCCGAAAAAAGCTCACGAACCGGCGGAGATAATTCTAGGGTTTCTTTCGTTTTCAGTCCAAAATCGCGGCTATTCTTGGAGTTTTAAGGTTGATTGAGGTATGGGTTAGAAAGAGGAGATAAAGAGGAAGATTTTGGTACCAACGGTGTTGGTAGCTGTGGCCGGATGGTGCCGTTCCCTCTCCTGGAACTTACGACCATCGCACGCAGAGAGAGAGAGAGAAGAGTTCGGGGAGAGAGAGAAACTGGGTTTTAAGGTTTTTAACAAATTTTGAAATGACTTTTAACGTCCTTTTAGTTTTTAGACTTTTTCTCTCTAGATACAATTCGGAATTGAGCATGCCGCCTGTCTACGAACTCGTATCGACAAGCTTGACGCAACGGTGCAACTAAATTCCCCAAATTCCTTTCCAAACAAAAAGTAATTAAAATACCCTTATCCCCAAGGGCAAAAATGTAATTTCATAATTAACTAATTAAATTGGATTTGGATGTTACAATGGCCATCCTTTGGGGTTTTGCTAAACCTATCTATTTCTCTATCTTTTTCTCTTGAAGTCTGTAGAAGTCAATCCATATGGCCATGGAAGACGTCTTTGTCTTGGAGCCATATGACCATGGAAGACGTGATTGTTGCTTGCTATGTTAAAATTGCCCTCTGCTTTTGTTCCAGGTGTGCCTCACATGACATTATTAATCGAATTGTGGAAGAAATATGATCAAATTTAATGGTATGGTTGAAATTGACTATTTTTTGTTGTTGTTCATGGACTAAATTAGCTGATTTTTTAATTTAGGGAGTTAATGTCTACAATGATCATAGTCGAGGGGTAAAATAACTGAAAATCCAAATTTAAATCGCTGGGAGTACTGGAGGGATGGAGGCCCCATCCTTTCCCTCTCCCCTCTCATTCCCCTCTCCATTCCCTTTCACACAATTTCTTCAGGGCCGCATAAAGGGAAGGTGGTCTTTGCCCCCCTCTTCCCTATCTTCCCTTACTTTCTTTCATCTCCTCTTCATTTCTCTTCCCTCTGAACCCCACGAGTGCGAGATGCCTTCTTTTCCCTTTCATGACTTCCCATCCCATCCTTCCCTCCATCCCCCTTCTCACCATCCCATCCCTCAGTTTTTTTCTTCATATTTCTCTTTTGCTTTGATTTTGTGCGGTTATTTTGTTTTTGCAAGTGTTTTGGTTTAGTTTCGGTTGTTTAGTTTTTTGCATATTCTGGAATTCCTGTATATATCTATTCCATATCTATACTCTTCCCGAGGATTGCCAATTGGTTTTGGTTGTGTTGGGTGATTTTGTTTGGAAATCTTGTGTATCTTGGAGGTTGTTGCCATGATTTAGCTACTATTTTTGGCCCACAGACACAGGGTTTTGGAGTTACAATAATGGAAATTTTCGGGTTGTGTGAGTTGGGGTTTAGCCGGTACGACATTAAGGGTTTAGTCCATATGGCGTTTTGGATCTATTTGTGACAGAGAGGATGTGGAGCGGTGGTTCTTTTTTCTTTCTTTGTTTTAGTCTATTACTCATTAGGAGTTTTATGTTTTATATTTTTTTTTCGGTTGTGATACAAATCCGCCGTTGCGCGGTGTATCTATATTGTTTGTCTGAGTGTTGGTGCTTCGGGCTGCTGAATCAGGGGTTTGAATATTTGTTGGCTTAAGCGTAATTCTCTCCAGATCAATTCATTTGGTCATTGGAGATGTTGTACCCATTTCAGCACTTTTTGTGGCTCTGTACTATATTCTATTTCTTCAATAAATACTATCTTTGTCTCAAAGAAAATTGGAGTGAGTACATTGAAACCGTGATTCAAGTTTAGAGAAAACAATAATTAAGCCTATAAAAATAAATACTAAAAAAAACTTTTATTTGCGCAATAAAAGACCATTATCTAGAAAAATATAATTGCAAAAATAAATATAAAAAATATTTGTAATTCTCGCGTAACTCCAGTGATTAAAAAAGGGTGCTGTTAAACGAATCCTAAAATTAACTGAGTACACCCTATTATCAAACTATTTATTGAATTACTAATTTGCCCTAATATAAAATGAAAAAAAAATGATATATTGAATATTGAAACAAAAGTAATTTTATTAAGTACATACTACTCAATATATTGAATCCTAATCAAATTAGAATTTCAGAGTTTGATTCCAAATAGATTTGATGTTGCTTCCCAGAGACCATGTACCGGGTTTTGAAGCATTACAACAATGCAAACCAGGTAATGCATGATGCACCATTCAGATGTTGCCTTGTTGCTTTATACTATTCATTGCATTAATATGGTGATTTGTTCCATATTTTTAGAGGGCTGACCTATATACACACCGTTCATGGAGTTTGCCATAGAGATTTGAAGGCATACAATGGACACCACAGAAGATGGCAATAGAGAATTGAGAAGAGTATATACACTCCGCGTGACGGCAGTTGCTTCAATGAATGATCATCTTAATTAACAAAATTAATTAGTCACTGAATGTTAAATATAAAGGAGACCTTCAAAGTTCAAAGTGCAAGATAGTTAAGCTCTGTAGGCAACTGATACTGGCAATTCATGTAAAATAGGGTGTATTTAGTATTAGGGTGTTGTGTGATAAAGTGTATTAGGGTGTATAATGTGCATTTTTGGTAGTTAAATAGGGTGTACTTAGTTAATTTTACATTTTGATTTAATTATTAGAGTGTACTTATATCATAAGGTGTACTCAGTTAATTTTAGGATTCGTTTAACAGCACCATTAAAAAAAAGGTGTGCAAATGAAAAAAAAAAAAAGAGAAAAAAAGCGAAAACAAAAACATGGCTGACGTCGTTGTGGATGGGCTTGGGTTGGGACTGTTGTGCATCAAGAGCCCGCACATTATTATATTTTCAGCCCGTAGGAATACGTCGTCGCTTCGTCCCTGCTCGCCGTTCTCCTTTTTCATTCCTTTTTTCATCTTTCTTCTTCACGCAATTCATACAACCAAATTTGTACTCACATTCGCTGGTCAAATTATTCACCTCAGATTGTTTTCTTATTCATCTTTTGTTTGGATTGCTGGCCTGCTGTAGTAACTGCAATGTTCTTTGGTCGTAGTTGTTACGTTAGAATTGGAAAATCGCTTGCCTTTGAACCCACCAGCCATCTTTTTGAGTACCCATCAACCTGTGTTGAGCTCGCTGCATTTTTCTCATCATTTCCCTCAAGAAGCTCTGAACCCAGTTCTGATTTTAGCTCCAAAACTAAAGCTCGTTCTGTTGAAAGTGATGATTTTGATGCTACCAATAATGGGTCTGATGGAGTTGGGAAAGTGGGTGCTCGGGATTGGAGTTTCTTAGGAAGTACCAAAAATGATTGCGAAGATGATCGAAACTCTAAATTTAATATCTTTGATGACATTGAAGAGTCTGATGGTGAAGAAGAAAAGGACAGTGATGATGATGAAGAATTAATGGTGTTGGGTTCGTCGAATAGGGTTCATGAGCAAAAGGAAAACTTTGGAAGAGATGAAGGAGATGAAGATGAGTTTAGGCACCCATTGGTGAGAGAGGTTTGCAGGTTACTTGAGCTTAGGTCAGGCTGGAACCCAAAGCTTGAAGGACAATTAAGGAACTTGTTAAGAAGCCTGAAGCCAAGGCAAGTTTGTGCTGTGTTGAGATCTCAGGCTGATGAAAGAGTTGCTTTGGAGTTTTTCTATTGGGCTGATAGGCAGTGGAGGTATAAACATTACCCTGTTGTTTACTATGCAATGCTTGAGGTGCTTAGCAAGACTAAGCTGTGTCAAGGTGCTAAGAGGGTTCTTCGGCTCATGGCCCGCAGGGGAATTGAGCGCAGCCCTGAAGCTTTTGGCTATGTGATGGTTTCGTATAGCCGGGCCGGAAAGTTGAGGCATGCCATGCGTGTGTTGACATTGATGCAGAAAGGTGGGGTTGAGCTTAATGTGTCAATATGTAACACTGCAATTCATGCTTTGGGGATGGGGAATAAGTTGGAGAAGGCATTGAAGGTCTTGGAAAGGATGCAACTTGTTGGAATTGCACCAAATGTTGTCACTTATAATTGCTTGATAAAGGGGTATTGTGAGGTGCATCGTGTTGAAGATGCATTGGAGCTGATTGATGAAATGCCAAGCAGAGGGTGCCCACCGGATAAAGTTAGTTACTATACTGTGATGGGTTTCCTTTGTAAGGAGAAGAGGGTCAAAGAGGTGAGGGAATTGGTGGAGAAGATGACCAAGGATGGTGGATTATTACCAGACCAGGTTACTTATAATAATCTTGTCCATATGCTTTCTAAGCATGGTTATGGAGATGAGGCTCTTGAGTTTTTAAGGGAAGCTGAAGAGAAGGGGTTTCGGTTCGATAAGGTTGGGTATAGTGCAATAGTACATTCGTTCTGTAAGGACGGTAGGATTGACATGGCAAAAGAAATTGTGAATGAAATGTTCTCAAAAGGTTGCACACCAGATGTTGTAACATATACTGCTGTTCTCAACGGGTATTGCCGGCTTGGGAAGGTGGATCAAGCTAAAAAGATGCTTCAGCACATGTACAAGCATGGTTGCAAGCCAAATACCGTATCATATACGGCCTTATTAAACGGGCTTTGTCGTAGTCAGAATTCATTAGAGGCAAGAGAGATGATGAACATGAGCGAGGAAGAATGGTGGACACCAAATGCCATCACTTATAGTGTTCTGATGCATGGACTCCGTAGGGAAGGGAAACTGGTTGAGGCCTGTGATATGGTCAGAGAAATGATTAATAAAGGTTTTCTCCCTAGCCCAGTTGAAATTAATTTACTAATTCAGTCTCTCTGTCGAGAAGGGAAGATAAACGAAGCTAAACGTTTCATGGAGGAGTGTCTAAACAAGGGGTGTGCTGTTAATGTTGTAAATTTTACAACTGTTATTCATGGATATTGTCAAAAGGATGACTTGGAAACTGCTTTGTCATTGCTTGATGACATGTATCTCAGCAACAAACACCCAGACGCAATCACTTATACAACAGTGATCAATGCGTTGGGAAAGAAAGGTAGAATACAAGAGGCAACCGAACTTATGATCAAGATGCTGGGTAAGGGATTGGATCCTACTCCAGTCACATACAGGACAGTCATCCACTGGTATTGTCAGACGGGTAGGGTGGACGATTCAGTAAAATTATTGGAGAAGATGTTCTTAAGGCAAAATTGCAAAACAGCATATAATCAAGTGATTGAGAAGCTTTGTAGTTTTGGGAAGCTTGAGGAGGCTGATAAACTACTGGGTAAGGTGTTGAGAACAGCTTCAAGAGTCGATGCTAAGACATGCCATGTTCTTATGGATAGTTACTTGAGAAAAGGGACTCCTCTATCAGCATCCAAAGTGGCTTGTCGAATGTTCAGTCGGAATCTGATTCCTGATTTGAAGTTATGTGAGAAGGTGACCAAGAGACTGATGTCAGAAGGAAACTCCAAAGAGGCAGACAACCTTATGTTACGGTTTGTTGAGCGTGGATGCCTATCACACCAACATCAGGAACATTTGCAAAGCTAACGAGAACTGTTCTGAGCTCAGACTGCAAAGAGTATCATTTTTCGCCACCCAGCATTCTCTGCTGTTGAGATTCTGTCTTCGAGGGCTTTAATATGGTAAGGCCTTATTTTTCTTTATTGATTTCCCATTTGTATTTTTTCTTTGTGTTTTCCTAGCTTTCTGCTCTATTCGGAGAATGTATTTATCTGTTAGTTGTACATTCAGAAAATGAACATCTGATACATTTGGTATTTGGCCAGGCTACAGATGAGGGGGGAACATTTACAACGTTGGATCTTCATCTGAATATTTTGTTTAGACATGACCTAGTAAGATTTCTTCAGTTTCTATAAAGTAACCTTTAAATAAAGTAATTTAATTTTGTAAGCATATGGTAGAAAGTGGTTCAAATCCAGGCAAAGGTGGATTAGGGGGGTTTAAGGACACGATAGTTCTCCTCTACCCTGTGTTGTGTGTAGTCCAGCCATTCGACCGAAAAGGAAAATGTAAATGGTTTCTTTACAGAAAACAACAAAAAATAAAAAACCGGAAAAAAAGAGTGATGATAGAGACTAAGGGCTCAGATGGGGAATCATGTACTTGACCCCGACTGCGTTAACTTCCATGCCAAGGGTGAGGTATGCTAGTCAGGAGAGGTGTATCACTTCTATTGTTTCCAGTAAGGAAACTGAACCCACAAGTTTGTCCCTTGTAAGTACGTTGAAAGCATATTGATTCTCGTTCTGCATTTAGAATTGAGAAGACCAACATGAATGCATGGTTGAGAGTGTGTTTTCAGCTGCAAGGAGTCACAGAGGGTCAGGTTACTGTCCGGAGTTTCCAATCTGTAGTTAATTCCTTAGGTCATATGAAATGCAAAGAACAGCAATCTGATATTTTCCTTCGCATCATAACTCTTTACTTCTTCTATTAACATCAAGTATGCAATTCCTTTTTCTTTTTCTTTTTTGCAGGCCTTGGGTTGAGAGGAATCAGCATGAGGATGCGACAGTGGAATAAGAGACTTGGTACTGCAATTACATCATTATGCACATGGAACCCGATAATGGAATAAGAGACTTGGTACTGCACTTACATCATTATGCACATGTTTGGGAGCGCACGTTTCACAACAGCAGCTGTGCCATCATATCACAGTTTTGGTCCTAGTATTTTCAATGTGTACATGATAATCCTAACCCCCACCACTCTTTGTTCAAGATGTAAAAGGAAACAAATAATTGTCAGCCAAAATGTTGTTGAGTGGCCTTCCTCATTTTATTTTTGCTCATTTGGTGCTTGGTAGAATTATCATCAATTGTACAGAAAGAAAGAAAGAAAGAACGCATGGTTTTTCTGGAAATTGTTGAAGGTCCCCTCTACACGTGATCCACGTGACAAGTTTTAATATTGTCTACTTTCAACAATTTATCAGGAGAGTTCATCATGGAGCCAAAAATATGGTTTGTTGTTTACTGTTGCTCATCGAGGTCATCTCATAATTGAATATCAACATTCAACACAAGTTGGAAAGATGAAAAGGTGGAAGCAATTTTCGCGTAAGAATATATATGCTGTGGGGGGCTTTACTTTTGCACTGAGGAGATAAAAAGGGCGTCATTATGTTGAAAGCCACACCACACCACACCACACATGGAACTTCCTAACATGTCTGCTTCATGGCCAACGTATCCCACTGCCAAAGATTCTACGTATTGTTGTGGGGGTTAAGGTGAGTTGGTCAATGTAGTGTGTCCGCTCCTTTGCACCCGAGTTCGATCTCCCTCTCCTACATTAGAGTTGTTTTAGGATATCGCATTGTCAAAACAAAAACAAAAAATCTATAGTTGCATGCATATTTGCTGCTTAATATCATCGTTCATATTAATTTGTCACTAAGCATTTAGTTCGTGCCGACGTTGTTATGTCCTGTCATGTAAGATGTCTGAGAGACAGTCCTTTTTTGGATTTTTCACAAATGCAAGAACTTGAATTTGATTAATGAAATGCCATATATTTCATGCACAAAAGGGTTGAAATAGTATATCAGTGTAGCATTTGTTCTTTTCCATCTTTGCTGAGGCAACATAATCATATAACTGGTTTGGCTTAATTCACAGCCTCAACTTAGATTGAAGCTGCCTTGGGCAGACAATGTGGTCAAATCAAAAGGCTGCTTTAATGCTAAAATAGCCCAAAGAAGTGATGCATGCAGAACTATTGACAGTAAACAGCAAGACCAGCAGGTGTGATCAAGCTGATACATATGGAAGCTCCATTTACACTTCGTCTCTGGGTTATGTTTTTGGACCACATCAAAACTACAGCAGACAAAGTCTGTGAGGAAATATATGTTATTTTGTTTATTATTATTGAAAAGTCTCAAGTTGCCACTGGCAATATGGGATTTGCTCTCTTATTGGCACCACCAGGTTCTGCTTTCTTGTGGCATCAATTATGCCTCTCTCTCTCTCTCTCTCTCTCTCTCTCTCTCTCTCTCTCTCTCTCTCTCTCTCTCTCTCTCTCTCTCTCTCTCTCTCTATGCACTGAGGTTTAGCTTTGCTTGAAAGACTGATGATTATTATCACAAGTGTTGTAAAGTAGAGAGGTGAAGGCATAAAGCTTTTTCTGATCAATCAACTTGTGCCATGCAGTGTCCCCTTTTGAGGTATCAGCCATCCTTTCCCTCACCTGCCCTCCTAAACACTTTGTCCGTAATTGTTAAATTACTGTTCCACCATCCCATATACAGAAGCAATCATGAGGGGGATATATATAGTCAGGATCGGACACACAAAAAACCACAAATTTTGACACACCTTCTTAGCCTTCAGCTATTTTATCATCCAATGGTTGAAAACAAATCTGAGAAAAAATATTCTTGACCCATATATATATATAACAAATATTCTTGTAAAATTCAAGACATCCCTTTGCTTAGGAAACCTTTAATTAGAAATTTAAGAGGGAAAAAAATGCATGTATGAAAAGCTCAGACAGACATTTTATAAGCATGTCAGAAATGGTTGGAGACAAAAGCTTTTCCCCAGTTTATTTTTGATAGGTGACTTTTCCTCAATTATTATACAATATTTGGCTCTGTCTGGTTTTCTTGGTTATTATTATCTTAATAAAGTAATTAAAGAGAGGTTACTACATCTACATAGTTAATCTGTTCTTAATTATATAGTATTTCAGGTAACTAATGCCTCTCCTTCCTCCAACAAAACATGTAAAATAGACGAAGTGTGCACTTTTCTTACCATAAGGACATGCTTAACAAAAAAAACTCCTCACTTTCAATAATCTATCTTAACTGTTTTAATTCTTTTCAAATTTACAAAACAAAATTCTTGTATGAGGCCGAAAGTCTCATATCAGAAAGATTCTCAAGCTAATGAAATCAATTCGATCGCAGGAAATGTACACCATCAATCAAACGAACTAAAGAATTATTAATTTGAAGTGTGCTATGCAAAAAGAGGAAAGAGGTAAAAGAAACATGAAAGTGCCTTCAATGATTTGCTTTCCCTCAATTATTCCCTTCCACTGTGAGTCTGTGACTGATATTTTTTTTTTAATCATACATGACAACAAATCTTTGATGTCGAACAAATTTCATTAACATTATAAATTCATTCAACTTTATCCAAAGACAACAAATCCTAGATGTTGAATAAATATATTAGTCACCCACACATTTTGCTTTAATTTTCTTTTTGATTATATTTCTCATTCCCTTCCCCTACTGAGAAGAAAGATTCTCATGCAACAAGACGAGAATAGCAAAATAGTGTTATTCTCGGCCAATAGCACAATGACTAGTATGATAATTTTTTCACATATCATTGCATTATTGATCGGAAAAAGCAAAATAGTGCTATCCCCGTTACAAGAAAGTTTTTCTGCCTACTGAGTGGTAACTTCGAGCATGAAGCATATAAGTCACATAGTAAATAGTATCAACTTTTTCTAGGAAAACAATAGTCTTTAGGGTTCTTTTTTGGCTGATAAAATGTGATATGATCTCACACCGAATTGAGGCTTTTCAAAATGTACTTTTGGGACTTTGGCGCATGGTCTACAAAAATGGCATGTGTATTTTCAAGTTTGTGCTTTTGACTCAAAAGTAAATATTGTCTTTGGGAAGCCCTTTTTCTAATATATGCAAGCAAATTTATTTTACAATGCAGAGCAATATATTGAAGAATAAGGCAAACCCAAATTCAAAAACTAATGATTTGAGCAAAGATGATTCATTTTATACCAATTTGAGGGGTGGAGAAAGAACAAAAATAGTGATCCAACTAAAGAAACCCAAATGGACCCAAATCCAAAAACAAAAGTTGGTGTGCAAGCAGTGAAAGATGATCCAGCATGATATTTGTGGGGACAAAGCAATGAAGCAAAACCCCATCTCACAACATATAAACCAATTAAACCCATCTTTTCCAGGTAACACAGTCTTTACATTCCACCCCATCATCAACATTTCAATCATCCTAAAACCCCAATAATCAATAAAGGAAGTTCAGAGGGGCCAAGCCAACCCCCATTACAAAGAAAAAGAAGAGAGAAAAAAAAGTTGATAGCTTTCTGTCAAAGTTCCTTTTTTTCATATGATCCCTTCCTTCTTCTTCTATATATAATTAAACAACGCATTAAACTACACTCTCTTCAGTTTCTTTCTCTGTGTCATTAAAATTCTCCCGTTGATTGGCTGCAAATATGGATGAGTCGTGGCGCATGCGCATGGGATTAATGCCGGCCCTCCCGCAGCGGCGCTCTGCCGAGCACGTCTCCACGCGTTCGGTATTTGCCACCGCGGGAGACTGCCAGACGCTCGATCCAGATGATTTTTCTGACGTTTTTGGGGGACCGCCGCGGAGCGTCCTCCCGAGCGAATTCTCCGGCCGCACCACCTCCTTCTATGAGGAGATTTTCCGGCCGCCGGAGTTCGGTTTACCGGCGGAGAAGAGCGGCCGGAGCTTGCCGGCTTTCAGGATTCCCGGGAGGAGCGAGGGGTTCTATAGCGATATCTTTGGATCGGACGACGACGGTGGCCAGCGGAGGTCGAGGGAGCGGTCGAGGCCGAACTCGAAGGCGAAATCCAACTCGTCGTCGGTGCTGAGCTCGGAGGAGCTCAGCCCTCTCCGGCCGGTCATCCGCGATGACGTGGCATTGTCTTCCTTTGCTTCAAAGCTCAGGTAGTGTGACTTGATCATTTCGCGGTATGCCCAACCGTTTTTTCACAGCAGTTATTTTGTTTGACGATTTTACCCTTGTCGTTGCTTTGTATTTGCTTCTATTCTGCCTTGGATTTGCTCAAGTTCTGGGTTATAACTTATGGTGAGGGAAAACTAAATAATGATGGCGGGTGTCTGTTTTCGATCTTGTCCGTGATAGGGGTATAGCGGGAACGTTAAAAAAAAATCGTTTGATTCTTTTCTATTTTTCTGTTTTTCCCCCATAGTTTTCATTCTAATATTTTGAAAAACTGGCATATTTTTGGATTTATTGATTTCTTTTATGCATTGGATTTATTGGGTTGACACAAAAATAATTTGATCGGATAAATCCGTTAGAATATAGTCTTTAAAAAAAAAAAATAATTTGCTGGTATTCGAACTCAAAATCTCTTCCAACATACATAAACACTTTTGTGTGGTGAGATGAAGATGAGTTTGGTTCTCATTTATTTGGAGTTGACAGCCTAGATCTAACCAAAAGGCCAAAACTTTATCCAATTGGTTTGAAAAATTTAGCAAACCAACTACTATGAGTACCTCAAGTCAACACATTCTTGATTGCTACAGACCGCTAAATGTACCATGTAGATGGAACTCATCGACTATGCTGCCTACCAAACAAGAACATTCAAAGAAACAAGACACAGCAGCTCTGCATTGCAATCGCATGTCTTTCACTGAAAACCAAGTTATGGAAAATTCATATGATGAAAATTTTAGAAGCTCCTATTTTGGATTTACAAGAAAGGTCTTGTTCCCAGAAACCATTAGTCTTGAACCCAATTCGTATCGAAGCGTCAAGCTATCTGTGTATGATCTAGAGCTAAATTCCCCATCCTCAGCAGTCTCTTCACTCTGTCAAGAACATGAGGCCAAATTTGGGGTTCGGGATCGTGTTTTTGATCATGAAAAAGAAGTAATGCGAGCAATAGAACGAGAAGAAGACGATGAAGCGATGAGCTCTTATGTGATTGAGATCAATTCTGAGCATAGGGAGGGTACATGTGAAGCAGGTGGTATTGAAGAAGCAATTGCTTGGGCCAAAGAGAAGTTTCAAACACAGAGTAATTCTGAGAAAGAAGGGAGCTTGACCCAACAGGAGAATGAGCAGTCTGTTGCAGTGGATCGAGAAGGTGATCATTTGTTACTTTCTAAACTGAAACTTCATGAAGATAATTATAAGAGTAGGTGTAATTTGTGTTTTGATATGATTCAGGTAGGCCTACTAATGTGGATGAATACTCAGATCATCAGCAGAGAGATGAACTTCATGAAATGACTCAATCTCCAGAGGTAAACTATTAATGGTTTATTTTGAAGGGGCATGTAGCAACATTAAGTTTAACAAGGCCAAGGTTTCATTGACATCTCACTCTACATGTTTTACAGGAAGAAGAAGAAGAAGAAGAAGAAGAAGAAAGAACATGGGTTGCTGAAGATGAAAACCAACATTCAGAAAAAGATGTAAGTCCTTATACGATCGATTCCGTATAAATGTGTCATGTTAGTTCAAGTACATCAGTTTAATTAATCAACATAAACTTTATTATTTGAGCTACGATACGAGCAAACAAATTCTTCCCTTCTTCCTAAGATGCGGATTGAGGAACAAAAATTTGATCAATATGCTGTGTCTAAAATTCCAGATTGAAATGGAGCTTTTGGATGAAGACATAAGGGTATGGTCAGCTGGCAGAGAATCAAACATTCGTTTGCTGCTTTCAACACTACACCATGTAATTAAGATCTTGGAATTTAAGAAGTTTTTCCACTTTCAATACTATAATTCATATCTCCAAAGTCAAATGAATGTTAATTACATGGTGGTGTGTTTGTTTGGTGTTGACTTGAACAGATTCTATGGGCTGATAGTGGATGGTATGCAATTCCTTTGACAAGTCTAATAGAAAGTTCACAGGTCAAGAAAGCCTATCAGAAAGCAAGGCTATGTCTCCACCCAGACAAACTGCAACAAAGAGGAGCAACACCTGCTCAAAAGTACCTTGCTGAAAAGGCCTTCTCCATCCTCCAGGTAAATATATAATATATATTTGGTTAGCCTTTAAAAGAACTTTAAAGAAGAAATTATAAAGAATTAACACAAAAATAACTCCAATAAATTTGGATGATGAGTAATGAAGTGATGCTATGTGGTTGTAGGATGCATGGGCTCTGTTCATCTCCCAAGATGTGTTCATTATTTAGTGGATGATCCGAACTCACCTTGGAACTCAGTTTTGGCTTGAAGGTTGCAATTGAAGAACAAGCAAGTTTAAGTATGCAAAATGTTCGAACTTTGCAATATTCATGAAGAATGTCTGCAACATGGATGTAGGTGAAATGTAAATTAGTGCATGTCTTCATGAAGAATGTACATTTTTCGATTAACCGCGCTTGGTATTTTATCTGTATATTTTTGTTTGGAGAGTGTTGAAACAAAAATTTTGGTATTTATTTGTTAATACAAGAAAGCTCAAGTAAGACTCAAGAAAGCATCCCAAACACAGCCTTTCAGAGACGAAATTTACTGCTAGCTTCACTCTTAAAGCAGAGTAAATGTACATCATTTTATCAAAAACTGGCAGTGCTTTTGGATGAGGGAAATAAACTTGAGATTTTGACAAAAGTCAGAATTTTTAAATTAACATAAATTAATTTCCGTGTTTGGATTAAAAAAACATAGAAACTTAGAAATTTCGCCTAGGAAAAAACTTGGAATTTGAAGGTTATAAATCCAAACTTTAAATTCTATTTAAAAGGCGTCATTTCTAAAATTTCATGTGAGATTGAGTTTTTAAAAAAGATAACTTTACAAATAAATGTTAAATTCTGTATTTTAAATGTCACCCAAACAAGAAACTTAACAAATTCTATAACATTAATTTTTGTCATTTATGAATTCCTTCGTATTTTTAAATTTCCTCATCCAAACGCACTATGGGAGAATTATGTGTGATATCCTTACTCTCCACAGAGTTTAATTTGCATAACGAGGGATAAAGGAAAATTTTACAGAAAAAAGAAAAGCAAATTGTAGTCTAAATTTTTTTTGAGAAACAAAAAAGTGGAAAAATCGAAGGAATATGATGAAAACAACGGAATATTGTCCCTCGTCCTTAATAGGGACAATGACCAATTAATTGAGCTTCAACACATTATTATTTCATTATGTGCATATCATCTCCATCACTTCGTTCTTGTAATGACTATGTGGGTGAGATCTAGGAGTGCCCTCCTTGATCTTCTGACATCTTCGTCTTCACTCTCGGGCAGAGATTCGATTGCTGCTGCAGCAAGGTTTGCATGTTTTGTGGCTAGCTCCCTTGTCCTATGTATCCCATGGCTCCTACCAAGGTAGTCAAGAGCCTGTGTTTCCCAGAAATATATTATGAAGTTAAAATTAAGCATTTAATTTAATAAAATTAAGGTGTACGTATTCATCATGGGAATTTCAAATAAAGCTAGTGGACATTGGCAACAGAACCTTCAGTATCAACTAATGACAACAGGATTGTAGGGAAGATTATTTAAAAGAAAAGCTAGACTTTCAGGACTTGCCAGTTACTAGTTTCAGCATTCACCATGAAATAGCATTGCAATCACAATAAGAAATTAAAAATAAGATATGAAATATAAAAATAAAATAAAAAACTTAAAACTTATCGAGTAGATTATTGAAGCTTACGAGCTCAATATTTGCAGGGTTGTCAAAGCCCTGTTCAACAACTGCACGCAACTGAGGAAAATCTTCCATGGCAAACAATATTGGAGCAGTTACAATGCCCTACAAAATCATTATATAGTTTCACATAATTATGACAACCCAAGGTATCTAAAACATGAAAGCTCAAAACATAGCAGCATGGGATATAATAACTGATAATTTATCTCATTTTTCTATGAATAGAAAAGTGAAAGTTGGCTTCAACACACTAAACGGAAAAAATGTGAGCCCTGAAATACAAATTTTCTTAAGGTCAAGCATACATATATTCTCATACAAAAGTGTAAGCAAGCTTGTTGAGCATGCCAAAATTGAAAAGAAAAAGAATGAAAACGAACATTGTTTTCAAAAATTAGCACAACTCAAACCAATCTTAAAGCTGACAGACACAGCAACAATTTCAAGCTAAGCTAGCAAACTTAGCCATTAGATGCACCTAGCTCAGTAACGGGCAAGAGAGCGAGATAGATAGACAAATCTCATGTGTTCAAGGAAATCTCACCCTACCAATCAAATACTTACATGACGGATGTCAGATAAAGAACCCTTTCCAAGAGAAGCTGATGTACCCGTGAAATCAAGAACATCATCGATCAATTGAAATGCCAATCCCTGAGGGGCAAAAAAATTAGTTAGCATGATATACATACGCATACAAACACAAATCGACCCATCAATCCATCCATACATATTTTCTGATGGTTATTATAATTTATACCCATGCATGCACCATCAGAAAATATCCATTATTTGAGCTCTAGAAGAAAACTTTGATCTAGTTTTGATTATTTTTAGCATTTCTCCATATATGCTTCTGTTTGGAGAAAATGACCAGTAAACTCATAAAAGATCTCAGAACTTAGCTTGCTCCTCAAGAAAATAAATAGGGAAAGGAGTTTCAAGGGTTCACAAACCAGATTTTTTCCATACTCAAAAGCCAACATTGCAACTTCTGCTGTATGCCCAGCAAGAATGGCAATTGCCTTGCAACTGTTTGAAATCAATGAAGCACTCTTGAAATACGTCTTTTGTATATAATATTCCATGCTGCAGAGAATTTCAAATTTTATCATTATTATGAAACATAAATCGAGAAACATCATAAGGAAAAAAAAATAATAATTAAAAAAAAAAAATATATATATATATATATTATAAAACATGAACAAGGATAAATTGAAACTACATGCATGCTTAATTGTTTGCACTCATAGGTAATGGAATGTTGAGTACTTTGGTAATGGAAAATTGTTTCTCACTCTTCCGCTCTCCCTACACAGCACACTTCGTCGTAACAAACCCCCAACTTTCTTTTCTTCTCTTCATAACCCCAAATGTCTACCCTTTCCTCACCCAATGAAAATCATAAAACCCCACATACTACCAACACCTTTTACATCGTCAAATGGTCCTCCAGAACAGGCTGAAAGTCCCTAAATTAAAGCTGTTGCAAGAAAATTCAAACAACAAGAAATTATCATACCAAACACACAAACACCCCAACCCCCACCCCTCTCTCCTTTCCTTTTCCTTGAGAATTAAGTACTAATTGAAAAAGAAAAAGGACCACATTAGAGTGCCCCACAGAATTTTTAAACAAATTTCTTTACGTTAAAAATAGGTCTAAAGATGAGCAGTCTACAAGACGTAGCAAGCCAACTCCAAACCTTATGAACGCCTACAGATATACTTTTATGACATAGTAGTTTAATAACTCAAAAGAAAATGATGAGTGGAATAGGATTGTAACTGACAATGGAAAAAAAGGAACAAAGATCAAGAAGTCAATGCATCATAATCACTACTTGGTCTAAACATCTACTCACATCACCTACCGAGCAAATAGCGAAAAGCAAACAAAATGTACTTATATGATAGAAGCAGCAGAGCAGTGTACCTACAACGTTGATCAGAAGTCGTAGTCATTTGCATGGTTTCACCTGTCACAAGATGCTCTACAACCGTTGAAATTAATGATACAACCTGCAAATGCACAAAAAGATGCAGATAATATGTTAAAAAACTAATGTGAACACACATCCCTGTATCTGTGGTACTTGGACTAGGCACTTTGGTCCATACCCATCTCAATACAACGCAATGTAATAATGGATAGGCATCCTCCTCTTTGAATTGTCAGACTAATATTTATGAACAGTAATAAGTTGGGCTCTGAGTTGGACCAGCGGACATTATGGACCCATGGCAATCTACCATTTGAAAGTGAGCTCCGTATCTCTGTCATTAGGTACTTACAACTCCCCCCGCGGCCCCACCCCACCCACCCAAAAACTGTGTAGCTGTAGGTTAATAAGCATCAAGATCCTGGCTTAATTGACATTCTTTACGACATGGGGATGAAATACAACTACTCTAAGAATGGGGTGCCACACAACGTATTGATTTTTTTAACCATTTGTCACCAAGTCCCCTATACAAGAAACAAGACGATCCAGATTACATGTAACATAGCCCTGTGTCTTATTGCTCATTTCAGTGCATTAGTACATAATAATACATGCATACCTCTGTGTTCCTTAGAGAGGCAAGTGCGACACAAGCTCGGGAAAGCAGGAAATCCCCTGCTAAAACAGCTAACTGCATTCAATGATGAAAAGAAAAGCAACTATTATATCATGCAAAACTTTTCCATAACTGTGTAATTCCCAGCACAGAATCATTAATATGGAGGGAAACAAAAAAATATCATGATATATTGTAGCACTCAATCGCATATGGAATATTAAAATGTTCAATACTTCGCAAGAATTAATACTAGCAGGAAAGGGGATCAGCAGCAGCTTGTGTTTCCCTACCCCCCAAAGATTGTAGGGTTCGGAGGGTGGGCCCCAGTTTGGAAGCTGAGTCAGCAAAGCTGACAAAGTGGAGTTCTGGGTCTTCCAAAAAAAAAGACAAAGGAAAGGTAAGAGCCCCATGGATTACACGCTTCTGCCAAGGTCAAGTATTTATCAAACTGAGGAAGGTGCATATCATGGTCTATGTCGTTGGACTAAAATCTAACCATTAAAAAGAAACATGATACTTTCCCTATGTAAATACTTAAATGTTATGCATGTGGACGCTCTTATATGTATATATAATTATAACAATATAAACTCTCCAACACCCCAGTAAACACCACCATCCCTAAACCTATAATCAACCTTTTGAAGAGAGAAGAATAGAGGCATTACAATAAATTATATTCTTATAAGTGTAAAACAAGAAACTTGATCAATTTTAGTGAACCCGAAGTACACCTTATTTCCCATTACACAATTCAATGAACCAACACCTCGTCTTGTATCTGCATCATCCAATACATCATCATGTAGAAGACTTGCCACCTGACAAATGAAACTAACTACATTAGAAGCTTTTTTAGGCTTGAAGTCTTAAGAACAATATCATATCCTCAATGTGCACAACTTACTAGCGAAGCATTATAATAAAGATTGCACTCCTATTAAGGTAACTAGAAACTTCATAGAAATTTGTTAATATAGGAGTTAAGTTATAGTATTGTAGATAAGTTGGAGGGACGAAATACTTAAAGCACTAGCTTTGGGGGAAAAAAGTCTTGTTATTCGCCACGTCCACCTCAAAGTGGGGCTTAGAACAAGCCATTAGAAATCAGTTTTGGAAGGACACGAATGAATTGGCCTCCAGTGATTCCCCACAGACAATTAATGTTATTAGTACATTGCAGAGATATTATTCCAGTTTTATGTAGCACATATCAAAATAAAAGCAACAGTAATAGGATCATCAGCAAAGATAAACTAACATGAATCATCTCTGTGACTTCTGCAATACATTGCTGTCTTGCACGCAGTTCCGTTGACAAAGCCTCTCTCAACTGTGTAGCAGGTTCAGGTACCGTGACATTCAGAGCTGTTGACATTAGCAATAGGACCTGCATATAGCATAAAACTGTTGAGTAACTTTTAGACTTTATGGCAATCATTATTCTGGAAAACCTAAGGTAGGGATGAAGTGTTTGCATGTTAGACACAGAGATAGTAGTGCATACAGTTTCAGCCCTATGTTTAAGTAAAGTAACTTTAAAATTAAAACAAATAACTGAACAGAGATTAGTAGTATTCAAGTGCATAAAGTTTCAGTCTAATGTTTAAGTATTAGATAGACCATTGGCACATGTTGATTCTTTGACAGTCAAAGTTACAACAATAATATATAAATGTAAATAAGCTTTTGGGTTAAAGGTTTATGGCTTGCACGTGTTTCAGGGCAAAGTTTAAAAACACCCCTGTGGCCAGGCATAATTATATGGAACCCCGAGTGGTTTTTTTCTCTTTCTTTTGTTAACACTTACACACACCTTGCTTTTTGCTTCATAATTAACATGTTAATTTTAAGGAAAACCATTACTTGTACACTTCCCCCTCCTAATCCTTCTTCAAAATTTCAAACTAATGTGAGCAAAAACATCTCATATAAGGTCATGATACCATCAAATAGATTCCATTGTTTTCCCCTTGAATGCCGCTATTGCCACCCTCAAACTGCTCACCCCACCCACCTTTTAAGAGAAACTTTAATTACAATTTTATCCTCCGCAAATTACCTAAAAGGACATGTTTGAGATTTCAAATAATAACAATAATGACTGTGCCCCATAGCAGTTGCCATCGGTGCAACACCCTCTGCCCTCATCTAGGGGTGCTTCCATGGACAATAGCATCCATGAGAGCCATGGTTGCTGCCATCAAAAGCTAGCAAACGAAGAGACAGAGCATTAGGGTTACAGGTACTTTTGTAATATTGGTGAAGTAGGATGAATAAAAACAATTTTCCTCAAACTGTTGTGAAGGGTGGGAAAAGCAAGGGAGTGGCTGAAAATAGGCTTCACTTTTCCCCCTTCATTAAACTACAGGGGATACAAGCATAACAAAAGAAAAACTAGAGGCTAACCATGTATATAGGTCTAGCCACAAGGGGTGTGTAAGGTAAGTAAGAGATAACCTTTCAACTTACGGCTAGATAGAGCAATGAACTCAAGAGTTTTAAAAGATTTGTGATAGTATTACATATAAAACCAAGGACACTGCATATAAAAACAAGCCATATATGTATTCAACTGGATTTTCCTAACAATAGGTTAGGGAAAGAAGATAAATTGCTATCCAGTATAGAACATCTTGATATTCAGTGAAACAGAGAAAGTCAAACAATTGATTAGTACTATTGCTATTACCGTGGGACGAAACCTCTTTCCCTCCACCCCCATTTTAAAGAAGTACTCAGCAGCAGAGGCAAGCTTAGGGACCTGAAAAGAAAGAAGATCAATTATGATCTATGATATAACATTTGAATCTTATGAAACCATTAATATCAACTTTCCCTTTCAAACATATACATCCTTAGAGTGATATTAATTAAAGCCAAGGAGAAAGAAATTACATATACCTCAGCAACTACCATGTCCCGCAACCTGTCAGCAATAAGTGACAGCTCATCGGAAACAAGGGAGAATGGGTCAAGTGGTTCCTGTAAGGCAGTATCTAAGCATCTTAGTAGAATGGACAAACCAAATATCTTTTACCCAAAAAAACAATACATCATTCATACATTTCCATCCAGAGGCTGATCACATACACTAACTACTTAAACTTTTGCATAATCAACCAGGAATCAAGGAAAAAAATGTGTCTTTTGAACACTTGGGAACTCATAGCTTTCACATTTGGCATTGAACGAACAAATGGGTATGTAGCAACCAAAAGAAAAAGTAAAAATATTAATACCCAACACCTCACCTCAACTATGGAGCTGCTTTGATGGTGAATTTGGTGTCTAGAGCCATGGAAAACAGGCGGCAATCCCCAAGAAAAGAAATCTCTGCAACCCAAAATCTACTAACATACACTAATTAAAGCAGTGAAATATATAGCAATTAAACAACAAATCCAAAGCTTTATGGACCGAAATTACCTTCTGGGTCGATTCACTTAGACACTGAGTGCTGGGGACATATAATTGCTGTGAGTCCATACGACGAGAAAGCAAACACCGACACAACCCATTGAAGCTGTTTCTTCCAATCCGAGAAAATCCCCGAGGAAATAACATTTTTTTTTTTGCTTCCTCAATGAAATTATAAACGATTCAAAAGGTCGAAGCTTTGCCGAGAGCAAGCGAGCGAGAGAGAGAGAGAGGGCGTTTCAGTTTGTGTGTGTGGAGAGGACGGTCAAAGTGGAAGAACACAAACGGACTTTGAGTTTATGTGTAAGCGCCACAACCATTTGACGACGCCCAAACAGAGCCATGTAGTAAAACGCGCACTTTCGCTTTCTAATTTCTATTAAGGGTTAGTTTAGATTTGCTAATTCGACACTCCCCATTTTTATTTATTTATTTATTTCAATCAATCATTGAGTTTTCTGAAGGTTTAAATGCTAATACAAGGGAAATTTGCAATCTTTTTTAAAGGGTTGTTTAGGTTTCAGATCCATATAAGAAAGAAACAAAATAGTTAAGACATTTTCCTTTAGGGTGCTGTTAAACGAATCCTAAAAGTAACTGAGTATACCATATAATATAAGTACACCCTAAAATTAAACCAAAATGTAAAATTAATGAAGTACACCCTATTTAACTACCAAAAATATCTCTAATACACCCTAATACACTCTATCACACAACACCCTAATACTAAGTACACCTGTTGACCGCGCAAATCTCACGGCCTTTTAACCGGGCCGAATGAGTCTGCGTCAACACTGGTCGTCCTTCTTTGGTCGGGGGGTGCGATTATGCGGGAGTGCCAGCAAGGTCTACCGTGAGTTCGTAAGTGATTTTGAGCGGGCGAGTGGGTTGGAATGCGCTCGAGTGATTATGACTTCGAATAAGAGACTGTGACCAAGAAAGGAACTGATCTCGGTCGCAAGGTTCACGGCCTGAGCTACAAGGTCGTTGGTGTCGGTGTTAACGGTGGAAACGATGGTGGATTTGGGTGGTGCTCCAACACTTCACCGGGCGGCGAGAGGCTGTATGATATATGAGATGAACGGAAAAGTAACAAAGGATGGTGCTCCGGCGCCTCGAAAGATCGAGGGTATATTGATGAATGGATTTGCTTACAATCTGCCACTACTCCTAGAAAAGCAAGTAAATGTATTGAAAGTGCGTTACAAGAATGTAAATGACAGAAAAGATAAATTTGCTCTGAGAGAGGCTTGTGTGGTGTTGAACCCTTTGAATGTATCTTGAGCTTAGTATTTATAGAAGGAGCCAGCTGACGGAGGCGGGCCCGACACCCTCGGGAGATGTGCCTGACTTTAGCAGTAGTGGGTGGGTGGCGACCGAGGAGCATGGTGGTGTGACTATCATGAAGTTCAGTTCCTCCTTGATTTTTGGTAGGTAAAGGGCAATTAATTCCTAGATCTTTGATGGTAGAGGAGCATTTAATTTTCGAGATTTGAGAGGTATAATCTCACCAAATATACCTTACCCGTACTGTGATTTGACTGACTGATGCGACTCCTACTATCTCTCTTTCTCCACGTGCTCCTTTGAAAGTCCTCTGATTGGGACAGGTGCGATTGCGTCACAACCCATTACTTATTAATGAGCCATGGGGGCCACTTCCAAGCAAGTGGTGAATCGATGTTCCCTAGGCCTGGGCGAATGATAAGGACACGGTCAATTTCTCTGTCAAAGCTCGTCGTGACCGTGATCATTCTTCCTTCCTTGACTCCCTCGTTCATTCGGCACTTTCTCTTAATAAATAAACACAAGTCTTTAGAAAAGGAGAGCTCTGGCCGTGGGTTTCTTATTTGGTCGGCCGATATGGGCCGAGATTTTTATGCATAAACAACACCCTATTTAGATGAAGCTCGGTCTCTTCATCTTGAGATTTCAAAGCAAGATTGCTTCCCTAATGCCTGCACTTACACCATTCTCATATGTGGTATGTGCAAGAAAGGGCTGGTACATACCACATATGAGAATGGTGACCTTCAATGCTCTGATTGATGGACTTTGTAAGGCTTCTAAGCTTGAGGAAGCACACTTATTATTTTACAAGATGGAGATAGGAAGAAATCCTTCATTATTTCTTCGTCTTTCTCAACGTAGTAATCGGATTACTGATAGTGCCAGTCTTCAAACGAAGGTAGAGCAATTGTGTGAGTCAGGATTGATTCTTAAGGCCTACCAACTTCTGACACAGCTAGCTGATAGTGGGGTCACACCTGACATCACCACTTACAACATTCTAATTCATGTGTTATGCAAGGCTGGTAACATAAATGGTGCTTTTAAGCTCTTCAATGATATGCAACTGAAAGGCCTTTCACCATATTCTATTACATATGGGACGCTTATAGATGGACTGCAAAGGGTTGATAGAGAATAGGATGCTTTTGTGGTCTTTGATCAAATGGTGAAGAATGGATGCATGCCTAGCTCTACAGTTTACAGATCATTGATGACTTGGTCTTGCAAGAAAAAGAAGATTTCTTTAGCTTTTAGTCTTTGGTTGAAGTATCTAAGCAACCTTTCTCTGAGAGAAGATGAAAAAATCAAAGCAATAGAAGAAGACTTTAAGGAAGACAAAACTGAGAAGGCAATCAGAGGTTTACTTGAAATGGATGTAAACTTCAAAGACATTGATTTAGCACCATGCACCATTTTTCTAATTGGTTTGTGTCAGGTGAGAAGAGTGCATGAAGCTTTGAGAATATTTTCTGATATTGACGAGTACGAAGTCATTGTCACTCCACTATTTTGCTTATTTGTATATGTTTGGAATTAAACTATGAAATTCTAATTTGATTATAGTTCAATACGTTGAGTAGGGTGTACTTATTAAAATTACTTTTGTTTCAATATTCAATATATCATTTTTTGTCATTTTATATTAGGGTAAATTAGTAATTCACTAAATAGTTTGGTAGTAAGATATACTTAATTAATTTTAGGATTCGTTTAACAGCACCCTTCCTTTAAACTCTGTTTTATATTTTTTATAGAATTTTTTGTTGGATATTGACTTCTATTTTTTATTTTTTAATTATTTATATTTTTATAGATTATTATTTTATGTTTGCTACCGATATTCTCAAGTGCATTTCAGCTAGCAAACTTTTTTGTTGTTTTTTTCTGGTTGAATTTCAACCAGTAAATTAAGAAAAATAGTACTTCAGCTCTTGAGCCAACAAAATTATTCACAAACAGCTTTAAAAATGATCCAAACTGCTGCTATACCTTTCAAGTTTCTACAGGGCATTATGCAAATACACAATCTAAGACATCTAATCTAAAGATGGCCTTGTAAAAAAAAAAAAAAAAAGGAAAAATTGGCAGAGCTAGCTCATCTCATCCACCCCAAAATTCCCCCAGCAACTCCCTGAACTCATCATCAGTGCTCTTGAGCATCAATGGCAAAGGCACTTCCACTCCCCTCTGCACAGCCTCCATGTGCCTTGGCTTTATCCTCTTCTCCAAGCTGAAAGCAAAGTACTGAGGAAATTGCTTCAGCTCCTCCAACTTCTTCCCCATGTCCACAGAAAAATATTCAAACTTTGGCTTGAAGTTATTCTCAATGCTGAAAGTTAGCAATCCAGGGCACCTCAGCACCATCCCCACAGCCTCGTCTCTTGGGAACCCTAAGCTCTGCAAAAACTCCAGTTTGGGGATTAGGGTTTTCTCCACACTTGAAACCAGCAGCACGGAGTTATGGTAAGCCAGGGCATCCAGGTCCTTGAACCCAAGTCTCTGAAGATAAAACAGAGCTGGCTTGAGCTGGTCTCTTACACTGCAAGCAAGCAATCTTGGGCACTTGTTGATGACCTTTCTGAAGTTGTGTTCTGGGACTTTTAGGTCTTCTGAGAGGAAGATGAAAACTGGGTTGAGGTCTGTTTTGACGCTGGAGGTGAGAATGTTGGGGCACATGCCAAAGATCTTGGGCAGGTCCTTTTGGTGTATGCCTTTGGATTCGAGGAAGGATATTATGGAGTGGATGGAGTCAAGAGAGGCTGTGTGGAGAGAAGGGTTTTGGGAGAGTGCCTTGCCTGCATCAACTCCCATGATTTCAAGGCATAGGATTTTCTCTTTGAATTGGAGGGAGAGTTTGGTGTGGGTGGGTGTGTAGAGAGGGTGCTTTTGGAGGAGGCTTTTGGGTTTTGCAGCCAATTGGGTGTTTGCGTCTGTGTTTAATGCCTGGGAATTGGAGGCAGTAGATGATGATGATGGAGGATTATGAGAAGAGAAGCACAGAGATGACTGCAAAGCTGCTGCTGTTAATGGCATGGTTTTTGGAGGGGAGAGAGAGAGAGAGGGAGAGAGAGAGAGAGAGAGAGAGAGAGAGAAGAGAGGAGATGGCCTTCTTTTGCAAATATTATCAACAGCTGAGTGGTTTTAATGGTATGGGACAGTCACACCTGGCAATTTGCTTGAATCTGATTGGTTGAGTTTGGATTTCATAGATTGTTTGGGATTAAATCCAGACCAAAGCAGTTTTTGCTGCATCCAATCAACTTACAAATTTGCCTTTCCCTCTCACAAGAAGTCGCAACAGCTGTGGAAACAAGACTGAGCCTTGGATTTAACAATTCCCAGAGAATTGCTTTTGATTGCAGATCGTGTTCTTCCTTCCCCTTGATTCTTTTTATACGTCCATCTTTTCTATTAGGACAAATTAGCAATGAAAAAAAAATAAATAGCCACCATGTATAGATTTGCTTTCTACTAGATTAGGGCAGTCTGGTAGGAAGGTTGTATAGCAACAAAAAATTTCAATTAACCCTAGTTTTTGAAAAAAATATATGTTAAATTTGTGATGACATATGTATATAAATCTAATTACAGTGTTATATTAAAAGTACAATATTTGCAAAATAATAATAATTTTTTGAACTTAACACAATAGGATAAAGGGGAAATATATATTTAGTCTGTCAAGCAGAAACCCGTATTTGCAGTCTGTGATGTTATATAACATTAAAGCAAGTTGCCGGGGATTGGGATTACAAGTGTTCAAACGTGTCCAGATCCCATTGGTCCATCACATCACTAATTTTCTAAGTAATAGTAAACCCAAAAAAAAAAATCTTGAGCAAAAATACAGACAAGGAAGTTAACTCTGCATGAAAATGCGTCTAAAGTTTCATACCAAAAAATGCATCTAAGATTCCTGCAATTATATAAATTACACCATCATAAGGAGGGGCAAAGGGGGGGCGGCTCCAGTTGCAACTAGTGAAACTTGCTCTTCAAGTTCCTTATGACTTTGAACGAGGTTTCTGATCCTACGAAGAATGCATAAATGAGTATCATTAAAATAAAGGCAAGCGCCGGCGAAAAAGATTGTTGGCTTCCCATGATGATATATACAAGGTGCACAACAGACAGTTTAACTGGGACTCTGTAATGCATCAGCAAAAGTCAGACAAGGCATGGCTGATGCTCATGGAACTGTAATTGCTTTATATTATAGAAGCTGAAACCCAACTGCTAAAATGATGACATTAAATGGCCTGGTTTCAAACAAGAGAAAGACAAGGTGGCCCAAATAAGTTTAGTTCGTCTTCCTGTACCCAATGGGCATGCTATTGATAACTGAAATACATTTAATTTCAAAGAGAAAAAATAATGTCCTACTTGTTGATCGAGGGATCTTACAAGGTATATATCTAATCATGCAACTACCAAGACTGTAAATTGCAAAATTATCATACTTGGCAATTAGCAACAGAAGTTGAGTTTCCTACCCACCATATTCACACGGAGCATAAACAATCTAGAGCTTCTTGTGGGTGCATGTGCATATGCATGTGTGTGGGTGGGTGGTAGTCATAATCATTTGATCGAACTGTAACTTCTTGACACTTTTACAGAAGAAAAAAACCAGGTGTTCCCTAATCATCAATCGTTTCAAGAGTATTAAAAGAGCTTCATTCTAGTGAAACACTTGCATGTAATTGGAAGTACCTTCACTGCTAATCTCAATATTGCCCCTGGCTTCGACTCATAGAGTGGTGTCCAAGGAGCTTCTGGCCAGGGTTTTGGTGTTCATCCTGTAAGTAGAAATGCAATCAATGCCATATAGTGCAACAAGAGGATATTGTTCAAATGGTAAGGGGAAAAGAGAAGCTGGTTAAACTATAACTGTTGGATCAGAGGTTGCACACACTTAAGTATAAACAACACCAAAGTACAAATATAAAAGAAACAAACCTTGTATAACGATGCTGCTGACTCGGACTGTCCCGTCTGAATTGCAGCCTGCCCCAGAGAACGCAAAGCATCAAGGGCATCTAAGGTCAGCTGCCAGCCACAAAGTGCAACAACATCAGCACTGGTACCAGGGCCACAGCCACTACTGCCAGCAGCAGCAACATTCCCATTGACCCAAGGGCAGAACTGGTTGTGATGGCCAATTGGATCAAATTCCATAGGTTCTTCATAATTGCTCTCACCTTTTGGAGGTCCTGAATAACCAAATGGAGTTAACATAACACCAATCAAATCGCATAAAAATATATACAAATGAGTAAATCCTTTTTAAAATATATTTACGATGTTAAACTGTCGGTCACAAATATCTTATGCAGTAAGCATCACTATTCAACTTTAATAAATGAGGAAAAGGTATTGCTCTAAAAATCTCAATCATTCAACACCCCGAATAGTAAACATAAGAAAGAATAGAAGAAACTGTTTTCATATTCGTACAAAGTTTCTTTAGAAGAATTGGGAGGTGAGATATGATAAAGGAACATAACTGCCCAAAATATAGATTTTTACCTATCCCAATGGCAACTGCATATTCTGATTCTTGGTACACACAATTGTTCGTAAATGAAGATTTGCCAGCATTTTTGACCTCCTTTTTGGTTGTTCTATAATTGGAGTATACGTTAGCATTGCATGAAAGAGAAGGTCGGGCACTGTTCTCTAACTTGCAGCTTCGACTAATCTTTTCACCACTTTCCACAGATTCAGCCTTAGTAGACCCATCAACCTTTGAGCCACTATCAGCCCTCCCTACAGATCGAGATAGCATCTCCTGGCTATCACCATGTGGATCTTCCCTATTTATTTCATCAGGAACAATTTCATCCATCAGTCCAGGATCTGGGGCAGATTCGCCCGTCTGGCCTTGATTTTCAGCATCTTCTGTTCTGGGCTCCACATCACCAACTACACTATCTGCTCTATGGACAGATACATCCGCCCCGTGAATCTCAGCTTCATGACTAGCACACATTCCAACACTTCCTCCACTAATCCCTAAACTAAACCCATCCCGGGCCTGAGCAGTCACGGTTTCTGTGTTGAAAATTTCTTCCCCATCATTTGTACTACTAACACCCATGTCCCCAGGAATTACATCAGCAACAGGTTGGAAACCAATGCTCTGCTGAGCTTGATTACTATTATTCATTTCTGATGTATCATTCATGTCTAGATTTCCATATGTACTAGAAGTGGGGAAATGAGCATCATAATGAACATCATCAACATCTCCCGGGTAATTTTCAACACTTTCCATAGAGTCATCATCCCTACCGTGACAGATTGTATCCATTGCAATAACTGACGATGCACGTGCCGAATCCCTATTCGAATGGATTCCTGCAAATTGATCACTACCTTGCTGAAAGGAAGCAACTCTATTACCATCAGCATAAATTTCAAGACCCATTGAATGACTGGGACCAGCACCAGATGAACAATGTGTATCGAAAATATCTGAATCACGAGCACGTTTTGAAGGCCCAGCTGAATATTGTCCACCATCAGTAACTTCATCACCATCACGATCAATGACAGTTCCTTCAACACTATCAGCCTGCTGCGTCCTTAAATGTGGCCTATCAACAGAGCTGCCACCTTTTTCCAAACTCCGTTTACGAGAGCTGGGACCCCTTGATTCATATGAAGCTGCACGATCACCAACCTCACTGCCTGCAGGTTGCCCAATCATCAGATCCCTTCCCATATCTACATCGTGAATGTTTCCGGACATTTCTGTTCTGCCGAATTGGTTAAAAGTGAAACCCCCTCCCATTGTGAGATTCAAATCAACATCTGATTTTGGAACCAAACTCCCCCCAGTTGTTGTTGCTACCTCATCACGGTCTTCAGTCTGTTCTTTCTCTGTATCATCAGCAGCAACCCAACCACTAATCCCGCTGGCTGCACTTGCCCCACGTGTCAATCCCATTTTCTTGCTTGTGTCAGGAATATCAATGTTGTTGGGAGTAAATCGTGCAGGGCGAGGAATGGTTAAGAAATCCAATATTCTAACTGTAGCACCACATAAGCTGCAATCTAGTAAAGGTGACCTTAGATCACCTCTAGATTCCTTAACTAACACTTTACTCTTTCCAGCATCCTTTCTAGCAGAAGCAGAAACTGCTTTCCTGCTTGATCCAGGTTCCTGTGAAAGATGGACCTGGGCATACGTAGGCCCAATAGAATATCCATTTCTAGCTGATTGGGCTGAATGTTCTTCACAGTCCTGAATATTCAAAAGCCATCTCGGTTCCCATCCACAAAGACTTATAAGCCTCTGAGCCTGATAAAGGAAAGGAACTGGGTTAGAAGAACATATAATTGAGTAGTAAGTAATTGACCAAGTCAACAAATCACAAGCAGGAAGTTCAAAAATAAATCTTACACGAGAATATAAATAGATCGCTCCATCTCGGGAGCTTTCCAGTTCTGGTATACTTTCTGGTTTAAAATCTACTTCCCCTCCCATAAGATTCTGCGATTGGGACAGAAAGCGATCAACCTGTGGACCCCGAGAAACCCACATTTGCTCAACTGCAGATGCAGCTACTTTAGGTAGAGAGTGGAATTGCAAAAGTCCATCACATCTATCCTTATATCCCCCAATTAAGGCAGACTGAGGGGTAGGGGGGAATTGCACCAGGCTTTCTGGGCAGCTGTTTCCTCTCCAAGGACAAGCAACTTTGTGACCAGAATCCAGCTGCTTGACAAAGACTTCCGCCGCATTTTGAACTTCACATTGAAATGAAAAGGAAAGAACAAAAGAAAAATTAAAAAACAGGAACAGACAAACTTATTGTATTCTTAACTCATTTTTTTTATCAAAAGGAAAATAGGAAGGCAAATAACTTATTCTAAAACTGGAGATTTGTATTATTATACTATATTTTATAAGAAACAATAATTCTATTAACAAGTGAAAACATAAGTACATAGCATGGTGGGCAAGAAGTCCAACAGGAAAACCCAACTAAAAATAGACAAGACCACACTAAACCAAACAACACTTAACCCCAGACAGCATACATTGGATCAAACCACACGGGACATCCTCCAAACAATTAGACAAGGTCACAAGGCAGCCTAACTTGAAACAAGGAATTTAACTCTGTCCCACAGTTTGGACTACACAGCAACTTCCAGTTAGATGCTAATTTTGCAACCCATCAAATATAGATATCGTAGACTAAACAACCACTTGAAACCAAAATAACATAATGCATTAACAATATAAGAAGTCGCATTCTTAGCGGAATGTTTCAATTTTTTCTTACAATAAATTGAGAGCATGTAGGTTTATAAACATATACTTTATACGATAATGCTTTAAAATCAAATAACTAGAAAGCCCCTAAGACGGCGGTAGCTAACCTTCTTCAGGAGTCCATGATGGCAACAAAGAAAATCCCAGGGATGCATTGCATGATTCACATGCAATCTTATCAACATCAACATCCACCCAACCTCTCCGAGCACATGCCAATGAACTGATGAGCTGCAAGCAATGAATAAAGCAACAGTTAGATGCTTTGAGGCATATACTCATACAATGTCAAAAAGCTTCATTTGAGTAACATTATAAAAGAAACTCATAATTTGAGCTACAAATCACAATAACGTGTTGAATATTTAAAATAATTACCATATCATTTCATCTTTCTATATAAATCCCTTGATATGACAATTCTATAGCTAAAAAAAAAGAAGGTATTTCATTTTGATAACATATAACCAAAATATACAAAAAGTACAGAATCATTATATATATATACAGAAATTCTCCTATGCAGACATCCGGACGTTATTATCTTGCGGACGCCATCTATTTTGTACTACTCTTCCTTGCTTTCTTGCCTATTTACAATGGCATCCGCACGTCCCGCACGTTAATACATCCGGATAAGAGAATAAATATATATATATATATTCATATAATAGGTATATGTTTATGTTTATGCATACATGCACACATTTATGCATCTAAATGACTTGATAATGGAAGTATCAGTGTTGCAAAGTTTACCGTTACAACTCATATAAGTACAGAAAGACTTCAGATTTAAAACGTTTGTTTATGGAAATAATAGCTAAAGTGAAAACCTTGGGCTTTGCAAACCAATTTGAAGGCTTAAAGGTAGCCAAGCGACGTAGTAAGTCCCCTCTTTCCCAAGGTCTACATGACAGTCTTGATGATCCAAAAACAGAACTACCCCCACCACCACCACCAGCACTCGTGCTCAAAGACGTCATCGGGGGTTGTGAACCAACACAAGATATAGATGCTCCTTTGGAGCCTTGTCCATGAATAGACCCATCCACACTCCCCACATTTGCCGGAACATTCGGTGACGATGCCCCCGCCGAACTATTAACGCAGATATGAAACATATATGAGGAAAATCGAATTAACAATAATACATGTAATAAATTGTAACTGGGTAGGGTGTAATTGTTTCACCTAGAAATGAACAAAAACTTAATCTAAATTAAGCTGAAAAAACATGTTAACACTTGGTAATTTAGCTGAAATTCGTGCACTCCACTTTCACTGAAACCAAACAGAGGCACAAATTGACCAATTCAACATGGAAACAACCAAAACCCTAACACTAACAGCACAAATTGGTATAGTACACTCACAGCTCGGACCAACAGCAAGCAAATGCAAAACCCTAATTAGATCAGCAAGAGAAATTGAAGAAAAACAAAAACCGAAAATCCTTGTGAACAGGGAGATAGAGAGAGAAGAGAGCAAGGGGAGGGATAGGGTACCTGGCAGCAGGAGTAGGATCAATGGTCCCTCCGGAGCTGATCACCTCCTCTCTCATGGTCGTTGATTTTCCCCACAATTTTTTTCGAAAGCAGAGAATGGGAGAGTGTGCGCACTGGCAGCGAGTTTTATAGCGAGTACCGAATGCGTGGCGCGTAAATGATACTCACTGTTTTTTATTTGCGCAAATCCGGGTCAGGTTTTATGTTGGGCGGGGCGGGTTCGGTTTGAAAATTTATTTTATATAGAACTTTATATGACTCGATGGGATTCGATGCTTAACCAAATTACGGGAAGAAAAAAAATGTTGAAATCACCAAAACCATTAAAAAAATTAAATCTCAAATGATGTGTTTATATCTTTTTTTCTTTGGTTTTGGTGTTGATGTGTTTATATTTCACTTTATAAGATAACTATTTTGAAGTGCCAATAACAGCTCCATGCTCTTTTATCGATCACAAGATATTACGAAAACAAAACTCGAATACTTTTTATTTTGCACCCCAAGTTGAATCCAAAAGTTTGTAGAGAGAAATTAGATTTCACGTTTTATTTTGTTCTCTCTCAAAGGATACAACAACTAACAAGTATAATACATTAAATTCCCAACCCAAACAGTACCAAGTATCTAACAAATGACTTCTGAATGACAGGTTCACTCAAAGCAAATACCCCAAGTACATTTTTTTTTATAGATAACACTGCAAGCCATACTATATGCATTCATTCAACAGCTGACATCTGATGAGGTTCACTCAAAATTTTGAAAAACCAAACAGCAAATAGCGAAGAAACCCGTCGGTATGTTTTGTTGAGGAAGCCACTCATCAAGACGGCACAGCACCAGCACTGGCACCTGCAGGAGAAAAGGTGTCTGAGGGTCTTGCTTTCAAATTGATTATTTGGAAAGGAGAGCAAAACAGTCTGTGATAAATCCTTGAATTTCTACAGATTAGGAAGTGAGACTTACCATCTTCTGCTTCCTTCCTTGATTCATCTCCTGATTTCCAAACAATATCTTTCAGCCCCGTCGATAGGTTCTTGTAGAACTGTAAATTTAAGAAAGTCGAGTGAAAACATGCAAATGACAAAAATTCACAACACAAAACAAGAATAAAAAGGATTTGTGCATGCTCTGTTGTAATTGGAGTTTTAAACATTGTGTAAGCAGCAGCTAGATGGGCAATAAACCTAACGTGGTAGTGGACTAATAATACATGTCCGAGTCCGATCCTTCAGCGGCGCTCTATATCTTCTTACTTTACTTGAAAAATCGAAGAAGAGAAAAAACATGCATGGCCAAAGGTGATCAGTCTGGCCTGTCTGGCTCAACCTGGTAAAACTCAATCTGGTGCTGACTTTCTAGGCCGATGGGTATACCAAATTCAGATTGAAAATAAGTCCCACTTCTATCCAGCCTACATCATGTGGCCATATGAGGATTAATCCTCTGATTTAAATCAGCATAAGATTCCCTTGCCATTTTCTGCTTGCTATGTAATAAAGCAAGAGGGGTGCCGACCCAGCTTTGGCCCACCAACTGCTAGCAATTAAATTTTGCAAGCAACAGATACCCCAGAGGCTATTATTTGTGAAGAGCCCATAATCGCTCTTAATTAGATGAATATAGAACACTTATTTGATGCCATGAATGCAATAACATACATTGTGAAATTCCAGAGTGTCTCCCCCAGACTTGCGGACCTCAACCATGTAGAGTGAAGGGGCCACCTCAAAAATCTGGAAAAAAGAGTTTGTTTGTATCGCATTTCTCAAAGGGGCGTCAACTCAACAGGAAAAAAAGAAAGTGAAAGGCCTGGACAGAAAAAGAAAATGAAAGAGGCATACCTCTGTTGCAACAGATAAATGACCTTTACGTCCAGTTTTTTCACCTTGAAGCTTCAACTGAGATGGATAAACGGAAATGAGGTTGTGTTACATATAGATGCATTTTCCTCAGCTTTAAATTATGTTACCAGGAAAAGAGAAACGGAAACTCATATCACATCATGCAGAGAGAGAGAGAGAGAGCAGTAATTGTACCTTGAAGTTATTTTTCTTTACACCAAAACCCAAAGGTCCTGCCGCTTCCTCAATTTTCGAAATTATCTCATTCGCAGGACGTTTGGATGTGAATCTTGTTTCTCTTTTAACAAGTTCCTGGTTAGTTAAGGAAATGTCAGCTGTTTTCTTAAACTTTACGCAAGCAGAACCAAAGAGGAAAATATAAGACTTGCTAAAAATGCAAATAGAGAAACAACAATGTGAAATATAACAATTACAATTTTACTTTTTTTATTAAAAGAAAAATTGACCATACCATTTTTTTCTCAAAAAGACTATTGAGATTCAGGCCCTGGGATGTAGAGATAAGCTCAAAGGCATTCATCGTGACAGGCGCCACATTTCGTTCTTCTCGCCTCTCCACTACAAGGTTTTGAGATTCCTGTGCTTGTGAAGAATAGAGTAGATAGTCAAGCCCTGGCATCATAAACCAAAGTCAATCATAATACATAATGTCTCACTCTTACCCCTAATTCATTGAATATAGAATCCACATCATCAAGACTGACATCAACTTGTTCAAAACTAGGTGGCTTATATCCTTTCTTAAACCACTCGTTCTCAATGACCTCAGCAATTGTAATTCTCTGTTTCATGAAATTAGCTTGTATAGTAAATGCAAGATATAAATACTAGTAGGAAAAAAAATTGAAACACCTGGAAAAAGGAAAATTCTATATTATAAGGGAAAAGGACATACCGCCAAGGGGTTAGGATCCAATATTCTCTTAATTAGCTTCTTTGCACTTGAGGAGAACCATGGAGGGCATGTGAAGTCGGCCTTGAATATCTGGTGGTCACATAAAAACCATAGATGTAAAACAAGGATAACAGTACCAGAGAATGACAAAGCAAAGTAAATTTAAACAGGACGAATTAATAGGTGGGAGAGAAAGTGAGAGATTCACCTTTTTGTATAATGCCATGAGGTTGGAATCTTCAAAAGGCAAATAGCCAGCCATTAAGACAAAAAGAATCACACCACAAGACCATAAATCGGCTTTTGCTCCATCATAACCTTTGTTGTTTATCACCTAGAAAAAGAGTGTCATTAAGTGGAACAGGGTAATAAGAGAAAGAAATAGCTGATTAAGCTAACATACCTCAGGGGCAACGTAATTTGGTGTCCCACATGTTGTGTGAAGCAATCCATCCTCCTAAATGAAAGGGACAAGATAATCACTCACGTATTCTGTAACAAATGAATGTAAGAAACTGCCTAATTAGTCACCATGGTATATTATGACTATAAGTGTGAGATAGGTATTGTCAAAACAGAATAAGATATATACTTCAGGAAGCCATACATTCCTCACTATCAAATTTTGAATGGATTTAAAGAGTTTACTTTTGCTTAAGGCATTAAGTTATAATACTCACTCGAACTTGCTGAGGTAGTGCACTCAGTCCAAAATCTGAAACTTTCAGAATCCCATTAACATCCAGCAGCAAATTCTCTGGCTGTAATTTACAACCACAACAGTTTAGTCTTACATTGTAGGATAGCTCATCACACACACACACACACACACATACATATATCAAAGGGGAGATCATAATTCCCACCTTTAGGTCTCTATGAAAAACACCTCTGCTATGACAGTAATCCACAGCATTTATAAGTTGCTGAAAATACTTTCTTGCTTCATCTTCTTTCAATCTTCCTTTACTTGCCTGGCAATTGAAAATAGCTCAATCGATACTGATTATATATTTTTGGTCGATTCTGATTATATATAATATATCAGCAGCAGTAAATAGAAAGTCCAGAAAGAATTGAAATAAGCACTGTCTTACAATTTTGTCAAACAGTTCTCCACCAGTCACAAATTCCAAAACGATGTATATTTTCGTCTTGCTAGCCATTACCTATACCATAAATACAGTAGGAAGTCACTTCCAAGTACCAAAGAAAACAGAAGAGAGGGAGAGAGAGAGAGAGACAGAGAGAGATAAATGGGACAATAAAGAAACACTAGATTATAAATATAATGGTTTAAAATAAATCACAGTTTTAAAACTCCACATGGGAAAAACTGCACCACCTCCTCATACATGTTTGTTTTGATAATAATTAAAAGCATGTACAAGTATATGCCAAACATGTATTTTATCCCAGATCGTGATTAAGAAAAAAACAAACTTCTAAACTATTTTCTAAGAATACAAATAGAAACCATTAGGAATCCAAAAGCAATATAAGATGAGCTTTGTCTAACCTCATACATACGGATGACATTCGGATGTCTGATTAATTTCATCGTTGATATTTCTCGTTTGATCTGCGAAAGGAGAGGACATACCAACAATTAATATTCATTCATTTTTATAAATCAAAATGAAAACAAAAATCAACATGAAAATAAAATTATTACTTTTGTTTTATATTATAAGTATAGATATTAAAGATATCAACAAGGCAAGGTGAGGGTAACAAGAGCATATCTGTCAAGTCAGACCATGTGATTTGGCTTGTTTCTTATTGGTTGGAATTAATCTCAACTAAACCTTTATTCCAAAAATCATTGGAGTTGGTACATCTACTAACAGGTTATGCTGATAGCAAACTGACGTCGATTCAATTTCAGACGTTAGTTAAGTTTAGCTGGGTTTTCCAACATCCCACAAACAAAGAAGCATTAATCAGCACAGGCATTCACATGATAGTTTTAATGAAGTGCTCACATTCCATTTCTTCTTCCTTTATTTTTCCTCAAGTATATGCTTTCAGAAATATGTAACATAAAACAACAGCAGTAGAGGATATATTACGTAAATTGTGGAATCTACATATGTTAAGAAAAATCATAATCTCCCTAATTCAACTTTGATTGTGAATCTTTAAATCTCCCTTCGTTTCTCATAAGTTAACTTGGAAATTAAAAAAAGATAACTTTTGATTTTGTTATAACTATACAAAATTCTTCAGTGTCAAGAAAGTTTCTTATAAATACACAAATTTCTCCGAAGTCAAAGAGTCAATTATAAAACATATAATCAAACAGTAAAATTATTCGGGTAAGGAAACGACAAACTCAATCCAGTCGTGCACGTAAATCTTTTCAAAGTTGACTTTTTCTTCCATTCAGTTCCTCGCCTTGTTATTAACTTAGTAAATAACACTTAATAATAAAAAAATTCATTTTCCCTTGATTCTTCCTCCTTTTTCTCACCAACCAAACAGCGGATTATCCAACATTGCAATCTCCAGAAGATCATTAAATTAACGGGAAACACAAAGGGAAATTAGTAAAAATGATTAAAAAAAAATTAACCTGGCCGATCATCTTGTGCTTGAGGACCTTTTCCTTGTCGAGTATTTTAATGGCGAAGTTCTCACCAGTCTCGACGTTGCGAGCGAACTTGACCTTGGCGAAATTGCCCTCCCCAAGGGTCCGACCCAACTCGTACCTCCCGACCCGGGTCCTGCTGCCAGTCGCCGACCTCGACGCCATCTCCAATCTCTTTCACTCTTTCTCTCCCTAGAAAATTCCAAATCGTTCCTCTCAAACTTTCCTTTCCAAAGTTTAATACAGCGTTCTCTCTACCTCTTCTTCTTGCAAGGCTGCCAAACCTGAGACTTCGTCACGCTCATTCTTCCTTTTTTATGTTTTGATTCAAAAAACAAAAACAAAGGCCTAATTCTCTGAGCCAATCAATCCCCAAATCGACGTTTCAAACTGGGAAAGAAGAAGCCTTTAAGCCAACACCGAAGCACAAGGTTGAAGAATCGTTGACCGTTTGATCCGACAAGAACCCCATCAATTCGGATCCCTAATTATGAATCAAACAGATGGTTATGATGATTATGACGGTGATGCATGCACAAAACTGACAACTTTGTTTTCGAGCGAAAATCAGAAATGGGTTGATTGGGCAGCGATCTCGATGGGAGATTGAATCAGGGCCGTCGATCTGATCTCTGATATTTTGTGTTTGTTGTTTTTGGTAAGAAATGGGGAACAATGGCAGGCTTCAAATTGAATGTGTCGAATATTTTGGGCGATGGATAGGTGACGACTTTGCATTGGTTTCTTCGTGTTTATACGAGGAAGGCTCTATCTGAGCAGATTTTATAATTTAGTTTTTGGAGGTTGGAAAGTTGGGAAGTTGGGATTGCCTGCTTTGCCGCCCACATGTTCTCTACTTCATCTCTCTTTGGTTTTATAAAGTAGCGGCTGTTATGGGCCATATAGCATGTGTGGTACATAGGCCTCGTCAATGGGCCGAGTTGGGCAGGGCAGGGCTTCAAGAAGGAGAGTGAAAATAACAAGCGAGGCCGAATTTTTTTAGAAAATTCAAAGCACAGGCCCGGCCTAAGAAAGCCCATCGGCCTTGGTCGGGCTAAACACAACTGGCTGGGCCGAACCGGGCCGGACCGAAATGAGCTTATTTTATTTTGTCTTTTATATATATATATATGGATTTTTTTTGTCAATTCTTTATTTTTATTTATTTTTATATTTTGTTGTGTTTCTATGTTTCCCTATTTTCATAGTTCTCTTTTTTAAATTTGTCTATATCTTTCTTGAGCTACTAGTATAACATCCCGCCCCCAATAATTTATTTAATTCCTAATTTTTTTTAAAAGCAAAGAACGATTTTAACCCTTAGGGTTTCTTAGCGGTTTAGGATTGATTTTTGTTCGAAAAGGAATTTGGGGAATTGAATTGCACCGTTGCATAGAGCTCGTCGATACGAGTTCGTAGACAGGCAATATGCTCAATTCCGAATTGTAACGCAAGAGAAAACATATGAAAACTAAAATGATGTAGAGGTCATTTTCAAAATTGTTAAAAACCCTAGAAAACCCGGTTCTCTCTCTCCTCCCTCGCGCGCTCTCTCTCTCTCTCTCTCTCTCTCTCTCTCCCCGAATGTTTCTCTCTCACTCATTTCGCTACTGAACAAGCCAGCCTGTTCAGGCCGACGATCTCCTAGCTCCGGCGCCACCACCCAAAAACTTCTCCTTTTCTTCCTCCTCTGCCTACCCTAGGGACTTTTTAACCTCAAAACCTTGAAATTTCTCCAATTTGACACAAACAAGGCCGGTGGTTTTTAGGCATTTTTTGGCGACTCCGGCCACCATTGTCTTCTGGTGAGGTATGATTTTTCATCATTTCTTTATGCTCTATCCATTTATGTAGGTAGTTTGGGTCGAATTCCTGGTTTGGAAGTTTGATTTGGACACCCACTTTGGCCGGCGACTTTGGCCGTGTTTTAGGCCACTCCGGCCACTCTTTGGTCAGGATCCAAAAACTAAAAACACTCCCCTAGTTGTGTTTGACCTGATGGTATAGGTATTGACCGGCGATTTGGAGTTTTTCTGATCGCCGAAAATTACTCAAGATAACCAAGAGCCTGTGGCAGTGAGTAGGCCGCCTTGTGGAGGCTCATTGAATTCTAAAATACTTCTCATGTTGTCCTGAGCATGACTGTATGCTCGGATTAGCGATAGGTTGTCGTTTGACTATCGAACAGATATTGCGCCTATTAGGCGATATCCGGGTTCGATAGATTCGGACCGTTTGATCGGTCCCTTTTTTAAATATATCAATTCTCATACCTCTAGGATCGAGTAGGAACATGTGGATCGAGAATCGGAGTCCCGGATATTCCGAATCAACGATTCTAAGGTTAGGAGAATCGGTAACCGTCCGAACGTGCGATTGACGTTGATCCGACCGCTCGATCGAGGTCAAACTCTTGGGACTTGTTAAAGGGATTATGTTGGACTTATAAAAACTTTCGGATTGATAATCGGAAGTCGTGGGCTCCGTGGGCCCGGTTGACAAATATGGGAAAGTTGATTGCACAGTTGACCACGGGTCTCCTGAGACCATTGCATTCTTCAGAAAGCAATATAATGGGCCTATGAACTTCCTAAAGTCTTATACACACACTTTAAATTATGGGAATTAGGTTTTTGAATAAAGGTTTGTGGTGGAGCATGTTTATTAATTAATCTTGTATCCGTTCAAATAGGTGCTCAGCTCCACGTACTACACATGAGGGACCCTCGAAGGGTTAAGCAAGCTTGGATCTACAGTGAATGGATATTTTTTTTATAAATGGTTTTTATGAAATTATGCTTTTATGAAATGTTTTATGAATGATTTATATATGGTTTTTACTTTTCGAGCATTCTGTTTTGGTTTAGATGATTTTGTATGATTATGCATATTGTTAAATGTGATTAGCTCGGAACGTTGGGAATGGTTTGAGAACTAGATTTGAGGAAAGGTTTGGGAAAAGATTTTATAACTTATTCAGAAAAGGTTTTCAAAACCACCATAGGTACCCTAGTTGTTGCCTTTGGGAAAATAGTAGTCTTCATATATAATGATGCTCATGGACATCCCAGTTGCTTTTGGATATTAAAGTGTCTTCAGATGAGTTTGTGCGCGCATGACCATACGCCCCACGTGTCTTGGGGACGCCCGAACCATGTGGAGCGAGGACGCATCTCAGGTCGACAATGTCTCCCCTGAGTTTTGCGAGGAACGCGTCTCGGGTCGACCTCTTGTCCCCCGAGTTCTGCGAGGATGTATCACACATGTGGCCACTTGGAATTTACGGTATATTGTTGGAATTGACGGATTTCTATGGGGTACACCTAGATGGGAAATATTTTTCAGCTTTGAGATGTTTTATATTGAGTTTAAGGGTTTACACTGTCACATGAGATATTATATGTTTAAATATGAAATATTGTTTTCTGTACGAATATAGAACGGAAGTTTAACTGGTTTTCAAAATGGTTTTTAAACGGTGGGGTTAGTACATTTCATACTATGTTAATAACATTTATTTTTGTCCACTCACGCTTTTACTGTTTTGCGCCCTCCAAGCCGTAGATGAGTACTAGACCACCACTTGAGGGCATCTCATCTTCTGTTACTTACCCAAATTTCCTTGTGTAGGGTTTCTCTTGTTGTAGTTTTAAATTCATGGTTGTAAACTTAATTTGACTAGATATGTCGTGATGTAGCCTTGGATATTCGTAAGGCCTATGGCTATTCAGAGTTTATGTTATAAGGTGTGTGAATATGTATTGTGCATACTGAACTTTTGGGGATTTTGAACTATATTTTATACATGTGGGAAATTGTTGGAAATGAGCATTTTTCAAGAGAAACTCTGTCGGTTTTCCAGTAGAAGTCAAACCCTAAAGCAGTTTTGGGATTTGGGCAAAAGGGTATTTTGGACATTCATGCCCAACACCTGCCAGGTGTTGGACACGCACAGGGTTCGACACAGATTCCAAAGTAGAATTTGGGTCGAGTCTTGTCAACTAGACCCAGTCTTGATTGCGAACATCTTTATCAACACATTTAGAGTTCATTACTTGAGTGTCCATGAACATGAGTAGGATTGTTTAGGGTGGATTATGAAAACTCTAGTGTTTGCAACATATTAAGTCACATTTTGATAATCACAAATTAGCATTTGGTTACATTTAAGCATTAGAATTAGGTCACTTGAATCAAAATTCCCCATTTTGTATGTGTGTTGTTTGAAATCTTAAGTGTTCTTTTCATTGAATTCTGCTCACTTATGTATGTGTTTTTAACTTTTGGTCCGCTTTGGGTTCTTCATTTTTCTGTGCTGAATCCAAATAAAGAACACAAATTTGGATAAACAAAAAGTTATAAGTGAAAAACTAGACAGATGTCGAACTAGAAAACAAAGGAAGTTCATAAATTCGTCTATGTCCCTTAGGTGATAACGTAGTGATACAGTGGTGATAAAAGGGTGATAGACATTCCTGATTGTGTTTATTTTGGTTTTCTTGTTTTGTTTCATTTCTTTTACTTTTCTTTACTCATTCCTAGTTTCCAATTTGTATCTTAATTTTATCCACTACTTCATTTTTTTTTAGTTCTTACAATGATAATAAATAATGATTTTCTCCATCTTTCATTTAACTTGGGTTTTTTTAAAATATTTATTTATATGTATGTGGGCCCATGGGCCAGGCTTTCTTGGGCTCAAATAGGCCGGGCTTTAGACATCCAAGCCTACTCAACAACTGGCTAGGCTTTTTCTCGATGGTTGAGAGGTCCCTTACTGGCCCATGGGCTTGCATGCCTAATGATGACCCCTAGTGGTACAAGAAAAACTTGATTGCAACAAGAATAACATTGTTTTGCTATCTTGGCCAACAATGCTAAGTCACGTGAAAGTATTATTACATGGCATGGTGTTATCGCCCGAGATAACAAAATAGTGTTATCCAATTTTCATAGTATGAAATAAACAAAGCACAACACAACGCGAAATGAGGTCAAACTAGAAACAACCTATTATGCGTTACGCAACAATGTCCTTTTTAGGCTTCCTTTTCGGCATTAAGTTTCCTTTTAGTCCCTTATTTCTATTTTGTTCCTCTCTTGTTATCAACTAACTCTTAGTTTAGTGATAATCTTATTTCCAATATTGAAAAGAGATTTTTGTGGAAATGTCACTTGAACTTATACATCAATTTCAATTTGTCACCTTAAAGAAAAATTTAAAACAAATGTCATCTTAATTTTTCAAAATCCATGATTTGTCATCTGACTTTAACACCATATAATTGTCCATCCATTTTAAGAGTATTTTAGTCTTTCCATTTTCAAGGAAAAAAAAGAAGAAAAAAGATACATCTCTCTCCCTTTCTCCCCCAAAACAAGACCCCCTCCCCCTATTCTCTCTCTATGTCTCTATGCCTCTCTCTCTCTGAGCATGTATGAATTTTTTTTATGGTGTTCATTGAGCATGTCTGAAATTTGTAGATACCTGATTTAAAACTACTTAAGCTTCCCACCCAAAATCCTACCCCTTTATTGTCTTCATAATTTCATTAACTTACGCCATTATGTTTCAGTTGAAGGATCGAAAGTTTGCTTAGTCACCATCTATTACGTAGGCTATCGAATTGTTGGTTTGGTAGATGTCCTTCCACAAATTTTCAATATGCAAATGGAAAAATACCAAAAAGAAAAAAGAAGAAAAAGTTGGACTCAATTTGGGTGGGCTGAGAGAATTTATGTGTGGAAGATATGTGTTCCATGGTGGAGAAAAAATGAGGAAGGGGCTATGAATAGGGCATGGGGAATGAATTTCAAGGTGGGTGGGGTTGGTTGGAGCGCCGGTGGAGCACAAGGAAATGGGAAGGTGAGATATATTTTTTTCAATTTTAATTGTTTAAAAGATATACAATTTTTTAATAATGATTTTTTCATTTTAAAAATACCCTTGAAAATGAAAATATTAAAATATCCTTTAAAATGTATGGAAAATTTGTTGGTGTTAAAGTCAAATGACAAATCATGGATTTTGAAAAATTAAAGTGACATTTCTCTTAAATTTTTCTTTAATGTGACAAAATGAAACTGATGTATAAGTTCATGTGATATTTCTATAAAAATCTATATTGAAAGAGATAGAATCCTTCCACTTGATGAAGACAAGAACCCGATTGGATTATGAATTTTGGGTTGTCTGAAAGCCTGAAACACCACTACCGCAAACCTTTTGTTTTTGGTCGAACCCAAACTTTTAAGATTGCGTTTCTGATCCAAGCCTCTAAGAGCAACTCCATCCGTGAAGCCCAGGCAGGGGGGGCGGGACCCACGGGCCTGAGCCCACAATCATGTTTCCAGTGGTAGGTTCTTGCCCGGGCAAGCTGCTAGGCCCACCAGCCTGGGCTGGCCCTTGGGCTTTGACTGCCTGGCCTGCTGCTAGGGCGAGTTGACGTCAGCGTGATTTTTGCTGACGTCAACGACATAAAAAAAATTTTAAAAAATCTGAAAAAAAAAATCCAAAAAATACAGAAATTTTTTTTAATACATACCTATCAATTTTATTATTATTAATTTCATATATACAACTAAAATTAATCCCATGTAAAAAATAAAATAAAAACAAAAATGAATAGTAGTTCTTTGCAAGAATCGGATGAAACGAACTTTCTTTTTGCAAGTGCAGCCACTATTCACGTGAATAGTGGTGCCCTAGCTCCCTCCCCCTCCCTTCTTGCTATGGCAAAGGGAAAATGGGTGGAGTTGCTCTAATGCATTGGGCTTAGTTCAAGTTCAAATACTAAATTCCCTTCTAGTCCCTACCTTTCTTTTTTTTGGCCAACTAGTCCCTGTCTCTGAAACTTGTTTCTAAAACCCTAGTGGGAGCCATTGAAGAAAGGGTTTTAGTTCAGGCAAAGAAAACTAAAACCCTGATGCTGGTTCTTAAAAATTTGAAGCAAGCATCAAAATCTGTTCCTAATTGTTAAAAATGGGTGGAGAGGAAGATAAACAAAAGAGCATGCCAGTTCTGCCATGGATGCGAAGCCCAATTGATGTCAGTGCCTTTGACGAATGCCCTCTTACTCTCCTTCCTTGCCTTGACTCCAGGTAACCAAACCAACCCATTTCACCAAAATTAGCTTTGTGAAAATTACCCAATTTGCAAAATGTTCAATTTCATATTCTACTTTGTGTTATAGAAAATACTCACTTCATTTTACTGTGGATTAGGCTGAAGGTGGCTTTGGAGAACATGAGAATCACTTCACTTTTCCCAGTTCAGCTTGCAATTTGGCAAGAGACTATTGGCCCTGGTGCTTTTGAACGTGATTTATGTATTAATTCTCCAACTGGAAGTGGGAAGACTTTAGCTTATGCTTTGCCAATTGTACAAATGTTGTCAACTCGCTCTGTTAAATGTCTACGCGCTCTGGTGGTGTTGCCTACTCGTGATTTAGCCTTGCAGGTTTCATGACTTCTCATAAAAACTAATGTTATGAAAGCTTTGTATGGGCCTTTGGGTGTGATATTAACTAAATCAATGATTTTCATGTGTTATTGGATTAGGTTAAAGAGGTTTTTTCTGCAATTGCACCTGCAGTAGGATTATCTGTTGGTCTTGCAGTTGGTCAATCTTCTATAGCTGATGAAATTTCAGAACTTATCAATAGACCTAAGCTTGAGTTGGGTGTTTCTTTTGACCCAGAAGATTTTTTGCCTGAGTTACGAAGCTCGGTGGACATATTGGTGGCTACCCCTGGAAGGCTAATGGACCATATCAATAACACTAAGGGATTTACGCTTGAGCATCTCTGTTATCTTGTAAGTAGGAGATTATGGTACTGCTATTTTCATGCATATGTTGTGATACTGGAATTGCAGATATTTTCTTTTGCTACAGTTTATCTTTTTCCAAACTGAAACCTTTGCTGAGGCCTGTTATATTTAAAAAATGGTTTCAAAATGTGTATGTGTTTGATGTGAGTTGGAACAACTTTTTGATAATCTCTTAAAAGGCAAAACATATGATGGTTTATAGGTTGTGGATGAAACAGATCGATTGCTCAGGGAGGCATACCAGTCTTGGCTACCCACTGTGCTTCAAATCACTCGCGCTAACGATGAAAGTTTCCTTCCTTGTGCTCAAACTTTTCTACCGTCCCCATTTGGTTCCTTGAAAACCATAAGGAGATCGTGAGTTCTATGTGCATTTTCTCTTCCCTTGGAAATTTTTATGTTACAGAACTGCATCTTTGTCATGTGGCTTGCGACAAGCATGGTTTCATACTTACAGTACTGACACAATTGAGCAATGGCACTGCTCTTTCATAAATGAAACTATAGTTATGTCATTTGCCATGTTTTTTAATGTTATCTCAAATTTGTTGCAGTGGTCTTGAGAGGGGTTTTAAGGGTAAACCTTACCCCAGGCTTGTGAAAATGGTTCTTTCTGCCACGCTAACCCAAGATCCAAGCAAGCTTGCTCAGCTTGATCTACATCATCCTTTATTCTTGACGACTGGTCAAAAGCGTTATCAGCTTCCAGAAAAACTGCAATCCTATAAACTGGTATTCCATCATCTCTATATTGGCAAACACGAGTCCTTGTGAGAATGGCTCTGTTTCGGTTATGCACGGAAGTAATAATGTTTTTTACCTATTTAGTATTTAGGATAAATAGATTAGTGACTTATTTGATGGGATGAAAAATGTCTAAGCCTCTATCTAAAATCATACTTTGCATACCCTAGTCATGTTTTCCTTGCAAATGTGGGATGATGGCAAGGGTGAGCATATCTTTCTATATGGTAGTTGAGTTCTAATTTTACACTAGATTGATTTAGTTTCTTTCGGTAGCATAACTAAAATAAAAATCTAGGCATTATATTTTTATAAATTATAAAATACATGTCTAAAGAGAACTCAGTGCCCTCTCCTAATTTATATTCCATTTCTTATTTACAGTTTTGCGAATCAAAATACAAACCACTGTATTTGGTTGCGCTCCTGCAAAGCTTAGGAGAAGAGAAGTGTATAGTTTTCACATCATCTGTGGAGTCGACTCATCGTCTATGCACCTTATTGAACTCTTTTGATAATTTGCCTTTCAAGATCAAGGAGTATTCAGGCCTTCAACGGCAATCTGTACGAAGGTAATTTCTGGGCTTTCACTTGTCTTATGTATGTAAATTTAAGGGATACGATAAACAGAGTCTCTGTCTCGCTACAAATTAGAAGTGCCTTGATGTAGTTAGGTTGTGTTCTCTATAAATAACACAAGATGTGGACACACATCTAAAGTTGGGATAAATCTGATAAACGGCATTCTGGAATCTGGTTGGGTGTAGTGTTTGTTTATACAAACATGATAATACTATATTTTTAAGAGTGTGTTGATTTAGACTGTGATAGAAGCAAACTTTAGGGTCCGTTCAACCCATGGTTTGTGTGGCACAAGCGACTGTCCTGAATGTCAAATCACCTTCCATGATGAAATTTATTTGAGCCTCCAAGGAGGAGACTACTCTTTTTCATGCCAACTCTCTTAGGCCAACAGCCTAAGGCTAGTTCTCCTTGCTTCAGTGTAGCTATTCATATAAACACTTCTCATCTGCATCGAAGAAACATGTCCTAGCTTTGTTATTTTCATTCCCAGTATATATGTCCAGCATATGGTTATTAGGTTATTTATAAACTGTTGACAAGATTGTGACAATGATATTTCTCACGGCAGCAAGACACTGAAGGCATTCCGGAAAGGAGAGATTCAAGTACTTGTTTCATCTGATGCAATGACTCGTGGAATGGATGTTGAAGGAGTGAGGAATGTCGTTAATTATGATATGCCTGCGTACATAAAGACATATATACACCGAGCAGGTCGGACTGCAAGAGCAGGCCAAACTGGTTGTTGCTTCACATTGTTGCGTGAAGACGAGGTATGTGTTGTATTGTTAGCCTCCAGTCCAGACCAACGCACATTCTAGGTGAAGGTTATGTGTGATAAAAAGTATTTGTTACCATACAGCCAAAAGAAAGATTGAAGAAAAAAGAATGTGCTCTGTTCAGTTAATTTGAACTATCAATTTAATTTGAACTATCAATCATAAATTTTTGGGATACTTTTAATTTTCTGTTTTATGCCAGGTTAAGCGATTCAACAGGCTGTTACGAAAAGCTGAGAATAACTCTTGCTCTAAGTACTCTGTTCCTTCCAGTTACATTGAACCGCTCCACTCTGTCTATGAATCTGGTAATTGCTTGGCTTATTTATATGTCTTATTATAGGTTAATTACACTCTATGGTTTTTGGTAAAAAAACACACTGGTTTTGGTGAATTTGCGGTTTGATCCTTGATTTATAAATGTTTGCCATTGCAAGGTTTGCCCTCCATTAAATTTACCCGTTGTTTGAGCCCCGTTAGCTGGACCAATTGGAATGACTTTAGATGCTTCAGCAGCACTGGCTCTGTTTTTTTTTCTTTCCCTTTTTTATATTTGTTTTCCCTCAATGTGACAGCACTGGAGAAATTGAAGGAGACAGTTGAAATGGAAACCTCCAGGAAGAGAAAAATAGGCTTCAAGTCTTCTTGAGTGGCGAAAGGAAATGAAACACAGCAGCCTCCAAAAGAAAATGATTCGTGAAGCAAGTTCTGTGGGCACTGCCTGAGAGTTCAAATTTGTGGTTGATGAAAAGCAAGTTCCAGTGGCTAAAAGTAATGACATTAGAGTTGGTGCAGCAAACTGATGGAAGACTGTTATATAAGATGAGGGATGCTTTGTAACTTCAGTATATCCATATACACAGAATTTTACATCCACCTTTTATATATTAAGTTGTTTAATTCCTTTCCCGAGGTCCATGGGTTATGCGTTTTAAAAGAATGGTCTCTTCCTTTTCTTATTTTTCCAAATAATTCATAATTTCTTAGGAATTTGTCGTCGTATGAAAATACCTTCTTTTTTTCCTTTTTTGGGGACTGATTGCATAAAATTGCCTAAAGACAAAATTGAAAACTTTTCCTCCATGGAATCACTTCTCATTGCGACAAGTCTAGATTTGTTTTGTTTTCACAATTTTCCACAGAAAATATTTTTTTCCTTTAAGTCAAGTTTTGACTAATTTAGTTAATTGTTGAAATGCGATTTTTTATTTATTCATTCTTTTAATTACCCAAAATAAACTAATGAGCTTATAGTGTGTTTTATTTTTTGTTCTCTTTAATCAATGAGAAGGGATATTTGAACTTAAAATAATTTCCAACATCGATAAGAGAAGTATCACTAAATTAGAAGATAGTTAATGAGCTTATGATATGTTTAAGTTCATACAAGGCTAGGAAAGAAAAGAACATTAAGCGATAGCCGTGGACGCGTGACATGTTCCCGATGAGATGAGATTAGAGTTCCACAAGTTCACGATGAACGGTTGGATGAATGCAGAAGATATAGAAAGGAAGACACTAAAAAGAAAAAGAGAAACTTGCATAACAAATTACATTATTCCCTAAAGATCTCCTCTTTCTCTGTGATATTTTCTTTATGTAGGTTACAGCCAGTGGAATTAGCCTCGCTATCAAGGAGTGAAGAAATGACTCTGGAAATCAAGAATGGAAGACTGAAATTAGCCTCACTATAAGGGAGTGAAGAAAAATCACTCTGGAATTCAATAACTGAAATAGTGTCTTAACATGAACCTAAGAATTACAGTTTGATTAAAAAGACACTGGGGGGTTTTGGAAATGTCACAAGGGCAGCTTGACTGGGTTGTCAAATCAAAGACAATGAAGCCCAACGGTGAAAGCTTTGGTCAGTGCCATTGTTGAGGAATAAAATTGAATCATTTCGTATAAACGCAGGATTTCTTTAGATGGTGTCTTTTTCGGAGGCCCTCACATTGGCGGTTCTCCTATATAATATCTTGAACATATTCATACACTAAAATATAGATGTAAAAAATAAGTTTATTATGACAGACTTATTGACGATCACTTTTATTATGACCAACTTATCATGTGAAAGTTATTGACAATCACATTTTAGAGAATTTATCCAAAATAGCCAAAATTTGACCCCTAATTTCAAAAATGTCAATTTTTATAAATAATTTCAAATATAGCAAAAAAACTCACCTAAATAGACACAAATGCTCTCAAATTTAAAACCTACATAAACCTAAAAAAGGTAAATATCTTGGAACATTTTCAAGACTACTTTCACCCACCCAATTCTGGTATCTCCCTAACCCATTTTGTATAATTTCGTCTACCTCCGATCTCATCGAGAAAAGTTGGAGTTAAAGTGGCAAGCTTTTTTTCCAACAGGTTCGATTGGGATAGCACGATGCTGGTACTTACAACAAGAACATTGAGGAGTGGCCAAGAAGAGGGGGAGCGAATGCGAGCTTGAGGTTTGAGATTGAGCTTAAACACGCAGCCAATGCAGGTACTAACCAAACGTAATTGCTAATAATTGTTTAATTAAGCTTATAATCTTTGTTTTACTCTCAATTACAATGAGCTTCCATTTCACTATTTTAGGTCTTGTAAATGCATTGAAGCTCATTCAGCCTTTAAAAGACAAGTACTCTAGTGTAACATACGCATACTTGTTCCAATTGGCCAGTGCTACTGCTGTTGATGTCTCGGCACTTGAGCAGTGCCCAGAAGAAGGGAGGCTTCCCGGTAAGTAAAATGTGTATTAAAGATACAAATGGAATTTGGAATTATTTTGGTGAACCTTGGATACCCTTTTCGTTCAATTTTCTCAACTCATATTGAAACATTTATCTGGGTTTGTTCAGCTGATGGCAACCCTTCAACTACTGATCATATGCGTGAGGTTTTCTACAGAATGGGGTTAAATGACAAGGTGAACTTAAGTGCTGTATACTAGGTTTCTCAACGCTATGATCTGCGTGTGATATACTTATAAAGCTGTTTGATCTGTAGGAAATAATTGCATTATCTGAGACACACACACCATGAAGCTGTTTTAAATATTCCAAGATATTTACCTTTTAAAAATGTTCCAAGATATTTTACCTTTTTTAGGTTTATATGGGTTTTAAATTTGAGGGTATTTGTGTCTATTTAAGTGAATTTTTTGCTATATTTAAAATTATATACAAAAACTGACATTTTTAAAATTAGAGATCAAGTTTTGGCTGTTTTTGATAAATTCTCCGCATTTTAAAGTGATGATGAATAATATTGCACACTAATTATTGGACTTATAGGCGTAGGTCATTGACAGGACATCGTTCACCTCATTTTAGGTTTGTCTGCCACTCAAAGTCAAAGATGATATACTTTCTTCTTATCAAAACATTAAAATAATAATAATAATAATTGGGTTTTAATCATTAATCATCCCTTAACCCAAATAGATGTTGGATAATATATGATTCTAAACAGTGATTAAGATTAAGGGTTTACGGGAAGATGGCCAAGTGGTAGGATACACAAATAACACAGAGCATAGCATGTACGAGTAAGATTTGCCAAAGCATATATATATATATATATATATATATATATATATATATATATATAATGGATTGATCCTCAACTCTCACAGGTATAAGTAAGAGGAGCAAATTAATACATGAACTATATAATATTTTGTGACTTTGTACAGCATAAAGTTACATAATGCATGTCTCATATTCCACATCTCATCAGCTCAGCTGGTTTGGTCATCTCACTAATTCTTCATGGCCATGTTAGTGCCCGTTTGGCATTGCTTATTTCGGGTGATAAGTAATTTTTTAAAAATTTTGGGAAACCCAACCCGTTTGATAAACTATTAGAAAATCACTTATTGTTAAAAATTGCTGTGAGAGAAAGCTATAAAGGAAAGCAGCTAATGAAGTGCTTTCATTTTCTGATTATACAGGAATCAGTTTCGAAGAGGCGCTAGGTTTAATGATTATGCAGGAATTATTTTTTGATTATGCGGGAATCAGTACCAACAACACTTTTATCAAAAAAATTTACCAAACGTCAAACTGTTTTCTCTCACAGCTGATTTATCTCACAGCATATTTGACAGCGATTATTTTCACAGCACAGCAATGCCAAACTGGCCCTTAGTTGAACCAAAAAAAGAAAAGGACAGAATATAAACAGGGCCTCAAAAAGACGGCTGCAACTCAAATATATGTGTCACAAAATAACGCCTTCAAGGCTAGAGCAAACTTTCGGCTTTTATTTTCTGATCATCCCTTCAAGGGCTCCTCAGTTTCAGTGACTGAACATCGAAAAACACCGATGAACCTCCTTGAGAAAGTACTTAGACTCAGTACCAGCAGCTGCAGCACCAGAAGCAGCAGAAGCAAAGCTAGGTGGTGATAATGATGTGGAACAAGCACAGCCCTTGGATGATGATGAGCTGATGAGAGAATTATTTGTGGTATTAGCATATTCTCTCTCCTCCTCATTGATTGTATCCAACACCTTTGAGGTTCTGTGCCTCATGACACTCACAAACTGTGGTGGCGCCACCTCTGTAATGAACCTTGCTAGCCGTGAATTTGCCATTTTTTTCAAGGAAAAACTAATTAAGTTTACAACTTTTAGAAGTGAAAAAGTAGCCAAGAGAAAAAAACCCAAGAGAGAAATGACCGTGTAGAAAGCGGGTTGCTTGTCAAATTTGAACGTATGAACACAACTTATTTATAGATAAAAAAATTCATAACCTACTAACTTTATTAGCTAGGCTTAGACTCAGCCACTAGTCACAGCAGTCCAAGAATGTTAAATCATGTTTTTAAATCTAGTGCCCCCTCTTGCTTTAGACATTAATTGAGAGGGCATGCCGTGGGACCCACGCAATGGTAAGTGTCAATGCTTGGGTGGAAATGAGATCTCTCTTGCAGATATGCTTTTTGTTGGGGACGATGGCTTCCAAAATTGCACTTTTCCCAGTTTGACTGGGAGGAGCTATTGGCCTCTGCCACGTTTCAGTTCATGAAGCTACTTATCTGCAGATTGATGGTGACCAAAAATTTCTTGAGGACCTTTCTTTGTGCCGAGAAAATATGATCCTCTGTTTGGCTTGCTCAAATTCCATTAGGGTGAAATGCTAGGAAAATATCACAATAATCATGGTTTTACTAGTACGCTACGCATGTACGTACGGAACCGGGTTTGTTAGGCTGACCAATGACTTTGATAATCAGTTTTATCTTATGTGATTGCAATTAAGCTTAACGATTAATTAGTCTATAGTTGTGTTATTAAAAGTTTGAACTCGGCTATTAGAAGCGCGACAATTGTAATTAATCGGCTTTGTTTGTTGGTGAGGCTACATCTAGATGGATTAATTGTTAAATAATCAGCTTCGAAATGTTTGCTTCAAGTGAAGCATACATTCTTGTACACAGCTTAATATCAGTATATGAATGTCTACATAGCTTATTATCAGTACATGGGACTCATATGTGAGCTTTTAAATATGAGTCTCACGTTCAAGGGCGAAACCAGAATTTTTTTTATGGGTGGGCTAGCTAAAATTTTTAAGGAGTGTAACATAAAAAAAAACGAGAAAAAGAAAAGAAAAGACTTGTGGAAGAAAGCAAACAATCGAAGATGTAGCTTACATGTTTATTACATACACGCGGATGTCATTCATTGATTTAAAATAACAGAAAAGAAATTTGAAAAGCCTTCAAGTAGCACATATGGTGGGCCATATAGGTTTCTTTTCTTCAAAGACTAGCCAAAGGAAGCAGACTTGCTGCTGTTGGCCAATATAGATATAGTTTTTTCCTTCAAAATCTACTGAGCTACATCCACCTTAGTCGTGGTTGTGGTTCCGCCGCCCGTGCCCACGTTCATAATAGGCGTAGAGTATTCGATAGTCTTACTCAAGACTTGCTAGACAAAATGACCTAATTTGTTTGCTACACGCACACAAGTGATTTCGGACTAGTAAAAAAATACGACGCTCATATTAGAAATCACGAACGTGAGTCCGCATCTCAATTTTTTGTTGAAATTGAAAGAGTGAGCAATTAACCATAGCACAACGCCCGATTACTTTTATTGCAAGTGAACATTTGGGATGGGTTATATCATTGGGCATGTAATGAATAGAAGCTTGATTATCACCCTTGTCTAGACTTCCCAGCTATAGCCCATGATCCAAAATTAAATGCTAACCTATCCCAGTGATCCTAAAGTGAGTTGCAAAATAAAAAAGAGGCATACAGAACAATTTATATATGGTCCTCAAATCACATGCTAGAAAGTGTAATTAGGACGAAATTGACATTTCAAAGGATATGGATGCCAAAACATTTGGCCCCATATCTATATATATAGATTGGTTTTGTCTTAGTCAACATACCTACATTTGTCTACTTTTCCTTTTCTTCCAGGCTGAATTGCTTCTTATCCGAGGCATGAACAGTAACACTTGGAGAAAAAGTGTTAATGGTCCAAATCCACCCTCTGTAATTTCCACGCTCTATCCTTTTTCGTCTACATCAGACATTCCCAATTTCCCATGTTCAGGGCCTTTTCTGGTTCCTTCCACTTAATTTTTCCAGACTTTAAATTTCCAAAGAGATCAGGATAAAACAAAGAATTGATTACCTAAGAATACATGAATTGCATCGTAATATATAGAAACAATTAGAAAAAAAAAGAAAAAAGAGAGAGGGTATTGTTCAAATCTGCCTTAATATGGATGAACTTTGAGAAGCCATCATGATTTGTTAATTATGATAACGGATCTTGTTAGCATCTAGTTGTGAAATGGACTAGATTAGCGAACCATATTATGTGATACGTTATGTGTTAACTAACAGATCATAATAATGGTTGGACGTAATAAGTTGATGGATCAATATCTTATCTATTATTTTGTGACCAAAAAGAGCTTCTTTGTATTTGGGATGTCAATTTGATGTAACATGTGTTTTAATTTTCTCACATGACAATGCACTTTTTCCGGCAATCACATCGTGAAATGACTATCGCTAGGTCACACACATGGCTAGCCACCATCCAAGAAGGCTTGCTCCTCACGTACGTTTCTGCCGTATGAAGTAGGGCACCAATAAATGCAAAAAGCTATAGTAGTTGAAGAAAATTTCCAGTGACAATGAGTTCGTCTCTGTTTGAGACCCAAATTGTCATATGACCCCAAATATTTGGATAAAAAGAGCCCCAATTGAGTATCTCCAAGATTTGCATTTATTTCGTAAAGTGGTATTCATGTTCATCTCCTTGCCAACAAGATTCTTAAAACTTGACAGCAATGCCTCTGCTTTTCCAATACAAGGAAAATTCCAATGAATTAACAATTGTTCCCAAAATGATATTTTGACTGGAGAGAAAAATAAAATAAAATAAACATACAGGAACATGCATGCCTTCATATTAGTCTTTATGCCTACATAATTAATTAATTTGCATAGTCTTTAATTAGAAAATTGTTTCTTCAAATAAAGTTGTAGTTGAAGCTGCCCTCAGTCGGTCATATGAGGCGGCAGAAGATAATGATATATATAGGTCCCTACCCAGCACGACCTTTAACTAAAAAGTTCACATACCCAACTCATATTTCCTGATTATTTGCTAAATATTAATTCATATTTTTCATCTGGCGGTTTCAAATAATTTATTACCTAAAAAAGTTGAAACTCACAGAATTTGGAATTATTTAATGACATTTTTTTTAGTACAAACGATAGTCTAAACTACAGAGGAGGGGGTTGCTTCTCACACAAACGCACATAACTAAGATATCATGGGGGTTCGAACTTGAGACGTCATGTGTTTGCAAGTTAAAGCCATTTTTCATTGGACTAGACCTGTTGGTATTATTCAATGACTTATTGAAGCAGCTCTGGTTGTGCTTCTTGTTGCTTGCTTCAATTTAAGTTAAAAATACTTCAAAGACATTAATTTACATAGCCAAATTATTGCATGCCAGCTATAATATTTGCACGTACCAAAAATTACTGCATTCTAATTCAATGGCACCATTATCATATAAATAAGAAAAGTTAAAAACCCAGGAATATTCCAGCTCATTCGACCTCAGACCTTCTATATAAATCGACCATAGCATACCAAATTCCTTACCTAGCTGCCTTTCCTCTTCCTTTGCATTTTATATACAAAATAATATATTCATACATATCCAAGTTCCAGTCCAAGCTACTTATACTTATAACAAAATGGCCAACTCTACAGAAACAGCTTTGGAAGCCCTCCCATGGCTTCCAATCATCAGCCAAGCTCCCAAGGCTGAAACCTCCCTACTGACCCCATTCTCTGCAGTTGCACCCTCTCGCTTTCTTCCACTACTTAAACATTCTAGGGTGCAAATTCATAAGCCTTTGGACACAATCCATGAGGAAGAGCCAGAGGACGATATTAGTATTGTTGAGAATAATCCTGAGATGTACTCTTCTCTCTCGCAGGCTTCTGCACCGGCATCATCGCTCTTGTCGTCGGCATGCTTCCTGCAAGTGATGAACAAACCTTTCTCGGCGTACAATCACACTAGTTCAATTGCATGCCAGTACTGTGCTTAGGGATGAAATTAATAATATATATATATATATTATAGTTATTCTCTCATCCGGATGTCTCCACGTTATTACCGTACGGATGTTATTGTGAATAGGGAGGGATAGTAAAAAATATATGGCGTATGCATGGTAATAACGTCCGGATGTCCACAGAGGATAATTTATATGTATATATACCCATTAGCTGATTAAAGCTTCTTTTTATGAAGTGTTTAATTAGGTTTGTTAATCTTATATATGCTTTCCATATTTATCATTTTGGTACCTAGCTAGAATCCTTTTTCTCATTGTAAACTGGTTATTCTGGTTGTATCATGTATGCTCCTAGTAGAGCCTAATTAAATTACAAATTAAGGTATGTTTGATAACCATTTCAATTTTAGTTTGTAGTTTTCATTTTTTGTACTTGAATATAGAGGAAAAGGAGGGCGAATGAAAGTGAGAATGAGAGAGAAGATGAGACTGAGAGGGAAAATGAGAAGGGAGGGGGGGATAAGAGGAGGAATAACAAAAGTGAAAACAAAAATAAAAACTGAAATCTATTTGAAATTATTTTCACTTTCAAGTTATTGTTTTCACTTTTGTTACTCCACCTTCTCAACCTCTTCTTTAATCCTCTCTCTCTCAATCTTATCCTCACTCCTCTATACTCTAGCATAAAAAGTGAAAACTAAAAATTATGGTTATCTAACGGGCCCTAAAGCAGTTTTTAAATTGCAATTTTTCCTAAAGAATATTTTAAAATCTAGAAACTCCTAGATCCATAATCTAGGGATATATCATGCGGAAATATTTTTGCTCACCACTTTAACTTAAGGTGTACTCTCACCACCATCATCAACACTTGACACGTATTCATAGGCATAACCCTAGTTAACTTTTGCTTTGCATTTATGGAACCATAGTTTTGCATATGGACACATGTCAAGTGTTGAAAATGGTAGTGAAGGTACACATTGGGTTAAAGCGGTGAGCAAAAATGCTCCCTATATCATGCACCGGCCACTTGTGATCGCATAACCTAAATATACGGTTTTGTGTTAGGCTGTTTTACCAATTTTGGAAATTACACGCTTAGCTGTTGTGCGTTGTAACGTGCTTTTGCCATTTTGGGTTTCACTCCGCGTAAAACAGTAAAAATTCAAATCAATCCATTCCTATGTTCTCTCCAAACGTTGCTCATCCCATGACGTGGCCTCATCTCCACCGCTGATTAGCTGTAGCAAGGCCAGCCCATCACCCTACTTTTCACCTCTAGTTCCATCTCAACCTTCACTCACTTCATCTATATATACCATGCATCACAAACCCTTCTCTTCAACCCAGTATCATTCATAATCATACAATAATTTATATAGCAATTATATTACTATTGATCAAGCACATCCATCTTTGATTTGCTTTTTCCACATTGAAAATTTTATTTATAGTGAGATATTCATTATGGGTTTGATGGCAAAGGAATTGAGGTACATGCACAACTGGGGCCAGGTGGCCCCATCACTTGTGATACCTCACGAGAAGCCCTCCAATAATGTTTCGAAATTGGAGACCATTGCTGAAGAAGGATCCGAGAGCTTTGAGATTATGCCGAAGGGAGTGGTGTTTCTCTTTCCGATATTTCTTTCTTTTATGACTTATTACATCATGTTGTATGGACAGATTGTTTAATTTGTTCATGGGACGTTGATATCAAGTAGATGATCATGAAAGAGGCAAAATTGTATGTCGAGTAGATTGTATTTTGCAGACTGGAGTTGAGGTGTGTTTTCTCCTCTATACAAATACATCAATGGTACATTTTGCACATTATAAACTACATACCAATGCTTACATTGCATTTGCGGAAATTGTAAAAGGGCTTATGATTATGCCTATGGATACGTGTCAAGAAATCACGTTAATTTTCTTGTACAAATGTGCCTATGGATACGTGTAAAAGGGCTTATGGTACATTGCAAGGCTGAATATTTATTCCAAAAGGGCTTATTCGATCCAATCGTACCATGTAATCCTTTAATATTGTGGAAAATTTTCATATCTCTCTTGCTCAATTCTTGTGGGTTGTGATTGAGAGTTATTCCATGAATTTGATGTGTTAACTTCAAAAGGGCCAAGCATAGCTCTGCTTGAATTAGAGAAAATGATCTAAGATTATTATTTATGATCAAGATACATGGTTAATTAAACATCTCGAGTTAAGAATTCTTCTTTCTTTAATACCTCTTTTTATGCAATAAATATTAGAGTAAAGAAGAATTGAAATCAAGACCTCCTGTCTATGAATATAAATACTCTTAAAACAATTGAGTTGTTTTAATAATTTCTATTCTTCCAAATTGTAAGCTGATGAAAAATGTGAAAAGGTTTTGGTTGCATTTCCGAAGACTTAAGTCGAGTCTGTACTATAGGGCTCAGGGCTGGGTTTCCTTTCTATTCTGTTTGGCCTAATTTTTCAAACGACCAGGTGAAAATGCTAAAATCGAAGAAAAAATGTCATGATAGCGAGTAATTTTTGGGTGTTCGTGCACCACGTGGTGGTGTACCATCCACTGTGTAGGACATTTGGAATGTTTCCAATGCAGCCCACCCATGTGTCATAAAAATAATGCAATAAATTAGAAAGTAATTCCAAATGTCCTAGGTCTATTGGATGGTACACCAAGTGGTGTCTGGTACATTTAAAAATTTCTCCATGATAGCCCGTTTTTTTTATTTTTATTTTTGTTGAGAACCTAATTTTGCTTGTTCTCGTTAAGTAAAATTGAGAACTTCGAATTTTGAACACTGGCTATACAAATATATGCTCTCTTTTTTTAGCTATATTGGAAGGAATATTAACCAGTATAGCCGCCCGGCTGTACTCTTCGAATATATTGGAATATTTTAACAGTATAGCCGCACGGCTATAATCTTTAAATATAATAAAATAGTTTAAAGTATAGCCGCGCGGCTATACGCTGTAAATAAATTCGAATATTTTAAGAGTATAGCCACCCGGCTATACGTTTTAAATATATTCAAATATTTTAAGAGTATAGAGCATAGCCGCGCGGCTATACTCTGAAAATATTCTAATTTATTTACAGAGTATAGCCGCGCGGCTATACTCTGTAAATAAAAACATCCTCATAATGCTCCATCCGACTTCCAGGCTTCAGATCTATCTTCTTTTCCCACTGTCTTCCTGGGGCAAGAAGAATCTAAAACAGAAGGTACTTGAAGCATCAGTGATTCTTCAAAATTTAATTACAAAGGAAAGTACAGTACCTTGCAAAAAAAAAAAATTTGCAGTGTGTTCAACACACATGCATTGACATGAACAAGAATCACCAGAACTTACTGAATTTTGTAGTAGTTGAAATTTCGGTCGAATCCAATCACAACAGCTCCAACCAATAAGACAACGAACAAACAGATCTAGCAATATTAAAAGTTGATGTTCGTTTTTCGTTTTTTAATAAGAAGAAAGAAAGAAAGAACCTCACATGTGTATGGTCAGTTTAAGGTTCCAAAAAGAAATGCAAACCAAAAAAAAAAAAAGGCTCTATGGAGAGAAAGTTCTACTTGTATTTCTATCAGTACAAACCCAGTAATAAACAAAGTTCTATGAAGCAAGAAAGGGCAGAAGTATACCAGGGAAACTTTCAGTTGCCAAATATTTACTTTTACATCCAAAGAAAATGTAGACCTCGTTATGTCTCTCGGGCAACAATTTGCTATTTAGAAAACTTGGAATCCTCATGGAGAAACCAGTAGCAAACACAATTCACCATGCCTGAAGGGCTCAATTAGTATGTATCAGACTTTTCTCGTCTTTAGACTCAACAATAAGTCGAAGTCGTCGCATAATGCAATATGGCTCAGATTTTCAATAACTACTTTTCCAGAGCCAAGTGTTTCTAGAGACAGGCTACCAAATCGATGGATTCAACGGAACAATGAACAACCTTTAAAATGAGTCGCAAAGGTGACAAAAACCAATTAATTCAACCATGGCCAGTTACCAATTAAATAAACGATTTTCAGCTGTTTTACACCCTGCATTATGAGTCTTGTATAATTTAACCCCCTGAATTAAAAAATCAGCCAATTTACCCATTGACTAATTTATATCTCCAATTTCACCCATGCTGTTAGATTTTATGGGATTTCATCCAAAATTCCATCAAACCCAACCACATGATGCGCACATGTGGCCTATTTGGAGGGTATTTTCACCTTGGTAAGATATTTACTTCATCCTTCCTTTTCCTCTTCCTCTTTCCCCAGAATTACCACCACCACCTTCATCAATCATCAAGAGTCATGATTCATTGGAGGCGCTAGAGATCTCCATAGGGCGAAGGCTATTATTGCGATTTTGTCTAATTTTTGTACTTGGTATTTGGGTTTTGAGCAGTTTGCTAAACTCCACTACCCACCATTGCTCCAGCGAGGTATTGATGGTGATGGTGCCTCGTGCATAACTGGTTCTAGTGAGAGAAGGAGGGTGGGGGAGAGAGGAAAGAGAGAGATGGTAATCTTCAATTGCCTTCATTTTTGGTGAAATGGCCTACTTTTATTTATGCTTAATCAAATGGCAGTAAATTAGTGCGAGGTTTGATGTTTTTCTGGGTTAGTGGGTAGTTCTAGGCTGCTATATTTTCCATTTTCCATCATTAAATTAGGCTGGATGAGATTTGGGAGGCTAAAGGCGTACAATTACGAAATAACCCTCAAAATATCTCACACATGCGTCTCATGTGGTTGGGTTTGACAGGAGATTGGATGAAATCCCACAAAATCTAAGGGCATGTGTGAAATTGGCGATATAAATTAGTCCAGGGGGTAAATTGACTGATGTTTTAATTTAAGGGGTTAAGTTCGATTGGTGTACAAGTTGAAGGGGTATTTCGGTGATTTTCTCTTAAATAAATACCAAATTACTTCTAAACAAAATTGACATTATCAACCAACAAAAGACACTAACTTTAACAAATCAAGAGACAATAAGTAAAAACCAATCAGATATAATTAAACCATAACCCATATAAATTACTTTTTTGTTAATTAAGACTATCACCACCTATGCAAATCCTTCCTTGGTTACACTAGCCAAATTAACCTAAATGTCACAATCAAGAACGATTAACATTATCCCAACAAAATAATCTCAAAATTATAGCAGAAGTAACATTACCATGATATAAGCAAAGGCTAATAAGTAACATTACCATGATATAACCATGGATTCCCCGCAGTTATACTTTTTAAATGGGTTCTTAAGTCTAATGGTCTTTGAGCTTTGACCTGATTTGCATTTTAGTCCCTCAATTTTCAAAATTATTCCCGTGATCCTTCAACTTTAGTTTCATTAGGACAAATGGTCATGCCGTCAATTTTGTCATCTTTGTTGTTGTTAAATACATGGGTAAATATTTTTGTATTATTTTTAATTTTCACCATATGAATATTCATTTCACCCAAAAAATAAAAACAAAAATAAAATAAAAACTAAAAAACCTTCTTCCTATCCTCGTCAGAGTAGTCACAACCTCTCCAACCCAACCCCACCTAAACACACACAACCCACAACAACCACCAAGCCTTCCTCACCCTCACCATCCCACCCAGTCCCAACCCCTCTTTCCCTAGGATGAAATATTCAATTTTTTTTTTTCATCAACAAAATCATATTAGAGTGAGGGGCATAAGCGATCACAAAGAAGGTGGGTATGGTTTGGGTGGGGTTGTGGGTTGTGGGTTGTGGGAGCGCCATCAATTGTTGCCAAGGTGGTGGGTTAATTGGCTCGGTGTTGGGTGGAGGTGGGTTTTAATGGGCTTGGCTTGGGGAGGGACAGAGATATATGGATGGGGAGAGTCAAGTTGCAGCAGTGGGGGAGTGGGTGTGGGGTTTGGGTGCGCCATGAATTGCCCATGTACCCCATAAATGAAGCAATTTTCGATTTTGACCCTCAACAGGACACCATGTGCTATGCACATGCTCAAATTTAATAAATAAAGTTAACAAAATTGAAGTTGAAGAACCAAGGGAACGATTTTGGAAATTGAGGGACCAAAATGCGAATCGGGTCAAACTTTAGGGATCATTAAACCTAAAAACCCTTTTAAAATATATTTGTATTTCAAGTCTTCTAGATTTCTTTTTCAGCGATTTTTCCTGTGCACCGACTACTTGTCAAATTCCAAATGGCTGAGAGGCATCACACGCGGTTTCCCAAACATGTGGTTTTGTGAAACTAACAACATTGTTGTAACACGTGAAATTGCCAAATTTAGAAAGTTCCATAGACTTCTTCAAACTCCATGCATTATGTGTCACCCCACGATTGATGTACCATGGTCATTTGCCAGCTACCACCTCCTATAATCTCGCATTAATCACCACTATATATACAGAACACTTCACCAATCTCTTCTCCCAAGCCAAAAATCTCCAACACTAAGATCCTTCATATTTGTGTTAATTACAATTAGTTGAGTAATTAGAGCAATAATATTATATTATCTCATTAGAGAGATAATGATGGTGAAGGAGGTAAGCTACATGCACAACTGGGGAGAAGTTGCACCAACTCTGCTCATAACCCACCAGAAATCTTCAAAGTGTCCAAAGCTGGAAACCATTGTTGAAGAAGGACCAGGAAATATTATGGGGTCTCAAATTAGCATTGAAGTTGCACCGATTTCGAAGAGGGCCTTGTTTCTTCTTCCTGTGTTTGTTTCTTTTGTTTCTTATTTCTTGTTGTACAGACAATAGGCCAATTACCAGATGTAGGCGAATTGGAAAGGAAACTGTAAGTACATGAAATAGTTTGAAAGATCGAAGGTAGATTTGTCTCTAAAGATATATGAACAGTGTATATGCTCATGGCATTCTTATTGGAAAATTAATGGCTGGTTCTTCGCAATAAGAGTTTCACTGGTATTTATGAAAACTCTTGGCCTGTTTAACCACATGTTTTTGTTTTTGTTTTTGTTTTTGTTTTTGGTTGTTGGTTTTTGTTTTCTGGTTACCAATAGGGTGTTAGTTGAATAAGTCCAAGTATTTGGTGTGCTCCCAAGTGGTCCTGGGTTTAAACCCCAATTAATTGTACCCGTGTGTATGAGTTTTTTTCCCCTCCCCTTCCTAACTTTGGCGCCAAAAAAAAAAAAATCACATGTTCTGGTTAATATGTGATGATGCTCTAGTTACTAAATTCGAATTCATATCAAATTGAGCATTTTGTAAAAGCCTTGCTGAAATCAGAATTAGCTTCATCTTTTGTATATTCTACCAAATGATCCATCGCAACTTCCCTTTCTCTTTTCTTTTTTATTTTTCCCCACCAAATCATAAAAACTTCGAGTAACCGTTGAAATGGGATATAGGAAAACCTCAGTTCTTCACAATTTTCTTCAACTTCGATCCCATTTAGGTTGATTATTCGGGTTATAATAAAATGGTCATTTAGAGATTCAATGTTAGGTTTTAAATATCAAGCGCAAAATTTGTTACTTAAAACCTAACAAGACTAGAAATTTAGAGCCTGCCCTGTAAAACCATGCATAAATGGGATCGAAATTGAAAAACTTTGAGTGAAAATGTGCTCTCTCAACGCGTCATGTCTTTAAAAAAGATTAAATATCATGTATAAAAGAATAACTGGTCATCTAATATATTCGTTCTTTTTATTTATTCATCTAATTTCATTTTCTTCTTGCGAGAATGGATTGTCTCGTGAATTGCATATAATGAGCATGAACGACTAGTGGGGCTTAATTTGTGTCCGTGATTGGTTTGTCCCTTTCATATGTATAATTCCCCCCTCCCCATAAATTGTGGTGGACTTTGGCAAATTAGCCTATCTATGTTTATATGCCTAATGGGAAATTTATAATTTGTTTTGAGCATAATTTTTTTCAATCACTATGTACCAAGTCTATTGGTCTTAGAACCTCACCACGGACGTTTATGATCGGACACTAGAAATATTTGAAGGATCATATAATTTCAGTATGCATGTATAGAGAGAAGAGAAGAGAAGAGAAGAGAAGAGAAGAGAAGAGAAGATATGGTACCTTGTAAATAGCCAATTAATTATATCAATTAATGGCACTAGTACAAAAAGTTGATAGGATACAAATTCCACCTCACATTGTAACATTGTTTTGAGGTTTTCTTCCTAACACACACATTGATTACCTTGAGGTAGCATGTGACAGGAGCCACATGCCTCTCTCATGCACCATGTCAAGCCACTTCTGTGTACAACATGATGTACATAAGCCCAGAGAGGAGCAAAGGAAGAACATACAAAGACATCCCCTTTTGCCCACCTTCAAAGCTGCTTTCTGACCCTTCTTCAAGTATGGGCTCTAGTTTTGTCAAAACCCTGGAAGATTTTCTTGAAAGGGTTGAAGGTGCAACCTCTCCCCAATTTTGCATGCTTTTGAACCTCTTCGCCATTATCTCTCCAAAATGATTGCTTTTGAAGACCCCTTGCTAGTTCCTTCTTCTTGGAAGATATGTTTGGTGAAGGGGAAGGAACTAGCAATGCAATGGTGTAGGGCCTTTGTTTTTAACTAGGAAAGCTATGGGTTAGAGGCATAGGTTTTATAGGGCTCAAAGATGATAGGGTCCCAAAAATAGGGTAAGGAGGAAAGGCCTTGGAAAGCTTTGTTAGGAATGTACACCAATGAGTTATGCAAAGTAAAGCCATATTTGAACATGTCTCAAAACTAAATTTTGCACGAATGTTCTTTTTAGCAGAAAGGATACAAAATCCCCACAAAAATAGGATAAAAATTCTTCTCATATACTGCTTTATTATCCCATTCCTATTTTGCTATTATTATTATTATAATAATAAATAGACATCAGGATAATTGTGCATGGATCAGATAGGATAAGACATCAAGAATTGGAATTCTACACTTCAGTAAATTGAGTCCCAAGATAGTAAAAGAAAAGAAAATTTAAGAAAATGAATCCAGACCTAAACCCAATCTTATCCTAGCTAGTGACTGGGACTGATTTAGGAGGCCTACAGCTCAAACTGACTGTGATTCAAATTTATCAAGCACAAATATTGCTTTAGAATATTGAAAATAGATACCAAACTCCATTCACCCCCATTTGAATACAAAGATTCATCCAAACTCTAATTTTTCATCTTATAGTACAAGAATACAGAGAAAACCAGTCATTCATGACTGAACAAATTCTGTAGCATGCACAACATGTAACTAGCTCGAATGCTGTTTTTCTTCTTCTTATATTTCACAAAAAAGGATCCCCATTCTCTTTTTGCAAGTTCATTTTGAAATCGCTCGACATTTTGATAATTCATGTGTATGTGTTGAGGTTACATTAAATCCACATGATGCAAACTATTCATAAATTATCATCACCTCTTCTGCTGGAAACGCTTTGCTTGTTCCAAGGCAGATAAGGTCTTTCCCTATAGGGCCTGCAAACATAAACAAATCAAATAATGCAACAGACAAAGACAGCATTAAAGTCCACAAAACAGATCAGAAGATTTAGCCATTTAGCATATCGGGGAAAGAATTAAGGCATGAAAAACAAATACGGTGAGGAACTAACCAAATCAGTATTGCAACCAGTGGCAGGGAAAATTTGAGAAGGCAACCCAGTTACGGCAATTAAAGAGTTCTAGAAAACAAAGCAGTTGTCAGCAAAATCTAAGACTGAAGTCAGTAATATTTGGAGGTAATTGACAAAAAAAAACAATTTAGTAAATATGGGGTTTACATGTCAGATGTAGCAACAACGAATACGCAGAAGATGGAGAAGTCAACCATGATATAAATCATATTTACCTCGGATTTTTCATATGTAGCAACAAGAAGACAACAGAGATGAATATGGAAGTTGAACCAACAAAAGTATAGGCAAGCCCAAGGAAGTCATTCTTTCCTCCTAACCAGCTTGATGTTGAAAGGACAATCTTCTTTTTCCCACCAAAACTGTAAGTATTGTAGTTGTTCATTAGATTGACTACTAGAACATCATCTGCATCCAAATCCTCTTCAATTCTACCATACAGCTTCCGGAAACTGGGGAGCGCAGCTGTCCGCATCCATACAATAAGATCTTCTTGATCGCTTAGCTAATTAAATAAAGCAACATTACAGTTCATGAAAAATCCAGAAATATTGTACTTTCGTAAGAACTTAGTTGTACTCCAAAGAAATTATAGAAAATTTGTAGCGGTAGACAAAGCAGGTTTTTTAATTTAATTTAACAGCATCCTCTGCAAATGGCCCAGTTGGACAGGTGAGACCGCCCAGGAAGAAGATCCTGATAAACACTTTAAATATATTTCTAAAAACATATGCATATATATCACATATTATGGAGGTATAGGTACTGATTTTTGGGACTGGAAACACGGTATAACTTCTTTGACTTTGGTTATCGATGCAAAAATGGAGGCATTCTAATGTGTTTCGATATGCAACCATTTATTATCATTTTAATATCTCAAGTAAATAACGAAAGTTTAAAGGTATATTTTTCACTAGCCATGGCTGTCAACTAAACAGTACAAATCTTGGGCGACAACTTCAGGTGGTACTTGCATAAAGGTACTGTGAACTATAAATGGTGGCATCATATCCAAAGGTATAGTTGCACAGAGAGCAAATTAATAGATTGTTATACAGCTCTGATACTTACAGGAATTCTTGGATCTAGCTTTCCACCACCGATCAAGGTCCCGTTCTGGAAATTAAAGGGATATACATGCTTCCCAAATTTGTGATCACGGTCACTCTTCCATGCTATGTTCTTCCTGTTAACTTTTAATTCAGTTCTTCCACGAATAAAAGTATAGGTATCATTAAACAAACTCCACGCTATCAAGCCACAAGGAACAGTTGGAAGACCATTCTTGGACTCCTCAGGTTTACAGGAGCTTGTGTCATTGTACCCCAATCCATGTAAAAGCTGCTGATCACTTCTACTTTTGACATACCTGAAAATTTGGGAATCAGCTTAGTAAAACCTGTAAGGCTGGAGATCAAAACAAGTAACATAAAAGTTAAGTTTTGTTGATTAACAGAATAAGGAACAATACTTAGTAAACATTAGGCTTTACAGAATTTTCATGACAAACAAAAATAAAAAGAAAAAAGAAGAGAAAGGATCTTCAGGTATAAATCTTGTTATTTCAAAATCTGCGCAACAAAGAAACTATTGACCTTCTCCAAGTTTCCCTTCGAAAAGTTAACCAAAAAACAAGAAAAACAAAACTGAGACAGGTATTAAAGAAAAGGAAAATTTTGACCAAAAAATTTCTCCAAAATAATTTCCATGGAAAGATTTTTCATAATGGTAAAGACGGAGCCAGAAGGATCAACAAAATAAAGATGTATGATGACTAAAGTATGAAGGCGAGGTGCACTACGTATTATCCTGTAGTAGTTGTTTGAAAGAATTCAAAGCACTATAAGCTTATCATGAAGAATCTCATAGAAGAAGGCAACTGTTGGCAATATAGAAACCAAGTCATTTCAGAATAATGGAATAAAGAAAAACGTGAAGGAAAAAAAAGGCAGGAAGAAAGATAAATCAGAACAAGTGATGGATTCCTTGCTATGCCAAAAAATAAAAACACAAGAACTCTCACCGTCGGTGGTTTTGATAGTAGTTATCAAGCTGATAGTAGATATAAATTGGAGCTTTCATATGCTTGTAAACCTTCAAAAAGAGACGCAATGTAAATGTTTTTGAAAAAAAAAGTAAATGAAAAACAACATTATTGAATAAAACCAATGCAGTCAAACCAATGCATGATAAGTTTCAGATAAAAAGTAATTTAATAAAGAAATGTTCCTAAAGTGAATACATACACAAACCAATCTGTGGAAGCTTTTGGTTTATTGGAAACTACACAAACTAATGGAATCAGAGCCTCTGAATTTAGGAAAATATTTGGGAAGGCATGTGCCAAGACCTCAGGGAATAGCTTATAGAACTGTGCAATAATTCCAATTTATTTTAGAAGAATTCAAAGTCAACAAAATTTAATAAGTGGCCGTGGGTGTTTGTAGCATATTAAGATTTAACCAATCTGTAAAAGAAACTTGAATAATGAAACTACAATGGCTTAGCAGAAATGCATCAGTTTCTTACATCATGGGATATTGGATACTAAACAAAAGAGAAAAATTTTGCCCACTCACCGGGTAGCGAGCAATTATTACATTAATTCTCTCCTTTCCTAGATTTGATTTCTTAAAAATGCCTACCACCAGCTCCTCATCTACGGTTCTACTACACAATGTAATTTTATGGCCTTGCCTCTTAAAACAACCCTAACAGATCAAGCTCCGTAGAATCAATTATTGATGGTGAAGATAAACGTTAACTAGATTAATGGACAATATGTAGTTTCATATTCTGTGACAACCTTAAATGAAGCAGACAAGAAATCCAATCAACAAGTCGCAAGGAATGTCATAGTTAAAGGTCTAGACGAGAACCAAGAAAAGATTACCTTCAAGTACCGAGAACAGTTTTTAGAGATTAAGTTATCTTTGATGTAGGCCACCTTATTGCTCTTGAATGGCTCCGGGATACACTCTGTATCATATTGGTCCACAATTTCTACAGCCTATGAATCCAATGTCAAACAAATGGTTACACACAGATTTATGTTCCACTATAAATATGGTGCAGCTGAAAACAAGAACCAATGAACAACAGAGACAAGTTACTACGTTCTGGGAGACATGAAGTGTAATAAGCCCAACCGGTATGAAAATGGCACCAACCAATAAAAATGTAGTAATCACCTGTAGAGAAGATAGTCAATATCACAAAGCACATATACGAAGTAAATAACATTCTACAGAAGAGTTGCTTATGATATTTAATAACTCACCCATGCTGGTGTGAGGACAGGTTTACAAGCAGGGAGGCTCTGCTGTGTAAACTGATAGAAAGCTACAAAACCACCATAAACATAACCATTATGTGTGAACAAGAATAAAGTGCAAAACTTCTTTCTTTTCAAATAAGACTCATGCTAGAAGCACATTAAGAAATGGCGGATTGTATGGCTCCATGCCATTAACGTTGAACAATTGTTCCAAATGTCAAAAAGGTGAAAGAAGGTATGATATAAATCTACATAGAAGGCATACAAGCATAAAATTAGATGAGTCACAAATTTGCTTAAAGCATATGCATATGTGCAACCAGACTTTAAGGCCTTTTCAAGTTAGCCTCTTCCTAAAAGCCATGACAACAATTTGATCTTTTTCTCCTTCCCTACTTTCAATGATCATGCCTTTTCAAGCTTTTGAGTTAATTTCTCCTTCTTCGTGTGGAATTTGATAATATTCTTATATTTAACTCTAGTTGACAAACGTACAATGTCTTATCTTTTATGAACCTATTCCCTGGAGAAAAAAAAAATCATCTGAGGCATTAGCCTCCAGCTGAACTGCTAGATATAGTTGACAAAAGTACAATGTCTTGTCTCTTAAGATATCACAAATCAATAAATCAATGTATTTGTGACTCGATTAAAGGGAACACGTACGCGGTTAATGACCACTCACGCCAATTTTTTAACAATCTGTGCTACAGAACCACATGAAAAGAACCTAAAAAAAGTTTCAGAGCAGAATCTAAGGCAACCAAGTCATGACTAGAAATGGGAAAGACCCGAAAAACATACCTCTCTGCCGCCTGGACTGTCGTGGAATTGATTGAGCAACCCTAGAAACTGTTGAGGCACTTCCTTCCACTTCCATCAAATTCAATATTCAACAATACAACTCCAACAACGCACTAACGTTAACCAGCACTAAGTTCCAAGGATACACCACCAGAAGGGAAACCTTTATGTAGTTATATGTCCCCGTCGAGAACGAGCCTCAATTTCCATTGTATATATCAAATTAAACTTTTAATTAAGCAACTGAATTGCCAACTGCACTAACCAAAGCAATTAGTTAGCTGACCAATCTAAATAGCAAGATGAAGCTCAATTTAAGGGTTTTAGTTTTTCCGTGTTTCCTACTGGACGGAAAAAAAATTAAGCATCAATTTCTGCTCTTTTCTTTTCCAACATTTCCTCAGCAACCAAACACTCGATGGGTTCAATCAATAAATGAAATTGGAAACATAAAATTAAAATGAAGCAGAAGAGATTGTTGCAGAAAAATGGGGAATCTGAAGAAGAAGAGGAAAAGCAAATGAAATTGAAAGAAGGGAGATCTGGAATTACCTGTAGAATTTGAAGTGAACAATTGAGTGATGGGTTTACTGGGAATTGAGAGAAATACGAGGGAAGACGAAAGAGATTACTTGGCGCTGAGACAAGCTCAAATCTTTCATCGGTGTTGTCCAATATGCTTAGCTTTGGAGGACAGCAACTCCAGAAATAACGGAAAGTTCTGTTTAGTTCTCCCTCCTCTCTATTTCAACACTGAAATAAATTCTACCTCTCTGTTTTTTCTTTTTCTTTTTCCTAAGGCCTTGAAAAAGTGACTTTTCCTGGTCTCAAAAGAAAAAGGTGATTTTTCTATTCTACTATGCCTCCATTTCCTAACTGAAGACCCAATTTTTACGTGAACTCGTCACCAAGATGTTTATTGGGGTCAGTTCTGCCTAACATGCTTCCCTCCCAACGGTCAAGACATGCTCTTCGCAACCCCTTCCTTCTCAAATTTCTACACTTTCCCACGACCCAAACAAGACCATTGAACACACTCTCTTCCCTCTTGAGCCTCTGCACCGAAGCCAAAAAACTCCAGCAAATCCACGCCAGGTTCGTCCTTTATGGCCTGCACCAAAACCCAACACTCTCCTCCAAACTCATCGACTGCTATGCCAACCTTGGCGCCCTCAGTCTTTCCCAACAAGTCTTCAACTCTATCAGTGACCGAAGTTCCCTCCATTATAACACAATCTTGAGAAAGTTGTCAGAGTTTGGTGAATTTGAGAGAACCCTTTTGGTTTACAATGAAATGGTCATGAAATCTATGTACCCAGAGGGAAATACTTACCCTTTTGTTTTGAAGTCATGTTCTTGCTGTTCAGATGCTAGAAATGGGGCAAAGATTCACGGGCATGTGGTGAAATTGGGTTTTGATTCATATGATCTGGTGGGTGCTGCGTTGGTTGATATGTATAGACGCTATGGTAGTTTTGAAAATGAGGGAAAGCAATGGAATTCTCTGACTTCTGTGGCTTCACAAAGCGGAAAAGCAATGGAGGAATTTGAACCTGATTCAGTTACTGTGATTAACTTGCTGAGGTCAAGTGTGGATTTGAACTCATTGCAGGTGGGAAAGGCTGTTCATTGTTTGGTTATTGTGAGCAATTTTTGTGTGGATTTGTCTGTGAATACTGCATTATTGTCTATGTATGCCAAGTTAGGTGATTTAGAATATGCCAAATTGATATTTGAAGAAATGCCTGAGAAGGACTCTGTTGTTTGGAATATAATGATATCAGCTTATTCTCGAAATGGGTACCCTAAGGAATCACTGGAGCTACTGAGATGCATGGGAAGTTCAGGCATTAGAGCTGATTTATTTACTGCAATCCCTGCAATTTCTTCAATTACACAGTTAAGAGCTACTGATTGGGGCAAACAAATGCATGCTCATGTGATAAGAAATGGTTCAGATTATCAAGTGTCCGTTCATAATTCTCTGATTGACATGTACTGTGGATGTGATCGTCTAAATTCCGCTCGAAAGGTTTTTGATGTGGTGACAAACAAGACTGTTGTTTCATGGAGTGCAATGATTAAAGGATATGTCAGTCATGATCAGTCACTTGATGCTCTTTCTCTCTTCTCCAAGATGAAATCTGAGGGAATCAGTGTCGATTTCATTACAATTATTAACATCTTGCCTGCTTGTGTGAATCTAGGGGCACTAGAGAATGTCAAATACCTTCATGGGTACTCGGTGAAACTTAGCCTTAACTCACTTTCATCTGTTAATACGGCATTTCTAGTCAGCTATGCAAAATGTGGATGCATAGAGATGGCGTGGAAGCTTTTTGATGAAGAGAATATCAATGATAAAGATCTAATCACATGGAACTCTATGATTGGTGCGTATGCTAAGCATGGAGACTGGTATCGATCTTTCGAGTTGTACAACCAAATGAAGGAACTGAGATTGAAACCAGATCAAGTAACCTTTCTTGGAGTACTGACTGCCTGTGTAAACGCAGGTCTTGTTCAAAAAGGGAAGGAGTGTTTCAAGGAGATGGTTGAAACATATAATTGTCGACCAAGCCAGGAACACTATGCTTGCATGGTGGATCTACTAGGGCGTGCTGGGCATGTCAATGAAGCCAGAGAACTTGTAAAATCTATGCCTTTCAAACCTGATGCTCGGGTTTGGGGCCCTTTGTTAAGTGCTTGTAAGTTGCATTCAGAGACTGGGGTTGCAGAGTTTGCTGCTGAGAAGCTTATAACCATGGAACCAAAAAATGCTGGAAATTATATATTGCTTGCCAACATATATGCTGCAGCTGGAAAGTGGGATGGAGTTGCTAAGATGAGGAGTTTCCTCAGGGATAGAGGACTGAAGAAAACTCCCGGCTGTAGCTGGGTAGAGATAAATGGATGTCTACATGAGTTCCGAGTAGCGGATCGATCTCATCCAAGATCAGATGGTATATATGTCATATTAAGAAACCTGGAGTTGGAAATCAAGGACGCTCAAGAGAGAGATAGAGTATAGAAATACTGTGTCATTTTTACCAATTTTGTTCATTGAAGGAAAAATTTGAAATTTTTTTTTTCCTCCATGTTAATGGATTTCCAAGAGCACATATTAACCTAGAACCAAGAAGAATACAAGAGTTACGGTCAAAGAGAAAAACCAGTTCATGGAGCCTTTGATTAACAACTACTAGGACAGACAAACTTCACCTGGTATGAGAAATATGATTTTAGAGAGAGACGGGAAACAAAATATGTATTTAGGACAAGTATAGTAATGCATTAATGTGCTAATGTTTCGCTTTGCAAGCAACTGCATTTTGAACAAATTGAAGTTTTTAAGGAAGATCTACATTCAGTTCCATTCCATACAATTTACTCAAAACTGTGGATTATCTTTGGAAATGTGTAAGCAACTACATTTGAATACATTCAAGTTTTGAAGGAAGATCCGCATTCGATTCCATACAATTTACTCAGGACTCTGGATTACACAAAGGAATCTCTTTACCAGAAAATTTGAAAAGAATCCAGAGATACAATTAGGCCCAGAATTAACCAATACTTTAACATTGATACAAACAAGTTCTAAGACAAAATTGATATGTTGGAAGTTCCATTTACGGTTTCTCAGCAATTGAAGAATCTCACAGGCACACAGACATATAAAGCCTTTACAAAGACTGTCAAGCTAATTTTTGTTGGTCAGCCATTTTGATTTGGTTATAAATTATACGCCTTCTGTTGTTGCATCATCATGCTCTTCTTTTTTATCGCTTTTTCCAATCTGGGGCCGTTTGAAAGCTGTACAAGAAGGAAAAAGAAATTAATAAGACAACTGACCATCACTTGACACAAGAATTACAGAAAAAATCCCATATCCATAATCGCATAATCATATTGCATCATCAGGACAGGTATATTGGACCATCAAGATAGGTACTACAGCTCACTATTTATCAGGTTAAGGGTAAGAGGCCAAACTACAGCTATGCTAAAGGCAACATGTATAGTAGGGCCATAGATTAAGTGTATAAGAGAGTCAAAATTTGGCTATAGTCAGATCCTTTTATATACCTTCAACCAACCCACCAAGTCAAAACAATTCATCAAGAATTCCCACACTGGTTAAGTGTGTGGATTTTGTACGACATAACAGATTTACCGCCAAATTATGATAACCGTATCCTAAAAGGGTCATGCCAATACAAGCTTATAGCAACAACTAATGAAACAATGGGAGAAAAAGAAAACTCTAGAACAAGACTACTTACAATTCATTATGGGGAAAACATGCCATCCAACAAACAAAAAATTCAAGATATAACACACACATAAATCTTACATTTAAGAGATGATCCAGCCAGACAAGTAAGCCTTGATTTTGTATTAGCCTCAGCCAATGGATTTGGCTTCTCCTTAACAGCCATGCGAACATCCCAAAGGCGTATAACTCCATCTGACGAGGCAGATGCTACAAGATATGGATCATCATCGGCTACAGCACCAGCTTTGCTAGTAAGCACAACAATTCCTTTCACACGAGCAGCGTGTGCATCCTCAATGCGATATGCAACCTTCCCACTGTTTGTGTCCCACGCTGTAATACAGCGGTCCTCACCACCAGTATATAAAACTCCATTCTATCAAAAATTAAATTGTAATATTTATGGAAACTTGAATAACTTTTATAACGAACTGCTTTAGTATGAGACAAGAAAGATTGTGAATTGCATAGCCAGAAAGATCTTAGCAAAAAGAGAACTGTGATTGCTAGTAGAGCTATCACACCCAAAAACAAAAAAAGCAAATGGAGAAATGCCTTTAATCAAATGATAATTTACAGACAATGCACTAATGGGTTAATCTTCCCTCCAACACAAGTAACCTCAGATATATCATATATGGCACACATATATATATATAGCTTTGTGCAGTGTAAATAATTACGGATAGATGTAATGAAGGCAATATTAGGATTCTTACACACAACTAAAGTAGATAAGTATAAGACAATTTACTCACATGATGATGTGCAGACTTTAAAATGCAAAAAGGAGGCAAATTTAACCCAAAATCAAACAGAATGCCTAAGAAACTAACCTCACCGGGCTCGACGCAGAGAATCCGCTTTGAATTCTCCAACTCGCAAAGCAACCGAGCATCCTCAGCCTCATGAACCATAACCTTATCTTCCATAGCCATATAGAACTTATCCCCGGAACCATCGTAGGACACCAAGCTAGCCTCCTTCCCCAACCTGCAATAGAAGCTCCTCCTACCCCTCACCAAGTTGATCATCGACAAGCACTCGTCTTTTCCCACGGTCAGAGCCAACTTCCCAGAAGGATGCAACGACACGTCGTTGATGGCCTTCCTGTGGGGCTTAAGGCTCTTGAGGAGGACAAAAGGGTCGGCCTCGTAGATGCAAAACGACCCGTCGGCGGCGGCGGAGACGAGGTTGAGAGGAAATGAGAGATGGGGAGGAGTGAAGAAGGAGAGGGAGGTGACGGTGGCGGAGTGGTCGTGGAGAGAGCCGAGGGACGTGGCGGACGACATGTCGTAGAGGTGGATGGAGTCATCGGAGCCACCGGAGGCCGCGGCTGAGCCAGCGGCGGCAACTGTGGTGATTGAGGAGAGGTGGGAGGGGTAGGAGAAGAGTGGGGTTAGGGTTAGGGATTGAGAATCAGGGTTGGGTTTTAGGGATTTGACCTTGAAGCCCCATATGAATTTCTCGTATGAGCCTGCTATTAGACTCATGGTGATGGTGGTGGCGTTGCGATCGCTTGCTGTGTCTGTGAGGGTTTTAGGTAACAAGAAGGGTTTTACATTGAATTATAATTCCCTTCTCTCTTTTTTTTTTGGCAACAAAAAAATAACAATTGAATTATAAATTCTTAAATTACCAAAATACCATTGTAAATTTTCTGTTTTTTTTAATTGAAAAAAAAAAACCTCATAATCGAAGAATTGGGTATTCCTACAATGAACAAAAAATGTTATGGGACTTGTGGTTATGTGGGCACGCGTGAGAATATGTTTGACATGATACTCCATCAACACATTTGTGATCATCATACGTGAGCTTTGGCGAAAAACTTAAGTTATGCTACTCAACATTGTCACGTAACAATCTTATTACACGACGAGAGAGAACTACGCATGAGTGGAGAAGTGGGAATGAACGGAGGGGAGTTGGGAGGTGGTGGAGACCAACATAGGAGTTGCCGGCATAGGAGACCGGGTTGTGGGTTGGTGTTTTTCCTTCTTCTTTTAAAAATTTATTTCAAATGTTTAGTTTATTATCTAGTTAAAAATTATTTAAAGGATAGTGTTGGCTAATCAGGAAAATATTTTGGGTGTAGAGATATTGTGGCAATTTTCAATAACTGCGCATAATATACAAGAATTCTATAGTGAGGTTCTTATCTAAGCCTTTAGATGAGACCATATCTCTTAATTATTGAATCAAATTAGTTAGCCGTTGAATCAAATTGGTTAGTTTGATCCAACGGTTATAAAGTAACCTCATCAAAGGACATTAGATAAGACTCTCACTATAGAATAAGAGCATCTCCAAGAGAGTCTCCAAATTTTAGCCAAATTCTAACTAAAATAGCTAGAAAGCTATTATAGCAAACCACTTAAAAGTGTTTCCTCCAGCAATGTTCTCTATTTTGACTAATCTAAAATATTTTATTATTATTTTCTCTTTCTCTTTCTCTTGCAAATCAAATATATTAAAAATAAAAGTAGAAACCTAACCCCACCATCCTCCCAAATGTCTCTATCTCTCTCCCCCTTTTTATCTCTCCTCCTAGCCAAATTCTCTCTCCTCCTTGCTAGATGTAGAGAGCCAAAAGTTGGTTCTCTAAAATAGAGCGCCAAGTAGGGAGTCTGCTGAAAGAAGGATTTTCCTTCTTTTTAGCCAAAGTAACTAGGAATGAAAGGATAGAAAGTCTTTTGGAAATGCTCTAACTCGTGAGATATATCTAGGTAAATGGGTTGCTCAAAACACAATCGACCCCAAAAAGCCCAGAAAACACAGAGGCCTAAATAAAACCAGGGCAAGACCAAAGCCAAGGATAGGCCCAAACAAACACAATTACTTTGACAGGAACCAGAGGGAAGTAGGAGGAGGAAGGCAGGAGAAAGCATAAACCATTACACATGTACAGGAAAACAGGCAAATTTCCCCAAAACACTCATTCATGGTGTGAAGTGGTAGAGAGTGGTTCCTTTGCCGTACAATGTTGTCAAGTTGTTCCTAAGTCACAGAAGTTATATAAACACTGGTAAGAGCTAATCAAAACCATTGCTGATTAGTGTTTCCCCACAGAGGATTCTGGGAGTTCCGAGAAACAACCTCAATGGATCAAAAACAAGAACAACAAGAAGGAGAACAAGTTGAAGCTCCTCCTTCTGATGCGACCCCTCAGCAACCCTCCTCCTCTCAGACCGAACCTCCTGCTCCCTCATTCGATCCCAGTCGAAGTAATTATCTCTATCTCTCTCTCGCTCTTGTATTTTTCTTTTTTGGGTTTTTTTTTTCTTTCTGAAATTGCGAGTGTGATTGGGTTTTTAAGATTCTTTTTATGTTTCAATTTGTATTTTTCCCATCTGGGTTTATTGAAAGATGTGGAATTTCACAATTGAAGTTGGTTTTCTAAGGAAAGTACTTGACTTTTAATTGGGAAGTTGTCACATTGTTAAAATCTAAGGCTTAGATATTCATATTCTGTGTGTCTGTTAAATTTTCTCTTGGGCTCAAATTCTTGTTCGATTTTTCTTGATACATCGGCTCAGTGATTGCAATTCCTGTGTAACTACATGCGTGTAAAAGAAATCTATTCTCTGTAGGAAGTAGGAAACAAAAGATGAACCTGTGTTTTCTTTTGCATATTCCACTTGAATTTATGGCTGACAACTCTAAGTCTTTCTGGTGCTCTTTTATATGAAACACGGAACGTGCTTAAATGGTTTTGATATGTCTAATCACAGTTAGCGATTTCATTCCCCAATTTAAGTGGTATCTCTCTTGCGAAAACTTCAGATACAATGTGTGTTTGTCTTGCCATATATCGTTGCAGATTCGGGATTTATTGTTTGCTCCTTGTGGCACTGGACCATGACTCTAACCTTTTGTCATATTCTTTTTTGAAGTGATTGGCATCATTAAAAGAAAGGCCTTGATAAAGGAGTTAGCTGCTGTATACCATGCGGAATGCCTTGCATACTGTCAAGAGCTCTTGGAACTTCAAAGAAAAAGCGATGAGGTCAGATATGGTGCCCTCTTGTTTCTCATACTAATTTGATCAAGTCTTGTTCCCCATTCATATGGCTTGGTGGATCTCTCTTAGGTCTTAGTGTCGATAGAGCATGAACACTGTTATGCCCTTGAAAAAATTCAGGTGGATCTCTCTTAGGTCTTAGCGTCGATAGAGCATGAACGCTGTTATGCCCTTGAAAAAATTCATTAGTCTTTCTTAATCTACTTGCTCATAATTTTTAAACAACTGGCAGCAGGAGTGACCTATATCTGAAGGTCCAGAATCTGGAAGGTTTTTTGGTTTGACAATTAGACTGGATCGTCATATGGTCTGGTTCTGGCTGATCATTTGCATTGTTACTTTTATTGTACTTTGAAAATAAAATGCGATGGGATGGTTTACTTGGATAATATGGTTGAAAGGCACCCATTTTAGTTTTTCTTGTCAACTGAAAAAAATTCATGGTTGTATGCCGTGAATCCGTGATTAAGCACTTGCGCTGCTGTATATCTTGATTGCTGGTTTGAAGTTTTACAGAATGATGACATGCCTTTTGATTTGTTCTCACCATTGGTGGATTTTAAATATGCTTGCAGCCATTTATTGACTTGAAACCTCCAGAGGATTTGAAGAAGGAGACAATGCGGCCCCCCAAGCGGCTAAAGAAGACCCGCTAGACGCTGATATTGTTGCTTGCAGCTTAGTCTCGAATCTGCACAGAAAATTCCCTTGGAGTGTACTTGCTATGCAGTTCCTGACTGTCAACTTGTTTGGGCACAACACAACATACCCACATTTACCCCATCAATATGATGTATTATGTAAATTTTAAATGATGCGCCAAGTGCACCGGTTATTGCGGTTGACTATGGTTGCACAACTACTAGTTTGTAAAATTTGGTAACCAAAAGGGAGTTTCCTTTGCCTAGTTATGTAGGTTTGCTTCATTTGTGGGTTTACTATCTGATCAGTGGTATTGACAATATGCTCTGTACCGTGTATAATCGTATATCTTATCTGCCTACATCGTCCACAATGATTGTTCAATAGTTCAATGCAATAGGTCAATTTGGCATCTATTGAAGTGAACTATAATTTTACTAGCAATGGTACGGTTCAGTAGTTTCAGATTAATAGTTATATCTTCTCACATGTTTTTTAACATACTCAAATAAAATAAAATGGATAAATTTAATAACACTAAAAACTGTACTTTTGAAATATTTTCAAAGAGATTTTAAAAATAGATCAATTTTGAATATATTTGAAGGAAAAAAATGATGTATTTTTTCTATTGCATTGAACTATTGAAGAACTATTACGGATATTGGCATAGCATTAATTGTTGTAGATAGAGGGTTCATCACATAGCACCCTGCAATTGCATCTATTGCAATGAACTAAATCACACCATTGCTTGCAAGTGAAATTTTACTGTTTTAGTTCAATTTCATGCAATAAAATTGCATTGATCCCAGATGCTGTAACGAAAGTAGCCTAAATAGGCACACAGATTCGGTGGGTAGCAAGAAATGTGTTTTAACACTTTACCTCGTGTATGATTGAATTTGATCTGTGCAACCACCCTGAATTCAGATTGTAAACAATACCATCTGTCAGATTGTATCTTATTTGTGCAAATTAAGTGCAGTGTTGGCTTAAGAAAGATAGGGCATCAATACACATGAGCCACGGAACAAAAGGAACTAAATTCAACTGGTTGATCACATCAAAATCTTATATAACAAGGTTTACGATGAATGATACATATAACAGTGGCATTACCATCACAAGAAAGAAGAGTAAGTAAAACAAGAAAGATTGAATGGGACTTCGACAAACTCATTCCACTACGAGTAAAATTGAAGTCCTGGGTCACCAAAATTTACTATAAATTTTCGGCAAACGTATTGTGACACGAAAAAAGTGGCATGCTAATTGCATTTGAAAAGTTCAAAATTCAATGAAGTACAAAATTTACAATGTCCACATTTTTTGAGGTTCTTGTACACATCTCTGTATCTAACCATCTACTTGTTACATGCCTCTGTCCTTTCATGGGGTCAATCTTTTGAAAACCCAAACTGCAGTTTCTTAAGTTATTTTGAGAAGTGTGCTGTTTTGAGGTATCACCAATTAGTTCTCCTTACCTGCAAGTAAGGTAATCCGCTTAAAAACAGCAAGAATCAAAGTGCTACAACAGGAGGAACATATTGAACAGCAAGTGCAAACCTAGGTTTTAAAGATGCCCACAGCCTTTGAAATGGCATAGGGCCAGCTGTATTCAATATTGAAGCCCACATCTTTTGTATGGGGCAACTTGGGGCGGTGGGTGGAGAAATCTGCCCTTCTACTAGCCTTTCAGTTGGGCGTCCCATTTCATTAACAAACTTGAGAGATTCTGAGAGTCGATTGAGTAGGTTCATCAACGCAATCACTTCATTCCGTTGCAAGTGCAGCTGAAGACCAATACAATATACTTCAGTCGAAATAGAAAGTAAGTTGGACACTCAATTACGCCTACAAACGATGTAATCGCAAATGACAAATAACATAGAGATGTGCATGCATGACTCACAGAGTGAAGATCACACTGTCCATTCCAAAAGCAAAACAAAAAAACACTATTGATGGCAAGTTTGTACATTGCTTGCAAAGAGTTCCATAATTAGGGTTGAGTAGATAAGCAATGAAAAAACAATGGGAAGAAAGCCAATGTAGTTTCATAATTAGGGCCTTCTACCATATGCAATAACTAACAAATGTTCACAATCTTTGTCCAAAAAAAATTGTCCAAAAAATTTGTCAAAGGAAAACAATTGTTCAAAATTTTGGTGACTACTTTTGGCTGTTATTATCATAAGTTCATGTATCTAAATCAAAGGTAAAGAACTTGCGGAAAAGAAGGGTCCATTAGCAATTTTTTGAGACCAGATTAAATAACACTGCAGGAAACGTGTTTCTTTAACTGAGTGCCATATAAAATTAGCTTTTAAAGAGATGCTTACAGTCTGATCAGTGTTTTGTTGACCATCAACAGAGAAGAGGATCTTAAGTGCAGTGCCAAGACCAAGGACCTGAAGCTTCCCCCAAAGTCGACATTTCTCACATCCAACACAATCCATCAGTGCGCTACAATGACAATGCAAACAGTTAAATCATAGTCACATAAAAATGATACTTATGAATCTTACCAATATCAAGACACTAAGCCCAAAAAAAAACAACACCTTATGTTTCTGAACTGATTTTGTATTTTCTGCTTCAGTTCAGGTCCACGTTGTCCTTTCCACAACTTAGCTTCATCAAATGGGACTGGGCATGCAGCTTGTAGATTGGGATTATAGAGTAGCTGTCTCACCGAGGATTGCGTCTTCAGATCCTCATTAAGATTACCAGTGTCATATTCAGCATGTTCCAAGTAATCTGCAGCCTAAATGCATTTGAACAAGATTCATATTTTTATCTCATGAAGATAAACAATATCAAAAAGTAACAATATACAAAAAGTGAAAACTACTGTTAATAACTTAGTATGCTCCGTCTGCCTACCAGTAAGCATAACATAATGCTTTGAAAAGAATTTAAGCTTATTAGACTCACCTTTGTCACAGCTCGGAGAACGAAGAGAAACGTGAAGTACAAGTTTCTGACACGATCTGGGTATCTTAGGACCCGATCATACATCAATGGAAGATTTGGACCCCACTGAAACAGAAATTTTAGAAAGAAGAAAATAAAGTTAGATCTTAAAGTAAAGGCATGTAAATTATAAGTCTAGTGAAAGCCTATGGTTGCCTTCATGATGCATCTAATAACGAAACAGCCAAGATTGCCAACTTTTTATTTGAAGAAATTCATTGCTGAGATTATGGCAGTGATGGTTAGCACCATAGACTTATTTAAATTCTGAACAGCTGACCTAATATAATAGAAAGTCACATATGCTAACAAATTTCCAGGCGTCATAAAGAGGGATTTTCCATTGATGTTTCTTATCAAGATCCACGAGTATAAAATATATGGGGCATGGGTACAGTATGAAATCTTTCAGAAATCAGGTAAACTGTCTGTTGTCTGCATAAAATATAAGTCTTAAAGGAAATGATGAATCAGAACTTGTACCATTTGTGTAGTTTCATCAAGGAGATAATCAGAAGCTAAGTGGACCGAAATAGAGGAATGAAGACCAGATATCAACTTGTACAGAATTCTTTCTTCAGCGCATAACTCTTCAGATGGATCTGGAGAAGAAGTTGAAAGTGAACACAACATTCGCAAAATAAGGACTAGTAATTCAGTGGAATCTTGTCTTCAATACAATGAAAATGCAGTGTAACTGCCCTAAACATTAATAACAAGAAGTGTTTAAACTGAAAATTTCTCAAAGGAGGAATTGCTAACTTGGACTTTTCAAATTAAGCACACTAGTCAATTGAGTAAAACATGCAACCATTTTGACTAGGATTGGGGCAGAGATAGAGAGAGAGAGAGAGAGTAAAAGCTTACATTTGGGACAGTTCTCTGCGTAGACAGCATCCCATATCCTTCTAGCAGATGGACCAGTGTAGCCAGTATACCGTTCAGGATTCAGTTGAAGATTCACATACGTCATCTCAGCTGCAAATGTAAATGTGCCACCAATCATTGCAAGTTCAATAAACTATTCTAATCATTCAAATAATGAATCATCAAATGTTCTTTACACTAAAGTAATTCAAATTGCTTTATACAAACTATAATTTTCAAATAACATACAACTGGCAGGAGGCTATCAACTGCAAACATAACTTATGATATAAGAACCGGAGCTGTTAAGTTGAGAAGGAAAAGCAAAGATACGCACCATTGTCTGTCTCATCGTCATTCGTCCAGGGATTATCTATTTCCGTCCAGCCTCTGAAAGCCTTTTTATCTAGTGTACGGTCAACAGCCGCTTCAGGCTTTCCTTCTTGGCAAACCAGATCATCCAATGGAAGGCCGTGATGGGGCTTCTTGAATGATTCTGGGAACTCACTATCTGGGCATTCACATACACTGCAATCTCGCAGACGGCACATACCATCATCAGGCCAGAAAGGGCAGTCGCACCATAACTTAACCTAAAACAAATTTTATCAACCACGCTTCAGAAAAATCAGATGCACAGCAGAACAACAGAGTAAAAAAAAAAATACATTTCAAAAATGGCATACAGCAGCAAAGTTCACAACAGATTAAAACATCATTTATCAGTCTGATTCACATGTGTCCCTAACTAATTAATCATCAATAAAATTAGTATAGTATATTTCATTATTTCTTAACAAGCATACAAATCTAGCCAACTTATAGAAATCATCTAACCTTGAAATACCGAAAGAATGGAGTTTTAACGAGCTCTTGGAGTGATGGATGCAAAACTTCCTTGTTGATATGGTCCACGGTCTCATAATCACAACAACAATCCTCCACTATCCCACTATACTTATGTGTTCCCTGCACAGTTTATGAGGGGGGAAATCAAGCAGAAGAAAAATCATAATCATAATCCCAACCCAATTACAAAAAGAAAAAAAAAAGTCTTTCTAACATCCAGTCCCATTTCATATAATTCAAACAATAAATCATTCCATTTCATGAAATAAGAAGCATCGCATTCGTCTGAATAATGTAAAGCGGGATTTGAATTTGACACAAATCCCATATGCCAAAGTCAACAATGTACCATCTTAGGTACAATGACCTGAAATTGAAAGTTCAAAGATTCCATAAAATAAATCAAGCACACGATCAAGTTTTAATTTCTCAACCTCCCATTTTCCTCATGACGCCATTTCTCTACTTTCTCGGTAACCAAACCGAACATGCAAGAAAGCGTACCTGAGTACAGTTACAAGGCTTATTAGAGCGTCCGAAGAATGAGATTTTAGGAGCAGCTCTCGATGTCATGGCCAAGGCAACAAAGACAGTGATCAGCGCTCCGACGGCCCAACCCCATCGCTTTGTTTTACCCTTTTCCCCAGCCATTACTGCAACAAATGGTACACAAAAACCTTAAAACTCTCGAAAACCCCGGTGCAACAGCCTGCTTGGTTCCCGAGAAAATGAGAAGGAAAAGTCTGAGTCTTGTGATCTCTGTAACTTACTTAGCTGGTAACGAAATGTATTTATACAGGAGGTAACCCATTAAAGTGGATTTAGTTTTAATTGGAAAGATCAAAGAGGTAATTAAAAGTTGTAGGCGTTGTTCTGCGGGGATTGATGGTTTTTGTGTGAGAATTGGATTTGATTTGCAGTGTGACGATGGGCGAAAGGAAAATTCCGAGAAAATCAACGGCCGACTATGGGCAGGTGGGAAAAGTCAGAGAAAATCCGCGGAATTGTTAAATGGGCTCAGAATTTTGGGCTCTATGAGATGGGCGGGGTCAGCTGAAATTGGGCCCAATATTCTGCTTAGCAGGTTCAAAAGCCCAAATTTGCATATATGCCTGATTGAGTCGTTCTATGGTGAGGGTGCCATATATCATATATGGATTATAGATGTGGACTTTCGTATTAGCCACGTGATTTATCTTCATAGTAACTTCACTGAAATTTAATAAAATGATCATGTGGCTAATATGAATATCCATAAGAGGGGTCCATATATGGCAGCCTCATTCTAGAATTTTGCATGTATGGTTACCATTTCAAGAGGGAGCTTCTATAAGGAGGGGGGTTTTGGTTAGGGGATTGAATGAGGGGTTCAATCCAACCATTCATTCATTAATAAAGTTTAAGTTCAAGATTTTCTCTCTCTTGTTGAAAGGTGGGATTGAACCCCTCTCCCCATCATTATAGCCCTTACAATTTCAAGATGGGAGGGAGGGAAGGAGGGAGGACTGACCTCTTATCATAAATATGGAGTAAAGTATTATACCACTAGAACTATGAGCGATGATGCTCAATTGGTGTAGCCCACACAACCCACTCTAAATCCCATCGCCAGCCCGCGCCTTCAACTCTAGTCTCGAACCTTTCAAGGTCCAGCCCATTCCATTTGAATATCAAAGATGTATGTGATGAGTAATGCTACACACACCCGACTATTTTCTCAATTCTCTCACATAAATCGAATCCTATATGTATGGTTATGTATGTGAGTAATTTTTGCATGTTCCGGGTACACCAAATGGCTGGTGTACCATCCAATACACATGGAACATATGGGTATTTTGTCCAATACACATAGGAAATAAAAATAAAATATTTTCATATGTTTTATGTGTATTGGATGGTACACCAGCCACGTGGTGTATCCGGAATATACAAAAATTTCTACATTTATAGGATCTCATTATCTCGTGAGCTCCACGTCACGTGGGAGAGAGTTGTAAAAACACTTGGGAAAAGAGCTAGTGTCTCTAACATTTTTCTTTGAAAACTTAAGATGTATTGTTTTCCTTGTTGTTTTTACTTGAAATTAAACAAGAAAGTGCAATAGGCGGTTTCAATGGAGTAAAATCAAGTGTTCTTGTATATGTCTCAACTTCCAGAGAATGAAAATAAAAAGTACCCTGTATATGTATGTGGATGAAAGTAGATAGTCATATAGTGGGTATTGGCCTGGCCAGTCAAAGAGTCAAATGAGAAGATGATCAGTTTTGAAAGTGGTCAATGGATATCATATGAAGGTCAGGAAAACAAAGATGTTGGGGATTCTTGAGGTCTCACATGTACTCTGTTTCAGGAAATGGCAACACATCATGGTCAAAATTTCCATATCTTCTGATTTCCTTTCCACAACCAACCCTTTTCATTTCACAAATTCTTCAAAACCAATTCATTCAAGCAAATATAAACATAAAAATATTGAAAGCTCTCTCTCTCTCTGTGATGAACTCATTTGCGGCAGAGTGGGCAGATCTCAGTCGTACAAACTGCCCCTATAGGGCTACATTTCTCTCTCTTACTCATATTGTCTGCTCTTTTCTGAGGTAGATAGAACAAACCATTATTAAACCATGGTAAAAGCACATGCTTTTTATTCAGCTAGAAAAGAAACAAAAAAGAACCCTGTTATTTATTTAGCTATTTACTTTTGGTAAATGAAAAAGAAAGTAATTGAAGCAAATAGAAAGAAAAAGAAAAAGCAGTTTGGGTCATATCATTTTCTTTGAAAGATACCGTTAGCAAATATGTAAGCCTGAGAGAGAACAGCAGTTGCAGAATTCGCATGGCATGCATGCCCTCAGTATTTGAGTACGGCTAAGACCGGTGGGTCCAGCTGACGTGTCACCCCCTTTGAATTTATTCCGGAGTGCATTTTTGCTCACCACTTTAACCCTAGGTGTATGCTCACCACCATCCTCAATTCTTGACACGTATCGAAAGGCATAACAATGGTTCTATAAATACAAAGCAAAAGTTAACTATGATTATGTCTTTGGGCACGTGTCAAGTATTGAGGATGGTGGTGAGGATACACCTAGAGTTAAAGATGTGAGTAAAAATGCTCCCTTTATTCCATTACATATATCGTCGATACCATATTTCCGGCAACATGCACTTAAGGTACTATCTTGTGTATATATATATATACATGTTTTTCCTTTTCAGAATATAACAATCTCATAAAATTAATTTATTATAACAAGAAATTATAGGCACGAGGTTGTAGCTGAAGCGATTAAGAGTAAATCACTCTGCACATGAGATTATGTATATTCGAACGTGTATCAAAAAACAAGAAATTAATATATATATATATATATATATATATATATATAGAAATATTATTGCAACGTATATAATCTTGGTTGTAATATAAATTACTGTCAGATATTGAGTATTATTAACTAGCTCGGCTACATATAGTCTGTACAGCCACCTTACTCCTCAGACTATAATGTAATAAGCCTAGAAATTAATAAAACCTAATAATTAAATACTTTAAGATGATGACATGATGATGATGGCGGTGATGATGATGATGTTGATGATCAGAGCCAGAGAGCACCGGAGTCTTTGAGGAGAGGGACGAGGGTGCCATTGATGTGGCAACCCATGAGCGCTTCCACGCCACCCAAGAACTTCCCTCCCACGAAAACGGCCGGGATCGGCTGCTGGCCGTCCACCGCCAGCTCGTAGAGGACGGCCTGGATGTCGGCCCCCGACACATGCTCATCGAGCTCGATGATGGAGGGGCCTACCCCGAGGCTGAAGAGGAGGCGTTTGGCCACGGTGCACATGCAGCAGCCGCTCATGCTGAACACAACCACGGCGTTGCACGCCCCCAGCTGCCTCACCATCTCATACGGGCTCATCATTGACCCCATGATATTGTTCTCGGCTAGCTTCCCCGCTGCTGACTCAGCAACCATGGTGATGGGGTCCGTTGGAATCCCTGCTGATTTCTTTGCCATGTGCATTGCTGCTATGATTTTTTCTTTTCTTTTCCTTGAGAGGGAAAAGGAAAAGGAGAGAGGGCCTGAGAAGCAAGAAAACAAAGTAAAGGAAGAAACTTTAGAAATGTGTGGTAAGAAGTTGAACAAATATGAGAAAGCTAGGTAGATATAGCTCTGTATTATTATGTTACCTTGGAAAAGGAGGAAATTTATAAGAGGGCGTAGTAATAATTTAAGCTGTACTAATTTCTTCTTCTTCCTCTTCAATTGTACGGATGTGCCCACCTTAAAATTTAAAAGCTTTTAAGGGCAGGGCTGCAGCTACCAGGGCACTTGATCCCAATAAAACAGAGAGGGAGAGTGAGCGAGACACAGAGAGAGAGAGAGACAAACTGACAGAGACAGAGAGGGGTTGGGGCAAAATGGAAGTGTGGCTTTTAAAGGGTTTTGCATACCATGCATGATTGATCATCCACCGTACACGCGTCAGTCAAAGAAAACCCACTAGGCATGTGCATTTAGATGATCATTTTCTTCTTAACTGTGTGTTACAGGGGGCCCCACTGAGAGAAACAGAAGAAAGAGAGAGAGAGGAAAATATCCCAACAGAAATTAAAAGTTTGCTTGGTCAAACAAAAACACTTCGGATATTTAGTTATATATCCATTTTTAGTACTAGTGATATAAATAAATTTTACACTATTTAATTTCTATAAATAAACTTAAAAAAATTCCTAAAAATGACAGCTGGCCATATTGAATTTAATTTTTATTATTAAATTATTTTGATGCTCTATTAAGTGTTTCGGGATTTTTTTTATGAGGTTTTGGGTTTGAACTTGTTTTAAGAAATTAATGGCAGTTTTTTAATTTATACGAAGTTGGACTTTTGGTGTGTTTCCAAAGTCCATTTCATGTATGGTTTTTTTTATAATTTATACCCATATATTGGGTATAATAGTGAATCTCCCAAAATACATACTTTAGGTTGGGAGGAGGCAAGCTGCAGAGAGAGAGATCAAAGAAAAGAAAAATGTCCAAATGAATTGTAATTATAATTGTAAAATGCATGGGATTTGGATGGGGACAAAGAGCAGAAGAGGGGATATGTACAGCATTGCTGCTCACACTCTGTTTCTCATGTCTTTAAAGTTTGAACGCGTGAGCCTCGTACGGCTTTTTCAACGTCGGCCAGTTTTTCTATAGTGTTAAAAGCACTAGCCTTTGAAGCTATTTACAAATACAATAAAACTGGTTAATTATTGATGTTTTCTTATATGCATTGGCTGGTCGGATGACAGATTCAATTATGAATTCCCTTAAAGCCTGTCAAATTTCCAAATTGTGCTAAACAGGGGAGTTAATTGATCATAAATTTGCCTATCAAACAGGCATGCATAGGATAGAAATGTTGAAAAAGTACTTTATAATTACACAGCTTGCATGCGATTAAGTCCTCCGCATCTTCACAGAAAAGCCTAATCATGAGTTAAGAAATAAATTAAATGAAGGTTATGGATTTAGCTATGCTTACCAAGGCAGCAAGGCCAACTGGAGATTGCTTTAGGAACGACTAGGCCATGGCGTTATGTCTATAGAATCAATTCTTTGAGTGCTTATATCTGCTTTACCAGGGCTGAGATGACGAGGGGTTACAACTTACAATGAAGGGTTATAATGAGGGGGTCTTTAATAGTCATCCGATCAATTGTAGAGCTATTATTGGGCGGCTCGATTGAACCCCTCAACAATAGGCCCCTCATTATAGATGCTCCCCTCCCCGGAGATGATTGGTGCAGCAAACTGGCTAGAGGGTTCACTTTTGGTATGACGACCACACATCATGCGACAGGCTTGGAGAAAATGTAGCCCCCCTGCCCTGCTCTGGCTCTAGACCCACAAGCCGAGATGAAGGCCATGAGCAACAAATTAGCTCAATTATGGTGACCATGAATGAATGGGTTAGCAGAAGATTAAATATATACTTGATCATAATTATAGACAACTATACACATAATTTACATTATGTACCTCGGAAATTATAATACAAACCCAACATTGTGTTACATACAAATGGAACTGAAAGCCTATAAATTTAAGGACAAAACCCAAAAGAAAATAAACCCATCTTGGAGAAGAGAAACATTCATTCACCATATATATTGCTTCAAGATATTGGAATGTTCAATGTGGTCCTCACATTCCCAACCATGCAAGCTAAAAACTGCAAAATAGGCCTGAGACAACCTCCTATTGGGCTCCTAACATAAGCATACCAGCCTGAACCTGATGTCACATTGCCCCTAAGCCTCCCCCAGAAGCTCACAATGAAGTTTTGGTTTCGACTGCTGGCCAATATTGCAGCTGACTGCACATATGCTGAGGCTGCACGCTTCACCAGCTGGTTTCGAATCGTGATGTTCGAAGGATCGAATTCAAAGTCACTCTCCTCCGGGATTGTGGTGCTGTACTGTGGCGAGTTCAATATGATGTCCTTCAAGCTTGTGTATTGATGTTCATCCTCGATTCCGGGGTCAGGCCTGCAGTTTGATGATGAATTTCTGCGCAGTATTAGTGCAGGTAGGTTTTTTATGAGTTGGAGTTCTGTGTCCATTATAATTACAAGGCATGAGAGTTTGATGATGGTGTTTTGTGTGTAACAAATGTGAGCATTTTGGAAAAAGGCCAAAGGAAAGTACTTAAATCATGTGACTTAAGTTCTCAAGGAGGTTTTTAGGTTAATTGGTTTTGGTTGCTAGCTGTTGTGATGGAGGGAAAATACAACAGTTCGTATTTTTGTTTATAATCTGATAGAGAAGAGAGAGGAAGTTTTTGGATTGGTAGATTTTAGGAGCTCCATTTTATACGGCTTTCCCTTGATATATAAAGATTGGTTTTATTTAACTTGCAGACGGTTTGTAATCGATGGTGCTAAATTTATGTTTCTTGCAAGTTTGTCATCTTTGTGAAAGAACACTCTCACTATATATATCTAAGATTTTGGACAGATAATATCCTGAACTTCTTGTAATTTGGGATGCATGGGATAGATTTAGAGCAAACATTACTTCATTATTGGAGTCTTGGACAAATTTCTAACATGAATTTAATTCGACCCTCTACCCTCTACCCTCTACATATGATATTGGTATGGCGACGAAATGGTATGGGCTTTGGTGCATACAATATTGAATATTCATACATGGACAAGCATTAGTGATGCTCATTAATTTGGGCTTGAATTTCACCTTTGGGTTCTCAATCAACAAATGCCTAAGGCCTTGTCTTCACTGTTTTTTCACTTGGGTTTTGGGCCCAGTTTCGTTTGATCAGTAGGATAAGGGTTACAATTAGGGAGTTCAATCCAACAGTCCAATAATAACTCTGCACTAGATCAGACAACTATTAAGGAATCCCTCATTCTAAGTTCTAACCACCCGGATAGGGTAAGTAGCAGAATATATTCAGCTGATGAGGTTGAAGCAGAGATCCAAGCTTTAAAGGAGTCCGTAGAAACTGAGATCTGAGAAATAGGTTCTTCAAACAAAATTAGCATTATCGAACTCTTAAAAACGAAAACGGTGAGAATAGGACTGATTGCTGGTGTTGGCCTTCAGGTCTTCCAGCAGTTTGTGGGCATAAATACAGTAATGTATTACAGTCCCAGTGTCCCACCATAGTTCAGTTAGCAGGGATTGCATCCAATCAAACTGCATTGCTTCTCTCACTTGTAACTGCTGGTCTCAATACCTTGGGCTCCATTGTGAGCATATCCTTCAGTGACAGGACTGGCAGAAAGAAGCTTCTCATCATCAGTTTGTGTGGAGTTATTATTTCTCTCGGCCTTTTATCAGCAGTTTTCCATGAGACTACTTCCCATTCCCTCTTGTTAGCCCGATCGAAACGTCTCACTTCACAAACTACACTTGCCCGGATTATAGTTCAGCCAGAAACTCTGCAGCTTGGGACTGCATGAAGTGTTTGAAGTCTTCCTCTCTAGATTGCGGGTTTTGTGCTTCAAAAGCTGACAAGGTATTCACATTTTCCCTATACATTGGTCGTTTTCCAGGAAATTTTCTTTTGTTGTTTTATCTTGCTATGGTCACACACATCATCATCGTTGCTATTTTGCAGCTACTTCCTGGAGCTTGCCTGATCTCAAATGACACAACAAAGGATACCTGCCATGGAGAACACAGGTAGTGGTACACAAGAGGATGTCCAAGCAAAGATGGTTGGCTTGCCCTAACTGGCTTGGCACTTTACATCATATTTTTCTCTCCTGGCATGGGCACCGTCCCGTGGATTGTCAATTCTGAGATCTATCCTTTAAGGTATCGCGGAGTTTGTGGAGGGGTAGCAGCTACTGCAAACTGGATCTCAAACCTCATTGTTGCTCAGTCCTTCCTGTCCCTATCCCAGGTAATTGGAACTTCTTGGACATTCCTGATATTCGGGCTCATTTCAGTTGTAGCCTTGATCTTTGTCCTCATTTATGTGCCAGAAACAAAGGGGCTTCCAATTGAAGAGGTTGAGAAGATGCTGGAGCTTAGAGCTTTGCACTTCATGTTCTGGGAGAAAAGACCAAAGACATTAGAAAAAAGCCAAGCTGTGTGAAAATTGATTAGATACTTGTGCATTCTATAGTTCAAATAGGGGAGCATGGAAATTGGGCACTGGAATCTTCAAAAGGGCAATCTAAATTATAACCTGTATTGAATTCAAACAACCAAAAGAAACTCCAGCTTTGATGGAAGAAGGCTATGCCTAAATTTACTTGTCCTCGTTGAATATAGATTTGGACTTGTTTAAATTCTGAGTTGTTTTCATCATACAGAGGCATCAATGATAAGAAATTATCAGACTAGTCTGCAGCATTGCAATCTCCTATGATACTGTTGTGCTTGGAGTCAGTAATGTATTAGTCCGGTAACCCAAGCTACCATTCTGAGGGAACAATGTACTAGTTGGACGATGTGAAATGGCGTTATGCACTGAACAAAAACCGACGCATATATTGAATAATCACATATTTACCAAGTTTGCAGCTATTTTCCTGACACTGAAAACAGTCTCGATCCTTCTCAACTAACACTAAGCAGCTATGCCAATGCGGTCTATCCTAGTAGAAAAGGATCTGGACTTGCAGACATGTGATCTAAAATTCGAACTCCCATGACACTTTGGTAGCGTGTGTGAAAGCCCCTCTTCTTTTGTAGTTAGACTATCGCTTGTATTCTAAAAATAAAATAAAAAAACTAAGCAGCTATTCTTCTTAAAAATTAAAACAAAAAAACTAAACAGCTAGACAAAAAGACTAATGTTGGGTGTTCACCAAAAAGATTAATATTAGATAATAATCCCTTCTACCAAAATATCAGGTTTGGGCGGGTCCTGCCCAACTTGACTAATAGCCCCATAAGAGTTTGTGGAGCCTTCTTTTTTGAAAAATAAAAAACATAAGGGGCCCAATTTGGGTTCACTTTGGCTCCAAAATTGCATAGTCTGATTATGGTAAAATGGATCCGTTAGGTAACGTTTTCGAAGAATGTTTTCTGAGAATAAAAACAAGAAAACGAATATGTATTTTCATGATTTGAAAATGCGTCTGGTAGATTAATTGGAAAACATATTCAGAAAATAAAAACAATGAAAACGTGTCTGGTAGGACAATTTGAGACTAATAATATTTGAGTTATTTTTCAAGTATATTTGTGCTAATTTCTTGTTCTAAAAAAATATTTTAAATAAAGGCTAAAATTATTATAAACAATTAAAAATGTATAATTTGAGAATAATAATGTCTAATTAAAAAAATTATAATGTTAGAAAAACCTAGATAATAAATTATATTATCTTTAGTTTAAAATAAATATTTAAAGAAAAATATGAAATTGAATAATATATGATGGTTTTATCATAAATTTAATATGCACTGGTGTAACAAAATAAAATAATGAAGTACAACGAAAAAAATGAAAAATGAAAACAAATGAAAGCAAAATCAAACCAACCAAAAAAAATGAAAAAGAATAAAGAATAAATAAATAAATAAAAAGCAATCTGACCAATACAATGGGTAGAAAATGAAAACAATAATTTGGCGTTTTCAATTTTCAGTTTTTGTACATGAGTTTAAATTTGTTTTCAGAAAACGAATTCCAGTGAAAATGAAAACGATATACGGAACGCGTTTTTGATAGAAAATGAAAACATAAAATGGAAACGGGGCCTTGAAAACGTTACCCAACGGCCCCTAATAAAATCATGAAGTTTTGGTGGTTCTTCCAACAATTTGTTGTAATCATGATGTTGGTGAATTTGTTGTAATCATGATGTTGGTGAATTTGTTGATAACTAATTGCTTATCTCTAGCCTTTTAAGTGGGAGCTTAACCCACGGAAAAGGATGGTTACCTATTGCAAACGGTTTTTTTTAGGGAACTTTGGTTTTTAGCCAATGAAATGGAAAATAATTAGGAAAAATGCCAAATAATAAGGCTAAACCCAAATCTAAAACAAAACTAATCTATTGGCCTTTTCCTAATTATTTTTCATTTTATTGGCAAAATCCTAATAATTCTTTTTTAGTTATTGCTATTATTGCATGCAATGAAAATCATGTATATAATATAACTAAGAAAATATTCTCTCATCAAACAATCAGATATATTATGTTTGTTAATCGAAATTATCATAACAAAACAATTAATAAAAGCTAACATATTGATGGACATAAAAGGGGAATGAGCAGAAAATCTTAACGAATTATGGAAATCTAACCCACCATCTTCTACCAGAAGAGAGAGTACGACGTGGAAGTAAAAACGTGAAGAGTCAACCTATAATTTTTAGGTCAAATTGAACAAGAGCTTGTTAGCTTGCCCTAAAAGGATTGTTACAGCTATATACGCTACCTCAGTTGAATAATAACCATGATTTATGCATCTCTGGCTGTCATTTTAGTGTTTGACTTGTGATGGGTCATGATTTTGAAAGCAAAGCAAACCCAGTTCTTATCATCAGGCAGGCAGCCAAATGCATGGTCCATTTTTGACTGCACGAAAGCAGAAAAAAACCCCTGAGCCTGAGGAAATTAGTCGAATTTCTAGGCTTGGATTGGGAGCCACTTGTTGTGCGTGCACCATCTCTACTAAACTCAAAATATCTAGCTACAGACATGTAATATTTATTTATTTATTTCTAGCTTGCTATAAGAGTAAGTAAACCGACCACTTGTAGCTTTCACCTGCTCATCACATCTTTCTGTATTTGGAAACCTCTTCTGGAATTTCAATTTCATTATAAAATACATGATTTTCTTTTTCTTCTCATGCTGTCAACAAGTTCCAATTCATCTATTTAGCTTAACTTTTTAAAAATCATTTTTCCTCAACTACAATCCATTTATTTATTTACTTTTGTTTGAATAAAATCTTATTTTTTCTAAATAAAACCCAATAACTATGATCCAACTCGGCAAGTTACCTAATCAGACAAAATCTAATTTATTTTACTTTTTCGATTCCTAAAATACACACAACTAAGCCATCATTGCATTTTTTTATATTAATGTAGGAATTAATATAGAAACAAATTTTAATTCGATTGTAACTAATGACACACCTTGAATTTGGAAAGATCTCCAAATGGATGTAGAAATTAATTTGGAAACTTTTTTTAAATTTAACAATAATCTCATATTTAACATACCTAATCAGTTTATTTAATAAAAAATATTTTTAAAATTTATTTATGAAATATACGTGATTAATTATCTACTATATTATTGTTTTATAAATATAATAGCATACATACATTTTTATGTTGAAAAAATAATGTACCTATTACTTTTTTACAAAAAATAATGTACCTAGTATTTACTTATTATTCAAATAATATACCCAACTTTAATGCATTTTGGATATAATTTACCTAATAATTGACTATTATGCAATAGTATAATTTTTTATTTACCTATTATGAGTATATTGTAGGTATATTAAAGTCAGCACATTTATAGGTATATTGTGAAAATAATTACCTACCCAACTTTTATAGATACATTGACTATTATGTACCTACCCAGTATGAATTTACCCACCCAACTTTTCACAATATATTGTGAAAATAATGTACCTAGTATGAATTTACTTATTATTCAAATAATATACCCAACTTTTATGAACACATTTTGGATATAATTGACCTAATAATTGACTATTATGCAATAATATAACTTGTAATTTACCTATTATGGGTATATTATAGGTATATTAAAGCCAACACATTTTTTCTATGAGTATTGTACATATTATAATATATATTATACATATGCATCTATATCATTGGAGGATATTAGGTAATGTTTAAATATAATTGTAGGATATTAGGTTTTAAAAAAAATCATTTATTCGAGCTATAGGAGGTTATGAGGGAATATTCGAAGTAATTTGATTGTAGCCCATTATTTATGGGAGTGGGAACATAAAATGTATATTATTCATTTGCCTTAATTAGGTGATTGAAAAACGGTTAGCAAGTTAGCAACCAAATAAAGATCTAGTGGCATGATTAGTAAATAAATCAACCTATATTGACAAATTTATATCATAATTTAAAATTAGGTTTTACTTAAACATTGTATTATTTGTGAGTTATTATCTAGAATTTTAAAATTATAAGGGCCTATTTTAATATGACTCATAAGGATCAAAATATCACAGTGAGATGTGCATGTATTTTTCTTGTTAGTCCAATATACATTTGTATAACGAGTTTTATCTTTCCCTCTTAAAGAAAAACAGGATTAAATTTGGATTATGATATTTAATCTCCCATAAAAAGAAGCACATCCAGTACTATGGCCAGTGGGATATATAATTAATTAGGATTAAGGAGAGAATATAAATATAATGTTAATTAATCAGTGAGCTTGTGCGTGTACATCATTGAGCATGTTTTTTAAGACTGAGATTAGCAGATAATCCATCCAAGCTTGGCGCATGCCCCGTCAAAACTAAAAGGAGCTTTTATTGTTTTCTTTTCCATGGGCTTCGGATTGGGCGATGAGCCCTCTAGTGCAGCACAAGACATGGCTTTTTTTTCTCTCTTTTTCTTTTTTTAATCCAGGCAAATTATTATAATTGCAAAAAGATTTTTTTATTTTTTATTACTTATTTATTTATTTTTAGGACATTTCGTATTAAAAGGGGCAATAATATATTAAACTCATACACACTGCACATATACTAGGACTCGAACCCATGACCTTACATGAGGAAGTAAATACTCAAAACATTACACTAATGAGTACTTTACTTAAAAAATAATTTATTCCAGAAACCAACATTAACCCAACATATATGATTTCAGAAGTATATTCAATGAAATGTCCTGTGTATCAACGTGATCTTTAAATTATATGTACCCGTTTGAACTTTGACCCAAAATTTTATTAATTAGTTGTCTTGAGTATTGTTTGCGCTAAAACTAAACAGATAGTGATGAGGCCAACTTACAAGTGATGTGGACGGTCAAGGGCCCGGGTGTGCTTTTCGCGAGTGCTTCCTCTTTTAGCAGGTGACGCTGGATCTACTCCAAAGAGAAGAGAGCAGTAGATGAGACCTTAGGCATCAGTGTGGTACCAGCCGAAGGCCCTCCGATGCTAACGTTAATTTTTGAAGGAGTGAAGAGCAAGCTATTGAGAGTGTGAATGCATAAGGTCAAGTAGTCAGTCTTACCCTGTAGCTGGGGTGAGGGGCTCTATTTGTATAGAGTCCCGAGTGTTCTCTTGGTACTTAGTTTCGATATGGGATTCGTGAGAGTGCCTTAAGAGGCTGACACTTGTCCCAGCAAAATATCCTAGCGTGGAACCCGAGAACGTCCTACATGGTAATTATAGGACGTAGTATCGGCAAGGCGTGCCGAACGCACATGCTGTTCGTGGACTGGTTGGTGAACAATCAACGGGTGGTGCTGGAGTTGCCTACCGATTGTAAGACTAGACCTGCCGGTATGGGCAGCAGAGCTATGCCGAGTGCAGAATCGGTAGTGGGTGCCAAGGGGATCTACCAATTCGCAATACTGGGCTTGCCAGTGTGGGCCATGGGGCCCTCCTTAGTGTCATACCCATTCCACATGTCATGACATAAGAGGTAAGTCAGATATGGTACAAACAAGTGTTGTTGACACAAGATTCTCTTATTCCTTTTTCATGTTTGTAGTATATCATTAATAATATTGGAATATAGAATTCTGATAAAACTTGTGAAAATACCCAAGGATTCTTTACTTCAATTCCTATTTAATAAATAAAAACAACCCAAGGATTTTTAATTTTTACCCAATAAATATTTTTTTTAATGTAAAATTCAGTAACGGGTTACCCTTGAAATAAAAGGAAATGGTTATTGAGTACCCTAAAAAAAAGGTTATAATGATATGTAATATTCTTTTACCATATAGTCAACTAGGGTGTTAGTTGGATTGATACAAGCGTTTGGTGTGCTTCTAAGTGATCTTGTGCTTAAACCCCATGATACATGTGTTTGTGAGTTTTCCCCCCTACCATTTTCTAACTTTGGCACACACAAAAAAGCTAATGTTTCTAAGTGGATAATACAAAGGTCACTCGCTAAGTGTGTTTGGCTTAATTTGACATTGATGCGTTAACATTAAGAAATCTAAATGCATAATGCTACACTTAGAGCATCTCCAACAGTAGTAACAAATAAAACTCTTCAAATTGAAATTTGTTGACGTACGTGGTAATTTGAAAAGCCTCATTTGCTACTTGAATAATTTTTGCTCCAACAGACTCTTCAATTCAATTAATGCAATATCATGAAAACGAATGAAAACATGTGAAAAATGACTATGCATTTATTATATGAAAAAAAAAATGCATGTTATTAACATTTCCAAGGTAGGTTTTGTTTTTTCAAAGTAAAATTAAATGTTTGGAGGGCCAAAGTCAACTTACCAGTCCTAAAGAGAGAGAAAGATGTTGCAGTTTTGATAACTGAGGTTGAAGAGGCTGTTGGAGATAGTTTTTCTGATGTGTCTCATCTATTTTAGAATTCCAAAGCCGTTGAAAATGCTCTTACTCATTACTCGCCAACGCATGTTTGGCTAACTTAGGATTGTTTTGGTCAAAGTGCTAAATTCTGATTATTAACGCATGTTTGTCTCTGCCCCCGTCATGTTGTGGAGAGTTTTCCCCCCAGTTTTTTGCTGGGATTTTGCTCCCTTGCCTTTTGGCAAGCTTTTGTCTTCCCCATAGGGTTTTAGGGGCTGTTTCTCAGCCTTTTGGGCTGATCTTGCTTGATCTCGGTAGATTTCCATCTTTGCCTTCTTGTTGTCTGTGCTATTGAAATTTAAGGGTTTGTCGGTAGCTTTTCTAAGATCTTTTCCATTGAGATGGAGTTGATGAATCTAGTGGGATCTACTCCTTTGGTGTTGTGGGATAGTGAGGGGTTGCTGGAGATACTATGACTTCCTTTGAAAGTCAAGGTGAATTTGAGTGGTAATTGCTCTCACTTTTTGGTGTTTCCAGTCCCAAGGATGCTTTAGAGTTGATTATCCACGTGATCTCTGTTCAGCACTGGTTCTTGAGTTCTTATGGATCCTGTCATTTTCAAATATGAGTGAGCTGGGGTTTAATTACATATGGAGTTTGCTCATTGTTCTTGCACTAGTTGTTTTTATTGTTTTTATTTCTACTTTCTTGTCTGCAAAAACCCTCCTTTGAGGGCAATGTTCTTCCTGTGTAATCTTGTATATGCCTTCATATCAATGAATCTACTTTGTTCGAAAAAAAGAAGAAAAAAGAAACACTAACCGCAAAGAAAAATCTAAATGAATAGTACTACAATCACTCATCCACGCATATTTAGTTAAATTATGACCTTTAGTCAATTAACGGTCAGAAAGTACCGGGGCAAGGACGGACATTAATCTCAATAATTAAGATTATAAGAAAAAAATGATATCATGAAGAACCAAGTTATATTATGAGATTATGTTATCATGTTTTTGATTTGAAAGGAGGAGTTTTCTTTTCAGCCATCGCAAGTAAATAATTGATCTTGCAAACTGAAAAAAGTGAAAAAACCAAAGGGGGTACGACGAATGGACTAAAGGTAAAAAAAAGTACAAAGAAAGAAAGAAGAACAAACACAAGTTGGAGATGGAGAGGAAGGAAAAGATGGATGGCGGGGTTGTGCTGTGCTTCACGAAGACCGTGACACGTGCTCTGGTCTCTGTTCCTCATCCACTCATCGATAACTCACCCAGCGCATTGATGCATTACACTTCCCTCTTCCTTCTCCCTCTCCTTTCCCTTCCCTTTAAGCCACGACACGTGCCCCTGCCTCCTCTCTCTCTCCTCCCCCTCTCGAGCGTGTCACAAAGTCTCTGTCACACACAACACAAACCAACTTGGCTTTAATCTTCTCATCTGCCTTGATCGACTCAAAACTAACCCACTTTTCTGCATCTCCCACTCACCACCTTACACCTTTAACTAATTAATTACTTAATTAACATTATTAATTAATAGTACATGTAATTGGTTTTTGTTTAGTGATTAGTACTAAATACATTGTGTGTTTCTTACTTTGTTATTAATTTTTTTAAATAAAAGCGATATTGGAAAAGTGTGAATTCGAATCCAAGACTTTCGATGCAAGAATTCACTCTTAACTAGTCGAGCTACGAGTTTCTTGCCCTTAGTCCTTTTATTATATGTTTTTATTGTTGGTTTTTTAAAGCATTGCAAATATGTTTGTGTTGAAATTAGTCACACAATTGAAAAATAGAGTTCCTTTTATTATAGGCTTAATATCACAAAACGCCCTAAGGTTTACGAAACTATCATATTGCATCCTTAATTTTTTTTATGTCATTCGTGGTCCTCGAGATTAGTATATGTGATCACAAATGGTCCATGCCGTTAGGTTCCGTAAAAAACTCCATTAGTTTGCTGACGTGACATATATATATATCACAAAACATTCATAAGGTTCACGCACTTATCAAAAATGGTCCTTGCGAAATTATTTTTTTTCATTTAAAATTCAACAAATTTTGGTTTTCTTTTTTTAATTATTTAAAAATATATTTTGTATTTTAAATACACGTGACACTATATTTTTGAAGATGTGGGCTCCACATATATGTCACATCAACAAACTAATGAAGTTTTTAAAAAATAATTTAAAATTCATAAAATTTAAAAATGAAAAAAAACCATTTATAGAAGGCTTTTAACCTCGAGGACCATTTATGAACCCTAAACCCTTGATTTTTTCATTTTTAAATTTTATGAATTTTAAATTATTTTTTAAAAACTCCATTAGTTTGTGATTGTGACATATATGTGGAGCCTACATCTCTGATAATATAGTGTCACGTGTATTTAAAATACAATATGTATTTTTAAATTAAAAAATTAAAAAAATTTCGCAAGGAGCATTTTTGATAGGTGCGTGAACCTCAAGGATATTTTGTGATATATATATGCCACATCAACAAACTAATAGAGTTTTTAACGGAACCTAACAGCAGAGACCATTTGTGATCACACATACTAACCTCGAGGACCACAAATGACAAAAAAAAAAAAAGGATGCAATATGATAGTTTCGTAAATCTTAGGGACGTTTTGTGATATTAAGTCCTTATTATATGTAATACTGATTGTTGTTCAACAACATTTATGTTATTATTATATTGTGATGGCTCATAACGATAAAGGAATTATATTGTGGGTTCTTTTCTTTCTTTGGGGGAAGATTAAACTAATGTTGGGTTTTACCCGGCAAGTGATTTAGCATGGAACTTCGAGAACACGCCCCCTTAATTAATCAAACTTTTCTGCAGTTAATTAATCTAAACATGTACATCTAATTTCGTTTTTTTTTGGTAATTACTGTCGGAGAATATGCATATACTGCTCTGATTTTTTTTTTTGGATAAGTGTTCTGGTATCTACAACGAATCAACAAAACCTACCATTTTCTCTATTATTATCTTCATGTTTTTAATTTGTGTGTCTAATTTGTAAAGCTGTCTGACATTAACAAAAGAATACAACAAACACTGTATGAATCCTTCGAGATGCTAAATCAGATGGTTGAGTATTTGTTGGTTTATGCGTAATTTTCTCAATATCAAATTAACACGTTGTTGTGTTTGGTCACTGGAGATGTTGTACCCATTTCGACTCTTCTGTGGCTTTGTACTTTGATATGTTTCATCAATAATAATTACTATTGCTTTTTTTTTTTAATTTAAAAACACTGTGTATGATCACGTTTTAATCAGGGGAAATTAATTAAAGAAGTAGTTTTGCTGCTTAATTCATTTTTTTCTTTCTATAGCACTGCCACTAGCTACGATGGCAATGGCACGAATTATGATTTTCCATGCCTACACTGTATTTGCTCATCAACTGCTTCCCCTCCACTTATTTAGTAACATTAATTTGGAATTAAACGTTCATTATTCTTTAAAAAAAGTTGTAAAGGTTACATATGCGCCATGGATGTCCGTGACTATTGCTCGCGTAGATATTGCAGGCTTAGGGTTTTTTTTTTTTTCAAAAGTGTTTGTGTAATTTCATGAAAATGAAAATTTGGATTTACTGATTATATTGTTAATCATATTTTTAATAGAGATGAAATCTAAGTACAATTTGTTCGTATTTCCCACGTGTGAATGGATCCGGCCTAGTTAGGGATAACGACGGTGAAAAATTAACTTCACTTATGACACACACAAAAAAAAACACATTGTGTTTATGTAAAAGACTCAACCTTGTAGTGCCATGAAAATGAAAGATTTATTATATATACAATTGTAATCTGGCTTTAAAAACCTGGCCACCAGACAACTCCAGTGTGGTATCTTTCTTATCCTTACTTACCAATACGAAATGTGCCATCCATTTAATAAATATAGTCCAGTGATATAAGTCCAGAGAAAGAGACACTTTTGACTTTAACTTTGAAAGATAAATCCACCGTCCACAGGTCAATGTCAAGAGTGATGTTTTCTTATGCTTATAAAAATGAATTCAGTTTAGCATCTGTTATACAATCCAAGTATTATGGCTTTCACATTTCAATATAAGATCAAGCCATACAAGAACAAGAAAGTATGTAATACAGAACGTCCCAAATTTATTTAACAAATCACATACACTAACAGAAAAAGGCCCTCCTGATCTCTATCAATTTTCGCGTACGTTGCCTAAGTTATACATGTTTCGTAAATAAATATGTGAGAAAAACCCTAATAACGCTCTGGTACTTACAATTTACATCACCATACTGACATGCGATGAATGCGTAAAAGATGATGTAAAAAAACACCAAAGCAACGGCTTCTCTATTGGATATACAATAACACAATTTCATTTGAAGAAATACTTTTATTATTATATATTGTACATAGTACAATATTTATGATCTTTCCACACAAATTAGTAGTGGCCTACATGGGATTTGTGTTGGATTGTGCATACGAGGATGTGGGTCATGTAGCTTGCCTCACCAAACACATTGTTGATACATTGTTTTCCAGCAAAGAGATGATACATACATACATACATAGTGGGGTTATCTGCTGCTGCTGCTGCTTCATCCATGGCCTATCAAATGCTGCCACCTTGTATATAATTAAATTATACTATTGTATTATATATAGAGAGGATGGGTAGGAAAGAGACACATCATGACCCACCGTACGGACCAATAAGTTTCATGCCATGAATTAAATCTTTAAATCCTTGCTTCAAACATAACATCAGTTGAATTGAATTATAATATAAACCACCCCCGAAAAGACTCTTTTTAAAAAAATTAGTTGGGAGGATGAGTGAGTTCTCAACTCGACATTTGGGTGGTGGTCAAGTCCTTTATTTATTTTTCACATCATTTTTGGGAGACTTTTGTTTCAGGTGCTCTCCTTTCTGTCATCCTTGGCATTAACCCTCTTGCTTAACTTACAATTACAATGTTACCATTTCGTACCCTAATGAATTAGGGTTCCTTCTAGTTTTCAAATATCATGGGTAGGTTAATCTATATCCATCCACATATCAACTCGGAGAAAAGACTTAGGTTATGTATGGCACGTTAATTGGAAATTGTATGTTGTTCATCCTACCATGTTGTCATGTGACAAAGGACTTTCTACTTGAGCTTTTCTCATCAACTGTAGCTAAAAAAATTCACATATTGCTACTACGATTAATAAAGAGTAGTATTTAGTCACTACTGTGCTCTGATTCATAAAAGTATCTATAGCAGACTCTCTAAATTTTAGCCAAATTCTAACTAAAATAGGTAGAAAGCTATTATAACAAACTACTTAAAAGATGTTTCCTCCAGCGATGCTCTCTATTTTGGCTAATATGAAATATTTATTATTTTTCTCCCTCTCTCTTACAAATCAAATATATTAAAAGAAAAAGTAAAAAACCAACCCCACCCACCTCGCAACTATCTCTCTCTCCCTCATTCTCTCTGTTTCTCTTTCTCCCTCTCTCCCTCTTGCTCGGATTGAGTTTGGCAAGCCTCACCTTTCTCTCTCCTCCTTGCTAAATCCTACATGTAGGGAGCCAAAAGTTGGTTCTCCAAAATATAGAACCAAGTAGGGAGTCTACTTGAGTGCAAATTTTCCTTCTTTTTAGCCAAAATAACTAAGGATTATAGGATAGCTACTCTTTTGGAGATGCTCTAAAGTGTGGTTAGCTATTATTTTATCTATTTTGGCAGATTCTCATAGATTTCAAGTTATGCACATCAGTAGCTTGGAGATAGATTCATATATTGAATGTTGAAACTTTAATTACCATTACATCTAAAAACTGTGTGAGAGAGTACAAGTCCTAACACCAACAAATCAATCCACAATTAATCAAATAATTAAAAGGTATATATATATATTTATTTATTTATTTATCAAAGCCAGATCCTTTTTGTGTGGACATTATCTAGAGGCCAATAGTGGTCTATGTAGTTTGACACTTTAATCATTTTTGACTATGTTGTTTCAATTTCATCAATTTTGATCCTATAGTTTCATATTTGTAGCAATTTAAGGACACGTTAGTATTTTCGTCAATTTCTTTGATGGTGCAGGGGCAATTTCGTCAACCCCAAACCATTGAGCGTAAAAGCTCGTCTAAAACTTCCCCAATTTCATATTAGGCTTCAAAATTCAACCACTAATCCTAATTTTTGAAGAATCCTAAACCCAAATGGCAAATTTCGAATCAAAATATAAAATTAACGGAAATACCAATTTGTCCGTAAATTGCTATAAATCCGAAACTACAATATAAAAAATGATTGAGGTGCCAAACTACAGAACCAAAAATGACTTTTAGACTTATTTAGATCAGCAGGCAAACTCGCTTGTAATTAGATGACAGCTAATGTCGGTGGTAGTAACTGAAAACTAAGGCAGTACATTACAAGTATAAAGCAATGGTATCTGATTCAGGGGTCAGAAAACCCTCTAGATTTTCTTGCTTTATTTAATTAGGGGGGAGGGATCTAAAGTAGTCTGATTTCACTTGATGGGATTTCAGCTTTTTTGGTAGAATAGATCTTTGCTACCTAAATTTGTACAGTTAACTCCTAAGCCTAACATGGGCTGCACTTCAATCATGGGAAGCCATGTTCTCTTCAGAGATATATATATAGAGAGAGAGATTATATATATATATATATATTATTAATAATTGTGAAAATACAAATGGTTACAATTGTAAGACTTTTGATTTTTCTTTTGGGCATGATGGCATTTTCTCGCTAAATATATTATGATAAAAGGACATATATAGGGTGTGCAAAACTCTGTGTTACAAGTTACCTTTTGCTCCTTTGTACTTGGGGATTATTTTGTTTTCTGTATAAAATGAGATATATAAATTAGTTATTAAATACACACTTTTATTCATTTGTTCCTTTACCTAACTTCATATAATGTTTATTTTTATCTATTTTCCACTAATTAAATTCACATATTTCCGCTAATTAATCGAATTATTCCCACACATTTCGGGCAGTTAAAAAAACCAAAAGCTTGATGGAAATATCGATGTATTGAAAATACGAAAATATTAATAGAAATGGTTATGTAGGGTGGAAGGGAACATTTGACCTAAATTAGCTCACAGCTCCTCATTCCTCTAAATGATGGAAATTACAAATTTTATATATAGTAGCCCTTTTTCTAGTTTTTTCTTGTCGGAATTAAAATATTTTGACCAAGAAAATCAAATAAATTAGCAATGAATAATGGTGAATGGCAATAGAGTAAAAAGGAAGAGAACGAGGGATAAAAAGGAGAGAAGAGAATATATCTATAAAGTGGAGAGAACGGCGCTGTGTGCTGTCCTTTCCCGATAAGCCCGGTGATTTGCTCAAATGGGGAAGAAGCAAAAAACTAGCTCTCTGTCTCTCTCTCTCTCCTCCTTCCTTCACTTCTTCTCTTCACTGTTCATCACTTCAACTACTTAACCCTTTAAAAACCCAACTCTTCTTTTTTCAGTTTTCAGTTTTTGAACCTCTCCCTCCACTCCACATCAATTTCCCACTTTCCATTTCCTTTTTCTTTTCTGGTTATTTTCTTACCCGCCAAACACATCAACAACCCTAACACCCTCCCTCCTCCCAACCCATCTGCAATTCTAAGCTCACAAGCACACGTGTAGCTTCTGTGAGTCTTTTTGTCACTCAATTTTTCTTCTTTCTGCAAAACAGAGCTCAAAATTTTCACCCTTGACCAAAAAAAAAAAGCTCAAAATTTTCAACTTTTTTGTTTCTGGGTTCTTTGTGTAGGTTAGTTAATGGTGCTTTCTGATCTTTACACACAGCCACGAGTTGTGTGTAAATAAAGCATGATTCTTTCTTTCTTTAGGTCAGCTCTTCAGCCTTGATTGAGCTTGAATTTTACAGCTTTAATTCTAGTTATTATTATGACCTATATTTGTAAATTTGTAATGAGATGGCATGGGGTTGAGAGATTTTGGAGGTAGGGGGAGGCAATGGGAAGGTTTTGTTTGATTTGATGTTTTTGCAGCAAAGGAACTGATCCCATCAAGTTTTAATGCGCAGATCTGTGAGCTTTGGATGCTCAAATCTCAAGTGCTTATGAATCTGCAGACAAAGAATCACACTGCACTACGTTTGGCTGTACCTGTAAGTTGTAACAATCAGAGCGTTTGACACCTGTACCAATTCAAAACCCACACAACATTGTTCAAGGTTTGAATTTTTTTTTCCCCATATTTTAAAACCAACAATTACTATTGGTGTGTTATTGTTTAATGTGTTTTAAAGTAAGCTTAATATATAGTGGAGCAAGAATATCTCTTGGCATTTCTTAGGCCAGCCAAAGATTTAAACAGTGAGGAAGCCAAAGCTGTTTACTGATTCTGCTTGAATCTGAAGCACAAAAGGGCTCACAGACATCAGAGGTTTATGGGGGAGAGGGAAGGGGAGGATAGGTCTTCTTTTCTGTTTCTACTTTGGTTATATATTTAAAGCTCATCTTCTTTAAAACCCTTTTGTTAGGTTTAGGCATTGAGCTCTGAGTCTGTGACTGTGTTTTTGTTGTACAATTAAAAAAAGTCAGATCTCTGAAGCGGGGTTTTTTTTTGAGTGAGTCTTTATGAGTGAAATGTGTTGTTGTACGTATTATTAGGCGAAATGCTTTTACTTCTGTATTTTAAATTTGGAAGGAAAAAAGAAGAAAGAAAAAAAGGAGAGGAAAGGAAATTTGATAATGTTTTGCTTTGTTGGGTTTGCAGGGCTGAGAGGCTGAGACTAAATTGTGCAGGCTTTGGTTTGCTGCTTGCTTTTGAAAGCACTCTGCAAAACTGCAAAAAGCTTTAGACGAGAGAGAGAAGAGAGAGAGAGTCCCCTGACTTGGACCGTGATATATCACCAGCGTAAAAAAGGCCTTTTTATCACAACACAGCCAAAGTACCCTCTCTGAATTATCGTCATCAATGCATAGGACACAGCAACCCCACCTGCACTTCTCTCATCACACCACCACATCCTCTTTCTCTCCTTAAAATACTACCCAGTCTCCCAAATTCAACCCCCTTCTCCCTCTCTCTCTATAGATATTACTAGAGAGTAGCTGGTGGTTGCAAAACAAAAGAAAAAAGAAAGTCCCCAAATTGAATGAGTCTTTGTTTGAGAAAGGCATGAAAGTACTGATATGGAGGTGGAGGAGATTCAAGCCCAAGCCCGTAAGTTCCCAAGAATTGGAAATGGCAGCAGCAGAGCCACTAACCCAGCTGCGGATGACGAAGATCAAGACCCATCGTGCCTAGACCTCAGAAGGGCAGTTACCGCCGACGCCGGCAACCGCCTCCGCGGGTGGCACCACTCACGCATCATCCGGGTCTCGAGGGCCTCCGGCGGCAAAGATCGGCACAGCAAGGTGTTGACTTCAAAGGGGCTCAGAGACCGGAGGGTCCGGTTGTCTGTAACCACAGCCATTCAGTTCTATGATCTTCAAGATCGGCTGGGTTACGACCAGCCCAGCAAAGCAGTGGAGTGGCTGATCAAAGCTGCCTCTGACGCCATAGCTGAGCTTCCTTCTCTCAACAATTCCTTCCCTGACACTCCTAAGCAGCTCAGCGATGAGAAGAGGGCGAGTTGCGAGCATGGGTTAGATTCAGCCGAGGTTGAGCTCGAGGGGCACGGCCATGGGGACCCCAATTATCATCACCATCAGAGCCAGAGCCAGAACCAAAGCCAGCACCTTTCTCTGTCCAAATCAGCTTGTTCTAGTACGTCCGAGACCAGCAAGGGATCCGGGCTGTCTCTCTCCCGGTCCGAGATTCGGGTGAACCGCGTCAAGGCCCGGGAGCGAGCCAGGGAGAGAGCAGCCAAGGATAAGGAGAAGGAGAGCAACGAGTCAGCTTCACACATTGCTCACAACCACCACCAGAACAGCAGCAACATGAACAACATTTCTCAAAGCGCTTCTTTCACTGAGCTTCTCACTGGTGGCATCGGTACCAACAGCAGCAACAACAACAACAGTCCAACCGCAGCTGCTCATCAGCAGCAGAACCACGGCGGCGAGCCCATTTTGTTCCACAAGGCAGCAGCGGCAGGAGGAGGGGGACCGATGGATTACTTCAGTTCCGGGCTTCTCGGGCTGTCCTCGTCGACCCGAACCCACCACTCGTCCGGGTTCTCGGGTCAAATCCATTTGGGGATGAACTCCATTCCGCAGACAATGTCGGTTGTGTCTCCGTTCAGCGTGTCCGGGGATCATCATCACAACCACAACTCGGAGCTGCAGCATTTATCGTTTGTTCCCGACCACCTCATCCCCGTTACGACGTCGTCGCAGCCGGGCAATGGCGGCGACTACAATCTCAACTTCTCGATCTCTTCTTCCGGCGGCCTTGCTGGTTTCAATAGGGGGACCCTTCAGTCCAATTCTTCCTCATCACCGTCTCTTTTGCCTCACCACCTTCAGAGGTTTTCTCCCATAGACGGATCATCCAATGTACCCTTCTTCATCGGAGCCGCGGCGGCTCCAACCATGGAGAACCACCATCACCACCACCACCACCATCAGCACCAACAGCAGTTCCCAGCTGGGTTTGATCGCCGCTTGCAACATCTCTACGGCGACGGAAGCCGGCATTCAGACCACAAGGGAAAAGCAAAGAACTGATCTTGATCATGATCAGTCATTGGCAGCCCATCTAAGCTTCTTTCTGGTAACCTTCAACAATAATCATAATTTTTTTTATTTCCCAATAATATAATATTTTCTTCGTTGCTGCATTGTTTACTTGTCTGTTTCTGTGCGTGCTTTGTTTGGTTTCATAAACTTAGCCTCATATTTGAGTGGCTAGGGTACAGGCTAGAGCTATAACCTAGCCAGCACATATGTTAATTTGTTTTGTTTTAAAATTTTCTGATTTCCTTTTTGGATTTACGTGTTTTTGGATTGAAGCTTTGTTTTTCTTTCTTGGTAATCATAAACAAGTGAGGCCATTGGGCCAAGGGTTTTATGGGTGTTACCTATAATATAGTCTGTCTCCGCTTTTGATTCCTGCATGGATTGGAGTGAATAGGGATCGGCTGGTTGTCTCCTCTGGTGTTCTCTTGTTGGTTCCCTTCTCTCTTAGCATCTCCTAAGTAATGAGTCCATGGCTGGCAGGTGTTGCCCTTCACTTGGCCAGGCCATGTGTTTTTCACTCAGAGCCCCTTTTTCTGGTTAGCTTTAGGATCCTTAATTAGTTTGTTCTTTTCTGCCCTTCCAATCTGCACCACATGGCAACTGCTCGGCGCACTGTCGTGCGTTACTTGTATATAATATGTTTGCCTGGAGCCTGGAGTTGTTGCTTCGCTAATAATCATGGAGATTCGACAGCTGACTTTCAACACTTTTTTTGTTTGATTGGTATGAGCCCTAACTTTCAACACTTTTGTGTAAAGCCCATGCACGTATGCAGGCGTTGGATTTCTGTTTTAGAAAAATTTCTTATGGGATTAGTAAAGTTGCTTTAATCTATATGTATAACATTCTCATCTGTTCGAGAAATATAAAAATGTTATATATTATGAAAAAGGAAAACAAGTTTCTATTTATAAAGAAATAAAAAGGGTAGCGATTTTCATACTCTTGTTTTATCGGTTTGCACTCACCCTCTTACTTTTATGCTTTTGATTACCTTGTTTACACAAATAACAAAGTAGAAAAATAATAGGGAGAAATGCAAATGCATAAAATAGGTGTGTACAAATCATCAATGGAGAAAAAAGATGGTAAGAAATATGATAGAAAGGTAAGGGAAAAGTATGAGTAAAAGGACTTAAATATCGTAGATGTTAATTTAGTTTCAATTCTATTCAGTCTCATCCCTTTCTACTTCTCATATGTCTCTTCTCTATTTATCGTTTCCTTTTTTGTTTGCTTGAGAAAAACCAAAAACCAAAAACCAAAAATGTTATCAAACGAATCCTAAAACATATGAGAGCTTAAGGTCACAATTTTTAAAGTGATTAATTAACAGTTAACGTGGACTTACTTATATTTACGTATGCAATAGTTTGTTGCCGACTAAAAAGTGTTAACATCACGTAATATAGTTGACAATGGTTTTTGTAGTGTAAATTTTTTTATTTAATTGAATCTCCTCAAATGCCATACATATATACACATAATTTGGGTAGAAATATCATTTTTCTCCTGCAAGTGGGTCATTAGGGGATGAAAGTAATGGATTCAAAACTAACATTATTCTCTAAAGAATATTTTGAATTTATTATTCATATGCTCTAGAATTGAAATCCATGCTTGTACTCGGCAAGCCAAGAATTTCAGCATTAAATTGTACAATGGCCCCATTATATTCTTCCATGGTTTTATCTCCAATTGAAGAGATTCCGTATTTGACAAATAGGTGGCAGATCTGAATAACTGCCATTAATAGGAAGTTTACATAACAAGTAAGCTTCATGTAATCATTTGAGTGTTATAATAATGTAAAATATGATCATCCTTCAAATACAAAGCTGGCTATATAGTGGTTCTATGTTAGTTATGGTAGCAAAAGCAATACTAAAGTACAAATAATGGTCTATATTGTCAAAAGAATTTAACATATTACAGTGTTAAACTAGTTCAAATTCGAGAAGTATCTACTTGTCAATTGTTTAGATTGAGACTTTGACAAGAGAACATATAGCCTTCCTTCTTGATTTTCCCAGCTCCAAGTTTTGCTTCCAGTTCTTGCAAATTACCTTTTCAATGCTTGCTTGGTTATGTCTCACTCTTTAGACTTCCTTGAAAGCTTTAGCTATTGTTTTCCGGGTATTCTAAAGGAGTACCGTTTTGACTAATTGATTTGATTTTTTGTTTTGTATTGGTTAATGTTGCAAATTCTTGTTTTAGATTCTCATCCTACCATGCTCTACGCTTTGTTGGGACGTGCTTCTTGAGGAGGAACCTCGGAGTCACTTATGGTGCCCACTTAAAAGCGCCATGTGTGAGAGACCATAATACCACAAATAAAATATCTTTGGTGAGGTGTGTGTCCTGTGAGAATCTAAAAATACAAAGAATCGAGATCCTTAGTCGTTGGTACTGATCGAAGTTCCTAGATGTTCTTCTATTCTTCTTGTGTTGAATTGATTACATGAAGGGTACCACATGAATCACTATAACTTGGTTGATTTCACTTCACTCACATTCTCACACTGACCTAAGAATAACAATGATAAGAGTATTTCTCACAAAACAAACCCCTCACACTAGGAAGCCTCATAAGATGGCAGTTGGGAGAAGGAGATGAAGCACTTCTTCTTTACCTTTCCTGCATTTCTTTCTTTTAATACTTGTATTAGTTTGGCTAATTGAGTAATACAGGCATGCCAATATGAGGCAAATATTGCAACTGTTCATTGCTTAAAAGGAAGGAAACATATTTGTGAAAAAAGGGTCAGTGAGAAGGTTATTTCATCGTTCCAGATTGAAGGATTATGGCACGAGCAAAACAAATAATAAAGGATATAAGGCTCAATAAATGTTTATAATTTTTCAGATGGGGCTGGTTATTCTTGAGTATATATATGTAGTATGTGAGATGGTGAAATAAAAAAGACTTTAGACAAGTGCATGGGAGATTGTATAGACTTATTGAGGGTTTCGAGCCGTATATACATAAGTACTTGACCCCTGGTTTAGCATTGTAGTAGATGCATGGCTTTCAGAGCTAGGGTGGGGGTAAAAGAAGCTTTGCATTTTTTGTGATATTTTGAGGAAGTTAAACAGATTGTTCAATGGTATGCTAATGACACTGGTTTAAGTAGATCGAACAAGCTAAGCACAAATTTTACTATGGAGTTCACTATGATTTTGGTCTTTTGCATGGAAAAGAAACTCATGTGGCCAAAGAAACTTGAACCCGCAACCTCACCCTCTAACCCATACCATGGGGAGAGGAGATGCGTGGCATCAGGCTTAAGGCCAAGCCAAGTTCAATAAGATTGAAGCTAGTCCTCCCACCTATATGCATTCTACATTGGATTTTTCAGTCTCATTAAATTAGTGTTGTTTTGATGTCTAATGTCAAGTAGTTACAAGATTCTGCATTAACCATGGGAAGAGAAGAGGAGAAATTCATGCTGTCGATTTTTTGAACTCATAATCATGGGGATCAGACCAATACTTGATATCTCTTAGGATTTTACTAGTGGCAGATCATGTTATTGGCTACTTTGATCCTCTTAAGAGTTTCTCGGATACCTAGTCCATGTCGGTGGTGATCCTTGTATTGTTTGTGATTGCTGTATATGTTTGAACTTGTGAGATTTTAGGCCTTGAAACCTTCATATCAGTTGTGCAGCACTTTTGATCTCTAAGTTATCCAACCTATGAGTTCTTCATAGACCATATGCTAGTATAAGCAGTAGTCGCTGAAATGAGAGTGAATGGAGCTGCTTGATGACAGTAAGATTGTAATAGCCTTCATAAAGTCATCAACTTCTGTCAGGAAATTGTTTGAGTTAAAGGTGGCACCAACTTAACCGTCTCAGTAAATCTCTAATGACAGTTATTTTCTTGATGATTGCTTTTGTTGGGTAGACATGATGCTTATAGTATTTCCATGTTATAGCATGCAAGACTCTCAAAAGTGTTTCCAATCCTAGTTACTGTGAATTAAGTGTCAATTTCCCTGTTATTTACACTGCTCAAATTAAGCATCATATCTGCCTGACCAACTTCTTCTGTCTACAAGGATCCTTACCAAAAGTTATATGATGGAATTTTGGAATATTGTATATTGTACAGGAAATGGAATTGTTGCTGTTATCATTATGATCAAGATCTTCACTCACTAACCAAGAAAATTTTATTGTTTTGCAAAAACCTCCTTGTTCAGTAGATTACTTCCTAATTGATCCATTTATCTCTTCTTCATTGTTCAAATTTTAATTGTTAGGCATTTCATGTTGCTTTTGTTATTTTTGAAAATCATGCATGATAATTTTATATCATAATGTTTGATGCAGGAAAGTGAAGCTAAAGAAGGAGTGGCAAGCTGTGAGTGAAGTGAATGCATGCATGCTTCCCCCGCATCGGATGATACTTATTATTATCCTTCTGAAATTGTTGGTATTTCTGCTTTAACCATTTTGAAGTCATGCAGCTTCAATTTGCTATGTTCGATCGGATATATATTTTATTTATCTACCTATGTGTGCAAAAGCATTGTCTCCTTTTTGAATGAAGATGTAACTGACAATTCGATTGCAGTTATTCTTTTCTCGTAATTTTTTTCTTTCTACAAGTGTTCTTTAATGTCTATCTATTCCATTATTTAGGTCAAGAGATCGTGTGACAGTATTTGGTTCTTGAAGCTGACAGTTTGGGCTGATAAGTTCAACTTAGAATAACCATGCATGCTCATCTATATTTTTTCTCATCTACCTGGCATGCTCATCTATATGCGCAAGCATATTCTACGCAAATGGTTTTTTTTTACTCAATTCATACAAGCGATATTGAGGAGGGGAGGAATCGAACTTAGAACTTTTACATGGATAAATGTTCTTAACTATTTGAGCTATAAGTCCCTTGCATTCTATGTCCATGCTTAAAAGGCCCAAAACCGCGTTCTTTACATGAAGGTCTGAACTATGTTATTTCACCTCCTACATTTTTTGTTGAAGTTTAAACATGGATACCCATCAAATTTATGTGCATACCCACCAAAGGTGTCATTTCTTATACAACTCACTTTATAATTTGAGAGTCGTCGCACCAAAGTTTGCTGTTGGAACCCATGTGAGAGTAGGCCCAAAAGTTCCTGAAATATATGAATTTGGCCCCAAACTTGTGGGGCTTAAGATATTTTTGGATTCAAACTCGTGTGACAAAATTATTTATTAAAAAAAAAAATTTTGGCAAGCCTACGACGAGTGAAAAGTATGCTTATTAGTTGATGGGTCCATTGGATTATATACTAGATGGTGAAGGTTTTCAATATTTATGGATGCAATTAAGGTCTAAAGTTCGATTACCTCCTTTTTCAATATCTTCCAATATTGTTTGTATTCTTTTTAATATAGAAACATATCGAAATACATTTATACTTTGAAATACAAGCTGAAGTTTCAGATTTTTTTTCTTCTTTTCTAGACTGAATCAAGATTCAAATAGTCCAAGATGCTTAGGAGTGCTTTATTATGCATATACAAGCGACATCAATATGTAATTTATCAGAAGGTATCAATGGGTTGGCTAGCAGATGCCACACAAAGATTTCGAGACAAAAACTAAAACTAAAACTAGAACATCAACTAGAATGAATGTCAATCATTAACATCAACAAACTCTAACTGTCAACTGCAGAAATCCGTGAGGCATATAAATTAGGCTAAAAACATACAAGGCTCAAGTTCTTTCTGGATTTGAAATATGCGCGACGGAAGCGGATTGCACTTAGATGGTGGATATGAAACCATTGAAACAATAAGAGCAAAATATGAAATACAGAAATTCAAAAGACACCAAAGATTTATACTGGTTTGGCTCGTGTGTAGCTTACATCTAGTTCGAAGACAGCAAGAAATTCCACTAGTATCCCAAAAGAGATTACAACCAAAGGGAGATTAACCCTCTCACTTATCCTAGGAATTATAGAGTTTAACTCTCACAGCCCAAATCCCAATTACACCCAAGTCACTCTCAAGCCAATCACACAGAAGAGCCAAGAACACCAATATTGTTCTTGCTCACTAGGAAAGAATCCACTAAGAATAATACAAAGAAATAAACCTCCCACAAACACAAGAACAAATGAAAAAAACTCAACCTTTGAAATGACTTGATTTTCCCTCAACATCCTGTGTAGCCAAAGAGTAGTTTATCTCCACCATCATGGTGATACTCTCTAATGTTTCTCTCTATGTGGAAGTGTCTCACTTCTAATATTAAGCTTGCTCCTACCTCACTCTCTCTTGGCTCTCTTATGGGTTGCATATTTAAAGCCAACCCACTTCCTTTTTCTATGCACATTTATGTAGCCAACAAACAACAAATCACATGCACATAGTGTATTAAAAGACACAAACTCACAAGCCAAGCTCCAACTTTGTCTTTGCTTCCCAAAATCTTCCTCATATGCATGCATGACAAAAACATAGGAAATACTTTTCTAACAAAGACAATAATTTGAGCCAATATTCAACAACATAATTCTGGAAAACATGTGAATGAAAAGTATAGGGATTAGTTGATAGATATCCATATGCAGACCAAAAAAGAAAAGAAAAAAGTTAACATATTTTGTTGGATCTTTAAGAAAACAAAAAAGAAGATCCATAGGTTAAAATTGGGAAGTTTTCAAGTTTCAACACCAGAAACATATTGAAATGCATTTTGTGCTTTTTCAGAAAGCTTTTTCAAAGTAGTTTCCTTCTTTTGAGAGCATACATTCAAAATAACTTTTGCTTTAATTTACACAAATTAAAGTGCATGTCCAGAATGTGACCAAACGATAATGCCTAGATATATACGTATTATTCACACTTCATTTTGTATCTTGTCAAAGAGCTCAAACTTCAAAAGTCAAATTGCCCAAGAAGGCAAGAACCTCCTTAAAGAGAGGGCACTGGCGGATGGATTAGAATCGATTCGATCCATAAGCATTTAGAGCATTTCGAATGGGTTCTCTAAATGAGTTTATTAGTTAAACTTTAGATTAGAATTGAAAAACTATCAACTCAAATCATGCTTCCTATTCAGTTCGTAAAATCGAGATACCTCTAGGCTCTATAGTCTCTTTAGCAAAAAATTAACTTAAAAAAGGATCGTAATTGGAGATGCTCTTGGCATATGTTATGTATCGAGTTTGGGAAGCAATTGAAACCCAAATCAGAAACAAGTAGAATGAATGAATGTCAATCATTAAAATGAACAAACTCCAACTGTTAACTGCACAAATCAAGGAACATGTCCCAAATTGGGTGAGTCATGGGCAATAATTGAACATGAGGTTTGGGTTTCCCCCTCATTTTTATTATCCACCTCTTCTCCATGAATCACCTATAGAGTTTTAAATTTAATTGATGACACATAAATGGATGTCTTTCAATTTTAAAAAAAATGAAAACAAAATAAGCATTGCTAACAAGAATTAAAATAATAGATCACGTAGAACAAAGATGGAAGCATATATATATATATATATATATATATATATATATATATATATATATATATATATATATATTGATGGAGGCTTATAATAGATGAGCATGCAGCAGAGCGGGTGTGCATGGAGATGGAGCTGCTGCAGGAGGAGCTGTTGTGTTTAATGTTAATGGAGTGAGTAAGGTTCGAGTCCAGTCCAGGCTTTACTTCACGTGGATTGTGACTTTGTGAGTCTACAAAGTTTTGACATCTCATGTGACCAACATAAGGCGGAACCACACAACCAGCTCATTACTTAATTATTAATTAATTTGCTTTGGCCAATCAAAAGGAACCAAAGAAAAAAGAAAAAACAAATGAAGACAAACCAATGTGACTGATAAACGTTACCTGGAAATAGCCACCTAAAATCCCATTATTCCCGATTAAATGTCCTTTTAACTAAGGGATTTCTGACTGTTGATGAGATGCGGTATCATATAAATCAACCATAAAAAGTCACTTACTTGTACGTGGACGAATATATAAGGACTAATACTAAGTTGATTGCATAAAAATTAAAAATGAAAGGGCAGCTAGGGCGATGATGTGCCTTGTTGTGACTCTATTCTTAAGCGAATGACCGTAACACGACTCATGCAGAGAATTACTTTACTAGTTGCTTCTTGAGTTATCTTGTCATCTTATCACCTTCAAATACAAAACTATGCATTCTGGTGATGTCCGATGTGATTGATAAAAGCATTGGGTGGAAGAGCAAATCGACCATCTCCTTCATGTTTCTTTCAACCAATTCTTTTAAGAAATAATAATAATAATAAAATCTTCTATAAGCAAACTTTTCGCGGAACTAATATTGTTTAATGTATACATACATAGGTGAAAACGTTATCTCCAACTCCCAGCCTCCAAGTCCAAGGTTAAAGATGCGATTGAATGCGAACTTGGAATATATGCCCAACAAAAATACAAAATTTATTTGAAAAGTAGCATAAACTATGTTAGCGCACTGCAATTTGCAACGAATATAAGAAGAAGGAAACGAAACCATGACATTGACATCCCTAAAAGCATCTTTCAGGTTACTAGGGCAACTACAGGATGCATCCTTTTCATGCTTTGTTTAGCTTAAATGACACAAAATTCTAGGGGTGGCATTTTAGACCGAAAAACTGTTGTTGAGGCCCAAAAAATTCAAAGTTGGATCCAAATATATTTCTAACCCAATACGACGCGTAACAGAGAAAGAAGCTCGATCGGAGTATACTAGAGTTCGTCGTGTGTACTCTATAAGTTATAGTCCACATGTCACGCCAAGCAAACACGCAATACAAAGCGGAAAAACCTTATTTTTGCATCAAGCCACACTACAAGCTTAAGTGGGCCCAAGCTACGCAAATGCCTGAGGCTTGCTGAGCGGGTTGTGATATGGATGGTTACGAACGTTCATGAGACCCATTGATAGTCCAAGAAATGGAGGTTTGGGCTTGCTTGGGAGCACTAAAACCCATGCCCATTTCTTGAGCCCAATCACATGGGTAAGCATGAGAGAGAAGCAGCCCATCATCTTAGAAAAATAGCCCAGCTCGTAGAAAAGTATTCCAGCACCTCCAAAATATCTCAAAGATCTCCAACACATGACTAAAGCTTAAATCCAAGACAAGCCATCGTCAGAACCAGAGGATATTTACGTGTACAAGTTGCTGGGACCTTCAGACCATCACCTTTACCCACTTATTTCCCCCGCCAGCTCTTGTCAGAAAATAAGGAAGGAAAGAATGAGAGAGTGTTGACAAAGATAAGAGGGTGCCACAGAGATAGTTGTGGGAAGACTCTAGAGCTCCCAAAAAACTTGTATGTGTGTGTTTGGATTAGGGGAATTTCACAAAATGGGGGTTGAATCGAAGGAAGTGAGGAAAAGAGAGGGGAAGACTTAGCAATATTGGGGAGAACCAGCTAGGATTTCTTGGGAAGAAGGAGCTTCCAGCGCCTATAAAAAATGGCATCCTCTACCCAGTAGGACCAACTCATCCAGAGCAAAAATCACATCCAGGGAGAGCAAGCATTCTCACTCACCGTGGGAACCTTCGATTTCAAGCTTTGTTCTCCCATATTCTTCTTTACTCTTCTAGGAACTCATCCAGGGAGAGCAAGCATCCCCTCTCACTACTGGAACCCTTCAATTTCGAGCTATATTCTCCAATCTCCTTCCTTTTTCTCTTCTGGAAAACCATTCAAGACAGCGACGAAGCTTTCGTCAAGCTGCCGGAAACCTTCTCAAGCCACCCATTCTTCCACCCTCATCTTTTCCTCTCTTCCCTCAACAAATCCTTCCAAAATTCTCTCTCTTCATGCTTTAGACCTCTGTTCCTCATAGGAAATCCAAGCTTTCTCTCTCAAATGCTAAACTTATGAATGCTCAGCTCCTATGCCACAAGCTTCCAAGCCATAATTTTGATATGTAAGCAACTATTTATTTTGTTGGTGAAAGAAACCAAGGTGCTTCCTCAGGCTCCATGAACCTTTCAAAGCACTCTTGGGACTTGGTTCTTGAACTAAGGCACAAGGGCAATTCCACCAATTTGCTCTTTATAACAGCCCAAGCCCATTCATCAAGCTGCTGGAACGAAAAAGCCCCTACAACTACGAAACCGCGAAAACCTACTGAAGTATTACCACATTTGAACCGAGCATTCGGGAAAAACGACCGCATTTTGTGGTTGCGGTTAGAAATACCCAAAATATGTGGTATACCGCAAACGTTATATAATTAATAATTAAAATACATTTTTATAATGAATTGATATTAACTAATAGCCGTTAGATGAATCTCACGGTTATGATTTCTCTCATCTCATCTAACCTATATCTCTCTCTCACTCGATTTTCTCATTCATCTCTCTCTCTGTCCCAGACACGAAAACAAAAACGGAAAAACCTCAGCCGCTCAACATCGACGTCTCTATCTCAATCAACTTCGCATGTGCCGCCTCTGCCTCAACCTCGCTACCACTCTCACTCAACCTCAGCCTCTCTCTCAAGCCTCTATCTCAGTTAACCTCACTGGCACCACCTTTCTCACTCAACCTCGCCACCGCAATCACTCAACCTCATCCTCAATTATCATCAATTTGGAGCTATCAATCAGTATAGCCTCAGGTTAACCTAACCCTAATTTCTGAAATTGAGGGGTTTTAAAATTAGGACTTTTCTTATTCTCTTCAATCTGTGATTTCTTTTCTTCATTCCCTTTCTCTGTCATCTCTCTCCCTCTTCTCTTTCTTTGTCGATTTCTCTCCCTCTTTCCCTCTCCCTATTTCTCTATCAATCGGTGGATACCGCGTTTTTTGCAGACACCAACTGGAGTTGCGGTTCCATCGAATCACGTTTAACTGCAACTTTGCGGACAGTAGAGGTCTCAAATAATGCTATACTGCAATATCTCAGGCGGTTTGCAGATTGCCTGAAAAATTGCGTTTCCGAACTGCATCCAGCCCTACAAAATTCAACACTTAGAACTGATTAATTGTATAATTAATTCTTAATGAGCCACCTGCCATCTATTGGGAGACATAATATTTTACCCACCAAGAGGAACACAAACAATATCGGTGACTGTAGAAATGGGAAAATGGTTGGTTTTCGTATGATGAAAAGTCAAGATACCCATTAGACGTAAAGAAGAATTATATTGCAAAAACAATTTGTATTAAATATTGCAAAAACAATTTGTATTAAACAAACAAACAATTGTGAAGCTTTGATTTGACTGTCCAATTTCAACATGGAAGCAAATGGAACTCAAACACCAAATTCCACCAAAGTTTGGTGCAATCGTCACATGATAAATAGTAGAATGTTATGACTATATTGGATTCAGAAAAACTTGGAATGAAACTTGTTGCTTGCTAACTAGAGTGCTGAAATGAACTTTTGACATTACATCACATAACCATAACACTGCTGTACTTGTACCTACAATATTCACATACATGGAACAAGGATAAAAAGTAGATCACCACAACCCCAAAATCTTTATAACATCAATCTTAGGTTGCATGTAGGCATTCACTCTTACAAGCATATGGCTGAAACAACAGCAACCGCCAGATGCATTCGATCATCAGCTCAAGCGTAAGGGAGGGGGGTGCTTAATCAACAGAGCATCGCCTTCTTCTGCGTCAGTCCAATCCAGATTATCCGATCGAGAGGCACCGCAGTCAACCTAGCCCTGGCCACCGATGAGGCAAAATTCCTTTTCCACTTTCAAACTCACGCAATCCGCAATTTCCCCCATTTCCCTCCAAGGACTGTGTTACCCTGATAATTCCATGTCGAACTAAATCAGTACCAAACCATGATTGAGTAAATGCATTAGAAGGAGGGAGGCATCACTAAGATAACCATGATTGAGGCATCAAATTAGTACCAAACCAAGATTGAGTAATTACACTAGAAGTAGGCATTCACAAAGATAACCAATACAGAATCAGACCTTTGCGACAAAAATAAAACATAGAAACTGTAACATGTGGAGAACAATAACTAATACCAATTGGGTTTAGCCCATCTCCTCTCATTCGATTGTTTATCAAATGGCGTACACAAAAATTCTACTTTATAAATCATTTTTGAACAGAGACAAAAATACTACTTTATAATTCATTCACATCCTTGGACCTCAGATACTCAATGCAAGTTCTGTTTTCTCATTCTCCAAAACCACAAAACATGCAAATCAGCCCATTTCCCTATAATCCCATTAAAGTTAAATTTAGAGTGACAAGGAAGAAATTTCAAGATATTATCACATAAAAGACTCATCATACGAATAAGAGATCATCTAATTGTGAATGCCTTCTGTTTCTAATGCATAATAAGACATCTTCCCCCAAAATTCAAAGTCAACAATCATTGAATTAAAGCCAGAAAGATGAGAAGCCAAATAATCACTGAATTCAATCAGAATGATTCATACATGAACACAAAGTTGCAAAATTTACCTGAGACAATCGAAATTGAATCAGAAGGAGTTCATCTCAAGGCAGTAAGTGCGCCTCTTGATCAGCATATTGGCCGCGGTCCCATACGGCTCTTCAAAGGCGGTTGAAACCCAAGACAGATCAGAAGAGACATCCTTCTTCGAGGTAGCAGATTGCTCGCTGGGCCTTATAGCAACCAAAGTCGCACCCTTTAAGACAACCCCATCAGGCAATTCCAAGTGGGGCGCGTACCAAAGCCTCATATTCAGGGCAGGCACGAGCGTCCTCTTCGACGCCGAAGAGGCCGACAATGGCTTCACCCTCAGCTCCTCCAGCTGGTCCCTGTTCATGTACAACACCCCCTGCCCATCAGCATCGGTCAGCACCAAGCTATCAAGCGTTTTGTGCTCGGAAATGATGGGCTGAAGCAGGTAGTGCCTGGCCGAGGCAGCGATCAACGAGCTTATCGTCCAGACCACCCTCAGCTTCAGGCCTCCGTTAGTGTAAAACGAGTCGGGTATGCTTCCATTGTCGTCCGAAACAGCGCCGTTGGTGTTGGCGCAAAACCCATCCGACCCATTGTCCTGAACATCGGAAATTTTGGTGGGCCCCCGGTGGATGACAGAGGAGGCTCCGAGGATGACGCAGTTGTCTAAGGTGGAGCCGAAATCGGCCCTCCACTTGAGCAAAACGCCGTCGTCGATGCCGAGCTCGCCGCTGGGGAGCTCGATCCGGAGGAAGCGAATCTCGTTGAAGTTCTTAAGGACTTGAGTCGGGGAGTGGTGGGTGACGCCGGATTGGTCGAAGCTGCTGCTGTCAGCGACGGATGAGTCGGGGTCGTCGACGGCGAGGGCGGAGTGGGACCCATTTGTGGATCGTCTTGTGGGGCCCAGGAACTGGCCGAGGGCCTGGAGAGGCTTGACAATGCCGCCGAAGACGAGGCGGAAGAGGGCGGAGAAGGGGGTCCGGGACTTGTCAGAGGAAGATGCGGAGGAGGCGGAGGAGGGGGAAGAGTCGTCGTCGGAGATGACGCAGTCGACGCGGACGACGACGTTTTCGACTTGGGGGACGAGGGAGTGGAAGCGGCGCGAAACGACGCAGCATCGGCCTAGGGCCTTGACGTCGCCGATCTTGTTGAAGATTAGGAGGAGGAGGGAGTCCGGGAGGAGATCGAAGTCGTCGTCGTCCATGTAAGAGGGCTCTGGGTAGACTCGGGAGGAGAAGGTCAGATCTGAGCGCAGAGACGACATCGTTTCGATTTGGGGCTAGTGGGTTTGTGGGTTTGAGATAGAGGAAGGAGAAGGTCTGATTAGGGCTGAGGTGGGTAGATCTGAGAGGGGGGAAATGGCATGGCAGATTTCAGAGAGGGAGAGAGAGAGAGAGAGAGAGAAAGGGGAAATGGGAAATGGTGGGAGGAGGAGATATATCCACGCACGCTTACGGGTTATAGGCTTGTTGTTTCTGTCATTTTAGGATCCGCAGAGAGAGAGAGAGAGACAATACGAAATGGAAATTTGATAAATTGATAATATGAGAGATTGACAGAGAGGGGCACAGCACAATGTCTGTTTTTGTAAATTTTATTCTTAGGGTTTTTAGGTCTAATAGTTTCTAAATTTGACAAGATTCGCATTTTGATCCCTCAATTTTCAAAATCGTTGAAGTGTTCCTTCAATTTTACTTTTTTTTTTAATGACAAATGGTATTGCCATCAATTTTGTTATCTTTTCTGTTAAATGCATGGGCAAAATGATATTTTTGTATTATTATTTTTAATTTATGCACCCATTTTCTTCATCTTCTCTCTCCAGCATTCATCCCTCTCCTCCATTCCTGTTTTTCAGTTCGTAAAAATTATGCAATACTATCTCTCTTCAGTCAATCTTCATCACCTATTGATTTCTCCCCCTTTTTCCCTAATATATTTAAATTGAAGATGAAAAAAGTGATAATGCAATGGCTCATATATGGAGAGAGATTCCTCATATCTTTAGGAGAGAGTTGGAAAACTTAAATTGGTTTCCAACTGTTAGTATTTTATTGGATGGGGATACTGATGTGGGATGCTGATTGTGGAATCCATGTGACAGTGAAGGTGTTCTCCCAAGAGTGAAGCAATTTCCGATTTTGACCATTAAAAGTACATGTGCCATGCATATACTCAAATTTAACATAAAAAGTTAACAAAACTGACGATATGACCAATTGTCTTAATTAAACTAAAGTTGAAGGACCACGAGAACAATTTTGAAAATTGAGGAACCAAAATGTAAATCGAGTCAAAGTTCAGGGACCATTGAACTCAAAAACCCTTATTCTTACTTTTGTCTTATACTTTGCTCTTGCTTTTTCTTTTTCTTTTTTCATTCTAACTTATTCTTTTCCTTGTTTGGAAATTCTATTTAAGCTTGGAATTATATTTTCAATTATTCCCTTAAAATAAATGTTTAAATGGAATCAATATTTTTAGCTTTTTTTTTTCAATTAAAAAATTATTTAGCCTTATATATACGCCTCTCACTCTAAGGCATTGTGGAGGCGTGGCGTATCTCTCTCTCAAACCATGATCATTTGACAATGAACCAAAAAAGACATGATCATTGATCATTGTTAGTTAAGTTAGCATCAATAGTCCCCGACCCCAACGATTGAGACTAGAGAGAGTTGTCACGGCCACCGGCCAGTGCCCTCACCAAATCAATTTTTCCTTTTAATACTTTTGTCAACTTAAGTAACTCTATAGAAGAGATACAATGTGCAACTAAAATTTTTCTCATGACTTTATTCTGTCTTTTCCCCCCTTATTCTTTTGTTAACGATTTTAGGATGCTCTCAAATAATTATGATAACAACAAAAAAGGAAACTAAATTGTAATAAAAAGAGGTATGATCTCGACTCTACCTTAAACTATGGTCCACAATAGGGGAAAAAAGACCGAACTATGGTGTCTTTCGTTTATTTTGACATAAAACAATTTAGAAAAAAAGGACATGATTGTCTTAATCTTCTTTGTTGGGCAACATCAATGCTTGAAATTACCTCGTGTGGAGGCACCAATTGCCCTAAAATACCCTTCAATTGACATCGAAATAATCGAATAGGTGAGTTTCGGGTATGCCACGTAAACAATTAACGGAAATTTTAACGGTAAAGTTAATGTTGGAACCAAATTGTGAAAAATTAAAAAGATTATGATACATGATTGTTAAAATTGAGAGTGCGAATTCAGAGTATTAAATTGAAATTAACCCCAAAAAAATTGTAAAAAATTGATTGTTGCGACCCAATATCTGATCTATGGATAATAAACAATGGGTTGCAAAGCATGGTAGATGGTTGGCTCTCAAGTAAAACAATATTTTCATTTATATTAAAGACACCCAAATTTATAAGAAAAATAATTAGTAATGAATAACATCTTCAAGGAAAATATTAAATTGAAATTTGGTGACTTAGTTGACAATTTAACCACTCTGGAAGATAATTTAATGCTGGTTTAAAATAATAATAAATTCAAAGTTTCAATTTGTTTTTAAGGTGAAGAAAGAAAGAAAGAGGATGAGTGGGTGGATAGGTAGGGCTGTCTGCAATGTGGTCGGACGGATAAAGACGTAAAAAGCCGTAACAAAAGGCCGCAAAGTAGGTCAAGTTGGGTTGGCTTCGGCTTAGCGCTCTGGCCCGATTTTATTTCCCTTTTTCTTTTTTATTTACTCTTATTTTATACTTTCAAATTGCTTTTACTTTCTTTTTCAGAGAATTTTATTACTATTTTGGACCTGAAATGACGTTTTGGGCTGAACTATAATCCCAGAAACGAAAGAAGATGGTGAGTTTGATTCAGATGAAAGCAAAGTATGGAAATGGAACCCACCTCCTGTTCTTTGTCATTAATTTCGGCCACATCAAAACTCCTTTTAAAAAAAAAAATAAAATAAAAATACAACGAGATGTCCTCACACCTGAAGAGTGGAATTAATGAAAATTATATTATTTAGCTAGTAGAAACTATGCAAATAAATTTTTGACAAAACAATAAATTAATACAGAAAATTACACTAATGCTATAAAATATTGTTGAAGGTAATTATGTTTAATCTTTCGTTCATAAAGTTATATGTGATTCCCACGTTACTCGTTTTGAATGGTATTGCTACACACTATTTTTCAAGAGTAACATGTGAAGCTTGTGCAATGTTTTAAATCCAAAAATAAAATAAGAAGACAAAATTAGTTATATGTGGCACATTGCAAATTTGAATTGAGGCGGAAAATAACCCGATTTTCTTTATTTCAAGCTGCGAATTGCAAATGGGTTTATATATATGTATATAGCAGTTCAAATCATTAAAATGTAACACATAGTATGCCATACAAAAACGTTCCTCAAATAATTATATAGGTTGAGTTTTTTTGTTGGGATAATTAAACTTAAAATTTGAATGTGTATCAATGATTTTTAAGACTTGAGTTTGAAGATCAAATAAAATGCAGTTTGTATCCCATCCAGGTGTCACATAAGCATGTGCAATTAAATTTAAGCATAAAAATAAAAATAAAAAATAAAAAAAGGAAAAGAAAATCACACGCACGTTGTGGGCCTTGTGGCATGCCATGTGTTCATAAACACATGATGCCGTGGCGTCCGTACTAGTTTGATGGTACAAAGTTACAAACTACAAACATAAAATTCACTTAATTCATTTACCACCCCCAATTCCATGTTGACTCCAAGTGATTTCGAATTGATAACGACTTGGATGGTTATGTTTAATGGCGATTTTATTAAATAATACACAAAGTTATTCAACGCGTGTTTGATTCATAATGTCGGATATTTATGATGAAACTAAATTATTTCATTTTATTTTATTTTTGAATAGAGATCGTTTTCTTATCTTAGCTATCCTTAACCTCTAATCTAATGGTGTGTTTACTAATCAGAAATTGGAATTCTAATTAGGAATTGAATTCCACTAATGGAGGATTCTTGTGTTTACTTCACATCAAGGAATTGAAAAGTAAGTGAGACTCACATGAAATTAGGAATTGAATTCTTGATTTGGGAGGAATTCAATTCTTAGATGGGAGATGGTATTCTAATTCTTGGAGAACTAACCCATTAGGTATTCATCTTTTTTACCCATTATATCCTCACACAATTTTCAAAATTCCAACAATGGGGACATTTTAGTAATTAGTACCACTCATACCCCAATTCCATATGGTTTTGTAAACAACTTCAATAAGAATCCGGAATCTAACTCTCCTCAATCCATATGGTTTAGTAAACAACTTCAATAGGAATCCGGAATCTAATTCTTCTTAATCCAACTCCTCCTCAATTCAATTCATCCTCAATTCAATTCCTCATAATCTAATTACGGATTAGTAAACATGTCATAAAAGTGGAAAATGAAAAATCCAGAAGCTGCCCATGAACCCTTTGCTTTCTTGGTAAAAGCCTTATACACATAAAATACAAAAATATTTAGAAAGTAGAGCACATTTTCATATATATTTTTCTCAATTTTATTTATTTATTTATTTATAATTTAGCATGATCTAGGGTAGGGCAAGAAAATCTTCCTTTCATCGTCGGGTTAATTTGTCATTTAGGTAGGAGGAAGCTAAGCAAAATAAGAGAGCTCTGAAAGCTACTGGAACTTTATAATGGAAAGAGAGAAGCCAAAACAATATATCCTTCATAGTCAATTGTAGCCCATGATCATATCAGAAGGAGACAAGCTGTCCTTATAATGCTCCTCACACCACCCATCCATTAGAGCCATGAGAGAAGAGAAGAGACTGTAAAACAAGGAGGCATAAAAATGGGAAATTGAATTAAATTCATGACACAAACAGACAGTGTATATGGTTGAGAGCAATAAATAAGAGTTGCAATCAAGGGCCAAGGCAAAAACTTGGCTACAAGCATGGGAGAAGGAACAATTATAAGATTTTGTGGGTGTGGCATCCAAGTCTGCCTCTGATCATATGTGGCCATGCTCTTAATAATGTGGTCCCCTAACCTCTTGTTATTCTTTATTTTTATAACTTATGGTGACCTTATTAGAGTGTCTCTAACAATCTTTTCAAAAATTTTGGAATTCTAAAATAGATGAGCTACATCAGAAAAACTATCTTCAACAGTCTCTTCAACCTCAGTCATCAAAGTTGTAAATTCTTTCTCTCTCTTCAGGACTGGTATGGTAAGTTGACTTTGGTTCTTCAAATATTTAATTTTACTTTGGAAAAACAAACCTACATTGAAAATGTTAAAAACATGCATTTTTTCTTTTCATATAATAAATAAATACACAAACATTTTTCACATATTTTCATATTTTTTTATTATTTTCCATAATATTGCATTAATTGAATTGAAGAATCCGTTGGAGCAAAAATTATTGAAGTAGCAAATAAGGCTTTTCAAATTGTCATGTAAGTTAACAAACTTCAATTTAAAGAGTTTTATTTGCTACTCATGTTGGAGATGCTCTTATGTGCCTCCGGTTAATTAAACGGGGCATTTAATGAAAATGAGAGACTCTCATACAACATGATGACCTTAGATTTGGTGATGGAGCGCCTACCACTCACTGGGTCTGGGTGTAATTTTCCATTTCCTATTATGAATTATTAGGGGTGTTTAATGATGTTTCATTGTAATGATAGTGACAATGCTGGCAAACATGCATGTCCCCAACCCCACGCATACAACAAGATAAGGTGCACATTTATGGATACACATAACATCCTCTAATCAGTCCTTGAACTTGAGGGTTTATTACTTATGGGGATTAGTAACTTAATAAAAAAATCTAATGTTGTTTTGTCGGATTTCTTTTCTAATGCAAATGTTTATGTTATCAGACAGTTCAACAAAAAGATTATTCATGTGTAATTTTATATGTATTCTTTATGTGCCCTGTTCTAAATTATTATTAGAGAATCCTAAGAAGTGGTCCTCTGTTCTAAGTTCTCACATCACATGTTGCCTATAGGAAAGGTTTGGCTTTGTGTGGTGTGGATACTCTGCTGATCAATTCATTGATTTTCAATTAGAACAAAATTATGTAAGAGCAATTTATTTGTTTTAAAATTATTAGAATCAGTTGCGTGTCAGACGGTTAAGAATGCATCACATGTTCACACGCTCACACGGGATTGAAGATATCATTAGCAATATTTTTATTTATGGTTTTTTTTACTGTTTGTATTGTGGATCATTTCCTAAACATATATATCTCATTGATTTGGAGCTTACCAACATCACATATTAAATATCTATAAAGATTATTACTCTAATTACATTGGCTTCAAAGATTTACTGCCTACTATAGTTTATGCAATTATGAATACATACCTTTATTATAACATAACATGTATGATCATTAATTATAACGCTTTCCCTCCTCATTTTCTTCTTCTTTGTTGTGTCTTATTATAATATGATTCCAACTCCAAGCAGCTTTATACACACAAAAAAGCATTTCTAGAAGCCATCAATTGGCAACAAAACAAAGAATTTTTTTTCCCATTAGCATCATTTCCTAAGCAGGCAACATGCATGCTGGAAGATCCACATCAAGAATAGACAAGACTTTGAAACAGTTGTCAATAGGTAAATTTTTTTTTTCTCTTAGTTTTGGCTTACATATAAGCCATTGTATACTAATTTGTTTGATAAATAGTACTAACTATATATATATATATTTGCTATAAGTTAGAACAGATATCAGAAAATATGGTGTTTTGCCTAAATTTCCTCTTATTTTGTTCTTTCCTTTAGTGGTACATTTAAGTATTTCTGGTGCAGATTGTGTTGCAGCCTGGCCCCTGCATCTATGAACATCAGTTTTGGCAGCACTTGAGTGCTATTAGTGCTATTAATTGTGGGTTGTTTAGGGCTGGACATATAAATTGAATAAAGGACCATATTCATATATATCAGCTGAAGAATGAAGGACACAGCTTTTACAAATTCCAAATTCCATAATAAGGGAAGGACAATCTTTTTAAGACAATTCATTGTCTCACCAACTCAACCGCCCAACTTTACTTTTGATCCAGAAACCCCATAGTTCATGGCTCCAAATTCCACAAGCCACTTCATCTAAATCTGAGAAGGATAAACATTTGTGTGAAACGGGGATAGCATCCCTTGATTTTCTATCCTCGATCAATCACGGTATGTTATACATGATAACTTTTCCACATGACATATCTTGATTGACCGGAAATAACAAAGCATTGTTATTCCCGTTTCACACAAGTTTTTCTGTCCTAAAGAGGCATGGTTTCACCTTAACTGGATAACCCTTTTCATAGGTTTCAATCCATTCTACAAAATGTTCAAATCCAAACCAAACAACCACCAATCCACTAGTCCTCGCAGAAAATCTCAACAAATATGGTGACCACATGTTAGCGAAGCTTGATATTTGGCAATTGGGATTTGGATATTTAGGTGCACTTGGTATTTTGGGCACATCTGATTTTTAGTGGATGTGCAGAGAAGATAGTCATTGCAATATGATAATGGGTTCCAAAACAGCTCAGCTTCTTCCCTCCAACAACTGGTCACAAAGAAGTAATGAAATCCAGCTAAGCTTCACACACTCTGTCTAGCTAATAGAGTAGACCATGGCCAATTTTAATAAGCTCCTCTTGGGCTCTCAACATGATCTGTATGCATTATTTAATCTCACAAAGCTTAGAAGCTGTCTCTTGCCACCACCAAAAGTTTCCATTATTGTCTCTACCATGTTCCCCTTAATGAACAATACCAATAAAAACAAAAAATAAAGACATAGTATTATATTAATTAATCAAACATTATATTGAACAAATTTGTTTGTAGGGTCCATATATACACCACTGATTTTTTTTTTTAATATAAATTTTTATTTTTAATTTTATATTTCTGGATCATAACATGCTTCACAAATCTAAAATTAATTGGGGCCAATTCATCTGCCTCTCATTTCTTTTACTTTAAAAAAGAAAAAGAAAATAAAGTTGACGTACCTAGTTGAGAGGGACGTGAAGACAAAACTCATTTTGTATAAAGAAAAAAGTATAGATAGAATTCAAGAATTGTAAGATATGAATAATTCTGAAATAATTTGCAAGTAAATTAGTAACCACACCAGACGAAAGAGAGAAGGGGACATAATTATGAAATAATTTGAATACAAAATGTTCACAAAATGCCAAAAAGAAAAAAAGAAGAAGGTTCACAGAAATTGCTAGAGCCAAATAGAAGGGCCAACTCAGAAGCCAATTCCTTGACGTTGACTAACAAGCACAAGACCGTTACTACGTAAGATACATTGTCTGTCCTCAATGGTTCAAAATTCAAATGGTTTTTGCAAAAGATTGTTTGAATTTGTACATCATGATAACATTGAAGAGGCTGACAGACAAGATGTCCATGTCCGCTTGGAGAAAAAACTTGTATATCACGGGCTAATTCCTCCTGCTTGAATGTGCAAATCAGAAAGTAACAGGAAAAAAACCATGACATTAACTTGACAACATTTCAACTAGAACTATAATATTTCCTTTACGTTTATTCATCCATGCATATCACCCACATAGTGTAAGGTATATTGGGACAAACAATAATTTATTGAAACAGAGAAAAAGTTTGAAAAGACAAAAAAGGAAGTTTCCCAGGATTCACAAAGATTGTTACTTATCCTACAAGTCTCGCCCGCAACGGTCACATATGTTAGAAGCATCCAAAGAGATGTTTTTTTGGGTTTTCCTTCTGCATCTTTGGTAGATCAAGTTCCAGAACATCAGAAAGTGCCTTTGATCCTTCTTGGAGCTCCTCCAAACTGAAAAAATGCGCATAAAGTTATATGATTGGAACAAAATCAAGTATTTAAACTGAAGGTAAATACTGAGAAACAAATGAAGGCACACAAGTTGTATTTATGTTGGCGCACGAAAGATACTACTTGTGGGAGTGATTTTTCTCCCTAGAGAATATTTGTTTACAAATTCACCCTTGCTGCCACCTCCTCTCTCTCTCACACACAAGGCTCCGACCTTCACACACGGCTCCGACCACCCAGTGCTCTCCCCGTGAGAGAAAACTCCGTACCCTTTTTTAGCAATTGATTCTCAAAGATTCAATCAACCTAACTTAGGCATCGGAGGGCCTTTGGCCAACACCCCCGGGTGTGGTCTTTTCACTCCGTATTGTTTTGCAGGATTGAGAGACGGGTGTGGTCTTTTCACTTCTCCTTCTTGTCTCTCAATCTTGCAAAACAATACGGAGTGACAAGACCACACCCGGGGGGTGTTGGCCAAAGGCCCTCCGATGCCTAAGTTAGGTCGATTGAATCTTTGTGAAACAATAGCTAAAAAATGGTATGAAGTTTTCTCTCATGGGGAGAGCACCGGGTGGGCGGAGCCGTGTGTGAAGGCTGGAGCCTTGCGTGTGAGAGAGAGGAGGTGGCGGCAAGGGTGAATTTTTGCAAAGTTTTGGGAGCTCAGAAAGTGTTACCTCATGCCTTCGTGTAGCTTTGTATTTATGGAGCCTCGAGTGGCTAGAGTTTTAGGAAAAAATAATCCTTGTAGGGAAAGAAATTATTTTTCCTTAATTTGGAGAGATTTGAATCAATTAGAGATTTGATTAGAATCAAATCCCCAATTATGGCAAGAATCCCCAATTTAATCAAATAATCTCCAAATTGATGGGATTAATTATTTGACCTAGGATCTTCAAATATTTGCTTCCACACTACTCAACATATTGACTTGTAGATTGTAAGAAAATAGAAATGACACAAACAAACAGAGAGGAAATGGGATTCATCTTAGCACCGATAATATCTTATATAGTAAATTTGGGGGTTCCTACAGGTGTCAATATCGGAAAATAGAAATGACAACTTGTGGATATGTAGTGTAATATATCAATCTAGTTGCAGGAAAAAAGAAAAAAGTGCTTGAAGAAGCTGAAAGTGCATTAGGACTTACTAAGGATGGTTCGACATAACAGTAGAATAGTACTAAAAAGCCTGCCTGGTTGATTTCAGAACTTGCCAATGCTAAATCTAGTTACCGGAGTAGTGTATCTTGGAAACTATAGGTAATGAACTAGGGACTTATCTCTCAAGTAGACTACTTTAGGAATCGCAACTGAACTATTCACTCATTTAAGAAATACATGGCCGGTCGCCCAGCCTCTCACAGTTTGCATGCGGACATCCACCCACTTGATATTTTTCCACACACATACATATAAATATCGACCAAACATATAGAAATATGTAAGAAAATATAATATAAATTTATTCTAGGATAACCTGTGTTCATCATAGAGCATAATTAATCCCTTTTCCACTGATATAAAGGTAAACAGAGTGCAGGAAAAGGTACCTCCGGACCATAGTTATGCATGTCAGGTTTTTAGTTTCAAAGAGATTAAAACATGATTTATCATCAACATCTGCATTTACCTCATGGAAAGTGGAGGAGTCAATCGGATAATAGTATCATGTGTTGGCTTGGCAAGAATTCCTCTCTCCTTCAACTTCAGGCAGATATCATAAGCAGAAACGGGGAACAAATTCTTGCTATTGAGCTCCACAGCATTGAACAAACCTCTTCCTCGAACTTCCTTTATGTAGTTTGGGTATTGCTGCTGAATCTGGAGTAACTGATTCCTAAGCTCCTGTCCCATTTGGACGGATCTGTAGGATAGTTGAACATCAAGAAACATAATTTCTATAACAATTTTATAATGACGTCACAAGGGGAGGCTAGTGAAAGGCTTTATAAGTACTAGACTCATACACAGGTTATGTGTGTGTAAAATAAAACAATATATACACTTGGAGAAAAGCACGGAGGAAGAAAAAGATTGAGTATGGGGGAGAGAGAGAGGAGGAATGTGCACAACATTACCAAATTAATGTATGGACCTGTGTTCTTTCAGGAAGTATTCTTATTATTTATCATGTTGATTGCAGCTTGACTGCAAAATCATATTGTTTGCAGCCTGACTGCAATCTGAACATTAAAGATTGATCATGATGCTAAGTTCTTCAAACTTGAGTTCAGAAAAGAAAAACTTAAAGCTACTATGCAGGATAATTACATATTTATTCCTTAATCAGTCATCCAAATATAAATCCCCAAATATAAAATCTAGGAGTAGAGGATAGAAGAAACACCCTTAAGGATCACCACGGATCATTATCACATTCATAGATTGGCATGCCAAAATCTCTCTGTGAACTTGAGCAACAGATTTTGATTATATAAAGAGATAATGCATTCTCCATATTTTAGTTCTCAACAAACCGATAAACATGACCAAAAATAAAATATTTTAGCAAGACTTCATTAGTCACTTTCCAGCTTTTGTTTTCAGTTATCTCATTACTAAAAAACATCACGCTACATATGTAATACCTTTCAGCAAGTCTCTCGTCTCTGATTACATCTAGTGAGGCAACAGCAACTGCACTGGCCAATGGATTACCCCCAAAAGTACTGCAAATTAGCCCAAATAATAGCAGGGTGAGCTCTATTATAATAAAACCAAAATGAAGGCAAGCAGGTGGAAAATAGACTATCAACATCTCACCATCCCACTGACTGAGGTTAAGATGAAGACCTCCCACAAACTACAACGCTGAATACTCAAATAGGTGTAACATTGTAAACTAGAACTCTTATACAAGTGAGGTTTTTCCTAAAGGTTTTTACTCTTTTGAACCCTGTGGAACAAATGAATCAACTGAGGGGCATTCCTATTCCAACCATCTTCTGGACACAACCAAGGGCAGTAATTCTTTTCCGTATCCATTTGAACCAGATATACTAGCACAGGGGGAATGGAAAGCTTCTGTTATGTCCTATGTTTTTTCTTTTTTAAAAGAAGCATACTGCATAACAATGGATACTATTAAAGATCAGGAGATCAGTCCTGGTAAATACCTTTCGAGTAAAAAAATTAGTGTCCAGAAATACATCTACAGAATTTAAGATGGTAAGTGGATTAAGGAATAATCTATAAATGGAAGCAGTTATAGAAGCAAACCTTCCATGCTCTCCAGGTTGGATACAAAGCATTACATCTTTGTCTGCGAGCACTGCACTTACAGGTATCACTCCACCGCCCAATGCTTTTCCTAGTATCTGAATAAAACCCATAAAGTCTTAGTAAGTATGAAACATATTTAGCACAATTATAAACCAGTGTCTCGTGGTGTGGAGAAAAAATTAAATATACGAAAAAAGAAGAAGAGGTATAATGATGAATCAAGTAATAGCTTCCGCATTTTAACGTATTGTCAAAGGTTTAGAAAAAGAAGAAATATGTCTTTAGAGCTAGGCGACTCTAAAATAAAATATGAGAAATGATATTGGTATGTCTATATCAGCAGTCAAAAAAAGTTATCAATACTTAAAGATACTCACCACTACATCTGGGCGAACTTCCTCCCAATTACAAGCCAGCATTTTCCCTGACCTTGCTAAACCAGATTGTATTTCATCAGCAATCATTAAAATATTAAATTTCGAGCATAGCTCTCTGACAGATTTCAGATAACCTTCTGGAGGAATTATAACCTGTGATCGCACAACACAACAGACAATTTTCTCAAAACAATTTATTGAAGATGGCAATAATTGTGTAAAACAAATTGAACTACTCAGTCATTTCTTGAGTTTATGGTTTAGAACACATGGTAGAATCCTGCATGCAACAAGTCTAAGTTGGTGACATTCCTCTGGAACATCCTAAATCAATCCGATATTGAATTCCTAAAAAAACATACCCCAGCCTCTCCTTGAATGGGTTCAAAGAGAAATCCAGCTATTCTATCTCCATACTCTGCACCCAAAAGAAATTTTTCAGTTCAATTTTAGTACACAAATCTGGTAGTGTTGCGGCAATACAGATAAATATAAAAAAGGATGTGAACCATATGATGATTTTACACAGATGTTATCTTGTATAGTCGAAGGATGAAGTACATATCAAACAAGCACCAGACACTATTAAACAGGAAAAAATGTATCCAAACCTTCAAAAATCTTTTCAAGGCCAACTGCATCACCAAAATCAACTTTAAGATGTCCAGGCAATAAGGGTCCAAAACCTCTGGTTGCGTCATTGTCACAGCTCATGGAGATGACTGCCAATGTACGACCATGGAAGCAGCCACAACACGAGACAATAATAGCCTGTGTATGGCTCAGTTGAGTTAGGGACATATGTGAGACAATAACCTTAGTACCCTTGTTCTTGTAATGTGCAGGTTACCAAACTAGAAAGGCACAGCTCTAAGAGAAACAATCAAGCCAGATAGAATATTAAGTGTTCTAACTTGAGGGTGATCTAGTTCCCTAAATTTATCAATTTGCCTGTAGTTATTTTCTATACGGAGGGTGCAGACAATAAAAACTAATCTGGTCAGTGAACCGACTTCAGGAAACATTTCTCGGTGCCCCCGTCTGGACAAACTTGAAAGATATAAAGGTAAGCCAAAACAAATAAAATCTTTGTCAAAAGATAGATAGTCTCCTTGAATTCTACCTCATTTTTTGGAATTTTTTTCTTCTCATAACCCCATTTCCTCGCCAACTTTAAAGCTGTTTCCACGGCTTCAGCACCAGTGTTCATAGGCAGCACCATGTCATATCCCAGCATGCTGGTTAGATACTCGGCAAATAATGGAAATCTATCATTATAGAAAGCTCGAGAACTAAGAGTAAGCCTTTCTGCCTGTTCTTGTAATGCCTTCATGATCTTGGGATGACAATGTCCCTACAGCAGGAAGCTCCATCAAATAATGGAAAAACATCTAGTGTGCAAAATATATAAATTAATGGAACAAGAAAGAGTTTTCCACTGGAATAATCTTTAAAAATTGGAGTTTCTTATGTGAATAAGCTTCTTCACTGGCTGTACATTTACTCAGATTGAAAGAAAAAAGCCACTGCCACATGAATAATTGGTCAAAGGATGCCAAAAGGAGTATCGTTTTCATGCCATTTTTTACGGATGTTCTTTTGGAAAGATAAAATTCATGTCATCTGGTTCAGAAAGCAGAGATAAGGCAGTTCCACTCATAGGCTAGTTACAAATGTGTATGCAAAATGTATGTGTCACTAGTATGTGCACGCGGGCGTGCTTGCCTGCACGAGTGTTGTAACATATTTACATACTTTTTTTTATACCTGATTAACAGCAGAGTAAGCTGAAAGAAAGTCCAGATATCTGTTTCCCTCTGGATCCCATATAGATGATCCCCTTGCTTGAGAGAATACAACGGGAATTGGGTGGTAACTGCAAATTGCAACAGGAAAGTTTGTCAAAACTATATCACTGAACTCTGTAAACTACTCCAAGCAAAGAATTTAACACGTGTAAACCATCAAGGAAAAAACTTAGAAGGAGCAAGGGAGCTCCAGAACACCTTTTTCAAGGAGGAGGCCTGACCTTGTCACAACCATCCCATACCAATAGGTTCATTTTATATAGTTTTCCACTGATCATCAGAATCTATGTTACTCCAGAAAAGAAAAAATGAAAATCGCACTCGGATCAATCGACAAAGGCTCCAAAAGTAGAAAAAGCCAAAGAATTCAATCACACTGAGCTCAAGACAATAAGAAAAAACAAACAACCCCATCAGGCGCTGAGGCGCACATCCGAAAAATTCAGAAAGAGGGAATTACATGGAAACAAGCAAAACCCAGCTGGCAGAACATGAATAACAATTGAAGTGGCAGCATAAAAAGAAAAACTTGAACGAGAAACCGAAGATTAGGAAGAAAAGAGAAAGAACTGACTTGTGGGCACTGTGTTCATATTCAAAGCTGATGAGTTCCTGGGAAGACGAAGGGAGAGTAGCTTGAGGAATAGCACCGAAACTCCTCCTTCCACTCCAGATCACTCTGTTCAAGCTCAATCTGCTCAGCACACTCTGCAGAGGCCTCCTGCTCGCCATTGATGATGGATGGTTGAGATGCTCTGGGCCTCTAGATTCTTATGATTAGTTTCGTTAAATACCAAACTTTCCTAACTTTCCTGGATGTGGTTTTGGAAGACTGAGAATGTTAAACCCGCCTTTTTTTTTTTCTGGGTAAATTTGCTATGTGTCAGAGTGGAAGATGATAATGACGGACATGTTTGTTTGGGTTTGGCATGATTGTCGCTATACGACGCAGTGAGACGCCTTCCAAAGCATATCCATGATCCTAAATAATAGTGCCACGTCACATGTCAATCTATCTAATTTTCATTTTCGCTCGGCTTAAGTGGTTAAGGACAATGGTACTGCCAAGGTCTACTCAATGGAAAATTGTCTTAATTATAGACCAAATGTCTCATGTTTAAATCTTCATGCCCGGAGCCCACGATTGAGAGAGACACAAAAAAATTTATATTAGCCTGTATATATGTATATGATCAGACAAAAAAATATGTATGTAAATGCAAAAAATAATTAAAAGTGCTCATAAAAAAGTAAAATAACTAAAAGTACTGGGTATGGCATTGGAGTGGCAGGCATAAGAATTCTTTAGTCATCCCCAAGCCATGTGTGAAGAATAAAAAAAATAAGAGACAGAGAGAGCCATGCGTATGGGTATGCCAACAGATCTTTTTTCTTTTCAGATTCTCTATGAAAACTGACTTGGTAGTCTACATTAATTGTTTTCCAAGAAGTAGATGGAGCAAACTCTTGAAATTGAAAGAACTTTGTTTTTGTGACTCTCTCTCTCTTCGAAACCAAAACTAAGTTGGAAAACAAAGCCAGTTTAAGAAGTCGAAACTGACTGTTTCTTCTCTCATATAATCAATAGCACCTATCGACATACATCAACATTTAAAATACATGTTTTATTGTTCTTTGTCTTCATTTAATTAGTTTTGTTACTTTTATTGTTGTTGATTGATTGCTTGTGTTTATGATAAAATTTTAAAAATGTTTCATAAGAAACAACTTTACGGAAATCTCAAAAGACAAAGAAAGAAAAAGGAAAAAGAAATTGCTCAAAGCTAAGAGGATCTTTGAATAAATATTTCCATAAAAACAGTGAATTACCAAATGTAACTAAAGAATTACTAACAGTAGCTGAAGAAGAACATAATGGGGAGACACACGATAGAAAATGGCTAGTTTACTCAAAGGAGTTGGTGCATATGGGAAGACCCTGTCTTAAATGATCATTTTGTATTTTGTAGGTGCATATGAAGTGGTTTGCTATGATTAATTGTGGAAGATATTGGTGGTGAAGAATGTGGACAGACACTTGAAAGTTAATTTATTGTTCAATATAATGTTTTCAATATGTAAGGTACTCTTTTTTCTTAGTCCGGGGTTCTGTTGAATTGAATTTTCCTCAAACAAGGTTTTAAATGAGGCCCAATGTGTTCTTCATTGCCTTTTGTAAACTCTTATAATTTGAATAAATTAATTATTTGATTAAAAATTAATTAATTTATGAATAAAGGGCACACTCTTAGAGTTTTGCCCTGGGCCTTCAATCACCCAGGGTCGGCCCTGTTCCCACGGCATCATAGTTGTGTATGTGCTTGAGAAATCCCCCTCCCCTTAGTTTAGACTATCGCTTATACTAAAAAAAAGAATATTAATTACTCATGCACCCAAACAAAGGTGCAAGAATATCATTCCCTCCCCAAATATCGCTTATATTGTATAAAGTTAAAAACAAAAAGTATACGCAAAGAACCCACTAGTGTAGTGGTTTTGAATATTTACTCCTTCAGGCAAGATTCTGGGTTCGAGTCCTAGCATCCGTGTAGTGTGTGTGAGTTTAGTATACTATCGTCTCTCTTAATAATTAAGCACAAATATTTTAACCAAAAGGATTTGACAAATGTTCCGATGCCCAAACATATAATCAAATGAAACATTGCTTGAGCGCCGATTTAACGCTCCCTAAATTCACATGGAATGTTTGATTTGTGTTTTCTTATGGATAAGCAAAGGTATATGAAGTGGGAGACCAACTTTATCCCTTAAAAGGAAGTGCATCCATTTAGACAACATGTCACTTAAGATATGGTGAAGAGTGAATTACTTTTTCATAGCTTTGTTTAGCATTACAATCCTTTCGTGCATTGACGTGTCATTTGATAATTGCTTGGCTTATTTTGATAAGTTATCTAATCATAGTGGGTACTGGGTGTGGGGAAACTAAGATGAATACACGTATGAATCCATAGGATAAAGGTGCCCTTTTGAAATTTACAAGTATAAATTAATGGGGTTGTTTGTTTAATTGGCCCAAATTTTTGGTGTACTCGCGAGTGGTCTTATTTAAGCCCCTATGATATCTGTGTGTGGCCTTCCGCTCTTCCTAACTTTGGCGCCAAAAAATAAAAATTTATAGGCCTCAAATTCAATAAGAAAAATATAAGAGAAGTCGCGGTACTCAATGTTGTGGTATTGACAACTTTGGCTGATTTCAAGTCAGTATGATATGTTTTTCCACTCACGTTTTCACTAATTTCTCTATCCCTGGCTCTTTTTTCTTTGAGTGCAATGGAGTTTTAATTTTCTTTCTTTTCTCCTTCTAATTCTGGATTAAGTTCCTGAGTTCTCTTAACCATATGTAAGCTAGCTACAAAACAAAGCATCTTTGATCGAAAATTCATAATCAAAAATCAAGCCTCACTCTAACACTTGCCAAAGTTGAAATAAAATACTTTCTCGACTATTTATTGAAGAAAAAGGTCATAAACCTGCAAACTCGTTTTCTTGGTACATTACTTACAAAATCTTTCACATTACAGGCAAATATACAAGTTATTCAGTGTTGCCACATTTGGCATCCCCTTCCCAAACTGATCCTCCCCCTTACAGTGGTTTCAGTTTCAAAGAATCAATGGCCTGTAAAATGCGGCCACACGTACCGTATATATGACAGATTCAACACAACCCCCACCAACAGTGAAACGCCATCTTAATTGGATTTCTTGACTTCCACTCTAAACACTAGAAATGCACTTGAAGTCAAAATACAAGAGAGTACAAGGTCTATTTGAGGAGAGTGGCTTGACAACAATAATAAAGTTGAAATGGAGCTGAATTAACTAGACCTTGAAAAAGACGGTCTTAAGTATCTATGAGCCAATATGAAGACCCATATGAACTTTCCATTGGGACTAATATGAAGGAAAGAAATTGAATTTCAAGTGGCTTGTTGCTACGTCCTATTATCTATGCAACCTAGGAGCTTTTCGTTGTGATCGATATGAAGGGAATGAATTTGAGTTTCACGTGGTTTGGTGATACATCCTCTTTATGGCTAGTGTAAAGGAACCAATCTAAAATTCTACAGTTCTGTACAACCTATATCTATCTATATCTGAAGTAAGAAATTTCAGCACTGTAAACAATTAGGGCCAAACCACTACAACAACCATCAAGACATGATCCAAATGGCATTATGTCAAAGAGCATGCGGGTTCTAGGGGAGCATCATCACTAAACAGCAATACTACAACACAGTCAGGCCACATTTGCAGACAAAAATTCGACCATGAAATGGACAACTAGAACTAGAATATGGTAACTCAATCTGCACCAGAACTAGAAGATGGGTATCTCAATATGCTAGCAGTTTGATCTATGAGGAGATAATATGGGTTGAGAAAATGCACTGATATCATTAATGCAGATAATCCATTTCTGGCAATTAGTTATATTGAATACCTAGCTTAGTTGAATTTGAGAAAACAGAAACTAAGTAGCTCTGGAAGCACAGTAGTTCACTCAAGGATTAGATTCAGATGGCAACAACAAAATCCTGCAGCTGCTCAAAGCCATTGTGATCGAGAGACAATATGAAGTCGCACTGTCAAAAAGACAGCTCCATAATTGTGAACATTGATTTATCCAACGATCTTACGAAGCAAAAGATTTCAATGTGCAGGGCACACTGATTAATGTTAGAGAAATGCTGAGAGATTTACTATACTTGTGGTGAGGATGGCGCCAAAATAAGCCAGGAGATCAATTAGTATTTCACATGTACAGTGATTTCAAAATTTTGATTCTGTGATGATGTTTCACATGCCCGAGATGAAGACAGAAGATAGAGAATAAAGAAGGAAAAAGATTCCCTTGGGTTTATCTAATTGCAGAAAGTGGTTCCTCTCCGTTTAAGCTGCAGTATGCATCTAAATTACGCAGAACAGCAAAAAGAAGAGATTATTACCAATAGCATTTCACTTGCACAATTGATTGAGAAGATGCTTCTAGCAAGAAGCTGAGAGTAAGAGTTGAATGGCCAGAGAAATAACATGCATATATAATAAGATCGACAATCATGGTCATTACTGAAACTGGCAAGAACATCAAATTATAGAATATAGGGTGTGACAATACCGAAAAATTAGATGAACTTTATATTAGCGAAGATAAGACCAGATGAAGTGATGTGACAGGAAAGAAAGGAACTAATATTGTAGATTAAGAATAGATTCGGTGACAGACAGAAGGCTACATGCCTAAGCATAAACCCTGCAGTGAATCCTCTGGCTCAGTCACAATACCCGCTTTAGTGGGAAAATCAGGAAGAGTCAAGTTGAATAAGCTTAGAAAAGAAGCCTTCTCCAAAACCGAACCTAAAGGACTAGGATAGGATGAGAGAGAAATGCCCAAGATTCTCTGCTGTACGCACCAGACATATATTAGCTTAACGGACTATTCACCTTTAAACAGCAAGAAGCACCCTAGGAAGTTAGGGGGCCATTATAAATGCCTGAATCAAGTTCTCTGCCGTACGCTTCTGTTCAGGTGTGCCAGATATATGAGCAATACGATCACCCCGGGAAGATTTGGACTCAGAGATCTCTATCATTGCTCCTGATATCTGTAAGAGAAACAAATATACATGGGAATGACATCAAAGACGCATACTGAATATGTTCAGGTAGCAACAACCTAGATTTTCCATGTTGATCCATCTCCAAACAATAAACAACCAGTAGATGTAGATCCTAAAATGGAAAGATTCTCTCACCTTCCGAATATTGGCTATATTTGCCCCTCCTTTGCCCAGCACCTTACCAACTGCATTAGCAGGAACTAACATCTCAAGTGTTGAAGGGGGTGGCAACCTGCATAGAGGCATGTTATGAAAAGTAGTGTAAGGGTACTAGAATAGAAACCAAAAAAGGCAAGCTTCACAACAAGATAGAAAAAAACTTAATACGCTGACCCTCTGTATAACTTGGATGAATAAGAAGACATGGATCCATAGCCATTTTCTCCCATCTAAAATAGAAAAATCAAGCAAGTACCATCAGAGATTTATTTACGATATTTATTCAATTCCAAAATAAATTACTAAAATTGACATACCGACATAGATCCATATCCATAGAGGCTACCAGAAGAAAGCATGCCCAAGCCACTTCCACTTTCAGCCCTCTGATCATAACCCAACGATGTAACTGGGGGGACTGAAGGCAAGACAGATGGCATTGAGAGACCAGTGCCACCGGAGTACAGGGATTCAGCACCACCAGAGGGGTTATGACCACCATCTCTATCCTTTAAGACATCGTCCCGGAGCCTCAGAACAATCTGAATAAGTGCATCCCTCAAACTACTGGGTTCCCCTGCCACCTAAATTAGGAAAAATAACTATATGAATAATAAAGAGGTGATCAACAAGAAAAAAGTGAACCATAAAGCTCAAGGAAGAATGCTTCCAACAGAAGCCGACCATTGAACCTCCAAAAACAGGACCTGGTGTAAAATTATGGCTTATTTCGTTTTGCAGGAATCAAGGCAATCAATCAGAATCAAGAAAAAAAATGGAAATAGTGGAGTTGGAGAAAGAAAAAAATTATAGGAATGTGCAGAGCTGAGACCTATTTATTTAAAACCAACCTCAACAAGTTCGTCAGTAGCATCAGCACATTTAGGCTTATCAGCTTTTGAAATACGGACGTCAGCTTTTGTTCTCTTTCGGATTTCATTTATAATTGAACCACTTTTTCCAATAATACAACCAATAACTTTAGATGGAACAAGAAGTCGCATAGAAACAGAGTCATCATCTTCGTCATTTATCTTCCCTTGCAGCAACAGAACAGCTTCAACTGCCATGGATTTCAGATCATCGGGTGACTGCCAAACAATAAACCCAACATGATCAACATGTACTAGAACACACCAAGCACTGATGTGTGTCCTATGGATAATGCTAGTCAAGATTTCACAACTTAATCACCCAACACAATGTTGATCATGAAATTTTAGTGGCAAATCCAGCATTAATGTTAAATGCAGAGGAATGGATAAGAATGAGTCTTTCTCATAACCAAATCCATTTTTGACATCATAACATTAAATAAACAAGAGCACATGCTCACAAAAAGATCTTGGCATTGCTAACATCTGCATAAACCCGCAGCTTAAGGAAGTAAAATATTGGATTTGATAGAACTTCCAGGACGAAAAGTAATTTTGTCCTAGGAAAAACTATGCAAATGCATCAGTAGTACATCTAGCATAAGCAAAATATTGAACTGAGTGGCAAATGGATTTATACAGTGCTCTCTCCAAATTTTGTACTTTATAAAGTCTACCAAAACATAAAGGATGAGTATACCCGTCCTTGTCATCATGCCATCATAATCATACCTCTATTGCAACAATAGTAATAATACAGTCATCACAGTCATACCTCGGTTGCGGCAACAGTAATTATACACTCATCACGGTCCTTGGTATCATCAACCTCGACACGAGCGCCACTAGCCTGCCTAATGATTTTAATGGTGCCCCCACCCTTGCCAATTACACGACCAATTTTGTCAAAAGGACACAGTACTCGCACAATTAACTCCTCAGATCGGGAGGCAACACTGAAACCAGAAACTAAAGGAAGGGCAGATGAATATATGGGCCATGTATTCCCTGAATCTGCGTAACCCTGAAGATCTTGTACATGTGTAGCACCTATAATTGGAGGTACAGATCTAGAAGGGACGATAGGATCTGCACTTTGATATAGTCCACCTGGTTGATAAATAGAGACATCTGATGGGATAATTATGCTTGGAGGGGCTTCTGGTACTGATGTCTCAAGAGGAATCTCTTCCCTCGGAGCAAACTTGTACATAATTGCAGAGACTGCAAACAATGCTCTTTTCACTGCTTCGGATTCTCCATTTATCTGTTTACAAAGGGAAAGGAACTCTTAACACAAACATTACCAAATAAGAAGTTAACTAAACAGGAAAATGAAACCTCTGGAGAAAATTGACAAGTATAAAATAATGAATCTATTACATTCTATGCACAAAGAAGGTCCATTTAACACAACTATTAAGGATCTTCAAAGTAAAATTTTCTAACTACATAATTCCATAATTTCTCTATATGTTGTAGAGTCCCTAGAGAGTGTTCATTCTATGCACACTAGATACTGTTCATTCTCCGGTATCCAAGAAAAAATTATCACGATTCTGGAATAGAGCCATATCCAAGGCAAGAAACAATGAATATGGCCCAGAACTAAATAGGTACTGTACCGACAACCCAACATTCCAATGAAAATGACCACTTTCAAAAGCAAAACCAAAATCGTAAAAGCCATATTCCTAAATGTTTTTATGACCAAAACCAAAACTGAAACATGCAGGAATTATTCTTATTTAATAACAAAAACTAACCATAAGAAAATTGTCAAAGTCCATAGCGCATGAATGTGTTGGGTCAGTGGCATCTTTCGCAACAATCTTAATGTTGGTCCTCGTCTTGCTTCTCAGTTTCTTTATAGTCGAACCAGCCTTACCTATTATATTTGCAGACTGGCTAGAAGGAACAAGAATTTGACAGTCTTCCCTACTATCTCTTCGTTTCTTGTCAGAATCTCCAACAGAAGCCAATGCATTTGAAATGGCAGTATGAACTCTAAGAAGAGCATCCTGGGCAGCACACAGAGGTTCCCTATCACTGAACTCATCATCAACTTCGACTTCTTCCTTATCCTTAACATAGCTGTATATAGTTATAACCCTATCTTTCGCACCCGGAAACGGATCCACTACCTTGATTTTCGCTCTAGTATCTTGCCTTATTGTATTTATCACTTTCCCACTCTTACCAATAACACTTCCAATAACCCCATCAGGGCAAAGAATCCTATAAACAACCATTTCATCACTACCCTTTTCTTCTCTGTCATTAAAACGCCTCTTTTGGTTCTTGTTGCCCCCATCATGGTCTCTCTGAGAACGATAACGCTTACCCGTTTCACCCATTATTCCTCTCAATTGATTTTCCTCCTGAAACCACAACACAAAACAAACTTAAGCACCCTCCTATAATTAATTGAAGACCACTAATTACCATACAACAATAGTGGCAAGGCAAGTAAGAACAAGATTTGTATTCCCCCACAACCAATGTCAGAGTGTGAATCTCCCACTCCCCTTTGGCCTTCTGTGCACCCTAAAAAGAATATAAAAAAATTTGGATCGTCTTCCATTTTTAAAGTAGGGATATTTTTACAGAGAAGGAAAAACCTTCCAAGAAAATCAGAGGTAGATGATGAAG